>JAWNNR010000317.1:0-2400000 GCA_035044725.1 Scaptomyza caliginosa
GCTTTGTTTATTTTCGTACTGCGTGTCCCTTGTAGCCCTTTTGGTCCAGTCGCCTTTTATGCTTGTGAGCAGCTATAAAAATAACCCCACACACACAAACACACACAAATACACATACGAATTGCCCTTTCACCTGCCTTAGTTTGTCTCGCCTCGATGGCTTAGACAAGTACCAAAATGTTATACTTGATTTTGCTCATTTGCTGTTTCTGCTACTACTACTGCTCCTGCCACAGTTGTTGTTGTTGCCGTTGCTGTTGCTTGTGGTCATCCTAAGTACATGCAATTTGTTAGCCATTTTACACTCCAGCTCTTGTCAGTCTAACGCACACATACACAAACATAAACTGTAAACGTGTTCCACATGAGTTAAGCTTAAATTGAATAAAGTTACCACGGTGCACTGTAGAAAAATCACAAAGTTTCTCAAACACAAACACATATAAAATGTGATACTTTTATGAACAAGTTCAGAATTTATATAAAAATGTGCATCACATTTTGTTAACTCTTTCGAAAGTTGTCTTCAAATCTATTTTTAACAGCTGCGCTTAAGAGCTGTTATTTCAATGCATGTTAAGAATGTTTGGTATGCAACATTAGAATTTATTATGTAAGTAAAATATTTATGATATCTGCATCTAAAGTATGCTTAGATTAAAATTTCTGCTAGGGAAAACAACAATTTTTCCTATTGTACAGTGTGGAGAAGGTACAATTTGAAAAGGTCCCATGGTAGACGAGAGCAGCATCATTCGATAAAAAATTAATATGAGAACATTCAATGAGCTGCGGCGGCAAAAAAGGCGCCAAAGCAGCCAGCTTCAAACTCTCAACCTTTAGCTCCAGCTTGACTGCAGCACTGATGAACAGGTTAACTTGTGTTCTGTGTGTGTGTGTGTGTGTGTGTGTGTGTGTGTGTGTGTGTGTGTGTGTGTAAATCACAGGTAATATGTTTTTATGGATGCTGCGAGACGGAACATAAATACACACACACTTCTATCATCCCTCGCAAGAAGCCCCTAAATGCAGCATAACAAAAGCATACTAATAAAAACATATACACATACATAAATATATGCTTCATATTCCCTCTTGTTTGGGAGAGTATGCGTGTGTGTGTTTTTTTTTTTGTCATGTAAGCGGATATGCATGCAACACTTCTTTTTAACCCTCTCCTCTTTCTCTCTCTGTCTCTTTTTTGCAACGTTGGTTATACTTACTACTAAACTTGTTTACTTATGCAGCTCGTGCCTGGCGCCTGGCGTTCCGCTCACCAGCTCCATCAAACCAAACAACACAACTTTCCCCTTCTCACTTATTTGTGTGTGTGTGTGTCTGTGCGTCTGTTGAAAAAGTGCAAATTTCAGCATTACAGAGCACTCAGTTCAGAACAACAACAATGACAATCAACGCGCCTGTGTAAATTTCAACTTATCCGCGCGCTGAGCAAGAGCTATGCAAACAGCTGCATAGTATCAGAGAACAACATCGCACACTGCAACATATTCAGAGACTGATTAGGAAACTGATTACAAGCGACAATTGCATTTAACTTAATAAGTGTGTTCAAGGAAAGTGTTTTCAGCGTGCTAAAATAACTACAACATAGTTTCACCTACATAAATATATTAACCGCTTAAGCGAAAAGTATTTGTGCAAACAATTTTAACAGTTTTTAATTAAAAATTATTGAACCATTTGGCAGATAAGACATTTCGTACAATTTATGTAGCATACTTTTTAGGGCATTTTTAGTAAGCTATTAAAAGCATTAATGTTTTTCTATTGATTTGTGTGTTTTATAGAATTAAATAATGAAAAAGTATATGCCAAACATAATTCACGTTTAATTTATTAATGTCGTTGTGAAGCGTATTTTTTGTATGCTTCTAAATTTCGCAATTAATTATTCAGATACTTGAATCTTTTAAGCTAACCAATAACACACTGTGCAAAATGGCTTAAAATGAAAGAAACTTTTTTGCTGATAAAATCGCACAATTTTGGAAACAAGTTGCGGTATTACGATGCCTGCCAAGTAAATTTAAACATGCTGTTGTTGCTGTTGTAGATGCAAACGAGCCTTGTGGTTGGGCTTTTCAACTAACTCATGTACATAATAAGTAGAGAGTACATGTGTATGTGCGCACACAAAAATGCGTGCGTGTGTGTGTGTGTAGGCATGCAAACTGAGCTGAGCACACATATTGCCTAGCTGAAATTAATTTTTGCCAGAGCCAAGTAAGCTAGGATCAGGTGGTGGGGGACAAAAGGAAGTAGGAGAAGAAGAAGCAGAAGAAGGTGGGTTGTGGTAGCAACTGCGTCAAGCTGCTGATTAAATGGGATACCATAAAGGTAACAAGCTTGCAGATAGGGTCGTCAAGGGATGCTGTTGAAGTTGCAGTTGAGATCTCTATTGAGTGCATTCAATGCGCGCTTGAATGGCATTGCAATAGTAAGGAGAGATTGTGCACAAGTGTGGCCATAAATAAATAAACTCGAGCATTGAGAGCGAGATAAGGGAAGTAATGGAAGAGAAAGAGGAGACTTGGCCACAAAGCCAAGAAGCTTGAGGCAACAGCTTGCAATTCAATAAGCAGCGGCCTTACCACCACCAGATTGGTAGAACAGAGGGGAACAGAGAAAGAAAATCAGCTTAGACGATGCTTGCGGTACTCATAGAGAGAAAGAGAGAGAGGCAAAGCCTGCGACTGCTTACTAATTATAGATAAATAAATTATATAATTGACTGACTCACAACGACATACGCAAAATCTCAGTAGTGTACACACCCACACGGATGTATTCATATACACAAAAAGAGATAGCGCCCCTTTTAACCTAACCCTGAATGGGAACAACGAACAGCAGCGCACAATGAGCTAATTTTAAACAAATATTTATGCAGCAATTAAAACGGTTCAGTTGACTTCAGCGCCGCGATGACGGCTAACGCTGAGTTTACTATATAAAATCCAGTTCTATACACACACACACATTTGCATATACATATATTGTACGTATGTATGCAACTAAATTTGCTGCACAAATAGAAAAGCAGAGAAAATTGTCTGGCAATTCAGACCATGAATGATGAATGCTTCTACAAACTAGTCTAACTTTGACTTTTCAACATTGCACTATGGGCAAATTTGTGCAGTTTTAGTGTGGCATGAATTTATAACTCAAGGATATTGTGTGCCTTCTAGTTTCAAACATTTGCAATTGAACAATGAAGTGCAACTGCAACAGCTCAGTCTAATAGCTGTTAGCTTAAGAACTTTTTGAATGTGTAAACAATTCTGTAACCGCTATGTAACAGATCTTCAGATTTATGGTTTTTTTAACTACAGTTAAATATTCAGAGACTGTTTTTTCAAGGCAGATTGTATCAGTTCCGTTGTGAGACAGATAATACAATCCATGGATGTCCAAATTGCACAGTTATGTTACAGTTGATTCAATATTTGTAATTATTACTTTACTATTTACCCCAATTAAAATGTAACTTGGTTAAACATAGTATTCCTAAAACAACAGAAATTTGCCATTTGAAACAATAATAATTTACGCCATAGTGCAATAATATTAGCCTTGGGCATATCATCATCGTCATCTGTGTCAATGTCTGTTTGCCTGTCTTCTCCTTCTTCATCGGCACTGTTCATGTCTCAGTCTCAGAGTCAGTCTCTGACTCGGTCTGTATCTCGGGTGTGGTAACTTTTGAAACCGCATTCAAGTTTTGCTGGTTATGCCAATCAAAATGGTTTTTAATGCGTGTATGTGTGTGTGTGTGTGAGTGAGTGCAAAAGTGCCAAGTGCAAAGATGTATTGAGATTTTGCCATTAAGCCATCAACTACTCGACGGCAAGAGCAACTTACGAATGCCATCGCCAAAAGGATCAGCAGCATCAGCAAAGCCTGTACCACTGACTGACTGCTAGCTTGCCTGCTTGCTTGCTTGCTTGTTTGCCTGCCTGACTGTTTTGGTCTGTGGGTATTGGGGTAATTGCAAGTCAGCTTAGCCCCAATGCTAAGTCACTTTGTGGCAATGTGCCCTCATATGTGAAGTGTCAGAAATGTCTTTGGCTTTGCTTTGACTTGGCAACACTTTTACACTGTACATCGTTCGACCGGCCACTCATCTGCCTAATTGAATTCCTTAACATCGTCGCCACTTACTTCTCTCCCCCATCCTTCTCCTCAGCCAGCCTGGCATGTTGTTCAAGGAAATCTCTGCGAATGTTTCCTTTTCCGTTCGAGTGTCGTTACTGGCATGTATGACATGCCAGCGAATGGGTAAGAGTATGCTTAGGCACCCTGCTGCTTCAATAGCTGTTACAGCTCCAGCTGCTTCTGCCACAGCTGCTTTTGCATGGCTGTCAACTGGCGTCCGTTTGCCGCCTGCTGTCAAACTATGCGCCTAAGTATGTCGATGTCGAATGTTGTCGCCCGCATGCTTTGAATACCATTTTCTTTATGCCATTTTTAATAACTGTGTCAATCGTCTGCTGTACGTGTGCATGTGTTTGTGTGGGATTTTTGTAATATGGCCACAAAGTTAGTTTGAAAGAGCATCAAATTTTCCATAGAAATCCTCTCTGTTTGCTCCTAATTGTTTGTAATTAGTGGCTACCCACATGACCACATAGTTATAACCACAACAACACACAAACACACACACTCACAATCAAATTTGCATTTACTTTAATTAATTGAAACTGCCATCGATGCTAACACACTCTGTCTCACTCACACACAGCATTATTGCTAATAGATCTAATCGACTTCGGGCCATTTATTAATAATAAATGCTTGGGTGTGTGTCGTCTCTGTTATACGCACACGTCACATAAACGTACTTCTCTTATGTTCAATTAGGAATTAGGAAAATGCATTAAATTTTCACATGACACACTTTTAATTATAAAAATGTATTCAGTTTTGGTCAATAGGCAAAAGGCTACTAAAATTTAAGCTAGAACTTATTAAATGGATTGCAAATTACACTGTAAACAATTACTGTTTTAAGTTGATCACTTAGTTAAGGTGAGAAATGCCTTATGTTCGTCTCCTCCAAATCCGCTTTTTAAGTTTGTTTTCTTAAAAATTGCAAAAGTGCTCCTGTTGGCTACTGACTTTATCTACGTGACAACATTTTCAATGGACCTCTGCGACAAATTAGTTTTAATCGCATGTCAAATGTCTGACAGTGGCACAAGTTTCGCTTGTTTACTTGCCAAATTGCCAGACTGGGGTGGGGTTGATAAGCGGTAGGAAGAAAGTGTGGCCTGGTCTTTGGGTTTGCTTTTGAGCAAAACAGTTTTCATTATCATGCCTCGATTGGTGCTTGGCAAGCGCGTTATTTGATGCTTTATGCCAAGGCCTTTGATCTTTTATGCGCTTTATCTATGCGCCACTACACAACCAAAACACACACAAGCACACACAGGCATACAAAGTGTATATGAGAATGTGTGTGTGTGGCGTTGTAAAAGATTAAGTCGAAAAGAATGTAAATTGCGTACACAATGGACCCAAATGGCGGCCTTGATGTTTCCAGACGGCTGTTCATAACAGAGGGCCATGCCCACAATCAGTTTGAACGCCCAAAACGTGAATTAATCCCATTATAACTTGCGCTAATCTAGGCGCTGATTTTAACAATACTGATTATGCAAAACAACAACAAGAGCCCAACTGCCTGCTGAGGCCATTGTCAAATGCAAGTCACAAGCCCACGCTTCGTATGCGCGATTTAGATGCTCACGCTGATGTATTATATATATCACACACACATACAAACATACATATACGCCTGTCAGCTGGTTGTCGCTCGCTGGTTTTATGGCTGTGCTGAAGTGCAACACTCAGCGCTTTTCTTGTTAATAGTTGGCTGCGGCAAGTGGAAGCTTAATTAACATAAGGGAGCACATTTTCAAAATGCATGGTATGGAAAAAAAAGCAAACAAAATATACCCAGCAGCAGCCAAACACTAGTTGCCACGCCCTGTTCCGCCCTGTCAATGAGTGGATGCTTGAAAGCTTTTAGCCAGCCAGCAAACACAGAGACACATACATACGTACATGTACATATACACACAGATACAGCATAGAGTTGTGTTGGCGAGTGTCGTGTTTTTGCACGGATAACTGGAGGCTGTTTCGTGATGGAAATTCTATTGCTCGACGTGCTTGTGCGTAATACTGTATTAAGTAGAATGTCTTCAATCAATATTTAAGACAAAGTTTATTTTCACATTTCCGGGTATTTTTTGAAATTATTCAACAGTTTATTTTAGCTTAATAATATTCTTTTGCAACACTTATTCTATTAACCATAATTTTATATGTTTGATGTACTATCTCTGATTGACTCGTGATTTTTTAAACTCCAAACTGTGACCATCTCTAAGGACAGATGAATTCCCGCCGTGCTTGTTGCGGTTTCTAAAATGCGTATTATGGGAAAGATTTTCAAGTATGTATCCTTCAAGTGGACCAACAAATGCAAATGCTGCCAGTTTTTGTCAAATGTCAATATGAAGCACAGTAGTACTAGTATTGTATATATGTAGTTATATATTAAAGTGTGTATGTGTGTGTGCTGTTTGCATTGGAAAAATATTTAATATGAGCTTGCGACTTTTACAATAACTGTGCAAGGGGAAAACAAAATGGAAACTGTCGCCACAACTTTATGGAGCAATGTGATTAAAATGACGTCTGCGACAGTTCACAAACTGGCACAACGTCCTCCCGAGTGCAGGCAGCTGGTACCAGGCATCAGGGAAGCTTAGGGATAGGGGTAGAGGGAGGGGAAGGTGGAGGCGGAGGCGGAGGAATCGTGCATTTCCTTGACCGAAACGCAACCCGAAGCAACTTTTCTATATCTGTTGTTGTTGTTTTTGCGTTTGTGTTTTTGTTTTTCAACATTTTTTATTATTTACAGCCACTATTGTTAGGGGATGTGTGTGTGTGTGTGTATTAAAAATAGCTGGCCATGTTTGTGGCTGTGGCTATATAGAGGATAATGATGACGTCAACTGATTTCGTATCCGTAGCAAAAACAAAAAACCAAACAGCAGCTACGATTGCTCGCATAATAAGAATGCAGCAAAATGACATATTTTTTGTTGTTCGAGATTTTCTTCCTTTTTTTTTTGCCATCTGAAAAGTATGCTAAGCAACAACAACAACAACAGCAAGAACAACAATTTTCAGTGGGAGCAGCCAAGCAACAGCCGTCGCATCTGAAAAACAATCAACTTTTCTTTACATTTTCGTTGCTGTTGTTGTTCTTGTTGGTTGTTTGCGCTGTTGTTGTCGGCTTACATTTGCGCGACATGCGCGCAGGAAATCGAGTGTGCAACATTTGAGCCCCTCATTCCTTTTGTGCCTCATACCTGTCCCGCTTATTTTTTATATTATTATTTATATTTTTTTGTGTTTGAGCCAAGCCAGTACTCAGGTAGGATAGTCGTCCTTGAGGCAGTTACAGCTGCAGCTGCTCGCCATCAGAGCAGTGCTTGACTTGGCATGGTAAGGATACAATGAATTGTTTTCGTTGTCGGGTTGGGGCATCTGTGGCAGCATCATCTTCAATCAGTTTGGCCTATCATGCCCACTTGGGTGGCCACTTTCGCTACACTTGAACCTTTGTTTATGCAAATCAAAACTGCTGCCCATGGCCCACTTTGCCGCTCTCTTTGTTGCCACTGTTATGCCGCTCTCCTCGACCAATGTGCTCTTCATCAACATCATCATCAGTGTTGTGCCGTTTTTTCTATGCCATTTGCCTTGGCTGACTTCCGCCTTAGCCGCAGCCATTTGCATGCGAAAAGAGACCCGAAAAAAAGTGTTGCACACTTTTGTGCGCTACTCAAGGCAACTGTCGTCCAAATTGCTATGCATTGCGCTTAATAGCCGCTTAGCTGTGTGTGTGCGGGTGCAATTAAGCCTTTGTCTTGTGGGACACAACATGCGCTTTGTCCGCGCTCCTTTGTGGCAATCTTCAGTCAGCTGAAGTTGACGTTCACAGTGACGTTGACGCTGACGCTGATGCTGACGTTGACCAAAACGGCCACATCACAATGGGCAAAAAAAAGTATAAATTTCAAAAGATTTTACATATATATTTCTCATTCAAATTATTCACTTAACACATGACAAGAGCAAAATTTTATTGTGCATTCAAATACATTTTTTCTGTGTATCTAAAGCATAATGGCTTAAAATTGAAAATGGGTACATTTTAAATTAATGTGTGGCAAAAGCTTTTAAGTAATTTAATTATTGCAAATGCATACGACTGAAAATTGCGTTCCCTAACCGAATTTTTTATTTATTAGCAGAAATTGAATACAGAAAAGCAGCATGTTGTAGTTGAAGTTGTTTTATAAGTAGAAACAAGTTGGGGACATGAATTGACTGCAGTTAGCTGCTGCAGCTGTCACACATATCACATATATCGCTAAAGTTGTTTTTAATTAAGTGACACTAGGACATACTATAAGAGAAAAGAAGAACTATGCAAGCACTAAGTTATCCACTGACATTGACAAAGAAGCTTACGACACGCCTTTTGTCTATTTGTGCGTGCAATATTTGAAATGCCAAAGCAATTTAAGTCAAACAACAACATGGAGTCGGAAAGATAGTTCAAAGTCCTAAAAGTCATGAAAGTCACAAAACTTGCTGCTCACATTTCCCTTTTAGATATCCAACAACTGTTTAACTGAATAAGAGTTCTGCAAATACGAGTACTCAAGCCTTCAAAAAGAAAGTTGCGCTTCAGAGCTCGCTTGTTTTGTATTTTTTGTTTGTTTTACACGTTTTTGTTGCTGTTGCTGTTGCTGTTGGAGACTAGCTCGCATTTGTCTGCCTGCCTGGCTGCCTGTCTGTCTTGCTGCTTGCCACACCCATTCATTGTAATCGGACATTCTGTTAGCTACACGTACAGAAATCTACTACCAGGCAACAAAGCGAAAAAACTTCTGTACAACTTTTTCGCACAACGGGGGCGTACCAACTTTACAGCAAAGAGAAAGAACTCAAAAAAAAAAAAACAAAACAAAATGCCCAAAATACATATATAAATATATATATTTTTTTTTGTATGTATAAAACAATAAAGACAAAGCAAAAAAGGGCAATAAGACAATTTTTAATATGCATAAATCAAAGAAAAAGACGCCAGTAGCAGAAGCAGGAAAAGCAACAACAGCCCAAACGCCACCCAAACGCTATCAATTGAATTTTTCAGCTGGTTGTTCGGTTAGTCACACGTGGCAACCCTGGTCCACTGTATTGCTAAAAACGTATCCTGAGTCACTCAGTGTCAGTCAGTCCCTGGCTCAGAGCAGCTACTCAGCACTCAAAACTGCAGAGAGTCGCAACCTTCCGTTTGTACTGCCACATTTCCTGCTTGGGCTAACAATAGAAAACCAGAGTTTACATCACGTTCGCTGACATCTGCCAACTGATGATTGCCTGTCAATTGACCTGCTGCTGCTGCTACTGCTGCTACTGCTACTGCCCACTGGGAGCAAAATAGTAGCAAACTTGGCTTGGGCTACCAACTCAACATTGCACCACTTTTATTATTGTATGTCAAGTTGGATCGTTGCCCGTTGCCTGTTGCCTACTTGGCCAGCTGCCTTTTCCCCGATATCAATTTGTGGTCATCATGGGCACATCAAACCAAGCTCAACATTTCCGCAGCACAAAACAATGTCCACAGCAAATACTCATACATACACACACCCACAGAAACGCACGACTTGAGATTGAGCTTGAAACTGCGGATGCGAATGACGCTGGCAGCTCATCTAATCTCTGTTCCTGCTGCTGCCGCTGCTCTTGGTGCAGCTACTGTTTGTCCCCTATCACTTAAATCATCAAACAGATATCCGTGGCACAACCTGTCGATTGTCGTTGACAATTCATTTGATGCTGCAGTTGATGTGATGCCTTCATTTACACAGCCACTTTACAACACGCTGCGTCAACAGCAAGCAGCATTTGCCCGCTGTGTAAATTACGCATACGCAGCGTGTCACAGTCTGTTTTATCTCTATTGTTTAAACGAAAGCTGTTTTCGTGAAATGACAGAAAAGAATTGACGACTTACAAAAAACTAGTAAATTTTAAGCCATCCAATTTAATTTGAGAATGAAAAAAAAAAACCTTTTACAAAGACTGAAGCAATATATTTTATCGCTTAGTCTTGAAGCTAGAGTCAAAACGACATTCAAAACATTGAAAAATTAAACATTTACGAATGATTTGAGCTATTATTCATTCCCATGGACTTAGAGTATTACAATGGTCGGTTGCTTTTTGACTGCAACCAGTTTGCGTACTTTTTGAAACTAACTTTATTTGGCCAGATTAACATGTGCATATGTGTTGGCTGGGAAAGTTTCTAATGTATTTTTTTTTATTTTTCAACAGCTATACGTGCACACACCTGACTACAAATCCCTTGCTAAAATTTCGTTCTTAAATATATTTTTTGAAGAGGATTCTGGGGTTTGGGAAGGTGGTCTCAAACGTGCCAAAAGTCACGCTACATGGCCTAATGCCATTTGCATATTTATGCGCCGCTTTGCACAACTGCTTTTGTTGCCTGGTTTCTGGTTCCTTGCTGACTGTACTTGCTGCAAAAACTAGAGCTTTGTTAAGAGTCTACCCGCCTCAAACTGGTTTCACTCTGTTTTATCCCTTTTTTTGGAATCAAATTCATTTTATTGTTGTGCGCTGGCAAATATTGAAACTGGAATACAAATTAAAAAGCTTTTAATGTAAACAGCCGTAAAGGTTCTCAGACCAGGCACAGACCTCGACTTAGGCTTGTGCCCTTGCGTTTGCACTTTTTTCTTGTATATGTTTCCACGCCACCCCTGCCGCTATGCCCCAACTGTTGACTTTGGCATTCGCAGGCCTGCAGCCTTTCTGATTTATATTATGTGGACTGGCTATTGAAAAGTTAAAGACCCTCTGAAATTAGTATGCGCATGTGGTTTGCGGATGGATTCAAACGGAAGCACTACAATTTATGCGGTTATGCGGGGTAACAGGATGAGATAGCTAACCTGCCACTCGGGCTATGATATAGGACTTAACAGTAACTGTGCAAATATTGTGTATATATTGTATGGAAGATTATTATCACGCTTTTGAGAGATCTGCTGACATTAAATATAGCTGACAGGGAACAAATATGGCATCATTTTCTAAATAATGACAAAAAAATATATATACACGATAATATATATGACATTAACATTTATTTAATTAAAATCAGAAGGTGAATACAAATTAAAGCCAATTTATAACTTTTATTTTGAACAAGTGTACCAACTCGACTTAAGCTACCCTTCATTTTTCGTATATAAATTATATAAACAGTTAAACTGTTGTCGATTGAAATAGAAAAGCGATTTTGTTTTAATAACTTGTGAGTATTAGTGACAGCTTTGCCAGTCAGTAGTAGAAATTCTTAACTTTTAACATTTGCTAAACATTTCGACACGTTTCAACCAAGTATGCAATATATAAAATTCTTAATTCAATGTTTTTAAATCCATGTCTTTTTGCATATACAATATGGCATCATTTGATATCTATTACACTTTTTTTAATGGCAAAAATTGAACTACAAAGGGTCATGACTTTCATGAGACTTCAAACAGTCCACATACATACCGACTTTTTTATTGTTGGTTACTTTTTGTTATTTGCCACTCCTACCGAATTCACTTGTGCGGATTCAGCTGGGAATGTGAATTTTTTACTTTTTTAAAACTGTCAGCGAGCACGTTGCGACAGATACTCATGTTGAATACATACACACACACACATATACGATGTGGATAAATATGCTTGAATAGCTCGCTTGAACCATGACCAAAAACTTTGGCATTGCCGAAATGTGAAACGTTTCACATGTCTGGGTATAAGTGATTGTTTGTTTTTCTCTGTGTGTGTGTGTGTTATGCTTTAATTTTGCATTTGCCAATTTTCATTTTAGTTAAATGCCCTTTGCTTTGTTGTAACGCCCGATGCCCTTACAGTTCTTTCAGTTATCCGCCCTGCATTTTACCGCTTCGACAACGTCCTCCAAAAACAAACAGAAAACCAAACTAGGCCTCGGCGACTGAATAAACAAGAGAAACTAAACAGGACACACACACACACACCCACACACACGCACAGAGATATAGAGACAGAGAGACAGAGACCTACAAAACCAATAAGACAAAAAAAAACAATTTTCCCGTTTCACAATGTGCGCCACGCAACAACACAGCAACAAAGTATTGACCAGCTTTTGTTAGCCGGAGATAGAGACATCAAGATACTAAAATATATATATCCAAATATGTGTTTGCACATTTATGGGTTATGTGTTTTTGTCCTATCAAATATATTTTGACAATCTCTGCTGCTGCATTCGAACTGTCAAGTAAGTTTGCCAAATCAAAATCGAAATAAAACACAACGAAGATTGTGTACTCTTGAAAGCCAAATGACAAATGTCTTTAACATTTTTAGCTTTTGTGATGCATTGCCATTGCATACTCAATACAATCATATATTAAAATACGTATCTAGTTTTGCTCAATTATTCCTAAGACAGACAATTAAATTTTTTGTCAACTTGTCTTTTGTTAACGATTAATAATACATTACATGAGCAAAAAGTTACACACTCCAAATCAAACTTAGAATTCCTCATGTACATAGGTGATGAAAACGTCAAGAGTCGATGTTCTGGTCAGGTCAAAGTGGGCTGAAAAACATTGTGGTGTTCAAGTTGGGGGTTAAACTGATTGTAGGCTATGTTTTGTGTTTGTGCTTGGCCAGCCTTTTGGCCCGCAGCTCTTTTTGCCTATAATTATGGCAGCATAAACAACAACATCACAGACACACACACACACACACACACATGCATTGTAACAGGCATATATGAAGCAATTTCAACAGCTGCTGTCATGTCCGTACGTCCCTCCATTACTCCATCCGATTGTTCGATCATCCCCATCATCGTCATGTGCGTGTTAATGGATTTTACTGTTTTTTCATCGTTGCTGTTTGTGTTTTTTTTGTTGCTTTCTCTTTTGGTTATTGTTGTTGTTGCTGTGGCAGTTGTAGTTGCATAATTGAAAATTAATTATTTACAAATTGTTAAATTGGCAGCCGCTTAATGAGATTTGGTTGCATCACATCCACCCTTCGGCAATATAGTGGTTATCAATCACAAGCTAATAGCTCAATTCAATAGACGAAATAGATATTAAATGCTACATTATACATACTGCTACAGTATAACTTCCATTTCTAGTCTCTGATTTTCTTTGATGACTTTTAATCTCTTCTGTGCACTGCTACAAGAAAATTTTAAATAGTTTTAACTAACTTGACAAACAAAAAAAAAGCTAGTTTCGATAATGCTTCTTGCATTACTTGCTATGCTCTCTCAACAAATTGCAATTATTTTATATACTCATGGAGTCTGTATGTATAGACGAGTGAGAGAACATGATAATTTGATTTAGGGAAGTATGACTGTATATATAAAATATACTTACGGGACGACTGAACTCAAGAAACTATGTAGCTGCCTCTGCAATTGAATTCATTCGTATTTGATTTACATTGGAATTCATTCCCTTGGCTGTGTTACAAATTGATTGATTAATTCAATAAAGCGCTGATAGCTTCACTGCATAACTTGACCCAGCACAGAAGAGAACAGAACAGAACAGAACACAGAACAGGCTCACCCTTCAGCGCCCTTTGGCAGCTCACCTGCAAACGGCCAACAACGAATAACAAACAAGACCAACAAATACCTGCCAAAACTGAAGTAAACGATAGAGAAAGAGAGAGAGGGAGAGCGCAAAAAAGAAACTGAAATGAATAACCATTTCAGAGATTGGCATTTTATGCAACTGAATTCAACCGAGCTGAGCTGAACTCAGCTTAACTAAGCTAAGCTGACTACAGTAGAGTAGAGTACAGTAAAGTAGAGTAGAGTAGGCTGAGTAGGCTAGAGTAGGGTAGAGTGGAACTATGAGTTTACTTTGGTGATTAGAGTAATGCACCAGCCATGAAATATTTGTGCTGCACTCGCATAGCACTTTCAACACTTGCAACAATAGCAACAACTACGCTTAAGCATTAACAGCAAAAATCAATTTGAGTATAACAGCAAATCAGCAACAATATAATAAACAAGTCAAGTAAGTAAGCGAACTCCAGTCAGAAACATATTTTTCTTTTGCCCTTACCCTTTCGTATACTATTGAGTGCTAGCATCCCGCTGGCTGCTCTATAATCGAAATGAAAAACAATTCGCAACTGTCAATATGTCACATACAACAAACGCAAACACAAACAAACAAACAAATACTAAACTGTTATGCTGTACACGTTCGTATTAGTATATGTGGTAGGATGCTTGTCTCCGCTCTTTTATTTGCTTGTGCTACCAGTATACAGATACCAATAACAATAACAATAACAGTTACCATAACCGTAGCCCATAACTTATTCTTCTACAAAATTCGCTATCGTGAATGAAATATGCCAATGGAATGGATATTGATGTAAATGAAAAATGTCAACTATTCGCGCCAGGGCAAGTAACAAACGAGTGCTTTGAGTATTTTTCTAGTACATATACACACACACATATACGAATGCGTTTATGTATAAGCGTATGCGTGCATATAAGTTCGCTGTCACATGGCATCGGTGACTTTGCGCTGGCTGCCATGTTTATTTATTCATTACAAGTAATACGCGCATGCTTTTCACTCGCACGATGCTTCCAAGGTTTCCCTTCACTTCAACCCGCCCCTCTTAAATGCCAACGAATCAGGCGCTGCTGTGTAATGTAATATTTTTGTACATTTTATATGCATGTCATTTGGCAAGGTGCATTTTTAAAAATACTTGACAACACGTAAGTTCTTTGCGTTTGCCACGATGCCAACGCGTATACATTTATCTGCCACGGCTTGCTGCATGTGTGAGACAGGGGCGGGAAGTTTGAAAAGATATGGCTAGGGAAAGGCAAGGGAAGAGTTGCAAATGAAAAGTGGAAATATGATTAAGACTTGGACCAGATGGTACGAACAAGTGCTGAATTGACTGGGCGTGGTGAAGGTGGCGTAGTAGTTGGTACATCCATTTGTAATTACGTAAAGAGCATAAATAATTCTGTGTTCAACTAATGAAAAGTATCCCAAAGCATATGCGACTCGACAAATGCATTACTATATCTCACGCTGTCTCTGTCACTGTCTCTCTCTCTCTCTCTCTCTCTCTCTGCTTTTATCCCATTATCTCTTTTTCTTTTAGCCACAAAACTAACTTAGCGCGTTGTCAACAGTAATAAAGCGAGTTTTAGTTTTCGCTTTTGCCAGTTTCGTTAGTGATTGTGATCTCAAATCTATAGCAAACTGAAATAAAAAAGAACTAGAGAAAGAAAATTGAAAATTTTCGCTATTCGCTTGTCACAAACACATCAAATACGTAATATATTTGCAATCTTTTGCAAAAAATAAATTCAGAACTGAAAGCATTCAAATTCATAGTGAAGTAAACGATAAATAAAATTTAAATCGACAAAATTTGCATACATCTTAAAGTTTATATCACTTAAATGAAGTTTCAAAAAACATAACTGGAATGCAAATCCTTTCATAAGAACCAGTTCATTAACTAAACTAAGAAAACTAGCGGCTCCAATCTCTAATCGCGAGCTTTTGCTTGTAAATTATTAATTGGAATATTCTTTTATGTATTAAAAACTATTTGATTGATTGCCGTATTTCCGTAGCGAAATTTGTGCTTATGATACAAACTCAACGAATATGAGTCAATATTTACGAAAGGTACACGTATGTATGTATTCTTTGTTCATATATATTTATTTATATTTGTATACGTATATCTCAATTAAATGGATCCACCATCTGTGCACTTACAACGCATATTCATGAATCGTTCGAGTGTGGCTAGTTTACAATTGTAGGTTATTCATGTATGCATGTTTGTAGTTACAAACAAGTACAGTTGTATACGATATATGCTTGTTTACAAACACAAACACACACGCACACACACACACACGCATACACGCACACACACACAGATGCTGGTCGGAAGCGATATCTGTTTATATGTTTGCGGCATGGTCATTCAAACAGTAAACATTTCAACAAGCTTTCGTATCAGTTAAGAACCAAGCGAGAGGATGGCCGGCTCGTAAATTACATGCGAATGCACCAATTAATCATACGCACTGTGTGCCCAACCATGGCAAGGCCAAACACACACACACACACGACATTTCCACACCCATCCATTCCCGCACTAAAAAAAATCAAACCATCCATTGTGATGGCAAACAATTCATAAATGGGCAGGCGAATTTCAACAAGGCATTTTTTTGAAAGCGGTTTGCATTATTTCAATTGATAACATCAACCAATAATATCTACCCTAGATAATATTAAAAAAGGCTATGACAGAGGCTTTAAGACAAATACTTTAACAGGACTTGAAAGTATATCCAACAAAATAAGTTATTCTCCTTCGAGATTTCTTAAACAACATAAATAGAATAGACTAAAAGTAAATTTATCTCAACACCCACTTGTAAATGCAAGGAATTTGATAGTCAACCAACTGTGTCCTCAAACAGGTTCCTTTGTTTTCTTGCTTTTAATGAAATTAATTTGCATTTCACAGAGTAATACGCTTTTAACAATAGTATTAAATGAAAATTGCACACATTAGTTGCAGTTTTTTGGCTTGTTTAAGCTGCACATCAAGGCCAACAAGTGGCGTTTGCACAGTAGGTTATTTCAATGCAATTGCAAACTGTTTTAATGGGTAAAAAAAATGGTTTGGAATGTCAGTTTGTGTGACAGGCAGGCAGGTCCTTTACTCCGCAATAAGCACTCTGGCGCCCCATAAATTGAATATAAACACATACACCCAGGCTGGCAAGGACCTCTCTTTGTTGGCTCCATGCTGAGTCTCACAACAGTTCCCGACCACAAAGCCCAAAATGTGTGTGGTACGCATAGAAATTCATGAATTTTAAAACCGACCAACGATTGTGCGACTGATGGAGCTGACCGTTGAGGCTTTGGCCTTTCTAGGTTCATGCCATCTGTCCTCTCATATGTCTATGTGCGGGTGTGTGTGTGTGTCCCGTGTTGTGGTGTTTCCATTAATATGATGCCAAACACTTCCACACACACACACACCACATACTCACATACACATGGTAACAACATTCGCACAGATTACTCAAATGTAATTTACGCTCAAATTACATTTCCAACTTGCCGCTTAGATTACATTTCGTCTAAAGTCCCTCCACTCCCATGACCCCTTAGCCGCGCTTACACGTTCCTTCTTTTGCACATCCTAACGACATGTTTGGTCCAAATTGTATTACCAATTCTAATTTATTTGTCGTTTAAATGTTGCCAATTTTAATGCAAACCGAATGTAGAGACATGGCAATTGAGATGCGCCACACAAACCGTTAGCTAATATGAACCAAATACATACAGTATACACACATACTCGTATATATAACAGCACAGACAGTCAGATAGACATTCGGTGAGACAGATATTGCCTGATTGACGCTCAATTGATGATCGATTTTATACCAGCATATATGTGGCTGCTGCTGTTGCTACTTCGGCAAATGACTGACTGCATAAATTCAATCCATAGGTATGTTTGCTGTTAGTTCAAGGCGCATGAAAATCGATTGGAAAAGCCAGGAAAATGCCTGCTACTCTTGCGTTCAACTACAGCAGATTCTGAGCTCTAATTGAATTTGCTGATAACTATGCTTGCTTGGTACAAAATAAAATCCTAAATCGGTATAGTGTCAGCATTAGAAAGCAACAATAATATTTTTGTCACGGCAATATGATTATAAAAATCCAATTGTTTCAACTGACTGAACTAAGTAGAAATATATTTCACGTATGAATAGAGCAGCTTGACTTTGATGTGGATACAAGACAAAAGCAATTTTGTTGCCATCCGACTGACATTGATAAAAATTTAAATATCAAATATATACATTTATTGTTACCATGAATGAATTTAATGGCCTTGACCGGCGCAGAGACCCAAAAACGAGGTAGTCAAACCAAACTATGTACATATATAATATGTACATCATATTTATTAATATTTAAAAACAAAGGTTTTGGCAAAACGAGAAAATTCCTTCCTTCATTCCTTTTAGTCAAGAATAAATTTTAATTAATGTCGGAAACAATCAAAATATTTGCGCAAATATTTCCCATTGTATTTGCATTCTTATAACTTTTGCTGAAATTAAATGTATATCATTGTGCCATCAGTCGAAAGATACACGTCGAAATCCCTTCGAGTAAAAAATCTGTTCGAAACCTAATCAGCTTACAGACTACAAGGCAAATAGCTGAAGCCAGTGAATCCGTATCTGTATGCAGTAACAAGAGCTAATAATGCTGTAGTAAGAGCTTCAGCTCACAACAAAAATCAGCATTGCGAACACGGTTTTACAAATATTACGTATACGCAGCGCATTATTTTATCTATGAAATTCTCTTTTTACACTCGGTGCCTCCGTGTCGTTGACAAAGTGCAATCGGGCATCAGCCGGTGTTGCCCGCGCTATTGCCATATATCCTTCTGACTCTGACTGTTGGAGATGCTGTGGTGACACTGTGGGCGTTGATGGGCGTGGCTAGCGCATAAAAACAACAAATGAACATGCGCGCATATGATGGAGCGCTTGAATGGCACTGACGACACTTGAAATTGTTTCGCGTGTACCTTTTCTGCTGTATTTCTGCATGTGCCAAGCGTCGCAACAGGACACATTCGTCAAAACTCTGGCGACATTCATCACGTGATTCACGTCAACATCGCAGCACATCCAACACGAAGCCGTCATGTTCTCACCTCCATTGTCTATATCAGCGTTTAGAATGCGCTTACTTTGAGTACATATTTCATTTTTATACGCTGCTGCACATAAAGTAGCGAAAATGGGGTTCATACAGTTCGATTGTGCTCTAGCATTGAATAATCTTTAAGTGTGTAGACAGACATTGTTCATATGTTGTTGTAGATAACGAAACGTCTTTGTTGGTTAACTAAAAGACATGATTATAACAATAATTTGTATTATTGTTCTCGCCTTTAACACATATCTTTAATACAGAATCTTAGCCAGTAGTAAATTATCGTTTAGTTACAAATAGCAAATAGCAAACAGAGTATCTTGCAGTCGTTGACAATTGGCTTTATATAACTTTCAACTTGATAAAGTTTGTATGGTTAGGTATGGTTTTCTTTTTACTTCGCTCTTGCAACAAAAATAAGATTAATTAGCTGTAGTCGTTGTACCATAAGCCTTGGCTCATAACTGTGGCTAAAACTCAAGCACAAACTGATGATGATGTTGAGCGCTTTTGGCCAGGGCGAAACGCAAGGCAAACACCTGAGATTTCCGTTTCCGCTGGGAATGAAAACGTTGTTGTTGCTACTGCTGCTGCTACTCTTATCTTCCGTTTTCCTCTCCCTCTCGCTCCCACTATTGCTTTCTATTTCTCTCAAGGTGTGTTGTCCGCTTTTGTCATGTCTTGTATTCTGTGCAACGTTTCCTGTTGCCTTGCCAATATCCGCTAACCGTTTGCCTTTGCCTTTACCTTTACCTTTACCTACACTTTTTGGCCCTTAGCTCTACCTTTACTCTTACCTTTAGTTGTACCTTAACTGTTAGCTCAACTTTCTTTGCTTGATATCGCTCTTGTTTCGATAGCTCGCCCTAATTTATTTATGTTGTCAAATTACACGACATAAATGAATCAATGGCTCCTGCGGCAATTGCCAAATACATGTCCAGGTCATGTGCCATAGTCCCTGCCAAGAACACCTGTGTATGTGTGTGTGTGGGTGTGTGCGGTTGCGATTGAATGTGTTTGTGTATATGCTTGTGGCTGCCATTTTCAATTTGTGCTGCAGCTGGTGCTGACTTATTATGAAAAATTGTGCATTGATTAATACCAGGTAGAGGGGCAAGGAGCCAGCCACTCCTTATAACCACATACATCTCTCTTTTACACACAAACACTCGGTTTTGTACGTGCTTATTGCATTATGCTTCTTTCACTGATTGCTGCAGCCAGTAGAGAAAATGAGGGGAAAAGAGATAGAGAGAGAGGGAGACAGCTCGAAGCACTGGAACAAATTGCCAAATACTTGAGCACATAAATCAATTAATTGAAAATGTCAGGTTACATTGTAAACATAAACATAAACACGCACACAAACACAACCGTATTGGCAACAACAAGTACAACAAAAACTCACAAATCTTGATCAAATCTTATTGCGTAGGAGTATTGGGGGGGTTGTTGGGTAGTTGATATAGCAACCAAGTTATACAAATAGCGCCGAAAATAGACAGCGCATATACATTTATATATTTATGTTTATGTGGCAAGTTTCACGCTATGCGAGCACTCACAGCTGTGGTCGCTATCCCCTGCTTGCCTGCCCCTGCCATTATATAAGAGACTCGCAAAATGTCTTCAGACTGGCTTTTAGCCATCTTCTAGTTGCTGTTGGTCGCGTTGTGCTACGTCATTTAATGAAGCGTTCACATTGTTATTTACATCAGCTTTCAATATACATAGGTTTGTCTCTTTTTTTCTTCTTTTGGCCATTTTGATTAATGTTTCCCGTGCGTTTTCAATACCAACGCTGAACCTTCCTCACCTTCGTATTGCACGTACCACAAAAATAAAAGAACGTCTTCTTAACCACAATAGGCTTTGACTGCGAAATAAATGTGTGTACATAGTACATATATTTCAAATAAGAGACTCGACGTATACTCAATTTATGACCTTGGCATGGCTGTATGTACTTAAAAATTGATACATTCTATAGATTTTGGGCATTAAAAAAACATTCATTCAATTGATTCGAAGAAAAGAGATTTTTCTTTAAATTGTTGAAGACAATGCCTGCATTCTTTAAAGCTTTACTTACACTGTTTATTGTAATATTGCCATAAAATGCAAAAAGTTGAATACATTTGACACATTTATGACCATTTGGCTTAACAGCAATGCGAGAGTTAAAAAAAAAAATTAAAAAGTTGTTGTTGCAAAAGAAAATAAACACTTAAGGGGCAGCTGTTGAATTTATTGCACACTATAAAATGTTAACGTTGTAAAGTAGCTTATGGGAATTGTTTGTTGAACTATTTCAGAGTTGTCTAAAATATTTTGTGTTAGTTGTGGCGAAGATATTGTGGGGGAGGTCGAACTTAGCCCGTGCAGTAATATATTTATTTATCAAGTCTAATTGAAAGCAGTATTAAACAACAATTTGGCTTAATCCATTTGAATTTATGTATATGCCATGAAAAACTTTGGCGGAAGTGCGCCAAACGGCAACTGAAAAAGCGAAAACAACAAAGAAAAGGGCGCACAGCGAAGACAGCAAGAAAAATAATTGCGCGCACACATACGTTAACACACAGCAATAAACATGAATATAGTCAATACACGATGCAAGAGAAAGAAAGAAAGAAGACAAACAGAATAGTAGTGTAGCAGCAATAGCCTCTAGCTGATAAAGCAGCTGTCGACCAAGCCAATGCGCAGTTTTTTGCTGTTGTTGTTTATACCCTGTAGCCATAAATTTGATTGTTGAATATTGTGGTCAAATAAAAAGCAGATAGAGGATGCAAACTTATGTGTGGTTTACAGAAAGCTTGAAAAGTTTTCATTCGTTAGCAGAGTCGCGTTTTGCTATACTTCAATAAAAGGAACAGACGACTAAAGTCTAAGTGCATCATATTTTTATCAATAACAGTTGAAAGCGCAACTTTTAGTCTATCATTATTACTGAGCATCTTGTTATTGTATTTGCACAATATATAACTGGTTAAATGAAAGTTTATGCTATGCCTTTCATTACCCATTTGTTCTTATGTGGCCAACGGCCAGGCGATAAGTGAAATAAAATGAGCTCTTGGCTCAAGTTGCCGCTTCACCTCCGGGTTGCGACCCCAAACCCAAACTCAACCAATGCTGATCCAAATGCTGTCTTCATTTTGAGTTCAGTAAGCAGCTTGCGGTCTTGTAAATTCATTTAGCAAACTGGCTAAGTATGCTTGCGACCATTTGTGCTAGCTAAAGTTGTAAGATTTAGTTCAAGTCGTCGGCTCTCTAAGTTGGTCACCTCGACAATTCATCAAAATGCAAGCATGCGGGAAGTTCAGGAAGTTGAGGAAGTTGAGGGGTGCACTTTTTGCTGGGCAATGGGTTTTCAACGAGAGCCTTTGTCCGAATACTACAAAAATGGTGGAAAAACTTTTTTTGAAAAATGCTGGTAACCAGGGGCCGTCAAGCGGATACACTTTGTGTGTGTATGTGTGTGTGTGTGTGTGAATAAATTGTTGTCAAACTGTAGCCAAAACATTTTCAAGACGCTGAAAATTGTGTTGTGCAAAAGTTTTGTCCAGTTATTTAATTGAATTTACCACCCGAAGGCGTTGTATTCCTACTCATCATCATACTCTCTCTTTCATTCACATTTCTTCTCTTCTCTTCTCATTCTTTCTTTTATCTTGTCTGGCATGTATTATGCTCGACTCTGTCTTTCTCTCTCCCACTGTATTATTATCTGTATATGCCAGTAGCTGTATATCGTATTTACTTAGGTATTTTGGTATTTGCACGCTTAGATTTGTCCTTGCGCCCAACCACGCCCACCAAAATTTCTGTTTGCTGCCAAGCGTAATGATTTGGCCACAGCTTTTTGTTGCTGCACTTTCGCTTGCAGCCGCATTACGGAAAAACTTTCTATGACTGTTTATTAAAGAGCTAAGCGCACTTAATAAGCTTATGGACTGTTGGGGCGTGTCATTCGTCTGGCCGTGGCCCCGACCAGCAGCCAGTAGCCAGCAGCCAGTGTTGAGCAGTGGCACTTTACGCCCGACTGTAGGGCAGGAATTGTTTTGCCATTCACACAATTCACAAAACAATTCAAATTAAATAGAAACTCAAAAATGCCTCAGACTAGCTTTGACTTTTTCGCTGCCATTCAACTTTGTTGCGCCCTTTCTCTCTTTCTCTTCGTCTCTGTTTTGTACTCCTCTGTCTGACAGCGTGCAACAATGCAATGGCATTGCAAACGATGCATTCTCCTGCTGCTGCTGAAATGTGTTTTTAAAATAATATTGCATAACTGCAGGCACAGCAGGCAAACAAACTGTGCACAATGGACAAAATGTTGACTTTAATTGCTTACTAAAATATATATATTTAAATTAGCTTGCTGCAACTTAGCTCTATAAAAGCATTGTACCCTTGAGATTTATTTCGACTACAATTTTTGTTACACAAGCCCTGCAGTGTAGAATTTTTCATTGCTGTTATGCAATGCTGCGGAAATGTTAGGATTACAAAAGATCTGTTAAGCGATAAACACATATGTTTTTGCTGATTTAACCCATAGTCCAAACACCAGAAACAAATAAAAATCACGACGAATATGTTTATGTGCGTGTGTGTTTGTGTGTGTTTACGTGCAAGCATTTTAATTGCACTAACAATTAAAGTGTGCCCGGATCGTTGTCGACGACGCAGCTTTCGCTGATGGATGCCAACGAAAAAGACAAGAATGCATTTTGCTGCATAATTCGGTCGGCTTTTAATCGGATTATGGCGTGTGCAAATCAAATACTATGGTGTTGAGTCCTTTACCCAGGCCGACTCATTAATATGCGTGAAACGCAATGAAAACCACGCCGGATTTAATAATATTAAAAGGACGTCGACGTCGACGTCGTTTGCCACAACCTTCACTTACCACTTAACATAACGATGGCGGTGGTGGAGCGTCATGGTGGTGTTGTATGATGTGGTTTGCTGTGGCTTTTGGGTCGCCATTAAACGCAATTAATTGCTCACACTTCAAACGACCGAAACAGTTAGCCAGAAAGCTAAAAACTGAAGCCTGCCGTCGACAGTCGACAGGCAACAGTCAACAGTCAACCGTCAGCCATTATGCAACACTGGCTGCTCGTGCACACCAAATCTGATTCCGTGTTTTCCCCCAAAAACCAACCAGGAAGGCAGTCGCAGAGAGAGAGAGTGTGGAAATGTACTCAATTACGCACGTATGACTATTTAAATTAGCTTTGCTCTCGGTTCGAAATGTTAGTTTTATGTTAATTAACCATTGTTTATGCCAATTAGAGCGTCTGCGATGAGCTCAAGTTGCGCTCAGCATGCGTCTTGAGATATACTTTTGCAGCAGAAGATTGTGGCACTTAAAAAGAGCTTGACTATGAGCAGCAAGGGATTAAAATCATTTGCAGCTGCTGATGCTGGAAAATGATTATAATAATAAATCATTTTAATAGTTAATCTATGTTTTAAGTGGAAACCTATAAATTTTACAATGGGGCTGGGAAATTACACTTAAATCCAGATTATAAATATATAAGCCGATTTCCTAACCAATAGTTTCAAGTTTGATTTAAGCCGCTTTGCATTTAAGCAACATATCATATCAACTTTAATAATACAAGTAAATGCTTCAATTACATGTTCTTAGAATAATACATTATTATTGTCAAATTAATTATATATATTTTGTTAAAGTAATTCAAGGCCCTTGGCTGAGGCTACCCCAAGCCATAGTTGGACTTATACACATCAAACACACTCCTCGTTTTTTTTCTTTTGTAGCCACGTTTGCAATGGCTCAAGCGTGTCAAAAGCAAATCCGATTTGGTGTGCCTGGTGCTCTAGTAATACATTGCCGCATGCTTGAGGACTCACATCTAATTCGACTCAGATTTGATATAAGATGCGAAATTTGACAAGTGCGGCTGAAATAGAAACAGAATTCTCAAAATGTTTTTTGCCGCATATAACCGTTGGGGTTTTGAGTATCTGCTTAAAGACAAAAGGACATGGGTATCCATGGATCTGTGCGGTTGCCTGGCCCATCCCACTGTCTCTATCTATCTGCCACCTTTGCTCTATCTCTTTCACATTCTTATTGTTGCCAGCAGCAGACGCTGTCATATACACATGTGCTTACTTATTGCGTGTGTGTGAATGGCAGTGTTGTTAAATGTGTGTGAGTGTGTGTATGTGTATATATAATGTACTCTCTTTTTTCATTATATATATACTAGTGTAAACGCAACATTTTCATTTCACTTAAGCTCTTTTAAACATATTTAAAGTACGTGATGTTAAATGTCTTCAGAGCATTTGCCCCCTCACACCACACACACACACACACGGCTTAGGTTCTCTCTCTCTCTCTGTGTGTGTGTGCGGTTTTTATTCTTTACCTTTGGCATAAGCAAATTTTATTATGTTAAACTCGTTTCGGGCGGGCACGAAACAGTTTCAACTCGCAGAGCGTTAATTTTTGAATAGCTCCCGCAAAGCATTTACCCCTTTGTCCTCCAATCTTTCTCTTTTTGAGTACGCCTATGTGTGTGGGTGTGTGTGTGTGTGGCCTAGGCACATAAATGTCAACTGGCGCACTCATCCATCAATGAGCTTTGCAAAATTAACACTGTGAGTGACAGTAGCAAAAGGACTAGCCCACGCGGCCAGGCCAACAAAATGAGAACTCTCTCTCCCTACTGCCGACTCCGGACTCCCGGACTCCGACTCTGTCATTGTAGAAAGATGACGCCCGACTGTGGCCTGTCACTTTAAATTATGCAAAACGTTACAATTCTCGGGCTCAAAAGGTATGGCAAAATGATGAATTGTGTTGCTGCTGCTACTTCCGGTGCTTCTGGTGCTACTGTCAAAGAGTTTCGCGCGACATGCTGTCTACAGTCCTTAATGTCCGTAATGGGCGTGGTTGTAATGTCCCTGGACAAACAACGTGACGAATTTTTGTCAGTACCCGTTCTCGATCTGCTATCTGTTCGCCCAACCAAATAGATTCAATTCGATTAACTCACATTGCACATTGGCATCCCAAATCGCTACGTGACGAAATGCTGAACGGGGGAATTGGGAGCTCTAATTCGAATTTTTATATACAACACAGAAACTACTTAAAAAGGTGGATCTATGCAGAACGCTGGACTTTAAGGGAATAAAGAAAATATCTCTTCTCAAACTTTAATTACCTTTTTGGTTAACAGATTCTTTAATGACATTACTATTAATATCTCAAGATTTGAAGTAAAGTTATTACCGAAATATATGCGTACTTAAGGTGCTCTATTTCCTAAGGAGTTAAAAGTAAAATTACGTGTTTTTCTTTAAATCCAAGAAAGCCGAATCACCAAAACGGAATAAACAACACTGTTAGATGTTAACAAACAAAATATACATAAATATATATATTAAGCTGGTGAAAAGTAAAAACAAAAGCCATTTTAAAAACTACAGTAACTAAAGCTTACGACTTGGACTCCATTTGCAACAAAATTTTCCTTTCTATGCGCATTACCGAGCATTATTTTCTTTGTTTTTTGCTGTACTTTCTAGCCATTTGCAATTCACTTTGATTTTGTTTTATTTAAAGAGCATAATATACTTATTTCACAAGTACACACTACTGAGCACTAGAAAAACCACATGTCACACAACAACCACAAGCATAATATTCCTTTACACCCCACCACCCCACTGTCACTATCCCCCTCCAGCTTGCTAATACTTTTTTACGTATTTCTCTTGTCTACTTCTAGTTGTGCTTTTGTATTTGCCCATTTTAATGAGTGTAGCTAACAAGAATAACAAAAAACAACAACAGCAACAATTACAAAATACCCACAAAGCATTATATACATCATCAACAACAGTAACATCAACAAAAACAATAATCATCAATACACAAAATGTGACAATAATATGAAAAGGAAAAAAAAAACAGAACAAAGTCAAGTAGTCGAAAAGAGAAAAGTATATAACAATAATAATAATAAATCGGATTTTAGTTGCAACACAACAACATCAACAACAACAATTACAGCAAAGAGTACAGTGATAAAGAAAAATACGCACAACAAAAACAACAATAAACGAAAAAGAGGATAGCATCAAACAACAACATCAATAACAACAACAACAACAATACACGTTTAACATCTTCTTAGTCGCATTTTATGCTGCATATATCCTGAAAATATATATCCTGCACATTTACCATCTTGCTGTTTTAGACTCTGTTCTTTGTGTGTGCGTCCGTGTGTCTTTGTATGTGCATTCAATCAGTGTCCAGTGTTCCTTAGTCTGCTTCATCCAACGTCCTTACTTCCCAACAGCCTATACACACACGCTTTTCTCTTTCTTTCATTCTTTCTCTCTCTCTCTCTCTTTGTCTGTGAGTCTTTTTCTCTCTCTCTCTCTCTCTCTCTTTCTGTCTCTATCTCTCACTATCCAGCCCTGTTTTTTTTTCATATGGGTGTATAGCACTACTTAGCACTTGAGCAACCACAGCACCACTTGCAACCATTGCGACGCCAAGCAACGGGCCAGCAACAAGAGCAACCACCAAGCAAGAATACCAACAACAACCACAACTAGATCAAGAACAAGAACCACCGTTACAGTTACAGTTACAGTTACAGCTACCAACCGGGCTCGACCAGGTCAGTGTCTGTGTGATTACCCCACTCCTGCTCGCCACACAACCCACATACCAGCACCACAATTGCACATTACTACCATAGATACCCACGGCAGTATTACTACCGCATGGAGCGCGGCACCAGCGGTGGTCAGCAGCGTACGTCGCAAACGCACCACCAGCAACAGTCGCATCACCATCAACAGCAACAGCAGCAACAACACCAAACCCGCCATCAACATGTTGTCTCGGTGCATAGCTACGATCCATATTTGACGGCCGGGGACGCGGATGAGGCGCACACCTCGGGCACATCATCCTTTGACAATCCGGCAACGAAAAAGAAACCACCCAAGCTGAAGCCCATCCATCGTTCGCTGTCGATGGCCATTGATAATTATGCACCGTTGGCGACTGATCTGGAATTTGATACGGATGATGGCTTTATTGTGCATGAGCAGCCGCTGATCCACCGCTCGGCGTCGCCGCTGCCCGTGCGATCGTCTGCACCGCCGCAGACCCTAGCACTCCCAACAACAGCACAACTACAGCAACAACAACAACATATTCCCCAACAACAACATACGCATGTGGTGGCTGCTGCTGGCGGTAGCGGTTCCGTTTCTCCGGCACTTTCCGCACGCCAGCACCACCACTTACAGCAACAACAACAGCACCACCTACAACAACAACAACAACAACACCACCACCAACAACAACAACAACAGCAACACCAGCTGCATATGCACACATTTCAGCAACTGGCCGCTCAGGCAAGACACCACCAATTGCCCGCACATAGTACGCATGCGCATCATAGTACGCACCGCCAGCACCATCCACACTCGAGCTCCACCAGCTCACCCACCTCGCATGCGGTTAGCCCAGTACTTGGCCAGCAGCAACAGCAGCATCTACAGCAACAACAGCAACATAGACTGCAACAGCAGCAGCAACCAGATATTTATCTGGTCAGCAGCAGCAGCCTGGGCGACAATGTGGGCGGATTGGGCTTGGGCATGGGCATGGGCATGGGCATGCATAGTGGCAGCACATCACCGATACAGTTCATCGATGTCGATGATATGCTGCCCAGAGCAACTGTCTCTGTCGCACAGCAGCAGCAGCAGCACCAACAACAACATCTGAAAAAGAATCTCTTTCGTCGCTCCGACACAATTGACGTTCATCCGTCTACCAATTTTCAGATGAAGAAAACGCATTCCTTCCACGCCCAACAGGATCCCGCCGCCATGGAGCAAATCCAGCTAGCAGTTGCAGCCGGCTCCGCAAGCTCCAGTCGACGCACCAGCTCGGTGCGTGCCAACTTCTTAATGCCCGGCCCACCAGCCGGCAAGGAAATATCCCGTTCGCCATCGCCCAGTCGACGAGGCTGCCGTTCGCATCGTTCGTTTAACGATCCAGGCAGACGACCCAGCACCAAGCCCGAATCAATGGCAGAGACGCAAATCAGACATGCTTCATTAAACGACGATCTCTTGGAGCCCATGGATAGTCGTTCCCTCTTTCCACAGTCCAATCTATCGCTGGAGAATGAGCTGTTCGTGGAGTCACGTTCACGCAGCAACAGTCACACCAAAATGGAGGAGCTGGGCATCGCTGAGCTAACAGCCGCCGCTGTGGCCGTGCAACGCTTGCGTAAGGCTTCCGATTCGTTTGAGGAGACAGCACCTGGTCTAGCAGCCGGTCACAGCGCCACCCATCCGCCCGCCGCTTCCGCCTCGAACAGCATTAAACAGAAACGTGAACCGCATCCCCACTCCCGACAACAGAGCACCCACAGCCTGGAGCTCGATGGACGACCAT
Source organism: Scaptomyza caliginosa (assembly GCA_035044725.1). Taxonomy (NCBI): domain Eukaryota; kingdom Metazoa; phylum Arthropoda; class Insecta; order Diptera; family Drosophilidae; genus Scaptomyza; species Scaptomyza caliginosa. The sequence continues at coordinate 29,512 of JAWNNR010000317.1, forward strand.
CCACCAGCAGTGCCACTGCCGCCGCTGCTGCTGGCACACATACAATGCAATTGCACAGCGCGGCGGCAGCGGCAAGTGCCGCCTATCATTTCAAGCGGGGCGCACAACACGGACGCTCCCTTTACCTGTCGCCCAGTAATCTAGAGGAGCTTACAGTTCACAGGCCTGGCGTTCTGGCCGCAGCGGCTGCCTTCCAGGGCACAAATGCCAGCGCCAGTGTCAAGCAGGCCAAAGCGATGCACAGCGCCAGCGTTCGACTGCGCAGCTACCGGGAGGCATTAAGTGCGAGCAAGAAGTCGAAGAGTTTCATAGGCGATGGCAGTGGGAGCGCTGGCGTTGCTGGCGATGAGTTTGAGCTGAGTTCACCCCACCGACGCAACAGTCGTCCACTGTCCACGGCAGTGCCTAGTGGTACTGCTGTTGTCAACGTGGATGAGATTAAGCGCAGTCCACGTCCAATATCAGCAGCCGCTGTTGCCGCCGCATTCATCGAGGAGAAGCGTCCCTCGTTCGAAAGGAAAGCTTCGCTAACCTACGAGCAGGAGCTGAGCGATGCGGCATTTGCGGCACAGGTGTTACGACCCTTTCATCATAAGCTAGCCGCCGGACGCAAGGCATCCCTGAGCGGTGGCTCGCACAAACTTAAAAAGAAATCGCTCAGCGATGAGACTGATGAGGATGAGGAAGCGGATCGCAAGCGCAAACGTATCGTTTGCATTGTGCTCGCCACGGTTCTTTTATGCCTGGTGTGTGCCAGTGTATTTGTTGTCATTGTAACGCTTACATCCGGTACGAGTCAGTCGGGCAAGAAGGCGCACTCCTTTAGCAGGGATACTCCTGTTCACTATACGGGCATGCGACCATCATGAACTTCAACGACAACAATTGCAATTTCGGTGACATTCTTGGCTTTCACTTCCGTTTCCGCTACTTCCTCATCTTATTCTCCTTCTTCATCTTCCACGTTGTCACTTCTCCTATATCCTGCTCTTTGTGTGCGCGTGCGTATAAATGTGAGCCGCTTCGTTTCGAGTCCTCTCCGATGCCTCAAAGCTGTCGCCAAATTGGCCAATGATGCACTGCATTCCGCAGTTACTCAACAAGACGCAGTGAGCATTTGGCTAATTGAGAAGCAACAGCAACAGCAGCTGCAGCGACAACAACAACCACAAATCTTGGCAAAAACACTGCAAGAGAAGAGCAATTAAATAATCACAATGAAATTCGCGCCTGTAAGTAGGCAATATTTTTTGTACATCTAATATTCATTTATCGCCTTTGTGTTCAGATATTGTACACTTTAGTTAATAAAGTAAGTACAGGTCATCATCTAACTGAACAAGAGTCAAAAAGAGAATAATCTTTGATATTTAACAGAAATGTGTATTAAAAATAAAAGTGCGAGTGTGAGATTGTGATCAAGAATATTAAAAAATTGACAGTGCCATCTGAAATGTGTTAACAACATAAAGTGAATAACAAGTACCAAAAACTCTATGCTCTAATAAAATAACTAATGTGGTATGTTTATGTAACCACAACAGAGTTAAATTTTTATATTATTCCACAAATACTTTTGACTTGTTTGCGACGAAAGCCAATACCAAAAGTCAATAATAAATTTTAACTTTTTTTTCACTTTTGCATTCTAAAATTGCTACTCATGGCATGATTTTAAAATGAGCCAACTTTCGCAGCAAATAAATGTGTATTCACATATGGGTTGGGTGACTTTTGCCACAGAATTGTGTGTGCAAAAAATGAACATTTAATAGGTATTTGATAAATTCTTGAAATGGATTGGGAATTTAGTGAAAATATTGTCTGACTGAAAAATGCAATTCACTTATAAATGTTGCATGGCATTTTTGACAAAATAAGCATATCAAAATGATAAATTGTCCCGCAACGAACGTATTTTATTTAAAAGTTAGCCAACCAAAAAAAAAAAGTAAATAAAAATTGAATTTGAATTTGATATTTGAACCAGAAAAATAATTTTCTAAAATTCTTATAATAAACAATGGAAATATATAAAAATGTATGCAACAAATTCAAATTCAAATTCAAAAAGATACACATTATTTATCATATTGAATGTACAAAAAATATCACATAAATTTTATTATTTCATTTCTTTGATTTATAAGCAATCATTCCAAAACCTTCGATTTGGATTTAACATATGCAAAAGCATCCAACGACTAAGTTGTTCCAGTTGGCCCATTATCATTACAACCAAATAGATTCGGTTGGATGGGGCGGTCAGAAGTAGACCATATGCCCCGTATATGTGTATATAGCCCATAAGCTCATACAAAATACGTTACATACTCCCCAATGAACAACTGCCAGATGCTGACTTACGAAAATTGAGCTGGCAAAAGCACAGCAAATCTTATGGATTACATAACTGACTCAATGACTAAGCGACTGACTGACTAACTGACTTGCAAACACCACTAAGAGTATGAGTAACAATAACAACGACAGAAACAACAACAACAACAACAAAAACATATTTAAACACACATGCGTTGGCCATAAAAAATGATACTTACCTCGACTTTAATGACTATGGCTGTGACTGCAACCAAGACCACCAACAACCAACAGGCAAAAGAAGCCGCCCAAAGCCAAAGCCAAACCAAACTAATCAGCACCATGTGTGTGTGTGTGTGTTTGTTTGTGTGTACTTATGTGTTGTGTTTAGCTAAGCACAGACAATGACAATGGGCTCATGCAACGACTGCCTGACTGACTCACTAACTGAATGACCGACAGGCAGAGCCTGTGTCTGCAAGGACCTTTTTGTTATCATGTGCTCACTTTTTATACTTTCACTTAATAGTTGTGAGTGTGTGTATGTGTGTTTGTGTTTGTCTGCTTTGGTTTGTGACTGTGTGTGTGTGTACATGATTATGGCAGTCCACAGACATGCACGCTTATTTACACAACCACACACACACACACACACACGAAGAGAGAGACTCACAGTCGTAATTTTGCGTTTTACGACATGAAACTAGGTTACTTTTTCATGTGAGCGTAAGTGAGTGCAGCAGCAAAAGCAGCAACAATTGTTTACAGTTGCTGGTAACATTGCCCGCTCAGTTCGCTGCACGTCCTTGTCAATGTCCTGTGAAACGCCACTCGGCGTTTGCAAAATGCCCACGCGACCAAAAACAGCCTACAAACAGCCAGCATGGAGGAGAAGCCTTTGCAGTCATGTGAAAATTGACAGGCACAACATGCACAAGTCTGATAAGAATGTCAAAGATATGTCTTTGCTTTCATTTTTTATTCCAAAATAAAAGGCATCAAGCAATCAAAACGAAAAAAAAATAATAAAAATAATAAGCACAATTGATCATAGGAGCACACGAATGCTAGATACTCTTGCACTCACTCACTTGAAGCACTTAAATATTAGTATATTTATCCGGTAATCCCATCCGCTGTAGCTGTTTTAACTCATCTTCTTTGACAGTAAATATTTGCCATAAAAAACATAAACTACATGCATATAAAATGACCATATTAAATATTCAATATTTTTCAGTAATAAAAAATAAAAAACAAAAAACGAAACGCGGAAAGATGATTACCACTTAACTCCTAAAAAAATATTTAAAGTTGATGAAACGTTTGCAACAGTCGATTATTCGGATTACAATAATTGTATTTACAATTATTATTATCCTTTTGACAACGCTCATTGAAATGAAATACAAACCGAATTGACTTAATTTTATGCCGGCAAATGACGCAAATTATGTCAGACTCAGTGAACACAAAAATGTTCAACAACTCATCAACGAGTAAAAAGGCGTCCGAAGAATATTTAATATTCAAATAGGCATAAATAATCGAAAATGGGAAGAAACAAATAATAAATGACAATTACGCTTATTAATGTTTATTTTTTTGCTTTAAATTGCTTAAAATACGAGTTCTTTAAAAAGCAAATATGTTTAATTTCTAATTAGGTTTAAAGCAATGCATTTGCATACCTCTTCCCATTGACTTTGCATACCCTTTCTACCAATCATTTTGAATGTTTGCATCGTTTTGATTCATAAATTCAATTGGCATTTAATAACCAACATAATTGAATTAGCTTTCTCATTCTAATGAGCAAAAAATCGAAATATCTTTCTCTTTTTCTCGTTCTCTTCTTAATTTCCGCTGCTTCCGAAATGAACAGAAGGGAAACCTCAAAATTGCATCAATAATTTCAATTTAAGTGGAAAAACAACAGTAATAACAAATGTAACGAGACCCCAACCCCAACCCCAACTGTTACACCCAACCATCCACCCACTCAGAGGCAGGAAACTAATTAGTTACATTGTAGTTACATAGTCGTCGGTCTTCATCCGTCATGGCAACACATCAGGCTGCTACTCGGCCCGTTGGGTACGTGGCACCTACCTTTTGCTGGCCAGGTGGAGAGGGCACAGGCACTGTGTGTGTGTGTGTTAGTGTGTGTGTGGCTTTCACCGCCGCATTTATAATTAAACAACATGAAAGACACAAAAGCAGCAAACATACACACACATACAAGTACATACATGCCACTTGCACCCACTCACATACAAGCAAAAGTTTACGCACACCTGAGCACAAGCACACACACTTACACACTCACACACAAAGGCAGAGAAAGTTACACGGCGGCATTTATGAGCGACCATTATGGCTGTTAACAATTTAACTTGTTTACCAGTGGGAAAGTTCTATGTTAATTGGTCTCAAATAGCCACACACACACACACACACGCACGCACATACATGCATAGGGGCGTCATTGTGCTCGGTGGCACTTGCAAAAGTGAATAATGGCAGCTAGCCAAACATCGTCACCTGACATGCCCCCTCTTGTTGTCGTCGTCATTAACACGTTGTTGCGCCTACGCCTCAAAGCGTTTGCCAAAAGGCACCTGCAGAAAACAGGACAACGATTACGAGACCACAAACCAACCACGTGATCCGTTGTGGACACAAAACTCAACTGTTTGAGTTTCGAGCTTTTGAGTTTTGTCGTTGTTCCTGTTGTTGTTGTTGTTCTTATTGTTGCTGGCGACAAAAGCGCGTTCGCTCTGTTTGACTCATTTAATATTAACGTAGATGCATTTAACCAGCATCAGTGTGAATTTTCCCTCTTTAAGGACGCATTCCTTTCGCCATGTTGATATAATTTAATTTGTTATTTTAATACCCTGCAGCACTTGACATGAGAGCATTATTTGTTGGAAACAGCACCCAACAGAAATAAGTTTTACTTAACAATATAAAAGTTAAATAGATTCTGCCACATAACATATAACCTAAATTATTATTTTTTTAAAAACATTTTTCCATTCAGAATTATAATTTGTTTTATTGTCTTCTTTTAGTATTGGGTTGCTGAATGCATATAAAAAAACAAAATCAATAGTTCTGAACTTTCTTAAAAATAAACTTGGAATAATTGTATTTTTACTAATATACTTTATTTCAAAACTCCCGTTTGCGGTAGTCAGAAGTCAAAGAGTAACTAATTTTGCAATTAAATAAATGCGTTCGCAAAATTACTTGCATATTTTGTTGGTTGCCCATTTTTCATGTGTGTGTGTGTGTGTTGGTGTGTGTCTGTCATTTAGGGCAAGTATTTTTTAATTAAATTTTAAGAGCGCCCATTTTATGCAAAATGCAACAGGCAAAGGGGAATGGCGCAAGTGGCCAAGGGCCAATTGCAGAAAAGAGGTTGTTTTCTTTTTTTTTTTGCAGCAATATCTATGAATTTGTAGCATATTGCAGATACGCCGCACAAAGCGGCAGCCTTTTAACTTGCCGCACAGTTGCCGCTGTACTGCAATATTGTGTTAAATCTTTGTCAGGTTTGCAATCAAAAATACATACGAAAAAAAGGTGTGAACTGTATAACAGAAACAGAACAAATACACAATCCAACTTCGGACCAGACGACAAATACAATTTTTTGGCTGCCCCACGTTGCACACGTTGCACATACCACCCAGTGTTGGGACTGTGTGCACATGTGATTGATTGGCAAACAAATTTTGACACTTTATACCAACACAGTAGGAACAGCAACAGCAACAGCAACAGCGGCAGCAATATGGGCACTTGCCACGCCCTCTTTTGTTATAGAGTACGTGTCAATTTGTTTGCTGTTAATTAAAACTGCTGTAAAATGCACAAAAGCGTCGCGCAAACATGGCCAAAATAAAAAAGGAAGAAGAGCAACAAGATCGAGTCGCGTTAGCAACAAGCAAAACTTGAACAAATCAAAAACCAAAAAACAAAACCTTAACTATATATACATTTCCATACATATATACAAACTGTTGAACTGTGCTTAAAGTAAATAGTCTGGATTGATGAAAGTTATATTCAAGAATTCATCAACAGGCATTTACTTCAACTGCAGTTTAAACAAAATGCAACAAAAGAAGTGATATTAACAATTAATCAATATAAACATAACAAACGAAACTTGTTCCATTAGAGTTGCTAAGAAATTTTTATCTAATTTTTTACAATACTTATGTTAACTGCTCGTCTTTGTCTTTGAATTATATTAATATTTTATATTGTGTTGTTTTATTGTCAGTGCGGCAGGAGAACGAGCGCAGCATTCGTGAAAACTTGGAACGCACACTGATGATGAAGAATCTAACGGAACTTAATCTGCAGCGACAGCAACAGTTGCTGTATCAGGCACAACAGCAGCAGCAACAGCAACAGCAGCAGCAGCAGCAACATCATCAGAAGCATGCCGCACTACAGGTTCCATAACAAAAACTAAATGGACCCAATGCTAAGGCTAATGCTAATGATGACAACAGCCACTCTTTCTAGAGCGGGTATTACCCTACTTGCAAAAGTTATGCGCACAAAACAAAAAACACTTTGTTACAACTACAATTTAAATGAGAACATTCAACCTAACTTAAGCAAACAAATACAAAATTAAAGCCAACTTGGGCATTAGGAAACAAGTAAAAAACACATTTAACTGATTGTTAGTCGAGTTGTATAAGACAAATGAAAAACTATAAGCTATAAACTATACACACTACTCGTAAATCAAAGTAACAAACAAATCAAAAGTGATCCAGTTTAGGCCTCAGTTGTGGGCACAATTTACTCGTACATACATACATATATATGTTATTTATAAAGTTCGTTGCAGAATGCATTGTAAATGTGTTTGTTGTCATGTATGTATGCTAAATTTTATTTAACGTGTTACGATCTGTTCCTGCAGTTTCTGTTTCCAAATGCACTGCCTTTGAAATTATGTTTTCTTATTTCAAAGTCTGCTTTAGTGTACTCACTTCAATCCCTCTGTTCAACAGAGTATTATAAGAAGAAAGGTTTCGCAAAAGTTTTTTCCAATATGTTCATTGGTTTCACTTCACTTATAATTTACTTGATTAACTCAATAACTCCTCAAATCAACTTTCAACACGATTCTGGCAAACAATGGTAAACTCAACCCACAACCACGCCCTTGGATTTCGCGAGGCGTGCTTGGCAGAAACAAGATAGAAAAAGCAGAACACAAAACGAAAAAAATAAATTAATAACAAAACTAAAACAAAAACAAAAAAGATAGTTGCTCAATAGTTATGTATAGCTGAAACAAAGTTGTTAACTGAAAGTAATTCGTAAGTAAGAAATAATAGAAAAATAAAACCAAAAAAAAACACGTTTAAAGCAGCAAAAGTTTTGTAACTCTTAAGTAAATGGTAACTAGGAAAACTAAAAGAAATGAAATAAGAAACAACAATTTGCATAATTATACCATACTAACAATAAAAACAATAATTTGTGCATAATATTTATTAATACAACAACAAATTCATTGACTAGAATTATTCTCAGTTGAGAATAACAAGAAGAAAGTGTTGAAAAACGCCTAAAGAGAGACAGAGTGGCATAAATAATTGTTGTATAGCAAGTAATAGCTAATAAACTAGACTCTAGACAATTAACATTAACAATTAAACATTTAACGTTACTTAAGTGCAAAACGAGCTTGTTGTCGAATTACATTTAAATTTACATTTAATTTTAAATTTAGCTAAGCCAATAAGTTACAAACTAACAATAGGAGAACAAAAAATGCAAGCGAATAAAAAAAAACTGTTCAATTTGTGCAATTGTTAATGTAAATGCGACTCAGAAACAAACTGTACTTTATTTAGTACATGCTGCAAGTACAAGTTAATGTTTTTTTTTTTTTTAGCTATTGAAACTATATGCATAATGCATAATGCATACGTACGTATACGTAATGTCATCATGTTTATTTTATTACATTGTTTCGGTGTTAGCGTGAGTGAGTTTTGTGTTTGTATGTGTGTTTTGTTCTATTCTGTTGCTAAGTTAAAAGACAATTTGGCTTGAAGCATACGTATGTATACATAAATATATATATATTCTATCGGTTTCAGCCGCAAAAGCAAAAGCTTCTAAAAGCTCAATTTTTTTCTGGCACAGTACGCAGTTGATAATTTGTGTTTTCCACCTTCAGACAGCTTAAGAATTGGAATACAAGAAAAATGGCAAAAAATAAATAGGAAGCATATATAAAATTGGTAATAACTTAATACTAAAAGAACGGTTTGAGAGTCGTCAATGTTTTGAATATATATACATACATATAAACAGACCGAATTTTTGTGTAAGATTGTGCCTAATCGAAAGTGAGAATTATAACAAACCATTATATACAAATAAATAAATGAATAATAATAATATTTATTGTGTATATCCAAAGAGCAGCAGATAGAGTTTGCAATTGAAATAATTGAGCTACAAGCAAAACAAAATAAATAAATAAATCGATGTCAATAACGTTAACTGCTAGTAACTATTTAAAAACAATTCATTTTTTGAAATACAAAAAAAAAAACCCAAAGAAAAAAAAAAACACAGTAAATGAAAAGCTTTAAATTTAATCAACATTTGAAAATCGAAGTAAACAAGCAAAACAAACTAAAGTTAAATGCAAGCCGAGTACACCCACACACACAGATACACACATACATCATGTAAAATTTACATTTTGAGCGGGTGCATTGCGTAATCAATTTAACTTTGGGCAAGATAAAAGCCAACACACACATACAGACGAGCCTCAATACATAAAAACACAATTTCTTTAAAAAAAAAAAACACACACATACAGTTTAACAAACTGCATAAGGCTTAGGGCAAACCAAAAATATATATATTAAATCAAAAAATCGCAAAAGTACTTTGTAATTGCATTTAACATAAGTTAAACTGAACATAAACCATACACAAAATAAAAATAAATAAAGAGCCAAAATAAATTAAAATTCGAGATAAAAGTTAAGAAGACGATAGCTAAGTGTATAAAATCTAAGCTGAATTATTATACAATACAAAATACAAACAAGTCAAACAAAAAGTGTGAAAGTGAAAGTACTTTGTAGGAAACAAATCCAGATTTCGACTCACTCACAATTTAAACTATAAAATGTTGTTTTCCCATGTTTTAGAGCTCAGCTCAGCTTGGCATTTGAAAAGAAAAGAAGATTAAATGAATTCTGATTCTCCAGTTTGAGCAATTATTTATAAATAACGAACACGAAAACACTCACATAAACAACAAAAATCGAATTGCGGAAAATGTGTAAATAGGTAAATTTAAATGTAATTAATGAAAAATGCTTAATGCGTATGTAAAATAAATGTTTACAATTTGCAGTAAAATTAATATATACATATTTGAAAAAATAACAAAAACAAGAAATCCTAAATGTGTGCAAGAAATTCAAACTTTACTGTTAATTGTTGCTCGAAATCAAAATGTAATTGAAAACGAAAATGAAAATGCAAATGTAAAAGGAAATTTCAACATTTTAAACGCATTCAGCGTTTTACTCATCAAACAAATACCAAAATTGTTGAAATCAAAACTAAGACAAAGTAAAACAAAACTTTAATATCAAATTGTGTCACCTGTTTAGTATATCAGTATTTGTAACTGAATGGTATTGAAATGCGAAACAAGAAAACAAACTAAAAACAACTTGAACAAAAGTGAAAACCAATGAAAATAAATGGAATTTTTAAATGGAAAACTGTGTACTTTTTTGTTATTTCGGCTTATTTTTCAGATAATGCAATGGTATAGTGACGGCATGGTATTTGAAAAAAGAAAAAGTTTCAACTCCTTAAAATTGTATTTCACTATAGCAGCGAGCTTTTTGTGCAACACACGTCGAGCCCAAGTCAGCTTTTAAATTTGGCGCTAACTGTAGCGATGCCACCAAGTCAATATTTGTGTTCGCTATGTTATAAATTATAACAGTTCTGCTCCACAATTAACACAAATGCAATCACTCAGTGAGTATCAAAATCAAAGACTATTGAACACATAGATATATATTATTTCCTAACTGGGTTCTGCGGACGCTACTCGCAACATAGACGTGTTAGTTTTCAAGATTATAATTCTACATAATTCTATATTACCCGTGAATGTGTTAAATGGTCTCTGTCTCTGCTAAAGGCCAATAACTTAACATGATGCCAAGATAACGTAGAATGTTATATATGCTGTGAAAGAACTAGATGAACAGTCGTCTGAGGCCTAGTTCGCTCATCGAGTGTTTAGTGAGTCGTTCGATCAAACATATTTCGAACGATTCAATACAACTCTAACAGATAGCCTGTTGCGCAGAAAATGGGGAAACGAACACATTTAATTAGCAATTAACGGCAGTAAATAAACTGCAATACGCGAGAAAAACAAAAGCAATTGGAACGTCAAATTCAAACAAACTAAATAAACAAACGAGTAACGACAACGCAGCAGTTGCAGCCGCCGCCAGCAACAGTTAACAAAAGCAGAAACGGTGAAACAGAAGCAAACCAGCAAAACAACAAGCAAGTCGCGCACTCTGCTTAATAATAAAAATTTATTTTTGTGTCGCGTGTGTCAACGCAATTGTTGTTAGTGTGTGTGTGTGTGTGTCTTGTCTTGCCCGTGTATGTGTGCATAAAAATATTTAAAAACAAAATCTTCTGCGCAGACAGACTGGCCAGGGGTCGCAGACGGCTCAACAAAAAAAAAAAAAACTAGATAGACAATCAAAGGCAAAAGCAAACAGATAAACAACAACATCAGCGGCAGCAGCAACAGCGACGTCGTGCTCGGTGACGCGGCGCGAGGTGCTCGAGGTCAGTTCAGCACATTTCGCGCACGGCCGTTTTTTCTGTACGTCCGCTCAGTTCCCCGCAAACATCAACCGTCAACACTCCAGCCACCCGCACGCGCAGTGACAACGATTCAGTTCTCACTCAAAACAAAAAAAAAGTCTAGCATCAGTGAACACCAACAAAAAATAAAAGCGATATAAAAGAAAAGAGTTAACGACATACTCACGCGCAACTTTTTTTATTGTTTAACTGATAACCCGAGTGGGCTGCGCTCGCTGATAAATATCAAGTGAAAAGTCGAAACATAATATAATTGCAAGTGCAAATTCGAATGCGCCGTCAATTTGTATGCCATCAGCAGCACTCACACTCACCATTACCATCTCATTCACATAAGCAATACCATTCCCGTTGCTCAACGACGACCACTGACGTCAGTCGGCTGGATCGTTATCGTTATCCAAAAATGGTGATACAGCCGGGAGCTGAGCCCACAATCGGCGCTGGATTTAACCGTACACCATTAACGGAGCTAAGCGCCGAGACCCGCAGGCAACTGGCATGTATGCTCAATCGCAAAAAGGTGCTGCGCTCCGAGGAGGGTTATGAGCGCGACTGGCGAGGCATTGCCTCCCTGTCGGGTCAACGGGGCTATGTCGATGAGTATGCCAATATGCCCATGGATCTGGTCATAAACAGCTGGATTAAGCATAATCCGCAAACAGCCGAGGTGGGCCATCTGGAGGAGTTTCTTGGCATTATCGATCGTTGGGATGTTCGTGATGATATACAGGAGAATCTTAGTGAGTTAGCACACACATAATCCATATACACATTTAACAATTCCTGATTTTAGCCAAGGACACAAATCGCTACAATGTGAAGCAACAGCAGCTGGAGCAGCTAGCAAATGTGCGTGACAGTCCCACTCCCATCGTCAAGTGTCTGGAAAAGAACAACAACAATAGCTTGGCTCGTGATGTCAATCTGCTCAGCATTGATGATGAAAAGTGTCTGCAAAATGGACAGCCTTTGCCCCGCTACAATGCATGTGTGCTGTACGCAGAGGCGGACATTGAGCATGCCACAGACATCATGAATAATCTAGAGTCTCCGCCCTATAATCTCAAGGTAATTACTAAACAGTAAACAACCAATTCAGGTAAATTCATACGTTATGTATTGTAGCTTTTCTTGAGGCATCGGGACCTGCTTTTAGGCGTGCCATTTGAGCATGTGGAACTGTCACAGTTCATGGCCACACGCTGCAATCATTTGATAGTCGTTCTCACCGAAGAGTTTCTTAAAAGTCGCGAGAATACGTACCTAGTTAACTTTACGCAAAAGCTCCAAATTGGTGAGTAACAAATTTAAACATTTAACAAAGATGAAAAGCATATAACCAATTGTATTTTAGAAAACAACACACGCAAGATTATACCCATACTGTATAAGCACAATATGATAATACCACAAACCCTGGCCATCTACACGCATGTCAACTATACAGACACCTCCAGTTTGTTTAATTTCTGGGACAAGTTGGCCAGATCACTGCAGGATGTCGATGCTGCATCCATTTACAGTGCTAGTCAGCAGCTACACACGTAAGATCTTACTGCTACAGCCCTTATTGAAAAGGCAAACCTAAAACACAATGCCCTACTTATTGCAGACCCACAACACCAGAAGCAATTTCTTTACCAGAAACGCCGCGCATACTGATCAACGATGCGGACGTTACAGATCTATCCGACTGGAATTTAAGCGAGACAAAGCTAAAGTCCATATCGGGCAATACGACAGCACCACTGCCTGAACTGAAGGTAAAGCGCAAGGACAAACTGCTGCAGAAATTAACGCTCAATTTTAGTACACCGCCGCGTAATGGCAGCTCTGGCAAACCGCTCAGACATGCGCATTCGGTTAGCGCAATCAATATGCAGGAGCAGCACAATTCGCTCAACGCTAGCAACTCTAATCTCTCCACCTATTCGGAGAATAAGAAAAGATCCAACAAATGGAGTTCCAAGCTACTGAAAAAGTTCACGCGCAGCAGCACTAAGCTGCAAACGCCGTGCTGAAGCTAAAGGATGGCAGCAGCAAAACAAAAACGGCAGCAGCTTAACCACGTGCAGATCGTGGCAGCCAAATATGTGAATTGTGAATTTCCTTATCTTGTGCCCCAGTTTGACGCGCTATCGTCATCCCGTTACCCCCGACCACCCTCCATATATTTTTTTTAGTGATTTCGCTTGTAATCTTTTAGCCTAAACCTAAACAAAGCCAACTAACTTAAATGTATTTAGACGCACTTGTTAAACTATGTAAGTCAACAAAGAATAAAGACAATATATATATATAAATGCACATACATACACGAAACGAAAAAAAAAAACAGAAACACATGAATTGAAAAGACAATAATCAATACTAAAAAACCATATATAAACAACAAAAAGAATACGATAAAAAAACAGCAAAAATTGTCAATTGCAAGTAAGGTTAATCGAAGCACGCAATTAGTTGTTAGTCACGCTGTTAAGTGACTTATTTAATTCAATTAACTCAACAAACACCCAGCTAGATATTCCCTATCCCCCTGCAAACACCCTGCCCATATGGAATTTTTCATTACTTTTCATTTTATCGCCAGTCAAAACCAGACTGGAAGATGATGAATAACTTGTGCGCGTTAGATACTGTTTGAACTTAATGAATAATGTATGTGTGTGTGTATGTGTATGTGTATGTCTGGGTGTGCGACAGTTAAATGATAAAGCTTTAGCTTTCGTCACTTTTTAGTTTTGTTTTGTAATTGTCGTTAAGTGGGGCTGAGCAACGATTTATTGTGCCATACAGCTGCATATCTATCTACACACATACACACACACACACACGCACACACGCATGTGTATATAAATAGAAAAGTCACGCGCTTATGCAGTATATAGTATAGACATATATAATATTTTTACTTGCAAAACTTCAAGTGACTTATGGCTTTTTAATGCCTTCAATAATATAAAAATATAAACAAAAAAATGTCGCGTGCTCAAGCATATATTAATGTTTGTCTATACATACACATACAGTACTTAATCAATTCTTTAAACGTGCGCTGTGCCAAGTGATCAGGCAATAAACCTTATAATGTTATATGTATTAAGAATACATATTGTCTAGAGCTGAATAATTTAGAGTTAAACCTTAAAGGAAAAGAAAAAGAAAAAAACAGTTTTGTGCAATAATTGACTTTATCTTGATCTCAGTGTGAATCCCATTTGAGTTCACTTCCGTTCGCTAGCAGTAATTAATTATTCAGTTTTGTTTAAATTTTTTTTTTTGTATTTATTTCTCATTTTATTGTTTAAATCGCTTCATAAATAACCTTTTTTGTTTTTATTTTTGCTCATGTTTCTTGTTGTAATCGAATTTGTTATTGTTTTTATTTGTTAATTTGTTGTTTTACCCATGGTGAATGTTTAGTTTAAGTCCAATTTTTGTTTTGTTTTTCTTTTATGAATGTTTATGTTTAAGTTTGTTTGTTTGTTATGTATTTACTTTTGCATGTTTTAAATGTGTTATTCATGCTTTATTTGATTTGGTTTTTTTGTTTTGTTTTTTTTTTTTTGCTTTTCTTGTCTTTTGTTGTTAATTTTATTATAAATAGCTCCTTTTACTCGTTTTGTTTTATTTGTATGTTTTACATTTACGTTTTTTGAACAAATTTGCTTGTTTGTTCTCACAACTTGAGCTTGTTTTTTATTAAACTTTGTTTTTTTGTTTTTTTGCTTTTACCTTTTAATTGAATTGTGTTTGTTTTTTGGGTTTTTCAAATTTACTCTGTTTCTTCATTATGTAAGTGTATTTGTATAATTTTTTTTTTTTTTTTTTGTTTATTTATTAAGTTTTATTCGCATTTTTAACAAAATTAATAAAAAACAATTCATTATTTGATTTTCTTATTTTCTCTTTGTTTTGTTTTTGTTTTTTGTCACTTATTTCATTTTTAGTGTTGTTTTCTTTTTGTATATATGTTAATTGATCAATTTATTCGTAATTTTTAATATTAAAACAATGTAACGTATAATCTTGCTTTTCTGTGTGTACCATCATCCATCCCTCATCCAATGAGATCTTTCTTTCATCAATCCTTACGGGTTGCCTTTCACATTTTGTAGCTTAACATGCAACATGCAACTGATTTCGTTTTTGGATTTTACATCATTATCTTTCGTCTATCTTAAAATTCTAACTGATTGCATTTATACAGAGTGTTGCGTGTTTAAGTTAAGTCGGGGTTTTCTTGTCATATCTCATACTTTTTTAACATTCGGATTGGCTAACAGATAGGTAAGTATTGTGTCAAACATAGGTGTTTTTATCTAGAAGATATGGGATATCTTCTAATCGTGTATAAACAGAAAGAATGAAAAGAAAAAACAATGGGCTACAAACTTGTCAGTGTGTTTAAAGCGCAATTTCTTCTTTATAGTTAAGTGTTAACAATGATTATGATTATGGAAGTCAGTTGAAGAAGTCAGTATTCAGTTATCAGTATTCAAAATTGTTGTATGGAAATTTCAATTTTATGTTATATACTGCGAGCTCACTTATTATAAAATGTAATGCAATGTTTCTTTGAGTATGTATAGGTATTTTTTGTTTTTTTCGTTTTAGTTTTCTTTATATATATATATATATATATTTGTATATATAATAGTGCACGTTGCTGTAGCACTCGACTTCTTCGATTCTCTCATGACTCCCACTGTACTTTTGCGGCTTATATAATATATATATATATATATCATTCTTCTTGCACGTGTTCTGCTTTATTCTTGATTTATTTATTTTTTATTTGTTTTTTTTTTGTTCTTTTCTTTGACTTACTAATAAATTAAAACAACGCTAATGAATTCGTTTTATATTCTCTTCTTTTTTTGGTTTACTAATTGTGAGTTCTTTTTGTTTGCTCTGTTATTAATTTTCTTACGTGTTTCTCTTTTGGTTTTGCACTCTCTGCTATAACTCTTCGTATTTATTATCATTTGTATTCAATTATCGATTCTATGTTTGCGTTTCATTTTAATACACTTTCTTGTTTCTGTGCCTGTCGATCTGTTCTGATCGTTTGTCCAAATGTTTGCTGTGGTTAAAGGGGTTGAAGGCTGAAGGGAGTTGATAAACCAACAACATATTTTGGTTAATTACCAAATCGGACAGACGAGAAGAGGTGACGAGGCGAGAGGGAATCAAGCTGTTTCAGCTGGTTCTAGAGCGTTGATAAGCCCATTAAGCCAGCAGCTGCCTGGTATCGGAAATACCCATATCTATAGTTATTTATATAGTAAGTTGGTTGAAGTTCTTGGTAGGGGGATAAATGGGGGGAGAGGCACAGATATTATTGAAGCTTATCTGCACTGGAAAAATACTATATGGCCACAAGCACACAGCAGACATGCTGGCATTAAATGTGTGTTACGAGTTTACGATCAGCGCCGAAATATTTGAACAATTATTAATCTTTTTTCTTGATTTTTACAATAACATTTTTAAGGGGAGTTACCTTTATGCTCTTAAGTTTGAGTGTTTTTTTTTTCTTTGTTATTTATTTATGTTTATTTAAATGTTTTTAATTTGTTCTTGCTAAGAACCTTTCGCTGTTGCGCGCCGTTAAACACTTTATAAAAACAAAGTGACAAATGGTTTGAGGAATTATTCATGTATGGATGGGTCTAAGCAAAATCAATTGAATTTTAGATCTTTGTTCTTATTGTTTCACATTTAAACACATGGCAAGCGCAAATGTGTTACGAGTTATGTTTTAAACTTGTTGTTGGCAGTGTTTCAATTGTATGTATAATATGTTATTTGGCCTCTAGACATACATATATATATATATATCTATGTATGTAATCTCTAATTACACAATTCTCGCAATTCTGAGGTTTCTCAGATGAACGCAAAATGGTGGGGATAGAAATATGGGGCAAAAGGCTTTTGACAAAACACAATGTGTGCTCATTGCTATAAAAATGTCTGGTGATTACTTTTGTTGTTGTTGTTGTTTCTACAATGTAAGTATAATAACTACAGTTAATTACGTAATCATCATTGAGCCAGACGATCATTGTTTCATTTGTTTTTATTTACATACATGTAAATATGATTATTGCCAAAGTGTTCTTTCTTTCTTGGCTGTTGGTTGTGCGCAATTCTTTTACGTTATACAACACTACAAATAACGGCAGTTTTTGAAATGCTGTTACAAAAAAAGGTTTTAACATTCGATTACTTAAAATGTATTAATTGAAGGTGGCATAACCATATTAGCATATGGAAGCCATAAAAAAGTAACTGCAAGTATATTGGGTTTGTTTTTCAATACCAATGTGCTGTGTTTGAGGAATTCAACTGAGGAACTACACAAATATAATTATATAGTTTAAATACATACATGCGTATACATTTGTATGTACTGTTGGCACTATTAGATTGGATTGTGGAAACAGTTTTCAATTTTTTTGATCGCTTGATATCAAGAATATCTGACTTTACAATGATATCATTAAGTACAGAAGTATATTGTTGAAACACTTATTCTTAACTCACACACATCGAGAAAAGCTGAAACAACAATTATTTGTTGGCTTCTATGTGTTTTTTTCTCTTTTTTAAAAGCGATCACTGTTGTGTTTAGTTCGAAAACTGTTTGTTTTATGGAATTTACAACTAAATAAGGCATGCACTTGGCTGTTTTGGCACACAAATCAATAACAACATTAATAGTTAGAATAAATAACATAATATAATAATAATTATAACAGAAATACTTTTTTTTTGGCATATGTATGTGCATTTACGATTTGTTTGCGCTTAACGCTAACAACTTGGGGTTCCCGGCCAATGACAAATTCGCTAAATGCTACGAAAACTTTTTTCGTTTATATTGGCTTCTGAATTTGTGATTTGAATTTGTGTTTTTTTGCTTTTTGTTATTCACTTTAATGCTTACTTCACTATTGTACAATGTGCTGTTTTGCATGTTCTTTGTTTTTTGGTTTTTTGCTTACGTTTTTATAATTCATATATTAAGTTTTATTTTATATATGTAGGAGTGTTTGCATGTGTGTGTATGTGAATTTTCTGTTCGTCTCTGCGTGGGGGAAGGAAGGGCATGGCACAGTTTCAGCTACAAGGCTGCTGCTGTCCATCCAATCCCATCCAAATGTCTAAAATGCGCTAATTATTGATACCTCTTTGCATTTGTTTACTTCGTTTTGCAATCATTTACCAATTGTAATTTGTATGTATTTTGCTTTAAATTCTATCCTCCTCATCCTCTTCTTCGACCTCCTCGCCGTTCTCCTCGAGCTCCTCCTTGTAGCCAGGATGCTCGGATATGGCATAGTAGTTGCCATTGTAGATGACGCCCAGTTCGCGCAGCGCATCGCCGCGTATTGTCGCCTTTATCGTCCAGTTATAGCAATCATCCGACTCTGATTCGCGATCCAGACGCTCCACATCGAGTATCTTGGAGTTGAGGCGCTCCAGTATGATGCCGATATCCTTGATGCTAAGATGACGCTTCTGATCAACCGACAGCTGATCGATGAGCAGCAGAAACTTCTCCGTCGTCGTTTTATCATCCTCCATTACCGTATTCTCCGTTTCGCTCTCTGAACTATCGCGCTCTGGTGCAATGTCCAGGAAGCGAACATGACCCTTGGCGCCGGATGAGCGGCGTTGCATGCTGCCGCTGCCACCTAGCATAGGATCCATTACCGATGACGACATTGACAGCGTCGTCTGATGATGCTGCAGCTGTGGCTGCGGACTGCTGCTGCCGTCCTGGATGGGCGACGTCGCCACACTTTTGTGCACAGCGATCTTGCGTCCCTCCTCGTGCAGTGCACAGCAATGGAAATCGCATTCTGTGGTGCTCGGACTGCCCGCCCTGCTGGGCGTGTGTGCATGATGAGCACACTCGGGCGTATGCACATGAACAGCGCCAACGGCGCTATCGAACGAGCCGCCCTGCTTGGAGAGACGACGATTGTTGCTACCAGGTATCACAACGCCCGGCGGCAGGACAACGCCGCCCGGATGGTAAATACTAGCCGGTCCCTCATCGCTAATGACCGTTATTTGTGGGCTGGCGTATCGCTGCTGTGAGGACTGCGACGATATCGACTTGTTATCCAACGAACTTTGTGCGGAGAGACCCTTTTTTGAGGGCGAGTACTTGTCAGATGACAGCAGTCCATTACTGCTGCCCAAGCCAGCTCCCATACACATACCACCACCACCACCACCACCTCCTCCTCCTCCACTACCACCGCCTCCGCCGCCACCTTGGCGCTGATCCCAGTGCAATACGACAGTGACACGCCCTTTATTATCCATAATCTTCCAAGATGGTGTCTCATCGTGCAGTTCCAGGGCATGAATCGTCTCACAGACGATTTTCGGTATGGCTGATATAGCTGCAAAAGTTAAATCAAAATTCCCTTTATACTGACAACTATGCAAAGAATTGTAAATTTGCACTTACCAGCCTTTATGACATCCACACCGGTTGGATACCATCGTTCGCCCTGCCTCAACAACAACAGTACCGTATTGTTGGCCAGGGTGCGAAAGTATTCGCCATCCTCAATTTGGGTTCCATCACACTCCAGAACAACGCGCACGGGCTCTGAAGCAGGAACCCCTAGTTTGTCTTTGCCACGCACCAATAGCTCCTCAAATGTACCAACTACGACGCCTTTGCGTACATTCCGCCAACTATCCCAAATTTTAAGTGGTCGCTTGCCGCGAGACTCCTGCAATCAAACATGAAGCCAAATAAATATTTTAAATATTATTATATAGTTTAGTAATTTATTACCAAGGGATGACCGTTTATAGTTCTTAAAAATCAAATTTTCTTATTATTCAACATATCTTTCCGCGAATTTTAAAACCAAATCTTACTTCCATAAATTATCGTAACAATTATTTCTTAATTGAACTTGTCAAAACACACATAACAGCTTAACGCAAATCAAAAGTGAATAATTTTTAAGTTTCACATTGAAAGGAACCCCGATGAAGGAAGACAAAAATGCCATCAAAGATAAAGAAAGCCCTCTAGCAAAACGTTATGAAAACAAATTTCAAATTTTTGTGACACCTGTGTGGGTGTGTGTGTGACAAGTGGGTGTGGCAGGCCCGGGCAGCAGCATAAGTTGCACTACTAATTGGGGTTTGTAGTCTCTAAAAAAAAAAAAAAGGGCGTAAATGTCAAGGCCGCTGCCAGATTGTGGCAGTTGCTGCTGCAAGTGATATAAAATTTAATCTGGACAGAATTGTGAGACATATGAAACAAACACACACACTCACATGCACATTAGGCATAAGCGTTAAGCGCAAAAAAAAGGAAAACAAATCAAAATTTATATTAATCGAACGAGTTTTGGAGGTTTGGCTTCTTTTTTTTATTATATAGTATAACAGCGGGCTCAGCTGCTGTGCGTTTACAGTGCACTGTAAGCTAACAGAGTAGCTTTCACTGAAAGCAGCAACAACAACAACAGCATGTACATAGTAGATGAAGAAGAAGAAGAAGCAGGCATGTTTAATGTATTGCAAGGACATGAGTGTGGCGCTCCAGTGACCCAGTAACGAGTGCAGCGCACGAGCTGTGCAACGAGCAAAAAAAACAGAACAGAAAGAGTCAATCACACATATATATATATTTATCTATATGTATGTAAGTGTATATGCATATAGTAAACCCATGTGGAAAAACTATGAAAAATTACTCGCAATGCATTTTGACGTTTGCTTTTTGGACATTCGTTGTGAAAAGTTTTCCTTTGTCAAATTATAGTTGACACTCGAATTGGAATTGCAATTGCAGTTTGTAGAAAACTGTAATCAGTTTTATACATATACAGAGAAACAGAGAGACAGTGAGAGCGATAGAGAGAGAGAGAGAGATAAAGAGAAACCGAGTAAACGAAAGAGGCAGACTGCATGTATGTGTGTATGTATGTATTTGTGCTGCAAGTATACGTTGGGATAGGTCAAGTCTGCTTCCATATGGCCATCAGCTGCTGCTGCTGAGGCTCTGCCACCGCCACTGACACTTTCGCTGTTGCAGCAAAAGGGGCGTGTATTTTTTTTGGACAAATTTCAGAACACATGCAAATTGATAATTAGTTATTAAATATATACAAGTGATTTGTCTTTTATTTACCCCAGATGCTGCATTTGTTGCAGCCGTCGGTCCCGTTGTAATGGCTGCTCCAGCATTTTGGTTGACTGCCGCAGCGGCGGCTGCTGCAGCCGCCACTTGTCTGATGCTCAGGCAATTGCACAGTGGCTTTGTTACGCCCAATGTGCACAGAGCATTGGACCACATGGTGCAACTGCTGGTTTCACCTTTGAGAGCCACTTTAAAGCTATTATTAACTGTTTTATCCAATTAGATTCGATTCACAATAACAACAATAGCAACAATAACATTTAAAACACTGCACATACAATATGAAATTAACATGTTACAATAGTTATTCTGTCTTTTGTTTCGTTTTTGCTTTTTGCTTAAAAAATTCTTATATAAAATTCATAAAATTCGCGCTGTTTTTATCAATTTGTGTGTGTGTGTGTGTGTGTGTATTTGTGTTATTTAGTTAGAAAAATTATGATTATAAAACCTTAAAAAGCTTATGTCTATGTTAAACGCGTTTTTATTGTTGTTGTTTAAATGCCATTTTGGAAAAATTCGTCGCGTAAGGCTACAAAAATGTTAACAAATTGCTGCGCACTCAAAAAAAAATAAATAAAAAAACCACAAACACCAAAGTCACTGAGTATTAATTCAAAAGTGTTATTTTCGTTTTCAAGAATATTGTTTTAACTTTTGTTGCAAGGTTTCTTTTTGGGCCACAGCAGCTGAAGCTGGTCTGAGCTGAGCTGGGCAGAGCTGGGCTGGGCGCCAGAGTTTGTCAAGAGTTGACCTTCGCACTTTCACTTTACTACTATACGCGCGCCTTGCGCCACTTTGCGTGTGCCTGAAACCGCCGAGTTTTCATTTGGTGGGGAGTGGGAGATGCTGGAGATGGTACAACTGCTGCTGGTGTTGCAACTAAGGCTGGGGCTGATGAGACTGGGGCCAGGTGCTGCGTTCGATTTACAACTTTTTTCTTCTATTGTGTGGCACAGTTTTATTTCTATTTGGTTTTTCGTTTTTTTTTTTTGTTTTTTTTTTTTGGTATTTAAATATATACTTTGACGTTTGTCATTATTAAAAAACACGATTTGTTGTTTAATTTGTAGAAAAATGATTAATTTGCTCTTTTTGCTGATGCTTATGTCTATGCTTATGCTGCTGCTGCCGATGCTGCTGCTGCTGCGCTTGTCACACCCATTTAAAAATTTAATATTTCAACAATGTGCCAGCAGAATCACGTAGCTTGTGAAAAAGCGCTCGTAAATGAAAGTAGCATCCTTGCTGGCTGTGGCTGGCTGCCTGGCACACACTGCTGCCTGCCTGCCTGCTCCTGGCTCATGGCTCATGGCTCTTGGCTCATGTCAACGGCGTCGTCGTCGTGTGGTCATCGCTGAGAACATCGCATCTGTCCTCCCGTCGTGATGTTGTTACTGTATTGAGCTGCTGCAGCTGCTATTCGCACTGCAAATGCATTGCCAGCCCCCAAAACGAATCGAAGAGAGAGAGAGAGAGAGAGAGAGAGTGAGACAATGTGAGAGGGCAGCTGAGAGCGAAAGTTCTGCGCATAAATGTAGAGAGCGGGAAGTGTAAAGCTTCTGAGCACGCTTATGGTGTGTGTGTGCGCGCTTAGTGTATTTGAATGTTAATCTCTCTGTTCTATTAATGAGTACATTGAACGCACAATAATTAAACATTTTTAATGCATAACACGCCTTTATTTTTGATCAAAGTTTAATAAGGAATTAACATAAATCAGTTTAGCTACTGGCTAACTTATGCTTTTTATATAAATTTTTTTCTAAATTCGAATGAAAAAAATCCATGCAGTGCTAGGCTTTACTGTACTTTGTTGTAAATCTGTGCTGCATTTTTCATAGCATAGCAGCTGCCTCTTTGTCTCTCTCTCATTTTCTATGCTTTGCACACACGCGCTCTCATTCTCTCTCTCTCTCTTCGGCAGTAACATCTGTGCTTTGGCCTACATTTGCAATGTGATATAATCAGGGCGCACTAAGCTAACAGCTAACAAAACGGACGGGCCACACACAAACGCTCCACAAGTATTCAGGATTCACAGTGGCTCATGCCACCGTTTTATTTGCGACATGAATGCCAGAAGCTTTGTCAATTAGGCACACAAAGCAATACACTCGCACTCACAGGTGCATAGCGAGCGACAAGAGGGACTCGCAGAAGTTGCACAAGGTTGCAGTTGGTTCGTATAGCTAGCTGCTCGCTTTTATTTTCATTTGGTTCGCTCCCTTTTGCAGCAGTTGATTTAGGCAAAGCAGCTCTGTGGGTAAATATTTGATTTGAATCAATCCTTTGAATTAAACGTTTCTATTTGTCAATCTACAGCACATGTGCATGCTGCAATACACAATCGAAATTTCGACTTTATAAATGTAAAAGCGATGGAAAGTATGCTGTAAAATTTTATCTTTTTAAATAACCTGCCATTAATCGACATTTTCTGTTTTACAATTAATTAAACTCTAGCTTTTTTCATTAATAATTCCCAACTTGCATCTAATATTAATACATAAATAGTTTTTGGAATTAAAATCACATCATATTTCTACAGCAGCGAGAAAGAGCAACGACATTCTGTTATTGCAATTTTATCTGCAACAGCAGCATCTATGTCGCGCTCTCAGCAAAATCAGCATTGCCAACTGTAAGTAAAGCTAACATTTTCCCCAAAATGTTAACTGTTATGTTAGGTTTTACTGCTTTCACGCCTGCATTGAAGATTGTAACGAAGTAAGCTTAGGTTTATTTATTTTTTATAAATATCTTTAGTCAAGTGCTTTGATTACTGATTGATACTTACACGAGACTCGTAAACAATGTGTAACTTTTACTTTTATTATTCATTAGAAGCGATGTAACTAGCAAACAAATCCAACTAGCCTAATTTAAATGCAACTTTCTTTCATAGCCTTTTTGTGTAGGGTGCATCCGTTAATAATAATATTACTTATTGTACACCTATGTTAATAGAAATGTTACTGTTCATTTTGATACCGCAACAAAAAAACAAAACATAAGCATATAAACCACACATTTGCACAAAACGTAGGACATAAACAAAAGCTTCATGTGCACATTTAGTAGGGTGTATTACCATAGTTATTTGGGTCAAAGCTATTCACTCACCCGCAACGCAAAGCGAAACGAAATGAAGAAACTGCATAAAGCAACACACAAACATACGTACACACACAATGTGCACAGTGTAGTTAACAGGGGCTTAGTCGCAGCTCAGTGTTTGAGTTGAAAACAAATGAGCGGAGATTTGGGGAACAACTTTAAATCGACCTAGCAGAGGGAAATTTGGCGTCTGTTACAGTTTTATGTTACAGGAAAAGGCAACAACATACCATACACTATGTAAGCATGTTTTATTTCAATTCACAAGCAATGCATAACTAACATACATACATACATAAATGTGGGCCGGTACCCCCGCGTTTTTCGTATTTAGTTAGCCTATGAGAAATCTCACTTACCTCTCTGGCCATTACGACATGTCTCAAAAGCAGCGCCTGCTAAGAGGGTCTGCCATTTGCGTTGGCTTCAACAACAACACGCCCTCCTCCCCGTTGTGGTCGTTGGCGTTGTCGTTGTCGTTGTAGTTGTCGTCGTCGTCGTCGTCGTCGCCGTCGCGTCTGTCGTCCTTTGGCGGCGGCTAACAGTAACAGCAACAGCAACAACAACACCAACTGTGCACGGCTTACACTTTTCGCGCATACGAGTCTCTGTTTGCATGTATGTCAAATTGAGATGTGAGTGTGTGTTTGTTTGTTTCTGTATGTGTGTGTGTGTGTATGAGAGGGCACTCGCTGGGTAATACGGCGGCAGTGGGCGGTGGGCGAATTTGACTGTGTGGAGTGTGCTTCAAAAATTCTCTACTACACGTTTATTTTCAATCTTCCCGCAACGCGCCGATGCTGTGTGCTGTGCTGCTTCTTCTTTTTGACGTTTCTTTTTGGCACCGTGCTTTCTCGCTCTCACTCTTTTTGGCTCTCTATGTAAGTGTGCGTGTCTACACACGTACGTACATATGTTGGTACTGCTGCTGATTGTGTATTTTTATATGCCTCTTGAACAATTTATTTATTTTTTTTAAACTATTTTTTAAATCATTGCTTAGCTTATTGCGAGAGATTTGTTCACTTTTTTTCTTCTTATATTCTCATTATTCTACACACACTTACACCCACAATATACACATACCGACATATGTACGTAGGTGCGGCTGCGAAGTCGGCGGCTCACTTGACAAAGATTTTTGTTTGGCAGTGTTTATAGGCCTGGGTATGTACCGTTATCATTTTATTTACGCAAAACACATTTTGTTGCAATATCAAACACACACAAGTATTTTGATTCGCCACTTTTATCAACAAAAAACTGTGCACATGGGCCAAAATCTTGAAGGCGCACACGCACACATATGTACATACAGGACACGCTTAATCTCTTGCTTTGCTTCTATTTTCTAGTATTGGTGGTACCCACGCCTTTCGTTTTGCACTTTTCACTTTTTTTTACGAATTACTGTTAATGCCTTTTAATGCGATTTTAAATGATTTATTTTCTATGAATTTTTATTTAAAATTTTAAATTATTGCACTTTAATTACAAAACAAACACATTTTAACAGTCAAAAGCCCAGAACAAACATGCAAATCAATGCTCTGCAAAGGTCCAGTGCTTAAAACGGCTATTCGGGTCGTTGTTAAGCACTTAGCCAATACGGAGATCTGGCAACACTTAACCTAATCGAGCAGCCTACTCCTCATTTAACAGACGCCCCGTAAATTTAACATTAGTACCACAATACACTTATCGCCCCATAACAAAATATTAAGCTCAAAAACAATTAATATAGATAAGTAAAATTATGTGCCATACTAAAAATCTGCCTAAGTTTAAAATAAAACATATATTAAAGCCATCACGACCCGTAAGCTAGCATTAAATCTAAGCTACAGCAAACTTGTTCAGTTATAAATTTTAATCGAAACTTTCTCGATATGCCACATAACATGGTTATCGCCAAGTCGATATAAATATACATATTTTGCCATCCCTAGACGGCACCTGAAACTTAGTTAATATTTTTACAAAAATTACGTGTCTTGATAGGAATTTCACAATATGGTCGACAATTTACCACCTCTAGACCCTAGTTTGCAAAATCTTGTAGATCAGGAATCTCTTAAATGGATTTTTGTAGGTGGTAAAGGCGGCGTAGGAAAAACAACTTGCAGGTAAGAGACAGAGACAATGCTAATTGCAACAACAACGTGAGCAAAAACATAAATTATGTGCACAACATACTTTACATTTTTACAGCTCCAGTTTGGCAGTGCAATTGGCAAAGGTGCGTGAATCCGTGCTCATCATCTCCACAGATCCAGCGCACAATATATCCGATGCCTTCGATCAAAAGTTCACCAAGGTGCCTACAAAGGTTAATGGCTTTAACAACTTGTTCGCCATGGAAATCGATCCAAATGCGGGTCTTAGCGAACTACCCGAAGAATACTTTGATGGCGAAAACGAGGCATTACGCGTCAGTAAGGGTGTCATGCAGGAGATGATCAATGCATTGCCCGGCATCGACGAGGCAATGAGCTACGCTGAAGTCATGAAGCTAGTAAAGGGAATGAACTTCTCTGTTGTTGTGTTCGATACGGCTCCCACTGGACATACGCTACGCCTCATCGCGTTTCCGCAAGTAGTCGAGAAAGGTCTGGGAAAACTGTTGCGTCTTAAGATGAAACTGGCGCCGCTTCTGACACAATTTGTCTCCATGCTGGGCATGGCCGATGTGAATGCGGACACATTGTCACAAAAGCTTGACGATATGTTGCGTGTTATTACTCAGGTCAACGAACAGTTTAAGAACCCGGTAATAATAGAGACGTTAAACAGTGCGTTGTTAGGAGACTAATTTATATGTGAATTATGTTTGTATTTGCAGGATCAAACGACCTTTGTTTGCGTTTGCATTGCCGAATTTTTTTCACTTTATGAAACGGAGCGTCTGGTGCAGGAGCTGACCAAGTGTGGCATTGATGTGCACAATATAATTGTCAATCAATTGCTGTTCTTAGAGAAATCGCACAATTCGTGCAGCATGTGTGCATCGCGCTTTAAGATTCAAGAGAAATATTTGGACCAGATTAACGACTTATATGAGGACTTCCATGTCACCAAGCTTCCGTTGCTCGAGAAGGAGGTACGCGGACCAGACAGCATCAAAGCGTTTTCCGAAAACCTTATGAAACCCTACAATCCGAAAGAGACTTCTAATAAGTAGGCCCGGTGCATGTGCACCATTTTAGTTGTAAGTTTTTCAAAAAAAAAGTGTATATGTGTGGGTGTGTGAAAATAAAATCCAATTAATCACAGTCAATTTAAAATAAAACGCGCCTATTTATTAGATCTAACTAATCGATATATGACACGCGGTCACACTTAAAATAAAACTGTAGTTCACAGCTGTTCTTGATGGTGGATTTAATATCGATACGTTTGGCACTTATTTAAAAACGTTGTATCGATGACTTTAGTCATCTCTAGGTTTTATTTTGCGTCGTTTTTTTGCTGCACACAACAAATTCGTGTTTTTGTTTTCTTCGTTGCTTCAAGTCCTTGATAAATGATTCACTGCACTTTTTACTAACTTTATTTAGTGCTTCACAAACAAAGCTTTCAATAAAGTTTCCCGCCTACTGCACACGCAAACATCTAAACATTTTCAAGGATTTCTAGGACTACAACTACAACAACGAAGAGTCGCAGGTGAGCTAGCAAACAATTAACTGAGCGCCAAAACGAGTCTATGATTTGTTTGTGTGCAGGATTGTGTACACATGATTGTGTGTGTGTGTCATTGCCTTCTACGATCAATAATACAACAACAGAGTGCCACCAATCTCTCCAACCAACAGGCAAACTCACCCACAATCGCCAAAGCCACAACAAATGTGTTATAGTAATAAACGGCAACAGTCACTACTATATATACATACATATATGTTGGACAACAATTATTCGCGCAGTTGCTTTCACAAGAATTCAACTGGCTTGTCGTCGTTTCCGCTTTCCCCCTTTGTTCCATCCACATCCGGACTCCAGACCTACAAAATGTTACGTTTTGTCCTTGGGCCTGAGTCATATTATAAAGCCAGTTGACTACTTGGGGCCCTAGCCATTGCATATCGCGTGACCTTTGGTTGTTTCATGGCACACACCAAGAATATGCATTTAAATATAGTATAAAACAAAAATATATATACCGCATGTGTGTGCCAGCTTAATGAAATTGGTCTAACGGCCCAGGCCCCTTTTTTGGGTGTTCCTCAGAGCTCCATTTATGGCACGAGCACGTAGTAGGCAAAGAAAGCCGTTAGAAATAGCCTTATGAAAAATTCAGTCAGCAGCACAGTATTATATTGCTATAGAGTTCCGCTGAGCCACATATTCACTTAACGCTATCTCAAAACGCTTGTGGAGGCATTTCTTTTATCAAAAGATACGCTTCGACGACATTTCCCAATTTGCTGCGTGTTCGAGTGTGTTGGTGTGTGTGTTTACTTGTATATTTGTAATATTTGTTATCAACTACCATGCTTACGACTGGATGTAAAACAGACGAGATTATGTCTGTCACAGGCTTAAGACAGAGCCTCTTGCTCTGGAGCGTTGACTACTGGAACCTCGAAGGTAAATGTAGTCTGCAATACCAATTTGTTTTGTTTTGGTTTCGTTTGTTTCGATTGTTTGGACTATTAGCTTCCGTTTGATTTCTTTGCATTAGTCTCACATCTTTTAGTTTTTATTTTAAATTACCAATTCAAATAACCTGAATCTGAACTCTTTGCAGCTGTGATGGCGGACAATGTGTTCAAATCGCACGATATCGGGTTACGCGCTCAAAAGAAAATACTCTCACGCATGGCAACAAAAAACATAGCGAAAACCTTTATTGACGGCAATACGGCCTCGCTGCTGGATAATCTGTACAAGCTGTGCAAACTGCACACAAGCAGTAAGCCGCGCGCTGAGAAATTGATTAAAAACATCATCAAAATAGTTATCAAAATCGGAGTACTGCATCGAAATAGTCAATTTAGCGCCGAGGAGTTGCAAAATGCAGAAAACTTTAAGCGCAAATTTCAGGTATTGTTGATACTAAAGCGTACTTTTTGTGTACTTGAATTTAAATTGTTGCATTCCTTGTTTTAGAATACACAACTGTCTATCATATCTTTTTACGAGGTGGACTTCACTTTCGATCTGGCGTATTTGCAAAAGTCCATTAGGGAGTCGCATGTGGCGCTCAAGTCGATTGTGCAGCCACACTTAACAGACAAGTCAATCGGGCGCATTGATGAGGTGTTTGATTTCTTTGGCGATGCATCGCTGCTGGAAACGGCATTCAAACCGGATTCGCCATATCGGGAGGTAATGGGAAAAATTGTTGCAGGCATTAACGCTGCCATGGAATCGGGTGATTTGTGAGCAGATAGTTTTGCGCAGAGCAAAGTTATTGAAAGAGTGGCTATTATCAAACCAAAAACCAACACAACAGCTAGTTTAAAGCCTATGCTATTCACTAAATAGAAAGTAACAAGCAAAAAGAAAGACAAAAACGAAGAAAACTGATCAAGCAAATGGATTATGTTAATTGAATTGGTGATAACACTATTAACACTTATTAAGTCCAGTCAAAAACAAAAAAAAAACGTCCAAATTGATTGATTTATATTTTAGACAATGTTAACATTTTTGTCGTTTAGATTGTAAGTCAAATGCATTTCGCCAAAGGAATTCACAAACACAAAAATGCAACAACAAACTCACAAGCAAAATGCTTTTATTATCGATGTAATTGTAATTGTATACGTAATAAGTGTGTAAAAGTCTGTCTAAATGTGCAGAATGTTATTTATATAATGTTTGATACTTTTTCTGTCTGTTTTAATACTCCAAAACTCGCTATTCAAATGCAATTGTATACTCGCTACGTTCCAAATGCGTTTATATATATGTACTTAAAATCAATGCCCCTATATTTTTTGATCTCCAAAAGAATAACTACACACACATACTAAAAAAAAAACATTGTTAGTTTAAAAACACATAGATATCAAAAGTTGTTTTGTGCTTTGTTCAAAACCCGTTTGGCACCCATGTATTTCTTACTATGATGTAATGATGTATTCCAGCCTCAAAGCTAAAAGCCTGAGGTTCAATAACCTTAAGCATTATTTATGATATTCCCATGGTATTTGCAAAAGAAAAAAAGAAAATATATTCCAATGTACCCCACACATATCAAAATGATATATCTACCATGATGATTATTAAACTTTTTGTATTACAAAAGACAGTCACGCATATTTATGATATTGTAATTGATGGGATTAGAATTGTAGTCTTTAAAGTTTTACACATATATATATATATAAACATATTTATTTGTTTATATAACAAATTTATGTTGACTTTCACAATAAAAAGCAACAATTATAATTATAAAACTCAACTCAAAATACTTATTTAATGTGCGCAATAATCTTACTCTGCACGTTTTTGCTCGAGCACATCATCTGCCTCCAATTGTTGCTGCTTGAACAGTTCGATAAGCTTCTCGGTGGCTGATTGTGGCACGTCGAGTGGCGTGGATGCTTCAGTGCTGGGATAAGCCTGGTTGTGAGCATCGGGTGAACGCAGTAAAAATGGTGTCCAAGGACCTTGAATCGATGGCACATCTGTGTGCCACATTTTACGAAGCCGCAACGAGCTGGAGTTGCCGTTTTGTGTTTTCAGTAAGTCTATCCATTTGGAGATTTCAGTCTGTGTGCTATTACGGCAGCTTAGCCATTCGCGGTCACCATTTACTAAGAGATTTCATATAAATTTTGTTAATTTTAAAGTCATCAACTCTACTTACAGTATTCACCCACTAGGACAGGGGTGCGGTGACGTCGGGGCTTTACATAGACCACAATACCGGGATTCTCTTTGGCAAAGTCCACCAAATGGTTTTCAATAAAGTCCCTTCATATAAACGTAGCAACGTGATGTTAACATATATGTTTATATATTCGTATAGTGTTTATTTATTACATACCGCATGCCACGGCTGGAGCCATTGTTTTTGCAGAATTTTAGTGTAATGCGCTGCAGTTGGCAAACATAGCGACCCAATCCATTTTGAAGTGGTGCGCGCGGAAAACCAGATTTGAGAAACAGATGGCTATTCGACATATTTGATTAAATTGTAATGCAATTACTTTTTTATTTCGAATTTATAAACATTCGTAACTTCAGCGACGTAACCGCACGCCGATGAACATATGTCAGCTGTTTCTGCTGCTGTTGTTATACAGGGCTGCATAACTTAACGAAGCGTCAAAATATGGAACGGTGCTAACATCTGCTAAACTGGGTTTAACAAAATCTCTATTTGTAAATCAAAATCAATAAATTTACATTTTTTTATTTACACAAAGTTATTTTTCAAAACACTATAATTGACAGATATTAAAAACCGGTTGTTGTAGCCCGTGTGACACTGTGCGTTTTGAGTGTGTGTTTAACAGCCCTGCGTTTTTGTCGGCTGATAACGGCGAAGAAGCGGCACGAAAGAGAGAGAGCGTCAATTCAAATGCAGCAGCGTCGCGTCGCTTTTCATTTGCTCTGAAAAAAGAAGAAAAAAATAGAAAACGTGCAACGTGTTAGTGGAGCTCGACCTGTGGCTGCATTTGCAAACGGTTGCGTTGCCTTATCAGTGAAAAGCTAAACGCAATAATGGCCACAGTGAGTACATTAATACAAGTACTTGAAAAAACAAATGCCCATAGCGTTGATGTAAACAAACAAACGTTTACAGACTTTTGCAGGTTCAAAGTACCCCAAGCTAAATATGGATGCCGCATTAAACGATGATGATGACGACGACGACGATGAAGATGGGGAGGAAGAGGAAGAAGATTCAGCTGAATCGGGCTCAACAAGCTCATTTAGTTTGCAGGAATGCATAAACGAGTTTCGTGAGCGTCGTATCAGACGCGTCTCCACTCAAAGTCGCGATCGAGAAATGACTGGCGAGGAAAAAAAAGTAAAAACAACAGCATCAGCAGCACCAACCCAAACCGCTGCCGATGCAGATCTAATCAACCAGAATCTGTGTAATAAGGCGCAGGAGCGAAAGGGTAAGCCATGCAAGAACGGTTTTTGCTATTGCTTCACCAGCGACAGCGGCGACTGTGCATCTATAGCGCCGACACGTGACTGGCACGTGCGCCAACAGAAACGCAGCAGGCGCTCCGATAGCCACAAGGTATGTTCTCTTCCAATTAAACCTTTAAAACGTCGAAAACGTTTACTGATATGCACAATAAATAATGCGTGTCCTTGCACAGGTCGAGATGGCCAAGCCGCGAGTGCAGAATAATTTAAATGGTCAGCAGAGCCAGAATCAGGCACGACGGCAAAAACAAGCGACTGTTGTAGCGGGGCGCACATCTATTGCCAGGCGTCCAATGACCGCCGTTAGCAGTTTGCGTGCCGTGGGCGATGATGCACCGCTTATACACATAATACAGGAGTTGCGCGACAATTGCGTCATCTCGGAGGTACGCGTGAACAGGGAAAAGCTGTCCAGCGTAAGTCGCTCGACAACAGCATCAGCGGCAAGCAGATCGACTGCCGCAAAGGCCTCAAAGCCTAAGCCGAAATTCCGGCAACCTGAACGTATTGAATATATGCCATCAGCGCCACCACTGTCCAACATAAGCGAGCAAGAAACACCATTGGAAGAAGAGGAAGAGGGCTCGGACTTTCAAACGGACCAGAAGACCAGAAGTTTGGCTGGTAACAGTTTGCACTCCACACGGCGCAGCTCACGTCGCAGCTCTAGTGGCGGCGGCGGCGGCGGTCGCTTGCTGCAGAAGCGTCTATCCCATGGCCATGTGAATTTTAAAGCACGCGACATGGAGCAACCACCGCCAAAGCCGCCGCGCCGCAGCGCACAGAGTCTGGATGGTAAAGTTTCGTTATCATCGTTGACCTCAACGACGCCGTCGGTGCGCGATGCTGAGCGTGTCTTAGATGAATTTCTGCGCAAGCATGGCGTCAAGCTGCCGCCCACAAATCAGGAAAGCTTACCAAAAACAAAGAGCAAACGAAAATCCTATCCGTTGGGTAAGTTCAGGGATGTAATTAGGAACTAGTTATAATCAAAAGGTGTTGGCTGCCTAGATAAACTATATTTTAATAAGTAATTAGCAAATTAACTTTCCTAACTCAGATTGTAGATTTTATAAAAAAAAAAAAAAAATAAACTTATCTGCCCCATCCTGGCAAGTTCTCCTCTTTGTTGTGTCTAATCATATAGTTTTCTAATTTTTAGCTGAAATTGAAAAGCCAATGCGTGGTGTTCAATTACGGATGGCCACCTGCCCCTCGCTAAGTGACATTGAGCGCGTCGTGCAGTCCAAGCGTGGCGCACACTATGCCAAGAATATACAAATGGTCAGCAAAAAGAGCACTGTGACCGATAAGCCAATGAAGGAGATTATGCTGGGTTGGACAGAGCCAAAGATCAATGACATGCTTAACTATGATGCAGCAAAGCAAACGCAATTTAAGACACATGCGCCAAAGCCAGCACCACAGGTGATGAACGGCAGTATAGGTTGGCAGGTGCCAGTGGTGCCAAAAATCTCGTTGGATACGGTTGATGGTGTTGGCGAGAATCTTGCTGTCAATATGGAGCAGAAGCACACACCAATTAAGTATCCGCGCTTGCCAGCGGCTCATAAGAATAGCAGTCAGAAATTTATTTGGGGCGAGCAATGGCGTAATCTTTCGCCATGGAACAAACGACCTGGATTGCGCAACAAGTCGCGTAGTTTCCTAAACAATTCCAAGAAGAAAATACTGCGCTTTGTCTCGCCCAAGAAGTCAAACCAGTCGGACAATAAGCATTTGGAGCAAAGATCAAGAGAACGACCCACTCCCAGGTTGTGCACAGTTGGCGTGCAAACCTCCAGCTCTCAATTGCAGCTCGATTTGCAATCACAATCTCCACCAGGCAGCTATCATTCACCTGTGCAAACAACGCCCTCGGCCACAACCACTTCAACACGCCAGCATCAGTACAAGGATAGCTTAGAGCAGCCCTATTTCGATTTTGAGCGCAAGGTTAAACCTCCAACGCCTCCAAAGAAACAACCACGAACGCAACGTCCACGCAAGCTGGACTTTAATGGCGAGAGCATCACAGCACCGAC
The DNA here is from genome assembly GCA_035044725.1 of Scaptomyza caliginosa. NCBI lineage: Eukaryota > Metazoa > Arthropoda > Insecta > Diptera > Drosophilidae > Scaptomyza > Scaptomyza caliginosa. Next base: position 64,267 of record JAWNNR010000317.1, read on the forward strand.
CACTTATCGCTCATATCACAAGGATCTCGACCAGGATGTGACTATTACCAAAATGGGCTATCTGCTGAGCAGCATACGCGCCAAATTGGAAGCCAGCGATGAACGAGCTCTACGCACATTTCGCGTAAGTAATACCATTTTTCTTATACGTTGGTTTTTGATTTTTAATTTTTATTGAGGGGAACTTAATTGTACGCTAATCTAGTGCAAAGATTGCGCCCAGTGCGTAATGATCTGAGCCGAGATAGTGATTGGGTATGTAGCCCACTTTGGCAAGGCAGTCAACTGTTGGCAGCCTATAGACACTTAGGACTTGAAGCTGGTGCTTGCTAACTGGGCAAACAGAGCGCAGAATGTAGTCAACCGTAATCCAGTTTTCCTGAAATGTAGACGCAGTGTATTCGCCAAAATCGATTGGCTCTAAGTTAAGTGCTGATGCCTTCGTATCCTTGGCCGTGAGCAGTTCCATTGGTGATGCATTTATGGTTGAGTTGAAGTCGCCGGTTAATATTACAGGCGTTATGCCTGTGCCTGTGCTGAGTGATTGCTCTGTGGCAAATCGTTGCAGTTCAGCTAGCAGCTTTACGACTTGGGCACAGCGTACGTCGTCGCGTTGTGGATTATAGAGCAGATGTGTGGTGGCTATGATAACTTCTTTAGGCTCTTCGTGTGCCTTCTGTGGGTTGTGCTGTTTTAGTTGAAATTTGGCCAGCAGTGCCACATTGCCGCGATTAAGCAGCGGTACAGTAGAATCATAGAGTTCTACGCCTTGTTGACACAGCAACTTGAATTTGGAGGAGTCATAGATAATGGCACAACCGTCGGTGCGGCTGCCTGTCTTCTTTTTAAACACGTACTCCAAGCGCTTGCCGCTGCTGGCGGTCAGTCTTTGCACCAGCATTGGCAGATGATCGTTTTGCATCTCTTGCAGACAGAGTATGTCCGGATTGAGTTTAGTTATTTCCCGTTGAAGGTTATGCAAACGCTGTTGCCAAGTTAGCCATTGCGGTTTAACATTAACATATAGAAATAAATGTTCCATTAGTAGATCCTGTGCGAGTATGTTGTATGACAGTATTTTGAACTTAGGAAATGGACTAGTCTCATAATTTGGTGCCAGCATCCATTTGCGATTGTAATCGTAGCTCGGTTCCATTTTGTTATTTGTCCGGCGCCTACTGTAGGAGCTGCTACTTAAAATTTGTAAGCTCATGTTAATGCGTCGCAACGAGGATTTGGACATCTCATTCAATACACGGCCTAATGCTGCTACTTAGCTTAAGTTGTCCCCTCGTCGACCAAAAATACAATACTCCACAGCTGTTTTGTTTTGCTATTCACGGTTTCCATGTTCAAGTGCCATTCACTTGGCGATAAATAAACTGTGTAATCGTTATCGAACACATTGCGCGCGTAGTTTGCTTATCCTCTAATCGGGGAAAAAAAACATAAATTTAAACTACCAATAAGCTACTATTAAAAAATAAAACTAAAATGAGGAAAATAATGTTTATTTAAACAAATTTACAGGAGTGCTCACGTTTTCCGCACCTAGAGTATTCGGAACGTCCAAGTGAAAGTTTAGATTGTACCGATGGATCCAGCACTCGAACGGTCGAGCGTTCTGCAACAACAACAAACCGCCAGCGGGTTAATGTAGAAAAAGAACCAATTTACTCGGAAATTGAAGAAGACTGTTTGCACATAAGCGGCAGTCCCCAATTTGATGTAAGAACTGAAGCCAAAGTAAACGTGAACGTGGCGCCAATACCGACGCCCACTCTCCCACAGCGACGACAACGGCAACAGCGAGCGAGGCAACTCCAGTATCTTCGCCTCAGCCCACCAGTGCAGATGTGAGCGCATTGTATGCCCAAGTGCAAAAAAGCAATAAAGCAACACCATCGCCGATTCAGAAAAAAACTGCCACAGAACCTAGACCATTGGGTCAATTTCTGCAAGAGTCACTGATGAATGGCAGTTTCTTTCAATTTATGCCACTACCCGATGAGCCAACCAGCGATACATCCTACACAGAGTCCACATCCAAATCGGTTAAACACACCTCCGAGCACCCGACGCTACCGTTGCAACACCATTCTCTTAATAACATTAATGAACAGCATTCGCCACCCAAGAAGAATCGCAATCTTTCCAAATCGGAGCTATCACTGCAGCGCAGTGAGATATTTTTGGAAAATCTATGCCGCAGTGAAATGGTGCTGGATCACGAAGACAATGTGCGTCTGGAAAAAGTGCAAAATGTATGTAATTAATAACAACAAATTAGCTCTTAATAAAAGCTTAAAAATAATAAACTGTTTGCAGACTTGCCTTCGAGCGAACACAGCAGCAGCTACAGCGGATGATGTCTCCTATGATATGCCCAATGAACTATTTGATGACTATATTCTTGAGGACGGGAATGCTAGCGGAAGCAGCTCATATGCAACAAACGTGCGCAGTCAGTATGGATCGGTGCAGCTTGAGGAGCCATTACCACCGTCTTCAGATAATCAGAGCACACCAAAGAAGCAGCATCAGCGTTTTACAACTAAGGTAGAGATTTTTGTTGATTCCTATTAGCATATAAGGCTGATCACACTGTATATCTATATACATATTCATTGTACACAATCATCAATCAATTAATCAAAACATAAACATTACAGCATTACAAATATAAGCTTCACGCATATTTAGCTATAGAACAAAAGAAACGTTTTCTGCTGCAGCTTTGCTTAAATTTGAATCTCAATCATAACTTGTTTATTATAATCGCTTGCCAACTACGCAACTTTTTCAGCCCACGCAAAATCTCAGCATTGACATCAACGATGGTCCTACCATCAGCTCAGCTCTTAAGCCAACAGTCAGCCACAGTTGCCCCACGACACCACAACAGCCGAACAAATCCAGCGAGATTAAACATGCACACAGCAGTCTCAGCGAACTGGGCCAAAGGCCGACCAATGAGAGTCAGCTAATGTCGGTAAGCACACTTGCACGTTATCGCCTGCTTAAGGATGCACTGCGTCGCTCTTATCGCAAGGGCAAGGACTTTCTGCTGGCCGAAAAACAGCGGCTGGCACACAGTCTTAGTCTTTCCCGCGATCAATCCAATCAAACTGAGGGCGACCTGGAGAGCAGTACTTATTATGCTAGCTTAAACTTGGACTCGCTGCTCAATGAGTCACTGACCACCAATGAGCAGCTGGCGCAGGCAGTTAGCATTTGTCGCCAAATGCCAGAGCTGGAGATATCTGCTGAAATGGTAGAAGCGGAACGTCTGCTGCTCTTTACTACACTACGCAAAAAGACACCGCCAGCGGCTGCTGTGCTTAGCGAGGCTACGTTAGCAGCCAGGCAGCAATCACAGTGCCTGCTTATTGATGCCTTGCATCTACCCGTCAGAGCTGATGTCAGTCAGGATATGTTCTTTAACTACTACTACATCTGCACCATGGAGTGCGAAGGTCGCATACGCTCAACACAATCAATCGAGTGCCAGAATGGAGCTGCTGTCTTTCGCGACTGTGGCCTAGAGTTTTACAGTGGTGGGCAGGCGGAGGCAATGGAGCTACGTTGCCAGATTTTTATGCTGCGTCTGCGTAAGGTTTCAACGCTGTCGCTGGAGCCGCCCAAGACATTGCTGGTAAGTAGTATTGGCTTACAGTTTACAATCCAGGTCTCTTACAACTTGCAACTTGATTTTTATTATAGAAACGTGGCAGTGGCAGCCTCGGCTCCGGCACCTCCAACAACTCCTCACAGTGTGATCAGATCGTTTCGCGTTTTCGCCTTCATGCCTCCTTTACGCTCAAACCCAGCGATCTGGTTCCCTATGAGCTCGTGGTCAATGACACTCAACCCAACGATAAGCTGTGGCTGCGAACTTCTCGCACCTGGCAATTACCGCTGACGCCGCATACCAAATCCTCAAATCTAATGCCACAGATATCGTTGTGCGGTCGGGTAGAGCTGCGCCTGCCCAAATCACAATATGCTGGCTATCTTAATGTGCAGGATACGGATCCAAGGAACAAACACAACTGGAATCGTCGCTGGTGCACGCTCGATGGACTGTGCCTTGCCGTTTGGCAGCACGAACACAATCTCAGTGAGCAGCCACCGCTGCTGGCCATGCGCCTTGAGGATTGCAGACAGCGGCAGCTGGATGTGGCGCCTCGTGAGCTATGTGCGCGCGCACGGAGCTTCTGGCTGCAGTGTCCAAACTCTGAAGCATTTTTTGCGGCTGACACACAGTTGGAACTGGTCGAATGGCTGCGGCAGCTAAATGATGCATTGCAGTTTACCAGGCGTTGGTTAAGTGCCTTTTAGTTCCTTAGCTTTGGCCTCTGTGTTTATCAGTTTATATTTTTATATGTTTGCATTAAGTTTTAAGAATTGTTTTTGGTTTATGTGAAAAGGTTACGATTAAAATTATAATATATGTTAAGTTTGTCATGTAAGCTTTGTAGGAAAGCCAATACATTAACCATAAATACTTCAGTCAAACGCTTTGTCTAGTCAAAGCTACAGTCACATTAATTGGGGAATTCTCCACACATTAACTTTTCACACGCATTCCGCCGTTGTAGCCTTAACTGAAATCTTGCCCTTAATTAATTTAAGTCAATTTTGTTTCTTGTGTGTAGGCTGTAATATATGCACAACAACAACAACAGTTTATTACATACATAATTTACATGGATTATATATAATATGATAAAGATATAGTACACAATTAATATTTATATATATATATTTGTGCTGGTTACAATATGATACATAGTGTTATATATATTTATGTATTTATAGATGCATTTGGTAATTTTCACGCCCACACATACATATTTATGTAATTGATAGTTTTGTAAATTTATAAGCTGCTTTGTAACTCCATTTGTTTTCATTACAGTGCAAAACATAAATTTTGAGGTTATGTTTGTTGTGGTATTTGTTTTCTCAAGCAATTTACATACTTAGATTGTACATTAATAATTACTACTATTGGTTTTAATCATATCAAATATGTGTTCGTGTCACAATTACTTTGTGGTCTTCTTAATGGCTGCTGCTTCGCTATGGGGTTCCACTTGGGTAAGATCTATTTTTATTTCCTTATATGGGGATATGCCTATCGACGCTCAGATATATAAATTTTTTAGTTTCGAGTCCTAACAGTGTGATATGGCGTGATTTGGTAACCAATTGCTCAAGCCAAAACATACTTCCAAACGCGATTTGTCTGATGATTGGTGCCTGTCTCTGTTACATACAGCGCCGAGCCATTAACGCTGACTGCTATGGAATGTGGATTTTTAAACTCGCCCCAATGACCGATAATGGCCTCGGAGCGTGGATCTATGGTAAAGCCACGGACTGGTAACATTGAGGTGGGTCCGTTCACAGCAAACACAATATCACCATAGCCACTGACGCCAAATACGCGACCCAGATCCGGCTCTTGAATGGTCGCTGCAGGTTGACCCTCTCCATGCGAAGATTTAAGGCCAGCTCTAAGAATTTCGTATAGTTTTCTAACACAATCGACCAAATTGCTTGTAAATTGCTACTTACTTGGGGCACACAACGCGCATATTTTCACGATCCGCAATACAGAGCAAATCCAAGTGTTCCAACAGGGTAATTGCATGGGGCACTTGCAATGACAGAAATTCTTCAAGTATAAGAAATGCTATACAAAAAATCTATTCTTTCAATCAAATTACGTATACGCACCAGGTGGTTGTGGAATACTGCGTAATAGTTTGCCAGCGGCATTAAACTTAAGTATACGACTGTTACAGTAGCCATCGGCAATGAAGAACTAAAAAAATCAAGAATACATTAGGCTAAGCCAGTAAATATAATTTAAAGGCCAGACAACCAACCTCGCCAGTAGTAGCCACAGCGATAGAGGTTGGCTTGCACAAATGCTTCACCGAGGCACCAGGTCGGAAACGTTTGCCAATCACAAGCTGCGGCTTGCTCTCAAAGGGTCGAAACTTTTGTTTTAAATACGAGAGATACTTTAAATAAAAACTCTTATTGCAATTGCAGTGAACACACCTTAAAGGCTTGATGCATGGCTACATCGGTGATCCAGTAGTTGCCGTGGGCATCAATAGTCATGCCATGTGGCATGTAGAACATGTCGGAACCCCAGCCGGTTTTAATGGCACCTGTCTTCGGATCCAACACATAAATAGTCTTTTCCTTAATAGGTCCATACTCGATGAGATAGTAGATGTTGCTCTCATTAAAGGTGCTGCAAATAACACATACAACACTCAATCAATGCACACACACACAAACAAAACACTTGTTACTGGACAGCTGTTGACCTACTTAACGTCCCAGTAGCGGTCAGCACGATGAAAAATCACTGGATTACCCTCGGGATCCACGGACACAGCAGTGACTTGTCCGAAACTGTACTGATCTGTGGGCCAATTCTCAACAAGCACTGGAACGGGCACACTAGCCGCTGGTATGGGCACATTGTCATAGCTGCGTTGATTTTGCAGGGCAACTTCATCGACCACCAAAGGCGTTTGCTTTGTCTATACCACAAAATGGAGAAAGAAGAGTTTGGCAGTATTCTCTAAGGATATCAAATTCATTGCTCACCTCCATGCGTTGCTTGATGAGCTCCCTGACCTCATCGAAGAACCTTTCATTAAGATTTATGGCAGCATCTGGCAGGTGGTTTCCACAGACAGCTGTCAGTCCACACAATCCCAGCGCTAAAAGCGCCACAAATAAAACGCTTTGCATTCTGCAAATTCTCTGTTAATTTTTGTACACTTTAAGCAACACTTTGCGTTTTATTTTTCACACGATTTTTTATGCTGGCAATCGTGTGCTGGCAGCCTTAACATCTGTTGGAGTTGTCTATATGTTGAACTGGCAATAACTAAACTGGCTCGTGGCCACAACACCTACGCTTTTCCCTTTCATTCCAAACGCATGCGCTCTGCCCAGCACAGTGGGGTGGCACTTTACAAAATCTCTGCACTTTACATAACAACTACAGAGACATGCTGTTGTTACCACTGTGGCACGCATACAGTGACACATGCGTTGATTTAAAAGCCCTTTATCGATTTTCCAATTGACAAAAACCAGAAGACGAAAACAAAATGTGCGCTAAAAGTCAGACAACAAGATGGCCGCTGAGTGCAGAAGTTCGATTTATTTCATATATTGCATATAAATCGATATCGCAAGATCTTAACAAACACTTAAATGTTATGAATGATGTGGTTAGGTTATGTTACAACAAATAGGCAAGCAATTGTTTAGAATATTTCTTTGTAGTCGCATACTATCAGCAGTCAGTGTAGATACTATTGGTGCTTGTTATTGCTGCTGCTGCTGCTGCTGTTGCGATATGTTTGACGTCACGCGCTCAGCGCTCAACCGTGCCCAAAGCCATTTGGTTCCATATATAACCGGTATCCGTCATTGAGCAATAAGCATTGTAATAGCGTCCTGGCGAACTTTAAGCACAGTGTAATTGTTATAGCATGTACCCTTTATAGCTTCAACTTATACTTACCGACAATACGAGTACTGTGGGCATTTGCAGCGAAACAGATTTTGAAATTCCTCCTTGCATACCTCATTCCACCAGCAGGTGCGCTACAGAAAATACCAAAATAATTAGGTAATCTTTGCCAAATGTACAGCGAACCATGTTTATGAACCTCGGTCATGTAACCGTGTACACTTTGGTCCGAGTAACGCTTGCTCGGATGTCCTTCGTCATTGGCGTGTAACGGCGTCAGCGTCGTTAGCAGCATCAGCAGTAGGGGCATCAGCCACCATCCTTGTCCATGTCCAGTTCTGGTCAGGCATAACGATACGGGCAGCGCCTAAAAGCGGGCAACATCAATATAAATACACACAATAAAAACAAAACGCTCAGCGCTTTATCTGGTCGCACCTTTTGCATTGCGTTGCGTTTTATAATTGCTGTTTATTTTGTTATGTTTTCGCCAGTTTTTCGCCTATCACATGACGATTTGCCGATGTCGAGGAACGCACAGATACACTTACACAGTTACATAAACACACATACACACGCACACACACACACACTGTGAAATGGTTGCATGTCCTGTAGCAAGTTGGCGGTTGTTTTGGCTTTGGCCTACTTCTGGGCGTCGCTCGGCTTGCGCTCAAGTTACATCGGCTATCACCGTTTAACACTCACACTTACACACACACATGCGTGTATTGTGGACCATTTTGGGGGCTGCAATTGCAGAGCGGACATACAGGGTGACTTTTCTTGGTATCAATGATAGTATAACTCTACTTTATTGGCTTTTAAAAGAAGTCCCAAATTACATAAAAACGAATGCAACTTACAGGTAGCCTTTAAGAGAGAAAGCCGATAGAGGGAAACTGCTAGAGCCCGAGAGGGTAAATAATATTTGGAAACGTCCTTGTAATTTCGAAAAAAATAACATTTACTTATTTATTGTTTACTACAAAGTATACGTCACGAACCAAGCAGAAGAGTCGTGACTCAGCAGCATATACTAAAAATAGCTTGAAAAGTTTTTTGGCCAAAGTATTTTAATATCTGGCATTAAGAATTTCAACAGGTCGCACCTAAGACCAAAAACACATACCTATATAAACGTGGGTGTTTATTTAAAAAAAGAAAAAACAAAAACACAACAAAAATCTTTAGAAAATATTCGAGCAAGTTCTGGTATTTGCCTCCAAAATGGTTCGGTGAAAACATGTACAAACATTATTGCCAAATTTGCAGATGTAATTAGCCAAATGTCTTAGAATATTGAACAGCTTGCATTCAGTCGAATACATTTTTGGACATTTGATGAATAGTTTGTAAAATAATTATAATTTCAAACACCATTTTCCAAATGATCTATGGACCATTTAGACTGTATGTAGAATTTTCCATGCATCGGCGTCATTGCTGGCGTCGCTGTCTTCCCCAAATACCAAACAGGCTAAAGTTTAATAAAAATACGTTTTGTATACGAATATTTGATGCCCATACTTTACTGTTTAAACTCAAAATATATTTCCTGATGATAAACAAAGTTAGATAATATAGGTTTTTCAAGCAGATACAATTATTTATTGATTGACATCTTGCAGGGTATTTAACTGAGGCAATTTAAAATTGGGCGCACAAATCCAATATAAACACATCTAGTCATAAAGATATAATGCTTGTGGGTGCAAACTTATGTGGATGACGCCGTGCTATAATTAGACAGCAAATACATTTTCATATTTTTAGCACATAGAAGATGTAAACAGTGTGATCTTGCTATAAAACTGAGCAGACTTTTGAAAAGTTCCACAAAAACGCTTCAAACGCGATACGGAATAAACGCAATAAAGCGAGAAATTCGAAAGTTATTAACTTTTCAACTAAGCAAAGGTACGGTTATAAGTGCTAAAGACAATTGTGTAAAGTGATTTAAATTATTTCAACTAATTGGAAATGTGCATTAATTGCCATTAGCTTTGCCTTCTTTCAATCTTTTTTTTTAACGCCACGTAGATGTCCGTTGTGCCTCTAATGTTTCGCGACTGGTGGGATGAGCTTGACTTTCCAATGCGCACCTCGCGCCTCTTGGACCAGCATTTTGGTCAAGGCCTGAAACGTGATGATCTGATGTCATCCGTTTGGAACTCCCGCCCCACAATGCTACGCTCCGGCTATTTGCGTCCATGGCAGCGTTCGGCCAACAGTCTGCAGAAACAGGAATCTGGCTCCACACTCAACATTGATAGCGAAAAGTTTGAGGTCATCCTGGATGTGCAACAGTTCTCGCCCAATGAGATTACGGTTAAGGTGGCCGACAAGTTTGTCATTGTTGAGGGCAAGCACGAGGAGAAGCAGGATGAACATGGATTTGTCTCTCGCCAATTCTCCAGACGTTACCAACTTCCAAGTATGTTTTTTAAAAAACTTTACACTATTTCTGAACTGAAAACTTATTCGCTTTCCTTGCGCTCAGGTGATGTCCATCCAGATACCGTTACCTCATCGTTGTCCTCGGATGGTCTGCTGACCATTACGGCACCCATGAAGAAACTGCCGCCGCCCACAACCGAACGGGTCGTGCAAATCACACAGACTGGCCCCTCCTCCAAGGAGGATAATGCCAAGAAGGTCGAAACTACAACGCAATAAATGCCAATGACTGTTAAAATAAGCTGGAATGCATACGATAGTATTTATAACTACATACATATATAATATTGAAACATTTTTATTAAATATAACAAATTAGAAATAAATCAATCCATACGAAAAAGCTGAACGGTGTTCAATTTATTCTCATATACGTCGAGCACTTGAATTCATTTCTTAGCTGCTTCGGGCGCCTTGTTGTCTGTTTTGGTTTTTAGATTCTTCAGTTGTTCCTTTTGCTAAAACACAAGAAGACACTATTTAACACTATTTAAGCATATTAGAAATCAAAGTTTACCTGCTTGTAGAAGAACTCTTCCTCATGAGCTGCTTCCTTTTTGCCAAAAGAGCCGCCGGCTTCGCGTATCGAGCCACCGCCACCGCCGCCTTTGCCCGCACCGCTGCCAAGTTCACCCACGTGCGACATTCTTAAGTTTCTACAGAATAAAAATACATACATTTAATGCGATGCAGTTCAGCTATATAGATCTTATGCAATGCTAGCCCGAAAGTTGCCGCGATTTATCTTATAATTCTTTTGTTTACTTAAATGGAACTTACTGAATTTGTTTTGGATATCGTCGCTGACTGAGTCGGCGCAATGTAAACATATTGATTTATATACCAACAGCTTCTATATTATATATATTTCTTTCACTATATATATACTCTGTGACTTATTCGCTTTATTTCAATGTATTATGAAAATCACAGCTGCTGTTGCGTTATTTGGTAGTGCCAACTTGTTTTAATCACTTAAGGCGGTCTGAATTTAATTGAATTTGAAACGAAACGATTAGATATTGTATATATGGATGTGCAGAAAACTAAATTTTTAAACAAATGCAATATGTACGATTCATGAGTGAACTGCAATTGCAGTCTATGTCTCCTCTTCAGTATTGCCAGGATCCTTGCCACGATTATTCAATACCTTGAAGCACTCGGAACTCTGTTTGTTTAGCTTAGAAATTACAATAATTATTATGGAATCATTAAGCATCACTTACCTCATTCATAAAGAAGGCTTCTTCTTGTAAGTCCTTGTACTTATTTATACAAGTTGTATTTGAGAGAGTTGCATGATCTAAAGTTCTCTGGTATTCCTCCCATTTGCGCATACAGTCAGCAGTTTTGGAGGTTTCGATGTGTTTTTGTATGTTGCACATTAGTCCTTGGTTAATAGAGCTAAAGTATTCCTCCTCTTTTAAGCCACCTTGCAACTTTCCTAAGCCACCGCCCAACAGAAAGACATTCGGAAAGCTGCTCTTCGACTCTGTATAGCGTCTACAGAAAACAATCTTACATTTATTTTTGTGTTTTTTTTTTTTATATAGGAAATGAGTAGTAAAGTTGAAGTAGCTTACGCAAAATTTAGATTGAAGGCTTTTGAACGTAGAAATATGCCAGCGGGAAACATTTTTTCCTAAAATATATTTGAATGTTTGTTACGATGTTAAAAACTTTCTGGTTGTAAATGAATGCTTTAGACTCAATACGTTATTGTCAGGGAGGGTAGAATAAAGTTGAAAAATTTTTAAAATGAAATTAACCGAAAAAAACATCACAGATCTCCTCGAAAATAACATCCCATTCTAGGTAAGTCAATATTAAGTCGCTTGTTGTTGTTAAGTAAATTAAATAATTTGAAATTCAATGCGTCCGTTCACTAAAGATAGTAAAAAGCCAGTAGTAATTACACTAAGACGTAAGTCAAAACTGGAGGCGCCCAAATTGAAATCAGCGGCTGCGCTCGTCAAACGCAAAAACCGCAATGCTCAAAGGAAGCAAAACGATGTTGAAGGCGACGACTTGGAAAAGGATTCGTGTCAATTTATTCCCGTACGCCGCAAGCCTCTGGGGGAATACATGAATCTGGAGAAACCAGGCTCCTCATCATCATTGCAAAGTATGCCAATGAGCTATGCGGCTGCCGTACAGAATGGCCTTGGTGTGAAAGTCATGATTTCACCACGCCTCACCAAACCAAACAAAACTGGCAAGGGCAAGGCCACTAAGAAATCCGCTGATACAAAGTTACGAACAATTGATGAACAACCCGAACCACATATTGTCCGTGTTGATCCAAAAGTGTTGCGAGCCGAGATTGAGTTAAAGGCAAAAAAGAAATGCTTAAAGCCGAAAAAACCAATCGTGTCCATTGCACAAAATCTTAAAAAAGGACGTGGAGCTAAGACTGTTGCAGATGACGCAGGTATAAAAGCACTTGAGTTGGAATTCAAAAAACTGTCATCCACATCAGAAGGTTCTTCGACAGCTAAAAATTTGAATTCAACTCAAGGCAATAATGCATTAGCAGCGTCGCATCAAGTGGAATATCCGGCATTTGTGGATTCTGTCAGTTATTTAAGTTATCATCAAGAGCGATTGCAGCGCATCATTAAGAAGCAAAACATTTGCGTTTTATGCCTACAATCGCCAGAACCTATGGAGATACCTCGTTTTGAGGACAGGCGCTTTAAATATCTCGAGGAGGCAGCACTTTTGGCACAAAATCGAATAATGCTACGATTATGGAACTCTGATCAACGGATTTCCTAGTAGACACTTTCAGACAGATAAATTTTTAAAGTTATATTATTGTGTTCTTTGTAAAAACTAAATTTCATTGCAATGGCCAAAAAAAAAAACAATTTGGGCTGCCAACGCAACGGACGTTCAGTTAGTATTTTTTTGAAAAAAAAAACAACTATGTAATACAATAATGCACAATATATCGCTTATCGATATAGTTCTTGTGTATCATGCCTCTGGTCACACTTGATGTGTTTAGGTTGATTATTTTCCTTTTTTTGCGTGTAAAAATGTTGTGTTGTGAAAAGCGCAATTTTCTTGCAATGCCAATATAATTTGCCAGCCAGATAGTGGCCAATGTGCAAGCCAATAATGTTAAACGATTGACAGAATTACAGTAACTGCATGGCAGCGTCTGTCTAGCCAAAGAGCAGCCCAGCAAAGTGTGTGGCGAGTGAGTGAGCGAGCGAGTAAGCGAGAGGGGAGGAGAGGAGGGAAGCGCAGTGCGTTTTGTGTGTGTATATAATGGACAAGTTAAAAAACAACAACAAAGAACATGCAGTTATTGCATCAATTGAGTGCTCCTATGCGAACGCTGGCGATGCCGACGTTGATGTGGAGAGTAATAAGAGCACACCCACACCATATTTTACGCCCCTGGAGTTTTTACAGACCTCCTTTGAGTTCCCATCGCCAACAACAACATCAACAGCAACAGCTGCAACAACAGTAGTAACTGAGCGAGGATGCGATGATGAAACGCCATATACACCCAAACAGTTTACAATAGCTAATCCAAAACAGCAACAATCACAACCATTGCCACAATCACCGACGACGCTTAATCGTAAATTTAAGCGATTTTCATTATACGATCGCCGTTCGTGCTCGCCGCAGGACGGTCGCATATTTTCCAACAAGGAGAATACAATACCGAAAAAGTGCAATGCCGATAACGATCACGATAGTTTGTATTTATCGAAAAGCGAACACAACTCACCCACAATACTTTATAGAGATGATAGCTCGACCACAACTCAGACGACAACCACAACACCAAATCTCCTCCATAATGATGCCAATCGCCTTAGCTACTCACCCAAACTGCTCGCCTCTATAAATAATCTCAATTTAAATAACTCATTATCCGGCTCACCGTTTAACCTTATCAATTCTGCGGGCTATAAAAATGGCAATTTCTTTCGTTTTCCCGAAATCGATCATGTTGTACAGGATGTGCAGGTGCAGCCCAGTGTTGCAACTATGCCAGCCGAGGACACAGACAATCAGCAGCAGCAACAGTCAGTGGGACAACACCACCAGCAGCAACAACACGAATCAGGTCGAAGAAACCGCAAGAATAAAAATAATCTCACAATACGCATCACAGATGTACAATTGGCCGGCGGCAGGAGCAGCGCACAGCAGCCGCTATCGCCATCAACGATGGTAAAGCCAAAAACGCCCACCATTAAGAGCACCAAGGAGAAGGCACGCTCCCTGGACTCGGCTGCTAACGAAACAGAGCTGTCCATCGTTGTGCATCATATAAACGAATCTCATGAAATGTCCGCACCTGGTAGCAGCACTGGCCATGTCACACAAACCAACATGCTAATGCAGCCTACTGCATCCAGCCTTTATTCCACCTCTCTATCCCGTCTCGATACACCGCAGTCACTTCACAGTCGTCGCACAACACGCCGTAAATCTCCCGGCTTAAATAACAGCGATTGGTTGATGTATCATCGTAAACAGAATCCATATCAAAGCTCTCTGGAGACGGTTGATTTAAAGTCGGCGTCCAGTGTGGATAGCAACAGCGGCAAATTTACGCTGGGTGCCAATTTGGCGCCACGCAGCGCCCACAAACTAAATCCGTTGCTGCACTCGTCCAGCACCAATTTGAAAACGCTTCCCGAGTGCCTCACCCTGGTGGAGTTTACGCCCAGTGCGGCACCCGTGGAGTCGCCATTCAAGCAAAAGTCGATGGATTTACCAGGTGGTCCTATGCACACCAGAAGCATGACGGGCGGATCAATGAATCTGTTGCAACGGCGTGGCTCTAATCACAGCCTAACGCTTAATTTGCACAGCTCTTGTGGAAATCTGATGAACAGCGGTTTAAGTGTCTCCAACTACAGTCTCGGCTCCGTGAGCAACTCAAAGTCCACTTGCAATCTCGAGCAGCAGCAGTTGCAGCAAACTCAGCATACGCAGCACCAACAGCAGCAACAGCCTCACAATCAGTTAACTGTCGCTGCGGGCAGCGCGCAGTGCATGCGGCAGGGCTTGTTTAGGCGTCGCGGCTCTAATCACAGCATTACCCTAAAGGGTCACACGACCAACTCTTGTGGTGAACTCAACGCCGTGGCCAATCAGACGCCCAAGCGCGGCCTGCTTGAACGTCGTGGTAGCAATCAGAGTCTCACGCTTAATATGACCAGTCAGCAGGGTTCAATGGAGCAGCATTCACTTGCCCAACTGGACCATCCAAAGCTAACCGTTTGCAATTGTGGCGCTGCTAATGCCACTCAAGCGACGCATCAACGCAAGTTCTTTAGCACTGAAAATTTGAACAGCAATCGTAGTGGCAACAGCTCACAGTATTTGGATTTTAGCGGCAAGCAGCCATTGTGCTTTGGCTCTGCATCCGATTTGCAGCCCAGCGAGCAGTCAAAGAGCAAATCACCAGTTGGCAACACAGAACCAGGCGTTGTGTGCAGCTGTTCGACGGGTGGTGGTGGAATCGTTGGAGCTGGCATACGCAACATTATGACCCGTCCATTATCGCCGCAGACGACTAGCGAGGAATTTAAAATCTATTTGGCAAGCATTCAAATGCTACAGAGTGCATCGAATCCGCTTAATCAATACGATCTGATCAAACTGAATCATGTATTCGATCATAGCTATAAGGTAAATTTAGGACAGCCACCGGTGCTGGTGTTGGGGCGCGAGGGCGGCACACCCACAAATCAATTGCCACCAACATCTGAGGATAGCGAATTGCTGGCCATGTATCAGGCGGTGGTAAAACGCATTGTGACACCACTACCCCAACTTGATGACGATGAACAGAAGCGCATTTTTCGTGATTTGCACAAAGAGTTCTGGGATCTGCCGCTTAATCATCAGGAAAAGCCCATGGTCTTTGGTTCGCAGACAAAGAATCGCTACAAAACGATTCTACCCAACGAACACTCACGTGTGCTCCTCGAAAGCGAGGCAACCGAGTTGTTTAATCTACAGCAGCAACATCAGCAAAGCATCCTTCTGCAGCCACAGGCAATTACAAAGGAGGAACTTATCAGCAAAACGACGCTGTTAGCCAACGAAGATTTGCCCTACATTAACGCCAATTACATCAAGGTATGAATTTGAATTTGAACAATTTTTAACACTTTTCCATTAATGGTACACTTGTGCAGGGCCCGGATTATGTCTCCAAATGTTATGTGGCCTCACAGGGACCGCTGCCCAACACAATTTTCGAGTTCTGGCTAATGATCCATCAGAATACGCAGCGGTATATACGTCGCTGTATGGACGGTGGCAGCAGTCCCCATGTGGACAAATCGCACATTTTGCAACAGTACTATCAGAAAATCGTAATGCTTACCAATTTTACGGAGAGCAGCCGTCAAAAGTGTGCAATTTATTTCCCCATCGAGCTAAACGAGATTTTTGCGGTAGCTGCCAAAGGTGAAGTATTTGAGCTAAGCGCGCTGGCACGCGACTACTTTGAGCCACATCTATTGCCAACTACACCGCTGGCCGAGAGTGCAGAATTGAGTGCTCCCAAAGAGTTACAGCCGGAACCAGAGCGCGAGCAACAAAACAATCGCTGGCACATTGCCATAGATTCGGTTAAGGTCACGTTGAGCGAGGAATTGCGTCGTAGCCTGCCTTCGGATGGCAGTTTCTTTTTGGCCAAAAATGTGGGCATTGTGCGACGGAATGGCTACTCTGTGCGCAAACTGGTGTTGCTATACTGCATCAATGTTCCGGAGAGCGTGGGTCGGCTGGAATACTATTTGCAAAAGATTTGCTGCTATCACTACTGGTATCCCGATTGGCCGGATCATCATTCGCCGCGAGACATTAACACGCTACTGGACATCTGCCTTCACGTACTTAATCTGGGCAAATGCGAATCAGAATTTGATAACTACGACGAGAGGCAAAGCATTCAAAATGCCCATTTGACCGCACAGCGCTTGGACATTTATAAACAGGACATCTTTAATGCAGTGCAACCGCTTCCAGTTATACATTGCTCGGCGGGCATTGGACGCACCGGTTGCTTTACAGCCATACTGAATGCAGTGCGTCAGCTGCGACAATCTCTGGCATATTCGCTTACGGGCATGCTTAGTCGAACGCTGACCATGGCGGACATGGAGGAGGCGACACAGAACTACACCAGCGATGCAGATGACGAGAGCAGCTTTAGCTGCAATACGATTTTGCACATTCAACACATTGTGGAGCAGCCGGATGCGGTCAGTTTTGATCAGCTGCCAAAGATGCCAGACATCTTTGTCGACATTTTGGGCATTGTGTGCAATTTACGGCTGCAACGTGGCGGCATGGTTCAAAATTCCGAACAGTACGAGCTCATACATCGCGCGATTTGTCTTTATTTGAAGCGCACTTTGGCGCTGCGACGTTTTTAGATTGTAGAATTAACTAAAAAAAAAAAAAAAAACAAATTAATGATGACAATGTTGGATCAAAACTAGGATTGAGATCCAGATGTAGAAAATGATGTTAATGAAGATGAAGATGATTAATGAAGAAGAACAAAACACCAATTTACTATTTGTAAAAGAATTTTTGTGACCCTTATTTAAAAAAACATAAAACAAAACCAACAAAAAAATTGCAACCAAGAATGATAAAAAAAAACAACAAACAAATGCGAATTACCATGGCTAAATGAGTCTCGAACATTATATACTTCTATAAATAATAATTAGATATATGGCGTATTGAGTAGAGGAGAGATCTGTTTCTCAATGTTTGCTATATATACATACTTATTACCTATTACTACACATTTTGATGATTATGAATATTATTATTATTATTATTATTATTATTATAAATGTTTATTAAGTGTTTTGAATGTATGTATGTTTAATGTGTGTGCATGTTATGTATGTACATAAGTGTAAATGTTTCAATTTTTTTTTCGGTGTGAACAACAACAACTACATGTAAAATTAACATTATTATTATAATAACATTATCCTAACGAGCTGACCTTTGACAACAAAACCAAGAAAGAAACAAAAACAACAACGGTGAGTTTGTAACTGTTTGAAAAATGGAAAAAGCTCAAACCCTTTTTTCAAGTTGTTTCGAAGCTTCTTGCTTCGTTTCTAACTGACTAAAACACCAAATTTTTGCGGCTTTCAAACTGCCAGCTCGACCGTTGTTGTTGTTGTTGTGAGAAGAATTCTACAGTAATTCAGCAAAAGTTCTTTCATGACAAAATCATAAAGCAAAATCAACAGAATACCAACACTTATAATGAAAAACATAAACAAAATGAACTTGTATTAATGTTTATGCAATGGAACTAGTCAAATAAAACTTAGAAACATTTTAAATGTAATTATAAATGTGTAAAACAAATGCGTTTTTAATGGGTATCAAATCGGGCGTTTCTCAAATAAATGCTAATATTTTATTTGTAAACTTTTTTACATATTGTTATTTGTGATTGATTGAAACCCGTTGGATAAATATTCTTCTGTTTGTTTATTTTCTATATAGCGGTTACGCATATATCATCCCAAACACTTTACAACAGTTCATATCATTTTTCTTAAATAACCTAAGTCAAATTTCTTCTGTGTGTGACAACAGGCACATTTGCCTACTTAAGGGTTAAATATAAATCAGCTGTGTTTATTTGTGCGTCTAAAGTTCATTTTTGAACAATTTTTGCTTTTTTGGAGATTAGATTCTCTTATAAGTATACAATATAGGTATTTATTATGTTGTGGGGTCTTTATGCGCTCAGGCGTGGACAGTACCCTGCCAAGTGCCTTAGATTCTACAGTGAAATGAAGGTAAATGAACGAATTATTTATGTTATAACCACTTGTGAAGAAAAAAAAAAACTATGCAATTGCAGGTAAAAGTGCCAGTTAAGCAAGGTGTTCTGGTTGGACAGCGCCAGAAGCTGGCCAGTGGCCTACAATATGAGAGTTTCCTGGGCGTGCCTTATGCACAGCCACCCATTGGTGATCTTCGTTTTCGAGTAAGTGCATCACAACGAACAAACCGATTGAAATGTACTAAAATAAAAACACATTCGTCTGTAGAGTCCCGTTCCGCTGGAGCGTTTCATGGAGGAAGAGCTAGACTGCAGCAAAGAGGGTGAAATATCGCATCAGCGTGATCCATTTGCGATGGAAGTTGCTGGCTCTGAGAACTGCCTATTTCTTAATGTGTACGTTCCTAAGGGAAAGTCGAAAAAACCATTGCCTGTCATGGTGTGGATTCATGGTGGTGGCTTTTGGTTTGGCAATGGCAACAACGATTAGTAAGTGCTTAAGAATTATAATGATATATATATAGAGTTAATCTGATAAGCTATATTTTTTTTGCAGTCACTTTCCCGCAAAGTTAATGCAGGAAGAGGTTATAGTGATAACACTGAACTATCGCCTAGGAGCATTGGGTTTTCTTAGTTTGCCAGAGGCTGGCATTTATGGAAATGCGGGACTGAAGGATCAGCGTCTGGCGCTGCAGTGGGTGCATGAGAACATTGCCAATTTCAACGGTGATCCACAAAATGTGACCATTTTTGGTGAGAGTGCCGGCGCTGCAGCCGTACATTTGCATACATATGCCGCACATGCCAACAAGCTGTTCCACAAGGCCATTATGCAAAGCGGCACTGGAAATATGGAATGGGTATTTCAGCATAATGGTGCATATAAAGCCCGACGCATGGCTGAACTGTTGCAGGGCAAGAATATTGAAGAGCCCAAGCACCTGTTGGAATTCCTGCAGTCCAAGCAAGTGACACCATTAGCTCTGCTTGCCAAGACTATGGATGTGCTTAGTGCAGATGAGCGAAGACGTGGGCTTCCATTAGTGTTTAAGCCCGTAGTGGAGGATGCAAGTAGTCCAGATAGTTTTATTAACACGAACTTTTTGGATCTGCTGCATGAGAAGGAACGCCTGCGTGGAATGCCAATGATAATGGGCTATAATTCAGCAGAAGGCATGGCTATGCTTGTAAATGCTCAACGAAAACTGGATCTTTACAATGAGGATTTGGCGCGCTTGGTGCCTCGCAACTTAGTTGAGAAACCAGATGCGCCGGAAGCGCTGGAAGCAGCCGATGATATGCGACAGTTTTATTTCAATGGCCAGGCAATAAACCACAAATGCATGGACAATTTGGTTGATGTGTTTACTGATTACCATTTCAATATTGATCTGCAGCATGCAGTAGAGATTCATGCCAACTGCCAGCGAACGGCGCCACTTTATTTCTACCGCTTTGACTATGTGGGCGGCAGGAATATGTACAAACAATTGTTTCAGTTAGACAAACTGCGTGGTGCATCGCACGCCGACGAGCTGTCGTATCTGTTCCAAATGATTGATGACGATTCACCACTTAGTGCAGAGGATGCCCAAATATCGGCCCGTATGTGCCAAATGTGGGCCAACTTTGCGAAACATGGAAAGCCATCGAACACTTGGTCACCAGTGCTAAGGCAAATTAGGAACCTCAATGGAGAACTCGAGCCCTTTCAATTGGACTACATGCAGATCGATCGGGAGTGCAAAATGAAACGTAATCCGGATGCGGAGCGTATTGATTTCTGGCGCAGCATGTACAAAAGATATAAGTCTCAATGCTATGATGCATTGAGAGCGAAACTGTAATCGATATTATTTGAAAAACATGAACCTATGATATTTTAAATTAAGCTTGTTCATTTTATTGACATATCGATGGTATGAGTTTAATTATCGAAATGACTATGTGCAGCACCAGTGATATTAGTTTAGCCTTTTATTAGCATTAATAACACATTTTGTCACTTAACATTCGACACTGTTGCCAGTTAAGAACAAAAACTTTAGTTAAAAAACATTCAGAGAAGGGGTTTACATTAAGAATCCTGAATATTTGGCATTGTGACACATTATTAAACTCTTAGTAAACAATAGCTTATTTTGTTATGGATGCGGTTTAAATATCGATGTTTAGACCGATAGGATAAGTGAACTAGCTAACAGAATATATGTATCGAGGGCGATAACATATCGATGGCAAGTCGTTGCACATTACGAGTTAGTCATGGGTGCATTGTTTGGGAAGTCAAGTAAAAAGACAGCTCCTAGTCGCATTACGGACCATGACAAGGCCGTTCTGGTAAGTACAACATCTAATCCAGCTATCTTTATATTGAATTTTGTGCTTATCCGTCATAAATGTATAGCAACTGAAGCAGCAACGGGATCGCCTGAAACAGTACCAGAAACGCATTGAACTGCAGCTTGAAAATGATAGAATGCTGGCCAAAAAGTGCCTGCAGCAGGGCCGAAAGGAGTAAGCAACATATGTTATTAATTGGAGTAAAAATTATTCATAAATCTCTTATTTATTTTAGTCGTGCAAAGCTTCTGCTGCGCAAAAAGAAGTACCAAGAAAGTTTGTTGACAAATGCAGATAAGCAGCTAGAGAATTTAGAGAAGCTTGCTGCTGATTTGGAATTCGCACAGGTTGAAATGAAGGTGCTGGATGGATTAAAGCAGGGCAACGCTGCTTTGAAAAAGGTGCACGATATGCTGGACATTAACGAGGTGGAAAAGATAATGGATGAGACACGCGAGGGCATTGAAAAGCAACAAGAAATTGATGCCATATTAACTGATGTGTTGACCACACAAGACGAGGAAGATGTGCTCGCCGAACTCGATGCACTGGAGGCTGAGGAACAGCGTGTGCAATTGCCCGATGTGCCCAGTGACGAGGTGCCAGTCATGGCAGACGCCAACGAGGATGAGGACGGGTTGGAAGAAGAGGAGGACAAAGCAGAAACCACCAAAGCAACTAAATCAAAGGCCAGTGCTACTACTAAAAAGGTGTTGGTTGAGGCCTAAAACTAATGCCATTTTACTTTATTAATCAATTAAGCTTAACCTCTGTATGTATATCCCGTGTATGTAGAAGTCCCTTATGTGAAACACATATTTTTATAAAAATATTTCTAACAGACTTGCAATCGGTGTAGTATTTTAATTGCTTTACATATTCTATCTAGCTTTTCGGCTTTAATGATTTTTGGACATCTTGACGCAGTCGCAAACGCAACCCATTGTTCTCGTCGCGCAGACTTTCAATCTCTTCAAGTAGCACAACATTCTCCTTGAACAGTTTATCGTACTTTTTTTGTACACTCTTGTCCTCAGCGACGGACTTATAGCGTGCCAGGACATTCTCGATTTGTTTGCGCTGGCGCAGGAACTCATCACGCACCTCTGCATCAAGGGTGACGAAACGTTTAAGCTCATCATCACTAGCATGTTTGTGAAACAGCTCCTTGACGGCTTTTTTGAGACCATCCGCAGTGTTCACCTCGCCGGCCACATAGAAGATATCAGTGCAGATGGCATTAAGGCATTCTCGAGCGGATTTGGCGCGATGCCGTTCGGTGCGCAGCTCGGCCACATTGCTAAGATACTTGTCGCGCATCTCCTTGAGCTGTAGCTCCAGCTGAATGTTGTTCTGATTAAGTCCTTCCAGTTCATGCTCCATTTCAATAATATGCTTACGTTTGTCATTGATTTGGAACTCACGTGGCTCAATTTGTGCCTTAAGCTCTGCGATCTTGTGATTGAGCACCTGCTTGTACTTATCCAGCTCCTGGTTCTTGTGCAGCAGCTCTTGTATACGCTTTTCCTTGGCACCAATGGCATAGTCACGATCAGAGATATCCTTTTGCAAATCCTCGATATTGCGTAGCTGCTTCTGCATTTTATTCTGTGACTTCAGATGCTCCTCCTTAAGCGTTTCTACCTCTTCCAACAGATACTCAATCTCTCGTCCTTGGGATTCGTATTTCTTTTGAAGAACCCCAGCCTTGCCTCGCCACATCTGCGTCTCATTGCGCTCCGTTGTGAGTTTGTTTTCATATTCCGTTTGTGTTGCGACCATATTGCGATCATTCTCGGCCTCTACCTCCTGACAGTATTTGATGAACTCATCCTTCTTGTCCTGCATCTCCTTCATCAGCTCCCGTATCAGATCTTTGCGTTCGTCCAACTGTTTCTTGTAATCGTTTTCCAATGCCTCAATCGTATCTTGCAGCGTGCCTGTTGAGTTCTTAAGCTTATCCTCGTAACTTTCGCGTAGCTCCAGCATGTTCTCGCGAAGATTAGTGAACTTCTGGTACTCGATAAGCATACGCTCCGAGTACTGACTGGCCAGTGTGTCCATCTGAGAGCGAAAATCCAGCTTCATATCGCTTATCTGGAACGTTATCAGATTCATTTCCTCCGTGTGTTTCGACACAATCTCATTGTTAAGGCTCTTGAGCTCTTCGAGCGCGCTGCAATAGCTACGATGCACCTCCTGCAGCTGCTGGCCATCGAATATCTCGTTCTGACTGAGCTGATATTGGAACTCTTCGGCCTGCTGCTTGAGTCGCAGCTCCAGATTTATAATTTGCTCGACCTTGTCGCTTAGCTGAGTTCGTGGTATAAGCACCTCCTGGCTCTTCATCAGATCCTGATCAATGGGCGATACCTTTTCATCGATATTCTCCATGCTCCAAATGGCAACGGTGCCTCGCTTGGAGATAGCCACCAGCATTGTTCCATCGTATGTGAAGCGTAGCTTATTAATCGGTCCATCAAAGAAGCGAAATTTGGTGAAAGTGCCACCGCCGGCTTCGAGGAACGGCAGCTGCATATTAAACAAACCGCCCTCATGATCCGCTATAAACATGATTAGATCTGACCGAGCCAGGCAGACATCAGAGACGCTACCCTTATTCCGTGATGGTACTTGTATCTCACGCTGCAGCACCGAGTTCTGAAACTCACGTATGGTGCCCTGATTGGTACCGGCGAATATCGTCATTGGCTCATTGAAACTGACACAGGTGGTCACGTACGCGGTGCCCTTCTGCACAATTTCCTGCAGGCGTGCACCTGTCTCAATGTCCCACTGATAAATGGCACCCTCGGCACCGCCAGATATCAGATACTTATCCGTCTTGGTCCATGCCACGGAGAGCACGGTGCCATTGTGACCCTTCAATTGAATAACCACCTCCAGATTATATACAGATGTGACAGCAATATTGTTATCATAAGCAGCCGCCATCAGATGTCCAAAGTTCGAGTAGCGTACATCATTGCAGTGAGGAAAGTTATACGTCTTGACAATCTAGAAACGTGATAATAAGATTGTTTACCAAAGATAAACTATTGAAGCTCAAAAAAGATAAATTTTTAGGCTTTTTCTAATTGTTCTTAATGTTTCGCCAAGTTTAACTAATGGGTTTGTTTAAGTAAACATAGCTAAATTTAATTGGCAGTTTATATTTCCCGAAACCAATACATCAAATATTAATTGACTTTAAAAACGCCCTGAAAACATTCAAACTAACTTTCGCTATTCCAGGAGAAATGATCTAACGCTAATTAAAACCTAAGTTATAAATAGAAAAGATGATTGTGTAAAAAGAATAACTTACGTTTAATTCATCCATAAAGATTTGCGTAATGCGCAACTGATCCGAGAATCCAATGGCTGCCATCAGTCCCGTTGAGTTGAGCTCTACAATGTTGACATCCACCTGGAATTTGCGAACCAACTCCACCTTGGCTGTCTCATAGTTCCAGATACGTATAGTCTGATCCCGGGCTTAAGGCAAAACAAGTAAATAAAATCAAGACTTTATTCCATTTAAGGTTAAAGTACTTACAGGCCGTCATAAGGATGGGTTTCCAGGCGCAAACAGAGACATCGACGACCTCTCCAATGTGGATGAGCACGCCAAGCGGTTCGAATTTAAGCTGTTTGGTCTTCAGAGTCTCCGGCACAATAAGAATACCCACATAGATCTGAGCATGGGCACAGGTCACAATTACCGTTTCCTGCTTGTGATCAATTGCCAGATTTGTGATCTGATAGAGGGGCTCAGCATAGATACTAATGGGCACGGTTAAGACGGTCTTGCGTTCGAATTTAAATTTGGAGACACGCTCGAAGACAAAGACCTTGTTAAAGATGATGAAGGCGAATCCTCGCGCGAATGCCGTCATACAGAGAACCCGCCAATCGGGCAGGATGAGTGTCTGTAGCGTTGAGAAACGTTGATCTTGAGCCTCGTGATCCTTATCGAACATCTCCTGATCCACCATCAGATCCACCGTCTCTGCTATGCTTGCCTTCTGACACAACTTTTGCTCCCCATTCTCTACTAGGATCAACTGATCGTGATCTGTGCCCATCATTAGCAGATCCATTGAGAGAAATGCCATCGAGGTCACCCGATAGCTAATCTTTAAATTATTGCTTATGGTGAATCCCCGCTCGGACTTGCTCAGCAGCAGCAGGGTGCGATCGCCGGCAACGGCAAGGAAACTGCAATCACTTGGATTACCCGCAATGCACTCGGCACCGCCGTGCGAACCCGGCACAGTGGCACGTCCCTCAATCACTGTGCTCGTCTTGTCCAGCAGCAGCATAAAGATCATCTCATTAGGCGGCTTGGTGATCAGAGCAATAGCCCGTGAGTCATTGGTGAAGATCATCTGTTGTACCAGAGCATTACGATGATTTCCAGGCAGTTCCAAATGACGGCGTTTCTTAAGCGTAGCCAGCTCATAGATGGATATATAGCGACCGCTGTTTGAGATTAGATTTATAAAGAGTTAGTATTGATGAGAGCTAAGGAAATCAGCATACTTTTTTGAGTGCAACTCCAACACGGCAAGCAGTTTACGATGTGAACTCAATGCAATTATCTCCGGTCTGGTGTCCTCGGGAAAACGGAGAAATCGCTGCTTGTTGCTCACATAGTCATGAAATGCGAGTACACCCTCCACGGGATAAATGACCTCCTTGGTCAGATTGAAGTGTATGTTGCCAGTGACGTCTGTGCGTATGCCATAAATAAGTTTCGGTCGTATGGTAACCGAATTAACCAACGATGCTCGCTTTTGGTCCTCCATTTTTAAGTATTTTTAAGATAACTTTTATTGTTTATATATGTTATGTATGTTAGTTATGTTGAATAAATGACTGACTATAAATGTGCGAAATATCTATGCAATTTGTTGTTTTGTGTTTACCAAGCACTCGAGGGTAAATTTCAAATAATTTCGATCAAACAACGGAAGGAATTGTTAAGCAGCCCTGACAGCAAATTCCATGGCATCCAAGAAATAAAGCATCGAAAGCTTAGTTACGTCTGCTATGTTGCTTTTGGCGCTTAATTCGTAAGGCTCGCGCCTTGTGCATGCCTTTGCTGTATCAAACACAGCGGCCAGGAGCCCATGAATAAATAATTAAACGCTTCTAAGTATGCTTTTAATTTACTAGGACGCACTCGAGGGGCATTTACGAGTAAGTGGGCTATTGGTTGACGTTAAGAGCTCACTAAAAAAACAATAATAATAACAACAACAGCGAAAGCTGAAGCAATAACAAAAACCGCGTCGCACTTGAACTCTAATAATAATGCGCTTAAGAAGCCCAAAGTCTGGCGCTTTGTCACTGAGTCAAACAGTCGTACAGAACAGACAGTTAGTCAAACCGGTGGCGCAGTAAATACTTTATATTCCTCCCTCTCTTTTGACCACTTGGCGCTTTAGCGACCACGACCTAACACAACGAAAAGCTTTTTCAAGTGACTTAAGCAAAGAGCACTTTCGCAAGAGAAAAAGCTCTCACATCGCACACGGCAAGAAACTTGTAACAGGTAATTAATCAAAGTTTAAATGAATTAATTTATTTTTAATGAACTTTTAAGAAATTACTATATTAATCAATATTTCTCTACATTATTTACATTAAATTGTATTGTCCTTTAATCAAATTGTCTGTGTTAAGTGTGCAGCCCTCGTTAGATGACAGCGCTCTTTTCTTTTGCTCACCAGAACAGTAAGAGCGACAGGACCGAAACGTATTCAGTTGTAGTTTACGCGTCGGCCGCAGCACAACGCAATTAAAGCAGACGGATAAAAGCTGTGTGTCTGTGTGTGTGTCCATTAAACAGGCGAGCGAAAGTTAACTGCGATAGACAGAGATAGATAGATAAATCCAAAGCGCAGTCAGTGCCAGTGTTTAGTCTTGTGTTATCAGTGGCAGCAGTGACAGCAATAGCAACAGCAAGAGCCTGCTTCGCAACATTAACCGACGACGGCGACAGGGTGGAGTGCAGGTGGCTAAACCGGCGGCAAAAACGCTACAAAGACTTAAGTAAATTATCCACTTAAAAGCTACAATAAAATTATATATATATAAATGTGTGTGTTTGAGTGTTTTTGTGTGTAAAAACCATATTTTGTGAAGCGCTTGTCCTATGTACCCATAATTTTCACTGGATGTGAGAGTGCTTGATTGTGAGCTGCCTACCTTTAAATCTCTGTGAATGTGTGTGTGTGTTGTATGATTGTTCCCGCCTCTAAATTAACGCCCGGACAGAGCGAGAAGCCTGAGTTTGACATTATTTGTTGTTGTTTGTTGTTGCTGTTGTTGGTTAGCTGCATGTTAAGCCAATAAATGTCATTAAATTGTAAATGGAACGGTACAAAGGAAAATCGTTTTGAAATGGACAGCGCACTAATGGACTTTCTTAGTTTTCACTTTCAGTAAATGAAATGAAACCAAAAGCGGAAACAGCTATAGCAACAACAACAAAAACAACATCAAATGTGCAAAAAACAAAAATAATAAGAACAAAGGAGATGAACCAGCAGCTGTCGCAATTAAAATCTTGTTTAAATGCTCTATTTATGCACATGAACATGTTCAATGCGAAATTCAAGTTATCGAGTAGGCGTATATATATATATATATATATACAATGTGTATATAGTTGTAAATCTTTTTCATCTTTAGCCATTTGTGAAGCGGAACACGTAGGCACGTAACGCGCCAAAATAACACGAATCCCGTATTTGTAAACAAAGTAGCTGCCAGTGTATACACACATTAATAAATATACATATATACATACCTAAGAACACACACAACAGGTCAAATTTAATTAAAACTCAAATGGCCGCACAAATGAGTTTTTCAACTTTTTTTTCCTCTTGCATTTTGGCTTATTTTATAATACATTTTTGCCGCCTGTCGTCGTCTCAACCGCAGCGTTGCGTGTGTTTCTGCTGCGGCGGCGGTTGTGGCAACTTTGCTGCACATGTTGAAAATGTTGAAATGTGGCGATTTATTTATACGATTTATGTTATTTTTGGCCCGTAGCAAGTCAGCGCAGCAAGTGAACTGCACGCAGCGAAATCAGTTCAAGCTGCCAGCAAACACTCTCACTACAATATATATATATACACACATAGAATAATATATGTATGTGCATGTTTTCGCAGTGCAATGAGAAAAGCAAAAAAAAACCTATGACAACACGAAAAAAATAAACACTCGTACACACTGGCAAGCGACACACTTTGGGAAATTCCAAGGGGAATTTAAGCAGCGGGGGTGGCAACACTCAGCAGCGTAAAGCGAACGGGAACAAAGACCGCCACAACAAAAAATACAAAGTAAAGCGCATAGTTGCCATTTGGGAATTGTCTAGCGTGTAAGGGGGAAGGGGTGTTGCTAACAAATTTTCAGCAGCAGAAGTTCAGCTTAAAGTGCATGGCCAAGGCACACATACAGACTCATAAAACACACTAACACACACACGTACGCATAAGTTCAACAATCACAATACATACACACTCACACACACACACATACGTGTATATAGCTAAAGCGCGCTTTTGAGCGTTGGGTTGAAAACAAGTGCTCTTGTTTTTTTTTACGAGCAGCCCAGCAAATAATGGCATTTTGTGCGCTCTCTACACCAATTTCACAACAATACACAGAGCAAAAATGAAAGAAATGCATATAAAAAAAGATATGTAATAATAAGATAATTAAATGCAAGCAAGCTGTACTTAAGCAAAGCATCTTGAATTAAATTCGTAAAGTACAACATATATCCCGAAACTTTCAAGCAGTCAATTGTGCAGCTTATGTGCTCGTCGCTTTCTTAACGGCGCAAGCAGCTTATACTTTAAATGCTTTCCAGCTAATTGAGTTTTTATTGACATGAAAGCTTTTCTCTCAGTGAACCGCACACAAGAGCGAGGAAGAGAGAGCGAAAACGAGAGCGACTTCAGTTGAAGACAAGCCTTTTTTGGCTTAGCGAACGGTTAAGCAGCTACCACTCATACACACAAACACACACACACACACACCGTTACTTATTTGCGCTTACGGTACATAACGGACAATTGTCTGGGTCTGGCAACTTAATGTTAACTCAGCTGATTGATTTATTGTCTGTTACACTGGCTAGCGCAAACACAATAGCACAAACATAAAAACAAACATATACAAAACGCACAGCAAACACGAACAACAGCACAAATAGTACTAAAACTTGAATAAAAAGCACAACACAAAAACAAAAAGTTGATGTACCAAATGCCAAAAGTCCTCAATAAGCCACCGTCGGCAACAGTGAAAGAGAAATCGAGTGTAAAACACACACACACACACACACATAAATTGAGTAGTGTAGCATTAGACATGCAAGTGAAAGGCTGTTGTGGGGTGTTAGTAAAGCGTGCGCTTGTATGCGTGCATGTATTGTTGCCATAATTAACGGGAGAGACGACAACAACAACAACAACGACAACGAAAACAACAACAACGACGACGTCAGCGACAACGCGTACTAGCCGCCATTTTAATTTTACGATAACTGCTTTCACCTACTTGTTTACCGCCCCCTCATCCGCCCCTCCTCCCATCCATTCTAAGCGGAGTGCATGTGCTCACACACACACACACCAACACCCGCAGAGTAAGAAATATTCTCGCAGTGCGTCACCCAGCTCTTATAAAATTGGATATATATATATATATATATATGTTGCCAGCACGTCAACAGCTTAACTGTTGTTGTTCTTCTTAACATTTTCATTTTCATTATAATGATATTTTCAGGGTGTCAAACGAAAATGTTCGTTTGAAAATTAACATTTAAATTGCGAGTAGAAAGTGTGCGCTCACTTATACTACATATTCACTTGAATTTAGAACTTGCCGCGCGTGCCACCATTTTAATAACCACATACTACAGCTGCTGCTTTATACAAACCGTGGCGCACTTTCTGTGTAAAATGGTATGGTCATGAAATGATGTCAGGAATATTATATTAATTGAATATGTGTATATGCTAATACTTATTTTTTTGCGCACGCTTTAATGCCTGTATTAAATTATAAATTATATTGCTAACTTCTTCATAAAAAAATGTCAAATCATTTTGTTGAGAGCGCTTAACAATTTACCAAACTAAACTCATTGACAATTACATCAATTAACTTTGCCCTTTGGGTCGCAATGTTCCGTTGCTTTGCAAATGCCATGTGACACTTTAATGATGCCACGTACAATAAAAAAAACACATTCCAGGTGACACACATACTCGTACAGACAGACAGACAGACAGACAGACAGGCAAATAGACCGTCAGGTAGCAGTCGTTACATACGTGCGCTCGTAAATCCCTGGACGACACATGCAGCTCATGTCCCGAGATTGATTCAGAAAGAGACAGAGAGAGAGAGAGAGACAGAGGGATAGAGAAACGTTACATACCGCATTTAAGCTACTTAACCAACTTAAATGTATCAATATTCAATGTGGCCTCCGTCTCTTTTTAGTTTTCTTTCTTTTTTTTCTCGTTTCACATTCATGAATTATTCCAGTGGGAATTGCTTTTGTATGTTTCTCTTCTTTCTTCATCTTTTTTTTCTTTGTTAGGGACCCTTGATGAATGTGTTAGAGACTTAAGTTAAACAAAACAAGTGGCATATCGAGATACTTTTAGTTTTTATTAGCTTCTTCAGGCTACTTGTTAGCAGCCAATTATATTTAAGCTTCGTTGACCTTCGTACTTAAACTGTTTGAGAATTATAAATGTCTTGTGTCATATTCTTGACATTTCAACTCTTTTGTTGTAAGCTTATGCATTTTCTATAACAATTGAACGTTTATTTTTTTTTAACCTTTTATCTGATTTATTTCATGTATTAGAGATTTAGTGTGTATTAGCTTCTTCAGGCTACTTGTTAGCAGCAAATTATATTTAAGCTTCTTTGAGCTTCGTACTTAAACTGTTTGAGAATTATAAATGACATTTCAACTCTTTTGTTGTAAGCTTATCTCTTTTCTATAACAATTGAAAGTTTATTTTTTTATCTGATTTATTTCATGTTTATACAATCAACATCTTGTATGCTAACAATTATAATAGCCATATGCAATAAAGTCTTCAGCAGGAAAAGTGCGTGTACTTGACCATGGAAAGCACAGGCAGGCAATAGCAATTCAAACATTTTCTAGTGGTTAACAATACCAACTCATAGTACACACACATAAGTGAAAACATTTGGCATTTTGGATTGCGTGTTAATGCAAGCGTTTGAGAGTAAAACGTGAAATGAATGTGAATCGAAATGTTGTAACACAAAAGTACACTAAAATAAAAAGTATGTGTGTGCGTGTTATGCGTGGCGTATGCGCAATGTTAGCCACAAAGTATGCAGCACTTTCTTTTGTTTCAACTTGTAAGTAATGAAAATGAAAGTACAGTTATTGACGAAATTATATGTATGTATGTTAGCTTTAAGTTGCGTAATTGTTATCCCTTTTTTTCTCGTAATTATAATGCATGCAAATGAACACCAATTTCACTAATTCGTTTGGCATTAAGCTGTCGGCAAATGCCCATTAATAATCCAAAAACTTTGATTTATTGCAGCTGCTTGGCCAACAACAGAAAAAAAAAAACAAAAGCAACGAACAAATAATTAGCGACAACGTGATTCAAAAACAAAACGAAACGCAAAGTAAACAAAAACAAATTGTTAGGGAAAACATAAATAAGCAAAGCATTGTCTGCTGCTGCTTAAATGATTTGGCAATTAGGCTACAAATTTTTTTAGCAAAATGCGCAATGCATAAATTTAAACAACAAACAGCAAAAGCAACAGCAGCAATCTAGCAAACAATCAAATTGTGAAAACGCAGGACGGCGACGACAGGTGGCACATTGGCCTCCCGCAGCGCCGTCGCCGCCTCGTTGAATTAATTTCAACTGGTGGTGGCACAAGGCACAAGAGCCGCAAACAAAAAGAAAAAACAACAGCTCGACGTAAATTGGCTGCTTGAAAACTTGAAAATTGAAATAGCTCAAATGTAAAGCTGACAAAAAACTTTAAACTACAAGCCACTTGACAAAACTTTGCCACGTAAAATCAACGACTGTCAACTTGCGATTGTTGACTGGCGTTTGACGTTTAGCGTTTGTGCGGCCGTCGTTTGTCGTATTTTATTGATTTTATATAAACCCAACAGCACTACCAACAATAACAACAACAGCAAAACCGCAACAACAACAACAAATGGCATTGAGCCGTAGTAAAAGAAGTAAACAACAACAACAACAAAAACGAATGCAGAGAGAAGCAAACGCAATGTGAATATTTATACTCAATTGTAGCACGAAAACCATAAGAAGAACAAAACGAAAACTCGTTTATATATAGATAAAGATAAAGAGAATAAAACTCAAATTTTTCGCCCCTTTTTTAACAATACCCTCGAATGATTCAGGACAACGCACACAAACACACTCACACAGACACATAAAAGCTCATAAAATAGTGCTATAAAAATACAAATCAACAGCGGAAATCGCTAAAAAAAAAAAACAAAACATTAAACCAAAGTTCAAATTAAAGTTGAAAGTTTGTAAAAAGTGAAACAAAGAGCCACAATATAAAGGACAACAAATTATACAATGCCTAATTGGCCAGAAAAATAGAACAAAGCAAAGCAACGAAAGAGGCAACAACTGAAAGCAGCAGCAGAGGGAACGACAAAAAGCAAGACTGATTTTTATGATTTTTTAGTTAGCGTTATTCTTACCAAAAAAAAAACTATACTTAACCGCTGGCAACAGAACACAATTAGGGAACTCAAAACATACAAACAAACTCGCGTTTATATATATACAGCGAATACAGAAAACGAAACGGAAACCTTAGGAAATCCGCTTTAAGTACATCACAATTATCAACACCATTATCAGCAGCAACAGCAACTGAAATTGAAACTGAAACTAAAACTATTGAAGCAATTGAAGCGCAATGTTTGTGTTCATTGCCGTCCTGTTTGTCAATTCCTGTCTAGCTGGTAAGTAAGCGAATGCACTCAGAGAAATATATCATTTATTTTGCTTTCCAATAAAATGGTAGAGAATATTAAAGAAGCTTTAATCAAAAACATGAAATTGTAATACGAAATTTTTAATAAAATTTGTAAAACATTTTGACAAGTGTACTCCTGCAGCAGTTGAAATGCCAAAAGCTTACCCTCATTATCTTTATCTATATCCAATTATAGGCACCATACCAGCTACACCGGAAAACATTACCGTTACATTTCTAACACCCACTGCAGTGCGTGTTTCGTGGCAGACACAGATCGATCTGAGGGCGCATCCAATTGAGAAATATATTGTGACCTATAAGCCCACAGATGACAGGTTGGTACCTCTGGCATTCTTTTAAATTAGCTAACACCTCTT
This sequence comes from Scaptomyza caliginosa, assembly GCA_035044725.1. Lineage (NCBI taxonomy): Eukaryota > Metazoa > Arthropoda > Insecta > Diptera > Drosophilidae > Scaptomyza > Scaptomyza caliginosa. The sequence continues at coordinate 97,886 of JAWNNR010000317.1, forward strand.
TTCTTCATACACACACACACACACACACACACACACACACACCTTTTTATCTCACTCTCAAGCTGAGTTCATGCAAAAATGCGTCGTTAGCTTTACAATATTTTATGCAATTGACAGGCTCAACGTTGTTTTCTATGTGTATCTTGTGTATGTGTGTGTGTGTGTTTGTTTGTTGTGAGTGGTTGTTTGTAAGTGTGTAAGTGTGTAATGGCCCTGAGCTAAATAACGACTAAAGTTAACGGCCGGACGTTGGAACGGGATGGGGGGATAGAGCAGCCACAACAGCAAATACAAAGTTAAAGCCAAAATGACCTCGTCTAAAGGCAAAGTCCAAACACCAAAAAAAAAACAATAGCTGCCTGTACTTGAAGTTTCAAAAGTTCGTTTAACACTCAAAGAAAACTTAATTATAACTTATATGTAAAAGCAAATTTTCCATTTGAAATAGATTCAATTAAAGAATGTACTTAACACCTTCTGTGGCCAATAGTTAATTTTCCACAGTAGAATGGAAAATGTACAATTTAACACAACTTGCAAGAAGAAGTACTTTCGCTCAGTGTATTGCACTGCAAGAACGCCACAAGCAAGCTGCATAGAGCGAGGTAAAAAGGAAACGAGACACAGCAGAAGAAGAGCACAAAAGTGGGAGAGTAGGAAAAGTCAAAGCAAAAGGAAGAACAAAACATGCTAGTAATCGTAATATTTTGCCGCTAACTGCGGCTGCTCTGCGTTGTGGCAAGCTCCTCTCGGCTTCCTTGCCCCTGCCACCTATTTAACTCGAATCGACTGCGATTTCTGTGGGAGAACCAGAGAAGCAGAGTTGAATTGGCGTTGCATATTTCGACCTGAAGTCGAATGTTGCGACCAGGAAGGACTATGGTAACGACTACAAACTAACTACTTCCGCTTTCGTTTTTCCACTTTTCACGGAGATTTCAATGTTGCAAGGACATTGGAATACCGTTGTGGTGTAATAGTTTTACTATTGTTGCTGCACTGGCCTTCTGCCCTCCCTTTCCACTGTTTCTTAGTGTGTATGTGTGTGCGTGTTTTTTTTTTGTGTGTGTTTACAATTTAATAGCAAATAGCTGTTGCGTGTGCATGTGTTTTTGTTTGACTGCATGCGCGTGCCTGTCTTTTATTGTTTGTACTAGCTATTGTTGTTGCTTCTCATTGTTTCATAAAGTTCACGCCTATATCAAAATTTTATTACGTTTATTTTTGTGTGGCTTTTCATTGGTCTCACTTCTTCACCTGCCTTGGACATTATTTACAAGGCAGTTTGTTTTTTAACTTTACTGTTTTTCTATACTATCGATTTTTAGTACTTGTTAAGGAATAGGCCAGGTGGGGGGAGGACTAGTTCTTCTATAAAGGGAAGGGGCTGTGCCTGTCAGTGTGTGTGTGAGTAAGTATCTTCTAGCCGTTTTCCGAGTAAAATTGTAATAATGAATAATGTATGATTAGTATATAGACACGTCGACGATGACTCGACTTGAGTGAATGGGTCTATAACGTATACCACTAGTATGCCTGCCCCTTTGGGACCAACCTGCCAGTCAGTCAGTCGGCCAGGCACACGTGCATACATACCACGCCCTTGCTAAGTCCGCATAAACGGATATTACCAATCTAGAGCTGCATACATTTCGAGTGGCTTTAGAAAATACATATATTTCAATAGATAGATGTATGTAATTTTTTATACCTGCCTTGTTAGGCGCCATCAATAACAATAATAATTAATAACAATTACCGTCCATTCAGCTGCATACACACACACAACTATGCAAAGTGCTCGGTAAAATTCCAATCAATATATGTAGATATATATATTTTTTTTTATAGTATTTAAGATTGCAATATGTGGAAACTGACATAGCCACAATACAAATATCTATTTTTCCATACAATATACAGCATTTGACCGAAACAAAATTTATATTTTTATATTTTTTCGAGCATTTGAACAAACTGACAGCTCCAAATTATGTAAAATACGCGAAAGGCCAAAAGTCAAGGCCCAGTTAAGTGTGCTACACTATTTGCCTGCATGGTTTTCTACTTTTTCTTCTTCTTTCACTTCCTTTTCGCTTTATTCCTTAATTGGTTTGGATATTATCTTGCATGTAATTTCATGGCAATCATTTCTTTACATTGTGTGTGCATTTCATGAACTTCGTTTGTCTACAAGTGGAAATTTCTCTGACTGCTGCACAGCATGACGTATACGTAATTTACCTCTTCAACTATACATGAAATACAAAAGTAGCGAACTGAAAAAGTTTACTTTGGCATTTTCGGCAGCAGCTAAAGTTTATAGAGAAGGAAAATAGATGGTGTGCGTTGGGTTCGAAATTAGTTAATTAAAGATTTATTAAAAGCTAAACAGGGTTTATTAATTGCATGAAAGGTTGACATCTCTTGATGTGAAAATGAATAATGAAAAACGTTTTGGGGTTTTACATATCCAATGTTGTTTAAACTGACTGAAATAGTTTCTATATTTGATTCGACAACAAAAGAATATTTTACTTTACTTTGCTCTAATCGAAACGAAACAGATTTGGAATTTGTTGCAACTAGATTCATAAAATGCATACCTGATCTATAGATTAGGTTTGAGGCTTAGACAAAAACTACACATAAAATGCATGAAATATGTATGTGGATGAGTGTGCCAGTGTGTGTGTGTATGATATCAAAACACAACTACAACTTTGCTCTTTATTTGTGTACATAAACGTATTTCCCTTCCAACCCTTGCCACATGAATGTCAGTTGTCACAATTTAGAAAATATGTGAACTGTTCAGTTTATGACCAAAAAAAAAAAAAATAAAGTAGCAAACAAAAAACCCGCACAATGTCCATCATAAGTTATTAAAATGCCAAACAAAATGTATTCCAGCAACTGCGCACATATGTTTGTATGTAGCCTGAATTTTTAATTTAGAGTTTGAGTAATGGACACAAAAACTTTTGAAACTGGGTAGGGGCAGAAGGCCAAATTGTAAGCGGCGCGCTCTGTAAACTGATGGTTTATTTAGCAGAACCGGAAAACCATTGGCCTGAAACTTGATCCGAAAAAGAAGCAAGCGACGATTTGAGCTATATAAAACAAAACAAAAACACAAAAATCTAAAAGCCAAACTAAAATGAGAACAAAACACAAATGTTAGCATGAGTTTAAAGATTGTTTTAGCAATAAATATAATCCATTCATCCATAGCAGCTGTATGCATATTGAGAGCATATGAAAGCTCAATTCCCTAGTGTTAAATTCATCTGCATTTCTAATACCAATAAGCCACCCTACACTCAACCACAGAACGGTTAGCGTGCGTGCAAATTGTGGTAAGCGGTTGCCTTGCCGTATGCCCCACCAACAGACACACTCATGAATACATAGTTTTCTAGGATCCATTGTACTTAGTTGCATGGCATTTGATTTGCACCCTCAGGCGACATTTCTTTTTCTTCTTTTTTGGAACCCAAAACTTTAGAAGTTGTCACATGTGTTGCATAAAGTGGCCCACAAAACAAAACAGGAAAAATAAAATGTACTTTGTGTCACAAAGGTACTTCATAGGGCATATCTGTTGTGTGTGTGTGTGTGTGTGTGTGTGTGTATCTTTATTTAATTTGATGTTTATGCTGGGACAACACAGCGAATTGTTGTCAAGAACAGCAACAGCGAAAAAAAAACCATTGAACAAAGTGGGCCAAAAGACATTGATGGTAATGCAAAAACAGCATTTGAAAACAAGATAAAATATTATAAGGTACAATAAACATATACTTATTTTATATGACTTGTAGACTTGTAGCTTTGTGTGTTTGAGGAATTTGTGTCTGTATATTTAAAATTTTGATTATGTTTTAATATCAAATTGGCAGTTATCACTTTCGTATACAAGCATTAAATTTCTTGTAACTAATTGCTAGTTCTACGAAATAACCATCAAATATGTTAATTACACATAAAAAGAATATAATAATTATATGTTAACACACAGACAGACCCACATACACGCACACACTAATTAACTTTAAACTAAGGACGTATTTATTAAAATGCGAGCGTGTGAATTGGCTGAATGTTTGACTATGAATACTAACATAAGGTTTCTGTTTGGAGCCATTTAAGTCACTTTACAGGGTATCTTATGGTCGTTTAGTTTTTATGAATATTTGTGAACACTTGTCGCTAGTTTCTTGTTTTTTGTGTTATTGTTATGGCTGCAGGCAGAACAAAAGGTGAACAACATACGTTTTTGGCCCTATTGGCTGTTGCTTGATTCCATTGGGGCACATTGAATGTTTGTGTGTGTGTGAGTGTGCTTGTGTGTTTGTCTGCGTGTAAATGTATCTATATGTTGTATATGAATAATGAATCATTTGTCAGGCCATTGTGTATAGCGACCGCGCTGCCGTAATCCATAACAGCCGACACATTGCACAAAGAGGCCAAAAGTCTAGGAGGAAACTCACCTGGCCGCGAGCCGAGCCACGCAATTGTTAACTCACACACACACACACAGACTCATTAGTCTATACTATATATAAAAACACATATGTAGGTATTTATGTATATATATAAACACAGGCGTAATATGAGCTCGATTGCGGGAAAATCTAGGACATGTTTGGCTAACTGTCTGGCAAAGTGACAAAGTGAAACATTGTGCCCATGCTGTAATTACGAGCCACGGACTACCGACCTCATATTTCATCGTTTGCCTTGCCACCAACTATATTTATTGTAGTATGTGCAATTAGCAACACACACACACACACACACACACACACACACAAACTCATACATCTTGTCACACTTAGTTGCCGTTCGAGAGTGGTAATTGAATTAATTTAAGTTACAGGGTTGTACAGGACGTTGCCGGTAGCAGCGAGGCCATTGTCTTGGACCGCTTATTGCCCAGCACACAGTATTCATTATCCGTTACAGCCATCTGGATGGGTAAGAAATATCGCAGTCAAGGCCAGATCAAATTTCGCACCATGGGTAAGTTCTGCGAGCCAAGTTTAAAAATAAACTATCCATCAATCTGAGCCTAATGCTAGTTCGTAATTCTAGATTTGCCAAAGAACACATCGCAGCAGGACTTTCCGCCAGGCATCTATGGACGCAATGGCTCCGCTGGCAATGGCACCGACGATGTCACCTCCACAGCCACCAATACACTCACGCACAGCACTACGCGAGAGTTGCCAACAGTAAGTAAATAAGTTTTTAAAGCTTTGCGAGGTGTTGTAACATGTGACTTTGCCATCGGACAGTGCTCTATATTTAAAGAATATGTGATTTTATTAGTAGAACATTAAATTTATATTATTTTTTCAAATAATTATGAATTTATAAGTATAGACAGTTGGAAAATGCAATAGATCTATTTAGTTATCTTGTCTTAAAGATACAACTTGTTACAACGGCTTCTTAGTAACTATTTTCAAAACTTCAGGTCTGTCGGTCATATACACAGTTTATTCTTCTTCTTTGATATTCCTATAGGGAATTACCGTGAAATAAATTAATTTGTACATTAAAAATAAACGCTCATGAATAAAATTCTGTTACGCCTTTTACGTGATTACAAAGGAAAAACTAAGATAGGACATCTCATCTAGGACAACTCTCATGGGTTTGTTGTCATAAAATTTGTGTACCCTTAAGTTAAGGAATGGGTACGTACATAGTGTATTATGGTTTTGTATGTAACAGGCAGAAGGATGCATCTCAGACCCTATTAAGAAAATATATATATTTTACTTTTATTAACATCGGTGGCTGAGCTGATTAACCGCGCTTTATTTGTATAGTTATTAGAAATATTAAAGTTCAGTTAGCATACCTTACAGCATTTCACACTTCTGGTCGAGCTCTCTTGACTAGAGGCTATTTTATTGTTATATTTAATACATATTTCTGTGGCATTTCTGTATAATAAAGTTTGTGCTTTATTTATCTACATTTAACAGATTCGTGGCGTTGAGATTGGTATTGTGCTCATTGTGCTGATGGTGTGGGCTGGTGCCATAGCGCTGTTCTTTAATCGATGGGGCAAGATCCGAATGCTGCTGCCATATCAGCCGGACTACAAGCACGAGCAGCTCAAGGTGCCGGGGACGGGTGTGTGCAGCGCCAGCGGCTGCAATGGTCAGCACTCGCATCAGGTATGGCTTAAATTGAAGTATCTATACATTTATACATATATATATATATTAATTTAAATGTGGGGGTATTAACTGAAGAAATGATGCGACGTTTCTAGTGAATTATTGGGGTTAAGTAAGGGGAGATGCAATGGGGCGTCTGGGGGCTTAAGTATATGTTTTATCAGCTCGAACTGAACTTTAACTATGTTTCATTTCTGTTATGCTTTATTTATAGAACCTACACCCCGATTTCTTTGTCAAGGTATTCAAAATATTTAATTTCTCAATAACTTACTGCATATAAAACAATATTATTTTTGCATTTTATTAGCTATTTGCATCAAGTCAATTGTTTACAATTTCAATATTTATTACAATTTCAACAAAAGTGCACAATTTTCTTTAACTAGTGCACATAACCCTGTCCCTCAAATATATAGAACGCCCACCCTGCCTTTATTTAAAAAGAATTTTAAATGCTTCTTTCGCCACGGAAGTTTTTATTTATTTTTTTTTAACTAATTATCTTTTGTCTGTTTAAAGCAATCTTTTCAAAAAGAAATCAAATAACTATAGCATACTTTTGTGAGTAAGAGGAAATATTTTACTTTCGCATAAAAAGCGTTCATGTTTTTGTAAAATAGGTCTTAATGCTTTTTATACACTTCTTATATTATGATTTGCTTGAGGACAAAGCTTTTTCCAGTTACGTTTTCCTTTTGTTTTTTTGTAGAATTGGATCGTGGTCTATGAAAATGCAAGGTTTGAAACTTTTTTAAAGAACACTGTAGCTTCGGTTTGTACCGAAGATGGTTTTTACCTACTTTTTCTTCTTCTTAGATACATACATACTACGTGCTTCAACTTCCTCCAATCCAAATATATATATAGTCACATTTAGAACTGCACTTCAGGCGGTTGACCCCTTGAACCTATACCACAGAACCAATTGTGCATATGTTAAATGGTTCCAAGCATGGAATTACGTACAAAAGAAAACAAAAACAATTCCCCAAATTTAAAACCCATTTGCAATTTCTTTACATAGCGTTAAGCATACAATATTTCGTAATTAGTTTAGCGGTTTTGGTTTTACAGCTTTTTGTTGAGCTTTGTTGAGGTTAGATCTTTCAATGAAATCACTGACAAAAGTTCCTTACTTCCAACCACTTGGCTCGCTCTTGCCTGCTCTGCTACTGCTGCTCCTGCTGCTGCTGTTCTCTCTTTCTCTTTTCTCTCTTTTCTGTCTCTCTCAACGTTTTTTTGGCTGCACTCAGTGCTTGCCGCGCTGCGAGGGTTGCGGAATCTTCGATCGCTGCTTTCAGTATCCGCGCAGGGAGCTGGAGCGCGACTGCGGCTGTCAGTTTGCGCTGCTGCACAAAGCAGACGTGGAGAGCTAGCAACCAGCGCATCGTGAAACGGCCGCAACGCCCACAGCGGCCGTTAACCATAGTCGTAGCCATACTCATAATCATAGCCATGGTACTCCGATTAACACCTATGTGCGTGGACCCAGCGTCGACAATCAATCTATAGTGGACGCAAATGTGCTGGAGCATGTGGATAGCATAGATAGCGCTGTACTCTACAAAGATGATTCCGATGCCAGGGAGAATGGAAGCCAGCAGCCGACCGAAGATGAGCAGCTGCTGCAGAGGGAGCCAGCGCTAATGCCAGCACCACAACGGGTGCTGCCGCTATCGATGAACAGCCAGACGAAACAACGTCGATTTGCGCAACAGCGCAGCATACTTAAAAACTCACAGGATCGCACCTTTGTCGAGGAGAATGAGGTGCTTGAAGCCAAAAAGCAATTGATATTGCGGAGACGGCGACTTTTCAGCCATTATCGGCAATACGATCAGTGGCGACGGCGACAGTTCAGCTTTGATCCCAGTTACTTTCGCCAGACTCCGTTGCCGTCTAGAGCGCTGGCATATGCTGATTATGGGCCAACTACCGCCGGCATTACCGGAATCGGAGGCATTAACATTGACGGCACCGGTTCCATTTCCACATCCGCTGCCGGCAATGTTGGGCGACGGCGGCGGCAGTATCGGCGTCAATATTCATGCGCCGATCGCAGTCGCGATGGATCGCGCGAAAGTCGTGGCTCCTCCACGTACCAGCTGCAGAAGTACCACAGCATGGTTGCCAGCGACACCATACACACCGAATCGTCAATGCTCAATCACAGCAACTACAGTGAACCGGCCAGCGTAAGTGCTTAACGAAACCGAGCAAAGAACAAAAACACAAAAAAAAATCAAAACAAAACAAATCGATTGTTCGTTTGTTTATTCGTTTCGATTTGCTCGCTTATCGATTCCGATAATTGCACAATCGCCATGCACCTCGTGTTATGTACGCAATCATGCGCTGGGCACGTTAATCGTTTATCGTTCAATCGTTTACCGCTTTGCGTTTACCGTTTTGATCGCCAGCCGTTTGCAGCGTTGAGCATTTTTTTTTTGAGCACCCACAATTATATACGCACCTTCCACAAACACACACAAAAAAAAAGAAAAAAAAAATACAATACACATTTTGTACTCGCTAGAGAGTCAATTATTTTGACTTGCGCTTCACCAGAGCACAGCATTGACACTGCCGCCAAAAAAAAAATGTACCACAACACTTTAAACCACAATCACAAACAGTATTTGTATCGCTTTTGTAGTGTGTGTTTTGTTCAGGTTGCCTCAGGATTTTCGCTTTTCGCTTGCCGTTATTGTTGTTGTTAATCGCCTGAAGAAGGGTTTTTTACTTCAAATCGATGCGGGATCATTAGAGTTCCAATTCCTTTTCAAAATAAGTGTGTGTGTATGTGCGTGTGTGATTGTTGAGAGAAAGATCTTTTGTGTGACATTACTTTCACTCTTCTCTTGGCCCTCTCTCCTTATCTGTTTTTTCTCTTCTTTTTCTCTCTCTCTGTTTCTTTATTCCAATATTGCATTGAGAATACAGTTCGACAGCAGTGATTGTGGCGGCACCTTTGCTCACCCACCGTTGCACTGCAATAGCCGCGTAAGAGACCAAACAATCTAAGATCCTTTTAGGTGATTAACAATGTCAATTCGTTTCTAATTGTTATTGTCTTGCAGCACATCCACATGCTTGCGGAGGAACGTTCCACATCGATCTCGGAGCGCTGCACGCGCAGTCGCATCAATTCAGCCATATTCGTATCGTCAGAGGGTCGCGGATTCGATTCCATTGAGTTCCTGCGGCGTCACGGATCACAGAGTGTACTCTGCCGCAAGGCCAAGAGTGCCGAGAACATTACCGAGAATGGACGCAGGGTGGGTTTTTTTTCTTCTAGATTTAACAAGATAATGTATTTCTAAATTTTATGTTATTTCCTATATATGCAGAAGAGCTTACGACCTTGGCGCACCGATGATGATTCCGTCGAGCAGCATCATCAGCAGCAGCAAAACTCCTCCCAGGACATTGAACTAAAGGAGTGCGGCCCTAACGCTGGTGAGCTGCTTACGCTACCCGTAATCCATGACGGCAAGCACTCGCCAACAGCTGTGACCAGCTTACTGGCACGCTCATCAGCCATTACCACAGCCAACGTTATCGTTGGCAGCATCTCATTAGAGGCTCCGCCGCCATATATGCAGGATGATGACACACACTCAACATCGGCATTGATCCACAGCGATGTCTCGGCCATTGTGCACGACTCACAGGACTCGGCGGAGACAGTCGAGGAAATGGTGCATGTGCCTCTATTGGGTAGCGCAACAGCTACAGCCTCTGTATCGCTTGCATCCACCCCCAGCATGGCAATTGAGGCTAAGCCGCGCGTGCTAGTGCATCAGCGATCGTCAACGGCATCATCATCGCCGCACAGCAGTCCCAAGAATCTAGGTCTGGGGCTTAAGATAATCAAGCCAAAGATAGGTGCTGTGCCAATGGTTTCAGTGTCGGGTCCGTCGCCGCCCATTGAGAAGCCGCCATTGGCTGAATGCTTGTAACAAATGGCAACCGAAACATTTATCTAAGCGCGCTCACTGAAGGCAAACCAAGGAGACCCAGACCCAATCACCAGCACCAGACAGACACAAGACAAACTCACAGGACAACCCCAGTATCCCTGCCTTCAACGAAAAGGTGGATAGAAGTATGCCAGCTGCTCAAATAAGTGTTTCGGTGAAGCTGAAGGTGATCAGTATTCGACTCTTCAGACAGTAAAACTAGAACTAGCTTTAGATAGATAGGCATAGGGAATAGGGAATAGGAACAGGTGTAGGCTTAGGCTTAGAATTAAATATTGTACCAATTACAACAAATAACAAATGGAAGGGCATCAGCATGCAAAGAAAACTTTGTATATTCAACAACGACTGAAGTATACACATATACGAACATATAACCTACATATATAAATGATGTTGTTTGTAAGGCGTTTATATGTATAAACAAATAGGTACAACTGATAAATCAGCTTTAAAAACAAACAAGTAAACTATCAGGCTTTAATATTATGATGAATTTCTGGTTAAACCCTAGACATAGGCTGACTAAACAACCGGTTCAAGATGTTCTCTTTTATCGTTCTCCTATATAAAACTACATATACATATTTATAGTTATACGTTTAGCCAAACCTTGGGCACCCAAAAACACACATCTTTGTATGTTATATATATATATATACATATATACAACTGCTAGTATATATTTTCACAAGTAGTCTATACACTTGCATATATTTTAGAGGTAGTTGAGAAAGAGAAAACAATTTCAAATACCCAACATATTGATTAGCTTGTAGGCCCCAAATCTTGAACTTCTCGTAAATTCGTTACTTAATCTTAAACTATACATACAACTAGCTAACATATCAAATACCCACGACCAAAAACGAAACGTTTGAAACTCTAAACTTAATTTAAATACCTACAATGATATTGTAATTCTTGTCAAGTAAGAAAGTGCCCTAGGATGAGTTCTAAGTGTTTTAAAAACTACTTGTACTTGTGTGGTATGCTGTCATAGATGTCATTTTAATACATATTGTACTTCATTATATAAATATAAAAAAATATATGTATGTATAGATGTATGTACCAACTCATGATTGTATCCTTCTAGTGTTTAAGTCCGTGCATTTTCAAACACCTTTACTTGATGTACACATATAAATTATATTTATTTTTAAATCAATTATAGAACTGATGGCAGCACTGAAACCATTTGCTCTCTCTCCTTTTAGGTAGTTCTTTACACTCTAGTTATGTTATTAAAATTCTCTTTAGCAATACTTGCTAAACATGTTTCTTACTAACTACTTATATTTAGCTTAACAAATTACTATCTTTACACTCTCTGTTCAATAGAATCTTTTGTAAATACACCTGCGTATGTACCTAAAACAAACTCTTTATCCCACTTGGTATGTAATCTCTAATCTAATGTAAACTATGAAAAAATGTTTCATCTTGGTTACCAAATGGAAGACACACAATGTTGTTATTAAGGAATTGTCAATTTATGGTCCAAATCTACAATAAAAAAACAAAAAACAAACCATTTAAATGGGACGAAAGTAAGCTTAATTAAGTTATATACTTTAACGTTCAACTCGCTATTAAATACAAATATGTGGATGTGTATTTTTTGAGATCAAATAAACGAATTACTTAATTAAACAAGTTGGTTTATTTTCGAAAAACAAATTGCTTAACACATAAAAAAATGAGTTTGGTAAATTGCATAGTTTATATATTGCTGCACTTTTCAAAAATAACACAATGATTGCCTTGATCGTAGTAACTTTGCTTAATCACCACATTATCCAATTGTGACACCAAATGCTCAAGCTCTTGATCCTCAAAGACATGATAGTAGCGCAGAAAAGTTGTGCGCTGCTCATCTTTGGTTTTCCATGGTACATAGACATCCTGTTGCTGGAACTCTGTGCGATTTGTATGCACTGGCAGCGGCACTTGCATCTGTAACTTTGCCTGTTGCTGCTCATCCAGCTCCATGTTTTCCAATTGTTGCGCCAACTTCTGACGCTGCGCCTGTTCCGTGGTGTGCTGCTTGTTGACAGCTTTGTTTTGTCGTAAATATGCCGATTTCTTGTCATTCTTACGCTGATCCCGGGCCCAAACGTAAACAAGTGCACGGCCACCAGGACGCAGCACACGCGCCATTTCTAGCAATGCTGTTAAACGCCTCTCGGTACTGGCCAAATGATGAATAACCGCAATGCTGATGCAGCCATCAATGCTGTCACTGCGCACTGGCAACTGAAGACAATCGCAACGAAATATACTCTGGCCACGACCGTTGCTAACGCCCAGCAAGCCAATTGAGCGATCACAGCCTATGCTCAGTAGTTGTGGATTACAGCCAAGATATTTGCCGTTACCACAGCCCACGTCCAGAAGAACGGAATACGGCTCAAAGCTATGCAAAAACTCGGCAACTTTTGGCCAAGGCGTGTGACGCGTATCACTAAAATGATCAGCGATTTTATCATATACTTTGTGCACGTTTTGCTGCTCCAGGTGGCTGGCATTAGCAGCCAGCTCATTCGCTACCGCTTCTGGAGCTGTGGTCTGCCTCGTATCACATAGCGTTGGATACTGGCAAACGCAGGGCCCTCGCCGCAGTCTTCGAAAGGTTAGTGAAGTTCTTTTGTTGCGTGGCTGGGTGGTAAGGCTACCTGCTGGCGTAAGTAGCACATCAATGTGTTTCGGCTTAATGCCGTGAGTCCAATCATATCGCGACTCACCGGACATTATAAGCAAGGCGCGTCGTGGCAGCAGCACATGTACCAGCTCATTTCCACGACGAAAGTCCATGACAACATCGGCTTGGAGAGAAAGCGATAGAATGGGATCGACAAATGCACTGTGTGTATCGACATGGGGCGGTATACCCTGGCCAGGCTCATACTCATTAACAGTCAATTGATCTGGCACTAATTTTGGTGCTTCAGTGTTTGCCAATAGTTGCCATAAGAAATCGCATGCTTTCGGTATTGGTTGTTCTAAAGGTTTTGTCGCATCGACATTGTTGCTGCCATAAAGGAACTCATAGCCAAAGTGTTTAACATGCCTGTGCTTCAGTTGGTCTTCCGTTTGGGCAATGCCAGAGCTATTTATTCCAATTGCGTGAAGCAATGTTGCCTCCTCTGCCTCAGTAACAAAATTCGGTATCAACACAAGACCATTTGGCAACGCTTTTTTCCAGCCGTTTTCCTCAATTTCATTAGGCAATTGCAAAACATAACTTAGATATGCAACGGCACCAAGCTGACCAATATTCGCCAGATTGTGCATGCCTTCGTATATTAACTTGGCATCAGTTATTGAAGCACAGCTTAGGAAACAGTACGACTTTGATGGCAGCATCAGCACTTGCGACACTTGACCGCCTGTTGCGGCAGCTGCGGCAAGTAGTGATTCTTCTGTAAGTCCATTGCTGAGTCCAACGTTTAGTATGGCCAGGTAGAGACTTGGTACGTCACTCGGTGATACATTGTAGTCGGCTTTTATAATTGCCAAGCAGCGTCGTTGCTTTTTCTCAGCTTTTTTGGCTTTGTTTACCTTTTGCTCAACGTGCATTTCGCAAACTATACCTAAATAATACCAAATCGCTTACGGTGTGTACACACCCTCGTTTGTTATTCACCCGAAGCTTAGTAAGTGCTTCTACGACCTTGCCGTTATTAAAGCAAGTGGGCATAGTCTTAGACATTTTAAACATTTTTGTTTAAGTTGTAGACGATAAACAGAAATCATTTATTGTTGTCCCAATAGTACACAATTTTCAATTGCTTCAATATTATAAATATGTTTTCTTCCCTTTCCTGGCATGTTTCAATGATCTTAAACTTATATAACCATTGAAACATGTTTTAGATAGTTTTTTTTTGTTTTTTCTTTTTACCACCAATGGTAATGCATCTTCACAGAATATTGTATACAGTTTTATTTAAATGGGTTGTTGAAAATTGCATTAAAGATGGTTTCTTAAACAATAATATATTGTAAACAAAACAAATTGTTAGAAAAATCAAGTGAGAAAAATACAGTTTCCTTTTTTTTCATTTGGTGAACACTTATCAGCCAGTGAATCAGTCAGGTGGAAAAGGAATATTTTTATAAATCAAAGTTGTTTTGTTTTTAAATGTTTGCTTATACAGATTGTTGCTCACGTATATACCCAAAACTAAGCTCCTAATTTTAGTTACTTAAATCTACCAAACTCTATCAATCATACTATTATCCTGAGGCTTCTGATTCATAGTTGTCAGTTGTTGATGGTAGTTACGCATTTGGTTACTGCGACGCGGCTGAGCCAAGTACTCAAACATACTTTGCAGATGCTGTGACAACATTTTACTCAGGTCGCTTGGCATGGGATCAGTCCAGAAGAAATCGTGATTTAGTGCTGTGTCAGCGTCAATTCGTTTCTTAGGATCCAAAGTCAATAGCTTGTCAAGCAAATCGCAACCGGTTGGATCCTTTACATATGGACGCAGACGTTCCTTAACACGTCGCTTTTGATTCTTTGGCAACTCTATGGATTTGTACAGTTCGAGCTCCTCGACGCCCGGCCAAACGTCTGGCGTAAATGAGCCGCACAACTGTGAGATAAATGTCAGTTGCTGTTGTTCTGTGTTTCCTTGCATAATTGGCGAACGTGTCCACATTTCAGCCATAATACAGCCAGCGCCCCACATATCCACCGGTGGGCCGTAGTTGCGGTCACCAAGCAGCAATTCTGGCGGACGATACCATAAAGTTACCACGCGATTTGTATAACGATTTTTAGAATCGTTCTTTGGAATGCTAAATGCACGGGCCAAACCAAAGTCGGCCAACTTTAAGATGCCATGCTTTGTGATCAGCACATTGGCTGCTTTCATGTCGCGATGTAGAATCTTAAAAACAACATTTATTTAATAATTTCAAATGTGTAATTATTTCAAAGAAACTATACCTTATTACTGTGTATGTAGTATAGGCCATTTAGCAGTTGCTGCATAACCTTCTTAATCTCACCCAAACTGAACTTTACGTTCATGTTGGACAACAGACCAGCCAAATCGTGTTCACAAAAGTCAAATACCAAATAGAACGTTGACCTGTAGCCATTGTGTACGGTCGCCTTGGTACGGCAAATCTCAATCAGGTTAACAACGTTTTCGTGTTTTAGCAACTGTAAAATACGTATCTCGCGCAGAGCAGTAATAGGAAACTGTGGACACATTATTAAGTATTTTTTTTTGGTTAACATGTGCTTCAATGTGTACTTACACCTTCCTTTTCATTATCCATGAGAACCTTCTTCATGGCAACAAATTTTTTGTTGCTTTTCTTCTCGCGTGCCTTAAACACTTCTCTATAAGCAAAAGGAAATTTGTAAGTAAACATTATTTCGAACACATTGATTTGTATATCTTACCCAAATGTACCTTGACCAATTTTAGCCACTTTCTCATATTTGCTGCTTTCGTCGCAATATTGAAAATCATAATCCTCGATGTACTTTTGCTTCTCCATAAGCGACATGGTCCGCGACGATGGACCCGACGGAACGCTTGAGGGCGTTGACGCCTGGGGTAGCATGTGTGACATGTGCGCCATTTTTTAATTATTTTAACACCAATTTAATTGTTTAATATCATAAATTTCACAATATCGCAAAATCACTCACAAAACAAAGCAACAACCGCTGCACACTGCAGCTGTCAAACGTTTTGACATTCATTTACCAACTGGGTACACACTGCTTATTGTCAGCTGGTATTAATTTGCGTTTCTTTTGTGTACACACTGGCCAAGTGATATAACCTAGGAGACAAATCGAATTTGGATGCAAACCAAAGTTGTTTTTTATGAATAAACTATTGAATATAGCACATGCTTGGCCACGCCAATTTGTGCGTGACTATGCATTCAAGTCCGATCTGAAAATAAAATGGGTTCGCCCGGAAAAGATTTCGTGCATTAAGCCGGAAAAAAGCGGCGATCTCGCCAAGCTGCCCACCCTTAATGCCAATGAAATTCTGCCGGACTACAAGGATTCAAAGGAGCTTGAAAGGTAGGTTTGCTTCACCTTCGGTTGTGTTTTCGACAGTGCTAAACATCAATTTATGTGTTTTTATAGTGCCGATGAAACTGTCAAATCGCTGTTTAAACTAAGCAACAATCCAAATCATTTGACCACCCGCTTCTATCGCGATCAAATGGTTAAGGAGGTGCAGCGCCATGCCCAGGACTATGGATCAATGGAGGCTAAATGTATGTTATTTCCAAAGCAATTATAACTTTTAATACCTAACTCTGTTTGTTTGTTTTGATTGAATATTGTTTTTAAACTCTTTTTTATTGCTGCTTTAATAGTGGCCAAGATGACGGCATTTATACGGCGTTATCAGGAACATATGGAGACGCATCCACGCGACAAGATGATAAAAGTGCGGCTTAAGGAGCTGATCGATAAGCGCAAAAAGTTTTTAAAGTACCTACGACGCTGGGATTATCCGCGCTTTGAGTGGATCTTGGAGAAACTAGATTTGGTATATAAACCACCGCCCACTCATTTTCATTGGATAACGCGCAAGGAGTCGCTGCAGAAGCTAACCGATATCTATTGCGAGAAGATCAAGGAGGAGCGGCTCGAAGCGTATCACAAAGAATTGCAGGCGCAACAAATACCCTATCTTGAGGATGCTATTAAAAAGATGATATTTGTAAGACAGGAGCAGATTGACTGCGATGTGCCCGTGACTGTGACGGAACAGCAAATCGAGGATGCGAGACAGGAGCTGACAGAACTGAAGCAGCTGCGTGAAGCAGAGGCTGCTGCAACACGTAAGCAATCGGATGAAACTTTCCATTAATCCACAAAATGCAACATTGCAATAAAAACAGTGAATGTCATTCTTAAATTATATAAATTTATTCATTCTTTTGGGGTGTGAAGTTTTGAATACATGTCATGGGAAATGGCGTAGACTTAGAAAAATAAATAAACAGTTTTTCTTTTCAATACGAAAAAAATGAAAGCTAAAATAATAATAAACGAGAAAATAGCGTTAAAACTCAAACGCAGATTAGAATAAAAGTTTAGCGACGAGCATTGGATCGCTTCTTGCTACGTTTACTGTTGCTGCTACTGGAACCGTTGCTACTGCTCGAGCTGCTTGTTAATGAGGTTGTAGACGAGTCACTGGAGCTGCTCGAGCTAGATGAGGACGAAGATGAGTTGGACGATGTGGAGTCGCGTTTAGATCTTTTACTATTAGCTGTCGTAGCACCTGATTTTTCCCTGCTGCTGCCGCTGCTACTGTTTTTTTTGCTTGTGCCATTGTCCCGGTCTTTGATTTTAACATCGCTCGAGCTCACTTCATTGTCGCCCCATAAATCGTATTTGGACAAATCACCATCATCGTCTTCATCATCATCTTCCTCCTCATCGCCTTCAATGACACTGCGTCTGGCACGCTTAAAATCATCCCTACCCCGACTATCTTCATCGCTGCTGCCGCCGCCTCCGCCACCTCTGTCATTGTTTTTACGTTTTTTGCGGCGCCCAAATTCATCGTATTCGCTGTCCGAGTCCTGACGTTCCTTGTACTCTACAACGCCACGATCATTATAACCGCCACCAAAGCCTGCAACAGTATTAACAATCATTATTCTATACATAGAATTAGAGATTGACCATATAGATGCTCTACTTACCTGTGCGCTCTTCTACATCCGTAAATTTGGGAGCATTACACATGTTGCAAGTCTGGCGGCGCGCCCAGTTAACATTTGCGCATTTACTGCACTGCCAATCCTCGGCGCTGAACAGACCACGTGACTTGTCTGCGGCCACCTTGCCAATTTCTGTGCCAAGTTTCTTTTTGCTGGAGCTGCTGCTGCTACCACTGCTGCCGTTTCCTCTATCCCGTTCCCGATCTCGATCCCTTTCCGGCTTTTCAGTTATGCTCGTCTCACGATCCCGGTTGCATTTATTGCATTGCAGGCGACGTGCAAAGTTCGAATGGCGACAACTGCAACACACACATATAATGGCATAACCAACACACGCACAACAGCCGCGCGCCAAGAGGCGAACGAATGGTGAAAGAATAAAAGTAACAAAACAACAATTTATTGCATTTGTCGGTTAGGGTAATTTTGGGTAGAAGGTAAGAGAATTGTGCTGAAGTGGGGTTGTCACACTCTCAAATCCTACGATTCTCGATCGTTACGCATGAAGCTTTACGCGCACTCACTCAATATCTTGGCAAATCCAATCGCCAGCCGAGACGCTGATGCCGCCGCCGCTGCCGCCACCACCACTCCCGCAATTGGACATTTTAAAGCTCGTTCTGTTGCTTGTAGATTCTGCCGGTTTGCTGCTATAAATAATTCTTTGAATCGATTGTCAGCTTATCAACTGGCATTTAAAACATTTTTATACAATTTCAGTATATAAATGTTTTCCGGTTCCTTTTTTGCAATAGATTTTTGTGGCGTTGCTAGTAGGGTTGAAATGCTACAAATATGACCAGACTGTTATAACCTGGTGCTGCCATTTTACAGGAGCGCGCTTTGACTATGTGGCAAGGCCGCCGGCATAACTAACAAAGTGCATCTACATTTTTTTGTTGCTAATTAATTCATGCACGTATTTGGACTTTAATGTACATCATGTTTCAAAAATCTTAAATCGTACACCTTTTGTTAATGAATTACATATAACAATATAATTTTTATTTACTTTTAGTGTTTTATTTTCTTAAGCATATAAAACAAAAGCCGCTCCAAAAGTAAACAACCGATTTTTTGTGTTGTTGTCGTTTAATTGTTAAAAGTGAAACTAACGCATAATCAGCAGCATTTGGAAATTGTCGGTGCGCACCACCAGTAACACACACACAATTATGATTCTAACGCGAGCTTTACTTCTTGCCGGTACCGATCTTGGCCTTGGCAGTACCACGGACCTTCTTCATCCTGTTGCGACGTTCCTTGCGCTGCTTGCGTGTTTGCTTCTTCTGCTCGAAGAGGCCATGACGAGCCAGACGGTATTTTGGCTCAAACTTCTTGGCGAAGTCCAGGGTATCGTAAATAAGCGCGAAACCAGTGGAGCGACCACCACCGAAGTTTGTGCGGAAACCGAAGGCGAAGACAACATCGGGAGTCACCTTATACATGGCGGCGAGCTTCTCGCGAATTTCGGTCTTGTTGACCGACGAGAGTCCAGGATGGAGGACATCGCAGACCATTTGTTTCCTGGCAAGCAGACGGTTGGTCATGAACTTGCGGGTGCGGATTGTTGCAGTTGTACCAGTAGACATCTTGACGGAGCTGTAAGACACATCGAAAAATACATCGAAATTAGACTTTATTTTCATACACAAATTAGCATGTTGTCACAGTTTACAGGCTTTTGTTGTTTTTGTTTCCAACATAACCTCAATGCATAGCGCAGCTCCACTGAGCAACTTGAGACTCCACGTGTGACACGCTGCTCTTGCCACTTGTTATTGCACTCTTTTGACGTCTTGCATTCATAGTTTAATGCATGTATCAGTAAGCAGCAGACTTGAAGCGCATTTTGGTATATGTTTATACAATTATTACCTTTTAAAACACTCGAAAAGGTTTTAAACACGTCTGCTATGCGAACGCGATTCTTTAGAAAGGAAGATGGCCACTGTCGATTGCTAAAAACTTGGCAGCACTTTTTTCCAAGGGTTGTATCTTTTAAATTGTTATCGGTGGGAATGCAGCCCTGTAAGTGGCGCACGCTCAAAAAATTTAAAATGCTAGCACTTGATATAACTCTTTTGCTTTATTAATTAATTTGGCTTTTAAAACATATAACTTGAAACTAATTAAGCTTTGATAATTTTGATTCACTGCGTTTTCTTGTCAACACATGAACGACTCCAAAATAAGCAGCGATTAAAACTGCGCATATCACAGTCGCCAAACCAAAGTAAAAGACAAACAAATCAAAAAGATGCAAATGATTTGAGGCAATAGTAATGCCGCGTGTTCTTATCGCCGCACCGCCCTTATGACGCAACACATAATTCACCCAGAACATGGCGTTGGCCAATGCGCCCAGCGGTCTGTCCCGAAACTCGCTAGAAACCTCCCGTATGGTTAACTGATACAGCTCCCTTGTAGTGAGCTCATCCAGCGCCCAGTTAAGTGACGCCTTGGTAAAATTGCTTTGATCCAGTTGGATGCCAACACCTAGCCTCACAGCCAGCTGCATATTTTTGCGTTCATTCTGAAAGATAGGCAATCCCAACATCGGTACATGCCGTACAATTCCCTCCTGCAGGCTCAAAAGGTCCCCATTCATGATGAATGCTCGAATACGCGGATGTGCCAGTATATCAATCTGTGGAACTGCATGCTGTATCATTACATTCTTGGGCAGACCATCCAGTTTCTTCACATCGTGGCAGGTCCAGATTACCCTTTCCTTGCGCGCTCCCAAAAACTCAAACAATGTTTGCAGTTTCTGCTTGGGCAGCTGACCGCAGAGTTGTTCGTTACCAAGCTGCATGTAAATCACACCAGGGCGTGATTCCTCCACAAACCGCTTAATATTCCAGGGCAACTCGCGTGGAGCTTGAATGTGCAAACCGCCAGCGGGCACAATTTGCTGCAGTAGTGGTCGTGGCGTCCACAAAGGCACATGATTATTGAGCAATAGCAGCGCCAAACTATTATCCTGTAATTCCTGCACAGTTGTTGTTACTGCAAAATTAAAGTACGATAATCATTTCGGTAATTTCAGATTTTCAATTAAATAAAACGATAGGCAGTAAGTTGAATGAATCGATATTGGTGCTGCCATATTTTCGAAAGCACAATTTGCCATTCACACAGTTACGCCGCCAAAGGCAAATAGGCATAACACTTACTTTTGAAATACTTTCGCATTAGTTGCTCCTGCGCTGCATAATTCTCCTTTTGAAATTGTTTACGTCGTGACATGCACTCACGTATGTTGCTCAAACGATTCATGAAACCCAACTCTGGCGTAAAGTCCTCAAAATTGATGGGCGAACAGGCGGCGGGCACCAATGACTCCAGCACAGCATCCATATAATTGCCAAAATCTGTGCTAACGATTCCTATGGTGGGCCTTTGGTGCTTATGACCCAACGCCAGCAGCGCTTCAGTGTAAAAATAATCCATAATAATGACATCATAATCGAATTCAGAGCTAGATAGCTGCAAAAGCGCTTGCAACGCCGGCTGTGACAAAAAGTTATCCAATCCCTGGGCTCCCACACTGGCCAAGGAGCTGCGCAGTCTACTGTCTGTTAGACGGCTAAGATCATCCAGGCTGCCACCAGCTGCACCATGTTTCTGCACTGTGGAAAGTTTTGAAGTTTTTTCAATTGTTTATGTAGTTGTACAAAAAAGTTCTTCGCTTACAGTTGCTCCAAAAGTCATATTCTGGCGCCACAACCGTCTCGTTAATGTACTCAAAACGTTCTCCGAGACCATGACTGCCATATACAGTAACCTATTATGGAAATAAACTTAATATTATTGCATTCATATCAAATGTTTAAATTACTTACATTGTGCTCCCTGGCGGCTAATTCAGTGACCAGAGTTCGCATCACATTAAAATGACTCTCACTGGCATGTGGAAAAATGACAAGGATCTTGGCACTGTGACAAGCACTGATGCTCATCAGGAGGAGGAGGAAGATCGATGCTAATCTCGGCAGAATCTTAAAAGAAGGTAAATGAAAATACAAATAGGTTAAATTTCTACAAATATTTTCATAAATTCGAATAAACATTATTTATTTTATTGTATAAAATTCCACCGATTTGATTGGTACACATCAGCAGCGGCGATTTCCTAAACTGACTCTCTTATCAATTAGAAATGATCTCCGATCCCGTTTTCAAACCAACAAACACTTTAAGTTACCATATTAAGATCGCTAAAGGTTATTCCTTGTGCATTTAATCTTTTAAACAAATGCAATTGAATCCAACACTTAAAAAAGGCTCTTTCCTATTGTTTCTCCTTCGTAGACTGTTCGGTGTCTGCTTTCCTCCTAGCACTGAATGCTCTCGAGCAGTAAAACAAATACATAATAATCTTTGAAATGCGACAGCGTCCAGAACTTCTGTGGTTATTGTACGTGCATGTGTATGTATGTATGTATATGTAAATGAGTTTCTCAGTTTGTGTGCATGGAAAACATATGTGGCACATGAGATTGCTGCCGACATAAACAAAACACAATCTTTACTTATGTATATGTGTCTGTGTGCTGGTGGGGTACAATTGCACTGACACACGCAAAAATTTGATGGGGCTAAACGATCTCTCTCTCTCGCTCTCTTTTTCTTTACTCACAACTGTCAATTGGCTCTCAGTTTTCAGGCGCACTTGTTTGGAAGGGGTTGAAAGAGGCCGACTGCAAAGCAAACAAGCTCTCTTCACACTTGTATACATAGAGCGCGTCTGGAAAAAGTCAGGAAGTTCTAACATGCAAATTCCAAATGATGGAAGCTTTCCAAGCATTTTGTTACGTTTGTTAGTTATTAAAAAACGGCAACGTTTTAGCTCATATACGCTATCTTTAGTGTTTATTTTCATAAAAATTACTTATAATAAATCGTTATTATATACTATGTTAATTAAAATCTTTAACTCAAAAAATAAGAGCAAATATCACTTACAAAGTACAATACACAAGAAATGGTTTTCACAAACAATATATTATTATCATGACATTCTTAATTTTGGTAGCCAGTCAGCAATGTTATTATGGTTTATATATTATTAAGTACGCGTTTAACAATACACCTTTCTCATCATTTAAGTAGATTGCCGATTATTGTAATCCACGAATTCTGTGTATTGGAAAATAATTAACCATTGGAAAGTTCTTCATTTTGGTACATACATACAAACACAATTTCAAGAGTTTTGTTGCTAAATAATGTTTCTGTTTGATTTTCCATACACAATAATATGGCTTTGATCAGTATTTTAACTTAATTCGTTCGTATCCGTTATGTTTAATTGAGCGTAAACGTGTCTGACATTTTTTATATTGTTCTTGCTCCAAGGTTTAAGTACACAGAACTCAAAAATGTAAGTACTTTAAAAATTGTTTCCTTTGAAATTGGCGTTAAAAGGATTTATTTTTAGCCAAACCAACTTTAGTCGCAAACAGATCTTCGTTCATATCGAATAAGATCGGATAAAAACTCACCTTAAAGTGCAATTAATTCGCAACCGTGGTGAAATTACATTTTGAATAGTTGGAATGGCTGTGAATGGTCAAAATATTGCTATTCAACTTTTGATAATTATCTTCAACTTAAACATCGATGATGATGGCTGCAATAATTGTTTTAAGGAAGCTATCAATATGAAACCGTCGTTCAAGAAAAGTAATTCATTAAAATACAAATAAAATGCATAAATATGTGTATAAGTAATTGTCAAGTCGTTTGCTAAATAAAAAAACGTGAGTCGAAATTATGAACGCCAAACAAACAAATCAACTGTGTCAGCATTTGTTATCAATAAACCCAAACAGGAATCAGCGCAACGAAAATAAGTGAAAGAAAAGAACAAATCGCATACAAAATTAGGTATGGACAACATCCATACATACACTTGCTAACTGTTGTCATATAAAACCGGTTGCGGTTTAAGGGAGACGGCAGATGTGTAAAGAAAGCCAATATAAAACAGACACGTACACATACATACACATGCTAGCACATACAAGAGCACAATTTGGCATCCCAAAACCAGTTCAATGAACCGTTGTATGAACAGTAAGAGCAAACTAAAGCATACAATAATAGTTTTTTTTTATCTTATATTTTATCACATAGTTTATTATTATGAATTTATAGACGTATAAATTTAGAATAGCTGAGCAGTGTAATTGCTTGATGATTACAAAAATGTATCCTATAGTTGTTCTGTTATTTTATTTATGTATATGCAATTTTAAATGCTAACCCAACATCAAAGTTGAGAAAAATCGATTGCTGGACACAAAAAATTTCTGATGTACTCTAGTGTCTAGGTTTCTATGGTATGATATTTCAATTGATTAATGTTTAAAAAGACGCGTCGATTAAAATTTGCAAAATGCAAAAAAAGAAAAACTTATTAGTTATGCCTGCCTGCTGCACAAATGGATTTCCACTTTACTCGGTGGCATCTGTTTTGGAAACAGCGAAGGGCTCGGCAACGGCAATTGTGCCACAGTTGGCAATCACCACATCCTTGACGGGACGATCACGGGCATCGGTGGCACTAGCCTCGATTTTGCGCACCACATCCATGCCAGACAAGATCTTGCCAAAGACAACGTGGCGTCCATCCAGCCAGCTGGTCTGCTTGGTGGTAATAAAGAACTGTGAGCCATTGGTGTCCTTGCCAGCATTGGCCATGCTCAGCCAGCCGGCGCCATAGTGCTTCAGCTTGAAGTTCTCATCCTCGAAGCGTTCGCCATAGATGGAGCGTCCGCCGGTGCCGTCACCCTTGGTGAAATCGCCACCCTGGATCATAAAGTCCTTAATGATGCGGTGGAACTTGCTGCCTTTGTAGCTATTTATATCCAAAAATAAAAGAGGTAATTTTGACAATTGTCAAGTTAGAGCCAAATCAGTTGGAAAAACGTAAACAATTTAATTTGTCGCATATTATTTGCTTTTGTTAACTAATTTACACTTAAACGCCACGTAATTGATAGCAACTACTCTGGCTCTCTAACCTATAAATGTTCTTGTATGCGTGTGAGAAGATTAGACGTATATGTTAATTTGTGTGTGTGTGAGGAGAGGATAGGCAATTTAACAGTGCATGGTTTACACTTACCCCTCGCCCTGTGGTTTCTCAGCCAGCTCCTTGAAGTTCCTCACCGTCTTTTCGACAGTTTTGCCGAACAAACCGATTTCGACGCGACCTGCAGCTTCACCACCAATGGTGATGTCAAAGAAAACCTACGCAACAAATAATAATTTAAATATATAAGAGCGTAAATGATTTATGAATGCTTGTATTTTATGTATATACACAAAAAATGACGCAGGTACACACATGCACACGCACACTATCAATTTCATATACAAAAATGCAAGTGTGTGCGTGTACAGCTTGTGGGGATGTTGCCTACCTTGTCGGTCACTTTGGGTCCTTTGCTTTCATCAGCAACCACAATGCCGGCCGTAATGGCGACCAAGCACAAAGCCAGTTGGAACTTCATTTTCTACAAGTTTTTTATATTTGGACAATTCCACCTGCTCCAACAACCGTACAGCTCGACAATGAGAAGCAGAATGCAAGACGCGGACATAATTCTCGGCTTCTCTCATTTTGCTATAGCCTAAACTATCGATGATGCTATCGAAACTTCTGTTAAGCAACTTTGTCAAAAATTAAAAAAGTGCTGAAAACACGCGTAAAACTATCGATAACAATGAAATGCTAGTTGCGGCTGCAATTGAGCGCGAAAATGTATTTAAAACTTTCGTTAAGATTTTTATAACTTTAATTTTTATATAAATATTTATTTTGTTGATAAGCAAACAATCAAGTGTTTATACCAGAACATTTTTATTAATCACGCATTGAGTTATCTTATCGTCGGTTAACAATATTTTGACTTTGCTGCTTATTATGAACATAAATTAACTCTAAATATAGGTTTATTGATTAGAAATTTAACTTTATATATTTTTAGATAAGTAACTAAAGAGAACCGTAAAACTGTACTGAAATAACACAGGACTCAAATTCTCCGGCACCGCACAATTAATATAATGCTAAACTGTTGCACATTTGAATTTATAACATATACATACGGATAATTATTTCATATAGAACTATTTGTAAAAAGATTCTGTAGTGTTCATATATTAAATAGAAGCTAAAGCAACTAAGCAACGATTTTTAAATACTCAAAAACGGTATGATTTCGGGAGTATGGAGTATAATGCCTATAAGTATATAGTTTAAAGTCGAGCACTTTATATCAGCTAATAGATATATCATTAGCACAATAGATAATAAATGAGCTTCAGCAAATTGTAAGATCTATCACATAGAGATAAACACTAGGACTTAAGCTATATACACACAAAGTACAATCCTACGTTAGTTAATACAAGCTACACATACATATATATCATCTTAATTGTACGTAAAATAGCAAATTAGGATTCAGCTTTTAACTTAAAAAACAAATAAGCAAAAATGTATTAAGTATATACGTATTTGAAAGTTGTGCGAATTAATCGTCTCAACTACATAATATGTGTATATATATATATACTATATTTATTATATTTGTCGCTATAGAGTAAAGAACGATTCGAAACGAACTCGTGAACAGCCAAGTTTTGGATTTACATTGCAGTGAGCAATAATTCAATATGCAGAAGCGCGTTTTTTAAAAGCGGTTCCCCCAAACGAACTCAGATTTTAGTCGCTGCTATTTATCAGAGATTCCTGTTGCTCATCATCGGTGACTCTACAAGGCAAAACGTTATGTTATGACTAATTTAATTGTACGTGAATATAATTATATTATAGTTTAATTAAACTTACCTCACAATGCTTGGCTTATGGCAACCACAGATTTTTCTATATACTACTTTGAATAGCTTCATGAGCGGATCTGAATCATCGTTGCGCATTAACATCCCAACCAGTAGCAATGACAGTACCATGCCCATTGAACCCATGCCGTACATTGATGTATACGTTTTGTGTCTAATCAGCATATCGAAAACAAGTGTCAATGGTATTTGCAGCGACATGGTAAGCGTACCAATCAGCGAGGATGTGAGAAAACAGCCCCAAAGCCAGAGAGCCACTGCGATCACGGTGCAAAGGAAGCCATTTAAAAAGAGCATGCCAAAATGACCCTGACTGGGAAGCTCAAATGTCTCAATTTTGGTAAAATGTAGTATAAAGAATATGGGCCACAGCAGCAACAGATTCCATAGACCGACAAAACCTACAACAAATACAAGTGATACAAGTAATTATTGACTTTTCAACATTAACAATAAAGCGGATATTTACCAAAGAAGAGTGGAATGTCCACTTTTTCCTCCGTGTCGCTTTTTCGCTTAACAAACACCAAATATGAGGCATAGAAGAAGGCGCTGAACAAGGCCAAAAGTACACCACGTGTCATCTTGGAGTCATGCAAATCATTAATAGATATAACCACAACGCCAGCAATGCTCATTGTGACAGCGATTATTTTTGTTATGGTCAATTTGTCACCCGTGGCTGATGGGAATAAGGCAGCCAGTACAAGTGTGAACAATGTGGCAGAAATGGTTCTGCAATAGACTCAGACAAATAAGTAAAGATAGCAAAATAATTGACTTAAAGAAGCCAACTCACTTGATGAGCGTTATCATTGGCTCCTCATCCATATCCAATGCCAATTGCGAAAAGTAGTTGGCCGCAAACCAGAGCAAACAAAACAGCAACGCCGTCTTGGCCGTCTTATGATGCGTCTTCTGACGCCGAATTCTCATACTGGCTGCATAGGAGAGTCGTGCCATTAAAGCATCAGTTGCCTCATGCGCCGACATCTCACGCACCTCGGCCATCTTGCAGAAGCGTACACTTCGCACGCTGGAATCATCGCTCTCGGTGCCAGATAGTACGCCAGGTAAGCTCCTCGAATTGGCCACACGTATGGGCACAAATGTGGAATCACTCTGCAAAACAGCATATTTTTTTTTTTAGCAATATGCTAATGGTTTTCGGCTTTTGCCAAAGACTTACCAATGCAGCCTGATTTGTGTAATAGTTTTCCTCATCAGCATGCTGTTCCATCATCTAAAAAAACGTTTATAATTAAATTTTGTTACAATATCTACTGTTTAAACCAATACAAACCGCATAGTTGCCGTTCTGACGGTCGCAGGACTCCTTCCATGGCGCTATAATGCTAATAATAAGCAAATATATGCTAAACATAGATGTTTTAAAGTATGTGCAAAAGAAGGGCTTGTCATAATTATCATCCTCATAGAGAAACTGTTTGGAGTGAAGTAAAATTGAAATTATATAAGCCAAATACGCTATGTTCAATCATTTAATACAAACCTTGTTGAGTTCATTGGAGGAAACCCAAAGAATGTTGACTAGCAACAATATGGCCAGGCCCAAAAGCAACTTTTGTGTTCGCCCAAGCATGCTTGTTTAATCGTTGATTAACTCTCTTTTGATCTTTTACTAAGTTATAATCTCTTCTGCTTTTCTGTCAGATAAGTGCGCTCAAGAGTTATTTACGCTTGTGCCGCCAACTTTTCGATTTCATTTTTGATCCTGCGATGCTTTGTTGTTTATTGGCTATTGTTTTGTGGGCGCTCCAGGCGCTTAGATTAGGTTTTCCATTACTGCAATATGTCAAAGGTCACAGACAAGGTAAGGTTAAAAGTCAGGTCTATTGGGACTTGCATTGCAATTGGATTGATTCTTTGTATGTACATACACTTAGAAATTTATGATTTGTGCCAAACCCAATGATTTTAAGTTAGATATAATTGAGCGAGCTTCAATCGATTATTGGAGCATGTTTTGATTAACGCTTAAATCAGCTCAATTAACGCCTTCTCAAGAGGAACCACTCAATAATCATTTAACAACTTCTCAATCAGTGTGTGGCTGTGGTGTGGGAGAGCCGTGTGTATGTTAATCATTAGCAATAAATATGAATATAAGTGACCGAAAATAAAACCGATTGGGTGTTTGCTTACGCATATCAGAAGCGACTGCTGATAACAAGCAATTAAAGGCTATGTTAAAACTTCAAACAGCTGTCAAAGTTGAGGCTTTTGTTTGGCTAACACCTAAGAAATGATTAGTAAATAAACAGCGAAGCTAAGGACACTGAAACACAAACATTTAACGAACGGAAACACTTGTTAGGCATATGTCATCTCAACAAATAGGCACAACAAAAGTTTTGCTTATTTATACCTTATACACCCTTTTTGTTACCTGTCTTTGTTAGCCTTTTTCAAGCTATGTTTGGCTGCTGGTGCAGCAAGAAGGCGGCTGCAGCTACAGCTAAATATGAATTCTGTAGTTTGTTGTGCTTATGGAAATGTGAGTATTTTTTGCTGCATATGCAATTTTCTTTTTTTACATTGTTTTTTGATTTTTAAGTACTTATGTTCTAACTTTTTAATCGTGTATATAATACTGTTCCAGTTGTTTTTGCTCACTAAAAAGCACAGACTCGCAAAAAAATAACACTACAGCTGTCTTGGCTACCGATAACGCTCAAAGCGGCAATCGATTGGCGCAACCCTGTGTGCGCCGACCTGCCAACCTGCTATTAACTGTAACGATAACCCACCAGTTAATATTTTGAAGCATAGCGCGCGAAATTCGATTTTGAATTTTATTCGGTTTGGTTTGGGTTATGTGTGTGTGTGCGCGAGTGCTTATCAATCAATTGAATAACCTGCTTGCTTTATGTCTAATGCTAATAAATGTTGACAAATTACTTCACAACGTGTACAATCTAATGCTGTATTATGTTGTCACGCACAATTGACAAGCTCTTAAGCCTGACGAAATGTTAAAACGTATCACGGCACGGACACTCCCATCTTTCGTGTCTGAGTGTATGTGTGTGTCTAAGTAACTGATATCCATATAAAGTTGTTACTTCAGATTAACACCAAAAAACAAAGGCATAGCCTTTGGCGCTGGCAACCAACAACGATACAAAGCGGCAAAAAAAAACTCGGCACAGTTTCACTTTCATCACTTCAAACCCGATTAAGCACCTCATTTTATGTGTTATTTATCTACTGATTAGATGATGATAAAACGCTAGCAGACACTGCCACACGACAGTGTATTGGCGGGACGTGTCGGCCGTTGTTGTTGCTGTCTCTGTTGTTTGGGTGGTAATACTTTGCCACGTCTATTAAAAGACAACAAAAATAAGCGTATAAATGCCGCATAAAACAATACAAAGAATAATAGGGCGACATTTTTCATTCCATCTACCCCCTCAGGGGCACCAGGCCGCGGCAGACCAGACCAGACCAGACCAGACCAGACCAGACCACGCCCGTTATGAGCACAACTCTCCCTACCCATACAGCACAGCCCTCCGCTTCCGCCTTTAGTCAGGCCCAGGCAGCCACTCAGTCGGCGACACCTGTCAAACTGCTTGGCGCGTATGTGCGTAGGCATAAAATAAATAAATAAAAAATCGACATCAGGCAGAAGGCAGAAGGAGCTGAACGCAGGAGCGCTCAGTCCGCAAGATGATGATGATGATGAAGCACACACAAACATACATATAAACAATACGTACACTCACACATACAGACTAACCGAATGGAGGGTGCTCTGCACGTGGATATGGCTCACACACACAAACACACAGTGGGTGTTGCGGGGTGAAATAAAAAAAAAGAAACAAAATAAAAACCAACCAAGGAAAATAATATTATGTCGACCCATTGAAACGAGCATGATGTAATTTTCTTTTCCGTTAAGTTTCATTTGCTTTTCCTACAAAATGAAAGTGGCCTTCCGTCATTGACAGCATTCGTGGATGAAAAGAGGGGAGTCGCAATGGGGGAAAGTGCGGTTTGTTCAAGCGTTCGGGTGCACGTGTACCTCATTGTTTCGAAAATTGCCCTTAAAAAAAAAACAGAAAACGATCTTAGGTGTGGCAATTCATGTAATTACCCCATGACAATTGCTTAGTAAAACGTTTTGCGATGCATTTCATGCACGAGTTGTGGTTTTATGCTTTTTATAAAAACTTTTGCCTTGTTTCGAGCAATCTGGCAACGCTGCAAATTACGTCTATTGTAATGGCATTTAAACAAGAAATAGCGCCCAAGGATCGTTAAGTTATCGCAACTGTCTCCATCTCTGTCTCTCTTTCACTCTTGCCGCAGGCAGTAATCGAAACGGTTAAGCAGTGCAACTAAAACGGTTATCAGCGCACTGCTTAATTGCCATTCACTCCATTTCGACATGGCAATCTGGCACATTAATGCGTTTTAAAGTTGCGCTCAAGGGCAAAATATTCATTTGTTTGTGTGTTGTTTTTGTGTTTGCTTATGTGTATGTGTATTAAAATAAAAGAAACAGAGCAGAGAGCGGCAAACACACACCCTCCCCCAAACACACAAAATGACATAATTTGTGATTCAATTATGTTGAAGTTTTTGGCCGCATATTACATAAGCAGATTACAGCGCTGATAACAAAGCATTAAACTCATTAGGCGCAACGCACTCAAACAAATGTCGAAACACCCAAAACCCAGCATATGTACATACGTATGTATATCGTCTGTGTGTATGTATGGATGTTTGTGTGTGTGTGTGTGTGTGTTTGGATACAGGATACAGAGGCCGTGCCCATTAAATGAACTTATCGATATAGCACAACACAACCAAACACAGCAAACACACAACATCAATGCTTCACACAAAAAAAGGGTCCTTTAAAAAATTGAAAGAATAAAGGCAAAGAATACAAGGAATATACAAGAAGAGCCAGTAAAATGCGACATTTAAGGCAAACAAAACATAAATTGAAGCAAGCCGCGCCAAATATCAACAACACACACGCTTTAACAGCCAGCAAAAGCGACAAAAATACACACACACACACACACACATACATGCATACGTACTACACAGTATATTGTATACTGTACATAAAATACTATATCGCATATCAACGAAAATCACAACGAATGACCGCCAAAAATTAAATGTCCCCAGCGGACACACAACGAACAACAACAGAAAAAAATATAAGAAGAAAAGAAAAGAATGAAAAAAATGGAAGCAAAAGCTAAAGCAGCAGAAAGGCAAGGGGAGAGGCGAAGGTTTGGTTTTTGTGTGAATGGCTGTGAGAGTGACTGACAGCAACTAAGCTAACAAGAAGACGAAGAAGAAGAAGAAGACGCGCCAAACGGTAAAAGAGCGGGAGCGAAATGAAAAATGATTGACTTTTATGGCGTAGCGCATTTTCGGTCTTTAACATAATATTTGTCATAAAAGTGGGGCGCTGTTGGCAGCTGAGGTTACCCAGAGAGCAACAAACAGAGTGTATGCGACGCAGAGAGAGAGAGGGAGTGGAAAATTGTCAGAAAAAAAAAAATTTGCTAAATGTTGTCGCCGGCACAAGAGCAAAAGCTTCCGCCAAAGCGTACAACAGAATAGAACAGATGAAAGAAAAACCAGTTCATGCAGTTCACAAATTTTACACACACCCACGCACACACATTCAAAGGGGTCGAGGGGGAAGCACACACACATTTCCGGTTAAAATAATAATGTGACCGCCTTCCCACCAAACAAATGCAATAATTATGGCAAACGAGTTTGCCACGCCTTAAGCCTAACGCAACCGCTTGCCAGCTTCTGACATGAGCCTTAACCTACAAAGATGTCCTCCACACACACACACACACACACACACCACACGAACACAAGCGACTACACATACTATTTACAGAGACATCGGCACGCTGTCATATACAAGCAACAAAGCAATCGAAACTGCCATTTCCCTTCCATGCCCGCCAACTGGTTTGCCTGCTCGCTAGCAGAAGCGACCATTGTTGGCCAGCCATTCAGCTACCAAGTGTGTGCTTGCTTTTGCATGCATTTGTATGTGTGTGTGTGTTTGTATTTGCAGGAAATCTCGTTTTATGCGCGAGACAAATCGCACCTTATTATGTGCGCGCATGTGTGTGTGTGCGGTGTGTTGTGTGCGTTTCGACTTTTCGCCGCGCCATTATCCACACTCGTGCAGGCCAAGCTATATCTTTGGCTTTATCACTCACCGTATATACATACAGACATCCCACACACACACACACACAGATGAATTTACATTTTACGTGCAGCAAACACATACGTCATCACACACACACACACACACCCATTTATGTGGCCAGCGAATGCGCTATGTTAAGCTAAAAAATCGCTGCATACTTTTCAGCTAAACTAAATCAGTCTCCTCACACCACACATACATACGTGTAGTATGCATATATGTATGTGTGCATGCATATATTTCATCAAAATAACTTAATCTATTGCCTTTCAGGTGTGTCCCAGTCAAGATCTCGCTTTCATCTCTATATTTTCTATGTTTAAATTTCTTAGGTATACTAAAATAAAGTTTTTCTATTTTTTTTTTTGGTTGTGTTGAACTAGTCAAAGTTGGCTTTATGTTTTACTTTTAGCTACTATTGTAAATTAAATATATTAAATCGTTGTTTTGCATTACCTTTAAATAGTTTGCCAATTTGATAAAATTAAAAGTCTTTGAGTTTTTGTCTTCTATCAGTGGAAGGTGACGGTCGTAATTCGACCTCAGAGAGAAGATTCATCTGGCGTTGTTAAAGTGCAGTTGGGGGTGTAGTGTTAACAGGAAAATGGATGCATCGACCTTCTCAAAAACTACAAACATAAGTCTCATCGGTTTTCATACACCTCTTTGAGAGGGTCAGTGGTTTTAGCCTAAGCTATGAAAATTATACAACCCTTAAGCCGGCTGATTTAGTTTTTGGTTTTTATGCCTACATAAGCTGTAATGCCGCAACGCAAGGTTGCAAGTTATTTCTATTGGGGTCGTGAGGATCAAAGTGTTTAATAAACTAGAGGCCGATGATTTGACATTTATTTTGCTACTCTATCGCACAAAAAGCTTTCCTATCGTCAATATTATGTAAAGCTTTGTTAGCCAGACGGTGAACAGAGGTTAACATAATTATGTTTGTATATTGCAGCAGCCGTCATATTTGTGGGTCAACGCCGTAAAACTCTGTCTCCCGCGCATTGACATCGGCAGCCACATCCGCATCCGTGCTGTGTACCGTACTATCATCATCATCGATAAATGTTGAGCATTAGTTTAGTTTGTGCTTTCCAGCAGCGGCATTCCAAGAGCTTCAATTTCACCCATAGACAGCACTGCTGCTGCTGCTGCTGCTAAGGCGACGCCCGCGAGAGCGTCAGAGCGACTGTCTGCCCTGCCCAGCGGCAGATGTTGATTCCCTTTTGGGCGAGCGGAAGGTGCCCAGCACCCAGCACCCAGTTCCTAACAACTCTCTCTCTCTCTCTCTCTCTTTCTGTCTTTTTATATATTTTTTCTTCTCTCTTCGCTGCTTCTTACGTTTCGTTTCGTTGGGGTTTTTTTCTTTTTCTTTTTGAACCCAAAACACAGGGAACGCGGCATTGTTTGCTTTGGCTTTTTTTTTTGGTAGAGCTAGTCTCTTTTGGCTATGTGCTTCGCATCTGTGCATCCGCCTGCCGCGTGACTTTGCCAGCGTGTACAAGTATAAGAGTGTGAGTAAGTATGCGTATGTGTGCGTGTGTGTGTGCGCGTGTGTGCGCCACATTAACGTTGTTTGTGCGCAAAAATTTCATTCACAAAACTTGCGTTGCCTTTGCTACGCCTCCTTGCCACCGTGCTGTTGTTGTTGTTGTTGTGCGTGCAAAAAGAGCAGAAACCTGTACTTTCCTCCCTCCATCCTCCGCCCGCTGGCCAGTCGACAAAACTGCGCAAAATCCTTGCCGCTTTCTTTCACTGCCCAATTTCGTGGCAGCATCAACGGCGGCGTCCTCGTTATGCTTATCTCCAAGGTAGACATTGATTTCGATTGCGATAACCGATAACTTGCCAATCTGTTGTCAATTGTTATGATGCTGTCAGTGTCTGTGCCTGATTTTGACAGTTTGCTTTTGTGTCACCTTCTTCACAATTCGTTATCGTCGTTATTTATGCACAGTATCTTTAGCTGATCAATGCAAACAATGTGTAAGCCATTATCGATAACGATAACAAGGAAAACAGAAAGTAAATAAATAATAAAGTTCTCTTAGCCTTAGTAATAATTAGCTGCATGCCATCAATCTGAATGCTGGTAATTGACTTTTGCTTAAGCTTTTTGTTTGCGGAAAGCTAAAGCTTATGATCTGCATACACAGTTGAAGCACAAATACACACACACACACACGGACACACGCACACGCATACTCTCTTCAGCTGCTAATAGAATTTCTCAGAATTGAGCTGGCATTTATCGTTAGTTGTTGTTGTTGCTGTTAACATTCGTATTGTTATTTGTGCTGGCATTTTCGGTTTTGTTTTTCCCATTGTTCTCACACGCTCACGCATACACACATGCATTCTCTCTCTCTTTCTGTCTCTTACACAAATTTCTTCTTCAGGGTTATTTTGTT
Source organism: Scaptomyza caliginosa (assembly GCA_035044725.1). Classification (NCBI taxonomy): domain Eukaryota; kingdom Metazoa; phylum Arthropoda; class Insecta; order Diptera; family Drosophilidae; genus Scaptomyza; species Scaptomyza caliginosa. The sequence goes on from JAWNNR010000317.1 coordinate 133,338, forward strand.
TCTTATCAATTTCTGCACACATACATTGTGTAAGCAAGTGTTTGTTTGTGTGTGTTTGTGCCCGCATAAGTTTGACACATTCATATCCATTCCTCTTCTCGGTGTGTGTGTGTGCGCTTGTGCGTGTATCCTTAGACACTGGCCAAGCAGCTCTGCCAAGTTGCTCATCCTTTGGTGTTGTTAGAGCATATCTTAGCACTTTCACTCTCCTTGCTGTGGTCCCTGCCAGGTTGCGTGGTTCGTTGGTTGCTTGGCTTGGCTTTGCTTGGCGCGGCTTGGCTTGGTTGCATGTGTCACAGTTATTGATTGGAATGCGCATAAATTGAAGCAAAATGGTTTCCAAGCCAAATTATATGGGGTTCCTTTTTGTTGCGTCCCTTTTTCGTTTTGTTTCGTTTCTTTTTTTTTGCTTTTAAGTTTTCCTTCTCGTTTTTTTTTTTTGTGTTTTCTTCCTTTTCCCTTTGTCTGTGTCGCCTCGTTCACTTTTACTTTCAGTGTTTCTTATCCTTATCAGCATCAGCGGGTGTGGTCAGGACGTGGGAGGGAGCGCAGGAGGTTGTCAAGCGGCAATCCACTAGGAACTGGCTTTCGAAAAGAAAAGCTGTGCAAATCCCAACGTTAAATTCTAATCAGTGCTTTCTATAAAACATAACCTTATTGAAATTAAACCAATTTGTTTTGCTAAAAGATGTTTGGGATTTAAAAAATACTCCTTTCACTTTTCGTTTTTGTTGACTTTTAAAACACTCTTAACACTCTTTAACCTAATTACATGTGTCTAAAATCGGCGAATGATGGAAAGTTTTGTCCCCTTTGATTTGCAGCACAGTTACTTAAGTTAATGAACAATTAATAATTAAAGTGGTCTCTCTTATTCTTAGTCTCTTGTTCTCGCCCGCTGCAAAATCGCATTTGGCATTAGATTTAGTTTCAGTTTCAGTTTTAGTTTGAGCATCAACTGTCTACTGTTTTGGCTGTTGAAGGTCGGGTGTCCTTGGATTGTTTGTGGCAAGTTCGTTGCTACTATCAGCAGAAGCGGACGGACGCCTGAGTGCTGTGGCCGAGTTGTTCGTTCTGAAAATGCCAAACAGCTTTGATAGTTATAAGTTGCGCTTTAAGGTATGCTACAATATTTCGCATTTCATCTTAAAGAAACTCAAATAGGAAGACAGAGAGACTGCACATCGAATGAGCTAACTTGAAACTGTCAACTGTAACGTTTTTGTTTGTAAGCTGCAGAGCAAAAGTAAAGCACGTTGAGTGGGATTAAACGACATTATAGGGTATTAGATATTTAGGCCAAGTGAGACAAAACGTCGTAACGAAATGCGGCCAGCAATGCAACGTAACGTAACGTATGCAAACACACACAGAACCCAAAGGTAAAAGCAGAATAAAACGCAAAACTGCACAAAAGTAAAAGCAACAGCAAAACGAACCCAAGTCATAGCCAAAGAACGTAATCCGAGTTGATTCGATTCGAGTCGAGTCAAGTGGAGAGCAGCGCCAACGCATTCTGAGTGAGTTAAGGTTCAGGCACCGTTGCTGTCGCTGCTGCTGCCGCTGCCGCTGCCGTTGCTAACGCAAGCTTTGGCGTCGCTGTCATTAGTGATTAAGTGCCCTGCAGCAAGTAATTTTTCTTGCTTCATTCTAACACAGAGAGACAGACAAAAACACACACACGCTAACATCCGTTAAGCTTAGTCTGTTAAGCTGTTCGAAGCTGTTAGTTAACAGTACTGGAAGTTTTTTCATTCGAACTGTCACACGTAACAAGAGAGAGAGAGAGAGAGAGAGAGTGGGTGGGAGCAATAGCGAGAGCGTAAGTGTAAGAGAGCAATGAAATCAGCGGCTCTCTCTATTTTGACTTGGAAGTCAGCGCTGAGCGGCTCGTGTCTTGCCCCCGATGGACAGTTCGGGACATTGGCATATTCCAGTTAAGCGCCATCTGCAATTTGTGGCACAGTCAGTGCCGTTTGGGGCCATCAGCAAGAAGCAGGATTGTAACGGTATATCCTGCGTCGTCGCGCTTCTGTTTGTCCACAGAGTCAAGCAGCAAAGAACCAAAAAAAAAAGAGCTGCCAAAAGAAAATACAAAGAATAAAAAAAAAGAAACCAAACAAAAATTTCCAAAAAAAAGGATAAAAATCTTTAAAAATATATCCGTAGCATACAACGTGAAAAATACGTATGGAAACCCAATTAATAAATATATAAAATTAAACCCAGCAAGAGGCCAACAAATGTGAAAAGTTACGAATCGGAAGACGAGCTAACGTCAATTGAGTTATCGTTATCGTTATTGCTAAATTAAAAGAAGAAAGATGAGAATGTAGAGTTGTTGCAAACCAAACGCGGTGTCCATTTAACCATTTTTGTTGGTGTGGTTTATTAAAAAAGAAAAATCTGCAAAGCATAACGTCCCCCCTCTAAAAGCAGCAGCTCTTCCCCCCTTAGCCACAGCCTCCGCCCACGCGGCCGTTACGGCAGTTGATGCTGCGCTCTTGGAAGAAATACTCATACATTTACACTAACTCAACCAAACCCACACACACACAAATATATACGAATAGATTGTAATTAGGCACACACACACACACACACACACGCACACAAAGGTTGTTTAGGCATTTGTTATGTTAGTTGTGTACGTAACGTAAGAACATTACGTTAACGTGTTTGTCTGAGTGCTTCGATAGATCGCGATCGATAGAACGATAAAACAGTGACACATCGAAAGGACCAGCAAAGAACCACTTTTATCGCAAATGTTATATAATATGTGTGTGTGGAAAATCTCAACTCTTGACACTCTAGCGGCCCAAAAAGTGTGACCACGTTGCATAAACAAAAACCCTTTAGCAAATTGCAGGAAAATGTGTAGCGCAAAGTTCGTTTGCGAATAGTTTTTGTGCCATGTTCCGGGCTTATATAAGCAGCCGCCACCATACCAAAAACAGCACAAAACCCGAAGTAGCACACACACACACACACACACGCACAAACGCACAAAAAAAAGAGAATATACCTCTACATATATGTGTATGTGTGACTGTGTGTGTGTGTGCGCAGTGTCAACGTAGCAGCAGCAGCAGCATCAGCAGCAAATAAAACAAAAGTGAAAGTTAACAAATACACACGCACAGTATGACCAATACTTTGAGGAGAGCCCTTTCAAATGTTATTCCTTTTAACTTTCCCACTTCTACCCAGCTCTTATGATTAATATTAAAATAATTATAATGTGTGTCTGCTGAAAAGCGCAGCTTCTTTTGTAGCAGGCACGTAGCAACAAACTATAAGCCTAAACAAAGGACAAAACAAGTCAAATAATTTGAATCGTGCTGTAAACATAAGAAAAATAAGACTATCGCCTGAAAGTATGCTGCGTTTATTGTTGGACAATCAGCAGCAGCAGCTAACACTAAAAGGGAAAAAAATAAAATGAACTACAAAAAATTATCCACATGCAGGCGCCGCAGTCGCTGTCGTCTTTGGTGCTGCCATAACATCCACATACATACATAAATATATGTACATACATATAATATACGCATACGTATACGTATACGTACTTACAGTTACCACCAACACTAACGCAGCACAGTGACAAAGAAGACGGCGACTACTTCATGCTGCTACAAAAGGCGCACCGAGTGCTTGCCTGGCTGCCCTAAGTAACTACTCACATACATACATATAAATACCAACTTACATTCATACATACATACATACGTACGTACATACAGTAGAGTGTGCTGCTAACCACCCACGAGCGCCTCGGCCGCTGTTTTGTGTGTTTGCAGCAATAAAAACAACAAGAGCAGCAGCAACAACAAAAACAACAACAGCAACAGCAACAACAACAACAATAAAAACAAGCAGCAGGCATCGTCGGCCGCTAGCTGCTGCGAATTATATAAATTTCTTTGGCCTGTGCGTGTGTCTCTCAATACGTGTAAATATATGTATATTTGTGTATGTGTGTGTGCGTGTACTAGGGACGTTTTTTCGGCGTTCTTCTTTGTGCTTTGTGGCTCTTGCTGCTGCTGCTGCTGCTGCGGCTGCGGCTGCTTCGTTTGACTTCGTGCTCGTCATGTGCTGCTTCCATTCTACATTCGCTCCCACTCTCTCTCTCTCCCGCTCTCACTCTTGCCCTCTCTCGCACACAAACTCTCTTGCTCTTACGCTCTCGCTCAAACTTATCGCTCGTTTATTGGCCAGCATAAAGCTGGCTGCTGTGTCACTAACACATTACTTTTGTTTTTTCTTTTCTTTTTTTTTACTATCGCATGCACACAAATGCAAAGTAGCAGACAATGGTAAAATGCAAGGTTGTTGTCATAAACTCTGTCATCCAAATTGCGTTTTATAAGCTTTTGCAAAGCGCATAACGCATGTAACGGCATTTCAAATGCAAATCAAATGCAGAGTGCTGCTGCTAGACAGAAAAGTAAAGAAAAAAAAAACGAATAAAACAAGAACAAGAAAAATAAAAGAGAGTGCGCAGCTAAGCTTGGAGCGTGGGCGCACAACATTGTACGTTGCGTTGGCGTTTTTGCAAAAACACAGAGAGAGAAAGAGAGCGATAGAAAGCCAGAGAGCGAAATGTGGAAGTGTAAATGGAAGAGACACGGCGAGAGCGCGTTTAAAACCGAAAATGTTCGTTTCGAAATCGCAAAGCGCTGCGGCAACTATAAAAGTCTTTTGTTTCCTAAAACTACCATAATACAAATATCAATAATGAAACCAAATGATAAAAGAGAGAGAAACTAATTTCATTGTAATTAAATAGCTTATAACAAATAAATATTAATAATAATACTTACAGTCCAGCCCAAAATTTGCTGCTATGTGACCTTCGCGTGAGGCTGTAAGTCAACAAAAAAAAATATGCAACTACAACAACAACAACAACAACAACAGGAGCAGAACGAGAAACAGAAGCAGCAGCAGCAGCAAAACAAGAAAAAAACACACGACACACGAATTTAAATTTAAATTTCAAGGTTAATGTGAAGCAGTGTAGCAATAACAACATCAACAACAACAACAACTGCAACAACAACAACAACAACAACAACAAAACAACGGCCCCAACAACAGCAAAAGCAAATTATTGCATACAAATTATAAAAAGTGTTGCTTATGGCAAATAAGTCAAAAATGTTTTGTGTTATCGAAATCAGTGGCAAATAAATCGTTAATCGGCCTCAACACTCGTGACTTTCGTTGCGTTACGTGTGTTTTTTCCCCCCCCCAGCTTACGTTAACTCACGTCAAACCTACTTCCGTTTGCATTTAAACTTACTTTCACATTACTGCCCGTCCTACTCCTCCCTCTCTCTCTGTCTCTTACGGGCTGCCATGTTCCGTTGCGCCGATCTGCAGTTTAGACAACAACAACCGATACAATATTCAATTGCAGTGCAAGGTAATTAACAGTCTGGCAACGCCAGCCGCTGTAACAGCAACAGCAACAACAACAAAAATACAGTGTGACCGTATTGCAAATTGTAGCACGTGAAATTCATGCCGCTAGCCGTCGAGCACAGAGTTGAGCCGAGCAGTTGCCAGGATACGGAAACGGTAACGCTTGGAGCCGCCTTTAAGGCAGCGCCAACGAAGCAGAAAGCGACAGCAGCCGCAGCAGCAGCAGCAGCAGCAGCAGCAGCAGCTGGAGTGGGAGATCGAAACGACACACACGATATATTAATGATGATGATGGGGCCATGAGCCCATCATTTGTCGCATTGAATTGGAGTCGCAAGCGCGTCTCAAGCGGGCCTGCACCATGCTAGCACCGCCGAACCCGAGGTCAATATGCGGCCAGGACCCGGGCTGGTCGTGATGGCGCTTGCGTTTATTTCGGGGGCTCGGCGTGCCAGCACCACCAACACCATCAGCAGCAGCGGCAGCGGCGGCAGCAGCAGCAGCAGCAGCAGCTCCAGCTCCAGCTCGATAACAATAATAACAACAACAACACCGGCAATAACAACGACAAGAACAACAGGAACAACATTACCGTCCAGCTACGATTCGGCCACCAGTGGCAGAGCTGGTGGTGGTGGCAGCTTCGCATTCCTGCTGCCAACATTCTATGACGGTAGTAGCCCTGGTGACGTCGCCCCCGCCCGCGATTCATTTCAGCTCAATTTTGACCGCTATCCGCACAGTCGAGCGCCAGACGAATCGCTGCCAGCGTCGTCGACGCGACGTGCCCGAAGTCTTGGAACGAGCGACGAGGCGCGAGGGAGAGCAGTCGACGCCGGGACAGAGTCCGTGGCGGGGGCGCCCGAATCAAGCGAAGCGACGCTTATCAGCGAAAACGAGGAAACAGGTGAGATAGCGGATAGAGACCAAGAGGAGCAGGACGATAGAAGTGGACTGCCCGTGCAATACGCCTCATCGCGTTCCGGATTTGACTTAGACTCGGACACAGACACAGACACTGAGACTGTCGCAGACGAGGACATCTTTGCGCTGGTCGCCGAGGACGATCTGCTTTCGGAGGAGTCATTCGATCGACTAATCAAGTTGAGCGAGGACGCTGATAGCGCAGCTGCCGCAGAAGAGGAAGAGGATTACAATCTGGCTGCAAGTTTGGCCCTAAATCGACAGGAACAACAACAACAACAACAACAACAACAACAACAACAACAACAACAACGTCATCAGCAGCAGCAGCAGAAGCAGAAGAAGCAGCGGGAACGTCAAACTGTGGCGGAGCCGGAGCAACAGGACGAGAGTCGACTGATCGATGAGAGTGTGCTGCATGCGAAACACATCGAGAACGAAAGAGAGAACGCCAATAGCAACAATAATAATAAGCGCGAGACGAGAGAGCAGCTAGAGGAACGGGAGCAGAAGGAAATCAGAGTTAACGACGCTTATGCGTCACATCTAATTGCGATTGCCCAGAGGGACGGTGGTGGCACACTGCCCTCAGCTGTTGCCACAACAGCAACAGCAACAGCAACCAAAGCAGCACCTGCAACTGGTGCAAGCACTGCAGCGCCTGTGGATCTTCGAAAATCCATACTTGGGACTGCGACAGCCCTAACACGCCTTAATCCTTGGATATCAGCTTGTGATCTGGCACAGCCGGGCATAACCGGCACCGACCTGCAGGTAAGTTGCACTTGCAACTATAGCATAAATGAGCACAAGCAAGTGAAAATAGAATCGGGATTATACTGCCAGCAAGGGGATTACCCTTTTAATGGACAGTAAGAATGTAAAACAAAAATGAAGCACTGAAAGGAAAATGAAGAAATTGTGTCATAAGGTCAGGGAAGTTATTTTAAAATTTGTTTTTATTTTTGTTTTACAAAATTGGAAGAAATGTAAATATGTTGAGGCTTAATTTGATCAGAAAGTCATTGAAACTTTGCTTTTGGCTTGGAAAGAGTTAGTCAAATGAATATAAAATATTCGTATTGAAAACAAGTTTCGGGAAACTTGTTAATCAAAAATTCGGATTATTTTTATTATGATAGTTGAGCTCTTAAAAAAACCATATGCCGCGCACATTTTCACAGCTTTGTCAAGTATTGAATATGAAATCGCTGACTTTATACGAATGCGCAATTAAATGTGTAATATCTTATTGAAATCGCTTGTACAGCGACCTTGCACGTGGCTTTTCACACACAAAACAACTGCAGTCCTTCAACCAACAATCCATATTGGCCACATGTACATAATTATTTTCTGCACGGCAAAGGACGTGAAAAGTGGAAAGAAGAAAGTCACGCGCATGACATGGCACTGCTTAAGAAGCTAGGACAAAAGACAGAACCATAGTTTTTGTTCTTTTCTTCTGTTGCTACTACTGCTACCCTTGAGCTGTTGTCCAATTGTTCAATGCTTATGTCCACCAAAATGAACAATATTAAGCAGAACATATAATTTATTATGGATATTTGCAAATGCTTGTTGTTCTAAAACTTTTTAGTTTAGTTGTCTAAGCTAAACTGGTTTCCTTAAACAAATCTTTATATGTGTATAGTGGAAGTTTAATAATAGTTTAGCGGAAAATATAAAACTACGAAGACAAATTTATGTTAAAATTCTTTGATCCTTAGCTTCCTCAAAAAGTACCAAAATGTTCTCTTGAATTCTTTGTCTTTAAAATATTCTAATTGTGCTGGCATATTACAAAAAATTATTCTTAGTAAAGAAATTAATTTATGCCAACAACGTTTGCCTTTCGCAAATTGCAAATTGTGAATTTTTAACTGTTCTATGTATGTGTATTTGTGTTGTAAGCTTTGCTTAAATATTAAACTGCATATTGAAATGGAGCAGATGCTGCCGTTGTAGCTGCCAATTGGCCCGAATGGCGAACACGAACGCAAAACGCGTTAAGCGACAAGTTTTCATATACTTTTATTACTAGTGTTACTCAAGTTGAGCAGAAGCAGCAATGCCGCTAGGTGGCAGGGGATGGAGTGGTGGGCTCTAAGGGCTGCCACTCAATCGTAAGGGGGAAGCTTTCTTTTCTTTTCTTTTTTTTTTTTGAACGTTTCGTTCGCTCGTTTCTTTCGTTTATTCCACTGTGCCGTGGCTCTGATTGTGCATGCAAAGTGTTTGTGTGACAATTGCGCCACATCTTGGGGGCCACTCAAGTTCTACTTTCAACGACGACAGCCAAGTTGCACATCATTATTGCCTCATCAAAATCATCACCATCGTCATCATTATCGTCTTTAGCCTGCAACGTGTTACAAATCAACGAAAATGGCTTTGGTAATTGTGCCAGTGACAAAAACGAAAAAAAAAAAAAAATAAATATGGAAATCCAAAGAAAACGAGCAAAACTTTCAATTCCTCGTCACTTGTTTTTTTTTTTTTGCATTTTCATTATAATATTTCTTTTTCTTGCTTTAGTTTTCTTTACATATATATTTTTTTCTTTCCTTTTTTGGGCTCTTGGCTTTGTGTGCGCACTCTTGAAATCACTGGCCGACTTTTGAAACGTTGCCAAAATGTGAGACCACACCTACAGACGCCCTTTAAAGCCACCCCCTCTGCCACTTTCGACCACAAAATGGATGCCTTGCTTGAACGTCTCTGTTTTTTTCTCTATCTGTCTATCTCACTCTTTTCGTTTATTTTTTTAAAAGCGCGCATAAAATTCTCATTGGGCTGCCAAGTATAATTCAAATTTTAATATTTATTAACAGCCGCCGTTGTCGCCTTTTTTGTTGTTCGCTTTTTTTTATCTTATATTTTGCCTGTTTGCCTATGCAAATCTAATTCAATTTTGAGGCATTTCTCAATGGCCTTTTGATTGCGATTGCATTGGCTCGAGGCTCGTTTTGGCCCTTACTTCAACTTTATAGTTGTTGTCAGTTCGTGTTCGTGTCTGTGTGTTTCTCCTGGTTAACGCCCTTAACAAAAGCAATTAAAATGTTTCCCCATTTGTTGAACAGGCTAACTGACTTCCAATGCCAATTAGTTAACTGTTCAACGTTTCGCTTTCTTTGCTCTACAATTTTATCCATTCCAAAGACACACGCGCTCTTATTGATTTTCAATCAATAAACCCTTGGCCAACCCTCCACCATTTGCTCATCCACACTTTGTTTAATATATATAGGTTTTCCTGCTCGGTTTGCTAGTTGTTTGATTATTTGCGGCCAGCAGCGGCAATTAAATAATCAAGTCAATCAAGCCATTTAAATGTGCAACAACTTCTGTCATGCTGTCATGGCTAACAAACTATTTCCAGGAGGTTAGTTAACAGAGTCTTTGTAATGCGTTTTGAAACATAAACAAAAGCAAGTAGAATCCTATTATGGTCTTCCTAACATTGTTCTCATTTGTGCATAGAATAGTTATCTTTAGATCGACCCTCGTAAATATTTGTATTTATTTACATATCAAAGTTGTCTTCTCTTTACTCAACAGGGCTTGCTTTTTTGGTATTTGGTTTTTGCATTTATGCATGCTGTGATTGCCATATATGCATATAGTCTGGCACTTGTATTTGTGCAACAAATTGTGGCAACTTTAATTAAAATACCAAATGTGGGCGTAAATGTGTGGGGTTCATTGAAATGAGACAAGTTGATGCAACCCCTTACTCCACATGCTGCCGCTCCCGCTGCCGCTGCCGCTGACACTGATGGGGCTTAAACAAAGTTTTGCAATCCTTTGTCAACTCATTGGCAGCAGCGTGTTGCAACATAAGCCAAGAAAGGGCCAGTTGTCGATGCCTTTGTGTAGCTGGCAGTCTATTAAACTTGACAATCTGCTTGTGAGCGATTTGTAAACTGTTAAGCAAAGCTAAATTCAAAGGGTTGTCATTTTTTTATTGAGCAAGTTAAAGATCGATAGTTATTAAATTATTAAAATAACGAACAAAGTTTCAATTAGCCATAACCACAAATTAGTTTACCATTTCTGTTTGCCAAAATTGTCTAAGCCACAAGCGGGAAGACAACTTTTATGTTCTTTTTATGCCCAATGAGATAGTCAGACATCGAAATGCCAGCTGTCAGCTCATTGCGAATACAAGTGTGTGAGTGCGGAATAGCTGATGAGGCCTCGTTTCTTGTTCTCGTTTCTCGGCATCAACATCCACATCGACATCGACATCGCGCAATCGGCAACAGCTTCAGCTACAGCTACAGCAAGAGCTTTGAGCCACGCGGCCTGTTGATGTGTTGATGCCGCCATCGTTGCCAGTTGTCAAGTGCTATAGGTGGGTTTATTGTGCATATGGCTTATGCTGCCTGATGCCCTATTGCTACTGCTACTTTTACTGCTACATACATACGTATGCATGCACTCGGCGCATGTCATGAGTGCCAGTCAAGTGCGCCTTTAGTTCGAAACTACACTCAAAACAATGAAAGACAACCTAATAACTAGAAACTTTTCCGTTGTGTTTGACTAATCGAAAATATTCAAACTATACTCACAAAATATGCATCCCTAACATTTCCTTTACTACTAGAAGCATTATATGTAACTTGCTGTTTAACTAATAATAATCAAGTACGTTTTTTTAAAGTAGAAATCGCATTATAACTTTTTTTGTAAACCTAATCCTAACTTTGAGTGTTAAAAATTGGTATGCTCTTTTTTTTTTTGAGTGTAATATACATCTACAATTCTACATCCGTGCGTGTCGTGGCCTTTTTGGTATTTTGCTGTGCGTTATGGCCCGTGTTTTTTCTTCTTCTTTTTTTCTTTACTCTTTCTGCTTGCTATTTGCCGTTTTGCACGTTGCATAGTCGAGTGGAAACTGAATTTCAGCACAAACATTTATAACAACCAACAAGAGGATGGGAAGCCAAATCGGCTGGACGAGCTGCTGTGACAGGGGCGCACGGGGCACTTGTAGTTGCGAGTGGTTGGCAAACAAATCGAAGCTTTGTGAAACAGTGCCTGATATTATAGCCAGCCAGTCAGCCAGCCATTTTCTATTGAATTGACTGAACACGCAACAGAACAAAACTCAATTCAACAGTTGCATATGTATTTATTTTACATTGGCCATTTTGTGCCGCCCACTTTACAAATTCAATTAAAAACCATTGCTTTGTTGCATTTAACTCAAATTTTATAGAGCTTCTAGTTAAATTTTGCTCCCTTCGTGTACGTGTATGTGTGTTGGAGTGTGTGCGTGTGTGTGTGTGTGTGTGTAGAGTGTTTATTTGTGTCAAGGATGTGCACACAAAATCAATTATTTTGTGAGCAGGCAAAGCGCAGCAACTGCAACAGCAACATCAACAGCAACAGCAACAACTGCTGCCATGTGCAATATGATTACATCATTTTCACTGCCAGGCACAACTACAGACACACACACACATAGAGAGAGAGAGTGCTGAGGGAACAGGCAACTCAATCCCAATGCCAAATGCCAGACAGACAAGCCAAATTGCAGTTGAATGCGAGCGCTGTCATAAATTTCCGCTCTGGTTTTTGATGACGTCGACGTCGACGTCGACTTCGACGATGACTACAACTGGAGGAGGAGCTGGTGCTGTTGCTTTTGCTTTTGCTGTTCGCCACTTTAATAGCAAATCGTTGTGAGGCGGAGCAGCTATGAAAGCTGTGGCCGCCAGGGATTTGGACAGGCTGCAATAGCACTGATTGAATGCGCCTTGCCTTGGCTTCAGTGGCCAAGCGGGGGCTAAATGGCTCATGTCGCGGGCCAGCTCGAGAGAAAAAGTAAAATATATAAAAACATTCTGACACACACACACACACAAATAGAAGACGGCCCCAAACAGGGTCCAGCTCATACATGCATACTGTGTTCAGTTATTGGCATTTCCGTTGTGTGTGCAGGGCGGCGAATGTCCTTCGTCGATATCAGAAATAAGTAAAGTGCTTCAGGTTGCCATAAGAAATTCATAGGCATATCCTTCTCGCTTCTTCCTTTCCCTCTCAACTTCCGTAAGAGTGTGCGACTCTTACCAGCAATTGAATCGGTTTCATACATTGTCTGTCCATCTGTCTTTGTGTTTTAAGGTCTGTCTTGTTGTCTGTCTGTCTCTCCGTCTGTTGGTCTCTGTCAATGGCAATTCATTCCATTCGATTCCGCAAACTGCTGCAGTTATTGAAAATTGCAACATTGATTAAGTTTATGTGCAATACGAATTTAACCATATAATAATGGACTGCGTAAATGACAAAGTATTTATCTTTAGGCAATTAAATGAGCTATGATTGGTGTACAATTTTCAATGTTGTGTGCTTTGTATGCAATAATATTGCTATCAATTAAATGTATTGTTTTTGTTTTAAATCCAGCACTATTCCTGAGTTGGTATTCTTAAAGTTAAGTTATTGTCAACTTTAAATTTTGGAATAAGAAGTATTTAAATTGACCTGATAAACCGTTTCAAAATAAGTGCATTTAAGTGATTTGCAGACGGCAAAAAAAAGAGATTTGCTTTGAGCCTCTTCTTAAATTCGTAACATTACTAGCCTGGAACAATAACTCCGTTCAATTGGTTAACCAACTAATTAACTGGGATTAGCAGGCGCTTTCTTACGTCTTTACTTCACCTTCTTCCAAACTATCTTTGTGAATCTGAGTAACATTTGTTGCGACCACATCCGTTAATTACTGACAATTTGCATTTAAAATCTGCACGCAACCGACTTGGCTTGAGTTGACTTTTGTGTTTTTTTTAGCTCTGGCAGCACGCGAAAAGGATAGAATGTGATTGGGTCACGATTTAGACGGGCGACAGCGACAATAGCGAGGTATCAGGCTGGCTGCTGCCACGATTTGTGGCATGATACACATGCATTGATTAAGTATTTTCAACTTGCCACAAAGAGTATGTTGTGTACAAATACAAATTGCAAACACACATACACACACACAAGAAACAATTACATTACAGTCCGTGCACGTTCCATGTCCAGATCCTAAGACCACCCCCTTTGCCCATATAATGCAATTATGTGCGGGAGGATTTTCTGGCACGGGGCGAAAGAGTGGGGCGTTCCAAACCAGCTTTAGTTTGCAGCTTGGCACGTAAATTGCCGTGGGACCAGCTTAAGTGGAGCGCTATTCACTGCCCCCCGGTCTACCGCTCACCCTTTAACCCGCCCACCCTTGCTTCGGGTGCTGAAGCCACATTCGTTTGCCGTTTGGTTTTCCTTTTTTCCTTGCCCTTTCTACATTACTGTCTTTCTCTTTCTCGATTTGGGCTTTGCACAGAGCGTAAATTATTCAATGAGCATTGTTGAAAAGTTGCAAATGAAATTCAGCTGTAGAATTTCATTACGAGTTCAACGGGGAAAACCAAAAAAAAAGCAACGAGTAGCGAAAAGATGGATGTGAAAAATTATATCAGGCCTTAAAATGTAAAAAATGAATTAATAACAATTACTACATATATGTTATAGATTTAAACTCGACTATTAACTTCGAACTATATATACTAAAGTTTCACGTTAAAGCTAAAGATTGCCAGTCACGTTTAGACAAATGTCAGTTGGTTTGTTAAAGCAAGAACTTGCAACAAGTGGCAACTGATTTGATTTCCCCTAACTCGTCTTACGTGTGACTGCGAAAATAATCAAGCAAACTTAACGAGTGACGGCTGACACGTGCGAAAATTGAAATTGAAAGCTCTGTCTCTCTCAATCTCTATCTCTCGAATCGCTCGAATGTCGAAACAATAATGGGACTTATTGTATTAGAAAACCACAGAGCTGTCCACAACAGTTTACAACTCATTTCGTTTCGTTTTGTTTCGTTTCGTTTCATAAAATTAATGCCATTGTGTTTTCTCATTAGGCATAGCGACAAATAAACGTATGTAGGGCCAAGTGCCGCTAAATGTTTGATAAATTAATGTTGATAAAATTGTGTGTGACATAACGACAGGCGCATCGTTATCCACTTGCCTCTGGTTATTATTATTATGATCAAAAACATTATTGTTGTTGTTTTTGTTGTCGTCGTCGTCGTCGTCGTTGGAGCTGTCCAAGCGAGCCTTTCAATTTGCAACCACGAGTAGAATAAACAAATGCGAATATACACAAGTATCATTCACGTTGATGGACAGGTGCGTTGCCACATGCCACACCCATACATCCACACAGTCAAAACACCCACACACAGTGTCACTCCAGGCCTGGTGTTTTGGCCTTCGCTTTCGTCCAATTCGGGGTTTCGATTTTGGGGCGCGGCTTTTCCGTTCTTTTTTTTTTTGTCGTTGCTTTTGTTTACCTATTAATGGGCTTTCTACGGCCGAATATGGATTGATATGTGCATAAATAATGAATGATAAATACACGCGCTGTTTAAATATGATTAAAATAATGCGACCATACCATTATCTCTCACCCTTTAACGCACATCCGTCTTCTATTCATCCCCATCCATTCAATATCATTGAATGCATAATTTTGATGTATTGTCTGTTGATAGCATGAATTGTGCATATTGCCATTCAATTTTAAATAATATTCCATAGGCATAACAAAAGTATAGGCTTAGTTAGTGTTGACTAGCGTTGCACAATTATTTGTTGCTGATAAGCCTTATGTAATTGATTATCCAGACAAATTGGGTAGTTATAACGCAGCCTTTTATTTAGTTGTAAATGAGTTGTAAAGATCCCTGAACCCTGTTTTGTTTGGTACTCTTTCAAACTTTAACCTTTGTATTCTTTGTGAATTTTATTTTCCGCTTTGAGCGCTGCTTTTTCAACTTGCCACATTCCACAATTACGCCAGATGTGCGTGTGCTTGGGTGTGGGTGTGTGTGTAGCGGAAACATTGAAATCATTTGTCCCATTTGGAGGTTTTACAACACCTTGGGGAGCACTCGCTAAATTATGCACGCAGCACTGTAATTGTCCTGACTGGCATCGTTTCGTGCAAGCGTTTCGTGATTTCGTTCTCTTAACGCACGCTAATTTGACGGAACACAGCCAATGTTGGACGAACATCCGTTGCGTTTATAATGTTTCCCCTTTCCAAGAGTTAATAACAGTATTAGCAAATGACAGTGTATGAACGTGATACTTACACCCTGGATCATTTAAAAACGCAACTTTGTTTTTGCAGTTCGAAAAGGATTTTCATTCCACAGTAACAGATCTATAAAATAAGACTTATTATGATTAAAATATGAGCCAGCCATAATGTTCGGGTGTAAAGTACGGTTAACATTAAGTTAAATAAAAGTTCTATCAACACGTCCTTTTGAAAACCATTCTGAAATATATGTTGTATAACATTAGGCTTGTTTGCAGCTTTCACTTTCACTTATTTTTGAATGCAGCTGCTGTAAGCGCGTGCAAATTGAAAGCCACAATGAAAATGACCGCGTAACATGAAACTAAATGAGTGTGCATGAGGAGTGGCGGGGAGTTAAAAGGTTAGGGGTGGTGCTATGTCATGAGGCCATGTTTATGATTTTGACAAACAAAGCAAAGCGGCAGCGGGCAAACAACAACAAAATCAAGGTGAAATGACAGTTGTTGTATATAGCGGGTAAAAGTGGGGCATGTGCTACTCATGTGCCTGTGTATATCGCGGCACGTCAAGTGACAAACAATTAAACGCAGGCCTAACATATAAACATTCTCTTACCGCCTCCCCCAAACCTTTGTTTTTTTACAGCATAAACTGCTCTAGTCCTAAATCCAGTCTCTCACATCTCTCTTTTTCATTCGTTTTTCTGTTGCTGCTCTGCTCCCTTGCGGCCTCTATTACCATGTGTTAGTGTGTGAGTGTGTGTGTGCGTACGTGTGTGTTGGCTATCACTTTTTTACGCTTCTGCTATGCACACACACATAGACACAACAACAACAACAACATCAACACAATCTGACATTGCATTTGGAAATTTGAGTGCTGCTTGCGACATATTCCTCGCTGCTGTTGCTGTTGTTGACGTTGATGCTGCTGTTGTTGTTGTTGTTGTTGCTGCTGTTTTGCACTTGCATTTTTCTTGCACCATTGTTGACAAGCGTTGAAATTTGACACACACACACACACACATTCACACTCGGTTTATGCATTGTTTGAATTGCCTGTCGAGGTTAAGCTGTAACATTTAAAGTGTTGTCGGTTCCGTTGCCGTTATTGTTGTTGTTGTTGTTGCTGCTGTTGCTGTTGGTGTTTAGCTCAAGTGCACTTTTGGTTGCTTCCTCTTTGGCTCTGACAGTCGCCCTTCGCCATGTTTTGGCTGGGTTTCTCTAAGTTTTTTTTCTGTTTTTTCTTCTCCTTAACATGTTTAGCGCTTCTCGCTTTTAGCGCATTTTAATTGTTATGCCAAGTATTTGTGTACTCTTTAAAAACAGCTGTAAATTAACTGAAATTTATAGAGCCAAAGTTTTTTTGGAGTAGTCTGGAATGTTTGCAAGTGTAATCCAATGCTCGTTGAAGTTATCTTACAACATTAAGTTTAAAGGGACGCATCAAAATCAAAGTTACCTTATTAAAGAAATCCTTACAACTTCACAAACCGGTTCTAAACTAAATACAGCTTATATTAAGATTCAATCGATTAGTTTACCTTTTAGCACATCTACAAGTACCACACTTGCATAGCAGAAACCATAAATTACCATAACTTCGAACTTGGAGCAACTGCATTTGAATTGCTGACAGCAATTGGCAAAGCCTCGAAATTCGCTATAGAAAAACCCGAATGGCTAGCAAATAGTAGAGCAAAAACAAACGCTCAGAAACGTTTAAAAAACAATTATGCTAATGTCAGTTTGGTCGCTTGTCACTTGCTGGCTTTGCAGTTGGCAGTTGGCAAGCGTTGTTGTTGCCGGAGCAACAATTGAATATCCACATGTCACATGCTGCATTACTCATACGACCCGTTCGAGCCGTAAGTAAGAGAAGGTGAAATGAAATTCGAAAATGCTTGGCATAAAATATTCATCATCGTAGATGTGGATAATTGAAATTGCAACAGCTGTGCGGCAGCTGCAACAAACACTTGCACCAGACACGTGGCCAAAAACTAAAACATTTATGTATCTGTGTGCACCAAATATTCTACTCATGGGCATCACCGCTGCTCCTTTCTCTTTCTCTTTTTCTCTCTGTATACCTACATTTATTATTTCTTGTTGCATTGTTTATTCTATGCGAGTTGTCATCAAACTGGCGACTGACCAGCTGAGTGAAAGGCGAGCTTAAGCTCTTTATTGTTGCAACAAAAAATTGCTTAGCGCTTCAAGTTTTGCCTTTAATCAGACAAAAATTTATGAAAAACAAGCAGCAAGCATTAAACAAAGCCCTCGCATAATGGAGTGTATGCATTATGCCTAAAAGCAGACACTCTCGCACACACACACACACATATTCTCAGATAGCTAGTTAAATGTCCTTTGTGGCAATGAGGCCTTTGTCTGCGTTGCCTGCCTCTGCAAGTTGCAAGCTAAAAGCTGAAAGCCTCTTGTCTAATAAGCTGCCAACACGAGATTCTGCTCCATACCATTACGTCCCTTTATGTTGCTGCCCTAAACAATGAGTTGTCAGTTGGATTGGACGCTGTCCGTTTGCTGTCTGCTGTCTGCTGCCTGCAGTCCACACTTGACCCAGGACAATGTGGTGCAAGCAAGTTCTCCCACAAATCTTTTTTGATCAACATTTACAGGATACTTTTATTTGAAATTTTAAAAATCTTTTGCGTTTCTTAAGCATAAATTTGCTATTTAAAACATACAGAAGTTTAGTTTGTAGCAGTTTACATTGTATAACATAATCTTAAACTTCACAATTGGTTGCAGTCATATAAAAGAGAGCCCTTGATGCAACAACAGTTCGATACCATATGCTTATACGTAAATTTTAAGTAGTTCAGATAAAACTCAGCGAAAGTTCTTTTCTTTTTCTAGTAAATGCAAAATGAAAAAGTAGCTTTTACACATATGCATAAACTTCATTTAATATCTTTTTCAACACAACTTTCTCTACTATATTGCATTCACAAACTTGTTCGTAAAATTCTCAATTTTTCAACGTCTCAAGTTGTTGCAAAGTACTCTCAGATGTTTTAAAGTATTTTATTCGAACATTTTTTAATATCTAAAGCAATTCATTGACTAGGCTAAAATTTGCAATTTAGTTGAGGGCATCCATTTTTCATACGTCTTTAACTTCATCAAATTGACTTTATAATTAAAAGTTATTAATTTTTTGTTCAGTTTCGAATTTGGCCTGCAGGTGAATCGCTTGGTTTCTGGATAAAAAAAAAATAAATAAATAAACAAAATAACTTGCCATAATTAAGTGTTAGCCAGCTTGTGTTACAGTTCGAAGTTCATTTTATATCACGGCCCAGTTAGCCAGCTGTCCAACCAATCCCCTCAATCCTCCTACTCAATCCATCAAGCAAAACTTTTCATATTTTTCCCTTGAATTTTGCATTAACCAAAAACTTTAGCAAAACTTTGCATTTATTTTGCATTTACAAACTGTTTGAACAGCCATCGGACTGAAATGAGCGCAACTAATCAGCGCGGCAGCGCTATGGGGAATGAAAGTAGTCGAAGGGGGTTGGGATTGTGATTAGAGGGGTGAACGGGTGGGGAAGGGGGAAAGATGGGTTTCTGGCCTCCGCTTTACAAATTGTAATGTCAGTTCATTCTGCAATTTCTTATTTCGCTGTTGCGCATTCAAGAATTTATCTTGTTGCTGCCTTGTATTGTCCGTTAGCTGCCGTTAACCCAGCAACCCCAGCAACCCCACAACCTTCCGCCCTTCCCCTCTAACCCAACAGTGCTTATCCTGTAACCCCTACTCAAACCCGGGACAGGAGCTAGTGAGTGGGTCGCATTGTTGTGCACTGGGCCGCAGCTGGTCTGCCATTAAATCAACAATGGCGCCGTGTACACGTGCTTCCCTCTCTTTGTCTGTATGTGTGTTTGTGTGCATGTGCGAGTGCGTGTATACCCTTTATAAAAGTTACCATAAGGCTTGCTATTTTGTTAATAGATAGTAGATGTTAAGCCTATGTAGTATCTGCCGATTATTTATAAATAATTTTTACGTTTTTTGAAGTACTAAAAAGATCATACAAGTTCTCTATTTAATACTTAAATACTTGATTTAGATTTATATTGTTTCATCTGCAAAATAAAATATTATATATAGTGGTAGTGTAAGGCAAAACACATGTTTTTCTTTTTTAAATTTACATATTTTAAACAAGTTTCGAATTCTAAACTTATTTATATAATCGACAAATTGTTATAAGGGCAATATGTATTAATTCACTATCAAACCTTTTAAACAGATAAAGAATAGCATAATACAGGGTATCTTTAAGTCAACTATTTTTTTCACTTAGACAATGCTTTTGTGCAAGTTTTTGTTCATTGTATAATTTTTCATTTTGGCTTTCTATACGAACAAACATATGTATATGTAAATCATCATATTCATCTCTAACCTAACTTCTATATACATACAAATACATATATGTATATATATATATATATAGGTTGCGTGCGTTTCAGTGAACTAAGGAATCCAACTTATTGTTATTGTCCCGGATGAAACAGTTTTGTGAGCTCAGGCAATTGAGTTTTTATGCGTGGTTGATTGCTGCACATTTCTCACACACAAACACACATAGTATATATACACAGCCAGACAAAGTTCAACAGCACACACACACAAGCACACATAAGTCGTGTGACATGCAATATTGATGTTCCTTGTAATGCAATTTGCACATTTTACTTCATTCTATATGTCTCTGTTGCTTGTTGTGCTTAAAGATATGTTTCCGATTTCACTTTCTGTTTTGCAATGCTGTGTTTTGGGATTTACTTTTTCCTATTTGCTTCTTTGTTTCTGTGTTCACTTTTTCGATTAGATTCTTTTACGAATTGTATTGGTGTTAGCTTGGCTTTTCTCAATTGCTGAATTTACTCTTTGCTTGTAGTTGGGCATCGTAGATAAATAACATTGCGCTGTTTACAATTAATATATATTTTTTTTCTCCTAAATAGCGATGCACTTCTCGTTTTATGATGCTTAAGCTTTGTTTTAAATACTCTTTTATTGAAGTTTTTGATTTTTAAAAGTTGATGGCTTGTCCCGTAGGGTTGTCGATTGCTCTTTAGATATATATTGATTTATATGTGCTTAAAAATATATTTGCGCTTTAAATTTTAATGGCTGGCATGTGAATGCTATAAACGGTTGCCCAACAGATGCGTTGCTTGGCTGTTAGTATTGATACGGCGCCGCCATAAAGTATGCAACGATTATTTTACTTCACATATATTTTTTCTTACGCTTTAGCGCTTCTCCCCTGGCTCGAGTTTAATGGCGGGGTATATGGGGAAAAGTGGAAAATTCCAACGAAGTGCGGTCATTTTAATAACGAAAAACATCAGCTCTTTATGCACTCATTGCCATTGTTGTTGCTGTTGTTGTTGTTGTTGCTCGGTCGTTGTTTGGCTTCTATTTTACTTGCTCTTGTTTCTGTTGTTGTTTTATTTAATGACTTTCCCTCTTGTTGTTGTTGGCGTTGTCGTTGTTGTTAGTAGCTGCAAAAAACTTTTTCAATATACCAGAGTACTTTTTGTTTTCTACCCCGTTGCCTTGCA
Source organism: Scaptomyza caliginosa (assembly GCA_035044725.1). Lineage (NCBI taxonomy): Eukaryota > Metazoa > Arthropoda > Insecta > Diptera > Drosophilidae > Scaptomyza > Scaptomyza caliginosa. The sequence goes on from JAWNNR010000317.1 coordinate 154,412, forward strand.
TCGCATATTTCCTCATACTCCATTTCACTCTCGCTTGCTCCCCCTCCCTCTCTATATCTTTGTTTTGTTTGTTTCTAACACTGTGTTTAAGAGTGTGTGTGTGTGTATACATTGCATTTGCCAGCTTAATTTTGAAATAATACAAAGCATTTATGCTTTAATAAACGCATTAAGTACTTAAATTTTGTTCAGTCGAAGGCTATAAATAACTTTCTGTTCTCTCGCTCTCTTTCCATCCTTAATCTCTCTTCCAACCAAAATAGTTTTAATAGCAGCTAGTTTATTTGCACTTTTGACTGTCAGGAATTCATTTGAATTGCATACTAAATAATAATTGCACTTTAGCAATTGTGTTCGGTTTTATTCCAGTCTCTAAAGTAGTAAAGTTCGGGGAAAATATTATTATGGGACAATAACAAACAACGAACTTTAAAGTTTTCTCATTCTTTAAAATGAACTTGGTATTAAATAAACATATCATTATTTATTTTTGTATTTACAGGGTCAGTGCTCGGCTGGCACACTGCCCATGGCCTGGGTCGATGAGGGACCCGGCCCGCCAATCTGTCCGCGTTCCTGTGCCGAACAGCAGCCGATGGATAACAGCGCCGAAGCGCGCACTGATAATAAACTCAAGTATTTCATAAACGAAAATACGATTAACTATAAGTCGCCGCATACGCGTTTAAGCCATAACAATAACTATAAAGCCATGCCGTCTCGAGTGCGTCGCGACCGGCAATGGGAGCTGGAAGATGCTGTTGACAATGCACCAACGGAGGCAGCAGCATCAACAACTGAACAGGATGTCGTGTTGGATTCATCCACGCCGTCTGCTACAAGCAGCAGCAGCAGCAGCATAAGTAGCAACGATAAGGATGAGCTCAAGGATCAATCAGTGCCCACATTGCTGTACAGCCATCTGCAGGCGAACGAGCAACTCAGTGCCAACGAACAACAGCAACAACCAACACAGCAGCAACAACAACAGTGCCTTGATTACCTGGGCGATGCGGCCGAAACGAGTCCACAGCATTTGTGCGGCCTGCGGTCGCCTGGACAGCTGCTGGCGCGACTGCGCACTCTGCGCCTGCGCCATTGCTGTGAGCGTAGTGTGTTCAGTGCGTTGCATACACTGGCGCTGAATGCAACACTGGAGGATCGAGATCAATGCGTTCGCCTGCTTAGCGATCTGCTCGATGTGGATGCGCTGGCAAATCGCATCACCTGTGAACTGGCCGAGATACTCTTTCGTTTCGATTGCCGGCAGGTGTATTCGCTGGTTAATCAGTGCGATGACTGCAAGGTTAGTGTTTGATTTATACACTTACACTCTATCACTATGAAAATTATTCACAAGCTATATAAAAAATAAATACGTCAGCTTTCATTGGTTTCCATCTCAATTTTAATGAAAGCTAATGTACAGTTTTATTATTCTTCCGTCAATTTCTCAAGGTTCCTCTTTGTTTTAACAACTAAGTCGACTGGCTTGTTAAACTCCTTTGACTTTGAGCTACAAACTCTCAGGAGAGTTATTGCAAATTCTTCTGCAGAAAAAAAATACCTAAAGAGTTGTTGCGATTTATATTACTCTATGTCTTCATTTTCTCTTTCTCTTTTCTTGTCTTATCCTTTCTATTCTTTGTCTCTGCATTGGCTTGGCACGCGCTCGCATTACATCATGTTTTAATTAAATACTGGGCAATGGGTTGGCAACCCTTTTTTGCCAAAGCGCAACGCAACGCAGCGCTTAACGCAGCTCTCATTTAAATTCAACCCGTTAACCCCAAAATATGCCATGCCCCAAGCCCCGAAGCTTCCCAGCCACACAGTTCAACACAAGATAAATGAAAACAAGCCAAAGTTGTTGTGACTTTGAGTATGCTACGGTTGGCTACCCTGTAAACAAAAAACTGAAGGAACTTACGTACACAAATAAGTTGATCTATATATTTCAACAGGAAAATTCGATTGTAAATAGTTTCTGTTGAACCCTTTAAATGCTGCAAGCTTTAGCTATAAGTAATGATTGCTTATGCCACCTTACTTTCGTTACTTCTTAATCATTTGGTATAACAAGCTTACTGTCTGCTACTGCTGCACAGTTCTGCCAGTTCTGCCAGTTTTGCCAGTTTTGTAAAACTCTCAGCTAAAGCTAAATCCTAGCCGAGGTTCGCAACACTTTCGCGCGGCAACCTCGCTGCGTGACATTTTTAGCTGCTCATTAATTATTAAAGTCGCTGCTCGTGCTCCTTGGAAAGAGGGGGAGGGATGGGCGAATGGGTTGATGGAATGAGTTTTTTAAGACCAAGTTCCAAGTCCAGCTGAACACTTCAGAAATCCGCGCACAGCAGTCGTCCAAAAAGTTAAGCTTCTTCCTGTGCTCTGCCATCTGCCCTCTGCCCATGGGTGTTATATTTCTGCCCATAATTATCAGTGCTGAGAGCTCAAAGAGGCATGCAGTGGGATAAGGGCAGCGGGGCAGTGGGGGGCCAATGAAAAAGCAACGCGTTGCGGTTAATTTGTGGAACTTAGAGGTCGCCAACTGGCAACTGTGGCAAACTGTGCGAAGTAGCCTGCCACATTTTTTACTGTCTGTGCAAACATTTGACTGCATATTTGATGGCCATTGCCCTGGTATGTGTGTGTGTGTGTGTGTGTGTGTGTGTGTGTTTGTAATTGGCAATTATATGTTGCGAGCCTTTAAACAACTTGCAACGAGCAAGCAGCTGACCAACTACTGCAGCATCTGCTAACGATGTCAATGCAAAGCAAGAAGACACACACACACACACACATACACTGGTAGTAGATGGACGTAGGGTGGTTTAGAGGGGTGGTATGGGCGCGACAATGCGACCGCTAATGAGCGCCACAACTGGCAACAGGGGCAAACAGAAAAGGAAAAGCTTTGCTCGTCCAAAAAGGAAAATAAAACCAAAAAAAACAAAACTTGTGAATGGGGCCGAGTCTCAAACACGTTGCAAGCGAATGTGAATTGCGTTGCTGATTAAGTAAAACTTGAGGCAGCTGCCTAAGCACTAGCAGACGCAAAAACAACAACAACACACACACACACACAGAATCAGACGCACACATACAAATTTAAATTTAAATTACGCATACGCCCGGTGTGTGTGCGACTGGCACACATTTAAATGCCTTCACAATAATACCAACAACACGAACAACAACAACAACAGAAACAAGCTATCAGCCTGCGGGTGGAGCCAGCTGCAGACAAGCAACTAACACCCTGCAACCCAAGCAGACACCACACCACAATCTAACAGTCCTGCCCCCCTTTAGGCCTTATAGCAGCATCAGCCTTAACATGTTTCTAGTTCGAAACGCGGCTGCTGTTTGGAAATCAGGTGATGCCAAGAGAGTCCAGAGAGTAAGAACAAAATAGAGAGACAAAGGCAGAGAGAGAGAGAGGGAGAGGCGCATCGTCAGCTGCTTAACTAATTTACTCTCTTCCGTTTGTCCGCTCTCTTTGGCACGAGCTCTCTCTGCCTACGATTGCTATTCAGCGCCGCTTTCTCCCTCTCTCTCACATGACACGAAACACACTTTTTCTGTTCTGCAATTTTTCCGCAGTTTATATAAGTTATGACTATGGCAATATTTTGTAATGCGCATTTGCAGCGCTTAGCCTTTGCTTTTAAGCTTATCAAATACTTTCAAATCCTTAAAGTCTTTCTTAAATTATTTTAGTAAGCATTGACACCATGAAATTCACCTTAATTCTAAAGCAAATTTATTCCGACAATTCTTGGTCTTCTTTCCAGTCGCTAGTTTTTTGAAATTTTTAACTGTGCGCGCTCTGCGCCGCTGCTCCACATTCAGCGTTTATGCCACAGCTTCCAATTGCCAAAAATAAAGGAAGAAAAATGTTGAAAAGAGATTGTAGAAAAAAGCAGAAAGTACAAAAAACAACAACAACAACAGGAACAAGAACAGCAGCAAGAAAGTGTTGCGACTATAAGCCTTGTACATTTTTGGGCTTCCAGCCAGCTTTGCACATGGCCAAAAGACGCAAGCTTGTAGGCCTCCTTGAGGCTCTGCAGTTTCGGTCAGTTTTAAATTAATTAACTCGAAAGCTTTGGCAGCTGCTTAATATATGTATACTTATGCATAAATATGCATGCCCATGTGTGTGTGCGAGTGTGTTTTATTGATGTGTGTGTCGCCCTCATATCATAATTACTGCTGTGTGTATTTATGATTACGTTCACCACAAGTCGTCTAATTAGTCAAAAGGACTCTCGCCTGTCGTTGTGGTCGAACCGCAGGGCTTAAAAACCAGCCCAAAACAACTGGCAGCACACATACAAACACACACACACACACGAACACACCTCTAACCCGTTTTCATATTTGGGTTACGAGTCTTTTGATGGTCAAATAAACTCAAATTAGTTGATGGCCTTAGAAGCCTTGCCAAAGCGTTTGTTTCCGTTGGCCCAAGCCAGAAAACAGCCTTCAAAGTCCAAACATTAATTTCAAATTGCATACCTTTAGGGCTGCAAACTGAGGGTGTTGGTAGATTAACCAACTATTTTGGCAGCTTAGCTAAATTGTGAACAAAAATGAGTTTGTTTAGTTTGTATCAATGTCAAATTCCTAACATAGTATGTAAAAAGAATTTCATAAATAAATTTGTAAAATGCATGAAATGTTTGCAGACTTATCGCAGTTTTCAAATGGATTACCTTTTTTATTTACATATAAATAAAGATATTTTAAATGGTTTTAGACTTCAAAGCAAACGAGTTTTATACAAAAGTAATATTGCTAATCGGATTATAAACTAACAAACAAATGTTGAAAATTAGTCAGTAAAAAACTCTTCGGTTTTACTACAGAAATGAGAAGCTTCTTAAAATTGTTTGTTACCAAGCACTTCTTAGTTAGTTTTTCTTAATAACTATGTTGACTTGTTTTAAGTTCTAATGGCTTATTAATATTTTCCACATAGCTAAACTTGAGTTCAAGTAACTGAGTTCAAGGTTACCTTAAAATTAAACTTATTTACGAATGTTTGGATGTATCTATGTTTACATACAAACCCACCATCAACACTTTTTCGACTTTCTTTGCCTGTGGTTTCCACTTTTGGTTTTTCGTGTCCCAAAAAGTTTTTTTTTTGTTGGAATTTTTCATCATTTTTTTTTTGTTGCTGAGCATCATCATAATCTATTCACCATCGAAGTATTTGACACAAACACACACACATACACACATAGAAACTCTGGGCATGTGTAGAAATTTGCATTTTACATATTACAAAGACACTTACGTCATCGCTTATACGTTATGTTCATGAGATGATGGGTGGAGGTGGAGAGGTGTTGGTGGGGGCGTTGCAGAATTTTTGGGAGGCGTTGAAAGGAAAATTGTCAAAAGCGGAAGTATCGTAATTTCATAAATGATTGATTACACACACTTTACACGCATTCTCACTTATGTCCACACACATACACAATATTGCTTAGGCTTATGTTTTTGTTGTCCAGAACAGGCGACAGCTGACAAACACACACACACACACGCACATAACTATTGCCGTTTTGTAAAGCTTTACCTCTGCGCCGCTTCGCTCTTCCCCCGGCCTATCTAGGAGGCTTTTTTTCCCTTTGACTTTTTTCTTGTGGTTTTTTTTGGGCACATGTGTGCCGGGTGCCAAAAGGCAAAAGAAAACTTTGCTGCGGTTCACAATAATCTTTTTCTTTTACGCTACATTCGGGTTTTTTGTTGTGTTATTTTGTGCCATCAACATCAGCAGTCGCTGCTGCTGCCTACGCCTTCCTCTCGTACTCTTTATGCATCTTCGTTCGCTTTATTTACAATCTAATAATTTATCGACTTTTGCGAGGGCGACGCGAGCGGCACGTTTACTGAATGGGAATGGCAATGGGATTGGGAACGAAGGGAATGAGAATGTTTGGGAATGGGCAACGAACGCAATGGGAATGGAACATTAGATCTCTGTTTGACAAGGCGACAAGCAGCTAAATTGCGTATACGCCGCGTGGGCCATCAATGGTCGCATGCAAATGAAAATAAAAAATGATAATGAAAATGTGGAAAGGGAACAACAATGCGACAACAAGCATTGAGGTATTGACAGGGACAGGGACAGGGACAGGGTCGGGGACAGAGACAGAAAAGCGAGGAAAATGTGAATAAAAAGTGGACAAAAGACTTTGTTTAGTTATGGCGCAGTGCAGCGAATGCTGCTAATATGAGAGAGAAATAGCAGCAACAGCAGTGGCAGTGGCAGTAGACGATTAATCAATAAAACGAAACCTGATGAACAGGACGCACAAATACATAGACAACGAATACAAAAGGGGGAAAAAACAAATATTCATACAGACATAGTCCAGCTGGAACTGGAAATGTGATACGTTGATGTGAATCGAGATGAGCGATTTTTAGTGAAGATAATAAGGCTTAATGGTAAGGGTTAATAGGCACAAGGAGTAAGCTAATAAAATTTGATTTTGTTTTGTTTTACTTTCACCGCTTATATAAACGCCTAATGTAAATCAAAAGCTTTAATAAATAATGACAAATCAGTGAGCATTTTATGCATATTAAGAGTTTAAGTACAAATATTTATACATGATCTTCATGTCAAATAAATTCTTAAAGTTAGCCGAAAAGTTGCAATTATTTAAACAAAAGAGTAATTTGAAATTGGCGTGCGTTTGTCAAGCTCTGCTTTGCTGCCGGGGTTTTTGGGAAGCAAAAGGGTTGGCGATAACCAAAGTGATACAGGCAGCTGCTGCGGCTGTTTGTACAAAGGCTTGTCAGTCAACGCAGCATTAACGCAATCACACACACTTACACACACACACACTCAAGCTGGGACAATATGAAGAATGTTTTGGAAAACATGTTCGTAATCCGCAATCGACAAAGATAAATCGCTTTTAGTGTGCTTCAAAGCATTTATTTAAATTTACGCTCTCGCTTCAACTGTCACTTACTCCCTTTATCTCTCTCTCTCTCACACACACATTTTCTCGCTCCGTTTTTGTGCATCTTTCTATCGCTTTTTGTCTTTTGGCTTGTAGAATGACAGGCGAGACAAAACACAAAGGACAAAGCTGGCGAGAGCAGTTCGAAAAGTGAAAACCAAACCAAATTGAACCAGAACAAACTTGAATGAACCCAAAATAGTTAAATGTTAAAATTGCTGAAGATAGGGCGGCGAGAAAGCACAGTTAACTGTTGACTAAATAGAGAGATGTGTTGAGAAAGGGGGCGCGGGAGGTGAAAGGCATGGATGGTAGCGATTACAGCAACAAAGGCAAATGAATTACGGGCAAAATACTCAAGTACCGGCGATTGTCTCACGCGTTGACGCCTTTTGCCATTGTTGTTGATGTCTTTCACTTGAAGTTTAAATGCTGTCGCTCTTCAGTTGTTGTTCTTATTTTCTACCCTATGCATAACGCTGACGTCATACGTGTCTTTCTCACTGTCTGTCTGCAGGACAGGCAGGCTGTCTATGTCCCCGTCTCTCTCTCTCTCCTCTCTCTCTCTAACTGTAGCTGCGTATTAGTGTCATTCATACTTTTGATTTTGTCTGCCTATCAATGCGTATGTTGTGTGTGTGTGTGTGTGTGTTAATGTAATGAGTTGTGAATGAGTCACACGCTTAATGAATAGATATGTATGTCCCTTTAGGTTGAAGACGATTGATTTCATTTGAAATTGAATCGGCAACCTAATAGGCCTTTGATAAATAGATACTACAATGAAATAAAACGGGCTTAATCCAAGCGTTGATTAATTTCACGATTGCTTTAACTGCAAAGTAATAGAGTAAATGGTCTACTTGGGATTTGGCATTCAGGAATTAATATATTAAAGACGCTTGCATCTTAAGTTGCAGAACATTTTAATTAAACAAAAATAAATCGGAATCATTTTTATCATTACATATTTATTTCTCTTGCAATATTTTTCAAAAGCTTTTAACTGATTTAGAAATATATGTGTCTTCGTGCAAACATACTCGTATGCATTTATTTATGGATATATAATACAATAGTTGTATTCTTCCTTTGTCATGTCATAGATATTTCATATACATATATATCGCACACACACTATACTATTTATTTACTGCTTGCGTCCGGTTGTCTGAATCAGTCAGGCGCTACTGATAGCCAAACCCTTACCCTTACCATAACCCTCAGCTTCTTGTTTGTCTGCGCGTTTCCCTTCCATTCGCTGCCATTGTGTGACGACAAGAACGATGAGGACAACGTCGAGCTGACGGGTAAGGCGCCTGCGATTTGACAATGTGCGAGCTCTGTGCCTGAGGCTGCCAACCAGCTGTAAACAGAACTGCGGGGCACGCGTCAGATAGTGAGATAGCGCGAAGGGGGAGGTGGGGACACACAAACAGAGACACATTTGGCACCAATACTATATGTTGGATGCACAGGCATCAAAAGTTGCGATTCTGCGCCTTATTTGACTGCATCTGATGATATTTCAGAACCTTTCTCACTCTCTCTCTCTCTCTCTCCATTGCTCTTGTATTTGCGCAAGTTTAATTATAATTTAAGCATTTGGTTGTTGCTTTTTGTTGTCTTGCAACTCAACATTTAATGCAAATCAATTGCGCTTAACTGCCACAATAATGCAATAATTCGCTGGCAATGCAATGCCCTCATAAATGGATATGAGTGCGGCTTATTGAAAACTTTTCTGGATGAATTACAATTACAATTTGGTTAGGTCAGGTCATTTCAAGCTGCGTTTTCTCGTCTTAATTTTTCTCTTGGCCTAACTTTTGTGTACATATTAAAGAGTGGTCTGTGGTATTAGCAACATGCGCTTGGCCCAGTTAATAGCTCTTTGTGGCGTATCTTTGTGTAGCTATTGTAACTGCTGCTTTTGTGGTAGCTGCCCCTCGGGCTGTACACACTGACAATGTTGTTGCAACACTTTCGTATTTTTATGGACCCTTTTTAATCGCAAGTGTTAACAAAGTTGTCGCTGTCCAACGATGTCAAATGTTTAGTTGTATACCTACATGCGACAGCCAGGCCTTTAAGGCCTTAAACGCTGCTCAGTGGCATAGAAATCTTAATATATTGAATAAGGCAAACTATAAATTAACAGAAAATTAAGCTGAGCTCCTAGTCTACGCATTTTGTTTGTTGTAGTTCTGTTAACGATCTAGAAGTTGTATTGTAACAGCGCACGAATATCGAAACTTGAACTGCAGCTGTTTAGTCAAGTCAAGTTTAACCTCGCTTTGATAGACTTTGATATTTTTGATTATAAGAAACTCATTAAAGAAATTGCATCTGTTGTTTATTTCTTATTGTTCCTTTTAAGCTTCTGCTTAAAAAGATTTTGCAAGCTGATTGCAATGTTATGCCTCCATTCACACTTTACATTAGACAAAAAATCATTTAAATCTCAGTTTGCGCTGGCTAGTGTGCTGTCTTTACCTTTCATCAAATACGATACGCTGACAGCATTAGCTAATCTTCAATCGGAGAGCTCTGTAATAAATGGCAATGTTCGGGTTTCGATTTACGCTTTAATGGCATTTGGCCACGTCAAGTCCAAGTCAAGTTGGCTAACAGGCAAGTAGACAATTTGAAGCTCTTTTCGAGCTATGCAATTACAACACGAACGCAACTTTGATGCGTGAGCGAGTGAGTGGCCTCTGCCCCCTCCCTCGGCCAACCTTCTTTACGTGGTTACCTCTCTATCTCTCGCTGTGGAAGCGTGTGAGTATGTTTGGTTTGTTAACCAGCACACACCCACTCAGACACACACACACGCGCAGAGTAGTAGTTGTAGTGGTTGCTGTGTAACGCACTTGACCAACTGTGGCACGTGTTGTCGCATTGGCTATGGCAATAATACATATACAAGCGCACACACTCAGATACATATACCCATGCTTAAGTAATGCTTTTGGTCCAAGGATAAACTTTTTACTTTATTTTGAAAAAAAAAAAAAAAACTATGTTCAGTTCAGTTCTCGGTGTGTATTTTCTTTCGCTTTAGCCTTTTTTTTGTGCAGCAGCAGCAGCAACATGCATCGAGGCAAACGTTGCAGGAGCACATTGCGGATACTGGTTCATTGCCTCGTTTGTTTTGTTTGCCACACGGTCACGTGTTAGCTTCGTCTTCTTTGTTGACTACACTGCAGCCCATTTCCGCTCGTCCCCCAAGCCCCTCTCCCCAGCTACGTGCACTCGAGTGAAACTCGGACGCAAAGTGTTCGCTGAAAACGAAAATTTAAAAGCCACAAAATCCCCGCACACTGAAAATGCCAACTTGTTAAGCTGCGAAACAGCTTTAACGTCCAGTGGCCAGTAAATTGTGCTGTGGTTAATAGTGGTTGGATGGATAGTGGGTGGTGCTGCTGTTGAATGTTGTTGTTGTGGCTTTAATTATCATTAATTTGTTTTCAAATACTCGCTACTACTACAACAACTAGTTCCACTGCCAAAACTAATTGTCAGCGGTTTAGTTTTAATAATTGCTCGGAAAATTTGTCTAATCAGCCAGCCAATTAACTTTAGAAATGGCTAATACTTAAGGTAGGTGCCCAATTTGTATTGGCCATTTTCTTACTGTAATTTAAAATGTCAAACCGAAAAACCAAGGGCTATACTAACGCCCGTTGCCCTTTCTGCTTGCCCACTCCTCCCACTCACCTACTTGTATATTTGTATATGCTTTGTTAATGTACCCAACAAACACACACAGCCACATCCGCACACATATATGTATTTATACACCCGCAGCTGTTATTGTGTGCTGGATGATTCTTTTTCGTTGTTGTGTTTTTGTAACGCGCCTGGTCAAATTTGCATTTTTAAGTGAAAATTTAATGTTTTTTTTCGTGAGTGAGTGTGTGTGTGTTTGTGCTTGTTTGTTCCTCGTTTTCAGTTTTGTGTTTATGACGGATATGATGCCTCCGACAAGTGTTGAAATTTATGTATACTTTCCCCATCATTTATGTATGTATATATCAATCCTGCCTGCAACTAGCACATGCATAAATAACGAAATATACGTATGCATACATACATACTTAAATGTTCAGATGAACATTTATAACATTCTCATATGCGATTTTAATTAGGATTTAGTTGTTGAAGTTGAAATCAAAGAAACAAAATGGGTATTACAATTAAAACAAGATACATGCATTAGTTTGTCTCTTGAAACGAGAGTTAGGAGGCAAAGGAGCTTTAAACAGTGCACACATGATTTTAGGTTAAGCATCATCTGCTGTTGTCTTATGTGTCTAAGATGATAGTGTAACCAGCGAGAGTATATAGTTTTTCCTATGCTGCCGCATATACCTGAAATTAATTGCATTTTATATCTGTAACAGAAAATCGAAAGAACAATTAAGCATGAGAACCATTTTCTTTATTTTGTGGCAAATTAATTTTTTAACAGTTTTAAAATCAACATTTATTATTATTTATTATTTATGAGCTGCATGCCGTGCCGCAACGAACAAGAAACGAAATAAAAAATTAAAGCAAAAAATATTATAGCATACTTTTATGGGCTGGCAACCACACGACGCCAGTTTGCGTGCAAAATTCGCTTTTATTATAAATGTGAACATACACACCCACGCACACAAACATGCACACCATTATGCAAATTGGTAAGCAAAACATATATAATACAATATAAAATATATATAGCCAAGTAGCTGGCGCAGCTGTAAAGCTGTGCTGTAACCCAAAAAATAAAAAAGAATTTACTGCAATCGTACAAATCAAATCATAGCTGATTTGCATACATACAACTAGTATTTGTGTGTGTGGGTGTGTATGCTTGTGTATACACCATATCAATTACATTACATACTCAGAGTGGATATATTTGGATGTTACGACTAGTGCTGCATATGGTGTTTTTTGTAGTGCGTCAAATCTTTGACCAATTTCGGTCACGTAGCGGCTTCATAACGCGGCTGACCCCACAAGTATGTAGTGCAGAAATTGTATTGAAATTGTCCCCCCCTTGAACTCTTAACAGCTCCTCTCTTTGGCAACAGTCGTGGCCTAGCACTGACCACTTTACGTTTGGGGTCATTCTGAAGGCATGTGCTATACCGCGATTGCTGTTGCTGTGTTGTGTGCTTAGGAATCCATAAAATATTTATGCTTCCAGTCCAATTGAAGGGCAATGCTTGGGGCGATACTTGAACCACGTAACGTACTAAATAAGTGAGACCTTTGCTTGTTGGACCTCAGAGAAAGTTTGATGGAGTTATCGTTGGCATGCAAAGTAAACAAAGTTGATTATGTTGTGTACGGTGTGTGTACACTGGGCAGCAGGCAAATTGTGGCAACAACAAAAGTTAACGTAATGAAAACTAGCTTGCCAAGTGGAAATTGCATGCAAATGACTAATACATTGGTTTTTTTTACTTTCCTTTTTGAAAGTATTATAGTGCAGTTAGGGCTGAAATATTCAAACTGTAAATCATGTCAATGTTAAGGCCAAGTTAACAATCTTAAGCATATGAGCCTTTGGTTAGCATATGCAAAATCGCTCCTGGTTTTTATTGTGGCACAGTGCCAGACACCAAAACCGACAGTGAATGGCATCATTTGGGTCATTGGGTGCTATTAAAACAGGAGCATTGATTCGTATATAAACTCATCGTATACTGCCCACTGTTTGAGACTTTTGTCGAGACTTTGTTGCTTTGCTTTTGCCTTTGTTTATCTGGCAGCGTAGCAGTTCAATGGCACATGAAATTATGATAGTTACTCGGTATTTTTGGTGTTTAGTGTTTGGTATTTGGAGTCGTAAATCTTGCTGCCACAGTGTCTGCTTGATTTGCCAAATATAAAGGCCATTCTTCTTGCCGTCCATTAACTTTTATGTATGTGGGGGTGTGCGTGCGTGTCTGCGTGTGTGTGTGTGTGTGTATATTTTCAAAATAGAATTTCACTTATTTGCCGCCGGTCAATGACAGTGGCAATAGATTTTTGCCACATCTTTGTTCTCGCCCCTGTAAATTTGTTCGCCTGTTCGCCTGACCTTAGCCATAAAGCTAACCCAATGATGACTGTTGCCTCAAAGCTATATACTGAAATGTGCTAGACAGTCATTAAGATCTCTCACCATCGTTTATAAAATAACTTAGTTTTTATTTTGTACAAAAAAATATTGTATTGTAGGTCTTTAAGTATATAATTCTTTTCAACGAACCCTAACTTATCAGATTCATACTTTCACATTTGTGGCTTCTACTAAATACAAAAGAAAAACAAATAACTATCAAGCTAATAGTTTAATTACAAAAGCATTCAAGTTGCACGATGCGTGACGCGGCTGTTGCACGCAGCAATCGCCACACGCATAATTTACCAAATATTGAATTTCGAAATACTATTTTGCAAATACCTTGTCCCCTTACTAACAGCGTCCATTACCATGTTGGCCATGCAAATCCACACGGCCAATCAAACGCATACAAGCAACGGCTAAAAGGGGTTGAGCTCACTGTTGTGTGGGTGGGAATGAGTAACGGGTTTCGCTTCGATACGTCGCATAGCTTGGCGTCCCGGTTACGATTATCCCCCACACTTCCCACCCTATCGGCAATCCCTCCACACATCCATCCGTTTGTTCATTTCATTCTGTGCATGTGCATGTCAAAGTAATGGATGAAAATGAATTTCAGGCGTATAGCCGTAAACCCAAAAACTAGGCAAACCACCCAAACCGCCCAACCACCAATGTGTCGAGTGTTGTCGGGGCGGTTGAAGTAATGGAGTAAAGGGTGTCTGCGGTGTCTGTAGAGCTGAAAGTGAATGACTTTTGCGCCTGGCATTTAAATGAGGGCGCAGCTTAAATGGATTTTGGGATACACTCAAAAGTGGCAGCACCCAATGCCAACCTACATACAAAAATATACATATATATACATACATGTAGTACGTTTGTGTGTGTGTGTGTTAACTATAGTCATCTTCTTTAATGCCTGAGGCCTTGCTTGCCAGCTTGCTTGACTGCATCAGTCCGTTAGGCGGCTTAAACTTTTGACTTTCGATTTAAAATGTTGAGTTTCATTTCATTTGCATCTCATTTTGTGTATTCTCTCTCTCTCTCTCTCTCTTTTACCTGCCTCTAATTAAGTCTTGCATTTGTTTTGCCCATGCATGCCGTTAATTGAGTTGTGACTTGCAACATGCCCTTGCCTCAAGCTCGGTTCAGTTTATTCCTTACTCGTCTATCTTCCTCTCCCTGCATCTGTTTTGCCTACCCCATGCATTAAAAAAAAAATACTTTTCGTAATTAAAAATTAATTTTGTGTCGTGTCTCTTTATGGTTACGTCTAGATAAGAAAGATCTCCTTCTCCTTCCTTTCATTCACCTTGTTCCATTCACTTTGCCAGTTGCGGCTGCCGCTCTTCTCCACAAGTCACACGCACACCACGCCCACACATACATACACACATTTATTCATTTATTTTTACATATATGCTTATCAAAAGGTGTGTATCCTGACTGCGCATTGTTGTGGTTGTTGTTGTTGTTGTTGTTGTTACTGCTGCTTCAGCAAAGCAATTCAACGAATTTAAATTTGGAATAAAATTCTTTGCAGTTAAAAGGAAAGCAGTTAGGGCATGAACAGTTAACACAATGTACAAATTTTTATAGAATGTCATTTGCAGATTTCTATGAAGCCAATCATATTGATTATGTAGATTACAGTTCATTTCAATTAAAGAACAGCAATTGAATATCTTTAAGAGATCTGTCCTGTAGCTAAGAATTGATGAAGGTTTTACTTTATTGTTGCTGTGTTATTTGTGAATTCGATTGGAAATATTTGCACATCATATATATGAGTACATTGTTTTTTATTTAAGCTTTTATTTTGAGCTTTCCAATGCAAATTCTGTTTATTTTTTATTGAATATTGCACGAATGCATTTTGATTTGCCAGCAAAAGTGCCGTTGTTCGACAAAGAGCGAGGTAAACCCCTAAGAGTTCAGGGAAATACTAGATGCTTTTCACTATTAATATTATTATTTTTTTCATGTCAGCAACACAAATACCAGAGGAGTTCATTTCTTTTACTTATCTACTCCCTATTCCCATCTCCATTGCTGACTGTACTGCCGACAAAATTTAATTTTTTTTGTGTTATGTTGTGTTTTGTTGTCAGCTGTGGTATGTCCTGTTATCTACTATTTGCATATCACACACACACATACAAACCTAACTCCTGCACAGCTTTTTTGTTGGTTTTTAGTTATTTGGGTCAGCGGCAGGTAAAAGTACATACGTACTTGTAGCTGGTCAAAGGCGTATATGGCAAATATTTGTGCTGTCACTTGATTGGCTGAAGTGCAACAAAATGTTACAAAATGCTGGCAAATGCTACCGTTGATTGGCGTAATTCAATTATGACAATTATTTCAATGTGATAAAAAACCTGAAAACCCATGCAAACAAAAATAATATGATTGAGTTTAGATTTAAGCATGCCAATATTTCGATTGATTCTTTTGGAATGTTTGCAGCACACATAAATCACGTATACGCTTAACGAACGCATTAGTTGTTGTTGTTGTTGCTGTTCGCAGTTAAAGCCAAAATTGCTTCACCCTTGTACTTTAGCGCTTAACACTATATCGAATGGGATTGTTTTGGCGTAACTCATGTTATTCTAAATGTTGTGGCATTCGCATGTAGAGACTATTGTTGGGGATTAATGCTACAACCACATGAGCTGAACACAAGCTTAACTTAATATTATCGCTTGTGTGATAGAGTTATGTGAACATTTAGCACATTATAATGTTACTCATTATAAAAGCTCTTTCTTTTTTGCAAAAGTATTTTTATTCAGTATTAAATTGTTTCAGAAATAGTTTACCCTTCGAACTTAAATAGCTGTTGGCACATTTGTATATATAAATGATCGAACCTCTTAAAGTCACGCTCTTACGTTGTTATAACAGTCTTTGTCTTACAAACTCAACTGTTGAAACATATTTTTGTGGCCTTACATTTGTGGATTGTTCTTATAACAAATCGCTTTTTAAATTCTACCTCCCTTTAAGTTCGTCTGTCTGTTAACTTAAAGTTATTTTCTGATACATTTAGTACATATATATATATATGTATGTAATATTATCTCTTATGCATTCGAATTGTATCTATTGTATTTGCAGGAAGCTTATCGCCGCTGGGTCTGCAGCACGCTAGTGCCGTATTATGCTGAACCACAGGATGTTGATGCAACGCCAGCCGATGACCTTGCCAAACGAGGGGCAGCATCAGCGACAGCGGGTAGAAGTAAACGCGATGCACGCAGCAATGAAAGCGAAGGACCTGGAGCAGGGACTGCGGCAGATGGTGGCAGTGGAGATGTTGTGGCTGGTGGCTTGGCTGATGGCACGGGCGGCATCAAGCATAAATCTCAGAAATTAATCAGCAATAACAATAAATCAAATAACGGCAATAACATGAACGGGCGCCAGATTAATCAACAGCATGACGAGAACAATGAGCCGCAAAACAAAAATCCAAATGGCCATGTGAATCGTAATCGGAATGTTGCAAATGTTGCGAATGTGGCTCAAGCGTTCTACGATGTTGTTGGCATTGCCCAGCATCAAGCCCAGTTCCGTTCCCAATCCCAATACCATAAAAGCGACGGTAACAAAAACACCAACAACAACAACAACAAAAGCAGAGGAGCAATTGCTCAGCAACAATTCAATAATTTCATATCGACTGCCAAAAATGCGGATCCCAGTGCAGCGGATCCAGTGATATCAAAACTACAAAAGAGGTAATAAATCCAGCTCGTTTTCTTTTATTTACATTGCGTATACGTTATTTAATCGGCTATCGTTTTTAATAGATCAACACGCAAGGCAGAATTTCGTAAGCGCCGACGCATTCGACCCTGCCTCAGTGTGTGCCAAACAGTGGAACAAAAGTGCCCCTATCTGCTGCCCGCCGATCGCGCCCCTGCGCTGCCCACCCAATATGCCGGAGAGCCGACATTTGTATGCCTAGGTAAGAGTGTATATATATTGCACAGAAGTATTAATACTTGAACCATATTGAATGAACTAATCCAGGTATTAGGGATGTTATCGCAAAGCTAGGTAGTACTTTATTAAAATCGAACGTTAATGCCTTGCCAACAAGTCGTATACACATCTTAATACAAAAGAGGGTACCGTAAGATATGAACCCTTTAAGAGGATAACAAATAAACCAATTCAATCCATTTTGAATAAACAAAACTTAATGACTTTTCCACTTGCTCCACTTGCAGATCAAAACATACCCGAGACCGGCGAACAGTTGAAGAAATCAAGCTATGGCCCCAACGAATGCTGCTACAAATACTGCAATGGACCGATTGAGGGCATCTGCACCATTTGCCAAGAGTTTGCACCCACTTCCGAGCGCAACAGCAACAACAGTTCGAGCAGTCACCGTGTTCACAACATAACGCTAACGATGAGCTCGCCGCCGGGAGAACACGCACGTGCCGCCAGCGTCTCTGTGGCGCTAAGGAACGTTAGCCAAGCGGAGAAGCAGCCAAAAGCGGCTGGGGCTGAGCTATTGGAGCGTCTGCCGTATTATGCCCGACACGACAGCGTCTATTACTATGACGATGACGAGGGCAGCGATATGCCGGAGTTGGCGCTGTCTGGCGGCTGTGCGCCGGTGCCATCGGTCAGCACACGCTGTGAGATACCCTACTATGCATCCGGTGTGGCGCCGTCGCCGCCAACTCAGCTGCTGGTCTGGTTGAGCGCCCTGCTCGGTCTGCTAAGCAGCTGTGGGGCGGCACGACAGCGCTGCGGACGCGCCCGCCACCCAAGTTCCCGTGTGAAATGCCCACCCAGCTGTCACGAACTTCTGGCCACTAGCTCCAGTTCGCATACGAGTTTAAGTTTGGTTCGGAGTCAGAGCGGGTTGGCGCAACTTGGCGCCGGCAGCGGCAGCGGTATCAGCAGCGGAAGTGGATATGCAAGCAACACTGCCAACCATAGAAAGGGACAATGGGCGTGGGCGTGGTCGTGGGCAATGGCGTGGGCATGGGCATGTGCATGGGCGTGGCCATTGAATGCGTGTGTGAGGAAAGTTCGATACTTTCGGAGCAGCAGTCGCAGTAAATTAAAATGCAAAATGCGGAGAAGGTGGCTAAAGGAACGTTGTCGTATAATTAACTTTAGAGACTTACGGCAACTACAAAAAATACGAATCAAGTGCAGCGATAGGAATAGGAATGATAGAAATTATCGTTACTTCTACTACTACAACTACAACATAAACGATTGGTGGCGAAGATGGAAGTGGTTCATTGTTGGCAGTGCGGCAACCATCATCTCAAATGGCGCCTTATAGTGCATGCAATTCGTATGCAGCCACTAACCTACACACACACACACACACATACACAGATAGCAAATTTCCATGCTGAGATTTGCAGTTCAAACAAAAAAGAACAAAAAAACAAACAACAAACAACAAAATGTCATTAATTGTATTTCGTACTTTAGAAAATTACTCGTAATGCTAGCTAATTAAAAAACGAAACGAAAAAATAACGTTGAGTGTAAAAAGCAAACAAAATGGAATAATATGAAATGTGTAATAATAAAATTGCAGGTCGTGTTCTTTTGCAATTGTTTTTTTTTTTTTTGGTGCCAAGCCGTTAATGAAATGTAACGAAAATTAAATGAGAAACGTAATGAAATGGAGATAAATAAGAAAGGCAAACAAACACTTTAAATATTTATGGTCCTCTTTCAAGTGAAAAATAAATAACTAAAGAAACCAAAAATAAAAGTAAATAAATTATAAATCTCTATTAAAACCTAAAACATAACAAAGCAAAAACAAAAACAAAACTTCAACAAATAGCATATTTTATTACAACTAGAAACAAATATTAATAATTAATTAAACAAAAAACAACTGCCACAAAAATAGGTTTTTTTAGGTAAACATTTAACAAAAACAAAATCGAAAATCGATAAACAAATACCAAAAAAAAAAACCATAAAAAACAACAACATTTAAACAAACGTGTATGAGGCGAGATACATAATTATACACACATATAGTTATAAACTTAAATAAAAAAGGCGGATTAAAACGAGAACATTTTAGGTTAGCTAAGTATAATGAAAACAACACAAACGCAAAATGAAATTTACAACTAGACTAAAGAAATTTCAGATAAAAACCAAACACACACACACACACACAGGCATACACACACACACACACACACATAATGGACGCTTATCAAATCAATTTCAAAACAAATAACTGGATAAAAAGCCAAAAAAAAAAACAATTATAACATGAAAAACTTTACTTAATGCATAAATTAGTTTAAAAACAAATCAAATATTATAACATAGTCACAACAAGGACAAAAAATATATATATACAAATATAAAGAAAGCGATTTGATAGAAGAAGTAAAATAAAGAATAAAATTAACAACAAGTTGAAGATGAAGGAGAACAAGAAACAACCAAAAATGTGTCTAAGATTGTCTTTATTTAGTTTTTAAACATGAACTTTGTATAACCAACAAATAAAAACAAAAACAAAAACAAACAAAAATATAAAGCGCACAGTAAACTTAACATTAAGGTTCATTAACGATATAGATGCGAATGAAATGAAGAAAAGAGCATATGCATACGATTATATACGAGGTTAGGCATGGCGTATCTAATATATTGCCCAGATAACGCAAAGCAACATACAAAAGAAAATGATAGAGAAGATGAAGACGCCGATATAGAAGCAACAACAACATACCTACTATATAAATAGTGCATACAAATAATAATAATAATAATAATAATTTTTGTAATAAAGTTAACTCTATGTAGCGTACATAAACATTAACATAAAGAGCATAAATATATATATATATTATATATATATATTTATATAATTAACAATTTATCGTACATACTTGCAAAACAAAACAAAACAAATGAACCTATAGGCAAACAATAAAAAACAAAAGAAGGGGAAAAAATGATGATGCAGAAAACAAAACAAAAACATTATGATATACATATAAGTATTATATGAGAATAATTAGTTACTAAATGAAATAAATGATAGATGTATTTGGTATTAACTAATTGCCTATCGAATTAAGCATGTACCACCAAAAACATGACTCAACTCTCAAATCTCCTAACACTTCACACCACCAATATTCTCTCTCTCTCTCTCTCTCTCTTACACTCTCTCTCACTCTCTCTCTCTTTCTCTCTAAATCACATATTTGTGTTAATTTGTAAAGTTTTTGAACCACTTGCACCACCACTAACCAATCACTTTAGAGCGTATTGTTTCCTTCTGTTTTCTAGCATTCTGCAGTTTTTGTAAAGGTTAAAGCACTGCAGGCAGTACTTGGAACCAAACATTTTCAACAACTTTCCTGACTTGACTTTGACATTTAAACTGACGCGATACTTTACTGAATATAATGTCACTTTTAGAGAAACCAAAAATAAATTGTGGAACAGCACTTTTAGTGTGGTATGTTAGGTGTTGTTTGTAGATAACAAACTGTAAGATGTAGTTACAATCATATTAATCGAACTCTTCTAACAATATTTTCGCATAATTTCAAAGCGCATTTAAGCTTGCCAAAGCTCATGCTCAAGCTTTGGAATATTGCGTTGTTTAACTTCGTATAAGCGCCTTGCTTTCACTTCTCTTATTTCCATATCAATACAAATCACAACCTGCTATTTGCCTTTGTAAATACACAAATACATATACAAACACACACACGCACACACACACACACACACACACACACACACACACATCTTACACATCGTTAATGAAAAGTATGAATTTTAAAGATTCTATTTCTGTTCCTAACTTTACTTATGAGAGTTCTTTGGTACTTCTTTTGATTCATGCCAACAAAATTGAGATATGAACTTGTAATCGCACACGGTTTTTGTGTGAATTTCTAATTAACTGCATGTTAACAAGACGACGAGAAGGAGGAGAAGGAGTAGAAGAAGGATGCGTAGGAGGCGAAATTTAAAAACTAAACATAAAGAGAAATGGAAGATGGCAAAAAAGAGGCCCACACATGAGGTTTTTGGGGGCGAAAATAAAAACCATTTCGAAGCGAGAGCCGCTGGCATAAATTGCTCGAATATGCAAATTGTTATGAATTATTGTGTACTTTTGTAAAACTTTTTGATATATATAATATAGTTAACATGAATAGATGCCTAAATAATAAATTAAATGTTAATTTATTTAAATGTAAACAATAAACTTTAACAAACGAAACGAGAATAGAAACGCTGGCGAAATTAAAAATGCCTCGATTTTGAATGCGTTGGCATCATTAGAGATCCCACAAAGACATATATGTATGTATATCTAACTAGTTGAATGGTGATGGAAAATGTTATAGAATGATATAACAATAACGATAAAGATAAAGATAAAGATAAAGATAACGATAGCGATAACGTTAACAAATATGGAATCTGGAATTCGGAATAGATGGATCGAGCATAAAATTACTTTACAGCAACATTTTACATTCAAATTTTGTGTACAAAAGTAACAATTGCGCAAATGCCATTGCATAATTTTTGACATTTCATACTCGTAATGCTAGAGGTCATTTGAATGATAACAAAAATCTTGATATCGATAGCGATACCAATACCGATACCGAAAAAAACCAAAAAACAAAAACAAAACCGAAAATCGAAATCAATACAAATAATTAGCACGAAAACCAAAATATATTATAAATAATTAAAATTAAAAACAACAACAACAACAACAAGTATATATACAATAATTTTGTAAAACGCGCAACAGCTGCTGAACAACAACAACAACAACAAAAGCAGCTGAGCAAGAAAAAAAAATAAGAAGAAAAATTAAAAAAAAAAAAACAATGTTATGGCAAGGTAGCAATTATTTTTTACAAAAACAAAAAATCAAAAAAAAAATACAAAAACTATTTAATGTATGTAAAAAATTAAAATGAATATGAGGAGAAATTTTAAAATGAGGGAAATGCAAAAACCAAAATTCTTTTTAGGCCACAAAACGATAAAGAAAAATAAAAAACTTACAATTACATAAATTATGTGCCAAGCGAGAACTTATTCAATGTATCGTATTTGATATCATCACCAAGGCGAGCACAGCATTAACAAAATATATAAATAATTAAAACACAAACAAAACCAAAACAACAATCTCATGTCAAATTTAATTAAAATGCAAACATTAAAAGATTTAAAAACAAAAGAAAACAAAACAAAATATGATAGCGTGCAGACGATTTCAAATACTCTTACCAAAAGTATTTCAAATATGTGTGCACAGAACACTGAGTAAGCCTAAATCTTAGTAATCCTTCACTCCACCCCACCCATAAAGTTCCCCTCACAACACAACACAACACAACACAACCTTCACACTCTCGAGATACGAACAAACGGTCAAGTTTGTTAGTTAATTAATATGATGAAATGAAATTATTAAGAACAAAGAAAAATACAGCTAAAAACTTTAAAAAAAAAACTCAACTGAAATCTTCTGTACTTGTTAATTAACAACAAAACGACGAAAACAACAACAACAAAATCAAAGCCACATTTAGAAAACAAAAGAAATAACTTAAATTTAATAATAATAATAATGACATGCTAAAACTTTAACTATAAACCGAATTAAAACTGATGAGCCTAAGAGAAAAACCTTCATAAAGAATTCCCTAAACAAAAAAATCAAAACAAAAAATACTAATTACTTGGCCCCAGTCGAAACGATTTACTTAAGTCTAACAAGAATAAAACAAATAACGAAAATCCAAAATAAAATTGAGAAATAATGTAATAGTAATACTATATCATAATAACACTAATAATAATATGGCATATAATGAGAACTAAAACCAAAGAAGAAAAACAAAAAACAACTGGCATAATTATGGTAATTGTAAAATAATTAAACAATGACGTAAACGTGAAAAAGTGAAAATAATAAAAATAAATTGTTGTTATTGAATGTATTTGTATAGAAAATTATTATGATTATGACGATGAATAATAAATGATTACAAATAATAATTATTGTTCAAAAAAAAAAACCAACAAAAAAATAATAAGACAAAACAAATTAATATATATACACATATATATATGAGAATAATATCTCTGACTTAACTTTATTTTAGGAAAAATAGGAAACTAGTTTCCCCAAAAGCTTTAAGCTTACACTTGACGCTTACTAACAAGCTTCGGGCTTACTTCAACCATTGAACCGGCAGCAGAATTTCAGCTTCTGCCATTTTATAATATGCCCCAATGACCCGATTGGCAGCACTTTTTAAAGCACAAGCATTGCGTGATAAATACGCGATTCGTTTGCACATTTTTTTGCGTACTTTTCTTTTATTATTATTTTTTTGATATCCTAAATGCCAAAACAGCAGAGAATCGCCAACAGCAAACAACAAGCGGACCGTAATTAGACTGTATGCTGTGTGGACAAGCGGGGAGTGGACGAGCCAACGGATCCAATTCGGTCGGTTGCAGGCCGAAGCCGCTGCCGAAGTGAACGCTTTCAGGTGTTCGCAGCGGCAGGCAACTGTGCCTCAGATTCAGATTCGTTTCAACTCGCGAAAGGGAAAGTTCGTGTTACGGACGTGCAGCCGGCTTAGCATGTAAGACGTCCAATTGCCACTTGCCACTTGCCACTTGCCACAGTTGCGTGCCTCGAATCCAAGTCCAAGTGCGACTTGTCAGATACGCACTACAGCCATAGGCTGGCTTTAAGTGTTTGTGTGTTTCCTTTTTGCGTGTGTTGAATTGTGTGTAAAACTGTCCAAATATTTGCATAGGCCACACGGATAAACGTTAAAGTTAACGAGCTGGCGGTCAACTATGCCCAAAAAAACTTTACTGCTTTTTATTTTATACATCAGTTGAGTGCGGTTTGTATTGCATACTTTACGGGCTGCTCAGCAGGGAAAACAACAGCTGTGGAAAACAGTACAGAAAACGTGTGCAAAAACTAGTTACAATTAACACGAGTCGTTTTTCTCGCCATGTCAACTGTGTGTTATTGTGTGTTTGTGTATGAGTTGTGTTTGTGTACATGTTAATTATGGCCAACAGCATCAAATTCAAAAAAGGCCGAGAGAGCCGCCTTTCCAATTAACAGTCAACATGGCTTTCTACTTCGTTTGTTGCGACAAAACAAAATGTTTTGCACAAGTCGCGAATGAATACGGCTAATCCCTCTGACCAAAAAGGTCAAAACATAATTGTTATTGACACTGAAATGTGAATAAATGAGCGCAGGACATGTTTCAGGCAATGTTTGTTCTTTGTTTCCCGTTATACTGCATAAGTGCATTAAAAACTAATTTGACATGTCAAAAGCTTAATTATATGCGAATTTATACAATTTACTCTAATTATGAATTTTATTTCAGACAGAAAAGGTTAAATAAAGGTGAGAATCTGCTAAAGGTTTATTTCAAGACCAACGTTAAAAAGCTTGTTATTAATATTCAGCATATAAATTGGCAAGGCATCAAGCTGAAACCTCATTTTTTCTTATTCAAAAAACAAACTTATTAAACGAGCATCAATACATTTTCAATATTTAAAATATTACAAACTGTCAAATCACTTTTAATAAAATTGTTTCTATTTTTGTGAATCAAATACTGTACCTTTTTTCTTGCAGAAGACAGAAACTTTTGCGCAAGTTTAAATAGTTGAAAAGAATCCGTTTAAAACTTTAGTAAGAAAACTTTCTGGTATCTACTTTAATTATTCATGCTTCAATTACCATTTCTCAAGGCACATCTAATAGCTTAATGTCAGCTTTAGATTTGACTTATCTAATTAATTGGTATCTTACAATTGATTTTGGTACATTTTCTATACTTAGCTTTTTAAATTCAACTCTCTAATTTGCACAACATTTAAAGAAATCTATTTAAGTGTTTAAATGACCAATTGCGCAATAGGTTAACTACGCTGGCCATCATAATATGAATAATTAATAGAAAGCAATTTTGGCCATGCTGATGGCCATTAGAAGACTGCGTAAATTGGCTAAAAAAAACTCAATTCTCTTGTAGATACAAATGTAACTGAGCTTAAAGTGAAACGTGACTGAAGAAAATTACTTTAAAAAAAATAAAATAAAAGTAAAGTTTAAAAATGTTGCCAGTTAAACAACGAGGAACGCTGCCAGCAATGTTAATCAGCGCCTTGCTGCTCTGCGCATTAATAATTCAAACGCAACAACAACAAAATGTCGAAGACGACGCACCAATGTCAGCAGCGCCGTTGGCAGCGGCTGCATTAAAAGCTCAGCAAATACGCGAACCAGTTGATGTGGTGAATAAAGCGTCAGTCGAGACGCGCAGCGGTAAGTAAATAAACCGATGATTAACCAAGGGGTTACTAAGTGTTCGGTTTTAAATTGACAGCTGGGCATCGCCTGCCACGCAGCGTATTCCATGTGCGCTGGAATCCCAATGAGAAATTCATTGTAGAGAGTCGCGAGAGTCCAGCGATTAATTCATCAAAATTGGCGCCGCATCCGCGTCTCAAGGTGTCCAAGAACACCAAGCTTACTCTCAGTCCTAAGTTGTATTTGTGCCACGACAAGTATGCGGAACAGTGTCACAATAAGACTGCATCTTTTCGGCGTCGCATTGTGCAGGCTTTTGAGCGTTCCATGACTGAGGCAGTCAACGAATCCAATCATTATAACGTGGACTATAAGCCAGTCTTTGGCGATAGCTTCGAGGAGCAATATTATCCTTCGACCTGCCTGGTCATGGAGGCGGGCGTTAGAGTATTGCGACGCAAAGATGAACCCTTCAATAAGCTTCCATTTGGCAAGCTGTTTCCGCGCCAGAAACTCTTTCGCAATGTCAAGAATGTAAAGACCTGTGCAATTGTCTCTAGCGCTGGGTCGCTGGCTGGTTCCAAGCTGGGTCGCTTTATAGGTAAGCCATACATCACAATTCATACAGCATACTCGGAAGAATGTAATACATTGACCATAAGTTAACGGTTGATTGATTTGATTCCATTTGCTGTTGTCGCCTACTCCAATTATGCTAGATACACACGATATCGTCATGAGATTTAATCATGCACCGACACGAGGACACGAGGTGGATGTTGGCAGCAAAACCACAATACGTGTGGTGAATTCACAAGTAGGTTTAAAGCAATGCAGTTCCGTTTTGAGTGCTCAGCATTGCTTTATTGCTCAGTCAATCAATCAATTTATCAATGATGAATTAAATCTCATCAATCATTGTTGCAGGTGGTGACCAAGCCCGAGTTTGATTTCGCACATGCGCCCATCTTTAGGAATGTGACAATCGCCGCCTGGGATCCTGGCCGTTACAATGGCACCCTCGAGGATTGGCTGACCAGTGCCGATTATGATCTGTTCACCAATTATGAAATCTACAGGCGCAGATATCCAAAGTCTCGTGCTTTTCTCATCGATCCCCATTCGGTTTGGCGTCTTTGGCAAAGTTTGCAAATGTTTGCCGGTAACCGATCTATACGTCGCAATCCGCCCAGCTCTGGTTTTATAGGTAAACATTAAAAGTGGATTAAAATCTTAAACGTTCCATATTCAAGTATGTTTTTGGTTTTGCCTCGCCCAACGGGTCACGTACAAGCATTTAGCTTGCCACTAAGCATTTTAGTGTCGTTTATCTGCACTGAGGAATCTTTTACCCATACAGTTTTGTTACGTTGTTTAGTTTGTTTGCTCAAGAGCAAATCGAATAGCTAGCAAACAAGCTGTATATATTATGTTTAAAACACAATAAAATAAAGTATATTTTTATATATTAAAGTTAGTTAGTTAGTTATTCGATGTGTATATTAATATTGAAAACTTTTACGAAAACGGGTTTAATACTTTAAGCATTGGCAGAATTTACCTTCAAAGAGTAGTATTTCTCATTACAAGAGTATAATTAAATATTAAACAGCTGTTTTTTTTTCCTTAATTACTTTGTAGGCTTGGCATTGCTGTTGCCGCATTGTCCTCAGGTAGATTTTGTGGAATATGTGCCATCAACGCGTCTCAATGGACGTTGTCATTACTACAGCAAAGAGGTAATAACTCTTACCTGTCCGCTTTAGTTATTGCCACGTTGTTAATTCCTTGAATTTTTCAGATGAATTCGGCATGTACATTCGGCTCCTGGCATCCCCTGGCCGCCGAAAAGCTCATGGCTCTGGACATGAATGTTGCTGATGACATGTCTGTCTTCCAATTTGGAATATTACGCATACGACGGCCCGATAAGCTGCTCTGTGGCTTTAACTTTTTTGGTTACTGATTCCTGATCCCTTGCAGAGCAGAACAGGCACCAGTTACAATCAATGTGCATTTAATCAAGCGGTTTTCACACACACACACACACGCACGTTTCAAGTAGCTTACAAAAAGAAAATATAAGATACAAGAGGCTGCAACAAGTAATATTTGCAATAAATATATCAATAAATATGTACTGAGTATGCGTATTTTTATTTGTTTATGCATAGTGAGAGTGAGTGGGTGGGTGTGGTTTTCCTTAAACAAGGCGGAAGCGGGAATACCCTTGAGATTGAAACAGTGGAAGACTGAGGAGACTGAGACTGGCTCGCCCACGCAATAATACTCTTCATAATGGACAATGAAGTCAGTTTAGTGCCTGTCGTACTTGATACTGATTGTTTGTTTACACTTCTGGGTAGCCGCTAGAGCAGCTGCAGTCCTTCTGACAGACCCAAAGATACCCAAAAAAACAGAAACTATTACCTATATAATAAAGCACAATACCAACTTTAACCTTCCAATGATATCTTTAAAGTTAATCAATGCCAAAAAGAATTGCAAATAATTTTGTTTAGACACCTAATTAACAAAAAACTATAAATTATACATACATATATCTAGACTATACAATGCCCATAAACTAAAAGCTGCTCTATTATAATTAAAATATAGTCTAATAAACAGTTATAAACTTTTGTAAACCCTACAACGACCTTACAATGCTGGGTATGTTGATAACTGCTGCATGTTTTAACCATTAAATGCGATAACTGTTGTCTACACAGCGCAACTGAACAAAATATGCATATTATTGTCAAGAGGCGAGAGTAGCAAAGAGCTGAGAGACACAGGAGCAATTGAGTTTATGGATTAAGGGCGGGGTCTGGGGGCATTGCTCATTAATACGTGCTGCGGCGTCGGAAACGTGCCTCGCATGCCAAGGAGCAGCTGGCGTGAAGACCAACAAAACGCTCCAGCCCCAAAAACAGCAAACACCAAAGAGACAGACAAAATTTCCACAGAGGTAAGGAGCAACAAAAACAAAATATTTATACAAAATAACAATAATAATAATAAAAGTTATGATGGCAGTTATGCTTGAATGAAAACGCGTCGTATGCGTTATATATTTGTTGTTGCAGCAAGAAAGTGGCAATTAAATGAGATGTACGAGTGCATACTCCATCAGAATAAACATTTCAAGTCGACATTAAAGCGCATGCATTGAACCAGGAAACCACAAACACTATATCAACAAAAGGTGCGTTAAAAAACAAACGAAAGTTATGGCCAAGAGGAAAGCAATTGAACATTTTTGCTGTATTGGATCGCTCAAATGCAATCCAAATAATGCCGCGTTTGATACCCCAAAAACTGAAAGTACATAACAACAAATCGAATCAAATATTTGGGTGTCATTTGAATTTTGACAGGTGTGCAAAAATCAAAAAAAATAAATAAATAAAGTTCATCTAACCCATCCGTCAATGGCCGGGCGAAAAAGAAGACAAAGAAATTTAACTGCAACTCGGCATTCGTATATCACATTTGCATTTTCAACAAAAACATTTCTACTACCAACATACATTTGCGGCTTTTGTTTGACAAATGCAAATACGGCCCGCATGTGGCAGATGTGTGTGTGCGAGTGTGAGTGAGTGTGTGTTTGTGTGCACTCTTTCATCTCGCTTGGTTCACTTCTTTTAGCCACATTTGCACTTTACATTCAGATTTATTGTTGTTTATTTCGTTTTTTTGTTTTTTTTTGCCAAGTGCCGCACCACTTGTTTAAAAATATTGATATGTTTTGATTACCTTTTTGAACATGCGAGCGGTTATTGCTCCGCTGAACGTGATTGTAATGCCGAAAATCCGTCCAAAATTATTAATTGTATATTTATAAGGCCATAAACTCGGACTCAAAGGTGCCCAACAGCAATCAGATTCAAGTTCTAGATATTTAACATTTACCAATGTGCAAAGTTCATTCAAAGATAATTTAGTTACCATGAATGAGTAATGAGTTAATTTACACATATACTAGGTAAACATTCCAGTTAGGCTTAGAAAATACCAAAAGAATATTAGCTAATTGCTAACCTTGAACAGATGTCTGAGTGAAAGGCCGACAAAAGGGAATTAGGTATCAATCTATCTACAATCGATTCTGACAAACTATTAATTTGTTGGATTACAAGTATGCAAATTATATTTCATATACAAAATGCACCCCAAAGTGTTGATGCCTATAAAACTTGGTTATTAGCTTAGCTTAGTTATCAGACACTAATGTGAGAGCATGCGAATAACTAATCGGATATACGAATATAGCTTTAAAAAAGTCATTAGGCAAGCGGCTAATTGACATTCCAGATGCTGCACAAAGATGATAGGGGGAATGTTCTAAAGTTTAAAGCTAAACATCTTGATGACGATGCGTAAAAATAGGGAGATACATTTGCAATTGTTATTAGGTATGTTGTGTGCATATTCTAATTGAGTTTCTATTTGTTGTTAAATGACAGCTCTGGTCGCAGCGGAGGGTCAGCAACAACAGCAACATTGGCAAACGACATCGACATCGATATCAAAATCAACATCGACATCGACATGAATTTTGCGTCTGTTTTATATTATAAGTTGGTGCTGTCAAGTGGATTTGGCTGCGCTTCAATGTTGCGCTAATTTAAATCAGACTCAAGCACACAGACCGTCTGACTGTCTGACTGGCAGTTTGTTCCCTTGTTCGACTGTCAATCAAGCATCGCGAGTCATCCCACTCCAAGAATTTATCCACTATTTTTGTCTCGTAGCAGCTGCTAAATTTGAGTGAAAATCCAGCGATTCGCATATAATTGTTATCAAATTTCCCAAAAAATTTAATTATTCACTTGTCGTCTGGTTTGTTTTTTTTTTGGAGCGAAAGCATTACTCAAGACATTTTCTCTGAATTCTTAGCTAGTCACTCGAAATATGAATTTTATGTGGTTTAATTGTACTTTGCATATTGTCAAAAAAGGTCTGTTTCTCGTTTATTGTTATCCAATGATGCATCGGGGCGTGGACTACGACCACAAGACCACGTACCACATACCACACTTGGCTCCCAACAGATAACTTAGCCAAGAGACCAGGCACGAGACAAAGGTGGCTCAGACACGCAGCGTGCGATAAACTGAAATGCAGGCGAAAAGCAGACAGACAGAAAGAGTCAAGGTTAAAGCAGCCAGCATATCGAGTGCCAAGACAACATTTATTTGTATGCCGTTAATTGGCACTGTTCAAGGCCAAGTTGTTTTTGTGAGCTTGTGCGTTACGGTATATACATATGTGACTCAATATTTTAGCAGTTAACTGACAGCCAATCCTTACTGGGTGGATGTAAACTGAACTCTTGTCTCCCAACGCAGCTTGCAGTCCGTAAACCATTTGGACTCAAAGGCATGTGCAAAAAGATCCAGTTTGTTTGTCAAGGTAAGCAGGAAACTCGTCCAGAACTAAATCGTCCTGTAAATAAGTCGATACTTAATGGGAAACTAGATGACAATGAACTTAGACACATACGCCGAAGGGACAACTATGATTGATATTTGTATAATCCTTAAAGATGTTATACATGAAATTATCAACAATATTTCTGTTGCGACTGCGAAAGAATTTGCAAGAAAACTTACACACATCTACAGTATAGTTGAAGTAGCCATTGTCTTTAGCCATTGCTCCACTTTAAAAGTGCATAATTTATCTAAGAAATAACAGATTATTCAATGAAAATTGAAAATAAATCTACCTAACTCTTGCATTGCTTATTGTTGGTTGCAATAATTTGATGCGAAATGATAAATATTTAAAGCTGCGATTAACGGCTTTTAAATAGCAGTATTCCACAAAGACATTTGATTGCGTATTTTGGTAACAATGAAATCGGCTTAACATCTAAAATAAACTGTAGTAAGAGCTCCCAATCGATGCTATAGAAACTCATAATGCTTGTAATGTTTATTTACGCAGTTGAATAATATAAATGCTCCAATTGATAAACAAGTCAACTTAACAAACAAACTTAACAAATAAAAGCATTTTGCTACGTAAATGATCCTTAATATTTAATAATTACAAAGCACATCAATATAGATAGACCATTGGATTGAAGCTCAACTTAGGATTCTTTTATTTGTATTACTTGGGAGTGGCAAGACCATTTGATTTGTTGTCCGCCTGTTGACTTCCTGGCTGGATTATTCATTGCTAACTAAAATGCTTGGTTTATGCACATTTGTTTGATTCAATATTGTATTTAGCTTAACATAAATGCCGTACAAAGAAGCCATTAAATGAAGAAAACACAGCAGAAGAACAGAGGCATTCCTGCACGTTTGAATGTGTATAAATCAAAACATAAGAACAATATAAAATGAAATTTAGCAGCGACAATAACAACAACAATGTGAACAGCCGCGAAAAGCGATCCATTCATTTAAGACATTGGAAACGGCGTGCATATCAAATGATTCAGCACTTGAACTTCAGACAGAGAAGAAACAAGCAATAGTCGGAAGAGTGATAAAGAGAGAAATCTTCGTTGCGGTTTTGATATCATTATGGTGAGCGAGGCATCCAGCTCCAGTTCTTATCGACAGTGCGTCAGTAAAATGTATGGATGAATCAGACCCGAAGCGTATTACCAAACTGGAGCAGTAGTCTCTATGTAAGAGCTAAGCTGGGAGATAAAAGAGACAATTCCAGCTGTGGCATTACTAAGGCTAAACTTGATTGTTTTTATCTCAGTTCAAGCATTGTCTGTCTCTCGACTGTTATTGTTGCTTTGCATACTTCCCAAAACAAATGAGGAAGAGGCAAACACTACATTGAGGCATCCGTATGACAGGGAAGGACGTCGACATCTGCGACGGCTGCGACGGCTGCGACTGCGACGCTGACTGCAGCGATGACAGACTGATCCGATACGATTTAAACTTTACATTGTTGTTGCTGTTATTGTCGTTGTTGCTGTAACGCACCCCTTGATCCGAGCCATATAAAAGTATCTAAGCGCAGCGGCGTCGGCTTCAGTCTAGTTGCAAACTCGTGAAACTGTAACTGAAATTGAAATCCGATAAATTTTTAGCTGCAGTGCGCGCGGTGCTTGAGAAAAAGGCTTCCCAAAAATTACACAAAAAGAACAAAACAAAAGATATTCATCATTATTTAAATATTTATTGTTAAGCATATATGCAGAGTGCTTAAAAAAAAAGAATTAAACAGTAACTCTTCCGGCTCTAAAAAAAGAAAACATTAAAACGAAATAGCCCAAAATAAAATATATTTGAGAAAAAAAGCTGTTGCTATCAGTTTGTTGTGTGAATCATTTAATAATAGTTAATAGACGAGCCGCTAACATTCTGTTAACTTAGCTGCTAAGCTAACAGTGCTGTTAAGCAAAGATCACGAAAGGAGGACTTTTTGAACATTGTATTTGCATACAATCGCAACTTGAGGTAAGTACGCTGTTCAACGAGAAAGCTACTTAAGAGCTTTTCAACTTCATTTCGGTTTGTTATGGCCTGTTGCTTTGAATTCCAATGGCAACAACAATTTTCTCTCCGCCTGCGGCCACTTTGACCACACAAAGTGGCAGGAAATTATTTTCTAGTTCTATTCCTATGCAAAAGCCAAGCCATAACAGGGTGTCTCTGAGTGTCTGTGTGTGTGTGTGTGTGTGTGTGTGTGTGTATGTGTTTGTGTTTATAGGTGTGTGTGCTTTTTATTTATTGTTAGTCGCGTGACTCGACACAAAACGACGACGACGATTTTTAGCTTACGCCCATTCCAAACGCAGCCTAAACTATAATAATAAATAGAACATGGAAAACTGAATACTGCTTGTAGAAGTTTGTATATGCTGCTACTTCAATTTTATTTTTGAAGTAGAAACCGATTTACGTAAAGCTTAAAATGTGTAGCTATTGAAAGCTAATAAAAAAAAACAATCTTTTCGACATTTAAACAACTTTTTTAAATATTCTTTATACAAAATAATTTTATGTTTGCTTTAATTACTACATGGCAAGGTTTTTTGTTCCGTTTTTGAACCATTTAAAGTATTACACGGTTAACTTCTAAACTTCTAAATAGTTTGTAAAAGTCAATTACCTAACGAATAGATAGAGTAACGAATGACGCCAAATGTGAGTACGAAGTCAGAACATACATACATATGTGTATGCAAATGGTAGCACAGGTAATAGGTAATACTAGAAACATTCAAATTTAAATCACCCAACCACACACACACAAACACACACACAAGAGCGAGAGTGAAAGAGAGAAAAGTGTCGCCGGCGTTTGTCGCGCCAAAGGAACGGCATAAAGACAAGTTAACAGCGAGTAATTTAGCCTGGCCACCACGAATCAGCAACATAAAGAGAGCAAGACAGAACAAAAGAGAGAGAGAGAGAGAGAGAGTAAGTGAGGGCTAGAGTCACAGAGTCAACGCGTTTGCAGTGGCTAAATAACAAACGGGAGTCGCACACGGAACGTGCTATGAAACGGTTCGCGTAATCCAAAGACGTCGCTTCATACGATTCGCAACGAATTCGAAGTCGAATTTTGATTTGTTGCTCACCCACCTGGCGCACCTCGGGAGTTAGTGATAGTAGGCATAACAGAAAGAAAAAAAAACTGCCAGTTTCAAAAACAAACAACAACAAAAACTAGCTAAGCTAATCATAACCGTTAACTTTAGTAGTGTGTACAAATTAGCTAAAAATAAGAGTTTAATTGTTAACCTTGTGCCAGTTGCCAGCTGCCTGCTGCCTGACTCTTGATATAGTTAACGTTTATTCACATCTAATCAGCAATTGGCCAATCTAAGGGCCAGTGATAAGAACCTCTATCTTAGTGCAATATTTGCACCGATTCTTATCACAGTTGCCTAGCAAGATTCACACACGTGTCACACCAAGTGTTTACATCAATCCAGTGTCGCTGTAAGAACTGCCAACGGCCAACGGCCAACAGCCAAAAGCCAACATTCAACATTCCCTGTGGTAAGTTGTATCCATCAGACTCGCCCTCACTTTGTACGATGACTCATATTATACTTTAGTCATCCCCAAATGTGCCATGTGTACCTATGTATACGAATAAACCAGTTGATTCAGATATATTTAGATCTGTTGGAGTTGTTGGAGATTTTAATTTGTTTAATATATTTCTTGCTCACAACATCTTAGATAAGACTTTAGCAAATAAATAAATAAATAGCATTATATATGTTATCTGTACAACTGGCACAAAGACTACAAAATAGGATTTATTTGTTACCACAATTTGATTTGGTATAGCATTTATGTTGCCATGATCATATAGAAACTTTGCCCAGAACAATTTGTTAATCGTTGGACTTACTGGGTAGCTGTAACTAGTTAGTATCTGTAAGAAAGATCCAATTATTAAAGTTATTCACTTATTTCCTGTTTATTATTATATAGTGAACAAAAAAGTTGCCAAATTGCATTCAATTATATACAAAATGCATTCAAAATAATTCACTTTTCATTGAAGTTTTATTATACGTCTCGTTTGTTTGTTCTTTGAACATTAACAAATGCAGGCACGTCGTAGGCATATTGTGTAAAAATCAAATTCAAATTCAATTTCAAATTGAAATGCCAATAACACAGAATTTGAATTACGACTATGCCAAATCACCGAACTGACCGTGACGTGATTAAGTTTAGAATCAGGCACAAAAAACAACAATTAGTAGAATAATAATAGCTAGATAAAATGGTTATTTCATAAATATTGTGAGTATTTGTGGCAAAAACTCATTTGTTGAAAAGTTCATTTCACTCTTAATTCCACATGCCGTATGGCAATGAGCCGACAGCAACCGCAGCTCTATAAAACACAACACAAATCTATAAATACTAAGAGTGCAATAAATAGTTGTGCCATTAAAATAAGAAAAAGCAGAAACAGGCTCATAAATATTTCATTGTTCTTGTCAAGAGATGAGCCAGAAACCACACGAGATGAAGCTACAACTTGTGGGGCGTTGAAGGAGAAGAAAAAAACAGCTAGGCAGCTACAGGGGGAAGTGGAATCGAAATGAATCGAGAACAACAACGATGACAACTGCACAAGTTGTCATTGCCATAACAAAAAAAGAGGCAGGCTCGAAGTACCAGTTCTTTTTGTTCTTCAACAGCTCTGGCAAAGAATTGTCTTTCGTTTAATGCTTTGTGTGCTTATGGTTGCGACAATCTTAGGATTGATTTAAATATCTGTGTGCTTAGAATATTTTCACACATATGACTTTTCATTTAGTCATCATCCTCTGCAGCAGCTGCAGGCCAAAAGGGCGAGTTTTGTGCTGTAAATTTCCACTAGTAGAGCCAACCCATAAATTATACACATGTGCACATTTAATTTGCAGCTACTGTGATTGTTTACCAGCTAAGTAAGTGAACGAGACATTGGGCAATTTACTTTGCATGTCCCATTCCTCATTCCTCATTTGTTTATAGGCAAATTCTGTAGAAATGAGCACACATAAAAATGTAGTTGGGAGGGCATAAGACACAAGCTGACTCACAATTCGATTCAGAAGTCAGAACATTAATATATATTTTTTTAGCACAATTGATGCTAATAGGCTGCTGGGGTAAAAGCCAAACAGACGCCAACAGCCACAGCAAGTATTCATTAAGAAAGCTAAGCAAATCAGGCGCCTTTCCAGTGACTAAAGAACACATGCTTTATGGATTGTTGTATGTCTGAATGTCTTTTGCATGCAACTATATTACCAATAACTTAATAAATAGTCGATCTGTTAAGTACCCTGTAAATATAAACAGTTAAATAGACAAAAAAGAAGAAAAAATACTTAGTATTATTCATTAATTTTAAGCACCTTTAATTATATAGAATATCTAGACATTAAATAAAAGCCTCATGCTTTACATGCATTTTTAATATTTATTACACTACAGTTTCCTGCTTTTTCTTCTAAGCTGAGATCAGCATTAAACAACAAGGCGTGTGCCAGACAGGTGTTAATTGTCTCACTCACATTCACACATACACAGCACACATTTACAGCTAACGTATGACTAATATTCATTGAGAAACACAAAAAAAACCACAAATCGAAAGCAAAGCTTTAAATTCAATTTCATTCATAAATATCTTCATATTGGTATTACCACGCCCACATACTTAAAAACGCTATTAATGAGTGGCGAAAAAGAGTCACAAATTTAACGGAAATTGCACGAGTTTTGAAAGCAGCCACAGCAGCAGCAGCAGCAGCAGCAACCAGCAATAAACTGCCAAATGTAAAACGTTAAAATACAATAAAAACAACAAAGCGCATGCTAAACAGTTAACAAAAGCTGCCGCTGCCGGTGCTGCTGCGACTGCTACTGGAATGGGGCAGAGAGCATGACACATGTAGCGAGTTCCAAGAATCTCGCATTACTCATACGCAATGGCCCGCACAGCGTAGAGCGCAGCTTGAAGAGGTTTCGGCAGCCTCAGCGGCGCAGCGGCATCAAAAGCAACAGGTTTGACCAGCTATGGAATTCCCGCTGTTAAACATACAACAGCGCACTGTTAACGTCAGCGTCGCTGTTAGCTGTGCTGCGTGTGCGTATGCGAAAGCTTTTCGGTGTCGAGTGTTGTGCGCAAACGCAAAAAGCTTTTGCTTAGCTGAGAGCGCCTCGCACTTTGTGATGCGTTGTTCGATCAGTCAAAATTTGCGCGCAGCTCTGTGCGGTTGTGTTTAACGGCGAGTGACAACCATTTAATAAATACTTAAGTTAATTACGACAAGCTAAATAATTTAAAGTAAAGTTACCAGTTGCAAGCTATTAAATTGAAAACAAAATACGCGTAAAAGAGTTTGCAAAGTGAACAACAAGTGCAATAGTAAAGTTGAATTTTGTTGCGGAAATTGTTATTTAGTAACAGTGTGTGAGGAATTGGTGCACAAGCAAATACACATACATAACTCAAGCAAAGACAAAAGGATTGTCTGTAATACAAGAAATAAATAAAGGAAGACACAGAAATAAGTCAACGCCAATAAAAAACGCCCACACGAGCATTTAATTTATGCAACGAGCTAATTAATTAATTTGTCAAAGTGTGTTGCATGCGACAACGAATCAGTCGCAGAGGAACAAAGAAAGCAACAATTGCTGTCGCTGCTGAAGTTCATTGATCTACAACGTAGAAACGTAGCAACAGACGACTGAGAACAAGTCACAATTCCCATGTAAGCATCTAATTGCAGCATCCCATTCGAGTGATAAATCATTGGGTTAAAACCTCAACTTTATCTAAAAGTGTGCTAAAAAATAAAAGAAACAAATTAAATTTAATAAAGAGAAATGAACTTGAGAACACTTGAACATTTTACACACTCTCTATTTACAATTTACTTATATTTTTATTTTTTTTGTTGACTGAAGTAATCATGACACATTCTTCATACAAAAACAGTATCTGTAAGGTCAAGTTCTAAACCAACAATAAGTATTTATTTATTTATTGATTGTGCGCTGGCCATTCGAAATATTTGGTAATTCACAGCCCTGAAACATAAATCGAAGCCTTCCATATCTTATCAATGCGTAAATTCGTAAGCACTTTAACAAGTAAAACAAAAAAAAAACAAAAAATTGTTTCAGAATTGCTGATAAGGTGTCACAACAACAGCCAAGAAAATGAAAAGAAAGAGAAGCAAAAGCTATATACACATAAACACAGATTGTGCAATGTGCCGCATCTTGCTCTAAGCCAACGAAACTGGCCATTAAAACTGGAAATGCTAACAAACGTCATCCAGCCACTGAGCGAAAACCAGAACCTAGCTGATACATTTTGGTTATTAAAATGTTCAACTTGCTTTCGCTCTGTGTTTATTGTGAGCATCAGCAAAAACTTTTGCTAAACCTGTTGGTAAACAAAACATTCCCACTGCTAATAAGATACGAAAAATATACAAATGGGGAACAGAAAATATGCCCAAAATAATTTGCATATCAAATAAATACTAAACACTATTCATATGATTCACTTTAAGCTGGAAAGATGGCATATATAAGCATTTGGTTAATATAGTTTCATGTTTGTTCTTGGAACAGTTTTTAGCTCAACTTAATGACCCACATTGCGTATACGTAATATGCTGATATGAAACCAAAAACTCACCTCAAACTATAGTTGCAGTTATTTATTGATTTCTTGAGCTAAGTTCAGAGCATGCCGCCACAAAATTGCGCGTATTGATTAAACAACAATGCATCAACATTTATTGTTATAGCGACTATGACTAACAATCTACATACACATATGTACTCACCGATTGTTTAGCCAACCAAAGCGTACCAAATTGACGGTTTTAACCTTAAACCCGACCAAGCAACGACCTTCAACCCAACACCCCCCAAACTAATTGCTCTACATACAATTTTGACTATTGTATCTATCTAGTATTTATCTATCCACATACACATGCTTGTATATCTGTAAACACGCATGACTTTCCACACTGTACGTGTACTATATGTGTTAGCTGCAGGCACCTAACTAGGCTTTAACAGTAAAATGATAATGCCCATGTCCACACCGAAAATCCCCTCTTTAGCTGATTAGTCAATAATAAAAACAACAATGCGAACAACTACAACAAAATGCAGACGTATGCGTATCATTCAGCAAATATTGCTTTGTCTACCTCTTGTTGTCTGTTTGGAGTTTGGTAGGCGCACCCAAAACACAGCGAAAAACAATTTATATATATATAAATATACACATTCGTATATGGCTAAATAATTCAGCTTTTATTGTCGTTTACTTTTGGCTCTTGGTGTTGAAAACTGCGCGCCACTTGTCGTATACTTGATATCTGTTATCGCATTCTGCTGATGTCACAGCACAAATTGCACTGAACAGCAAGAATTAAAGTGTTTTAGATATTTAGTGAGGCACAAACTATAAACAATCGGAGCCTTGTTAAAATCCCAAAAACTATGAATAATTTATTAGCTTGGTAAAGTTATATTAATTTTGAGTATATTAGAATAATTTCCTAATGCTTTGTGCAAACTGCCTAAGCTACTTGTTGCTAAGCTATTGCAAAGCTACTAAATGTCACCGTGTAATCCCAACTAAATTAATTTTACAAACCTATAAACTAGAGATAGTTAGTCCTGCCCTAAGGGCTGTTATTATTTAGCCAGTTTCTGTTGTAAATGCAATGTTTAAAAAACCGGTCGTATACCTAACTTGACGTTTATCATATAAGAACAAAGAAAACTATCTAAGCGCAGCAGAGGATCTTACATAAACGTATACGACTGTGCAGCTATTTTTAGGTATATTATAAAATATTGGGGTAAATAAGACAAGTCTAATTGGTTTTTTTTTTATGGTCTTAGCGATCCTTGTACAAATTTACATTTCTATATTTAGGCTCTAATTAGGCGACGTCTAAATTTAGGTTCAAGTGTAAAAAAATGTGAGACAACTACCTGACTGCGGCTGCTATCAACAACAAAACAGCTGACTCGTCATAAGCCAACGTGAGGTAAACAGACACACACACACACACGCATAGCTTACGTGTAGTTTTTTTACTACGCCTCGAAACAGCTGAGCCACAACTTGGCCACAACTTTGGCTACAACTAGGCTATAAGTTGGCGTAGTACGCCGCCACTTCCGTTAGCCGTTCCAGTCCAAAATGTATGGTATTAAAGACCCAGTTAGTGTGGCAGCAGTCAACCTGTTGGCAAATGGGGCCGGGCCAGGCCGTGCAGACCTGAGCCGAGTCGACCCATTTCCGTTTGCCCTTTTGCACTTGGCCTGTTTAATGGCCGGTTTCTTTTCTTCACTATT
Source organism: Scaptomyza caliginosa (assembly GCA_035044725.1). Taxonomy (NCBI): domain Eukaryota; kingdom Metazoa; phylum Arthropoda; class Insecta; order Diptera; family Drosophilidae; genus Scaptomyza; species Scaptomyza caliginosa. The sequence continues at coordinate 194,756 of JAWNNR010000317.1, forward strand.
CTTTTTGCCCCTTTATGATTTTTACCAGCCTGCCTGCATGAAATATTAATTGACCTTTTTGCAATTCTATTTTCTATTCTCTATTTGCAGTGCGCAGTTGTTTATTGCAAACTTCAGTCACGACTTGAAGTTCAAAGTGCGCTCCGTAGACAACAATAGCAGCACATATAAAATTAACAACAACAACAACAACAACAGCTACAAAATGACCAACACCTGCCAAAGCTACACATCCGTGTTCATACTCCTAGGCACATTTCTATCCATTCTACTGGCAGCCCAAAGTGCACCAGTTTCATCAACGACAAAAGCCGAGGTAAGTGTAAATCAAATCAAAAGAAATAATAGTGATTTACTTTTACTTAACGTTTCAATACCTTTAAAACATATATTTTAAATCTATGTACGAGCATTTAGTTAAGCAATGTTTTGGTATTTAAATAAAGGCAATTATATTTTACATTTATGCTTATCTTGCATCAGTTTAGTTTGAAAATGATTAGATATAGACATGCAAACATGCCATAGCCATAAAGTCATGTGTTTCAATTGCAATGTCATGATCACATACATACATAAATATATATATATATATGACTCCCAATTCACTGCCTAGAACAAAATAAAACAAAACAGAAAGCAGAAAATCGATGCATCTCCAGGCACAAAGGCAAAGCCAATGTAGTAATTAATGTACTGGCTACTGGCGACTGTATTGGCTATCAACGAAATCAACAGGCAGTCGTTTCAAATTTTATATGCACTGCAGTTAGTCAAAAGTCCCCCAAAAGGCTAAGGTCGGAAAACTGTGGGCGATATAGTGTAGGTTGTATGTGGCATACGATGTTAACGATGAATGCATTGCGTGCAGATGTGACTCGAATAATTGTTGCACATGCACACTTAAGTAGTTGCATGTGCAGCCAACTGAATTTATATTTATTATATACTAAACAACAGCATTGACAATGACGCTTTGGCTCTCAGCGCTCAGCTCTCAGTTTTTCGTTTTTCGTTTTTCGTCTGCGCAAGTTTTGTCAAGCAAATCGGAAGTAAACGCTTACATAGCATCTAATATATATGGCATGTGTACATACTGTAGCTGCAATCAGTTGAGCAACATTTTCCCAGCACACAAGAGATAACGATGCTCTTCAGAATGATTCATAGTCTGTATGTAGCTTCTTTGCCTAATTGCTTTGCACTAAGGCTGCAATTTAAAGCGTTTAAGTTTTTGAATTGCATTTAATGACTGTATATATGTACGTTTCACAGCTCGCCCTCCTTTCCTTGTATTAACTCGATTTTGTTTTACGTTTAGTAAATTATACAGTTGTAATTATGTGATTAACATTGCCATGGAAAAGTTTGTCAATTAATTAAATTAAATTTCTTATTTAGTATACTAACATTTATGATTATTATATTTTCCTGTTATTCGCATACTAAGCAAACAGTATTTACATTTAATTGCACTCAGCCCTATTCTCACGGGTCTTGTTGTTATTTTCACAATTACCAATGTAAGATGCACATTTAAATCTATAGATTAAACGTGTCTAACTGAAGTTTAGTATTCATTTCCGTTTGCCAATTTGCACTCGTAACAGCAAGCAACATGCATCAAGATGCGGCTCGGCCAAGTTTTGCATGTTTTGCATGTCATTAACGTGTAGTGGGGCTTGAGTATAAACCAAGCTGATTATCAGCCTAATGCCAAATGGCTGTCATGATTATCGTTTAGTGCACCTACAACATAAGCGGCAGCAGCAGCAACGAATTCACACAAATCCTTAACAAATCCTCTACAAATGCACATAAATTGCAATTGGCACGTGACTGACTACTGGTTCTGGCTGACAAAGAGATAGTTCGTTGTGGTGGGGGCATGATGCTGTTGGGGATGCAATGGGGTTTGGAATTGACAAGGTTGTCACGTTTTGCGGCACAAAGTGTTTTCTCTTGTTGCACGATTGCAATCTGCATAAATTAATAAACAGCAGCTACAGCAACAGCTACAACAGCAGATGGATTAACAACAAGCCGCACCTTTTGATCAAATGTGTTTTATGATAGATGCCAAACTAGTAGTGTGAATTGTAGAGATCATTTAATTCCTGTTTAACCATTTAGGGTGAGTAAAATGTAACACAATATCGATGAATAGCACCTATCGATCAATTGCTCGAGCACAGATCGATCGCACGCGCTACTGTGAAATGCGTGCTTAGAACAAAATATATATATGTTTGTATAGAAACTACTTTGTGCCCAGTTTTTATTGTCTTTGTTCGCAACGGATTTGACTCATTGATATGTTGAGCGTGTTGCCAACAACTTGGCGCGGAACTTGCATGGCCATTTAGCTGGCTAGCTAACTGGTTGGCCAGTCGCCCAAAACGACGTCAATAAATGCTGATCATCATGATGAACACAATGCTGATGATAATGACGATGATGAAAATGTGTGCTCATAGAACGCATACGTCAACATTGTGCGTCCCATGTTTGTCTCACTTCAATGTCACTCAGACATAGACTGAATACCCCTTTTGTTCTTCCCATAGCTCATCATGCGGCTTAAGTTGCGAACCACATTCAGTGCAATGTAGTGTGCATTCAACTGATTCAATTAGCACTTAACAATTGATCATTTTTTGTCAGTGTTTATCTGCTATATCTTCTAACTATTATTACCTCGTACTGAATGCAAATGAAGTTTACTTTTGTCGATTTATATTGCTGCTACAACTTTGATTAATATGTTTTAGCTGATTCATTTAGGTTATCAAATTGTCTTGCCCTGGCTTTTTGAACTGTCACCTGCTGTTTGACAAGTTGCATTACATTTTCATCGATAGTAATCAAATTGTATTACATACAAATTGACATCATTAGAGTTAACAATGGCAAAAGTGTTTAACTGCATACACAACGTGACTCATTAGTGAGTGCAGCATTGAGTCCACCTCCAACAACATCGCATAAAAGCCTCACGTCATAGGCGGCGTATACATAATCGACGGCGTATGCATAATAAAAACACTGTCAAAGGTTAATTGCGATTCATTGAAATGAGCTCAACTAAAACAGCAGTAGCAACAGCAGCAGCGTCATCGTCATCATTGTTTTTTTGTCTGACCAGCCCAATTAAAAGAAAGCCTAAGATATGGCTTGGGCGCCACAAAAGTTTTGCAGCCAAACCCAAAATAGCTAACTAGCAAGAAAAAACAAAAAAACAACCTGGCAGAAAACATGTTCATTACTTCAGTAATGACGTGTTTGGCTGATTATAATTGTTAAAGCATTCAACTTAAAGTCCACCCCTCCTTCTAACAGAAATTAAGCAAGAAACTGGGGGAGAAAAAAGTTGCTGAAGAAAATTCTATTGCCGCAAAAATTTCGCGTGCGTCACGCAGCGGCCAGAAAGAAAAAAATAACACTTTCCAGACTCGAGAGCCAATCAATAAGTTAAACCAAAAAACCTAGCTAACAGCTAATAAAAAAACATATCATGAATGAGGAAGGTGTTTGTGCAAAAAAAATATATATATAACAGTGAAAAAAATAAAAGTTTGATTGATTTGGAGAAACAGCAGCTGAAAAAAAAAACAAAACAAAAAACTAAAGTAGAAAGTCACTTTTGCGTGTTTAGCGACCTTCACGAGGTGTTAACAAAAGGATGCCAGGCTTTAGCTTTGGCTCTATAGCTGTCAAGCTGAAAGCATGCAAACAGCTAAAAAGCTAAACAGGATAACCTTGCCATTTTGCAAAAGGCGTATGCAAAAAGCAAATGTTAACAGCACAAACAAATGATATTTGTGTGTGAAACATCCTAATAAAGCAGCATTCAAGGTCAGCATGAAAAACAAAACTTAGCTTAGCTTGGTCATACTCTGAGTTAAAAGTTGCCTTACTTTCACAAGTGGCTTATACCCCACATAAATATTTGCAGGGCATAAAACAAGTTGCGATGAAAAACAGCTGAAATTTAAATCCTTTTTTTGTTGCTAGTTAGTCAGGTAACTTTTGTTGAAGTTTTGCATAAAACACTGTTGGTTATCTTTAAAATCTAGCGCCTTATTTATCGCCCGCGGAATTAACACAGGTGGCGGGGAGGGGCAAGGCAAAAACTAGACAAAGATACCTTGGCAAACTGCGGCTAAATGTCAAATGGGAGTTATGGAAATTAACAGCTGACGAAAGTTATTAGCCTGTCAGCCTTTCTTTGGGAAGGGGTCTAACTTAGCTCACGTATTAGCCCGATTAGAAAGTTACGCAATACGCGGCACCTTTTTAGCCGTTGATTTGGTTTGGCCCAGTTAAAAGCACGTTCCCGCTAGTTACACAAACCTACTTAAGCTTCGATTCGGCTTCACATTTTATTAATGATGTAACCATTAAGAGTAACAGTCAACACATAAAACATGGCCAGCTAAACAAGTTGGTCAAGTTGTTGTTGTGGTAGTTGCAGCAGATCTGCTAACGGCTATTAACTGTTAACTGTTAACAGCCAGTCGACTTATCAATGCGCCAATGAAATTAGGTCTAGGCTTAAATAGTATAGAGCCTGAGAGCTAAACATTTGCAGATGTAAGTCATTGAACCCAAATGTTGCTTGACCCAAATCAAGGTGGTAAACGCACCCCAAACATTCCTACATACATATGTACCTAGACCTAGAGTCACCCTGTGTTTGGCTCTCTTGGCTTGTGCAGGGGCAAATACAATTTTCTCATCAATTTCCGGCCAAGTAAAACGTAGAAAAATGAGAAAAAATAAGCGAGCGCAGTACGCTTGTTGTTTATAATTTATGCATGTCCTGGTCTTGTTTAGCCGGAAATATATGGTACGAAAGCTAGTTACCGCCTTTAAGTGGCGCTCCAGCAGGGTCAAAACACGCCACAAAAAGGCGTCAGCCAAAGGTATTTACACCATTTTTTTGTCTAGGGTCAATGGCATTAAAATTATTCAAACTATTCCAAATCTTAAGTTGCATTACTAACAACACGCAACATTCGCAGCCAATTTAAGCTGATTATCACTGAGACAGATCTTTCTGTTGCACCAAACAGAAAGAGGGAAAAACACCTGCAAAACAAAGGGTTCTCAAAGAACTTTAAAAGCTTGCACTTAACATTTCCAACACATACAGTAAGTAACAAAAGTTTGCGCTCACTTAAGTAGTTTGTTAAGGTTTATTTTAGTTTTTTTTTTTTGTGGAGCTTTTTGTGTTTTCGTGTGGAGCTGGCTTTGAAAATGCAAAGCCCTTTAGGCATTTCCTGGCAACTGCCACATGCCAGCTGCTACCTGCTGCTACCTGGCACAAGTTCAGTGGTTCAAGTGGGCGTGGCACACTGCTGTTTAAGTAGGCAAAGAGGTCAGTCATAGACAAATGGCGAGCACTGCTGCAAACCATATTCATATCAAGTGTCTGCTTTGAGCTCTAAGTTTTGAGCTCCTTTTTCAACTGTTGACATTTGCATTTGCCACAGCGGTGACATGACACAACATTGAAAATATTGCTGCCACATTTCTTATTATATTGCCAACGTTTGTATGTTTTTGCAAATCGTGTCAATGCCTCTTGGTTGTATGCTTGTCATACTTACAAATTGAAGTGCAATTTCAACGTGCGCTGATAATTATATAATTTGTGTGCTTGCCCGATTTGTAATGTCAATTTTGTGAGAGAACCATTTGCATTGAGAGAATTATTCTCGTGTATTATATATATACAACGAGTAATGAATCGATAGCATATTTTTGTATCTACATGCTTTAGATACACCTGTTTGCCTGCCTCTGTCGTTTATCATATCTTTCTTTATGAATCCATTTCCGTCTCGTACTTCCGTTTTAAAATCCTCACGAATGTACATTATTGTGACGCATTTCATATCGTTTTCGGAACATTCAAAAGGTTCGTCAGCACCTTCAATCATGAATCATTTCGCTGTCAAGCGATAAGCTCCTGAAGCACCTATTGAATACAGTTCTACAGGCACTTCAATATGTTTGCTTTTGCTCTGTATTCTTCTTTTAACATTTTGCTTGTTCCCAGTTCTTTCGTATCGTATCTTATCAAAGAAAAATGGTGCAAATACAGACACACCCGATAAAGATACCCGATTTCTGTCTCTTACTGTAACTGTGACTGTGACTGGGCCAACTCATCAGGCGTTGCCTTCGATTGTCTGATTTATCAGTTGCAATATTGGCCAAGTGTCAGAAGAGAGAAAACAAACATGTTCTACGCGCGCATCAGGGCCAGAAGCCGGTTATAAGCAATGTTCAATGTTAATTAAATTGGAATTTCAAAGCGCGTGTTTGCCCCGAGCGGCTGCTTTCATGTGTTTCCCACGAGCTGCACTAACAGCTCATCGTTTCATCTGCTGCATTCAAAATGCGGCAATTATGTTAATTGCAAATACACAAGATGAACGATCGGCTTTTATAATATGCTCAGTTCTGGATGACATTGGCCAACAATCAGGCAATGTCAACTTGGAGTAACTCTCTTTGAACCCCAAACAATGAGTTCAATTTTCATACTTATGTATATAAACCATCGCACCTATAAAGGAAATACGCAACCTGCACAATCTGCATTCGCAAGTCATCAATTTCCTGTACAAGGCTATCAAAACAATGACTAAGTTAGAGCAAAAACCCAAAAGCCAAAAGAGAAAGCAACACAAACGTACAGTCCATCAAATGCAGATTAATTTTATTGTGTAATATTTTTGACAGCAAAGCGGAACGCAACAAAACAAAAAAAAAATGCAAATGATTTGCATATCGCTGCTCTTTGTTGATATTTAATTCTGCTACTGATTCTGCAGTTGCTCAGTTCGGGGTATTTGTTTTTTATTTTCGCTTCTGCCGCAGATTGATTGCCGCTTGTCAGCGTCATGTTTACAGGAAAAGGCAAAACAAAGCCACAAAAGCGTCTGCCGTCAACGAGTTCATTTACCTTTGGAGGCGAGCAGGAGTCTATGCCACCTTGGACACCCCTCGCACCAACACCACCGAGTGACCAGTAGTTGCTACTACTCGCCAAAAAAAAAAATGAGCACCACCCAATTTATTAAGTACTTAGGATTGAGACAACGTCACGCATTCTTAAGCGATTTAGCCGAATTTGTTTACTTCCTCAGCACAAAAAGAAAAAATACGATATCATAAAAAGTTCTATAAAACCAATAAAAATTAAAAAAAAAAACAAAAACTGATCAGTCAGCTGAGTGGTTTGTTTGCTTTTAGTATTATGCAAGCGCCGTTTCTGAGTGATTCTTTATTTTATATAGTTGCTTTTGGCAGCATTCTATGGCACAGTATGCCACATTAAAATGTGCGGCACATGAGGCGTATGAAACATGTTTCACATGTTAAACTGCTATTACGTGAATAACAACAGAACATTTTTGAGTATAACGTAAACTTAACAATTAAATGTGCATATAATAATAAAGTTAAGTTTAGCTTAGTGTATGTACTATTTAGCTGCAATTAGTGTTTGCTTCTGTGCCTTTTCGAAAACCGTTAGATGCATCTCTAACCTCGCATTGTACAGGTATCTGTATATCAAATTAACACTTCCTCTAGAGAGAGATTCACTCTTAAAATTCAATGTTAAGCACAATTAGCTGTATTATAATGATTTTTGCGTTACAATTTAATTCGACTTACATGCGTTCAATTAACTGCAAAATTGCCATAAAATGCTAAATACAACAAAACACTTCCTTAACTTAACTTGACTTGACTCAACTTGTCTCGTCTTAATAGAACTGCGATGTTGTTGCTGTTGTTTTTTACACCTCAATTAAAATCACGTAACTGTTGTGAATTCGCTCTTAGTATTAAACATACGCCCAAGTCTGGCCCGAAAGGTAGAGGCAGTGGTGTTGGGAAGGGGCGTAAGGGAGGTATATTATAAAACATTGCCATGCCAAACACTTGGTTATAAATTATGCAAGTCAGATAGTTTTTTTCTTTTTTTGCGCTGCTATTGCAAGTTTTTCTTGCACTCGCAAGAAATGTGACAAATGACGAATGACGCCGGGCGACAGAGAGACAGAGAGACAGAAAGAGAGAGCAATGTGGGTGGTGCAGGGCAATTGCAAGGCAGGCAAAACATGTCTTATCTGATCGCCATAAATCAAAGCTTGACTAACTGGCGCAAGCTATTGATCTAACTCATGAGCCGGCTGTAAACAAACGACTTATCTGTTTATTTCTCTTCTCTTTTAGATCTACCTGTCGCAGTTTGGCTACCTGCCTGCCTCGGCTCGCAATCCAGCGAACAGTGGACTGCAGGACAAGCACACATGGGTGAGCGCCATACAGGAGTTCCAGAGTTTTGCCGGACTCAACATAACCGGTGAGCTGGATGACGAGACGATGAAGTTGATGTCACTGCCACGCTGTGGTGTTAGGGATCGTGTCGGAACGGCTGACAGTCGTTCAAAGCGTTACGCACTGCAAGGCAGTCGCTGGCGTGTGAAGAACCTCACCTACAAGATCTCCAAGTATCCGAAGCGTTTAAAGCGCAACGATGTTGATGTCGAGATTGCACGCGCCTTTGCCGTCTGGAGCGAGGATACCGATCTTACCTTTACCAGAAAGACATCAGGACCCGTGCATATTGAGATCAAGTAAGTGCCAGTGAGAGTTAGTAGTTCAGGGAGTAGCTATTAATTTTCTCTCAATTCTATTCTTCTAGATTTGTTGAGAGCGAGCATGGTGATGGTGATCCCTTCGATGGTCAAGGTGGCACTTTGGCTCACGCTTTCTTCCCCGTTTTTGGTGGCGATGCGCATTTCGATGATGCCGAGCTGTGGACTATTGGGTCGACGCGCGGCACGAACCTGTTCCAGGTGGCGGCTCATGAATTTGGTCACTCCTTGGGTCTCTCGCACTCGGATCAGAGCTCAGCTTTGATGGCGCCATTCTATCGCGGCTTTGAGGCCGTCTTTAAGCTAGATGAGGATGATAAGGCGGCAATACAATCGCTGTATGGACGCAAGACGAGCCAGCTGACGCCCACCAATGTCTACCCGCCCACCACGCACAGACCATCCTTTACACCACCCAAGGTGCCTCTGGATGACTCCATCTGCAAGGACTCGAAGATCGATACGCTGTTCAACTCGGCGCATGGCGATACGTATGCCTTTAAGGGCGACAAGTACTATAAGCTAACAACGGACTCCGTGGAGGAAGGCTACCCACAACTCATATCCAAGGGCTGGCCAGGACTGCCCGGCAACATCGATGCGGCATTTACGTACAAAAACGGCAAGACATACTTCTTCAAGGGTACGCAGTACTGGCGCTACCAGGGCAGCCAAATTGATGGTGCTTATCCTAAGGAGATTAGCGAAGGATTCACTGGTATTCCCGATCATCTGGATGCAGCAATGGTTTGGGGCGGCAATGGCAAGATCTATTTCTTCAAGGGCAGCAAGTTCTGGCGCTTCGATCCGGCCAAGCGGCCACCAGTCAAGGCCAGCTATCCCAAGCCCATCTCCAACTGGGAGGGTGTGCCAAACAATCTGGATGCTGCGCTCCGATACACCAATGGCTACACGTACTTCTTCAAAGGCGATAAGTACTATCGCTTCCACGATGCACGCTTTGCGGTACGTTAAGACATTACCAGTGAGACAGAAAAAGTTGAGAAGTGATGATGTAGATCAAGAATCTAAACTCCTATTATCAATTTCAATATACGATAAGTGAAGAAAGAAACCCAAATATTGGTGGGTTGATCTAATGCAAGTCAAGTAAAGCAATTAATAGAATCTTTTTGATGAATAGGTGACTCTTTAGTAGGTGTATTAAGCTAGAAAACTTACTTATGCCTATTTTCTTTCACACACAACAGGTGGATACGGCAACGCCAGCATTCCCAAGGCCAACGGCGCATTGGTGGTTCGGCTGCAAGAATACACCCTCGTCAACAGGTAATATTGTTGAAGAAGAACCTATGGAGTCTGAGCAGCGATCTCAGCTGCATGCTGATGATGGTAATGGTGATATTGACCTGGAAGCAGGTGAGTGGGATCGACTGGGCGGTAGTTTTGTTTGAATCCAAAATGGCATTCGATAGAATCTGAACTGTAAACAAAATCGAAAAAGAAGCAAATATTAAAGAATTGTATCAAATCGTATCGAATAGCAAGATCGAAACAAAAGTCAAAAAGATCTCATAAACATGAGTTGTTACTTAACCAGCCAAGAAATGTTTAAAAAACCTTAATAATAATAATAATACAAAAACTAAATCTTGAAACATCTTCTATATATGGAGATGCTTTAATTAAATCAATTTATACAAATATGGTATGTTTAATTAAGTTCTTATATGTATGTGTGTATGTATCGTAATTGTACTGTAGTCAGCATTATTGCTGAAGTCAATGTGTTTTTATTTTTATTACCTAAACAAAACAAAACAAAAAATAGAAAATACATTATTATTTTGATTGAAAACTAATTCTCAAACTGTGTATGTCCAATTTCTTCTCATAGTATTTTGTAGTTCTATTAAACAATTATACTACATAAATATTATTATTATTTTCTCTATACTTTGTGGTGTTTTACTTTAGTTTGTTTCAGTGTACTCAAACTGAACCAGCTTTAGGTTAAACTATCCTCTCAACACTTGTACACTTGTACACTAATCTTAACATTTCTTCTAATCTAATTTTACAAAGTTATATACTAAAAACTGTATTTTATATTTTATTGGTTATTTGGTTTATGTGTATATTTTATTTATATTTTTATTTCATCGACTTTAAACTGGGTATGGAAACCTTTTCAATATTATTATTATTATTATTTTGTAATTCTTATTATGATTTCTGTTATTAACTTTCCTACTTAACTTAAACAATTGTATTAATGGCTTGGTTTTATCTAACTTGAATTTTTAGCCCACTAATCCAACTCAATTTAACATACCATGTAAAAAAATATAAATGAAAAGTTTCACCAGGAAAGTTTAAAATTATTTAATACAAAATTTACTAAATAGGTCCAATAATAATATTTTAAAAATAACAATATATTGCTTACAGTGTAAACCAAAAAAAAAAAAAACAAAAAAAGACGAGATATAAGAAACAAACTACTGGTCAGTCGGTCTCACTAACGTTACGCCCGCTGCCAATTGGAGCGGTATCAGACAATAAACCTTACCTATAAATTTAGAATTTAAGACCTAACATGCACCTGAAGCTTTGCATGTGTCTACTAATTAGCTAATTTAACTATAGCCTTGACTTGGGTTGTTACTAATTAACCTAATCAACACTACACTATGCTTAATCTAAACAACACTTGTGCAACACTATTTGTTAAACACCACAATGATACCAATGAATTTTGAGTAGAAAAATTCACACAAAGTGTGATCGCTCCAATCTTAAGTAAACTCCTAAACAAACCTTCCCCTTCTCCCATCACTAAGTATAAGGTAGTTCTATGGTATTATTAATATTATTTACACGTAAATCAACCCAAATTAACAATGTATGTATGTATATCCTGTAGCAATTATGGTATTTTCCAGCACTCTATGCGTAGATCGTTTTTATTTCAAATTGAAAACACAAACAAAAAATTCCGTTACCCTTTTGACACCTGTGGCACAAAAATTGAATTGGCTAACGGCTTTTATTATTTTGGTTTGCTCTTTCAGATTTCTTCTAATTTTGTTTAAGTTGTTTTTCTTTAGAGAACTTTATTACACACACATCTTTTTAGTTGCATGTTTTATCAATATTACATACTAAACACGACACTCGCATGATCCTACACCCACACCCTCACAAACACAAGCAAACCCACACCCACACACAGATATCCATATGTATGTGATCCAGAACCGTTATATTTTGACCCAGATTGCACGATAGGCTGATGGTCGGTCGGCCAATTTGAATACTTAACACTGCATGCACGTGCTTGTTGCCCATAACCCGTTAAATTAACATAAGCACAGCTGAACTTCAACTGTATATGTCATCCAATTGTTTGTATGTATGTGTATATTTCTTGCAGGCTTAAAGAGACGCGGATAAAAGAAACGAAACAGAACAATTAACAACAACAACAACAACCACAACAACTACAAAACCAACTGAACAACAACATGTCTAATATAAAACGAAAAAAACTCCAACAAAGCACATACTCACAAACACACACATACACAAACAACAGCAACAGAAACAATGACAAAAGTAGCATATCGAAAGCTTCACCAAGCCTGCCGGCAAATTGCTGTTTATGTTGCTTTTGGTTCTTTGTATGCTTTCCCCACGCTCGCTCTCTTTATGTATGCGACAGCAATTAAAAGCTGCGTGTGTGTGTGTTTGTCTGTGAGTCTGTGTGTGTATTTGTGCTTGTGTGAGCGCGTGTAATTAAGCTTTATTAATTGTAGCTCTTTGTGCTTCATCATTTTGTAGTTGTATTTATGCCAATTGATCGAAATGATCGCTATCGCTATCGCTTGCTAAAACGTATCGCAATCGCATCATTCGTAGATCATGTTTAGTTACATCACAGTATAAAGAAACTTGCACATGCCCCGCCTCCCCTAGCCTTTCCTTGTAGACGCACGAAAAAGACAACCGCTTTAAATTGCTGGAATTGTTATTTATGCGATTATCTCTTATTTTGTTCTTATACCAATTTTTCTTTATTATATATGTGTATCTCTCATTTCATTTGAATTGGGCGTGCGATGATCAATTGATCAATTTCATCCATATATTGCCATAATGCAGTACCGCAGTTCCCCAGTACGAATACCAATACGGGTTCGGGAACGGGTACGGGTACGGGCATGGGTCTGCTGCCCGGTTGGATGTGGAGCCTAACGAACCGTTACTTTTGAATAAGAGCGTGTACAAGTTTCCAGCTTCAGAGTTCCTTCAGAGTATCGTGTTTTTTCTGTTTGTTCATCTCCACCAACAACATCAACTATATAACTGCATTAATATTATATATGAAATGTTTTGTACCGATACAAAACACGTGCCTTAAGTTGTATTACGTCCATATAAATACAAATATATGCCTGCTTGAGTGATCTCTGTCTCAAATGTAAAGTCACAAAATGTATATTATATGAAAGAATAATGAATCACACACAAACACAAATGCCACGCCTTAAAAATAAATGCCTGCGCCGCTGCCACCATTGAATATGTCGCCCAGAAAACAGTCAAGAAAACGCCTTAAAACAACAAAAAAAAACAATAAACCAAAACAATTGCGCACAGAGTGGAACAGTATGTTACATTAATTATTTTTACATATTTATTTTTAAAATAATTTCTTAAGTTAGCTTAACTTTAGATTTAACTACAAAAAAAAAAAAACTAAGCACAATTTCTCTTTGCAATGAAAGTTAGTTTAGATATTTTTATTTACAATTATACCTATACTTACGTATAAGACTTAAGCACGTTTAGATTTATTGATTATTTACTAATTTGAACTTTATCTTTATTTTGCAACCAAAAACAATAGCTGTTGGCGATCATCAAGCCAACGATGAGCCCTTGGAGCCCGAAATGTCGGAACGAACTGGATCTGGTGCAATGTCTTCTCAGCTAACCAGCAGCTCCGGTGTCAGTGCGATCCTGAGCACGTTCCTGCTCTGCTGCCTATCCAAATACATAATTAGCTAAAATATCTGAACATTGCGCAACTTTTAGGAAACATTTTAACCAGGAAAATATATTCAATTTGAGTAAAGTTTTGAAAATTTTACCGCACTTTGCATGAACATTTAAAGGGCTGCCCACATATATTTGAATTGTGTATTCGAATAATACGAACTTACAAAACAAAAGTAAATTATATATATATATACATATATCATGTGAAACAGGTGCCTTAAATTCATTGTTGTGTATATACAAAAGCAAAAGAAAAGCAGCATTAAATGTAATTAAAACTTAAACTTAAATAGTTTTTAACATTCCATATCAAAATGAAAGAAGAAAAACTAAACATGAGATCAGAATTCATATCATAATCGAAAATCCAACTTAGAGATGACAATTTGCGATATTATCTATAACGAGCCATATGAAAAACAAACAAACAAATCCACATAAGAACGATAAAGCAATATATGTATGATAAACGTAATTGTTACACTAAGCTAAAAGAGCAGAGGAAGATAAGTCAAAGTTGTTTAGAGCTGTGTAACAATGAACTATAGAAACTAGAAAGCTGTTTATCAAATGGACTTAGGATCGTAAGACAAAGCATACACATAACTAAAAAGATACAAAAAAAAATTAAAAACAAGTTTGATCATTATATAAGTATAGTTTAAGATGTATGAATTCTTTAAGCGATATTTGTTCGGGTTTAATATTTAAAACCGAAATATTATTATGATTATTATTTAATTTACGTATTATTATTATCATGTTACAATTTTATTGTGACAATTATGCGCTGCAAAAGTGATCGAAAAACCTTAAATAAAACTTAATATGAATGTTAAAACTCTTTGAACTCTACACTCTCGATTATCTATCTGTACACTATACACAATACAGTATACACTCATATATAAACAGCTAGCTATGTGAAAGACCTATACATTACAAATTTTGAGTTGCTACAATTTGGTTGAGGTACATACAATCCAATCTTATGCCTTCAAATCAGCTTCGATGAGCGCGTTTAGCGCTTTTGAAAAATTATTGTTTGTATTCTCATTAATTGGTTGCTGTGCGCGTGATTTTGTGCTCTTGCGAAGTCCGAGACCTGAAAACAACCAGCCAAAACAATCGGATGCTAAAAACGATATGAGGAAGGGCAACACTTTGAACTTATAAATATGTATTAAGGAGTTAGGTTAGTTATTGTTGTTGTTTACGTTTAATGGGACCCTCTAATCCATCAATGGGGAGAGTGGTGGCCCGATAGGGTGAATTCGATTGGGCCTCTGGCAATGAATCGGGTTCATGGTCTGGCGAACTCTGATTTATGCCTAAATAATCATTTTCCATTTTGATATCAAAGCTGGAACAAGGCAATAGTGAGCGTTGTATGTAACAAGACTTGTCTGGCATTTGATCCGTATGTGGCTCCACTTTAGTAATGGCATTAACTGTAAATAAAAAAAAAGAACACGTATCGCTTACTAAGCTCATTTGTTTATAGGGTTAACTCAGTCAAACCAACCAAGACTGCTCTCCCTCTTTTGTAGACTCCTGATAATGGCTCCATGCTCGGCCACTTGCTGTTTTAGACGCTTAATTTCCTTCTCCTGTGCTGTCATATTGCCACCGTGTTTCTTTTGCTTCGATGGGCTGGTGTGTAGTCCGCATTGCATTTCATCATCGCTATCAAGTATGGTTATAGATTCCACCGGCGGCGGTGAAATAACGCGGCATTCAACACCATCGTCATCTGTGACAACTGTGTCAATAGTTAAATCAGATGTAGCGCACAATGGGGCTGGTGTTGGCTTGACAGGACGCTTCCTTAGACGACGATAGCGCACGGTGAGTACGCGATTGTGTAGGGTACGGCTCACCAGATCCTTAAAAGCCTCCATAGCCACTTCAGCAGTTGCGTAGCGTACAAAAGCATAGCGTGCGCGTTTTTGCCGTTTCATGACACCAATGTCAACGCGCATGGAGTTGACAAACGACTTAATCTCAGCAGCATTCATGTTGAACGGTATATTGCTGACATACAGCGAACAAGGATCAATGCAATCGGCCAGTTCCTCTTCGGTAAAGGTTTTAAGCTCGGCGTGTAGGTGACCTTGGCCAAAACGCACTTGTTTGATTTCCTCTATGGTGCGTTCCACATTTGCGCCGACTTTGAGATGCACCAAGCAATAGCGCTGCTCAACATTTACCGGAAATACCACATCCCTGATGCTGCCCGAGAATCCACTGACAGACGTAGCATTTATTTGTGGATCAGGAAAACGTATAAGAAGAATAGGTGCCTGCTGTGTTTTTGTTGCTAGCTCGCGCTCCAATTCCAAAGCACGCAATGCATTTTGACGACGTAAATTGGACATTGCCTTTCGATTTAGTTTCACATCTTCTAAACAAGATGAGATGAGATTTAGCTGTGGATCACAAGTCAACTGGGGTTTATTACTTACTCTGCGAATTTGTTTTGGAATCAATGTCAGATTCGAAGAGCACTGTTCCATTATTGTCATCAGTAGCGGATGTTTGGGATGCAGTATTTGATACCCAGGAGCATAGCTGACTGCCAGCTGGCGTCTGTTGGAACATAAAGGATTCGAGTGAAGGCGCACAGCCATTGCCAGTATATGGCGCCACATGATTGCTGGTTGAAAGATTGCCATCGCGATCAGCATTGCGGCCAGCAAAGTCTGTATCTTTGGTTATATTTAGTGGCAAATCGTTTTCAGGATGTGCGACGCTCATATCTTTAGCTGATTCCTGATCTAGATGCAATTCTTCGTCTTCTGCAATTATGGCGCGCTTGGCATCCGGACCATCGCCCAAGCCTGTCAGTGTGGACAAACGTTTCAAATCCATATTTTTATCAAAACACGCTTATTCTTCCAAAATAATGCCGTTTAAAAAAATATTAAGTTAAAATGCTTTTATGAAAACAAAATATTCGCGTCTTATCAAAATACAATTTTACTGTGCTGTGTACCTGACAAAGTGGCAACGCCAAACTCCCAGCTGTTTTCAGTAAACACAATGTCTACTACGAGCACACACAAAGTCTCGCATCTGTAAAGCACAGTCCGTAGCTCATTTTATTTTCTTGCAGGGTTACTTATTTTTAACCCGCATGAAAATAGTGGTATCGAAACCGTATATACCGCAAACAAAATCTTTCAGTTTTAATAATAAAAATTATGTTTTAACATTGGACAACGATATGCTCATTTAAAATACACTCAAGCTATTTTCGGCTTAATTAGCCGAATAGATGCACGTATTATTGCACTCCCGCTGTATGCGATCAGCATACTAGGCCATATTGTTAGCTAAGTCGTAAGCAAGATGTGTGCGGCACTTTTACGAAACAGCATAAAATGCTTTAATTTAAGGATAAACACGATAGCTTTACATAAATTAAATATATGGTAAGTATAAAACCACATTATTTTATAGAAAGACAGTACATAAAGCAATGCCTTATTTCAGCACAAGTGCTTCACATTACCAGTTTCGCAGCGCTGCTTCTACAAATGTTGAGCGCAATCTCGTGAAAGGAGACAACCTGCCAGACAAATATCAATTGATCTATCGTGCACCCATGGAAGATTATGTTGCATGGACAAAGAATGTTTCCACTGTTACGGTGACGTTAATAAGTTTGATTGCCGGCTACCAGTTGGCCACAACGATGAGCTTTGTGAACATTGCAAAGAAAATAGATATTTCAGTGCTGGTGTCCAACGAATCAGACTTGTACTTCTTTGCAGTGGGATTTGCACTTATTAATCTGGCTATACGCGCATTTGTGGCAAAATATCCGCTACGGATTTACAAAAGCTCGGACAAGTAAAGCAAATCCAAACACAAATTTTGCGTATGCATTAAGTAACTTGTATTTTTGCTTGCAGATATGTTGCGGTATACGGTTCACAATTGCCTTTTGGCACTATTAAACATTATTTTGAGCAGGGCCAAATTGCAGAATACAAGAACATTCTCAATCCTTGGAGTCATATCATGTTTAAGCTGGGAAACCGCTCTTCGATGCTCTTGATTGATTACTTTAAGACGCCGGCGGAATTTCATCAATTATTTAAAGAAAAGAAATACTAATATTAATTTGTTGTTAATAAAAATAGCCCATTGCTTGAAAAACTTTGTTGGTTTTTTGCATCTGTTTATAAATGTAAACAAACGAACGGCGCTGCCACTCTGCTGTCAACAGGTTGGAATTAGGGTTGTGGTACTTCTATCGATATTTCAACAATCGATAGCATGATAATTCACCTCCACGTGCAAAGCAAATGTTTATGCGCGCATAATGGAACTTAAAAAAATGAAGCCACTACTGGATACAGAGCCGGCATCAAGCAACAATGGAGAAGAGAATACACAAAAAAAGCGACGCAATCCATTTAACACACAACGCTTAAAGGAGGAAAAGGAACGCAGGCAGAAAAAACGAGCTCGTCTAATTGTGCGCAACATTAGCTACAAATCAACTGATGAGGCGTTGCGAGAACATTTTGGACAGTGGGGCAAACTGGAAGATGTGCATATTCTCAAGCGGGGCGATGGCAAGCTTGTGGGATGTGCCTTTGTACAATACGAGACCATTAACCAGGCGACAAAGGCTATAATGATGGCAAACGAAAAAGACATGCTGGGACGAAAAGTGTTTGTGGATTGGGCCTTAGGCAAAGATGAGTATGCAGCGAAGCACCCAAAAGATGAGCCTGAAGATAAGAAGCCAAAGCTGGAAGTGAAAGAAGAGAGTGAAGTAGAAGACAATTGTTCTAAGCACGACAACGAGGATGAACAGTCGGATTTGGAAAGTGAAGGCGATGATGAAGAGTTGGGTGAAGAAGAGGATGAAAGTATTGATGACGAAGATGATAGTAATGCTGATGTTAATAATGATGATGACGACGATGACGCTGACGATGAAAAAAAAGATAAAAAGGAATTAAAGGCAAAAGTGGAAAATATGAAAAAGGAAAAGCACCTTTCAAACGATGTGCAACAGGGATGTACTGTATTTATAAAGAATGTGCCCTTCGATGCAGAGGATGCCGATCTGCGTAAAGTATGCCGCAAGTTTGGTGTGGTGAATTATGCAATTATCAATCGGGAATCAATTTCGGGTCACTCAAAGGGCACAGCTTTTGTTAAGTTTAAGGCTAAGGAATCCGCCGATCTGTGTCTGCAGGCTGGCACCGAGTTTACATTGCTTAACGAGGTGCTGGATCCACATCCGGCACTTAGTCGTGACGAAATTAAAACAAAGCAGACCACAAACTCCAAGGATGATGAGGTCAAGGACTCACGTAACCTGTATTTGGCCCGAGAGGGTCTCATAATGGCCAATTCAAAGGCAGCCCAAGGAGTTTCTGCCTCCGATATGGCAAGACGACACGAATTGGAGCAAGTAAAGACGCAAGTGCTTAAGAACCTTAATCGGTAGGCAGTCAATTACTCAGTTTACTTGGGATTTTCCTTAATGTTTTTTTTTTTTTTGCTTATAGCTTTGTTTCGCGCAATCGTTTGTCCATTCATAATCTGCCTCTGAACTATGACAATGAGAAGCTGAAGCAAATGGCAACCACTTACACAGGCTTTCGACCGCACGAGTGTCGCGTTATGCGTGATCAAAAGGTGACTCCAGAGCATCCACAAGGCAAATCCAAGGGATTCGGTTTTCTCTCTTTCGATACGCACCAGCGGGCATTAGCTGCACTGCGAAAACTAAACAACAATCCTAGCATATTTGGCACACAACACGTAAGTAAATGTTAAATGTTTTCCACATATTGACTAAGGTAATGTTTTGTTTACGATTGCTAGAGACCCATTGTGGCTTTTAGCATTGAAGATCGTGCCGTACACCGAATAAAAGATAAGCGAAACGAACGCTCCAAACTCAACAATCCCACATACAAGTCCAAATTAGAGCAGCGCAAGGAGCGGCGGGAGCAGCAACGTAAGGGCATCAAGCCCACGCCTAAAACTATAGCGCCACAAGACGATAACAAGGTGAAACTGCAGAAGCACATTAAAAAACTGGAGGCATCGCGTGCAGCCAAGGCGGAGGACAATCAAAAGCAGCCGAAAAAAAAGGCGAGCGATGTTGAGGGCGACTACGTGGGCACAGCTGCAAAACCAGGCACCTCGTTGCGAATGCGTTCCAAAAAGAAAATTATGGAGCAGGCATCAGAACACATGAAGCGAGTTAAAACCGAAAAGCGCAAGCAGAAGAACAAAAAGATACGTGAAACGCATCTGGCGGAGCGCAAGGCTAACAACCGTCCCAAGCAAGGTCGCAAAAACGAAAAGGACGATCTTAGACCATTAATTAACAAATACAAGAACATGATAAGTGGCAATGAGGGAGGCGGTGGCGTCACTGGTGGTAAAGTTAAGAAACCCAAACGCACCAAGTGGTACGCGGATTAGGGTTATTTAGACACAACTATTTTATAAATTAGCAATTAGTTAACAAAATGTTTTATAATTGCCTGGGAAACCAGTAAGTGTTATGTCCACATTTAGAAGTGCACATCCTGTATCAGCAAGCTTAAACTAAATCCAAGCAAGTTGGTATCTTTGTAAATCAATAAAATGCATAGTCTACTAATGGAAACAAGATTTTATGCATGTTGTTAATTACAAATTAAGGCTATCATCAGGCTGCCCACACATTCACTAAGCCTCAATAACTATTCCAGCCAGAAGAAGCGCGATCCGTATTTGGCTGGTGGTGTAGGATAATCTGCCGGAAGTCCGGGTGTAGCATCTGGATAAGATTTGATTGGTTCCTTCTCAGGTGCTTTACGAGCAGTCTCGATGACCTTTGCAAAATTATTAAGCTTATGTAGTTAAACTTGAACAGATTTAATATGTATAAAACAGTTTACCTTAGCACGAGCAAAGTATCCATAGGAGGGACGTTCCCAGTCAAAGTTATCCTTTACACACTTATCAAAGACTCCTTGAGTTTTGCGGCAACTGCGAACAGTTGGATTTAGCATGCGTATTAAATGAATTTTAATTTCAAACTTACTGTCCGAAAGCCATAGTGCCGCTGCTTTTGTCCAGGCAAGTAGCGTATTGCATGAATTCTTCGTGACAGGTCTTCTTTACCTTTCGAAAGAAGTCCACAGCACACCCGGTGACGGCACGTCCTTCACCCAGACAGGCACGCGGGTCGTCCAATTCTTGCCGACACAGCATGAACTCCTGCAACAGATGCAATTAAAACGTAAACAAAACAATCTTCAAACGGTTTTGAGGTTAGGTTATATAACTGAATCTAGATGTCGTTTAGCCGGAGTAGGCACATTAAAACAAAGTGATTGTATGCGATGCATGTATTAAGCTAGGGCTTAATCCAAATACTATAGTTGTTGTATATGTACATCTTAAATACTTACATTGTTTGCTGTTTCGCATTGCTTGCCCAAGTGAAAAGCACCAGCACGAAGTGCAGCTGATGAAAGATTTAGCTCCTGTACAGACAGCTCTGCCTCCTCCGGCAGTGTTGTGTTGCTTGTAATGACCATTACGGTGGAGTTCTGTTGCCCGTTGCTTTAAATATGCAGCAATGGGTTTATAATCGCAAACAAATGCGTCAATTTGTCAGATTTCGTGCCACAAATCTGGTTTCCAGCCAAACAACAGCTGTTTTCTATCGTGATATCGATAAGCATACCCGTTTCACGACAAAATCGCAGTCAACTGCGATAAAGCCAGCCAGCCAGACTATCGATTGCCATAAACGTCGTAGTTTCAAAAAAATTTGATTTCCAATCTGGTAACAAATTTTAAATAAATAAATTATTACTGATTTTTCCTTTTTTTATTGGCAAATTTTGCACGTTTTTTAAAAAAAAAATCTCATTCGTCATCATGAACACCGTTTTATTTTTAATAATTATTTCAATGCTGAGCGCTAACATTATCATACAAACTTCGGCAAAGATAAAGCAAAACAATGACAATGTAAAGACGCTTAGTTACCCAAACTCCGTTAGGGAGATAGTCAAAGATCTCGTTGCTAACTGGAATTCGCCGCTTGTGTATCTCAAGAACCGTGGATACCTAAGAGCGCCAGAGATCGGTTTTGATATGCTCCTGGCTGATAAGCAGTCAGGTGAAGTCAAGGCGTCAAAGGATAACAAAAACGTTGAACGTGTGGCTCGCTCCAATGTGGAAGGTGGCGCCAATGATCTGACCCATTTGTTTCGCACCTTCTTCTCGACCAACGACAATGTTGTTTCGGACCAAATCAAATCCAAACTGGGCTTGCCTTGGGACATGAGTGCACTTAAAAACACAGTGCGCAATGAGGCCTTCAAGTATTATGAAAAGTTCTACGACAAACCAAATCTCCAAGCATCCGATGAAGAGACTGAACAAATTAAAACTAGTATAGAAAAGCAAGTTGCACAACTTTATCCATCAGTCGCAATATCGTCTGATAAAGAACATGCAGCTGAGGAAAAAATAGTAAAGAATTCCAGCAAACTAGCTGAGCACAAGGAACCGAATTATCTGAATGGCATTGCCAAGCTCTTGACAAACCGTGTCAAACCTCAGCCACTGCAACTAGACAAGGAGCAGAATGCGAATCTAACTATTTAAATATTAAAGTCCCAACAATATTTATTTATGTTTGTTAAATGCTTTCGTTCTATGAATCCTAAAATATAAATACTTTCAATAATCTCGAAATACATAATGACGAGCCCTTCAAAACCAGACAAGACAGCCGCAAATCCAACTAATGCAAATTCATAGCTAATGATTGAACAAATCATTAGCAACGATTAATTAAAACTCGTTTTCATTTGAGCCTCAAACAACAAGCTGCGCCAGTCTATAAAAAGCTGCTGCCCCTCTGATATTTGTTGAAATTCATAGAATACCATACACTAAAAATGTATAATCATGTGAGTAATTGTGTGTGTTTTGATTTCCCAAAAGTAACAGAACTGACTGTGCATATCCTTGAACACCAAAACAGAAACTGCTGGCCTGCGCCTGCCTTCTACTCCTGCTCGGCCTGGTAAGTGCCGTTGAGCCCGAACTGCTGAAGCATCTCAATCAACAGAATCTGGATGGTGCGGGTCAGTACAAGCATGAGATTGAGGTAGACAATGGCATCAAGACATCCGCCCAGGGCAATGTGAATGGTGCTCAAGGTGAATACTTCTTGCCCGGTGAGGATGGTCACCTCGTACGAGTCACCTATACGGCCGATGCCAATGGATTTCATCCAAAAGTTCACAATGATTGAGCGTTGTTTATGCCAATCTACAAAATTCGTTTGACTTGTATGCAAAGAGAGCAAAAAACTTGTTATCAATAAACAAAAATTAAAAAATTCAACAGACCTTCAAAACAATATAAAAAAAAACAAAGTCGCACTGCCAAATACACTGAAATAAATTCAAATACTCATGCAATAGATACATCAATGATTATTTATATATACATTTTAAAAATATATATAAATATTGCTTAAATTTAAGTGTAACATGATTGAATTTCAAGTCTTTAAATTCACTTGTTCCAAAGTATCAAAGCGAAATGTGACACAATTAATTGAGGGACACTGGTTATAATTTATGAGGCACATTACATTTAAATTTAATAAACAGATGTATATGTACGTACTTCCAACTGGTTTTGGCAAGCTTGTGTATAAAAGCCTTTAGCCAGGTGCAGTTGGAGAAGCAGTTGAAACCGCAAGACGCAGCATGTATAAACAAGTAAGTTAATCCTGTTGTGCTATCACGACCCTTTGAATAAATATGAAAACGTTCAATTTTGCAGGCATTTTTAATTGTTGCCGTGCTGATCGCCACAAGTTTGGCGCATGACGATGACGCCCATGCAAAGGCGCACGAGTCCAAGAAGGACGACGGCCATGGCAACTTTGCCTATAGCTATGACATAACGAACGGCATTGGGGCCACGGAGGCGGGCGATGCTCACAATCATGTGCACGGCCAGTTTCATTTTGTGTCGAAGGAAGGCCTGCCCATTGAGGTATCCTACACAGCCGATGAGAATGGCTATCATCCGCATGGTGACTCGCTGCCAACACCGCCACCCACACCAGAGGCCATACTCAAGGCTCTGGCCTACATTGAGTCACATCCGGCGCACAAGGAGGAGCCAAAGCCTCACCATGTCAGCACACATGGACACGGACATGGTAAACATTAAGCAGTCCGATTTGCATTCCCCCCCTCTCACAGTTTGGCTCAACATCCACATTCAATTGCAATTGGATGCGTATCCATCAGTTGAACATAAAAATAAAACTTTACGACACAAGATTTTCCTTAAATTTTCTATGCAAAGTGCGAGGTGTGGCAGTGGGATGGGTTGAGAGCGTGTCACGCGCTCAACTCTATGCCCACAAGTATCTCGTTCCACTCAGACGAGTCCATAAAATACGCATTGTCATATTGGGTTGATGGTGTAAGGAGTGCCGGAAGGGATGGCCATTGAGGCCATTGTAAATGTTATATTCAAATGCGACGAGATTCCATTGTTCGTTCTCTGAATGGACACCCATGCTGAACATGTTCAGGAAGCAACAACTTAATGGAATACCAAAAGCCCTCGTGGGTTGCATGGGGCTTATCCGGGTCTCTTCACATCTTGCCGATAATTTCAACTCAGCTTAACCCTCAAATCTGTCAGTGTTTATATTAAAATATGAATAAAATCTCAATGGCAATGTTTTCAGTGAATTAATTGTTGATAAGCTTTTAACCAATAATAATTTTTACTTTAAATGCAACAACTACATACATATACAAGTAGATAACAAAGAATGGCTTAGAGCTTGGATGGTTCGCGAGCCAGCTCCATGTCTAGCGAGGGTGGATTTACCAGTTTGCGCACAACATCAAACTTGGGATTATTTTTATCACGAACCAGATCGAAAATAACGCTCTCGCTAGTAGTTATTACACAGCCCGCTTGACGTAAACGTTCCAGAGCCAAATCACGATCCTGTTTGAGGCGAGAGCAACAGCAATCGGCTACAATGTATACATTTATGTCT
The DNA here is from genome assembly GCA_035044725.1 of Scaptomyza caliginosa. NCBI lineage: Eukaryota > Metazoa > Arthropoda > Insecta > Diptera > Drosophilidae > Scaptomyza > Scaptomyza caliginosa. Next base: position 219,551 of record JAWNNR010000317.1, read on the forward strand.
TGTTCCCGCAGATCAATAGCAGTTTGTTCTACGCAAATGTGCGACTGCATTAAAGAGTTCGAAATAAATATTAGAATCTGTAATGGTTAATCGTATGGCCTGGATTACCTCTAGACCATAGAGCACTACATCTTGTGGCTTGTCGCCAAAGATATCCTTAATGGCTGACTTCACCTGTGGCGTCATCATGCTAAAGTAGGTTTTACCCATAACGACCTTGGCATGCGACACATCCAGGTCAGCCACAGTTTTGCCCAGTTTCTCTGGATAGTGTTCCGTTACAATCAATGGCACATCGAGAGCTTTGCCCGCCTTCGTCTAGAATTCGAATATTGTAATCTGCCGATTTAGATAATGAATTAGCTGATTAGCTACAAAGTTCACTTGCCAGTTTGTCCACATTTTTAACCATATTGTCGAAGAGTGGCATGCTTGGGCGAAACTTTTCCTGTATATCGCAGAGCAGGAAGAGCGTCTTTTTTGGATTCAAGTGACAGCGTCGGAGTGCCATGGTTTTATCTACTTGGAACTGATTGGAAACAACACACAAAAAAATCCAACAAGTCGATTAGCAAGCGGTTTTATGCTATACAAATGCAATCCCAAAATTAATTGTTATTCAGATCAAAGTATTAACATTTTTTCTATTTCAGTCTAAGTTAAATATATATTTGATATCTTACTTTTTCTGCTTAGCACAAAGTTCTTCGATTTGCAATTGTCTAATTAGCATGAACAGCTGTTGGTTTTGCGATGCGAAACGGTTAAGCGATATCGATAAAAGTATAAGCTATCGGAAGATTGCTTAGAGTTGCCACACTGTTAATTAAAGATCGCAATTTGGGCGCGCAAACTCAATAAATTTGCAGCAAAGAATAATCACCGTCTAGTTAATTTAAAAATAGGTTTTTTCTGAACATCTTTTCTTGTTGAATATTCAAGATTAGAAAGCACTTAAGCAAAAGTCGTTAATTAAAAACAGCCCAATGGGACTTAAGCTAAGGCAGTCTCATGCTCAGAATGTAAACACCCAATAGGCATAAAGTCAACATTTATCAACAGTCGCCACTAATCTGAAATCCCAGACCACCCTGCAGCCATTTTGTGGCGCTCAATATTCAGCCTTGAGCTCTCAAACCCCACGTGGCAATTAAACTAAATTGTGTGGACCCAGACAAAACTGCGCACACAGGTAGCAGATTTATATTCATAAGCCAGCAACAACAGCTGTAGGGCAGGGGCGACAGCGCACTTCTAAATTCCGGACGCTATACATACCAGACTTTATTGGGTGGGTGGCATTTATAATTGAATTCCGGTAGAGAAGAATACGGTAGAGCCTGACCTCACGCTTCCCCCTCATACCAAACATTATAGTAATGAAGCCACAGTCAATTTCAATAACGCAATCAAATGCGTGCAATTTCAAAAACCACAAAACCCAATGCCAAATGCTTACCAAATACCCATTGACCATTGCCCAGCATTATACGCACTGTGCAGAATCCGAGCTAAAGTGTTTTTATTCTTTCATGTTTTTTTTTTATTTTTGATAACTTTCGCATGCCCGACACGTAGTTTTCTATGGCATAGCGCTTCCATGGACACGCCAACGCCTTGATAATGGAATGGCAATGGGCATTGCCCGTACGCCTCCACACTGCCTCAGTTAGTCGCATGCATATTTCAGCAATTTACGTTACCGTTTTCCCTTTTCTTTTTGGCTGCGGTTTTTTGGTTAGATGGCCATAGCTAAACCGTTAACCATCTACGAGTACAGTTGCTCAACAGTTCTGGCTATGTACATATTTCATGAGCCTCCAAAGTTGCGGGCGCTGCAATTTACGGAAAAAAAAACTAGAAAAAAAAACGGAGTGTCCCACTCAAAAACGTGTAAACGAAAGGCTCTTTGGAAAGTTTCAACCAGAACTGGACGTGAACGCTTGACTTTTGTTGCTGTGTGGCAATTTTCCACAATACTCAAACAATTTGATACAGTTTTCAATGGTTGACGGATGGAAACAGTTTTCACTATGTCGCTCTTATAATTTTCAGCTTGTTAGTAAAGGAAAATCGTTTTTAGTTTGTCACTTAGCTTTGGATTTGTCGCAGCTTTTCGACTTTTCGTTATAGTTATGTTTTGCTGTAGTCAGTAGATATATAAGAGTGTGTGTGTGTGCGTGTGTAGATCTGTATTCATAGCTCCACAAGCTAGTCGCAGCCATTTTAGCTTTTCAACGCCATTTTCGCTTCAATGCGTCGCAAGTAATTTGCATTTTTTATTTGGTTTTATTGTCCCCAACACGCAACGAGACGTTGGCAATTTTCACAGCCCATCCTTGTCTGCCGCCAGGTTGGCATCGAGAGGTGATAATGCTAATAATAAATTGACTCAATTGCCGCAACAAATTTGATGGTAGGAGGCAAACAGCAACAATTCATTTGATGCAAAATATTTTAGAAAAAACAGTTTAAGAATGGTCGGAAATGTTTTGCTATTGTTTCGCTCTGTCTGCACACATTCACTAACTGCGAGTGTGTGTGTGAGTATGTATTTTTATGTTATTCAAGTCAAGAAATTTGCGTATGGGAAATGGCAATAGAAATGGAAGAACCTTCCTCAAGCGCAAAAGTGGAAAGCAAAAAGTTATGGCATTTATTTACAGTATGCCAGAACTCAAGTATAGAGTGTATGTTTCAGTGCGTGTGTGTGTGTGTGTTTGTGAGTATTTGCTGCAATTTATTCAATGAAATGTAAATGCGACTCAATTGTAGTTTATTTTGTAGTAATTCTTGATTGCACAATAAGCAAAAGTCATTTAATTTCGATTGCGCTCTTCCATTTTAACCCATTTGCCATTTTCTATTTTCCATTTGCATATTGCTTAAGGCAGTCAACAGCAACACACACACACACACACACATACACACAGAACAACAATATGCGACTTTGTGTGTATTCTAAGCAAAAGTCAGTCTTGAGTTCAACATGGAAAGACACTTTGCGCTTTGTGGCTTTTCATCGCTTTTGATAGATGTGCAAAACTTTTGTTTTGACACATTTTATATGAAGCGGGGGCTTGTATGTATGTTTATATATATATATATAAAGTATATGTATGTACATTTAATGTCAAACCCTTTAGCTTTACATGTACTCACTACACTTGGTGCCCCCCAATTGTTTATCAACGGTTTTCCAATTGGCAACCAACTGATATGCCAAACTACGCACGTTGCGCTTCTCCCAGCAACCCTTTGGTATTGCCTTTAATACTTGGCTTACTGTGGGCTCTGTATATGAAGACATACTCACATTTTCTGTAGGCAGCTTCTATAGCTAATGCTTGTCACGTTTGGCTTCAACATTTGACAAGGCAAATACGCGTACGAAAAAAAACAGTACAAAGGATATCACGCAAAATGGATAGGGTAGCTGCTGTTGTGTGTGGGTGAGTGTGTGTTCCAGAGATACCCTATATTTTGGTTTAGTTGAATGAATTCTAATGTTCTCAAAGTAGAGTAGCGGATTCAAGGTTCAAATTTAGCACAACAACAACTAAAAAAACTATGCGTGTTAAAAAAGTAATATCCTAGTTCCTCCATCTACCCAATACAAACCGTACATTATTGTCAACCTCCAGGGCATCGCGAAAAACATAATAAAAAAATCCGCACGTTGCTTCAAAGCAAAAAAATAACAAACATAAAAAATAAAGAGAGGGCAAATGATTTTCACAGGTGAATTGGAAAGCGCGTAATGTTGTAATGTTTGACTTGCCAACGGGCACGTGCTTCTTCCCTATCACATAAAACTCCATTCATTTCCTCATACCCCTCCTTTCCAGCGTGCTCCCTACCATCCACCATCACACCTCGCATGTACCTGTACTTTTAGCAGCACTTTCAGCTAAAGCTCACCTGTCGCAGCGAGTGAAGTCAAGCAAATCGGGGGCTGAAAGCAAAACTGAAATTGGAGGTGGAGGTGGAAAGTCGATGTTGACGCTAACGCTAACGGTAGCTCTAACAGTGACGCACGTGGCGTATGCGTAACGAGACGCGCCACTTTTGCAAATTGGATGAAAACCTTTAACATTTCAGCGCCACTGTCAAAGGCAATAGCGAAAAGCTGGCTTCTTTGGCCCCTTTGACTTTGCCTCAAAATGCTGGCGCCAAACCAAGAACAGCCCAAGCACCGCCCCTGCTGCAATTTGTGATCTCAGTTTGTCGCCGTTTTTACCGCTAAAGAAAAAAAACAACAACAACAAAGAAAACAACTGAACCCAAACTCATTCGTCATGGCCTCCTACCACACTGAAAAAGGCAACTGGCAACATAAAACTTATGGCTACACCTACACTCGAGACACACAGCCAGACAGCTGTGAAGCAAGCTGTCGTAAGAAGGATAAAAACAGGAGAAAGAGCAAAAACACACAAGTTTTACCGTGTCCGGCTTTCTACTCCTTTTGCGGACTTTTGGATTATGTTGTAAACTTTTCAGTTGCGCTGCTCGCATAAGAAATAAAACAAATTCGAGTTTCAAGTTTGGCCCAAAAATTTATAAGACGAACTGCTTATATGGCTGGACAAAGAGTTTTCATTGTGTTGGGTTCTACCTGAAATAAACTACTTGCCATATGCTACCAAAAACCTGGAAAATATATATTATACTCACACACACGCACGCACACACATGCAGAACAGGTCGTTGTCGTCGTCTTTGTTGAAACTCTTGACAGCAGTTGCTTGTCGTTTTTTATGGCCACAAAGAGCAACAGACACGTTAAAACATGGTCTAAAACTTAAAGCGCTTCAGACTGCCAACTGGCAAATTGGTAGCTTTAGATTGCAATTCAACTGAGCCGAGCAAATGATGCACTGAAAAAAAAACCACAACAAAAGACGACTAAAAATACTAATAAGGGTGAGAGTTTAAATTCTCTTAGATTTTAGGTTTACGAAATATAGTTTTAAAAAGCTTTTAAGTTAACCGAGAGTTCCGTTGAGAATCTAATCATATTATATGTATAAAAATAAAATTATATTTTCTACCATAGATTCTCGCACTGTATCTTCTATGAATTCACCCTGCTACCCCCTCATCAACTTGTCCCCCAGCTCATTGAAGTTCATTGAACCAAATGCTGAGCGCATTTCCGTGTTTTTATTTGACTCTGAGACTGCTTAGCAACAAATAAACTTTTGAGCTGTTGCTGCTGCTGCTGCTGCTGCTTGAGCTGCTTCTGTTGCTGTTGACATGGCGTTGCGCCAGTGCACTTTGAGTGGCTACCTAGAGAGACGGCCCATAATGCACATAATTATCCTTTGAATGCACTCACCCATACATACAAGTTGTTTGTGTGAGATACTGTCACCTAGACTAAGGCGAATTGCGAATTGTGAGTGTGGTAGTTAAGCACCAAATGCGCTTCAGCAAACACACACACACACTCATCAGCAGCTAGTGCGAAGCCTGCGTTTTGTTAAAGCCTTTAAGCAACAACAACAAAAACAGTTGGCCTCTTTTAAAGCTCAAGCCATGTCTTAATTAATGTTGCATAAATATAAAAAAAAAAAAAAAAAAAAATACTAACAAACGAACAACATCAACAAATACTTTGTAAAGGCGGGCGCAAAACGCAAAGTAAAGACAAAAACAAAAACTTTGCTAAGCTGCCAAAAAAACAACAGAGAAAAAGAAAGCATACAAAACAACCTAAAAATAAAACAAGCCAGAAGGTTCTAGTCTAGAGAGAGCTCAACTAGTAGATACCCTATGGCCTAGCTTTGATTACTTTCTTTATAAGAGCGTGACTCCGACAAAATCACTGCACTTCTGCGATTTCTAGAACAACATAACTTCATTTTGCATAACACTTTTCACATTTTCCAAGGTCAAGAAAATATTGTTAACGATTAGATTTATGCATGGAAAGTGGATAGATTTATTAATGGTTAAAGACCAATGTCTCTTAGCGCTTAAGGTAGTCAATATATACCATTGTTACACGTTATTCAAAGTATTGGCCGTTGCTTTCTTTTTTCCTGTTACATACATTTGCATTATACCCTTGTTCAGGGTATACAAAATAGGTACCCCGAAATATGTGACATTTTTATTTTTAGTCGCAAGCAAATTTGTAGGTAGGCGCGTAGGCGATGCCAAAGGCTAAAAAGCAAGGCGCTTCAAAAAGGCCTCAAAACCAAAGGCCACAAAAGTGCCAAATGTTAAGGCAAACAATGTAAAGCAGGGAGGGATGCAAAGTAAGATGTGGAAGGGAGGGTGGGGCTATAATAAGTGTAGGCGTTGCTTGTGTTTTTTGAACACCAGAGCGACACACAACGGAACGAGACGCCCCGCAAATTGGCGCCAACTTTTAATTATTCCATCATATTCATGAAGTTTGTGCACTCCACAGGGACAAGGAGGTAGAAGGTGAATGGTGTATGGTGCCATGGGTTAGGTCGGGGTTAGAAGTACGAACTGGTTAACAGGCACTCATTATGTGCGTCACACACATACACACTTGAGCTGCTGGCGATGGGCAAACGGATTGTGGGCGTGGCTGTGGTCTAACTAAACGACAAGTTGCTTATTCTTGTTCCTTTGTCCTTGTTGCTTTGCATACCCTAAGCTGTGCGAAAAGATCAAGTTAGATACAATACTAAAATAAGAGAACGTAAGACGTATACTTAATATTTGGTTGAGCCTCTTTTGAGCTCTTTAGTTTGCTGACTCACGTATATTGAAAAAAAAGAATTTAGTTCAAATACATTCAAAGCTTATGGAACACAATAATACTTATAACAGGGTGTCTGTCAGTGATATATTTGAAGCTTTATATTACTCATTCATTTGCCATGTTGCTGTTGTTGGCGCTTGCTTTTGTTTTTGTTCTTGGTGTAATGCCAACAATGGCGTCTTACCGACGTCGCCTTTTCCGACACTTCAATGGCGTCTGGCGGCTTTTTCTTCGTGCATTGAGAGCCCTGGCAAAAGGCAGGAGGCAGAGAACTGAAGGCGTTACTCCATAAAAATGAACAACAGCTTTTTTATTGTCGAACAATGAACAAGCAGCGCTCAAGTTTTTGGCTTTTCGTTGGCTTTTCTTCTGTTGTTGTTGCTGCTGCTGTTGTTGCTGTCATCGACAACAGCATTTAATGAGGCTGTCGCCTTATTGTGCTCAATTGTGCTTGGGCAGCCTTAAGAATTTCTAATATCGAGCACAACTATTCAGCGTATTTGAAAGGTAAAGTAATATGAATTGGCATTTTCACCGGGGTTCAGGAGATGCGAAGTCTATAAACTTCTAAATGAATGCATATTTCATAGCTGGTCGTTATTGTTATTGACAACAGTTGGAAATTATAGTACTATATATGTATATCACATCATTATTTCATAAAAGTTAGAATGTCTAAATCAATGTGTCATTTGCAGCTGATTGTGCTGCAGAACTGGCCGACGTGGCTATAAAGTTTTTACGAGCCTAAAAAGATCTTTTAAATTTCATAACAACCATTTAATTCAATTTAACTATTATGCTTGGAGAACTTTTACACAATAAATTAGTTACTGAGTTACTCGAACCACTGCGATTTTGTTGCCAATTAAGTCAGCTGGCATAGCAAAAAAAAAACATTTAATAAGAAACTATCAGGCGAGCTGTAGTCTGTGCGTGATATAGCTAATGAAACGCCATTCATGTTACGCATCACAGCAGCAGAATCGTTTTTTACTCCAGAGAGAGAGAGAGAGACAGAGAGAGAAAGGGAGGGCTGTGGTTTGTGTATGGGAGCGGGAAGTGGAAAAGTATGGGCTCAAAAGCTGAACGATGCTCAACGCTGACACTTAAAGCCGACAAGTTAAGCGCGTCGCGATGCTCGAACACTGAGCGGTGGTGGCTCCCATTAGCGGGCAAGGAACTGAAGTTGAAACTGAAGCTGGATGAGAATGTGGGCAGTACGCTGCCGGCGCTGAAGGCTGTAGGCTGGACGGATGGTTGTGGATGAGGAGGCACACACACACACACACACTTTAAGTGGAGTGGCACACGTTTTGTCAAGCAGCGTCGTTAGCCTGCAGCAAATGTGAAAGGGGTTGAAGCGACAAACGCGACGTATACGTAATATTGAATCGGTTGCTGTTGCAACGGCAGGCAGGCATCAGTTGCTGCAGGCAACTGGATGAGGCAACAGGCAACGAGGATGAGGACAAGGACGAGAACAAGCCTGAATGTGCATAGTTAGTGATAAACTGCTTTGGCACGGAAATGGCCCTGGAAATAGAAATGATGTCGAGTGTGTGCTCGTGTGCATAAAAAGGCCAATTAGACGACAGAATCAAATGCAGATAGAGATACAGATACAAATGCACATACAGATACAAAGATAGCGATAAAGGCAGAGCCAAACATAGCTACAGCCCCAAGTGCATAGGCAAAGGCATGGTAATCCAAGTGCACCTTACTAATAAAAAAAGGAACCAAAATTTTCAGGAGTCTTAACGTCGCTATCCTTCATGCAGAGTATCTAAGGTTTTCTAGGCAAGTTAGTGCATGTTTTATTCTTTTTAAAGTTTCTTGAAACTGATTATTTTATCTTTAAACAATTGATGGTAAAATTTCCAAAAAATTGTTTAAGTTTCTTCTGTGTGTTTATTAGAAATATGTTTTTTTTAAAGAAAGCACAAACTTTATTGTCATCTCTTCTCTGTCTTACTTGCTAATTGAACATTAGGCTAACTTCCCGTCTATCTTTTTACTAGTTAGCATATTCTTAATTTCACCGCAGGCATTGCTTTATGTACATATGAGTGTATATCTTGGTAGAATTTTTTTCATTCCTGTTTTGCCTAAAAAGTATGCTTGGAAGCAAGTTTAAATTAACTTTGCTTGCTGGGAAATGAAATAAGTTACAAGCTCGTACATTACAAGTGGTTTGTAAGCAAAAAACACACACACACAAATACGCATTCGCATAGCTTTATAGAGAGATAGATAGCTGCGACTCGCATAATCAAGAAGTTTTAAATGCATCATAAAAAACTTTTTGCTATGTGCAATTTGCAGGCTTGTTTTTAGGCTCAGACTACATTTTTGATGTACTTGTGTGTGCCTGTGTGTATATATGCCAAGATTTACGCTCACAACACCCTGAAGCACTCTCTTAGTTATGAGTGTATGTGACAGCAGGGAGCAGGGAATTAGGACAGCATACAGAAGATATGAGACAGGAGACAGAAGACAGGACACTGTTAGCTGTACGCTGTTAGCTGTCAGATGCCAAGTCAAAATAAACTAACCAATATTGCAAAAACACATTTGAGGCAACAACAGACAGCGGGTGATTTGCGCGTATCGCATGTCGACTACAATAAAAAGACGAATCGTAAATAAAGCTAAGTATGTGTCTTAAAGAAGGTTTCAGATACATACAGTAGTCGACTTTGCCATACCCGGGTTATACTTCAAGACAAAAGTAAAATTAACAAACTCTGTCAAGAATTTACAAAACATAAATCATGTATACAGTAAAATAAAGTTGCACTAAGCAACTAAACGCTTGTGAAATAAGCTAGCTTCTTTGAGACCCATTATACTGCCACCAAAAATAGAAAGCGTACAAATATTTATAGCTGCCTTAACAGTCGGTCGACTTTCAATAAAACAACTGCCTGCAAAAATCTGGTAGCAGCCAAGGCTAAGTATGAGCTTTACCTGTCTTTCTAGACGTGTTTGTAGCATCTCAACGCATTTAGAGCCCACAAATGTTGCCTAATGTGCTTCTTTTTTGGTTGCTATTGTTGTTGTTGTTGTCAGTCGTCGTCCTGTCCTTGGTCCTTGAACTTGTTCGCTTGAGATGTGCTCTCAAGTGCTTGAGATAGTCTTGTGAGGTTGTATGTGTGTGTGCATTATACGAAATACATAATACATTATGCGAGATGGCAGACATGGCGCACCGAAATCTCAACGCTGCAAATAAAGTAACGAAATTTCTGGTACATAAATTATCAGTAAGTCGACTCGGCTCGATGTTATTTTTATTGACACTTTTGGGGCTTTACGAGTCTACCACATACATAGATCAACTGGCGAGACGCCTTCCTATATTCAATGTCAAAGTTCAGTTCTGTTTGGGCTTAATGTTGATAAGATTTGTTGCTGCAAATAAAGTGCACTTCTCTCTCGCTCTCTCTTTGTACATCTCCTTGACGCACATAAAATTTCAATTATGCTAAAGTCCTTGAAGATGGGCTTCTGGCCATAAATACAATTAATTTTCGAGTGCATCTTTTGGCGCTGACATTTAAATTAAATTTCGAGAATCACTGCACGTTTATATTACATGTTTAAAATTCATTTGGCAAGCATACAACAAGTCCTAAATGACAGAAGCTGAAAAAGCTTTTAAATACTTCAATACTGCTTTAATGTGCATTCGTATTTGGTTCTTAAGTAAGTTGTTTTTATTTAATTAACAATTATATAAAATGCAACACAAGTGTATAAAGAACAGAAAAACCATACTTCATTTATTATAAACAAAGTCAGCTCCATATAAACAGTATTTAAACAAGTGTTACTTAGATTAAGCTTCAATCATCTTTTGTTTTTCTTTGGGCATATTTCTTTTTCATTACTTATATAAAAAGTATTCGAGCACAAAATTAATCAAAAAGAAAAACGTGAGATTTAAAGTTTTTCACATGGTTTTTTAAGTTCGATTAAAGTGTTTAATCTGTTTTGCTTCTCATCTGCTTTCAACTCGTGTCATTGTTACTACACCAGACCATATTGATGGCATAGACAACAACTGTTGCCTACTTCTTTGCATGTGCGCGAGAGTGTGCCTGAGAGTTTGTGTGTGTGTGTGTGTATGAATTTAACGTTGTCAATTACAAACATCCAGCTCTTAGAGCTCTGGCTCTGATTCTGGCAACATCTTAAGGCAATAGCGAGTGCGGCTGAAGTGATTCCCAAGAGCAGACAGCTGCATCTTTTGTTATTACACTTTGATAAGTTACCTATCTAAATTTGAGCACATAATTCAATTTGAATGCACTTATAGGCCCAACTTGATTCGCTCTTTCTCTCACCTACTCTCTCAGGGTCTACTCTCGGTCTAGATATATGCTTGTCAACTAAACTGCCATCCATGAAGCACTTGGTGCATTGTTTCACTTTTAAAATATGCTCGAGCACGTTGCCGGGTCAAAAGTGGCATGGGCGCTGCAGCAGTAGTATAAAGTTGGGTGTGGCAGGAGAAGCGTTGCGTTAACGTTACCGTTGCCGGTGCTCTTGCCACTGCCCTGTGGCAATTGACCCACTTCTTCTTGTGCTGGCGTCTGACAGCTTCAATTGTTTGGCGTTGGCGCCACTTTCACTTACCTAATTAAGCGCCCTGCACTCAGCGATGGCTTCGCCCAGAGACGCAAAGAGACAGAGAGCGAAAGAGAGAGAGAGAGATCTTTCGTCCGTGCAGCAAATAAATAAAAAATTAATTCATTTACAGCATCGCCGTCCTGTTTCCCTCATTTCCGGCTGCTGCTAGCCGAAAGTAAAACAAGAACTGGGCCAACGGCATGCAAAATGATATATATGTAAACTGCAATGTTGTCATTTAAGCCAAGTCTTAGTTAGCCTGTACACCTTGTTAGCTTCTTTATTTTATTCGACATTTTCTGAACACTCGTTAGCGGTAATTTAATTTCTTGGGGCGGCAAATGCAGCTGATGCATGCCTCAGGCATTTAATTTAATTGCCTTTTAACTAGGGAGAAACAGAAAAGCTGAACTCTGTAATAGGATCAGCGGGCAATTTACAGCTCAGATTGTTTTTGCTTATGCTTTTAACCCATTTCACTTGGCCTTGGGTGAAAATAAAAATACAACTCTAACAACTATGCACATTATTCAATTATAATATTAAGTATAGCAAACTTTACTTTCTTTTAAGCATCATTTCTTAATTAACTACAAGATTTTGTTGTCTTCAAACGATACACAGTTCAGTCATATAAAATGCCATTTGTATATGTTTCTTTTAAGGCTTTGCCTTAAGTTAACTTGAGTTATTTATGTGTATAGCTACTAGATGCTGCTAGTGCAGAGTTAAGCACCAACAACAACAACAACAACAAGAACTACATAAGTTTTACGATCCAATCCAATCCAAGTGTGCACATAAAAAATAAACGCCGAACCAGCGTAAAAATATATATCTCAGCTAAACTGAAGCAAGCCCACGGGAACGTAGTTGGAGGGGGAAAAAAACAGTAGGAAACTCTTAAATCGTAACTACAAACACACATTTCGGACAACACATAAAAAAAAACCAGAGGCAAAAGCAATAAAATTTGGAAAAATACAAAAAGACAAAGCGAAACGAAACGAAACGAAACGAACAACATAAACCAGATGAATGTCACTCACAGTGAACAATCTTGCCCCCCCCGTCTGGTAAACAGGAAGTACGTCCTGTTGCCTGTCCTGCCGCTGGCTAATGGTCATCGTCACTGCCTGTCGCAGTGGCATAAGCTCAGACGCTGTCCTGACAGCACACTCGAAAGGGTGTTTAGGCCTTGGCTAATACACAAACACGTACACAACCACATATACAAATACAAATTCTCTTGGGCATAAGCGTCTTATTAGATTTGTCGTTTACAGTGAAAATATTCAGTCTTGAATTTTGAAGCTTTTTCGGCACAAAGCAATAGTAAAATATTAATTATTTATATATATTTGTAACAAAACTTAGAAATTAAATTTGCGGAATGAAGTGCTTAAAATAAATATCTTTACTTTGTTAAATAATTTTTTATGTTTATTAAGGTTGTTTATTTCAAATTAAAAATGCATTTTCTCATATAAGAGTTTTATTATTTTTATTATTATTTAGTAAAAAATGCATTTAGTTTATCATTGAATTACTAACTTAACAATTAAATTTTGTAAGAACTGACAGAAATTTAATACAATAATGAATTGTTTACAGTGTTTTGTGTATATTGCTGGCTGAGCATAAGTGCAATCGAGTACTCCTGTCACACACTGACTACAAGAAGCATACAGACACACACACACACACTCACGCATGCAAGCCTACGCATTAACAACTTCATTAGGCTGCCAAACACACACACACACACACACACGCACACGTGAATGTACACTTAAGTATTCAGACATGGCCCACGCTAATCTGTTGGTAGCGTTTTGGCAGCTGCTAAACTCAACTGTGAAGTACATTAATTTCAAGCTTAGCAAAGGCCAAAGGCAATAAATCTTCCACGCCAAGGACACATGCGCAGTGCACCCATAAAGCAAGATTGACAGTTGCTGCCGGGCAAACTAGTTAGAGCAATAAGCGAATCCACAGCCATGCATACATATAGAGTGAGTGCAACTGAGTGCAACGAATGAGTGCGTGGGACATTTATGGATAGCTGAAAGCAACTAATTGAGACTCAATCAATGCAACAAGACAAAGAGCAAGAACTACCACAACATAGCCACATAGCAGCACAGCAGCAAAGCAGCTTACATGCAACGTGCAACAGCAGCAAAATTAATTGGTGCAACAGCACAGAGAACAAACCGACATCAGCTTGCCACATGGCATCACAATTCAGACAACAAACCAACCAACACCAGAAAAAGATACAAAAGCGAAAGCTGCCACAGCAACAATTGCTAACAGAGCCAAGCAACAGCAGAATGGACCAAACAAATCAAATTACAGCTCCAAACGAAACAGAAACGGAACAGGAACAAGAACCAAGCAAGCAAGTAAGGAAAATGAAATGCACTTTCAACTTTTTAGCCAGGCAGCAGGCAAGTAAGTGAGAGTTTTTGTGTGTGTGTGTGTGTCTACACAAGAAAAAACAACAAGTTGGCAAACCGACAGACAAAACTGACAGAGACAACAAGAGACGATAGGGGGTAACATTTGAAAATTAAACTCAATTCTCATTTCGAAACGAAACGTGAAGGCGTCCAACAACATGACCAACAGAGGAATGCCGCGGCGACACAAGAGAGGCAGCAGCACAACACAGCAATACAAATGTTGTTGCTGTTAAGCAAATTGTCTTTTATGTAAGAAACTGCATTACTTCGAGTCGCGATTGCCCGAATGAATGCTGCTCTGTAAGTAAATGCTTAATGCTCGCAATGCAATTATGTTCAATATAGCAGAGCTATATGATTAAAGTGACAGATTTACCAGCTTTATCAAGTAAAATTCATAGGATATTTAAAAGTTACTGGTTTTTAAGCACTTAACTTGTACAACATTGTTATGGGGCAACAATTGAATTGTTTAAAGTTTTCGTTATCTCAATTTAAAGTCATCAATAAACGATTAGAAAATTTAAACACTTGTAACTTGTAAAACACTTCACTTAGCTTCTTTGATTAAATGCCAACAGTGCGTATACGTAATATTATATGGCTTTTTGTATGTGATACGTACAGCTGTCAGCCTTTGTGGCAGTTAGTTAAGCAGCAAAAAGCGCAGCAGTAAATTTAAAGTGGCAGACAGGTAAACACACACACACACACACACACGCACACACACAGAGCAAGGGTGAGTAGAGGAGACATACATACAAATATTGCGAAACTTATATCGCTGGTAAATCCTTTGCCAAAAACATTTGCGCGAATAAGTGTTGCACGCATTTGCATTCAACTTACACCGCAAAAACCGTGAAAGGTTTTTCGCAAATTTCATTACGCTTTAAGCACAGCCAAAAACGCACTTGAAACGGGTTTCAGCTTGGCTTACTCTATATAAAGATAAGGTATGAACAAAAACGAACGAACTGTATGCTGATGTATTTGTGAGAAAGGGCAGCAAATACAAATAGCAACAAAAAGTGGCACTCAACAGGATAAACAGAAAGATAAACGAGCATTTCTCTGGCAGTTACTAATTTAAAGTGATTGTCAAAAACAGGAGAGATCAACTAGAAAATGGTTCGCAAACAAATACAACCGCGAAACATTTCTTAAAACATATTTGTTTCGAGTAGCTTTTCAATCAATTAAAGCAATAATTAAGAAACGTCATCAGCAAACATTTTCATTAAAAATTGTGTGAATTCTTTCAGACACATAACAAATTATTAAAAAATTACTTTAAGTAAATTTAGTATCTGATAAGATTAAATTTAAACATGTTTTCAAAATATGGCTTTAGTGTCAGGATTATCTTGTCTTACACCATCTTCTGACTTGTATCCTTCCTTCCATTGCTTATACATTCTTCTTATATTTCAATTTTCTTACTCAGTGTAAGCTTATTAGTAGCTTCAAATACATAAAAACCCTTTTTTTTTAATTTAAAAAGCCTTAATCATTTAATAACTTTTGCCAGTTTAAGGCGTACTAGCTCAATTGGTAGTTTGAAAATGGCCCTTTTATTTTTGACATCAAATTCGTTACCCAAGTTATTCATTAAACCAAATCGCATGTGTGTATGTGTGTGTGTGCTCGTGCGTGCTTGTGTGTGTGTGCGTGTGTGCAAGGTTTTACCGTCTATCGTCTTGGCTTTTATCATTTTGATCAAATGAAAGTATTAAATTGTTGTTGCCGGCTTGTTTTGTGTGTGCTTAATAGGCACACAAACACGCACACACATACATATACAGACCTACACACACACACACACATTCAGGCTTGGCCTATTGTTTAGTTAAAGCATTACAAGGGCCAAGCCTAATGAAACATAGAGAAGTACGCAACGAGGTCGTTTTGTGGCACGTTGTGCCATTAGACAGAATCATTTTCTTTAAATTTCACATTTAATTGAGCGCAGTAAATAAAACAGAAGCTAAAATAGAACCAAACTTTGGCACATGGCACATTAAATGCCCTTACTTGGAAAAGTTTTAAAAATCAATGATTTTGTTTGGTTTTTATGGCAATTTCATAAATTATATTATGCCAGCTGAATCTTAAATTATTAAAGCTTTGGATAGGAGCAAGAGATTTTTTTCTTTGAATGCTAAATAGTATTTTGCGTTAGAACTCTATTTTAATTATTTTCCTATAATTTTCTTAAATTGTTTTCCATATTAATATTCTTAGCTTATCTTAAAACCCTTTTAAGGGATTATAACCAAAAAACCTTATCATACTGCTGAGTTTTACATTGCGTATGTTTGATGTATGTGTATGTGCGTTGCCTTTTTTAATTGCTCTTTGGACTCATTTGGAATTCCGTCAAAGCCACAGTATGTCAGTGCTTAACTAACCAGTGCCTCACTAAGCAACGCCTCTTCTCTTATGTTCAGGCAAAAAAAAAAAATAATAAGGGCTCTTAAATGTCA
Source organism: Scaptomyza caliginosa (assembly GCA_035044725.1). Lineage (NCBI taxonomy): Eukaryota > Metazoa > Arthropoda > Insecta > Diptera > Drosophilidae > Scaptomyza > Scaptomyza caliginosa. The sequence continues at coordinate 235,891 of JAWNNR010000317.1, forward strand.
TTGGGCATGACATAGGCGTTTTCAAAGCCAATTAGATAATGTGCTGCATCTTCCTGTCCCTTGCTCTCTCTTTATCTTTCTCTGACTGGGTCTTTGTTAGTGTTGCATGCTTTGTTGCATAGTTTCAACCATTTAACATTAAGTATACGCAACGCAGCACTAAGTGGCAAAGCGTATGCATAAATGCAAGCATTTGTGGCACTTGCAGCCTGCTGCATTTGCAAGTGTCTAATTCTGCCTGTGGCATACACAAACACTTCCGCTTAACGGATGCGCCTGCATTCTCCACACACTGTTACCTTTCTCTCTCTCTCTCTTCCCGGCTTGCCTGCCTGACTTATCCTATGCGGCTGCTATGCATTATTGTAATTTACATTTTAATGCGCTATTATTCGACAAAATGCATGACAAGTGTTTCAATTAGCGCAACTCAAACAGCAAATTGATCTTATGCGCGGTGTATGTGTGTGTGTATGTGTGTGTGTGTGTGTGCTGATGTGTGTTGGTCATTACACAACACTGACGCTGGCTGTCAGTTGACATGTAACTGGGCATTAAAGTCATTTGCTTGATATCCCTGTGCAACGTGCGTCTCTTAATACTTTTTCGCATTTCGATTGCGGATTTTTATTTCCTGCCACCGTTTGTGGCATTGGCTTACGCTAAATAACCCTAGCTGCCACAAGCTGACGCATTGCAACAATTTAATATTAAATTTTTCATAAATATTCACGCAGCTTGTGTATGGTGTGTGTGTGTGTGTGTGTATGCATGAGTGTACGCGAATTTTGACTGTTGCACGTTTAACGCTGATTTTATTTTGCAATTTATTCCCCATCTGGCTGACTATAAATCGAAACCTTAGCCCGGAAATTGATGGATGCCCCAAGCCAGAACGAATATTTCATCTTTCTCTATATCTCTCTCTTTCACTCTCGCTGTGGCAATCGAGACTGAAAGTGTGGCCTATTAATACACAATTCCATTAGAGTCAGCCAGCTATTGGCAGTGAGTCGCCAAATTGTGTTTTAATTAAATTGCGCATAATTATTGTTAAGTACATGTTTAAACACACACTCACACACACACACACACGCACACGCACGCATTCACATAATCAGCTTTTCAATGTTATTAATGAGTTTTTAGTTGAAAATAAATTTGCCTTTAATAATGACTCGAGGGGCAGAGAGATGTGGGATTGGTAAGGAATAGCTGAAACATGTGCCTGGCATTTTCACAATTTTCCGAATACAACAGCACAGACACACACACACATACACACTTGACAGTCGGGAAACAGAGCTCATTAAATGCTTTACATGTGCTCGTTTCACCACTCCTTTACTCTCTCTCCCTCTCATTCTACTTTTCTTTCTTTCTGTCTTTATCTCGCCGCTCATCTCGTAATTTGATGCTGTGTCTGTCTGCCTCTGACAAAAGTCAAGAGCGCCAAACAGTTTTCCATACAAGTCTTTAATTTATGTAAATGTTTCGTATGTGTATGTAAGTATGTTTACACACACATATATGTGTGTTCTTATGCCTGCGCGCCTCATCAATTCACCAATGGCAGAATGAAAAAGTTCAGACAAACTTGGAAACCTAACAGCATGTTAAATAATTCTATAATATTATGTAGAGCATTGGAAGAGATCCAAGAAAAATGCATAGCTGAGAATGGAGTTCCGTGATAGGTTGTTTCTAATAAAATAAATCTTCTTTTTCAGGTAATTCAATCAAGAGAATAAAAGAAATTTAAAAAAGCTTTTAAGGCAAAAATATCCCAGTAACTTGATATCAGAGATATAGCTATGTCTTACTTTATATCAATTGCCATGCCATCCCACTTGAAAGTCAATACGCATTTGATAAGCGTAATTAGAATTTAACTTAATTAAACGCTCATTAAACGTTTCCCAAAAAAAAAAAGAAAAAAAATCAACACGAAGTCAGCGTGTAAATCGCTGTCAGGGATTAGTCTCAACATTTTGAAGGGAAAGTTTTAGACAAGCAGTATCAACTTCTTGGTGGAAAAGGCAAACACAATTTCATCCAATATTTAATGCTTTTCGATGTGTGCCAAAGATTACCTTTTGTCTTTGCTTATGGCCAAAGCTTATGTCTGGCATGAGCCATGATTAATGAACTAGATAAATGATATGAGACCACAACAAAAAGAAACAAAACAAAAACACAATAACAAATCTAGATAAAGGGAGGAAGAGGCGCCAAACTAAAAGCTCTCGCCACCTTATCTTATCACAAACATTTGAATGCACACCTCAACGATTCACAAAACTCATGACTAAACAACATGAATGAGTAAAATGAAAGTGATGGAGAAATGAATGCAAGCATATGTTATATATGGCCAACTGAAAACCTAGCCCATTGAATAGGGTCAAAAGCTGATAAATTGTTCTATTGTAATCGAATTCTAGAGCGGTGGGAATAGAAGAAAATAATGTTATATGAAATATAACAAAATAAACAAAAACTTTACAACATGCTAATAAGTTTAAATAAATTTGTTTTCATATCTCTTAACTTAAGTCCTAAGAAAACTTATTTATTTGAGTCGTGATCTTGATCAATGAGTAATATATTCCTTTATTTAATAATATAAAACATGCGAATGTGTAACAAATATCCATCGTTTGAATCATTATTCTACCGTACAATAATTGTTAGATAAAAAATTCGTTTTTCTATTCCCAAACTCATTCTGTACATTTAGGGCAAAACCAAACATAAATTAAGTTGATTAAGACCATTTTTCGTGCTAGTTGTTCGAGCTCACTCAGTCCATCTCTAAGCGTAGACATCGAGCTTTTTTTCCAGTTTCAGCGATAAGATAATAACACAATCATATCTACCATATTGAGAGTTCCAGTGTCGCAGCAAAAGAAACTCAATTTATAAGTGTTTAGATTTTGTGCAGTTTGGTAGTAAACACGTTCACAAGAGGAACAAATCTAAAATCCATGACGCATACAATGACGAAAACTGCTGCAAAAGTAAACTTTGGCCACAAACTGAATTCCCTGGTAATATTGGTGACAGTGCTGCTAGTTGGATTTGGCCAAACCGAGCTCATAGATGCTAATGATGAGGAAGTGGATCGTTTTTGTTATCCGGCAGCATATCGCAATACGCGACTCTCGTGTGAGTGTAGCAATGTGAGTGCTGCTCCTTGGGGCATGCGTGCCCTGCACATTGATTGCAGCTACAAGGACTACAAGGCGGATGATCTAACGGAGCTGCTGCCACTGTACATCGATACATTGGATCTGTCCTGGAATAAGCTAAATCGCGCACCAAACTTCAATAGCGACAGTCTGCGTCTGTTGAATCTTATGCACAATAACATCAGCACAATCTCGTCCAGCAATTTTGGACGTTTGGTTAGCTTGCATGAGCTGTACTTGGGCTGGAACAGCATACAGCAGCTGGAGGCACAAGCCTTTGCCAATTTGCCACATCTTCAGGTACTCAATTTGGCACACAACAATCTGCATGCATTGCCTGGTCAAATCTTTGCTCCACTTCTGGTACTCAACACATTGGAGCTATCTTGGAACAGGCAACTCAATCAGAGCATTACTGGCGTGGAAATCTACAACAGCTGTGGCATTAATCCCAAACTGGATACTCTACGCTTGGATGCGTGCAATTTGAGTGAACTAAAATTACCCATTGATGCACCACTCAGTGAACTGTCAATTCGACGCAATCTTTTCAAACGTGTGCCCGGCCAGCTGCCTGCTAATCTGCAGCGTCTGGACATAAGCGAGAATCTTCTCGAGCAGCTGCTGCCGTTGGATTCAGCAAATTTGGCAGATCTGCGTCAACTCTTTGTGGAGGATATGCCATTGCTTCAAGATATTGCAGCTCATTCACTGGCTTCCATGGAACAACTGGAAACGATGAGCTTCCAGAACAATCGCCGTCTCAGCCATCTCGATGGCGATGCCTTTGTCTTAGAGAACGGAAATCTTACTCTGCCTCCACTGCGCACTTTGAGTTTTCGTGGCACTATGTTGCGCAATTTCAATGCCACTTTGTTCCCGGTTTTTGCTCAACTTACCCAACTGGATCTTAATGGTGTGCCGCTTCACTGTGACTGCCAGCTAGAGTGGATTAAGGATCTAACCATACAGACAAATGGACGCTGCCTGAGGCCGGCCAGGGTACGTGGAATGCTTGTCTCCTCATTGAGACGCGATGAATTTAGTTGCGACAGTTGGCCAAGATGGGCCTATGGTCTGATCATACTGGGCCTCATTGGATTGTGTGCAGTGGGTGTTTACCTGATTGTGATGGGTCTGCGACCTCATCGAGGTGTTACCATGCGTCGCAAGGTTGGTGCAGGGAGTCCATATGCCAGAGTGACCATCGAACCCAATCGACAGGAGAACATGCATTAAGCCTTTAGGTCTAGACTAGGCTAAAACTTAAGTCTGTGTTAATTTTTTTATATACATAATTTAACTAAATAAACAGAAAGAAAATGAATGTTTTACTCATGGCGTTGTTCACCCATCGATATTGCGAAACGAGGGTTGCCTTTAAAGTTTTAAAAATATATTTCACAATTCTTGTAAGCTATATTTTAAAGATTGTACGCAAGAAATTCAATGCTCGACTTGAGTTTTCTACCTAAAACTTTTTAATATACCTTCTTTAAAAATATTGAATGCTAGCTTATCTATTCCATTTCCTTATCAACACATTCTATTTGATAATGCTTTAGAAATATTTGATATTCAGTTCACAACGTAAACCATATGACAAATGTTGAACTTTATTTGTGCGTTCGAAGACCCATTAGTTAGGGGTACTCACTAACATGAGCTTTTTTACCAGGCAGATAGTGTACAACTTTAAGCTGACTGACAGTGGGGGAGGAAAATCTAGAAAATCAGATGCTCTTTTATCCGACAATTTGAATTTTATATAGAAAATAAACGCAAACAAATACGATTGGTTTTGCATTAACCTAGACTCTTAGATGAATTTTAAGGCTTTAGTTGAATGCAAATAGCTAAGCGATGGCTTTGGCTTTGGCTTTTCTATATCTTAGCCGTAAGCTTTGACCTGGCCAAGGTATCTGCTCGGCCAGGTGTTTGCACCAAAAATAGTGTTTACGATCTCTACCCACCCAAGGATTATTGCAGAGAACCAAAACAGTCACAAAAATGTAAGTGCATTAATCTGAACTAGTCGCTTGTAAATAATTAAATACACTTGCAGAAATGGGACAACGAAAACTGCGGAAAACTTCTCGTTTATGCAATGACAACCGAGTCAATCAACTTAATAGTAAAACAACACAATATCTATCGCAACATTCTGGTTATTTGCGTGGAGTGCCAGTTGCGGCACGTATGTTAATAATGAAATGGGATAACAACTTGGCCAAATTAGCTGAGCTCGCAGTAAAGCGTTGCACTCTGGATCCTACGAGCGAGAGTTAACCAACGACTGCTGCCTCGAAGCCCGGGTTTAATGCGATCTATACCAAATATCCCAACAAACAGACGAAGGACGAACACAAGATATTGAGTTCACATTCAAAGGCTTGGTATGATCAGTCCAAATATATTACTTTCGAAAGACTTAAGAGTGGAAAACCTGCTGGTGGGTAAGTAAGTCGCTTGATGAACTTTAAAAAAAACACCAAAACTCAAAACAAACATATTTTTACAGTCACGATATTTCAAATTTTCTGCAACTAATGACTGGTCTTAACAATCGTGTGGGCTGTGCAATTGTTACTTATCTTGTGGGTCCGTGGAAGGTTCAGTCGATGGTTTGTCTATACGCCTGCCAAAAGCAGGAAAACCAACTTTCTTATCAACTTGGCAGAGTGCCTGGTGAAAGTTGCAGTTGTGGCACTGATTGGGAATTTAAAAACTTTTGCTCAGCTCAAGAATCGATTAATAATTGCAGCAAGTTGGCCAGTGGTGAGGAAAAAACAAAAACTACACAAAGACCGAAACGTTGCATTGGATTGATAACATGTTTTATAGAAAAGTTAGTCAATGCAAAAATATAGCATTTGTTGCCTAATCTTTTACTTATTTGTTTTTCAGAATCCTTTCGGATACTTTCTTTTAACAAACTCTTCAAAGACAGAAGCTTAAATTGTGTTTTAAAGTATTTTGTTGTTATTTATTGAGAAAATAACTTTTAGAAATCAAACGAATTTTCTATGCACAGCCATATCAAATGGATTTAGTTGTTAAAGCTTGCGTAACTAACTTGACTTAACTGTGAAATGTACAAAACTCATTTAAAGTTTGTAAATTGTATACAGCAAGGAATTGGCAATGTCTTTTATACTGCCTTGTTGCAATACTTGTTTTGGCATTTGGGGTAACAGCCGTACTGACTACTGCAAAAGTCCGCCACATTTGGGTTGTGGTAATGAAAATAAGGTAAGTACCAAAGGGTTTCCCAACAAACTTTACTTATTCTAAAAGATAGCAATGAAATCTCTTGGAAATTACACCAACTATAATTAGACATTTGTTGAGTCATCATGATATCTACCGCAACATTATTGCCAATGGCAGTTTATCAAATTTTCCTGTTGCTGGACGAATGCTAAAAATGAAATGGGATGCTAATTTCGATGCACTATTGAGCCAATTACAGTGAACATGTCAACGTATGAAGCTATAAAGCCTGGCTACAATGCCGTCCTCTCTAAATACCCTTTGGATGAAGAGCAGGATGGGATGAAAATAATAAGTTCACAGGTTAAAATTTGGTTTGATCAATACAAATATGCAAACCTGAAAAGTCTCAAGTCAGGCAAATCCAAAAACGGGTGAGTAATAAACGACCTTTAGCTAAAAGTTTGAAATATGATTTTTGTGTAGCGAGAAGATTTCACACTTTTTGCAAATTATAATTGGTGGCAATGATCGCATTGGCTGAGCCGTCTCACAGTTTCAAAAAGGTGAATGGAAATATCAGTTACTGGTTTGTCTATATGCATCCTATATAATAGCACTATTAAAAAGTTCGCTGTCGCTTTATTAAAGGAATTCATGTCAAAAATATATAATTTTTACATAAAGCATTTATGCCAACAGATTTAAATTCAATTTGTGATTGCAATCAATACTTTTTGCACATCCTCTGTCCGAGCAATAAGTACTTGGTCAGCAGCAAATGCAGAATGTATGCAATTCAATTGTGTTCAAGAATCTCATTCAATAAAGTGACGCACTCTCAACTGTAAACAAATACAATTTATTGTGCTCACAGAGTTCAGTCAATTGTGCGCAAATAAAACGCAATATTAATAATAATAATAATAAAGTTTTTAATACTCTTGGCCGTAAAAACACCAGCTGCAAAGCAAGCAAAGAGGATATGCAATAATCCAGTAAGCGAGAACTTAACGGGTCAGCCTGAAAAGATTTATGAGCTCGTCGAGCGTTGGAGAATTCGCATAAATAAATTTCGATGACAATAATGAGTGCGTCAATTATAAACGCCGGATATCAGTTAGGCAATTATTACAATCGATGTGACACTTTAGCGACAAGAAGCATACACACAACAATTAATATATATGTTGCTGTAAGTTTATGTGTTCAATCCATAATCTTCGGTATAAAAATCAACGCACAGCACGTTAACTTTAAGCTGCAGATGTGTCCGATACTTTGTTTGCATAAAGCAGAAAATTGCAACAATTTTGTTTTAAATAAAATGGGTATGCCGTAAACCCAATCAAAATGTTAAAAAGGGTATTAAAGTTTTGTATGAAAAGTTTTGTAACAGGCTAAAGAAAGCATCTTCGAGTCCATAAAGTATAGAGTTTTTAAATCAGCATCGAAGGTAATAAAGACATGTTCATCAGGAAACTAAAAGGTTTAAAACCATTTAAACACAGGTTCTTCCATGAAAATTGAGTTTGTTTCTCATTATATCTCTTCCTGATTACGCTATTTACATATTCTAAGACTCATGTATATACAAACAAGTAATGTGAATCCAAGGCTTAGGATATCTTCCTCTTTTGTTCATACTCATATCTCAACTATCCCCTATCTTATACACAAATGTATTTGAAAATGTTTCTTAAACTTAAACCAGAATCTACAAATTGTCTAGAATACTTAAGAACTTGAGCATTGAGATTGTTTGACAAACTCTTTGCCATTTAAATTGATGACTGAGCTATAAGAGTAGTAAATAGTAGAGCAAACATATTGTTAGGAAAACAATTGGCAACTTAAATGTCTATTTTGATACGTTTTTAAACCAAACGCTATTCAAACAGAGCACAAAACTTCCAACGACTGTTTAACGACCTGATGTCTGACAGTGTGTTTTTATGTAAGTGTGTGTGTTTACGTTGATTGTGTGAGTGTTTATCAAGCATCCCTGGTTGTTTACTCCGAAAAAGGCACAGCTTGCAGCCAGAACGCACAGTGGTAGGATATTATTCAGACAGTAGAATATTTGCTAAACAAAAACTTTAAGCAGAACAAAAAGTTCAAAAAAGCAAACTTGTACAGTATAGAATAAGGTATCAATTCTAAAACATTTTATAATACACAATTTTTAAAGCAAAATAAAACTTCTTAAAAATAAATAACTACGACAACGTTCTCATATGGATAAAGTTAAACAAATGTTATCAGTTAATTTGCATGATATTACAAAATATATCAATGAATATTCTTGCCTATTATTTCTCCCCTTACTCTGGTAAGCACCCATTGCCCATTCAGTGTGGATTTTTGGATGCTCTCACAACGCATGCGCAGAGAGGCAGTGTGCCAGTGCCCCAGTGCCACGAGTTGCATGCACCAAAAACGAGACGCGAGACGTGCGACTCCGAAAAGCAGTTGCCAACGAATGTTGTATGGCATAGCAAACTTGGTTGTTGGCAGCATCAATTCAGATTCATAATTTGCCACACACAATCAGTTGAAGGCAGCACGCCAAAGGCAACGCACGCTTTACGCTTACGTCACGCTCTTACGTTCATTACAAACGGTACTATTAAGTTTACGTTTCTCAAGTGCTTACGTTTTGCTGTTGTGCTTGTGCTTAGTTGTGCGTGCGTATTTGTGTGTGTGTGTGTGTGTGTAGTTTGGCAGCAATGAGCGCAACCAGCCTTAGGCCAAGTTATTTGCGCACTTTCCCCCATTTTATAGCTCTTTGCCAGCAATTATAAATTCAAGTGTCTTGTGTGCAAATGCAAAAGCCGCTTATATATCAATAAATTATAATGGCCTAATGCCAATTGACAGCTTAAGCAGTTAAGCTTTGACAGTTCAAACAGCAGCAGCCAACGCCGCAACAGTTCATGAATAATATTACAAAATCATTTTAGCCAAGCAGGAAGAAGAAAACGTTACACTTAAATTACGCTCAGCACTTAGCTTAAAGTTTACTTGTTTTTATCATCAGCAAAACAGTACAAAGAAAATATTTCAACTTAAAAAATGAGAAACACAACAATTCTCTGGTGTCATTCATTATTTCTTTTTTCGTTTGGTTGTGTGTGTGTGCGTGTGTTGTTGTGTGTGATTCCCCTTTGGGGACATCCTGCAGTCCATTTTGATTTATCAGACATTTAAGAACCCACTCAAAGTTCAAACACTGCAGAGATTATTAATGAGGAGAAGTGCCTATTGTGCATGAACATATTGTGCAAATTATATTCTCTTTATATATTTTGATAAATCTACTATTTTGAATAAATAAATGTAGAAAAAATTGCACCAAAAACGAAAAGAAACAAAATAATATTCAATAAAACATTTCAGTTTTTGAGGTACTTAAACTAAAATAAAAAAGTTAAATTGGATTATTTTAACCCTAAAAAAATATATATATTAAGTGCATTTAATTAATTATAAGCTCATGTTTAAAGCAAAATTAAAAACTAAATAATATTCAATAAAACATTTCTAAAATAAAAAAGTTAAATTGGATTATTTTAACCCTAAAATAAATATATATTAAGTGCATTTAATTAATTATAAGCTCATGGGTTTTCATTGTTTCAAGCAAAATTAAAAGCTATTTAAATAGAGTTGAACACAAAACAAAGAAATTTATGATGGCTCTTTTAATGTACTTAGACTAATTAAAATATATATTGGATTACTTTATAGTATTTGTGCAATGTGGTTTGTTTTGTTTTTCTGTTGTTGCCAGTATTTTACTTTTGTCTTTTGTTATCTCTTTTTGCATTTATTAAATATTCAACGTTTTTACGCATTCGTGCGTACTCGGCTTGCAAATCTTTGTATGCTGCTGCTACTGCCCCTTCTCCTGCTCCTTGCGTCCTGCCATGAAGAGTCCTTGGCGACTGGCCGGCGACTTTGATGCTGCAGTGTTGTTGCTGCTCTTGAGCTTAGCCCCAAATACCAACAGCATGTGTGTGAGTGTTTATATTGTGGCCAGGCAGATACACTGTACACACACAGATACGTATAGCTGGCCGACTGTCTGATTATCTGTGCCAGGAAAAGAAAATAACAAAACACTATATACAAAAAATTGGCGCTGTGCAGCCAAACAAACAACTAAAGTCAATTCCAGCACAGCCAGAGAACCGATTTCATCTCCAACTGCGAGTGAAACGAAGTCAAAGTCATGTTTATATAATGCTGTGCAGAGCAACTATTAACTGAGCGGCAAAGTGCGGGTTAGCTGCGTGTTAGGGTTTCTTTGTTTGTTATTTATTGTAATGCCAGAGTACAAGCAGGAGCCATAACACCTACCAAACATCCTTGCCAGCCCTTGCGAGCAACCACAGCGGCCATTAGATTTAATAAAGCTGAGCTGAGGGAAAGAGTCAGACGATATCAGTTAGTCAGTCGGCCTGTAACGGGCATAATTATCTGACTGACTGTGTCAGACGCCAACTGTTGGCCCTAATGGCCCCATGACACTGGCTGAAAATGTCACTTAACGATAAGATGAATCTTAACGCAGACCACAGGCAATAGTGGCATTGAATGAATCAGCATAAGTAGTCATAGCTTTCAAAGTTCATTAAAGCATATGAATTCTTTAAGAATCATTTCACATTCGGAAAAAAACCAACTAATCTGAAGTTTATTGTTGTTTATTAGAGCTAAAAGCAGCTGTCTAAAAAAATCGCTTTAAAGCATTTTGCAACCATAAGCTTAATACAAATTGACGTCAATTGAGGTCAAATTCGAAACAAGTAGCAAAAGCTTTAAAAGCTCATTAAAGCTAGTTTAACTACATCCGTTTGCTTGAGTTATATGAAGCAAACGCTGCTGCTGGATTAATCCAATAACGCGAAGTTAAATAACATAAGGTCTTCATTAGCAGCTGGCACAAATGCGCCTAATGAAAAGTTAGTGAAAAAAGAGAAAAAAAAGAATTGTGTCATAGAATTTGCGTAGTTAAACGTAAATGAGAATAAAGCTCAGCTGTCGCCTACAAAGTCATTATACTTATTATCACACCTGTATTGGGCACACACACACAGACACACACGAACACACAATTGTCAAAGGTGCGCACAACCAAGAAAAAATAAAAATAAAAAGCACATTCACAGCAACAACAACGACAAGACGAACCGGTCCAGCGAAATGCAAAGTAAGAAACGATAAGCACAAGACAGCCAAGTGAAGGAGCTACAGCTAAGAGCTGATGCTGATGCTGATGCTTAGGAAAAGGCAACGGCAAAGCTGAAAGCAAAAGAAGCAACGGGTGCAAGGACAACCGTAAAACGACAACGACGACAACATTAAGTTCATTTACGTCTCGCCACAGTTGAAATAAACGACTTTACGACACTGGCGGATTTGCTAAAGAGTAAGTTAAGAAATTCCCTTCCAGCCTCTCTCACTCTCTCTTTCTCCACTCGCATTGTCCGTGGACCCGCTGTCCGCTGCCCAAGCAATTTTCTTTGCTGCCTTTTTATATTTTTTTTTTTTCCTTTAGATTCTTTTACCTGCCACAGGCTGCTGTTCATTAACGCCGCCCCTGACACTGTTAAAGGGGGTTAGTGAATGGGTGGGTAGCTGAGGGTCTGGGGTAAATGCTGTTAAAAGGCACCGCCAGATGCCAGCAACAACAACAAGAAACGTAGTCAAGTGAGTGACTTCCGGAACGCGGCGACTTTGACGGCGCCGCTGATGGTGACCGTTGTGCCGGATGTACACAGAGTGGCTGTGCGGCTGTGCGGGTGTGCAAGTGTATGTGTGTGTATGTATATAGGTTCTGAGTTTGAGTTCGAGTTAAACAAATTCCTAAAATACGCTTTGTTGTTGGCCCGCTTTTACAGCAAACGACCATAAATGCTTGGCATTATTGCAATTTATCTTTGGAGTTAGACAAAGTATGCAACTCACAACATTTTAATAGCTTGCTCCAAAAAAAAAAATAATAATAATAATAAAAATTATATTGGTCAAAGTTAATATTCTCTTGCACTAAATGAATAAATGAATGTTCAAAATTGTAAGTTCAATTACTTGATATCATGTGATTTCGATTACACTCAAATAATTTACTACAAAAGTGCAAAGAAGGCTTAAAAAGTTACTTTTATCAAGCATAGACAATATTTTGAAAACATTTCATATGTACTTTCACTAAAAGCTTTGTTGGAAACAACTAAATTCTACAATATTTTATATTTTTTTCATTTAAGGCTTACATAATGTTTTTAATATACAAATATTCTCTTATCGAACTACATAATATAATCTTAAATCCTTTGGGTTAAATCTTCAATAATTAAACAGTAGCTTTTTCTGTCTGATCCTTAATTTAAAGATACCAACTATCCAATTTAAAGCCAATACAAAGCACACACACGAACACACATACATGGTTAATTATGTTCTTTTATATGGTGCCATGTACCGTTACTCATGCGCTGCCCGCACTTAAAACGGTCTTCTTATATATTGTAGCATATTTTGCGGCTGCGCTGTAAGCGAAATCGTTGCACAAAATGCATTTTGCCTGTCTGCCAGTTTTCCAGCTTGCCAAGTTGCCTGGCTTATTGCCGCGGGCCACACACACACACCAACATACACACAAATCACACACACACACACACAGAACGCCCGCATCCTGTACACACATAGGAAAACAGTACAGCGAGACAACAGGAGGCGGCAACAGCAACATCTGCAGCTATAGTTGATGCATAAATGTGCGGGCAACAACAGCTGCTGCAGGTGGCATTAAGGCAGCTTAGGGCTGTGAAAATAGAAATATTAAAAGTTGCTACCTGACTGCCACATGCCACACATACGCCACATATGCCACATTTGCGCTACATAACTGTGACCAGGCAGCCAAAAAATGTCACACAAATATGTGGCACATGCACACCACCATGCCCCACCTAACTCCAGTTTCCCCCGTTACGTAGCAAGTCAAAAGCCATCAGCATAGTTGGCCAAAAAGGATTTATGCTTTTTGCAGCAGGAGCAACAGCAGCTTCACTTGTTTTATGTTATGACAATGCCAGTCAGATGCAAACACTAACATATAAACAAATTTATGCTCGGCTAACCTCAATGTGCATTAGACAATAACAATTGTGCCCTGTAATTACAGCTATGCATCAATTGGGTGTAACGCATTTCAAGTCTAAAGAAAGATTAGAACTTGGGAGCCAATGATAAAACCTAATTATTTAACATTTGTTTTTTATTCTATTTTGTAGAACTTTTAGCATTTGTTTAACAAGTATCTAAAGTATTTTTAAATATATTTATATTCCATAAAACACATTTTTTATCACAAAACTGAATCTGAAATTAAGCTAAAGCTTTGCCAACCATTTCAGCCTTGCTGCAAGGTATTATTAAGTCGAGCGCTCTTATATAAATATTACGTTCTGTTTTTTTGTTATTTGTTTGTTTGTATTTTTTCTTTAGCAGCTTTTCAGCTGCTGCATGCAGTTAACCACAGTAAATCAGATAGAAAACCACAATCCGAAACTGTGAAACTGCATTCGAGGAAATTTGACAAACAGCCAACTGGCAGCATTTAAAATGTGTTTGCATTAAATAGAAACCGCAACAAAATAAAATGATGTCGATTCTGTTGAGCGCACACGCCACAAGTTGAGAAAAACACAAAACAACAAAAGCAACAATTAAAAAAAAAAAACAAGAATAAAACTTGTAAAGAAACTTGTGATTCAAGGATACTACAAATTATGCTCCTACTTAAGTTTATTTCTCTTATGTGTATGCTTTATATATGTGTGCCTGATGTTTATTGAATGTAGAACTTAAAGAGATGTTAACAGGACTCGCACACGCTTTTGTACATTTTATGTAATAAGCGAGCAAGAAAACAACAACAAAAAGAAACAGCCAAGTTCTTCAAGCCAAATAAAATGCTTGAAGCAACGCATACGAAAAAAAACAGAGAGAGAAAAAAAAACAGAATAACATGTTTGTAAGCAAGTGAAAAGTAAGACAGTTGCTAGAGATGAGCATGGCACTAATAGCTAAGGATGAGAGAGCCTATAAAATCGTTAATATATTACGACTTGACTTTATCCTTTTCACTCTCTTAATATTATCTGCAAAATTAGTTTGTTTATCTAAAATTTTAGGTATTGATCACGAGCTCATCTTTGCTACAGCATGCCCCAAAATTATACACACACATACGTAAGTGCAAGGGCGCGTACACACACGCACACACCCACACACATTCATTTTGATATGAGAAATGTCATCAAATCGTGTTTATCGCGAAGACATCGCATAAGGACGAAGATGCGAATGGAATCTGCGACAATTCCCATTGTGCCAAAATTGTTGATGTTGTCGAGCGTTGAGCGCTTTTTGCTTTTCTCCCTTTTCTCATTGTCCTTATTCGATGTTATTGTTGCTGTTGTTGGTGTTTTTGTTGTTGTGATGACGCCGTTTTGCTGTTATTATGCTTGGCATTATCATTGTATCGTCCTTGTCGACGCACCCACAGCTACCACCACCGCCTCCTGCTACAGTCTGACTTTGCCAATTTTTATTGTAGTAGCAAGCAGAACAGAGGGCGAGCCAAGTTCTTGCGGGCGTTAAGGGTTGGATGAAAGCCCAGGGCCTCGATTGAGGGGCAGGATATGTTTGGCGTCTGGCGGTCGTGGCGCCAAAGTTTTCTTTATGACCTCTGTCAGATAGAACATATCCCTTTCCGCTTTGTCTACTGCTTGCTTCATGCCCGAATTGATTGATAAGCATTTTGTAAACACTGGCGAAGCAGTCTAGGATTGTTTTTCCTCTTGTTGTTGTTGTTGTTGTTGTTGTTGCTGTTGTCGTCTCACAGTTTTATGATGTTTACACGCTTACATTTGAAGAGATTACGCATACGACGCATTGACTTTAAGCGGCTGCCACAGTTTAAATGTTTGTCAAACGGTGCACAACTTTGCACATTAAAACGTTTTGAGTTATTCTTGCAGCAGCTGTGTTAGTCCTTACTGCAAGTCTCCTGCATGTGCTGTGTCCAAGGCTCGTTTGCTTGGCCCTTTAGGACATTAACATACTGCTGTTGTTGCTTTGCTTCTTGCTGCTGGCCATAAAAACAACAAACAACAAGAATAACAGCTTGCAAAAGGTTGCCAATAAAAAAACTGCTTCACTTATTTGAACCATGTTAAAAGTTTTATGAACTAACGGACCAAAGTTAAATATGCGGCTTATTACGTGTGTTACTTTGTGTAAATAACAATGTATATCTTGTTGCCATATACATATGTATATAAGTTAATTGCAGTTTTTATCGCGTTATATGACTCTTTAATAACCCCACGCGAGGGACTTGCCTGAAAAGAAATCCCTAGCCAAGTGCAACAAATCACAGATATGGCTTTTAAAAGGAAGAATTCAACTTTAACCAAAACTATATTTAGTTGGAGCAGTCAGTGGAACCTTATAAAGCTGCCTTTCGCAGAAGAGCGAACAGAAACTTAGATAGTGAGAGATTAACACTTGGCTTATAGGATATGTAAATATATCATAGCTATCATATTTTAATCCATTTAAGAGTTCACTTGTTATTTATATACGATCATTTTGCAAGCAAAATGTTTGATAGCTTTAGCTTGATAACAACATTTATGCTAAATACCCTGATCACAATCTAAGTGGACTGCTTCAAAGTTCAAAACGAAATGTTAAATATCTAACAATTTTTTTGTTCCTTTTGTTTTTTTTTTTTTTTTCTTTATAAGATGCACACCCACAGAGCAGAGCTTGTGGCATCACATTTTTTACGCGGTTTATGACACAAGTGAAATATAATTCATATTGTACAGAGAAAATTTTAATGCCGCCTGAAAAATAACGTCCAATAAATAATCCTTAATGTGCCTTTATGTCCCATGTCCTGCCGCACACAACATGCTGTGTGTTGTAGCCAGCACCCTGCACACCACGCATGCCCCGCACCCTGTATGGACCCTGTATGTACATACATACATACACATAATATTGTTACTCGTATGTTGGGCCGCGTGTGATTTCGTTTTACACGTCTCTTCTTTCTGTTGTGGCTTTTATGTTGTTGTAACCACAGTCACCCAGGCATCTATATATAAATATATATAACTTGTTGTTGTTTTTATTGTGAGCATCAAGTCCTGACAGTGTTATGACGTGGCTTGTCCCTGTTGCCACCTAGCAAGTAAAACATTGCCCCGGCAAAAATTTGTCAGCTTTTCAGCGCGAACACCAGCAACAAAAACAGAATAATAAATTGCCTGATTTTCCGGGTGTTTCTGTGTTTCTTTCTTTCATTTTCGTTCGATATTATTTGATATTTTTGCATAATTTTCTAAATGAATGACACTGACTTTAGAAACATATTAAAGCTTTAGAGAAGAGTGCTTACATAATATATATTCTTAAAGCTCAGAAAAGGGAAAGGTTGACAATGAAAGCTTTTCAGGAGCTTATGTAAAAAGCAAGCATAAATAACTTTAAAATACTTAACTCAAAGACTTTCATTAGGGACAATAAGTTTTGATTAACTGTTACTCTTAAAGCTCACATAAAGCTTAAAAAATAAAGCTAAAAACTTTAAAAGCTCAAACCGTTTGAAGTAGACTTTATTTAAATGCAAAGAGTTTTATTTAAGCTGAACACGTTTATATTTTTTATTGTTATGTCGCTTATACATCTAATTTACATATATATTCAAACTTTACATCCTTGGTTCGAAACGACACCAGAAAAGTTCACGCGGCTGCATACGGAAGCCCTCAATGCTGGCCATCATGTCCCGTGGGGTGCGCTCGGTGGGTAATAGTCGGAATTTAAGCACCAGCTGATAGATAATCGATTTGACCTCCATTTTGGCCATGCGATTGCCAATGCAGCTGCGCAGACCCACGCCAAATGGCAGATATGTGAATGGGCTAATCTCATGCTTGTGCTCGTCATCAAAACGTTCGGGTCGGAACTCTTCAGGTTCCTCAAAGTTATCCGGATCGTAGTGTAGTGCAATCACTGGTATATGCACCAGATCACCCTTGCTTAGCTTTAACAGCACTTCATTATCTGCCTCATTGCGTAGCTCAATGTTTGAGGCACACATGCGATCCAGCACAATAGCTGGCGGCCATTTGCGCAGCGATTCGGAGATGATGCAATCCAAATACTTCATGCCCACTAAGCTGTCATAGTCCAAGGGTTTGCCCGCCAGCTGCTGTTCCACTTCCATAATCTCTTCGTAAAGTTTATGCTGCACTTCGGGATTCATTTGCAGCTCGTAGCATGTGAAGCTCAAGCAAGTTGATACAGTCTCGAAGCCAGCTGAAAAGAACAGCAAACACTGTGCCAGCAAGTCCTCATCATTGAACTCGGCTCCCTCCGAAGACACCTCTCCCTGCTGCTGTTGCTCTCGAAACAAACTTTGGGCCTCCATCAGCTGTTGTATCATATCGGGACGCACAATTTTCCTATCACGTCTTTCTTGCATGGCACCGAAAACCAAACGCTTAAAATACGCCACATTATTAAGATCCATGACGGGAACACGTAGTGCCTGAGTATATGAGAGTATATGTTATTAGTTATTGTTGTTAAATCTTGTAGAAAATAATTACCTTCATCAATCGTGGCATCAGCATATAAAGCAACACCTTAATGCCGCCCCACAAACTAAACATCGAGATGCGTTGTCCGAGTGTAAAGAATTCATTCTGCTCATTTACGAAACTGTTCACCTGGATGCCAAATGCTGTTGTTGCAATCACATCGTTGGTGTAGCGCGTAAAGAACTCCTTGAGCTCCAGTTCTACTGCGTCGCTAGGAGCCACCTTTAGCTGTTTCTCCACATAGCGCACTGCCTCCACATTGCAGGCGTTAATCAGCTCGAACATAAGTCGTATTTTGGCACCGGTGAATGAAGGGGATAGAGTGCTGCGCATGTGTTTCCAGCGTCGATCTCGCAGAGAGAGCAATGATTTTGACATAACGGAACTATCACCAGTATCGTGCTCATCACCAATGCCCTGGCGATGATTGGCAAAGTTGTCAAAGTGCTTGATGCCCACCTGGCGTATCAGTTCCGCATCAGCCAGATAATAGTGCGGCTCGCGCAAATTATAAATGCCATAGACCTTGTGTTCCTTGAGGCGCTGATGCAGCTCAATGGTGTAACGCACGTAGGAACCACTTCCAAACATCACCGATACCGGCACATTTCCAAGCAACGGTAGAGGGCGCTCGTGTGCTATGCCTCGCCGTCGAAAGAAACCAAAAGTCGATGTTGACCATTTGCACAGCAGCACGCCGAGAAATGTGAGCACAAAGAACAGTTCCACGAGCGCCATAACGTTGAATAGATAACGGGGGTGTTTGCGCAAGGGGTGTTGCTGGTATGCAGCGCTACAGATTAGGAAGTCACTACGCCTCTAACTGCGTCTTACTCAGCCGGCCACTGAAACGCCACTGAACGGAACAGCTGCTTGCTCTCTGAGTGAACCGGCAAAAGCTGTGCTTGTGTTAGTGAGCGCCGCTAAGTATGAACAGAAGAAAAAAGTTCACGTGAAGAGCAGTTGAGCGCAAGCACGTGATTAGGCGCAAGATGAGAGCAAGAAAAGAGAGAGAGAGAGAGAGAGAGAGAGAAAACAACTCACAAATTAACACAACGACAAACAATTTGTTTTTGCTTATTTTTATTAAAAAATGTTGTTATTAGGAAAAGCGTGTTAATGAAAGAATAAATTTATAGCAATACGATTTATTTTAATACGGCGTTTTTATAACTAAAAGTTTTCACAACGATTGAGAGTACAAAGAGACTTTTAACAAACGCGCTCTTTGCCAACTATTTGCTCTTTTTGGGTATGAAGTCGATACGATAACGATCGTGACGTCATAAATATTTCACAACCTTCGAAAATCACTTTCGGCAAGCAGAACACATACACTAACATATATTAATGTGTTATACTGTGACTGTTATATCAAATATTTAGCACATACGTCCCAACTGATTTGTCATCACAAACTGTCAGCAGGCAGCAACAAAATCCATTGGCATCAACTAATTTTAACATTAATCCCCTTAAGTGACTCAACTATTTATTATAAAGGACTTAGCAGGCAAAGAAAATTCAAAACACACTCACACGCACACACACACACCCACAAACACATGGAAAAAGTTTTTATTGTATACGTATAGTGCAAAAGAGATGACAGCAGGTGCTGCAACGGGGTGGTTACGTGCCCAAATCCGGAACCAAATCCTTTGCCAAGGCGACCTGAAATGAAATGAAACTTTTTTCACTTGCTGGCAGGCCTCTGAAACTAAACCAATATTTGATTATAAGAGGGCAGCTCCAAGAGACATCCCACAAAAAACAAACCATCAAATGTTTCTTAAAATGAAAATTCTACTCTAATACCCATTATAAATATGTGATATACAAAAGTGTATATTTAAGTTTAGTTTGTTAGGGCTCTCGATTTGTGGAGCTTTTCCGACATTTCACTTTTGCATTATTTCTCGGCTGACAAGCAATTTGACCAAGTTTTCTCTGCCTTTTTTTCATTTTACTTTTAGTCTTAAAGAGAAAAAGGACTAGGCAGTCTTTGTGTAATCAAATCACGTCTGAAACAAATGACAAAATTTGGTTGCATTTAGTGAATATTTAGTGCGCGTATATGAATGTGTCCATATGTGTGTGTGTGTGTGTGTGTGTGTGTGTGTGTGCGTGAGACAGTATGTGTATGTGTCAGTTGGACACGCTCCAAGTGTTTGAAAGTTGTACAAATGAGAAATTATTGGTCTGGATGGGCAAGGAAATGAAAGCCAAAGCGAAAAGCAGATCTACAAAAATGCAAATGTCATTTGAATCTCTATCTCGTTTTCTTTCACATATATGTACACGTATATCGCCTGAGCGTGTTTATCTCAATCTCAATCTCCAAGTGCAGAAAACAAGGAGCATCAAAATGCAAAAAATGCAAAGCAAATGCGTTCAGCACATGAAATACAATCACTTATTACCGGTGTGCTGAACGCATCCACAAGCTAGTCTTTATTGTTAAGCAAATATATTTTGTTTTTGAAGTTTTATTCAACACAGCAGGAGCTTCAGAAGCTGAACATGGGAATGAGTGGTAGTCGGGAGATATCTAATGTGTTTACTTTGCCAGCCAAGCAACAACAAAGAGAACGCAAAGAACTAGAAAGATGAATGATGAAAAGAGAAGGCACAAGACGCAGATGAAATTTACACAATCTACTTGAAATAATTTTTTTTTTCCTTTCGTACATTTCATCTTCGTGTCCAACTTTCCAGCTGTCTATGTCCATGTCCTGCTGTTCCTTTTGCTGGGTTTTGGTTGTTGTTGTCGTTTGGCTTTGGCTTTGGCCAAATCAAACATCGCATCAAAGCAAATGTTGTGGTATTACTACCAATTAGTCCAAATGTTTTGCTTTAATTAATTACGACTAATAACTGCTCTCCAATCCGAGTGTACACGACATAACGAACCGCAAAACAACAACAACAACAACAAGGCAAACATTTGCTTAGCTTCATGTTAATTTTACCCTCAAGCTAAGTGGAAGTGTGTGTGTGTGTGTGTGTGTTTTCGATTGTATAAACACACACTTGGCATATTTCTTAAATAATGTTTATCTCCTTTTGAGTGCCAGCTGGTCTTCAACATAAATGCCTCACATTTCCAGTACCGCCCGCCCTTCCTGTTTTCCTTTCCCCCTACCCCTCTTATTGGTCAAAGCATTTAAGTAGACCCTTGTTGAATTTATATGTTTGATTTTAACATTACAAGCGCGTTAAAATTTCTAAAAAATGTTGCTCAAAAGCAAAGGAAATATTTTACGAAGCCTAACCTAACCTCACTTATGGGCCAGAGTTGCCTTTTAAGTACGCTTTGAAATAAAAATGTGACCAGAGGTCAAAATCTGTGACTTGGCTAAAGTAAGTTAAAAATGTTTTTTTTAAATTCACAAAAATGCTTTAATTTTATTTTTAACTAAACTGCAAAAGCTGCAAAATAAAAAAAGGAAAATAAATTTTTCGATTTACAATGCAAATGACTTGACAGAAATGCAATTTGATTTCACTTTTAATAAGCACTTCTGTAAGCCGAAAGACGCTGCGAATCTGTGTGAATCAAGCGCAGTTCTTAAGCCGTTTATAAGCCCAATCAAGTATACGCCAAGTGAGCCAGCAAAAAATAAACCAATATATATATATATTTTAGCTGCTGACCAAATGGATGCCGCAATGCCAACAACCAATTTAAATCCGCTTTGAATAACTGCTTATTGGAATGCCAAAATTATATATGTATATATGCAAGAGTATATGTATTTCGATGATAATCGCACCATAGAAACCTAACAAACTGCATAATGGGAAAATCCTTTCAAAAACACAACACGACACAGAACTTTAGTGTTGTGTTTTTGTTGGAATGTTAATTTATGGCCCTTGTGCCCATTTCACTGGGATTTTATATAATCATTATATTGTTTAAATGCAACAACAACAGCAACAAAACAGATGAAAAGACAACAGTGCCTGCCAAAATGCCGCTTAAAATATTTATGTGGATTTTGAATTTGAAATTTATGACGGCAAACAAAAGCCAGAAAGGGGAAATAAAAAAGAAACCAAGCGAATAACAAACGCACACAAAAATGATTGACCACATATTGTTTTAATACCCTGTGTGGCAGTCGAACATTCTACACAAGGGGTATAATAAATAATGTCAATTTACGCAACGGATAAACATAAGACAGTGGTTGTCCTTTTGTCTTTGAACATAGAAAGTAAGGGTAAAAATTGATTATTAGTTTTTATCGATTGTGTTTGATATTAATATCAAATGTAATTTAACACTTATTATATTTTATTATTACACAGTAAACACCAGTCGAGCAATTAAATTTACTCATATATTTATTTTGTTAGCAAATCCCTTTATACAATAAATGAAATGCAAATACGGACAAAACATCCGCATTAAAATATTAAATTCAACATGCACATTAAGTACAAATATTTATTTATTTGCGATTTGCATATTGATTTGTTGCACTCCGCATGTGTAGAGCGATGCGAGTGGAGCCTGTGACTGTTAGTAATCTTCTGGGCAGAAGGCACACCTGTGAATACGTGACCTTTCAATTTATGTGAGCAACGAAGCAAATCGAAAACATTTTTTATTATGCCCGCAAAGATAAATTTATGACCAGTGTCTGGGCCATTTCTGCATATATGGTTGGATATGACCAGGGGCAGAAATGCCACATGCCACATGTCGTACCATTCCCCCAACCACAGCCACTTCCATGCAGCTTCGCTTTCCCCTTTGTACAATTGTCTCTTGGGCCACATACCATATTCGATTTTGCGTTTTCGCCTGCAGCATTTTGAAATTTGCCTGACAAATATTTGGCTGCCAGCTCACTGGCGATAAAGCGTTTTTCGCGATGCTCCCAAAAACACAAAAAAAACAACAACAACAAAACGCTGTCATGGTCAGTTGCTCCAAGCTTAGAACGCAGTTAATGGCTCTGAGACAATGATATATATATGCGCTTTCAGCGAAAATAGGAAAAGCAAATATTTGCCTTTAACTTTAAACCTCTTTAGTTGTTGCAACTACTGATAAAACAATACTTAAAGCATTCTACAATATCCGATCTAAGCTTTAGCTATAAACTATTGCATTAATATTTTCTGCAGTATTTTATCATTCTCATGCGGTATGCATTGCATTTAACGTTAACTTTAAGTAAAATAAGTATAAAAACAAATTTCTTCAACCATAAACATTCACCAATAAATTTCCAAATGATTTTGTTTAAGCCAAGCTGAAGGCTCCTACTTCATATTGACAGTTCTGGGACTCGTTCACTGTCAAATGCCTAAATGTTGAGCCTAAGCCTAAATTAGTCGTTAGTTAGCTACACATTCAGTATCACAAATCACAGGACACATAGCAAACTAACAGACTCGCATATGTGTGTGTGACTGGCAGATGTGTGATAAGGCTGTATATGTTTATGTTAAAGTGTTTGTGTGTGTGTGCACATACGTATTCAAATTTATGCCCATGCCTAAGCGCTGATTATGACAAATATGCCACGCTTCACTGGCTGCGATTCGTTGCCCCACTTGCCACTTTCACTTACCAGCTGCTCCCACCCCAAGCTCTCCCTATGTCAGCAGAGAGGTTGCGATCCCTTAAAGCGCTTTGCCTTTTGGTCGGTCATATTACGCAAATTCTAAAATAAATACAAGTATTATTATTAGCATTAGGCACAGGACACACCCCCAAAATAAATACACAAAAAAAAAAAAACCAAAAGCAAAATAAAACAAAAAGAACCACAATAATATGGCACCACCCATAAGGGTAACAGAGAGCAGGGAGCACCTTCCTAATGACACATCAGTTTAAGAGCTTTTCTGGGAATCCCCTCGCTTCATACGGATGCGATGCGTGTCAACAATTATAATGTGCAAATTGTTTGATATATGTCACCTGCCACATTTGCTTTATTGCTGCTCATTAGAAATGCTTGGCGAGCAGCTTTCCCAGGGAGACAAACAAAATAAAAATAAAAACCTAACCTAAATACACCCAAACACACACATGCGTATCATCAACGGATGACGACAAGGACACCTTCCATTAATAGCTGCTTCGTTGATGTGTGTAATACTGACTGACATACACTGAAAGAAAAAAATTATAAATGCTTTTTAATAAATGAATAAAAGGCTTTCGATAGCAGCAAATGAATTACAACATTTTAACAAACAAAATTATAAAACAATCACAACAGCAAAAGTTAAGACAATTTCAACACAAACTTATCTCCAAGAACCTTAGACTGTCTGGCAAAGTTTATTTCACAAGCTGCACGCTTAAATCTTTTGGGAATTTTCAAATGAAATGGTATTTGAAGTGCGTAATTTTGGGTTATCGTGAAAAAACAGAACGTTTCAACAGCTTTTAAACCTTGGCTCTTTGGACCACAGACAGATTATCGATTTCAATCCAATTTACATTTGAATTTGTAGTCACATTTTGCTCAATGTATTTGCGTTTATGTATGTGTAGATTTGCCTTTTAGGCTTTAACATGTATTAGTATTGCTACAATTCGAACCCAAAACCAGGGTTCACCCACGGTTAGCTGCGATTAATGACAGCCCATCACAATGATTTCCTTCGCTGACTGCCTTATTCGGTTTTTTTTTTCTTCTGCCAAGTGCGAGAGAAGGTGGGGTGGATGGGATACAAAAGAAAGGGAACAAGAGGTTACAACTGCTGTGACATTTTGATGAATGGAATCAGTCAGCGTTGACTTCACTTCGTATTTTCAGAATTTATAGTGGGCCGAATGTGTGTGGAGTGACCTCGTTGTAGGGCCATAAAGAATAACCAAACAGCAATTTCGGACACATGATTTTGCATACAAATTGTTCTGGTGCTGAGAACGACGACAATTGAAGTATGTCCAGTTAACCACTAAAAGGCTGCTAGGACATGCGAGTAATTTGTTGACTTACTTCTGAGTGGATTCAGCTGTTAAGCACAAACATTACGTATACGCCCTGAACAATTGTTAAAAGTCATTTCATATCTGGCATGAAAACAATCAGTGAGCTTAACCAAATGATGGCTCTACCGACAACCAACAAAGGCATTTATAACTAAGCCCAAACAAAAACAAACAAACAAACGCACAAGCACACACACAAAAAAACCGAAACGAGCAAAATAGAAGGGAAAAAAGGATTATTTTTGATTATTTTGCGTGCCCCAAAACAGATTCGTGGCTTTTTTTGCCATTGTTAGTGCTTGGGCTGGCTAAAGCGAGCCGAGATAACATTGTAACCGACTTTCTACCCACAATAATAATAATAAAAAAATAATATAACCAAAAACAGAGAGGGAAAAAACGCTGATATAGTCGCAAGTAAGGATTTTAATAGAGCTGACTAACAACTGAAATGAATAAGGCACAGCCTGCTGCTGTCTGAAACGTAATTTTATCTTGGTCAGACAGACGTTATTTCCCTTTTTTTCTACATCCTTTTATGTTTCGCAAATAACATTTTATCAAAGGGTTGTTCAAATGTGCTTAGAGGTGTGCAAATTGTTTCCAGTATTGTCAAAAGACTTGTCTACATCTTTGTTAATGATGATTTTCAAAAAAGCATTTTAAAATAAGTGCATAAGCAAAGCTTTTAAAAATACTATTTAGTATCAGCTGTAATCTAAACTTCAGTCGAAGCTAAAGGCTCTTAATAAGATCTGAAGAGCCTCTCTTTAAGCTAGTGTGCTTCAAATCCCAAGAGTTAATTTCTTTAGGCATTACAACACACAGGGTATGCCCAATTCGTGTAGACACAATCCCAAATTAATCTTTGTTACATGTTTTTTTTCCGACTCACTCACTGACAAGTTACATGAATAACAAAAAAAAGTCCTTTTGCGTGTTGACTGAGGCAGCAGAAAATGTAACAGAAATAACATACAAATAACAATGTATTAACCATGAAACGAAATGCTGCTCATCGTGTGCATTAAACAAATCTGAGGCAACATTTCATGGGCATCCACCAAAAAAGTTGCCTATCTTGCTCAATATGCTTTCAGACGCCACTACACTTTTCATCTCAACTAATGCGTCTTGTTCTTGCTTGCTTTTGTAGACTTACAATCCTTGTGGCTAACGAGCTGGTTTAGCTTCAACAACAACAACAACAACAGCAACAGCACCAACCAGAGCAACAACAGCCACAAGAAGCAACAAGACGCCGGCGCTGTCGATGCTGGCGTTTACACGCTACAACAGCCGCATAAATTTCCGCTACAATTGGACGTGTACAGTGGTAATTGCAGCTTTGATTACCAGCAACACGATCTACCATCCGGCTGTTACCAAAACCAGCAGCAGCAGCAGCAGCAGCAACAACAGAACACAGCATCAGCAACAGCAACAGCTCAAGAGCAATCAACACTTTCCATACGAAATCTAAGGCAAAGACGGTCGAAGCGGGAGACGAGAAAATTTTTAACAAATTCGTCGAATATTTACGAGACGAAATTCATTGAAAGTTCAGCGGGTAAGGACAAAAAAAAACAACAACAACAACAACAAACAATTGTAAATCAAAATCGAAGCTGCTTCAACGCATTTTCATCAATCAGAATTTAAATTAATTTTTCTTTTTGTAAAGAGACAACAGCAGGCGTTAATATATGAAATCAGAGCTAGAATCAGGCATCACAATCAATGCTTTTGAATTCAAGCAACGTCATTTGCATAGTTTTATTTGTTTTGCCTGCATTTTAAACGGATTTCAGTTTTTCCACGCACATAAATTGAAAATAAAAGTTAGTTAGATTTTACAATATGAATTACAAATTTATGTGTAATAAAATCTTGAAGGAAATTGCCCAAAGGATATGTTGGGAACAAGAATATATGCTTTGAGTTTGTGTTGTAAGCACATGAATAAATTTTGTGCTTTTCAATTATTTAATTTTATTCAGTTGGTTGTCTAACGGTTAAATGTAACATTTTTATTTCCCTAGGACTTGTACGAAAACAGATTTAAAAGATTTAAACACAACAATAATGCTTTAACTTTATCTCTGGTTTTTTTTTTTTATTTCACAAACGAGTTCCAATTATTATTACTAATAGTTAAACGAATTTACCTAATAAAAGTTTATCTAATTTTAATCACTTTAAACATTTACTTTTAAACTGTTCAAAAGCTCAAACAATGGACGATATGGTTTATCAGTGCAGCAATCAAAATTCCATTTACGTGCTTAATGCCGGCTATAATCCAACAACGTATGGGGTAAGTTTTGCAAATCCTTGGGGTCAAATTGTTGGTCAAGCGTTGGGGATGTTAAAGGGTTCGACTTTTCCGCAGGACTTTGGCGCAACAGGGCGTGAAATGAATGGCAGGCGGACAACAAGCGATTCAATTGGGGCAACTTATTCAAGTGGCGCTTGCAGTTTGCAGCATAAATTCAAAACTTTTGGCGCAGCCAACGGCAACTCGTCAGCAACACAAGCAGCAGTGGCAACAACCACAACAACGGCAACAGTAACAAACTCAGCCATAGCTGCAGCTGCAGCAGCAGCGGCGGCAGCAGCAACAACAACAGCAAACTACGCGAATCCGGTCGCTACATCAATATCAACCGCAATGTGTTCACCGGCAACGGCAGCGTTGCAGAAATTGTTCATCGGCGACGTCTGCCAAAATGTCAGCCACAGAAATCAACAGCAGAGTCACAACAACAATTGCTCAGTCGGGAGCGATAACAATAGCTGCCTGTCAGCAGCAGCAGCGTTAGCGGCTGCAGCAGCAGCAACACAGCGAAGAGGCTGCGATCCGCACGATGGCGCAAAGGCAACGGCAACGGCAACGGCAACGGCAACGACAACGGGGCAGCAAGTGGGTGGAGGACGAGGAGCAGGTGCACTGCCACTGTTCGGTGCCGTGGCCAACAGGAAGAAATGCACCAATGTCAAATCAACGCTTATTGCCAAGAAGACAAAGTTTTTGAAAATTCTCGAAGAAGAAAAATGGCGCAGCAGCCAACAGCTGACACCGGATGATGCAGTAGACTGTGGCGCCACCCAACAGCAGCACAGCAGGTGGGTACACTTGTCCGCCAATCCTATTGGCCAAACGCTACTATCCCCCCTATCTCTTCCCTACTCTGTGGCAAAACTTATAAATTCTCATAAATGTTAAAAGGCATATTGCGGTGCTAAAATTGTGGGCAACTTTTTATGGGGCCACAAGTTTATTGGGACAGCGGAAATTTGCGGGCTCCTCGCAATCTTCACCAGCCCCCTTGCAGGCAGCGAGAACAGAGAAGAAGCCAGCAAAGTATGCGCTGGCATGACAACAACTTTGTCATTTAGTTTGCCGCACAGTTATGAGCAAGAAATAATATTGGCTGTGATTTTCTATGTGCATGAAATGAAATACAATCATACAACAATCGAATAGAATAGCAGCACTCTAATAGTTATCGATTTATGCTGCACGGCTTTCCGTTTCCGCTAGATGTTGCTTTGTGTACGAAACGGTCATAAAAACGAGTTTCGGAAATTATTAAATGTTTTATACAATTGTGGCAAAGATTAAGAGGCAATTGGATATATACTTTAAGCTGATTAGTGCTGTGAAAGTGTAGTGTTGGGCAACGCAAAAGCTTCTAATATTCATTAGAATTACTTTAAATTTGAATATTATTCTAGCTTTCGTTGGCCTTAAGTATTTAGTGAATGTCTTTGGATTTATTATTTATTTTTAATGTCTAGTATCTGAAAGTCATTAACACGTTTTGTGCTTTAAGTCGCATCTTTATGACAGTCATGTCTCAAAATAAGTTCAAGTTGCATTGAAACGGTTTTCTCTCTGTTAGCCAGTTGGCTGTTAAACTCATTCAATTAGTTGTCCGCAACAAGACAGTGCCACGCCCTGCCACAACCACAACCACTTCCACGTCCACGCCCCTTTGAGTTCCGCTTGTTGTTAAATTGTGCAAGTTTGTTGCATTGTTCAAGAAGTCATAAGTTTTGATCACCAGCGCTTAGCACAGACAAACTTTCATAATGGCAAAGGTGGGAGTTGGTTGATGGGTAATAAGAATAGTTGTTTAGTTGGTCCAACCATTTGTGAAATTGAAAAATTAACGCGCCAACGGAAAGTCGGTGAAGTGCTTAACGGACCAAAAGGCCAAAACACTAACATCGTCTGTAGTGCGGTTGGTGCTGCTGTTCTTGCTGAACGCCATAAAGTTGATTAAAATGCATGCCACACATGTGTTTGCACCGCCAGCCTTCTACACACACAATATTGAAGTGCAATAATCATATTTCAATAGCTAACGAGCTGCCTTGGGAAACGGTGGGCGAATGCTAAGAGTAAAAAACGT
Organism: Scaptomyza caliginosa; assembly: GCA_035044725.1. NCBI lineage: Eukaryota > Metazoa > Arthropoda > Insecta > Diptera > Drosophilidae > Scaptomyza > Scaptomyza caliginosa. Next base: position 265,376 of record JAWNNR010000317.1, read on the forward strand.
GTCTTTAGTTTTCGACTGGGAGATACCCATGATATACGTTAAAGGTTATCTAGAGTATATTAGTGTATGAAATCTTCCCTCTTTCTTGTCAAAATACTTTATTCAAAACATTAAATTCTCTAGTCTAAGTGTTTGATTGTCAGACGGACAAGGCTAATTAAACAGTGCTAGTCGATCCGATCAAGAATGTATATGTATACATGGCGAAAGTTTCATCTTCTGGCATGTTACACATCTGAACAAGACTTTATAATACCCCACACACACACACACACACACACAAGCAAAGTTAAAATATTTCGCAGCAGTATGGTTTCAGTTCGCTCAACGAACGCCCACCAAAAGGCCCGAATAGTTTCACAGCGTTAACTTTGTGCCAAGTTTTACCTCCATAGAGCTCTCACGGCACTCCTGTCGTAATAATGATGTCAAAATGCAAAACCTTGAATATTTCATTAATTGCAACTTGCAACTGGGCTGCAACGCGAAGAGAAACACGGACGGGGCAGCAAGTTTCTTTGATTTATTAGCGACTTTAATTAGTAGTACGCAACGTCAGCAGGAAAATGCATGGGGCCGTTTTTTGGTTTCTTTTCTCTTGTTACAGTTGATTACAGCAGTGAATTTTTGTCGTGCACATTCATCAAGAGAAAAGGCGTTACAGAATTCAGCAAGAACAACTCCATCCAGTTGCTTTAAGTGTCGCAAAATAACTTGCGAAACAGTTTTTTGTTTTGCTTTTTTTATGCTTGTCGTGAATAAAAGTTTGTCACTCATTTTGCAAAAATTTTTCCATTTTCTATAGCACTCTTTCAAGCTTCTTCTAACTGATAAGCAGCTCTCAGTACAAGGATAGGCAAGTTTTTTTCGCATCTTGCTTCCTTTCGCTATTCTAATGTCCTGCATTGCCGTTGATATAAACTAAATGACCTGGGTCATTGTGTGCCGAGACAGATGACAGATGAATTCTGATCTCCTATGATAATGTGACAGAGAGACAGCACTGAAATATAAATGTCAAAGCAGTTGACAGCCAGTCATTGCACAACAGACAAGTGTTATGGTTTTGATTTACTTCACATCAAGCTAAATATTTAACGGAATTTCTGCCCTTAATTAAAAATCACCTAAGTGTATTCGCTTGGTGGGCAGTCAAAAGCAAATTAAAGTTTCATATTCATTGTGCGGACTTTCGTTCATGCTCAATTGTCGAAATTAAAGCGAGCTGAAAAGTATGCTACGTTTTATTTCAATTTGCATAACACTCGCTATCGTTCATTGGTTGCTCCAACCATTTATCCAACATAGCGGATACGCTGCCTGTGTTAAGAGTTCCTGTTCATTTGTGCATTGAACGTTTAGTTTAGTCAACCAAAAGCTAAATACACAACGAGTAAACTTTTCATTTCAGGGCCAACAGCAATGAGGCGGATCCCACTTCCACGTTCACATCAATGTCCATGTCGGTGGCGACGACGGCAGCGGCAGCGGCAGCGGTGGTGGCCGCATCATCATTTGCGGGTCACTCATCCAGCAAGAATAACAACAGCAAAAATCACAATAACAACAATAACAGTCAAGAGGCTGCTGGAGCAGAGCGGAGGCAAAATAAATTGAACAATTGGAGCATGCATAATGACAACAACAACCAGTTAACCAACTATACGCAACAGGAACAAAGAGAGCGGGAAATGTATAAACAAGCCAGCAGATCCTCCAGCTATGAACTGTACCAAGAGGCAGCGGACCTATTGGGACTCAGCTGCAGCCTCTGTGATAATTGCCGTTGCTTGGACTGTCAGGTGCGTATTTAAAGAGACTTAAGTGAAAGAGTTGTGGGAGTTGGGCGTAAGAGTTATTTAACAAAGCTAAAACACCCACAGAGTGGTTACTTTGATTGTGCCGATGATGACGACGAGAGCTACTCGGAGCAATCATTCATGGATGAGTACGATGAATACGACGATGGCTACAGCTATGAGAACCAAATGCTGCTACTGGCAGACACCAATCATCAACTCGGCCCAACTAATCAGCCAGACGAGCAACAGCAAGAGCAGCCGGAGCAGGAGAAGGTACAGGAGCAAGAGTTAGATGTCTGCTATGCAGTTGATTGCCAGCACAACTGCATCAACGGAGAGTTCGAGTCCGATTTCGAGTCTGAGCATCATCGTCTGGCTATTGATGTTGATTTAATTAATGCAACTAGCACTCAAGTGCTGGAAAATTGTGTAATATTCAACGATTTAAGTTTATTGGATGCCAAACAGCAACTGGAGCCGTTTACGTAAACGACCAGGTGTGTATAAAATCTTTCATAGTGTGCGTGTGTGTGTTGAAATAGTTTGCGAATATTCTTAGAGCCGTAATCCTCTTTCGACAAAAAACAAAATCCAAAAAGATTAATTTCAACAACAATATTCATGGCGTTCACTACAAAAGGTTTAAAGGAAAACTAGTTTTAAAAAAAAAAAGAGAGATCATAAATTATTATGCTCTCATTAAATTTAATATTAATTTAACATATTTCATGCTCAAACTGAGTTATTTAACCAAAACTAGCTATAAAAAAATCCGCGAGTTCCCTTTGTGGGTTAGTTAACTGAAAAGCTGCAGCTCTCTATTATGTTGGTCAGCTTATCAATTCGCATATCAATTTATTATTTTCATACCAGCCTGCATAACACTAAATACAGATGCGAAACTCAATGCCGGGCTGTGTTATAAACTCTGAACTAATTTTCAACAATTTACGTAACACGTTTTGTGTTGCCAGCTAATGATAACTTGCTGACCACTTTTTTCTGGCTTTCGCCAAAAATTCATACAGTACCATTACCGTACCCTAGCCCAGCCCCTTAAATAGTTGATAGAGCATGAGAGGCAAAAACGGCAACAACAATGGCGTTTTTATGCAAAAGCAGCAAATTGCATTTTACACAAAACTAAATGCCTGCTGAGTTGGCAAAGGTCCAGTACTCAGTTGGAGGCTGTGGTGGGTGTTGGCCGCAACACTGGCAATGCCACAACCACTTGGCCCAACTTGACCAGTTTATTGCTTTTAGCCAAGTTGTATTTTTTTCCACTAGTAATTGCTGTTATTGCTGTTGCTGTTGCTGTTGTTCAAAACGAATGCGCTGGCGCAACATTTTTTGGGCAAAGCCTCCTCTTCGCCGCTCTGTGCAGCTAAACAAATTTGATTACACCCGGTTACAGTAACAAGTGCAATTTCCATATTTGTGAGGTCTCAAAAAGCAATATGCAAAATAATTTCTGCATTTGCAGCTGTTACGATATTCGCGAGGGCTTGCTTTGTAAAATTTTCAATTTTATTGAGAGCAGCCAAATCGGAGGGTTTTATTGTGCAAATAAATTCTCCAACTGTAACCGAAACATCACAAAAAAAAAAGCAAAAATCATACATACACCGAATAGCTAAAAATCATTTAGCTAAAAGCAGTGTAATTCCCGAAACACAAAGGAATTTTCAATCGTTTCGCAGTGTAAAATAATCAAATTAAATTGGCTTAATTCTTTGGATTGGCTTTGAGAATGGTGAGATTTTTGAATACAATTTCGCAATCAACTGTGTGAAGTTTAATGGTTTTTCAATTAGCTTAGTTGCAGCTTAATAGCTTTGTGCTCTGAATTAACAACGATAGTGTTTAACTGCAGCTTAACAGTTTAAATTAATTTATTTCTTTATGATCCTTGTTTTTTTCAACTGCAATGTTCACTAATACTAATTTCTTTCTTAGTATCACCATAATCCTGAGGATAATATATTTATTTTTATATAATTTTTATATTTCATATAGTGTTTAAGTTTATAACATTATTAAATCAATAGTTTAAATAGTGAAGTGTGATTAGCATCAAATATAATTTTTTTTTTCTTTTTTAAACCAATGAGTTAAACTTTTGACAAAAAACATTTCAGCAGAATTAAATCATTTATATGACAGTTAATAATAAAGTTTATGTCACAAGAATATCAACAAGAAATCAGAAAAAAAACAAATAAAATATTAATGACAGAATCAATTTAATTTCCATCAGGCGGACAATAAATAATTAAACTAAAAAATACATTTGACCCTTAACATTATTATAATTACTACCACTTAACAAAAAACAAGAGCTCTGAACAGCGTAAACATAATTAATGTTTTACCAATGTAAAAAACATACACTTTCCGCACTATATTTGTTTGAACAAATAAAATAAAATATGAAAAAAAAGCATTTTACGCAAAGTGCGTTCCATAAAAATAAAAAGAAAAAGTAAAGAACAAATATTTTCAACCATGAAATATTTATTGCCATTACAATAGCAAATAGCAGACGAAGAAAAAAAACTAAAAAGCGAATAAGAAGGCAAAAGGAAAAATGCCCTAAACTTAAATCGAATTACATTTGGCAAATGAATTTTTCAAGCGGCAAAATCCTTCGCTAGTGAAAAATGGCCTTAACAAGCAGCGCAATAAATAGACTTTAGTGTGTGTGTGTGTGTGTGTGTGTGTGAAAAGAAAGCCCATTTAAGCCCAAAAAAAAACCAAAAAAAAAGGCTCTTATGTGTGTGTGTGTGTGTGTGTGTGAGTGGGGAAAGAAGGTTTTCGGCAACAAAACAGCCTTTTCGAAGTGCATTTCCTGTTGTTTAAGCCAAGCAAGCGCATCCTCGCCCTTCACTTTCCCACACCCACCCCAGCTCACATGCTGCACATTTGGCCCTTTGGCAACTGCTGGATACGACTTTGGTTTTCTAGACTTGGCCAACTGCCAGGCGTTCAACCAAAGACAAGACAGCACAAGAAAAAGAAATATGCACTTGCTAGCTATAAAACACATAATATACGAATGTAATAAAATTTTTGCTTATCCATTTCGTATGTGTATGCGACCCAAAAAAAACAATGTGATTAGCTCTGACTGAAATCTTTAAATACTTTCGCATTAAACTCTTTTCAAAAGCTTTAATTAAAATCTGACTCTATTTTGTCAGGCTTCCATGTAGATGAAAAATGATTACGTCTTTGCTTTTAAAGGCCAATTGAGCGCTTAACGCACACTTTAATTGTCAGTTTGATAAAAACAACATTTAATGCCATAAAATTACAATCCAGCAAATGAAATTTTACGCCAACAACCCACACAAGTAGGTGGTATTTTCAATTACAGTCAAGCTGCACAGTGGTCTAAAATCTATGAAAAAATGCGCGAGCTCTTTAACAAAGAACTTTCTCTGCTTGCTAATTTGCTTCGGCAAAATAAAGTGCGATAGTTCTAGAAAACCTTATTGTTATTTAAGAATACAAAAAATCATTATATTGCACTGTTTAATAAGCTAAAAACAAATATTTCATTTCAACCTCTTAAGGGATATTTATTAGATTGATTGTAAAACATATTTCAAATGTATTGCACTGAAAATATATGTTTACCACACTGTGCAGGAGCTTGGCTGCAAATCCAAAATGCAGCCACGCCTTTGATACGCCCACACAGTGTCTACCTTTCAAACGTTAGCGATGCTCATGCTACAAATGCCATTGCCATTGGCATTGCCACAGACGCTTAATGATGCTTGATTTAATTAATGCCGCATTGGCCACGTGGATGCCACTTGGTATGAGGCTTAGGGCAGGCAGTACAGGAATTGGGTATGCGGCAATTGGAAATTGTAAACGCAGTGAGAATCAGCCACAGCCACAGCCAGAGCCAACAGAGTCATTTGCTGATGATGATAATTTATGGGCTCGAAGGGTTTTGCGGATTTCGCATTTCAAACCTTATTTCCTTCTTTATTCCAGAGCGTGTTCAAATATTTGCACTGGAATTTTCTACTGCTGCTACACACACACATACATATACAAGCATTAAGCATTAGAGGCGCACAACAAATTGTTTACAATATTTATTGTTTGCGTCTGCGACTGTTGACAATGATGAAACGGCAACTTAATGCTCCACTCCACTCCACTTATTGCTGCAAAATCAGCGCCAAGGGTGCTTTGACTTGACCAGAGGAGAACGAACACACACACACACACACATACAGGAGTTCCAATACTTGCAATTCTCCAATCCGCAGCACTGAGACGGCGTCAATGCTCATTTCCGTCGACATATTTTCATTTCCTTTTCAGTTTCTTGTTGGTTTTTTTTTGCTTTTCTTCTTTTTTTTCTGTTCCGCTTTGCCCAGTTGCTGTTTGCTCAAGGATTTATAGGACTGGCCAGCTCGCATCCAAGCATTGCAAATTGTAATTCATTAAAGTTTATTGTACAAAACATTTTATGTTGACCTGTTTTATTTTTAGGCTTTATTTTGTTTGTATATTTGGCCCAATCTGCGACTAGTGCAAACTTTTTGCCAATATCCTAAAAGTGTAATTAAAAATTTTTTGGGCCACAGCCGTTGATAAACAAAGCGTACCGTGTTGAAAGTGTTGACTAAGTGATACCCTCTAATAAGTATACCCATTACTGAGGCATTGTCTAAGATGCACAGGCATGCGGATACTTAATATTATGAGCGAGAAGAATTAAGCTTGAAGTTAAGTTCTTGCCAAAGATGTGCTCATTAAGCCCTTCCAGTCAACTTGGCGGAGCTATGGCTTGTGCCAAAACAAACAAGGCGATTTTGTCCTTAATATTATTATTATTATTATTTATTGTTTAACTCATTATAAATTTTAATAAGCAGCCACACAGTGTGTGTGTGTGTAAGGGTGTGTGAAAATTACTTGCATATCTCACGGGCCTTTAAAAATTTTACCAAATATATTAATGAAATTATTCAGAAAGTTTTCAGGCTGTTGTTGTTGTAGTTGTTCTTACTCTCGTTGTTGTTGTTATTATTAAAATAAGCAAACAAAGCGGCAACAATTCGCACACTTTGGCGCCAGCGGCTACGCAATTAATTTTACTTAACATTCATGGACAAAATGAGGCACGTAGCCGATAATGAAAGCCGCAACTGCCACGCCCACCGAACGTCGACAACGGCAGAGCCACGCCCACACTAATTGTGCTAACAACTTGATTCTAGCTGAACGAGTTTCAACAAGTAAATGGACACAAAGTCACAAAAGTCGGGCAAAAGGGGATAAAGGAGCAACCAAAATTTTGCACCACATAAAAGGTTTTTATGATGTGTGTGTGTGTGTGTGTGTAGCTGTGGGAACGCTCTAAAAAGTATGCTATCTCATTGTAAAGGCATCAAACAAATGCCGCAAATTTGTGCGTATGAATAAGTATTTGTGTGTGTGTGTGTGTGTTTGTGTGTTGACACTAAAATCCTTACACATAAATTAGTTTTTGTGTGCCTGGGAAATCTACGCTCTTCAACTGCTGCAGTTTTTCATAAATTTGAATTTCAAATTGAAGAAGCTAGACCTAGCAACACATCCACACAACACACACACACACCTCACATACATATTTGTGCACAAAAACAAAGTTTCATTTTGCGGCAAGTTACAAAGTTTCAATCCTCATGCAAATTGATTTGTGTCTTGTGTGTCTTTAACAAATTTCTGCAGTTTACCTTACAATCTCCGTTTGTGTGTGTGTGTGTGTTTGTTTATCTATGTTTGTGGGTGTGTGTGTGCATATTTGATAAAGGTCTTATATGTTTGACATTTGAGTTAACATTGTTAACTTTAAATAAACATACAACTATTAACAAGGAATACGCATTTAAATTAATTAAAATGTCACTCGGCTTTTACTTTGCATATATTTCTCCCTCGCTCTCTCTCTCTCTCTCTCTTTGTCTTTCCTCCTCTTTCTCTTTCTGCTTATATGCACAATACAAATTGTATAAATAAGTTATGTGTTATTGTGGCTGTGCCACACAAACTAAATGATAACAATTTCAATTTTGTTAAATTTGCTTGACTTTAATTTTTCTATAGCATACTTCTAGGTGCTGAAGACAAAAGAATTTTAAAGCATTTGAATATGATACGAGGTGACATGTTTGATTTATAATATATGCGAGAGTGCATATATTTAAGCTAGAACATAAATTATGCAAGTGCCGAGAAGGAGAGACTACTATTATATTAACATTTTATATGTTTTTTTTTTTGGAAAGAGCATTTTGAGCGCTGTCGACAAGGCGTGATTTAAAGCCAAAAAAGTATGAGAATCTATGAATATTTTATGAGATAAAATAATGCCTGTGTGGGTGCGATTTGGTCTAAGATAAAAGGCCATAGAATGTAAAATTTTAATAATTTATTTATGCAAATGGTATGTGATTTTTATGCCCAGCTGATTACAAACAATAACAATATATAAATTAACCAATTGCAATTTTCAATATTCCCTTTGCAGATGACGAGTAAATATCAATTGAAATATACAAAAATAAACAAAGTGTCAACAAAATACGGCTAATTAAATTTAAATTGAATAAACCATGTTAATTGCATGATACAGATATTCGTAAACAGTGTGTGCAAATAGTATAACTACACACTTTATATGTATTTCTCATTAGGTTTTCCGAAAACACGCCAAAAGCAAACAGTTAAAAATCATCGGAAAATCAACAGAATAATGCAGCTTAACGTAAATAACAACTGTATTTAAGTGTGCGAAAATTCAAAAACAAAAACAAATTAAATCCAATATGATACTATTTAAAATAACTTTAAAACCAGAAAACCTATAATCGTAAAATGTATCAACAATATTCATTATATACATGTTTGCAATTGCATTTTATTTATTTGACACTTTGAAAAGTGAAAACCAAAAGCTGTGCCAAACTTTAACCAAAATTTAGAAGTATTATACCAATTATATATATATATAACAAAGTATAGCAGCAGGCTAGCGTGTAATATAATACCAAAAATGTTGATGTTAGTCGTGTAATTTGATTTGTTTGTTATATTGAAAGTAAGAAGAAAATTAAATATTTGTGTCTGGTGCTTTTTATTCGTTTAATTGATTTTAAATCAAAATATATACATATACGTATGAAAACTCAATGAAAAATGTGTTTCAATGCATACAGTTGAATATCTTTAATAAAACGCTCGTTCAATGCAATTTTAATGCATAATTGCCCAAATAGGAAACACAAAAAAAAACACACCTTGACACAAACACTGGGTGCTTAACTGTGTGTGCTTAATGCAATAAAAACAACAAAGGAATTTCTTATATTTTCTTGCTCAGGTGTGAGATGCTCTTCTATAATTTATGTTCGAGCTCGCGCTTTATGCAAATGAGCAGCAACTCGGCAAAAATCTCTCAACGCAATGCACAAAAGAGCGATAATCATATATGTATGTGTGTTTGGGGTGTGAGGGTGGGTGGGTTGGTGGATGCGTGGTTATAGTAGTGTAAATTGCGAGCTGGAGGTCAAGGTGCATGGCATGAAGATTGCGCATTTTGCGCCAAAAAGCCAAGCGTCCAGGCCATTCACTTTAATTAACGTTTAACGACTGCAACTGACTTTGGATTCCGCCAGGCGGCTGCCTTGAGCACACAGAGGCAAACAGGCAGAACGTCTCGCTTGCTCTGGCGGCTGGTTGGATGGTTGGGTTTGAACAATGATAACCAAAGTCATAAACAGGCAGGCTAAAATTGCAATCTGGTTATTGAAGTGAAGGGGAGCAGAGTAAAACGGCGATAAGGCAATATACATACATATCACAAAATAAAAGAGTGGTAATAATAATAATAAAAAAAAAACATATATATATATAAATATATTATCACACAAAGCCATAGGCAACAAAATCCATTCGCATACGGCCAGCCAATTGGAGTTGTCTTAATTCGGTTAGTGCGAAAGAGTTGCATGTAAATCGATTTTGTGAACTGATTCAAATGTAATCAATGCCTACTGGAAAAATAAACAAATATATAATTACAAACATTGAAATATTCATTCATATCTTATCGGTGGACATGCGCTCGAGCTTATTACTGCTGTGAATCAGCGCTACTGAAAATACTTTTAACGCAATTCGAATTCGCAATACGCATAAACAAACGAATTTAGTAAGTGCACTAAAATGGAATCGGAAACTTTGTTAATCTCATTGGCCATAATATGCTTTTGTCTTTTCCTCGTGCGCGTAAGTTAATAGCCAAGTATGCTTGTTGTTATTGTTAACACATGAAGGCATTTTTGACATTGAATTTACAGACCATGATGATTGCCTATCGCTTCTATATGTTGAAACACCTCAAGGAGGCGACTCAACTCGAACAAGGTAAGCAAACTTAATCACAAATATTTACACTAGTTTCTTGCTTTTCGGCACCTAAGCTAGAGATGAGCTCGTGTCGCGATAAGCTTTGTGATAAAAGATGGGTCAAAATATAATTCACTTTAAAAGAGAAATTAATTTGATTTCATTTTCGACTTTTTAACCCAAGTAACAAAATGCATTTTACTTAAATTTATGTATAAAATAGCCTTAAAATTAAAACTTATTCAATGTGCGTGTAGAGTATTAATCCCTATCCCAATATTATTACCAAAAAAGCAAACTACGGTCTTCCCAAATAAAAACTTGCCATAAATCATTGAAAACAATACGATTTAGATATATGTATGTACATATGTAGTATAGATAGATAAATACGTATACGCATTCTCGCATATTGTGCGACATTTGCACACATTTATCATAGTGCCTCATTAGATAAAGAAGGTAACAACAGCCCCTCGCTCGCCCATGCCGCTGTACACCTTGTCTCCGATATCGGGCATATATATGTACATACATATGTAGAGAAAAGCACACTGAACTTAAGCCCCTGGCTAGGCACTGGTTTTGTCAGTCTTTATCAGCTAATGATTACAAAGCAAATATGTGTGAGCCGTCCGTGCCTGACCCATGATGACTGGTCGCCATGGGGGCGGAAAGACGGGAAGGCGGCGACCAGGCCCATCAATTTCGTGTGCCTTTCAGTTTCAGTTTAAACGGACACACCGAGTGAAACGAAACTAGTCGAACTATATTTGGAGCTGCTTATTAGTATTAACGCTACGAATGGCGCCCGCATTAGCAACAGCATTCAATGGAACTACAGCAACGAGCACCTTAGCAAGCATTTTAAGCAGCTCTTATAACAATAGAAATGTTAGCACCAGCACTCCCGCAGCGTATGTGGATTACGGTTGGAACTATGGCGACACATCGAATGTCTCTATTTACAATCCATCGCCGGATTATGTGTACTTCTATTCGGGCTATGCATTTTACGTAGTGCTCTTCTTTCTGTTTGTCATTCTGCTGCCATTTGCCGTGATTATGGTAATGAAATCATATCATATCAATATCACACGACCTCTCACTAACTGGCTACTCTCTCTTTTTTTCTCATTACAAACTAAACAAAATTCAAAAATAAAAAAAAATAGTCCTCAATGCAACGCAAGCGTCAGGAAACCGTACGCAGGCTAGCTCTGCAGAGACAACGAGGTAAATGTTTTTGCTTTTCTCCCACAAATTTGTACTTTTAATCAATAAGATGCTGTAGCTAAAGCACCTGCTTAAGCGCGGCCAAAAAACCAAAGTTAATCAGACCCAAGTAGAGGTAGTAGACATTTAACTTAAATAATTCCCAGCGTTCACGCAGCTGCAAACGCCAGCGTACGGGTGCAGCTGTCTGTTGTGATCGCTGCTCCGCATACGAAGATTGCACACAGCACTTTGACATGACCCAAAAGGCGGTCATGCGATTCTGTGTGCGCAGCGTTGCCTCAATGCCGCGAATCAAATCGTTTGTCTTTAATATAAGCAACATTTGACGATCCACTTGCTCCAGCACGTCCGCAATGTGCGGCAACACCAGCGACGTATTGCTCTGCAACGTATTTTTCTGCAACAAAAGATGAGTGAGTGTTAAGATGAGTGCAAAATTGTGCTTAATGCATTTCGTCACTTACCTCCTCTTTGGAATATTTAACTTTGGTAATGCCCTGCATGAGTGTTTCCCAAGGCCGACCTGTCACCATGCACACAAACAGACCATACAAATCACCCTTGATGCCCAGCTGCTCGGCGTGCTGGCGCATAGCTTTGCGATCGACATTAAGTATGCTTAGCCAGAGTTTGGAGTATTCATAGCGAAACTGATCGCTCAGATTGGCATATAGGCCATGGTCAAGTAAAACAATTTCCAATGTGTTTTTGGCCGTCTGACGGACAAGAATATTTCCGGGATGTGGATCGCTGTGCACAAAGCCTGTGGAGAAGATCATTTCCGAGTAGAGTTTACCAATCTTATTGGCCACTGCAAAGGCATCAATTTTATTCCGCTTTATATAGTCCAAATCGGTGACATGTCCACCTTCCAGATATTCCATGACTAGCACACGGGATGTACTGAGCTCCCAATAGATTTTCGGTACACGCAGCCAGCTGTACTTTTTAAACTGTTCGGCTACCCTTTCAGCATTTTTTCCCTCGTTGAGAAAGTCCAGCTCAATGGGTAGATTCTGTAAGTGAATATCGAAAGTTATAGTTTAAAATATTATGTTTTAAATTCATCGAAATTGCCATGATACCTTTTTGGATTCCTCGACCAACCACTGGATCTTGAAGTCGGGGAATATTCGCGATAGCAAATTGACGGCCATTTCCATGGTCTTCATATCGACCCGAGAGTTGCCCTTTACATACGGATGCTGCACTTTGACGGCGACAATTTCGCCTGTCTTCAAGCGCGCCTTGTGCACCTGCGCCAATGACGCAGTGCCCAGTGGTTCACGTTCAAAACTATCGAATATATCCTCTGGATTGCGTTTCAAGTCCTGCCTGATAACCTTGTACAGGTCCTCAATGGGATTCTGCGGCGCATCCGAATGCAGCACTTTCATTGTCTGCACAAACTCCTTGGGCAGAAGGTATTCCAATGCACCAATATGCTGCCCCACCTTAATATACACACCCTTATTTGTGCAAATCAGCTGTAGCAGCTTCTCAGCTGCAATCTTGTGTACGCGACTCTTTTCCGCCTTGTATTCAGGTGTCGTCTTGTCCCACTCCTTGTAGTACAGCTCCCGCTTGTAGGTCAACGCAACATCGACAACGGCACAAGCCGAACGTGACAATCGCACAATCCCCAGAGAGTTGAGCTCATAATCATTCGTATGCAGACTTAATCCAGTGCTGACAAGGCCAGCGCCCAAGGCGCCGTAGCCCAGCACGCGACGCAGCATTTATGGCAGGTTAAATGAGTGGGATGCAGTGGGGCGTGAGTGTTGAACCACACAGGTTGGCTACAAAGAAGTAACTGATTCAGATTTTACTATGTTTGCTTTTTTATGATGCCTTAGCAGTGGGCAACGAACCGTTAAATCAACAGGTTGTCATATCATATTAGTATTATACTTTAACCTGTAACCTGACGTCACAGATTTAGTTCAATGAGCACAGAACCTTTGAGTACCAGACTTTAAGTGTATCGAATTGTATAGTGAACTTAGCTTTTAATACCACATAAGCTTACTTTCACATAATAACTAAATAATAAAATATTTTAATTTCATTTACTGCAACACCAAAACTTAAAACCATTTATCATCAATTTTGGACTTTGTTAATGAAATATTTAATGCTGCTTGACTTAAAACCTATTGCAGCTGCATTGAGTCACATTTACATAGTTTTCGAGTTTTCACAAAAAAACCCAGCAGCCACTTTCACCATTTTTAGGGCCAACAACGTCAGCAATTGTGTGTCTATTACATAAATGACGATAAACTTTTGGCTCCAAGCCTTGTCCAAGCGAATTTAACTTACATCGCTTGTGCGTGTGTTTTATATGCGTATGCGTGTGTTAGCACATGTGGGTGCTTTGTTAGTGACTTTTTCTAGCACTAAGTTAATAAGTTAATAAGTCAGCTTCAAATCTGTTGCCGCTGGGGCTATCAGCTGCTCGCAACTAAAATAACGGTCAGCTGTTCAAGGCAAATATGCAGAGCTCGGTGGTAAGAGCGCAAAGTGCAGACTTATCGATAACAGAATGAGTAGCGTGTTGGTATTTAATCGATGAGACCGTTTAAATTAACGAGCTCAATAGATAAGATTAGGGAACGAATACGAAGAAACTATGATATATGCATTAATTGACATCTTTATAATTTGCCATAAGAGAAATAAAAGATATGAATTTGTGTGTTAACATTTGTTTATTCCTGTTCAACAGCACGACAACAGATGGAGATAAGCGTGGCCAACAATAGCACTGCAAACTCAAGCAGTAGCTGCGGCAATGGCAGCGTTTGTATTCAAGCCGACAACGACATGACCATATTGCCAAAAGGCATGGATCTTCCACCTAGCTATGATGAGCTTAACATCAATAGTAATGTTAAGCAGGATGGGAGCATTGGTGCATCCACATTGACCATAACAACTGATTTAGAATGCAGTAATCCAAATTTGGCAGCAGCATTAAATGAGCCACCACCAGATTATGAACAACAGACAACCACAATATCCACGACAACGGTTGTTTCCGTTGCGCCAAGAATCTAAAATTACAGCATTGAAGTGTACATTTAAACAATGTTTATTTTAAACACATACAAAATAAACTGAACTTTCATCAACTCTACAAACTTTTATCAACTTACAACTATATACAACTATTGACCAATTATAAATATGGCTTCTAATAATAACATAGGTCTGAAATGTTTAGCACCGCAAAATATCAGCTAACTGCGGCCCAAATCTGCCATATGGATCTTTGGGCAATATTAGAATGTTGTCACACCATGAATATCCTATAACACGATTTTCAATAATTTTTTTAAATGCCGGATTCTCGCCAATTAAATCACGGTAATTATCGTTAGATACCACGGCTGCATTGCGTTCGTACGCTAACTGAAGAATGAACCTGAAATTGTATAACAATTATAAGAAATATAAATAAACAAGATACAGTTGTTGACAGCTGTTCACATACCGATCATCGTAGCTTATGCTCTGTTGGTTGGGTAGATTTTTACATGGAGTGAAGACTATTTTATTTTCTTTGAACAGTTGGTCCAGTAACCCAGGATTTGTCGATTTTGTTGCGTTGCGACGGAACAACGGTATGACTGCTTTAACCTCGTGTCCCATTTTTTCAAAATAATCTATGCAATACTTAATGCCTTCTGCAGAAAACTTGTTGGAGCAGCCATGGCTACAAAAAAAACATAATTATGTAACAAGAATGTGTTTAATTTAAAATTGGAATACTAACCCAAAGGCCACATTGCTGCCATCTATTATAATCGAGCGCTTATTCGAGGTAGGTTCATTGCCCGCTTCCTTTCCAGGATTGTACGTATTGCTGTTATAGTCAGCAAGCTTTTTACGTTCTGTTGTTGTAAAAAGGTTTTCGCTCATACGATATCGGCACATCTTTTGTGGAGTTGCAGTCATATCAGTCACAGTTTGCGTTTCCTTTACCTGCTCAAACTTATTTTTATTTCTTTTACGTCTTTCCTTAGGTTCATCGTCTTTCGCCAGAGGTATGAAGTTTTCCTCAACGAAAATAACACTATCATCTAGCGGCTTTTCTGTTGGTTTCGGCTGTGAATGCTTATTTGTACAACTATTGGGATCCAGCCGATCATCAGTAATTGTAACAGGACTATCATATCGGTTATAACTGGCGTCTATTAAAATGCAGCTATCATTCGCCGAAGTTTTGTGTGTAGTCGTCCCTGGATACATGCAGCCACGACCAGGTGCTTTTGACCATACTTGATATAATTTTTTCTCAGGCCTCGTGTCTACCTCAAAACGACTACAGCTTGGAATGTCTTCTTCATCATCACTCGCTGTGGTTTGCTTTATATGCCAATTATCCTGGGAATCGTCATCCAAGCTTATTTTAGTGACCTCTGGCTCCACTACAACGCAATCATCATCATCACTACTCTCAATTTCTTGGATTATTTCTCCATCCAGCGTGGTTCTTGAGCCTAATGCCTGCAGCAGTTGTATAATATTAACAAGTTTTGTAGAAAAAACCACAAATTATTAAAGCCTCTAATCACCTTGTTATTGCGATTAAACCATGAGTTGGGCAGCTGGAATCGCCGGTGCTGCTGCTGCTTCTGTTGTTGCTTGGATTTTACTTGGAACTTCCGTATAGGTTTTGATGATAAATTGTTTCTGTTGAGCGCGCGTCGTTTTATAGAATTTGCAAGCTTCTGTGAGTAGCTTTTCTGTGGGAATTTCGCTTCATTCAAACGCTTCAGCGGTTTCTTAAAAGAATCAAATTCAATTTTAAGTCTCAGAAAAGCTTAAATAAATTTTTTTAAGCATACCCCAGCACAATCGTCCTTGAACTTCTTAAAGCTTACGCGCGGTTTGTTCATGGTGGAATTACAGTTGGCGTTGTTACGAAACTAATGATAAATAAAGGAATATATATTTTAATGTGTGTTCATTTATTCTTAAGACATTTGAAAAGTTTACTTCATAAAACTTTTCATACTTACTGCGTATGTTTTGTTCAGACTATTATATTTGTTCTTTAAAAAAAAGAGTTTTTGTTTTTGAATATATATACACATTGACTTTATTGAATTACATTATTTATGAGACAGGCCAGAAACTTTACGTATATTATATAAGTATATTTAAAATCCGTAACATTTTGATTACAATCAAATCGACCTTAAATTCTTTAAGGTGCCCATTTTAATGGGAATTAAACAGCAATTAATTAAATTATGTTTGCGCTTTGCTTTAAGATTCGGCTTGCTAAGTTCGTGTACATATAGACATAGATGAAAAATTTCCTTAGCTAAACAACTTCTATTTATGCGTTAACCACAAGTAATTATTTTGATTAAAATAATACGGTACCAAAGATTTTGTTTTAAAGGCAACAGATTAGTGGAAAAAGCAGGGTGAATTCTTGACTAGCTACCGGACATGCCAAACGCTTTAGTTCTTTGCCTCCTTAAGCTCTTTTATCTCATTGCTTATGTTGGCTCGTGCCAGCTCCTCGTATTTATCATGGTATTCGGCTGTTGCATATATGCATGGTATAAGCAGCAATGTTTCCAATACCTTAATACGCATTGATTTGTATACCTCGTCGTCCAGATTCTTATACTCGTGCCGCAGCAGCTGAGTGTAGTGTTTGTACTCGTCCGGCGGTGCGCTGTATATGTACAGATTGAAAGCATAAGTCTCTCAACAACTGCATATTAAAATAGCCTTGCAGAAATTAATTTTAGTTTTCATGACCAAAACTAAATGAATGTCTGCAAGGGTATTTAGACTTCGGAAAGCCGAAGGCAACAGTTCGTGAGGGTTTTTTTGTTTTTAGGTACATACGCAAGCACAACTAGGTCCACATCCTGCAACAAATTGGCCTCGTCATCGTGTGACCAGGTGACCTCATTATCTGGCGTTTTGCGGCCCAGCAGGTTGCAAATCAGCGACTTGGCATCTTCCTGTTTTTCGGTCAATAGTTTTGTAGACGTGATAATACGCTAAATTTCACTTGCCTACTTACATCTTCAATGTTGGCATCGCGGCAAAACTCGTCAAAAACCTCACAATTCTGTTCCACACAGCTGCGATTGCCATCAAAATGATAATACTGAAAAAAAGCAGCTAACGCGATGCTTGGTGCACAATCGGAAAGATGCAACTGCTTGCGCTGCATCATCTCCTGCCAGTTGTGATAGGCGCGAGTGGGACTGTCATCGCTTAGATGCTCCTCGATGCGTGCAAACCAAGTTGTCATCACATCCTCGGGCACATCATAGTGAGCGCAAACGTTTCTCCAAATTTGCTCCATCTTCTTTTTCTTCTTTTTATTTTATTTTATTTTATTTTTTGTGTTTATTGGTGGGTCCGTTTTCACTTTTTGGCAACTTTTTAATTTCACAAATGCTGTATGATTCAACTTGCTGGAATATTTCTTCTGGAACTCACTCGTTTTTTCACAACTTTTTTCTATGCCGTTTGGGGGCGCTGGCGCTTGCGCTGTTCTAACTTGCAGCGCAGTATGCGTTCGGCACCCCCAACATAACCCCCACGACGCGATACATACAATATGCAACTATACATAAACAAAATTATTAAAGTGCATTATACTTACATTGATTCGGCTTGACACTACAGGAGCAGCGGTAGCAGAAATTGCGGGAACGACAGATTCTGCACTGATTTGGCACGTGTTTGAGGCTGCAAGCGCAACCAACGCTGACTTGCCTAAGGATTGAGATATTTACTTATAGCGGTTTTTGTGAAGAGAGGATTTTTTTCTTTGTACTTCTTTTATTTTTTATTCATAATAATTATTAACGTTTATTAAGCCACAGCCAGCAAACATTTAAATTGCAAATGACGCTGTGAGTTAGGGCTGGATTGTTAATAACACTGTGAACAAAAAGAACTTGTTCATTGAGCTAGCGAACATATTGCGAACTGCTCACTTGCTCGTAATTTATATTTTTCTCATTACTGCTTAAAAATTACTAGCTTAATAGAAAACTGTATAGCTTTATTTTATTATTTTTGAATTTTGAACTGCAATCAAAAGAGCTGTTATAGTCTAAACAGTAAGTAGCCAAGTAATGAAAAACTCAACAGCAAGTAGGGTTTATCACTGCAATAAACAAAAACCTACTCAGGGCTGATATTTCCACATTTACTGTTATGGCAAATACGCAACAGATGTTCGACGTTGCCACCACGTTAAGACATGTCGTCAGTCGTTGTTTGGTATTTTATACATACTGCATTAACTGTAACTTAATGTATTAAAATTTTATTTAATCTATTACCATGATTTTTATATAATAATGTTACTTTAGGTTATTATCTTGCATTATTGATTCTTAGATTACCATGTTCAAAATATATGCATGCTCTTAAAATTTTTTTCAACTGCTGACAACCCTAGCCCCTGTAAAATGTCAAATGAACTTGTGAAAGTAATCATTTCCAAATCTTAACTTTACATTGTTTGGCCCAGAAACTTAATAATAGTTAAAAAAAAAGGTTGGGCTTGTACCGAAGCGAAATTCGCTAATGAGCTTTAAACGTGATACCACTTCTTACTAAATTACCCCAAAGTCCATTTTTAGCACAAAATTTATCAGATTTACCAGCGTAAGTATTTTGGCCCATTAGTTGCCCTTTGTTCCATGTTTCAACGTTTTACAACTAGAGCTGGCACCTTAATATGGACGTGGAAAAATCAAGTAGTAGCTCGTTTGAAGACCTTACCAATGCCGAGGACACCAAGGACATTCGTGCAGCGCATACTGTAATGGCCCACTCTGCAACATCTGACACTGAGGAAGCCGCAGATGCAAAAGCTGACATTCCTCCAAATCAGAAGGTAGAGGGGGCTGTTGGAGACGACATTGACAATGAAAACGAGTGTGATATTTTGGGTAACAAGCTACTAATAAAGCGCATCGTTAAAAAGGCACCAGCGAGTGCGAAGCGACCCAATCGCGGTGATTTGGTAACCATAACATACACCGGAAGATTGGAGGATGGCACTGTTGTGGAAAAAGAGGAGTGCTTCCAATGCCATGTTGGTGATTTCGAAGTTGTTCAGGGCCTAGACATGGTACTTCCAATGATGCATGTGAGCGAAGTGGCGGAGGTCTTTGTTGATCAACGCTTTGGCTATGGCACCGTTGGCCTTAAAACTGACAATCCGCCGGAAACGGTAATACCACCAAATGCTCAGGTATTATTCAATATATAATCGGGTTTTGAATGGCCTATAATATTCCGACTTCCTTATAGCTTATTTACACAGTGGAACTAGTAGATGTTAAGTACGAAGACTTTGCAGATCTGAAGTCCTTCGAAGTGTTGCGTAAATATGGGTATGTTCCAAACCCAGTAGTTAAACAATAAAAGTAATAACTAATAAGTTCAATTCTGATATACTGCAGAGCTAGAAAAAAAGAGCGTGCAAATTACTTTTACAAACGTGTGGAATACAATAATGCAATACATTTGTATAGACGCGCCTTGGACTATTTGGATCATCGTGATGGCGATCCAGAGGCCGAGTTCGACAAAGAAGACCTCGAGGTAATAAGTGTTTTTAATAACGATAAAACCACACTTCTTATATCTTTTTTCGTACGCATAGCTATCAAATGGTGACCTGCAGAGCTTATTGGAGGATCGTCTCATTGTCTACAACAATTTGGCAATGACGCAAATAAAAATTGGTGCCTTTGATGCTGCACTTCAATCCGTTGAGCATGTGCTGCGATGCCAGCCTAATAATCCAAAGGCATTATACCGCAAGGGCAGGGTAAGCAAGGGTGCAAGCTGGCTACTTTAAAACTCTAAAACTATTCTTATCAGGTACTCGAAGGGAAGAACGATACGCAGGGTGCAATCAAATTGTTGCAGAAAGTAGCGACTTTGGAGCCTGAAAACCGCACTGTGCAACAGGATCTGGCTCGACTCTTTATAAAGGCACGTAGAGAGGAGCACAACGAAAAAGAGATGTATCAGAAAATGTTAGGTCAGGCCAAGAAAATGGAACAGAAGACTAATATAAGACAGAAAGCGCCCTTGGTGGACAACTCAAAGGTATAAATAGAAGAAACCCGTTTAGGAAATTTAATTTAAATTTTATTTTCTTAAATTCGGTTTTAGCTGAAACTTCTCGGCTTCTTAATGGGTACCATATTAATTGGCGTCGCTGGTGTAGCTATTTATCGCTACAAGTACTGAATCGCGAGAATGCTGAACTACCGAGTACTTTAAGCAGTTTCAAATGCATTTTAATACTTGAAGCAAAATTATTAGAGTTCAAAACTAATTGCTTTCTTGTAAACAAATGTTATACAGCTACTATGCACACCTTCAGACAGTAATAATAAAACAAATGCTTTGGTTTTTGGATATACATATACATATATATACAAAATCTTTTTTTTTTTGTGCGAAATATAAACACATGTGAGTTTTGTGCATTCTTGTGCATAGTCTCATCAGTAGTAATATTTATGTTAGGAAAACAGTTCGTGGAATTAACAGAAATGCTTGCCCACCGCTTCAGCCCTGGCCCTGTAAAAAATACACTCAAACGCATTTTGTCCAAATTTAGTATGTTTTCTTTGCTGAATCATTTCTGCTGCGCCGCAAAATTTAATTAGTTGATTCTATCAGTCGAAGTTGTATTTCACAAGTTATAACGTTTCCAACAATTGCAGTGGGCATGCATAAGTCTCTGCTGCTACTTGCCGTTTGCCTGGCCTTGGCATGGGCAGATCCGAAGCTTCTGCGTGTGCCCTTAAATAAATTTCAGTCTGCACGCCGGCATTTTGCTGATGTCGGGACCGAGCTGCAGCAACTGCGCATCAAGTATGGCAACGCTGATGGCGTTGCACCTGAACCGCTGTCTAATTATCTAGATGCTCAGTACTATGGCCCCATATCGATTGGCTCTCCGCCACAGAACTTTAAGGTAGTATTCGATACAGGCTCCTCCAACTTGTGGGTACCGTCGAAAAAATGTCACCTGACCAACATTGCGTGCTTAATGCACAACAAATACGATGCCAGCAAGTCCTCCACTTACAATAAGAACGGCACCGAATTCGCTATACACTATGGTTCGGGCAGTTTGTCTGGTTACTTGTCCAGCGACACAGTTAACATTGCTGGACTTGACATTAAGGGTCAGACTTTCGCTGAGGCCTTAAGCGAACCTGGCTTGGTCTTCGTCGCTGCCAAATTCGATGGCATACTCGGATTGGGCTATAGCTCGATTTCTGTGGATGGTGTCAAACCTCCGTTCTACGCCATGTACGAGCAAGGTCTGATTTCCGAGCCAGTGTTTTCGTTCTATTTAAATCGTGATCCCAAAGCACCTGAGGGTGGCGAAATAATTTTTGGTGGATCCGATCCAAATCACTATACCGGTGACTTCACCTATTTGCCTGTCACACGCAAAGCCTACTGGCAGATCAAAATGGACTCCGCTCAGCTGAATGATCTGGAACTGTGCAAGGGTGGATGCCAAGTGATTGCCGATACAGGCACTTCTCTAATTGCAGCTCCTGCTGCTGAAGCTACCTCTATAAATCAGGCTATTGGTGGCACCCCCATTGTGGGTGGACAGGTAAGCAAACCAACTCACAATAAACATTATCATTACTAATGCAATATATTTTCAGTATATTGTGTCGTGTGATATGATCCCCAATTTGCCAGTCATTAAATTTGTGCTCGGTGGAAAGACATTTGAGCTGGAGGGCAAGGATTACATTTTGCGTGTCGCTCAAATGGGCAAAACCATTTGTCTATCCGGTTTCATGGGCATGGACATACCGCCACCAAATGGACCCATTTGGATTCTTGGCGATGTCTTCATTGGCAAATATTATACCGAATTTGACATGGGCAACGATCGCATTGGCTTTGCTGATGCCAAATAAAGCGACAACTCGCACCAAATCAATTATTATTATATTAAAGTATACACTAACATTATAATCTATGTTATTTCAAATTATGTGAAAACCACAAATCAAAAGACTTTTACTGCAATTGAAAATTAAATTAAAGCACTATTATTCTAGGCTATTAAATTGCATTGTTCTTTTCCCTGGACATAAATAAATACAAAAGAAACAAAACCTTCCCTTTGTTTTGACGCTTGCATATTATTGGTAATCATGCATTGGACCTCTGCTTATCTGTTGGCCAATTATTATTGTTTTTTACTTTCGCCACATTGATAAGAGCTCTGTTTCAGCGTGCTTCGTTTACAAATTGCTTTTGCTTTTTCGCTGATTCAGCTCCAAATGCATGACCCAACAGAAAATTGATCTGATACAAACATGTACATGCATATATAATAAATATAAGTTATACTTTTTTGTACATATGTATGGAATTTACAATAATTATAATGAGCTTTTTGCTGATAGCGAAATCCCTGGAAACAATGCTGAAAATACAAACTTCAAAGTGAATATATTTTACACTACTAAACAAAATTATGGAGTTAAATTTATTATAGTCAATACCAAAAACAAAATAGAGCTATTTAATAGCGATGCAACGACTTTAGGTTTTATTTTTGTCCAAAAATAGATATGGCTGCAACTATATTAAAACTTGGTTTATACCCCACACATTGTGCGTTGTTGTTTTTCGGCAAAGCTATAGGTATGATTTTAATATAGGTTTGATGTTTGCATCAGTTAAAAGTTATTTCATATGTTTAGAGGACTTTTGTGCAATGGTTGATTGGAATTCACGATTAATTATGATGATTAACTTAAGCTGAAAGTCAAATCAAAACAATCTCAGTATAGGCCATTGGGTCAGGTCGATGACTTCCGCGTATGATGTGAAGATCTTTAGACAGACGTCAGCAACCGAAGCTGATGAGAATTGTATCGTTTTATTGGCCATTGCGCTCTTTCGGGCGCTGTGTTTAAATACTTGGGTGACGTATCCAGAATTTTTTATTATCAGTATGAAACGCAGCAATAGTTAAGTGGATAACTTGCACTTTGTACTGTAGAGCGTGTGACACGAGTGCTACACTTAATCACAATTCAAGTACTGATTCACTTTGCCTAAAGTTTATACTAGCAATAACAGTAACAATGGATTATGGAACTAAGGCAAACTGTGTATGCATGTAAATAAGACAACATTTAATACTAGGCAAAAAACACTAATAATAATAGACACAAAATTTGTAGAGCTAGATTTATAATTTAAGACCGAGAAATATTGTAAGTTTTTATGCTTTTCGATTCACATCGCCCAGATCAATAACTGGAGTCGCTGTTGTTGCTGTCGCTGCTGTTGTCGATGTCATGCCTTGGACATCAACCTCTGACTTAATATTAATGGTTTCTGATGCTGTTTTCAAATTGGGCAACTCATGCTCCTCATCCGATTCAGTTGATTCACGTATTAGCCGTAACGGAGGCGTTGCAAGCTGTCCAACATTGACTTTGTACCTATCACAGGTCTCGTTGACGTAGCGATTAAATACATCCGGCTTGTCCGCATACACATGATGACCGGCGCCGGTTACAATTTTAATATCCACCATATTGGTGCCGCGTTGTGATTTGATTTTCTCGCCGGACGACGAATCAATCCAGCTGCGCGAGCCATATATGAATGTGATGGGTATATCGCTACGTACATCTCCTATGCGATTGATCATGGGATGTTTCGCCCAACCAAACGATTGCATCATGGTGTGAAATGCCGATTCGCCACTGGGACGTTGCGCATTACACTGATGTATGTACTGGGGCAACAGATTGATGTCCTCCTCGATTGTTTGCTGGAATTTCCGCATTATATCCGGTCGTGTCTTCTGCACCACCCACTGGCCAAATGGTCCGGCGGCGCGCAAAGCCCACAGAGGATTTAGGGGGGTCAGAACGCGAGCAATTGCACGCACCAAGAGTGGAATCTGTTTGGTATTCGTTGAATCGGTTGGTTTCTCAGGGAAGCCCCATGGATCGGCCAGTATTAGATGGCGCACGCGTTCAGGATAGCTTAAGGCATAGCTGGAGGCAATGAATCCGCCCATGGAGTGACCCAATAGAATCATATCGTTAATATTCATTTCACGACGCCATTCTTCCACAGATTTTACGAACTGCTTCTCACAGACCAACGCATCTTTGGCAAACTGTGGCCTTGAGCTGCGACCAAAGCCAAGCACGTCCATTGCATAGACTGGGCGATCCTTGGCAAATGAATCCAGATTCATCACCCAGAGTGCCACGCCAGCGCCCAAGCCATGTAACATTACTAGTGGCACCTCCTTTGAATCGGTGTTCATGCTGACTGTCCATATTTTATCTGATTCACCAACAGCTGGTCCAATGTCTACAAAGTAGCCGCGATACGGCAGCTTTAAATATGATAAAATCTTCTTTTCAACGGCTCGCAGCATAATGGGTGATGTTGAAGTCCAGTTACAAAACCATTGCCATAGAAAAAAACCGTTATTTTTCGGGACCTGCAAACGATTTGATTGCGTTAAAAACGAAAGTTTTACACTTACTTACAAAAACATGATTTAAAACAAATAAAATTTTGCAAAAAGCCTTAATTATTATTGTTTTGACACTTTAGAGAATACACAAAACTAAAAGAACTTATTTTTTTCTATCTAAAGCATACTATACTGCATGACGTATGTAATCGCTCACTTAATTGGTTGATCTGCTCTCACAAACACGGAAGTACCGCAAAAGGGGAGCGGATTACCCAACGGGCGCAGCGATCGGTTTCACCAAGAAACTGCGCAATTAACTAACTACTTTCATATCTGTTTTTAGTGTTGACAACTTGTGGTTGCTAGTTGACAAGGCAAGGGATAATGATTTTTTTCTTTTTTCATAAAAATCAATGTTTGAAATCGCTTTTAAAGCCTTTTTTGTCCTTCTTTTTTTGCTTACCTCTACGTCCAAAGTCGGAGCTTCTACCATAACATCTGCAGCGCCTGCGGCGTTGTTTGGTAATGACAGTGTACCACTCATTTAATGTTTTTTTAATTTTTTTTTTTTTGTTGATAAATATTTTTGAGCGTTTGCCAGAAGAGCGAGAATTTAGAATATATATGTATATATATGAATACTAACACAAAACAGCATCGACAGATATTCGTTAGTCTAACATAAGCCAAAATCACCCCTTTAGTTATGTGCCGAGTTGTGATGACTATGAACTTGTGTGTGCGGCCGTCTCTTATGTATAAACTTTTCTAATGGTGAAATTCTATATTGTTGTCATTTATTTGTATTTGCTCACCAAGGCAGACTAGTGCAACAGCTGTTCGACCAGCCGCAGCCCTGACATATGTTTTGTGCTTTAGAGCAGCAAAATGTGGTCATACCTTAAAATACCAACCCGGTCTTCAACTTATATAGTGATGAGACAAGTTAAGTTTTTCCTATTGTCATCATATTTGAAAAAGCGCGGTAACACTTATGCACTATGTAGTTTTGTCGTGTCATAATAGTCCTTATCCCTAGTATTTTGTTGGTATATTTTTTGGTATGTTAAATGCTGCCATCCAAAATATACCAACCATGTGAAACAGCCCGGTGGGTGTTTACCGTTTTTGCAGCTAACACGAAACATGGATGGAATTAACAAGTACAACGAATTTGTTGCTTTGCACAAACCGCAGTTAGAATCATCGGCTGTTCCGTTACATCTGTGGCC
The DNA here is from genome assembly GCA_035044725.1 of Scaptomyza caliginosa. Classification (NCBI taxonomy): domain Eukaryota; kingdom Metazoa; phylum Arthropoda; class Insecta; order Diptera; family Drosophilidae; genus Scaptomyza; species Scaptomyza caliginosa. The sequence goes on from JAWNNR010000317.1 coordinate 291,586, forward strand.
GGCCTTATATCGAAAACTGAGCACGGATAACTTTGATGCTGGCGAGGCCTTCCAACTAATGCTGATCGATTACGATGAGGAAGAGGACGAATTTTATGATGCTAACGATGACGAAAATGCCAAACCAGCGTTTGCTTTAGCAGTTGCACGCGAGCATGGTATCAAGGCAACTGATCCTCAGGCAATCTATTTGGTAGATCATGCCTGGACATTTCGACCAAAAAGCGCTCGGCAACAACTGGAACAATATCCACAGCTAGCAGACCGATTGTCCGCCATCACTGGAGTCGATTTGGAGCACGATCAGCGCATTGACAAGATACTCCGACGTGTGTGGCGATATTGTCATGCATATTCCATTGCCAGTGACAGATTAAGCGATGAGGAGCGCATGCCCATTTGGTATGTCATGGATGAGGTTGGATCCGCAGTCAACCACTCTGATAACCCCAATTTCCGTTTGGTACCGCTACTCTACGTGAACTCACACACCACATACAGTCTTTTGTTTCCCATCAAGGATTGTGAGCAAGGTGCCACAGTCACCCGTGACTTAGCGGAGTATGTTGCAAGAAATGCACCACAGCGTTCGGCATTGTTGTTGCCTTGGAATAAATGTGACTTGAGTGAAGAGAGCTTTTTGCAAGTGGAGCCAAGTGCCGATTACTTCACCAGTGGACACATACCGGAAACGTATCCAGAGGAATTAGATTCAGCTGCTATCGTCCCTACCGCACGTTGTGATCCCCTTAAGGTATATGCACAATATGATGTACTGCGTGAGCATCTGACAGGGCCCGAATTTGTGTTAGTCGATAGTGCAGAAGATGCTGATGTGCTCTGGCTCACCAGTCACTATAAAAACTTTGCTGAATTCGCCAAGGAGACACCGCACAAGTTTATTAATCAGTTTCCCTTTGAGTATGTGATCACCGTAAAGGATTTGCTAAGCATTGTAGGACGCCGTGCAGCAAAGGAACATCACAATGCCGACACGCTGGATACGTATCCGACATGGCTGCCTACCACCTACAATTTATGCACGGAACTTCCCGAATTCGTCGCCTACTTTCAAAAGCGTGCAGCCAAGCAGCTGGATAATATTTGGATTATTAAGCCCTGGAACTTGGCCCGCGGTCTCGACACACACATCACAAACAACATTAACCAAATCGTTCGTCTGCCCGCAACAGGTCCCAAAATAGCGCAGAAATATATTGAACGCCCTGTGCTATTTCACCGTGACGAACTTGATGCCCAGGTCAAGTTCGATGTACGCTACGTAATATTGCTTAAACGCGTCCAGCCACTGGAAGCTTATGTGCATCGCAAGTTTTTCCTTCGCTTTGCCAATCGCCCCTTCTCGCTGGACAGCTTCGAGGACTATGAGAAGCATTATACAGTGATGAATTACCAGCCAGAGGCGCAACTGCATCACATTAAGTGCGAAGACTTTGAAGACATGTGGCGCCAGCAGTACCCAAAACATGACTGGACTTTGGTGGAACAGCAGATATGCAGCATGCTGTTCGAGGTGCTACAGTGTGCTAGTCAAGAGCCGCCGCCTTGTGGCATGGCGCCATGTGCTCAATCCCGTGCATTGTACGCAGCAGATATTATGCTTCGTTGGACGGACAAGGAGGATGAGAAGCGGAGTATGCAGCCGCAACTGCTGGAGATAAACTGGACGCCTGATTGCAAACGTGCTTGCGATTACTACCCCGATTTCTTTAATGACATATTTAAGCTGCTATTTCTTGATGAACAGAACAATGAAACTTTCCGTTTGCTTACTGCAGATGGACAATAATATCATATGAATGCAATTAATTTAAAATTATATATGAATGTTTAATGTTTTAAATACAATACCGAAAGATACATATACATGTAACATTAATCATAAATGAATTTTGTGTATTTTCTTCTCATATTTCATATTAAAATAAACCCACTAAATAAATATTTACTTAAGTGTATTTTATTTGTTGATAGTATCTTATTTATTTGTAAACTACACATACAAACTTAATTAGCGCACATTTGTACAATATACAAAAAAGTATACTCATATATATCATTTTAATATTTAGTTGGAAACTGTTAATTTACATGCATTTGCTCTTAACTAAGTGCACAATATGAATGTGTGGGGCGCCAATTGCTTAAGTTCTTAATAACTCTATCATAGCTTGATAAGAAAATGAAACTATATAGCTGTTGATGTTCAGTGGGTGTAGGGTGTAAAAAGTGAGCTTAAATGTACAAAATGTTTTTGTTTTTACCAATTCTTAATTGAAATGGCACTTGAAATGAAATAATAACAGAGACCAACTCTGGCCAATCCATTGGGCAGCTTGATGTAGGCGATAATCAGTAACTTATTTAGATGATATCTTCTAGTCAAGTTCAAATTTACATTTTTAAGGCAATTTCAAAGGCACAAAACTAAATGTCGATTAATGCAGACGTTTTACAGACTAATGAAATGAAAAGTAGTATATGAAAAAAAACTTCAGTAATATATGTATATGATGAAACTTAGTTACTAGCAAAATGAACTCAACTAATGTCGCTTAAACTGAATTAATAATAAACTTAAAACAACTACTTAAAGACTACTAAACGCACACCTCATCAAAGTCTAAGCGTATCTTCTCGTCAACGGAAGCTAACTTATGTATAGTCTTTTTAATGCGCAACGCTGGCAAGCGCACATTTGGATTCTGATGCCAGCACTCCTTCATCAACTTGGACATGCCGGCGAGAAGCTGCAAAAGGAAGTTCAGTTAATGATTTTGCCTATGGTACGTAATCATTTTCCGCTTACCGAATCTGAGCTCCAGCGATTGGGTATGGATGGTCGATAGTTGTCAATGCAGACCACCTTCCGCATATCCTCAAAGCTGGGATCCATCGGAACCACATCATAGTAAGGCACCTTGTATTCCTCGGCAATGCCGCACGAAATGGTGCGACGACACACCTCCCACAGTACAAGACCAAAGGCGTAGATATCAGTGCGCCGCAAAGCCTCAAAGCATTCCATGTCAATGCTTTAACAAATATTAAAATGACAGTTAGTGGTTTTCCAAAACGTTTTCAATAATATGCTTACCTCTCGTCTAGGACTTCAGGTGCCATATAACGCTTGGTGCCTACTTTTGGGTTATGACCCAAATCCAATTGTCCTGTAACATGCGAGTGTGTAACGGCCAAACCAAAATCAGCAATAACACAGGTGCCGTTTGCTGTGACCAATATGTTCTTTGACTTTAAATCACGATGCGCCATTGCTGGTTTGCCTTCAGTACCGAAGATTTCGGTGTGGAGATGCACAAGTCCATTTGCAATTGACAGACAGATCCATATCATATCATTATGGCTGAGTGCATTGCGGTTGAGATGATCAAATAGTGAACCCTGCGGATAGTAGTGTGTCATAAGCCACAGCTGGGTGCACGAGTTGCGGGAGGTCATGTCGGAGCCAATAAAGCCAAGTATGTTCTCGTGGCGAAGCAGCACGGTGCTAAAAGTATAAGATTGAAGTATAGTTAAAAGGATGCCAAACCTACGCTGCTAGATAAAGAATATAATTTGCTGAAGCATACCTGTAGATTTCTGTTTCGCGCTTCCACGACTCCTCGTCGCGACTAAAAAATATTTTGACGGCAATGCTCTCGCCATGCCAGTGGCCACGCCACACTTCGCCGTATTTGCCACGTCCAATGCACTCAATGAGAGTAACCTGCTTGGCTAAAGTACGTTGTACCAGGAGCGGCAAACCACTGCCGGAACCGGAAGTTACCGAATGTTGCAGGTATTCGCGCAAAGTGCTATCGCCAGCGCTGGTGGCACGCAATAATTCATCATTAACCAAATAAGATTCAGGATCCTGTTTATTTGAAGTTGCCGCCAGCCGTTTGCGATGACTTCGCCGCATAAAGTATACGGCAATAGCGCCCATTAGCGTTATAATTAAAAACGGACCCAAAATGGCTGCTGTCATTTTGCTTATATTGCTGCTATCGGCAGTGATTACAGTTGCCACATTGTTGCTGACAAAGGGTGGCAGCTCCGGGAATTCGCCGTCATTGCAAAAATCGCTGGCACAGCAGACAACGTTAATAAATTTGGCTGTGTTGTGTTCCGAGCGTCCGTTTTGATTGCAAATCAAAGGCAATTGATCTGGCGATGTAGTGCAGCCGCGTGAAACTTGCTCCTGCCCGACGGCATCACGTGTACGAGACTTCCAGCACTTTAAAATCGAATGCAAATAATCATATTTTTTATGTGTAATATACAAAATCATTATTTTATTCATTTACTCACCTGTATAGCATTCTGGCATGTATGAGCGTGTTCATTCGGATCAAGACAGGGAGGCTCACATGCGAAACACTTCAATCTGTGCATGCAAAATAAGTATATTAAAACATATGCAAACACAATATCTGTAGGTGAATGTATGTATGTGTGTGTAAGATGACCAAAAGCAGGCCAAGATTTGCAAATTGTACCTTCTTTTCATGCGTCGCTTACTCTTAACGTGTCTCCTTGTATATTAAAATTTTTTTAGAGTGCAGCATGTAAATAATGGGATGGAATAGTAAAGTACGGGGTTAAAGGGGGTGTTAGGAAATAGCTACAATCCCCATGAATTCAAATTTACAGTTACCAGTTTACTTGATCTAGTTCTCATTTAATGCACTGATTTATTTTTGATTTTTTTTTTAATGTTTTTAGTAGTTACCTGGGATGTGTAAGCACCGAATTTTGTGGAATTGCTGGAAATTCTTTTCCATTTATGTGTGGCGGTAATTCCATATCCAAGTCCTGTTGCTCGTCTCGCAAAAGTCCACTTATTTCAGCTGCAAGAACAAGAAAAATATAACAGTCACACACACGCAAAGGAGAAAGAAATACTCCAAACGCACACACACACATGTATAGCCATTTGTGTATACACAAATAGTACGTATAAGTGTGAGTGCAGATTATTAAATGCATTTTTATGCTACACTCGCCCACATAAGAATCGTTACAAGTTTATATAACACATATTAGAATATTTGCGCATTATTTTCATTATTTTTAATCCACTAAGGGCAAGTATGGTCACGCATTTAGCATTATACGCGGCGCAATTGGTCAGAACGGTAGCATATGAAAACAAATTGTGGCCCAAAGACACACAAACACACAAACAAACAAATTAGAAGCAGCGTAAGCATCATTTTTTCCGTCTTGTTTGCCGCTATAGAGGCTGCACAGTTGTACTGCAGTAACAGCTGCATGATATCCACAAACATTGTTTGACACTTGTAATAACAATTTAACACACCTTTTGCATTTTTATACAAAAAAAATGACAATAGAAAAACCAAAAGTACATTTGACTCCATTGTCATTGTTATTTATCCAACACTAGAAGAGCAACGTTACCCAGCACTACACAGCCCACTGCAGCTGTGGGCACCCCATCATTTACATATTCTGTTATGTTATTAGCAGTCGCTGGAGTGACCATATATGTACATGAATTTATTAAAAAATACCAAATACTATTGTATTTTACTATTTAAGACACACTGCATAGGTCACACTGAGCCGGTTGTCAGCCTGCTTTGCCTGGAAAAAATTGATCAGATGAAATACTTCTAGAAGCTCAGAGTAAAAAATCAGAAAAAAGTAAAAAAAAAAAATGTTTTAAAAATAAATAAAGAAAATAGCATTCTGTGCGTCCAATAATTATCAACTGTTTATACATATATATTTATATACATAAACAATATTAAGGTAAGTGTAAGCAGATTGTAACTGTGTTTATGTGAGGCTGTGTGTGTGTAGAGTTAAGGAAAATTCTGTCTTGGGACTAGTTCTATTATTTCTCTATTTGCGAACGCGGTGCAATTTGACTGGTCATTGACTTGTCTAGTTCGAGTTAAAGCCGATTGTGAACTTCACCTAACAATGCGGCTGCATTTTAGTTTTATATATACAATAATTCTGTACAAGTGGGTGTGTGTGTGCTAGCCGTTTGCTATGGGTTCGTTTTGACCGGTTTTTTTTTTGTAGGCCCCACAGAAATGCATCAAAAAAGAAAATCAATCAATATTCTAGAAGCTGGTATTGATATTGATCAAACCTTATTGTTTGTATTGATTTGCAAACATACACACCTCTTGGTCACGTAACTATAATAGACTTTTCTGTTTCATTTTATTTTCTGTGCGTATACACATTTAAATGTGTCGCCCGCTTCTATAGGGTCCCTTTTATTGTATCAACCTATCATCCTCTGCATACACATTTTGTTTTGTCGGACTGCGCAACACTTAACAATTAAATGCATACATACATACAAATACAAATGTATGTATTACGCAGGCATATACAGAACCTCGCTAAGCAAGACAACAACAGAGCAAACACAAACAATTGAGGGCAAGTGGTTGGTTAGTTTCCTCCGCTTATCTAGCGCTTCTCCCGCTGCCGCTCCTTCACACTTGCCCATCACATCAGCATGCGGCCTCCTCTACGTTGAAAAGTATTTGCCGGCGTTTTATGCTCATTCGTAAAAATTCGTTCGCTCACAAACACTGATACGAAACAACGGTCACAACAAAAACGGCAAACTACGCAGTAGGTTCATTTTTGCTCGCTCAATAATAAAAACGCATGGTTCTGCTTTGTGCTTTATTTCGTGTGTCGGAATACCAAGTTACATAAGGTACAAATAATATATGTATGTAAATTGCGTTCAATAATACAATTTGCTGTTGATTTGCCAAAATAATATAAGCAACACAAAGCAGCCGGCGAATTGTGCACATAGAGAATAAGAGGGTAACAAATTAAGAGAGAGTGAGAGCGAATTGGGTGTCGTCATTAATTTTGATTTTAATTTCTATAGATTATATTTAAAAAAAAAAGTACTAAATTTATATTTGTGCGCAATTGAAACCTACGACAATTGAGTGATAAGTTTCTGATCGTAGGTCAGAATGCGATTTCTGGTCAAAAATGAATTTAAGCATTATTACATCAGCTGTCAAATATTGAACGTTTCATTATCTTCTTTTTTTGCAGAATCATCTAGAACCTGATAAACAACAAACCCAAAACGCTTGATACGGCTACGTGTACCCTTGTAACAGTAAAATTAATCTAAAAAAAGTGTAACAAATCGAATAAGTTTTTTTTAAAGTCCAGTGCAGTGCTAAAAGAAGTGATAGTGCTAGTGAGTGCAAGTTTTAAGTACTTGAAGCCATGTCTGCTTCCACACGTAATAAACATTCAAAGATCCATGGCAATGAAAAGATGGATATAACCAAGGATGAGTTCGATCGCATGCGTGAGGCTTTGAAAAACGATGAGTTTCGCAAAATGTTTTTTGATTACGTCGATGAAATACAAGATCCGGAGAATCGCAAAATCTACGAGCAGGAGATAACCCAATTAGAAAAGGAGCGTGGCGTAGATGTTACGTTTATACATCCCAAGCCCGGTTTTGTGGTAAAAACATCCATCGATGGCGAGCTTAAATGTTTTATCAACATTGCTGGCTCAACGGTTGTTGAGCGACCCAACAATCAGGCTTCCATCAATTCGGAAACGGGTGAAAAAGGTCTTACCTGGTCCATACCGATGGCCCAGACGCCACCGCGTGACGATCTCGATTCAAACAACAAGTACTGTAAAATTTTCGATGTCGTCTTTCATCCGGATGCACTGCATTTGGGAAAGCGGAATTCACAGTTTCGTAAATGTCTGATTGACACCGCACTGGATGGTGTAGAGCGCGAGTTTGGTGTGCATTTGGATCGTGCCAATCTTAAGTTTCCCAAACTTGATTACAAGGGCGAACCACGTGCCACGGTAATACGTAAGTTGTCCAAATATCCAACGGACGAGGAACGCGAGCCACATCCCTTGGAGCACACATACCCAAAGAAACCCGAAGCAGACGCTGGCAAGCCCAAAGTGTTGCCGGTGAAAAAAAATGTGACACCTAAACCAACATTTGCGGTGCCAAAATACAGCATCAAGCATAGCCATGACATTGATATGGCCCAGTACACTGATGAACTGGATGCCAAGCTGCAGGTTACTGTTCCACGTTCACTTATCGTTGAAATCGAATTGCCGCTGCTAAGCTCCACGGCAGACTGTCAACTGGATGTAACAGAGAAGTCTGTTTATTTGCTGAGCGAGCGTCAGGGCGCCAAGTATCGTCTTAATTTGGATTTACCCTATGCCGTGGATGATAAGTCGGGTAATGCCCGTTTCGATACGGAGAATCGTCGCTTGTGCATTACACTGCCCGTTGTGCGTTCCACGGCACACCAGCAGCGCCAAATGCACGATAATCTGCGCGTTCTTAGCCGCGAGGATAGCGGCGTTGAGCTCCACTCCAATAGCGAATCGCCTGCAGAGGATGAGGAAGCCGAAGGAGAAGCCATTGTGGAGCTGAAAACAACAATCGAAGCTGATAATTCTGATGAATGTGAGTAACATAAACAATATTCTAACGTTTTAAACATATTCAATCTTTTTGCAATTCTGTTTGCCCCATCAGTTCCACCAACTGCCAATGCAATGCCACACACGTTCCTGAAGAAAAGTCTGCACTATCGTATGCCTGATTTTGCTTGCAATACTGCTGCAAATGTGATTGCCTATGTGTTGTACGTACGCAATGTGCAACCGGATTCAATTGAGATGCTGCAGCAGGAACGCAGCGTACATGTTCAGTTTGCCTCCATGGGCAATGGTTATTATCCCACCCACTATACGTTCCTAGCACAGCTGACCGAAGCAGCTGATGCGCAGCTGCACATTGATCGTGTGGAGCAGGATATTTCTGAAAATAATGTGGTCTTGAGGCTGTTCATGAGTGAGTCTTGCGCAAAACTGTGTAGCTATCTGGCTGGGCCAAATAGCGATGATCTCAAGGAGTATAATTTCTTTGGCATGTGCCTCGATGATAACAATGAGAATATTGAGAATAGAGAACCAGATAAGCCTGTAAGCATCAGCGTTTATCGCAATGAAAAGGAGAAGGCACTGGAAATAACTATTGTACCACAAGAAATCACAGAGCAAGTGCCTAAGGAGGAACAACAACAACAACACGACGAGATGGCAGAGGACGATCAGCACAATCAACTGCAGCAACAGCAGAAGAAGCTTAACAAAAAGCAACGTAAGCGCAACAAGAAGCAGCGTTCACTGTCCGAATCTGCTTGTGAGGATCTCAAAGCGGCACAGGAAGACCACCAGGAGCAGCAAGAGCAACACGATAAGCTACTGCCTGAAGCAGTACATGAAATTTCGTCTCCTGAGCATTTGAAAACCATCTCGGAGCCAATGGCAACGCAGAAGTTGCCACAGCGCAAGCAGCGCAGCTATTCGGAGTGCATTGAGAGCAGTAGCGCTCAACGTGGCATATTGAAGCGTTTCAGTCGCTATGGACTGCGACCCTCTATCTCCGACAGCAGCTCCTCAATTGATGAATGCTCCTCTTCGTACTCATGTTCGGTGGATGCGTCTGGCATCGGTTTCTCACAATCATTTGGAGGCATACCCGAGGAGCTGGGCGGAGATGATGCCGGTCTCTCGGAGAGCTGCAAAAAGACTGTTAGATTTAATGATCAGATCATGAAAAAGATGTTTAGGTGCGTCTAAAAATACAAAACGCAAATCTCAATTGTCAACAATTTGCCTTAATCAAATATGTGCATATCTATTTTTAGAGTCGACTCGAGCATACTGGGCCAGCGTAAGAAGAATCAAAAGCGTCGTGATTGCAAATTGCGCGCTCAACAGCGCCGTCTTAGCGAAGGCGATTCTGTGGATTACGAGGAGATGCAGCAACCCTCCGATGGAAAGCAACAGCAGCAGCAGCCCGCCGACAAGGTAAACACTTGTGATCTCTTTTTATCAGCTTGTTAATTTGTTCATTGGAGCTAATTGAATTAGTAACAATTTGACAGACTCAAATATTGATATATAGTCAGTGTGTATTAAACATCTATTGTATGCTTCTTATCGTAGTTTAAGCAATGTCGTTTTAGTATCTATTGTTATTCTAACTGCTAGTCGAACTGTAAGATTAAGTAAATTTTGCGACTTAGTTGCGAATGTAAACAATTTAAACTTAAGCAAATAGTGAACCACTTTAATCTGATTTGGCTTGGCGCACAGCAATTGCGACTTAAGTTGTTCAATCAGCGAGAAAATACATTTCACAAGTGATTATATGAAGGTTAAATGGCACGTGATAACAAGTGTTATGATATAACAAATTGTGGGTAATTCATGTAATTGAGTAATGAAAGGTTGGAATTATTTATTATTCATTCATTTCCAGGAATCTAAGTGTATATTTTTATTCGCAAAATGTTCCAACATTTCATTTTGATTATTCTGTTTTTCAGACCGCTGCCAATGCACAGTATTTTAAGCAGCAACATCGTCATGGCAAGGATAACAAGAAACAGTTGCTGCACGATAGTGGCCTAGACTTGACTAACAACAACAACAGCAACAACTGTAACAGTACCAACAATATTAATAATAATAATCACAACAACGATGAGGACACAAAGCGTAATGAGGCCGATGCTAAAAATACCATGATGTTCGAGATGGATGACGATGATAATGATGATGAGGACATGTAAGGAATAAATAGCAATTCCTGTGCCTCTTTTGCACTGTGTTATTTTAGAGGCATGTTTTCAAACATATTTGGAACTACTTTTATGGATCTATACAATTTTTTTGTTTTATTTTTAACAAATATTTTTTTTTTATTATTACAATCGATAAGCGTTGCTCAATTATGAACCGTATACAATTAGAAATTGTTAAGGTTCACACAAACAATATAATTAATGAAGAAAAAATAAATAAATGAATAAGAGCGAAATAATAAACACAAAAAAGAAAGAAAAAACTAAAACAAGAAATCGAGAACAAAGTACTATACATGGTTATATACATACATACATTTGTTATTTAATTTGGTTAAACACACATTGAAAATTTGTTAAATTACAACGTTCGTAATACTATTTAAGACTTATATGAATGAATGCATTACCATTTAATAATTGTTTAAACAAACACACACATCTTACACATTACATACTTATATATTGATTCTCACATCATATTCGTTTCAACAACTACAAATTGTTACTATCAACTAAACAATATCAATAGCAACAATGCAAAACAAGAAAAATCATTATTACAAACACACATGCACACTTAGTAATTTAAGCTATTTACATATTGAACTGCCTGCCGACAATGAATGTTCGTGTAGCATTTTAACATTTTTTTTTAAGACAGCAAGAAGTTAAATACAATGTCTGAAAATAATCTTAGAAACGCTCCTCGAGCTGTTTGCGTATATGCGGCATTTGTTGCAGCTCCCGTCTCTTCACCTCCAGCACATAGAGCACTGGGCAGTCCAGGGAACCACACTGCAGATCACCCACTCGGCCACAGCAAGCCTGACATATCTGCTGTGTTAGTCGATAGGCGCGTTCCAGCTGTGCCATTTTGACCTGCAATGTGGTTACACATTTGCTAGCATTGCTAGCACATTCCGTGCAAATGCCCGCCTTGGTTTGTCGGCCACAATCGATGATGCAATTGGTGTTGGAGAAATACTGCGATATGGTGGACTTGACGCTGCCGCGATTCATTAGCTCACCAGCTGTAGACATTGCCGGTGTCATTAGCAGCTTGCGGGGTAAATTGCTAAACCTGTGGAACAGTTTGGAGCTTAAAGGAGCACTAATCAATGGCAAATTACTTACCAATCATTTACATCGGCGCCAATGAGCAAGAGGCAGCGATTAAGTGGCGGTATAATGGCCTTGGTTATATAGTAAATGGCATTCACCTTGTAACCCTCGTTGGCCAGGACCTCGTGAGGGCTGCGCACCAGGCGAATCAGTTGTACTCCCGGCGGTCCATTGATTATGCAAAAGGGCACACGCTCGCCGCGCCGCGGCACACGTCTCGGATCCTTTTGCATCCATCGCCTGACAATTGAAGGTTTATTATAAATATCGAATACATTAAATCTGGTTTAGAGCTCACCGCGTCATCTCCAAAGCTGGCACACAAGCGGTGGGTTTGTAGCCATTAAGCCCGCGAAACTCCTTGGCAAATATAAGATCCTGCAGATTGGCTCGTCCAGAGAGCAATTTGGTAAACTGCCGGCACACATACTGCTTGATCTGGCTGACATCAGCCGTCTCGAAGAGCAGACGAAGCACTTTTTCAAGCATTTTAGCCACCGCTGGACAACCGTCGCGTCGCACTGTCTCAATGCCTTTGGCCTCGTAGACGGGTTGCTGCTGATCGGCCGTTTCGTACATGTAGCCGACATAGCGCTTCTTGGTCTGCAGCAGACATGGCTGATAGACCTTCTCCAGTTTGAGCTTGACCGGATGCGGATTTATATCGGTCACAGCCTGTGCAATTTCCTCGCCTATGCGAAATGCTTCTGCCCGATCGCGTCCCGGCACCAGAACAAACATGGAGTCCGTATCACCATAGACCACACGCACCTTCCACTTCTCATTGCCCTCGACCAGCTTCATGGCGCGCTCCAGTGTCTCACGACCCTTGGATACCACCGAGTCACCCACTTCAACGGCAGGCATGCGACCACTGAAATTAGCCGCCGTGTAGCCATACGTCACATTCGCCATTAGCTTGAGACCCAGTTGGCGGGAGTGCAGCACACGCTGTAAGGCTGAATTATCCTTATGCAATTTCATAGACTGCTTAACCATTTGTCGCGTGTCCAGAATCTCGGTAAGCATGCGTGGCAAAATGCCCTCGCGCACCTCACGCTTGACAAAGACAACGCCACAGGGCGACACTGTCACCAGATTACGTTCCAGCAGCTGTTGGAGCAACTGGCGCGATACGCGCAATTGTGAGGCACCAAATTCAAAGGTACCATTGCTGCCCAGATGCTCCACGCGACCGAGGCACGTGGAGAAACAATAGTTATAGCCAATAATCATGCTTGGATACAGGCTCTGAAAGTCCAAGACAATTACAGGATCCGCATAGAAACGTGATTCCGGCTCCATAATCAGCGCCAAATACTCTGGTGCACGCATATGAGCACGTTGCTGCACGCTCGGCGAGAGTGGGACCAGATTCTTTGGCTTGCCAATGCTGTAAAAACAAAATAGAGATAATACACAAAGCAAGCAAGTATAAATGTATATATACCCACCGCAACATCATGCTTTCAACGCGAAATTGAGAACCACGAGAGAGCACCTCGTAAAACTGAATGCCAATTAATTTGGCCATCTCACTGGTGCGTCCCAACAGATCCAGTTGATCCAGCAACGCTAAGGTGCCGCGCACACGTTCCAAATAATACTCCAGCACAATCCAGCGTGTGCAGGGCGAGGCATACCAATCGCTCAGGGAGCGTGCACTGTGCCAGGGACAACGCTTATGCAGAATATGATACATGACATTCTCAAAGGTGTATGAGGTTAAAGCAATTTCGGAACGCATTAGACGCCATACGTCGAGCATAATGCGACCGCATAGCTTCATCTCGACATCCAGATCAGTGAACTGTTCGCGATCCTCATCGACAAAGTCGCGAACCTTTTGTGTGGGCACACGAGATAGCAGCGGTGCAATGTTGAAACACAGATGCTTGGCGCGTTCGATGATGTAGCCCCAGGAGCTCATTTCGATCTCGTAGCCAGCATAGATGTCGGCATCCCAGCGTGTGCAGAGTGCAAGCAGCGCTTCGAATGCCTGAGCCTCAGATTGCACAACTTGCACTTCTATATCCGCATCGAGGCCATGATGGCGTCCCTCGTTGAGCAAATCTTGTGCATCGCTGACTATTATATATCCGCAGGCTTTACTGGGCAGCGACTCCTCCGTGGCCGTGGGTAAACTATGCTCGATTGCATAGAATATGCAGCGTATCTCGTCGTGAAACGGATCCGGTTGCAGATCCTCGCGCGTCGGCACAAACAACTCCAGTGTCATGGTGGTCAAATAGTTGCACTGTTTCAACAATCGATCATTAGAGATTGGACTAACATTTGGTGGACATGAAACTCACCTCAATATCTGCCTTTGCCTGCTGCAAGTTCTCCAAATTGACCTTAAAGCCAAATGTGTTATCCAGCGAGGCATGATTGAGACCAAAGCTAAGCTCATGACTATTGCGTTCGTTGCTGCTAATGCTTTCCAGCTGATGCACAAATGAGCTGCGCTCAAGTGCATCCAAGGCGGCGCTGCTGGTTACACTTTGTTCACTCGACTGACTGCTGCAACCAGCTGCCTCAAAGTGCAGCTTTGTGCCACGTCGCTTAAGCCTGCCCTTGGAGCTCACAGGCGTGCCCTTAGCTTGCTGCTTGTGCGTTCCGGTAAGTGGTGGCGTCATGGGCGTTAAGGTTAAGCCGCTACAGTCAAGTTGCGTATCCTCCTCACCACTTCCAACGTCATCACAATCATCTTCGTTAAGCATCATGGTAATCTTTTGGCGCTTTATTTTAATAGGACTATCCACATCATTGGACAACAGCAGGCGCTCCTTCTCCTCGTCGCCTTGACGCTGCTTGAGCAACTGCCTGGCCTTAAGCCACATCTTGGCATCTTGTTTGCTGGGCGGACTAGCGACTGGCTCAATTACCACTTGCTGCTCGCTGCTCAAGTACATTCGCAGCTGCTCGGCGCTTCGATAGCGTTGCAACATGACTGCTCCACCAATCTCAACCAATTGTCTGCGTCGCCAGGCCGACAGTCCGCGCTTGCTGTTGTCCAACACGCTGCTTTCAAAGGCTTCCAAATCATTCAGCTTGTTGCCTGGGATGCGCAACACTAGAAAACCCACCTCTGTCATTTTGCTTACATCCGCCGGATTGCTATAGAAGGGTTGCTGGAACACGTGCTCGGGTATGTCCAGTTTGTGACAGCTCTGCAAGACCTCACCATAGCTGGGCGGCAGTTCTAAGGGTGTTATAACAAACGAATTGGGATCGACAACAGTACTTATTTTGGATTGAGTAGCCAGCTGAACTGGACTGGATAAATCGTCGCTAAATACAGATGGACTGTTGATAATGAACGAATTCTCATAGAAACTCTGCATTAGATCCGGTGTATTATTCGCACTGCTCTGTGGACTGCATTGTGGTGTTTCAACTGCTCCATTTATAGGCTCCGATTGGGCATCGAAATCTGGTTTACTTGCAGTCACTTCTGGAGCTTCAGCTTGGTTTCGTTGTGCTTCAGCTCTCGTGCTCTCTTGAGTTGGACTTGATGGAATGTCTGTTAAGATTTTATTTATAGAACTCGCAGGACTATCTGTAGTCTGACGCGCGTTAGTGGGAGTCGCACTTTTGGCCAGCAATGAGTCGCGAAAGCTGCGCCGCAAGCGTCTTAAATTTGGCGTTTTACGCAGCTTGATCACAGACCGATCACTTTCTGTATCAGATACAATTGCCTCATCATCGCTAGTTGCAGCCGGCGAATCCTGCTGTACAACGTCCAAGCAATTAGTCTCTGCTGGTAGTGGAATCGATTCCTGATTTTGTTTGGAGCTATTTCTTGCACTGCGTCGTGGTTTCCTTGGCTCAATTAAAGTCTCAGCTGGTACGTTCTCCTCTGTCTCCACAAAGACATCCGAAATGAGCGAGTTCTTTTGCCGCGGCGTTAAGGCACAAGTAATGTGTGTTTTGTCCAAATCACGTTTACGATTGCGGCTACTGCGACGCAGAGGAGTACTTAAACGAAAAGAGGGCGTTACCAATTGATGGTGCTAAGTATTCACTGGACTTACATTTCAGAAGGTGAAGATTCCTGGGTTGTTAAAGGTGCCGAAATGGTTTTGCGACGCAGTTCCGTCATGGCCAGCTTCTTGCGCAGCGTTAATGCTGGGCTGGTAAAAACAAAAACAATGGAAATAAGTGTCTACAATCATACTGTATCGATATATAAATAGTTAACCTCTTAACAGCCGTTGTCAATGGCTGACTAAGACGAAGTTTAATACTGCTGCTCGCAGGCATTGAATCTGTTTCTGCTGTTTCTGCATTCTCTGCAATGGCATTGAACAGTAAGTATAAGAAATTCAATTACATTTACATCTTTGATTACTCTGAGCTGATTTGCTGGTGATGGTTAATGGCAGCGGTGCATATTTCTTGGCTGCACTCTTCGACTTTGGCGTGCGCGATTGCTGCATGCTCATTCGACTCTTGGGCGTTGTGGGCGTGCGTGGCGGGCTGCATTGATTATTGGCTTTGGATTTTGTTGGTGTTCGCAGCAGTTGCTGATCATCGGCGCCATCGATTTGCGGCAAGTGTTGACTGGTTTCTGCTGCTGACTTTGGCTGACTCTGGGTAAGCTTAAGCAGCAGCTCATCAATGTCATCGAGAGCCACAGAGAAGTCATGTTGATTACCACCGTCAGCTTCTCCATCCGAATTATCGCTTTCATCCTCGGAGAGCGGCTGTTGTGTGGCTGCAGCGGCTGTCTGCTTGTCAAGCAGCTCAGGTGTTAGTTCAACTAATGGGTAAATTTATAGTTAACTTAGGTTTAAATTAAGCAAAGTGTGCTTTGTAAATATACACTGCTGGTGTTGCTGCGACAGCTGCGCCAGTGAACTATCCAAATCAATGTGCGGTTCATTTGCATTCTGCTCCTCCAGCTGCTGCAGCACGTCCAACAATTCCAAATCCTCTTCGCGCACTAACAACACAAAATCAAATTTAGAACTTTCTTAAAACAAATGTAAGACATTTAACTCACGTGTGGCATCATGTGGCATTGGTCCTTGAGATAGTATAAGCTGCTCATCGATGAGTGTCTCATCCAAAAAGGCAGCCTCATCATTCGATTCATTCTGCTCCAGTATGCTTTGAAGGCTGCCACTGCCAGACAGATGGTTTTGTATGACAGATGCATTTATAAGCTGCTGCTGTGCCTCCTGTGAGCATTCCTCGGGATACACACAATTGACCAGCAGCTTTTGCAGATTAAATTGACGACGCTGCTCCTTGGCGCTGGTCTGCAGCGTTACATTTGCATGGCTCACATTGCTGATTTGTGTCTGATCCGGATTCAGGGTCTGCTCCATGCTAAGCAGCTTGCTTTCCAATGCTGCACGATAAAATTGATCACTCTCGGCTATCTCCACATTTGGACGCTCCTGTGTAGGCGGCACTTGCAGCACAGGCAGCTGCACATAAATAATATACATAAATCTTAAGTTTTAAATGTTGTTTTTTTTTCGGGACAAATTTTACCGCATTTAGTTTCTGGCTATCAGCGGCAAGGCTTTGAGCCAACTTCTGGCGGCGCACATTCTCATCATGCCAAATGGCCTCAATGCCGGGATTAGTATGTGTGGCGCCAGTTTTGGCAACCAATTGAAAACGATTCAATATAAAATTCGAACTTATATCTATCTCCAAGGCGCTGCACGATATTTTCCTAACAGCCGACGTGTCCAGCAATTGCTGAGGCTTTATATTTGCATATGGCACAACTAGAAGGAAGCAGAAGCCAAATAATTAAACCTCCATAATAATGCAAAATTGTTAATGGTAATTATATCTTACCATCCTCATCTGTATTCCTACGAAATTTGACTATCTCCAGCGGCACATGCAAATAGCTCATGCCATAGAGATTATAATCAATCATGAATTGCAGAATGTAGGGTACATGTGATTCGTGGGGATTGAAATTTTTGCTTAGTATTGCACCACTTTGCAGTAAATTCGCTGCTCGCCGCACAAAGCGTGGATTAAACATGTAAATCTTAAAATACTGATGCTCGCCACGATGATAGCCATAAAATGGACTACGAAAAACAACTTTTAAATAACAACAAATCAATGGCGAACTATCAACAACACTTACATGCCCTTAACCAGTTGTATTTTGAACACATGCTGCGCATTGGAGCTGCCTTGACCCAACGATATATTGATGGCCTTGTCCAAATGCATTGCTATTTGCAGTATACCCCGTTCCACGGATTCAAAATCTCTTCGGTCGAAGGGTATGTAAAAATAGGGGAACACTCCATGCACGTGCATGCAGCACTTTTGGCCATTGGCATTGGCGCCAAATATGCGCACAATGGGCACCTATATAACGAAATAACAAACATAAGCAGCAAGTTTGTCGTATTATTTTAAATGTTATTTACGCGTTTTATTTCCTTGCCGCGCAATTCGGAGTAACAGGGATCCAGGCCAAATACCGGCTTTTCCATATAGAAATCGGCTATGACTAGCCGTATGGAGTAAATGCCATCTATGCTGGACATTTCTTATTGTTTCGATTTTATAAAATTCATTTAAAACCAGCTGCAACTCAATTTAAGCCGACTTGTTTACCTTTTTGCGGATAATTGCCAGGGCTGGCGCAACATTGCATTTAACTCGTTACAAATGTGAGTACTTGCGAGCGGGTACTTAAATTTAAAACAATGGCGCCAATTGCAGTGATGAACATTAAAATTGTGTATTAAAGGAATGTCATACGAATTATGTGGAAAGATGTTGTGGTTTTTCCATTGTCCATTATCATGTTGCTTGTTATAAACGCTTATCTATTGGCACGTTTCGTAAAAGTCCCGTCATCGAGTTGTGCTCGTGCATATCAAGAATTCGCTCATGGGAGTCCCTTCAATCAGCAAACAAAGACGGATTGTATAAAAGCTAGTCGCAACACGATCCAGCAACATCAGATACGAATCAGTTTTCGCAATGAAGTTTATCGTGTGCCTAAGTTTGTTGATGTTGTTTGTGTACCTTGCCCAGGCACAGCCTGTGCTCGAAGAGCAACCTCCGGAACCGGAGTCACTTCCAGATGTGCACTCTCGTCAAAAGCGAGCGACCTGCGATCTCCTAAGCTTTGGCGGTAAAGTCAATCACAGCGCCTGTGCGGCCCATTGTGTTCTCAAAGGTTTCAAGGGTGGATATTGTAGTAATAAGGCTGTTTGCAATTGCCGTCGCTAGAGGGCGGCCCGCATGCAGTAAAGGATTATGAATAAAAAGAGAATATATTGAACATAAATGCTTTAGTAGTATATATTTTTTATTTATTTATTATTATTATTGCTTCAACGAGCCGCCTAACTGAGTTTCCCTTCAACTTGTTCTTGTGCTTTTTCTTTTCTTCATTTCATTTTTGTGCAGCTGTGAAAAGAGCATATCGTATCTTTGGCTGACTTTACAAATTGCAATCGTTATGTTTGTTATTAAAAAAAAATTGATTAGGATTAGCTAACAAATTGAATGGCGATTTAACTCGCCGTTAAATATTTGGCAATGTTGTTGTCTCACTCGCACTATATGCTAACTCGCAGAATTATAACTAACAAGTGTCATGCGCGCATAACACAATTGCCGTAAAACTAACAAGTGTCATTTGAGCATATTTATATTACATTAGCAAATAAATTGGCTAAAAAG
Organism: Scaptomyza caliginosa; assembly: GCA_035044725.1. NCBI lineage: Eukaryota > Metazoa > Arthropoda > Insecta > Diptera > Drosophilidae > Scaptomyza > Scaptomyza caliginosa. The sequence goes on from JAWNNR010000317.1 coordinate 311,097, forward strand.
CTGCTGCTGCTGGATAAACAGGCGTTATATGGACAGATGTTGTGCTTTTCCCATTGTCCATTATCATGTTGTTTGTTATAGACGCTTATGAATTGGCACGTTTCGTAAAAGTCCCGTCATCGAGTTGTGCTCGTGCATATCAAGAATTCGCTCATGGGAGTCCCTTCAATCAGCAAACAAATATGGATCGTATAAAAGCTAGTCGCAACACGATCCAGCAACATCAGATACGAATCAGTTTTCGCAATGAAGTTTATCGTGTGCCTAAGTTTGTTGATGTTGTTTGTGTACCTTGCCCAGGCACAGCCTGTGCTCGAAGAGCAACCTCCGGAACCGAAGTCACTTCCAGATGTGCACTCTCGTCAAAAGCGAGCGACCTGCGATCTCCTAAGCTATGGCGGTAAAGTCAATCACAGCGCCTGTGCGGCCCATTGTGTTCTCAAAGGTTTCAAGGGTGGATATTGTAGTAATAAGGCTGTTTGCAATTGCCGTCGCTAGAGGGCGGCCCGCATGCAGTAAAGGATTATGAATAAAAAGAGAATATATTGAACATAAATGCTTTAGTAGTATATATTTTTTATTTATTTATTATTATTATTGCTTCAACGAGCCGCCTAACTGAGTTTCCCTTCAACTTGTTCTTGTGCTTTTTCTTTTCTTCATTTCATTTTTGTGCAGCTGTGAAAAGAGCATATCGTATCTTTGGCTGACTTTACAAATTGCAATCGTTATGTTTGTTATTAAAAAAAAATTGTTTAGGATTAGCTAACAAATTGAATGGCGATTGTGCAAAAAATTTGCTAATTGTAAAATTTGTAACATGCATTATTTTGTTAATTCTTTTAACTAGACTTGTATCATTATAATTTTTTGTTGTTTTTTTTTTTCTTTCATTCTTTTTAAATATATATAAGTTAGGTATAAAATTTGTTAATCAACCGTCATATGTATAATTATTCGATTTTTGTGGTATATTGATTTATGTAATAACTAAGTTAACTCGATTAGAATTATTTGTTAGTAATATGTATGTATATGTATATTAAATATATGTAAATTTATATGTATATATGTATATGTATATATATATATTTTGTTTTGTTTTTCGTTTTTTTTTTTAATTGAGAAAATGTGTTATTTTGAATGCGTATCGTGTACATCATATTATATTTGTTTTTGTTGTTTGTTGTTGTTTCCCTTAATAATTTCATGTTTATTATTATTATTATTATTAGTAGTATAAAAGAGTTAAGAACATAGCACAGTTTTTCATGTTTTTGTTGTTGTTTTTTTTTTTTTGATTTTGTTTTGTTTTTGTGTATTAAAATCTTCATAAAGTTAAGTTTTATAAAGAGTATATGAATATATAATATATAAATAGTAAAGTATGTATATATTATATATATAAGAGGCTAGCGGAGTTAATTTATTCTTATTTTTGTGTTTTTCTTCATGCACACTTGTATAGATTTCGTTTTTGGCCAAATCACAGGAGAATTAGAAGTAATTAACAACAAAAATTCTAAGTATAAGACATACAAAAAGTTTCAAGTTTCAATATAGAGAGAAAGATTGTAAACCGATATTATAATAGGCATAACAACAAATACACACATTTATACAAAAACTCTCACACACACACACACACACACACACATACTTACACCCATTCAGACATATACAAAAATAGTTTAAATTAGATAATATAGTTTTAAAGCTTATGAACACGGTTTTTCCTTATTATTTTGTTTTGTTTTGCTTTTGTGCTTTGCCAACATTTTTTTGATTTCATTTTTATGTTAATCTGTTGGGCCTCTCGTTTGATTAATGTTTACAAGTATGTATATATATATATTGTTAATGTATATTTATGTATATAAAGAAGATTGCATTTGATCCAAAATTGAAAAAGTGCATTCAAATTTTGTTGATTTAAAACGTTCAACTTGTTGCTTTTATTTTTTTTTTATTTTCCTTCGTCTCGTCCTCATTTCTCTCTTTCGCTCTGTGTATATCGATTTGTTATTTAGTTTTGCCTTGCTTTGATTCAATTCATTTACGTGTATATTTTGTTGTATAATAAATTATGACTATATATATATATATAGTTGTGTTTTTGTTTTGTTTTTGTTTTTAAGAAGTATGTAAGTAGGAGGCGCACAATTTTCAAATATTCTTTCTCTCTTATCATTTCATTTTGCCTATAATACATATATATATAAATATGTATATATATACCTATAATATGTGTCTCTGGCCTATGCAGCGAATTATATTATGTGGTGTTTGTTTATTCCCCCTTCTTTTTACTTTACTTTACTTTACGACTTAGAGATACAACTTTTAAAAAATTGTGTTTTGTTTTTTGTTTTTTTGTTGTTGTTGTTTTTTTTGTTTTTGTTTTTCTTTAAGAAAATGTGATATAATATTTCGTAGGAGCATTGAAGCGAGTGATTAAAAAATTGGCTCACTGACAGCTGTGTAAATATTTTGTTACTTGATGAACTTCACTTCACAGCTTATTTAACAATATATATATGTATATATATATCTCAAAAATATAAAACAATTAAATACAAACTAAAGAGAGAAAACAAATAATATACATATGAAATTATAAAAAAAACATATATATAAAAAATAAATAGTAACTAGTGAAAAATATTTGCATTATGCATATATATATAAAAAAGTACATGTTACTCGTTAACCTATGCAGCAGATGCTTTCATCTTCATCTTAATCTTCTTCCACTTCCTCTTCCTCTTGTTCTTGTTCTTATCCCGGATCAACTCTCTGTCTCTCCCTTTCGTTAAGCTTTAAACATCAACAACCATCTTCTTGTGTATATCCGTATTGCCAACAACCGAACAGAATTCATCAAACGATATTTTGCCATCCTCATCCTTGTCCGCAAACCCGATTGTCTTGTCCACAATCTGTTGCAGTTGCGTGTCTTTCAAATTGTTGCCCACCATCATTTTGAGAACCTGCAACATAAACATAATTATTCCATTTGTCATCTCATTCGTGTTGTGGCCCAAACTCACCTGAAACAGTTCACCATTTGAAATGTAACCGTCGTTGTCCATGTCATAGATGCGAAATGCAAAGCGCAGCTTGGACAATTTATCACCTTTAACACTGAACTGGGAGACGCCCTGAATGAACTCCTTGAAGTCGACTTCGCCATTGCCATCGGCATCGAATATGTCAATAACGCGCTGCACTAAAGGATTCTGTTGCAATTCCGGCAGCGACATAAACTCATCCACACTCAATGCACCCGAATTGTCCAAATCCAGTTTGCGAAAACGTTTGCCCAATCGACGTATCTCATCCGCATCGACTGTATGGCAATTAAAAAAAGATATCGAAATTTAATTAGTTTTCATTTGTTCTGCTTGTTGTTGTTGTTGTCGTTGTTTTGATATTGTTTGTTTGTTTGTTTGTTTTTGGGGCACAAGGTGATTTCATAAGCTAATTATTCGAGCTGCACGTGTGAGTGTGCGCCCTGTGTTGTGTGGCTGCTTATATGAAAAATGTGACCGCTTTATTTTTAGACCACCCCCCCAAAAAGTGAGATGACAAAGAAAATGTCATTGATATTCGCATAGTGCACGAGTGGATCGTATAGGGGCGAAGAACTAACTCATTTGCATTTGCAAACATATAAATAATGGTTAATTTATTTTTAAAATTTTTGAACTGCGCGAAGTCATAAATTGTAAACAAACTTTTGAAAGCTTTGCCGTTAAATATTTGGCAATGTTGTTGTCTCACTCGCACTATATGCTAACTTGCAGAACCATAACTAACAAGTGTCATGCGCGCATAATACAATTGCCGTAAAACTAACAAGTGTCATTTGAGCATATTTATATTCCATTGGCAAATAAATTGGCTATAAAGCTACTGCTGCTGGATAAACAGGCGTTAACTTAGGCAAATAATTGTATGAATAGACACAAAAATAAAAAAAAAAAAACACACACACTACTGTAATTGAGCTGTTGTAACTGTAAATGCTGGCTAAAAATTTCGGTGCACGCGTTCACTGTGTCTATACATAAAGATTTATATAGCGACGTTTCAAATATGCATATTTATAAGCAGCTGGCCAAATTCCATTCAAATGACATTGGCTATGGTGAATTTACTTACAATTCGAGCACATTTCCATTGGCAGCGACGTTTCATTTCCCTGCAATTTACAAATAAAGTTGTTGCCAAATAAGTAAGTTTTTGATTAAGTTGAAACAAGCGGAGCAGACGTTTAGAAAAAGCTTTTTAAATGTACATGTGTAGCTCAATATATAAAAAACCCATAAAAGTTGCGTATTTTTCGCGCAGCACTTTTTCTAAAATTAAGTTCTTTAGGTGCGCGCACGAGTTTAATTACCATTTTGTGTTTTGCCTTTTGTGGTCGATTTCCTTGGAAGCTAAAAATGTAAAAACACTAACAACGGAGACCTTTTTTTTTGGCAATTTATAAGACTTTGACTTTTTGGCGACGGCGACAGCGACACACTTTTGTACACAATGGCGTCTGACCATTCACAGGTAGCGTGTACACATAGTCAGCTGTTTGCAAAACTGTGTGACCAAGTGGGTATATTTGTTCTCACTGTACGTTCTTTTAATGATTAGAATGCATAATATTATTTTACTTTTTATGGGGCATTAATCTACTAGTTGATTTTTCTTATTGTATGGCTGTGTTTTTACAAACGAGAGGTTGCGCACAAGGAGCAGTCGAAACGCAAAAAGAGCGAACAGTGCTGCAAACGCTGTGTGAACTGCCATCGATAACTTGCAGTTGAATTTCTATCGATTTTATTGCTGGAGTGCTTTTAATGCGTTTCAAACGGTTTTTTGATTTTGATTTTATTTCTCAACAGCACAATGCAGGTTATATTTGGTTTAACAAGTTGACATTGTTTGTTAACAAATGCTTCTAGGTAATTTATACCTGTTTTGCGTTTAACGAATTTTACTTACCTGTTTCTCTTTGGTTTTCTTTGTAACATCAAACTAAGCCGCATTATTGATTGGGCAGAAACTAATTGTATTCAATTATTGACCCAACTTGTTCGCTCAAGTTGGTTAATATTAACATAACATAATATGAACAAAAGGTCTTAGCTTCCCATTATGACGATCAAGTCTCCGTAAATTGGATTGCCCTTTGATAACTGTCCCGCGACAATTGCAGTTGCAATTGAAAGTGAAAACGCTATTTGCGGCAGTTGCCCCACTCACGGGAATTGCGGCTGCAGTTATACTGCTTCACCGCAGTCAGTACGGAGCTCGTCGCATTTGCTACCGACTGTACCGCTGTCACTACGATAGCATTTACTACCATTTCGTATTTTATCATAATAACAACGACGTGGTAACACAACTATGTGGCTGCGATTGAAACTCATTACGCGTGCGATGCGCCAAGCGAACGGTCATAGGAACTCCATTTCGTCTTCCAAGTCAAAGACCATGTCACAGAGCATTAGCTATTCCGATGGCAATGGAGCTGCAGCTGCCGAAAGACGAAAGGTGGCCATTATCGGTGCTGGTCTGGTAAGTCTTTATCACCTCTTATCGCAGCGACGATGTTGAGCAAACAAACAAATAAGCATATGTATATGACTTAAACCCAAGGAGGATTAGTATGCCCAAAAAAAAAACAAAGAAAGAGAATAAGATTTGGTTAAGTTAAGCTGTAAAACAACATCATTTAACTGGGTGCATACTAAAATGATATAATGATATACAACATAGGTTGGATAATTGTTGTTAAAAAAGAGAAAAAGGCAATAAATATGATTGAAAAATCTTTAACTTAACCGTAGGTTGGTTCGCTGGCAGCCCTGAACTTTGCCCGCATGGGCAATGAGGTGCATCTGTACGAGTATCGCGAGGATATACGCAAGGCGCAGTTGGTGCAAGGACGCAGCATCAATTTGGCACTATCCCAAAGGGGTCGCAAAGCACTCGCCGCTGTCGGCTTGGAGGAGAAGGTGCTCTCGACCGCAATACCAATGCGTGGACGCATGTTGCACAATGTCAAAGGACGCACCAGCATTGTACTTTATGATCCTTGCACCCAGCAGTGCCTCTACTCGGTGGGTCGCAAGCAGCTTAATGAATTGTTGCTAAATGCATGCGATGCCTTTCCCAATATAAGCTGCCATTTTGAGCACAAGTTAGCCACGGCCAACATAGCCGAGGGTCATATGCAGTTCAGGCGCCCCAACGAGCAGCAGCTGATCTTGGCCAGCGCCGACTTGATTGTGGGCTGTGATGGTGCGTTTAGTATGTTGCGGCAACAATTGGTGCGCACACCGGGTTTCAATTACTCGCAGGAGTATATAAATACAGGGTATCTGGAGCTGTGCATACCTGCCAAGGATGGTGAATTCCAAATGCCGCCCAACTATCTGCACATTTGGCCAAGGGATTCGTTCATGATGATCGCTTTGCCCAATCAGGACAAATCCTTTACAGTGACGCTGTCAATGCCCTTTGAACTTTTTGAGTCGTTGAAGACGCATCAGCAACTAATCGATTTCTTTCGTATCAACTATGTGGATGCACTGCCTCTCATTGGCGAACAGCAGCTCATCAAGGACTTCTTCAAGACGCGTCCCCAGCATCTGTTGTCCGTCAAATGCAAGCCGTATCATTTTGCCGACAAGGCTCTGATCCTTGGTGATGCTGCCCATGCCATGGTGCCCTACTATGGACAGGGAATGAATGCCGGCATGGAAGATCTAACGCTGCTCAATTCCATACTTAGCCAGCAGTTGCCCTTGGATGTGGCCTTGGCTCAGTTTACCGAATCGCGCTGGCGCGACGCCTATGCCATCTGCGATCTTGCCATGTATAACTATGTGGAGGTGATAATAGCTTGACCCTAGATCATAGAATCCTTAATAGACCTTATGGCTTCCATTGCAGATGCGTGATTTGACAAAGCGTTGGTCCTTTCGCTGTCGCAAATGGCTGGATACGAAGCTGTTTCGATTGTTTCCACGTACCTGGGTGCCGCTCTACAACAGCGTCTCGTTTACCAGCATGCCATACAGTCAGTGCATAGCCAATCGACAGTGGCAGGACAAGCTGTTGGGCAATATCTTTAGTTTTACTATCGTTGCCAGCTTGTTGGCAGGTGGCGCCATCTATGTGCGACGTTTTCGCTAAGTTGGTTTTTGTTTTGCTACTTTTATAGGTTTTTTGTAAAATTGTATGCCAATGCTTAATAGAATAGCTTCAGATATATGTGGTTAGATACAACGCATTGAATTTGGCAATCTAAATATGTATGGTTTATTTATTTCTGTTTATTTGCGGCGTTTAAAAAATCGATGGCATTGTGCAAAGCCAAAAATATGCCATGCCAATGTAGAAATGCATTACAATACTATGAAAAGCACACACAAACAAAAATATACATACATACATACATATGTACATGCATCAAATATGCTCTATTTTCGTATCACGTGTAAAATCGTATGTTTATAGCGAATATTACAGAGACGAACGCATGTTGCTAACTTATTGAGATGAGAAGGAGATAACGGCAGCACTGGCATTACAAATGGCAGCACTGACATGCAAGGTCAGCGCTTTCTCTTAAAGCGCGTTCGCTCGCGCTCTCCCATTTAATTCAATGCCGACGCCGGCCGGTCTTTCTTTACGACTTGCGCTTGCAATGACAACACATTTTACATTCGTTAATCTTTAATTTGAAAGTTTACTCACTACCGTGTTCTCTTGCTCTCTCTCTCTCTCTCTGTCGCTGTTTAACTTGCTGGAGCTTTCGCATGGCGTTGCCAGCAGCAATATTAAACATACACATAGCCACATGTTGCTTGTGCAAAAACTAGGCTTAAAAGTGAAAACACAGCGCCAAAACAATGAACTGACCCACTGCTGCGAAATGAGCCAGAGCTGAGAGAGTGAGAGCGTTGTTTTGTTTTTTTTTTTAATTTTTGGCTCTCAAATCAACCAATTGTTGTTGTTTATTGTGATGCGATTAAAATGTGAATGCTTTAAATGTACAAACACACACTCACAAAAGCATACATACATACAGTCTTTTTGTGCTTATGTAAATGTGAGGTGTACAAACATAAATATACACATTGTTGCTATATGCCGCCGGCGATTTAGTTATTTGTGAACATTTCGCTGCTCACCACACAAAAATATACATACATATGTATGTATTTTTCGTTTCTTTTACTTGCTCTCAAGAATTGTGTCGTCGCACAGTAGACTAAAAAATAGATTAAATTTGTGAATATCTGTATCGATAGGCAGACACGAGAATGTTTTAACAAAAAGCCAAGTCAACTATTCTAGTTGACTATTGACATTTCGATTTTTATTATTTTTTCAAAAGCATTCGAACTAGTATATTTGTCGACCTATTACATTTGAATAAAACATCGGATAATCTGTAGGACTAGGCGCCTATACAAAAACCTACAACCCATACAATCAACAATCAAACTCAATTTCGACCAATGGCATTTGCACTTGAACCACTGTGCGTTGCCGACGTACGCGACGCGTAGCTGCCGCGATTTTTCAACAAACATACGGTTTTGCTTAAGCAGCGACCATCAGTTGCTCGTCACATGTTCGACACTCAAGTATAGAGACCACCTCAAGACACCGAAAAGCAATCGTGCTGAAGTCAAAAAAAATATATATATAATTTGGACCCACGATCCACACAAACAATAGATCAATCCCCCTCTCGCAGCTGTGTGCAATTGAAAGTGAAGAGATTTTGAGATCTTTATTGAAAGTCGAAAGCCGCAAGCAAAGTGAGTGTGAGTGTGCAAATAATATTTTGTACTACATAAATCGAGTTCTTAGATTATAAACCCACTTACATATGTACATACATACGTAGTTGCCAACGCGCTGTTTGCCGCCCCCACAACATTCTCGAAGCTTTCGGGCAACGTGCTTTTTGTATCGTGGTGTGTGTGTGTGTCTATGTTTGTGTGTGTATGTGTATGTAAGAAAAGTGAAAATTAAAATAATATAAATCGGACAAGAATATAGCAATTAGGGTTATAATTGTCAGTTATTGGTGTAGCGTAGAGAGCAAAAAAAGTGACTTCTGTCGGCTCTCGTTCACGTAATATTTCAAACAATACAAAAATTAAACATCTTCAGTTCGATGGTCACTGTAACTCGCCCGTCCGCCACCCCTCGCCGACATACATATTGCACGCTTGCAGTTAAGAATTGAACTGCATTTTGCTTCCGCTCTCTCTCTCTTTCTTTTTCACCCTGCCAAGCAACTGTCTCGCTCATAGATTTTGTTAATTCTTGCTGATTTTTTTTAATACGGTGCTGTGCGCTATATATCCACATAATACATTCGAATAAGTGCGCTTACATACATATACATACACGCGAGAAATTGTGTGGGCAATCACTTTGTAATCGTGTGTAACCGTAACGAAACTAACGTCACACTATAACAGTATCGAGTAAACGCGTCTCGCGATCCTTCTTCAACACCCCCACACCTAGCTCTCTCTCACGCAATTTGCAAGAGACATTCTAACGGTCAGTGCGTTACGTGCGCCATCTTCCTTCTAGCACACATCATCTTCGTCTACGTCGTCTTCGAGTCCTTGTCGTGGCCGTTCGTTCTCGCTAGCAGCGCTGTCGACGTCGCTTACAAGAAAGCAAAGCAAACAAAGTGTAGAAAAAAGACATTTAATCGCCACATAAATATCGTGTTCTTGTAAATTATGAATTTGGATTAAGCACGAGTCGTCGCCAACAAATTCCCAGGTAAATATATATAAGAAGAAGCTTATCAAAATATTGATCTTGTTATTTGTGGGCTACGTGACTGCGCTGTAAACTGTGCTGCCGGTTAGATCGGGTAGCCAAAAAACGAAACGCACAACCCAAACAAAACACACTGTCGCCCGCCCCTCTCTCTTTCGCTCTCTCTCATATGTTTTCACACGTAAATCGTTGCATAGGGATTTTGTTATTTCCGGTTTGATTTAGTATCACCTTCATGCAGTTGCTTTAGGATCGTGAGCGCTGACGGAAATTTAAATACTTTACTGTTTTGTTGAAATATTAGCAACTAGAAAATCCGAAATGAGAAATTAACTTTTATTATTACTCTAAATGACTCATAGATATGAGAATATATATATGAACATGTCAAAGCAATTTGTGGTAAATTAAACTGTTTATCATGACTTATTGATGTTATGTTCTGATTATGTCTCATTATTTTGATCAAATTCCTTTTGTTTATTTATTCATTTTCTTTTATACAATTGTCGATATTGTCATTAGTAGTATTATTACCTTTCCAATTTTGTTTTGATTGATTGTAAATAATTGAAAACCAATTGAGAACTTTTCTAGAAGTGCTAAGTGTTTTCGTTACTCTATTTACATAAAGTCTGTCACAAAAGTGTTTTCGCGTAAGGAAAAATGTATGGTTTTATACTTCACAGACAAAAATATAACTGTAAAATGGCTCTTACATTTTTAAAAATGTTGTATGTATTATTTATTTATTTCTTAATAATATATTCAAAACAATATGATTATTAATTAAAAAACAAAAAAGTTATAACAAAAACAAATGAACTCTAACTGAATTCCACTGTCGAGAAAGTGAAAACCGATCGTTTTCAAGGATCGGGTAGTAACATAAAGCTTAACTTACGAAAAATATCTATAAATACACATCATATACATAGCTAAGTACAAGCGGATGTTTGTATATGGGTTGTATTTTATGGTGCAGAAATCCCAATTCCCAATTTCACACTAATTAGGCGCTTTTGCAACTGGCATAACAAAATCGTTAAAAAAAAAATGCATATGCACACACACAAACATGCATATGTATGTAAATACACTCCCTCATTCGCCGATGCTAAACAAACTCATCTCTAATTGAGTGTAAATACGCAGATGAAAACAAGGCACATATTTTATTATTTTATGTATGCTTATACTGTACATTTTGTATTAAAAAAAAACAAAAAAAAAAACTTACATCATCTTGTCGTGGGCTCGTGAGAGTCAGTCAAATCATGCTGAGAGAGAGGACTACGACTACTAGCCGAGAGAGTGACAGCGAAAGAATGCCAAAAATGGGAAGCAATGTTTGTTGTCGTTGTTTTCGATGTGTTGTTGTTATTTGTGCATAAGTGGACGCGAAAGTAATAGAAATTGCGCGTCGGAATTGGAAACGCAAGCACAAACAACAACAACAGCAACACCAACTCTTAATATGCCGCGCAATTTGGTGTTCTTCCTTTCAACCAAAAATAAATAAATAAATAAAAAAGCAAAATGAAGACAAGTGCAAAACAAATGTGATAAAAAGGTGGCAACAAGGTTAATGCTTAATATGTTAGAAATAATTTGCGTTATAAACAAACAACGCAACAACAAAAAAAAAAAGAAAAGAACTACGAATATTATATGTATGTGTGTATTGTCTATGTGTGATTACTAATTTGTGTCTATCTCTTTGTTTCTTTTTTCTTTGATTTCATAGAGATATAAGCAGCTAGAAAAAGGAGAGGACACAGTTCAAAGAGTGTATGCAGCAACTGGCAATAGCCTACAACAATAACGTCAACGAAAGCAATAATAACCAAATACAGACATATAACGAAGTTTAATGAATTTTTTGATTATAATTATTTGAAAAGTACAACAAAAGCTCAATTAATAAAAACAAATCAAAATCACAGCGTCGATCACAAACCCAAACGGCAAAACCCACTAAAATCAAATTGAGCGAAAACAGAAAAAAAAAATTACAAATTAGAATAGAAAAGAGGCAAAAAACCAAACGTACAACAACAAACGTGGCAATAAACTAAAACGAAAAGCTTTACCAACACCAACACCAATACTAACAACAACGAGAGCGAAAAATATCGCCCGTGAGAGTGCAAGTGTACGGTATCAGTATCACAGTGTGTGCGCGTCCAAGTGTTTGAGTGAGCGAGATCGCGCGTCAAGTGAAAGAGAGGGAGAAAGAGTGCGCACAGTAGAAGAAGCAGAAGCAGAAGCAGAAGCAACAAATAAGTTCCGAGCTGTTAAGCGAAACAGCGGTTAAAGCCAATTGCTCATAGGACAAGCACAGAAGCACGTTTGAAAGCGCATTAAAAAACATTCACCCAACAAAATTTAAAAAAAAAAAAAAATATAGTTGACAATCAAATTGCATTCAATAAGTAATAAAAAATTAAAGAAAAAAAATAAATTACGGCAAGCAAAGCTACAAGTGAGACGACAACGTTACCGTTGTGAAAATGGTAAACAAAGCCAATGGCAAACAGGCGAAGGCGGACAAGGACAAAACGGCCACGCAACAGCAGCAGCAGCAGCAGCAGCAGCAACCGTTGCAGGTGCTACAGAGCAATAAAACAAACAACACAAATCAAGTGAAAAACGGCGATAAAATCAAAAATGCAAGCAATAACAAGTGTAACAATAACAACAGCAACAACAGCAACACATCGCGATCCAAGCAGGGCAATAATAAAACACAACAACAACAGCAGCGGCAGCAGCAGCAACAACAACAACCAAAACAACAGCAACGAAGCAACAAAAAAGGGCGTCCGCAACGTCAACAGCTCTTCTTTCAGCCATTAACGCGCAGCAACAGCAACAACAACAACAACAGTAATAGTAACAATCAGCAATCCACACAAGATGTCAAAAGCTCTAACAGAAGCAACACGGCAACAACAACAACCGACTATGCAGCTGTAACCAAAGTGAATCCCGGTGATTTATTAAATGCCGCCTTGGCCGCACCCTGTGCCAAATGTTCCAAGCCCGCCATGTTGCTGCCCTCATACGGCTCCACAAGCAGCGCCAGCTCGGAGGCAAGTGCCAGCAGCAGCAGCTACAGCAGCAACAGTAGCGATCAACAGCAGCAGCAGCAGAAACTGTTGGAAACAGCTATCATTTATACAGGCAAACAATATCGCAAATCCAAATCCTATATGGGCACATCACAATACAATGCAACCAAAGCAACATCTGGCAACACCAACAACACCAACAACAACAGCAACAACAGCAACAACAGCAACAGCAACAACACTGTGCCTTATAAACGTTCGCAAAGTGATCGACGCAATTCGTTTGATCGCAGTTTTGCCGAACGTAATCGTGATTTTGTGCCCATTGTTCAACCAGTGCGTCCAGTTCTATCCTCATCGAACATTGCCGGCGTTATAGCCAGTGCCAACAAGCTGACAATAATCGAACGTTTTGGCAAAGGACGCGTCGCCTATCCCAGTATGCAGGTGAGTTTGATGTCTTTATCGATACACGGCTATAACTTGTTGATCAAGTTATTAATCAGATTGTTAAGATCAGAATATTTAACAAAAGTATACAACAAGTTTTGAGGTTTTTATTCGATCGTGTGTTAAGCGCATATATAAAGTGAAACGTATACATTTAGTTCAAAAATGAAAATCCATTACCATTATGTGTCTGTAGTTAAGTTGGCAATAAGTTCGCCTTACATTAAGCAAATGTGGTAATTTTATGCGTAATCTTTCGTAACTTTCCATTTGTTGCCAGCGGTAAGATTGGTGAAGTTCTTTCTAATCAGCGCTACCAAAGGAAGCGGCTCTAATTAGTAACGCAAAAGCAGTTAAATGATAAGGCAACAAAAAACGAAAAGAGAAAGAATAAGATAGAGAGCACAATACAATTGAGAGTTTGACTAGTTGTTGTTGTTGTTGTTGCTGTTGTTGCTGTCTTTGTTTTGTTAGTCATCTCTTGATATATAAATATTTTCTCAATCACACACCCGTTTTTTTTTTTGCTGTAACATCCCTTCGACGCGTTTAATTGCAAGTTTTTGTGTAATAAGTGCACGTTGATAGGGTATTACGACAATTGTTTGTTTGATTAGAGGTTGGTAGCTCTGACATGTGTTATCTGTCCCAAAGAGAACCCGAACCCTTCACGCTAAACTGTTCGGCGACCTTGCACAGTTAGTGCATTACGTACGTTACGTATACGACATGTTGAACACAAGTTGTTTTGCGTTTTCTTCGCTTTCTTGGAATTTCCAACATCATTAACGCTTTGCATTGATAGTGCAGTTAATCTTTACCTTTAAACCGCCCACTCTTTTGAATTTTGACGCACAAGCTTTGGATTGATAGATACATATTTTTATTAATGCGGAAATTGCATAGCCTTGGAATATTAAAGATCTCGTAAACAAAAAACAAACAAATATAAATGCAACTTTTTTTGTCTGGTGCATAGATATAAAACAAAACACAAAATACAGCTATAAAAGTTCAACATATATTTTAATTATGTTAATTTCTCAAGTCTCAAACAAATTAGCATATGTGAAAAAATAGTATAGCCAAAATTAAAACACATAAAACAAATATTGAATGCAAAAAAAATATATATTAAAATAAAAATAAAATAAGCTTTTGTTTAGCATGTGCGTCAGTATCATCTGTTGGTTGGTTGATTAGGTTTGTTGTCTCTGATTACCTTTAAAGACAGAAACTAGTTCTAAATCTATGCGAAAAGGGAAACTTGTTTAACCACTCGGGATACATATGTTTAAAAAATAACGAGAGTTAAAAAAAAAATTAATACACAAAATGCAAATTGATTCAGCGAAACTTCAAAGAACTTTTGGTTCAACAAATTTGACAGACATTAGGCGGAACGAATTTTGAACGAGGCCTAGAATACAAAAAGTTTAAACAACTGTCATATGAGAACGATAAAAAGATGATTTACTAAAGATCTAACCTTGAATACAGCGTAACGGTATTTAAACAATCTTAACACACATTTTAGTCGGCTTATTTACTAAATACGACGTTCTCAATTATTATTGTTACTCATGAATCATTAAAGCACGATCGTTTGCTCTCTTTGCTGTATTGCTTATTAGAGAGAAAGAGTGAGTACAGCTTTTCTCTCTCTCACACTCTCTCGCTGAACGTGAGCACAGCTTTAAAGGCACAGTGGTACGAGTAGTGCTCAAAATTTCTACACTGCACAACACGTGGCAAAAGCTGTTCATCAACTGGGCAGCGGAAGCGAACAAAACTGACGTGCAGATAAGAACACTTATCACCATAAAAATACAACTCCAACAACAAATACCATCCAAAATACTCGAAACCTATATACAGAGAGAGTGCTTTGGGGTTTTTTTTTTGTTTTTGGCTTTTGTTGTTGCGATCGATTCAAATCCGAAGCCATTGAAGAGCTTGAAAGATTCACGCATCGCTAGATCTTCATAATAAAATAATGATGATGTATATATATATTTCAGTGTATGAAATGATATATTATAACAAATTATAAAAAACAAAAACTAGAATAAAAAAGCAAAGCAAAAGTACACAGGCGGTAGGCAGTGCAAATATTAAAACTTTTTGCTTACGTCAAACAAGCGACTCCAATCGATAATGCATATAATGCATATAATGCATATAGTGTATGTGTATACAAGTATATGTATAAAAGGTAACCAATAGGGCTCGTTCTTTGGAAACTTTCAATGAAGGAAACTCTAGTTTTTATTAAAAACTTAATTATTTTTTTTTACACACAGCTGAAATCATTTCGACAAACACTTGTTTGTATAATATAAACTCGAGCAATACAATATCAAGATATGTGTCTATATAAACTCTAAACTCAACGCTGTTAGCCGTGTCGTTGAGTAACTACAGAGAACCAGTTGGTATTTTTAGAATTTGTTGGGAAGTTATTAAAGAATTTGTCTAAAATGCTTGCACTGGTATTTTTCTTAAACTTGTTTATGGTTTTTGTTTTTTCATTTTCATTGCTTTTTTTGCTTACTTTAAATGAACAATATGTTTCAAATAAACAATATCATAAAGCTTATGACGCTTCTCCGAAAATGTGTTTCGTTATTTGCCTACCAAATTGCAGATTGTTTGCCATTATACTAGAGTAATGGATTGTATCAAAGGATGGCATATTCGATTTTCGAAGATTTAATTTAGATTTTGGGTTGTGGTAATGGTTGTAGTCTTGGATAAGCGATAGCAAAGAGCTGGTTTCTGTCTTGAATATCGTATTACACTTTTTTTTTAATGTCAATTATTTCGACAATTACATTTGAGGTATTTTTATAGTCGTGTTAACAAGACACGTAACGTTGATTGTTGGCCATAATATTGCGTCAGTTAGAGCAGCTGTGTGTAAGTTTTGCGCTGTGTCTTCTGCAGTTTTTGCTTGCCTGCCTTTCCCCCCCATTCCCTTTCCCCACCCTTTGGTAATTGCTTTTGTAGCAAATTTTAACAGCTTGCGTTTATTATTATGATTTTGGTGTTTTTTTCTTTTCGTATATAAATATATAAATTGCGTCGTAAATGTTTTTGCTAATTTGTGAAAGAAATGGGCTTAAATAAATGTGATAATACTAATAATCATAATGATAATCATAATGATAATGATTATGATAATGATACATTCTTGGAGCCTCCTTGCCATTATCAACTATAAAAAATGTGCATTAATAATAAATAATCTAATCAATATTGAAAAAATAATATTTACCTACATACTTGAAAGTGGCAGAAAGTATGATTTGCCTTGTGGGCTTAGAAAATGCCACAAAGAACAAACACACAAAAAAAAGTTTATTATTTGTTGTTATTGAAATAGAAATATTTACAATCACTTGTTGTTCTAAGTGCGAAAAATACTGCCAGCGTATTGTTTTTAAAGAGAGAAAAGGTGCAAAAAGCACTTTTATGAGAGGTTTTTTTTAGCTGTTAGTTAAACAACTTAATTGACTTTTTGCACAATAGTGCTCTTATAATAAGGCTTTAAATAGTTTAAATATGGGTTTTGTAAGCTGTAAACCATCGAAAATCCTGATAAGATTCAATTTAAAATCGCAGCTTAACAGCAAAAAGTATGCAATAAAATTATTAATGTCTTCTGTCGTGGAAAATTTTTCAAGCCCGCCTGAAACTATGCTGTGATTATTGCACTTACTTGAAGCTGAAAGCGCTTCTTAAAAAGCTTTCGTCACTCTCTGCAGAGACTGTTTGACAGCACTGAGATACAATATCATAATTCGACCTTTGACTGAGTTTTGTTAATTAGCAGCTTTTGGTAATTTGAGACACGCCACATTGTGTGGCTAAACAATGAGAGCGCAATTAGTGTCATTAGAAAAAGACGAATAGACAAAGAGTCTCGGATTCTCAGTTTGTGACCCGAGCAACAACATTACCATTGATAAGGCAAGTAAATAATTACCAATCTATACAGTATACATATATATATATATATGTTAAGTAATGACAAATATTCAAATCATAATGCTAAATAAATAACTTTCTGTACATAAACCACAAGAAATACGAAAAATACACAAAAAAAATGCAATGACTTGAAATTTCTACTGATAAGGTACCCGAAATGAATGTGAAACGAAATGTTTGTGGTCTCTTACATTTTAAAGAGATAAGAATAGAAGTCTCTCCATATACAATACCATATTTGATAAACAATTTTGAGCTCCACTCTCATTATACGGTTCTACGTACTTGCATTATTCATATATATATTTTGTATTGCTTTTATCGTGTTACTTAACACTGAATTTGAAGTTTATTTGTCATAGTTTTTCCAGATAAAATTTGTTGACGTCTCTCTTTTATTTTCTCTCTTTTTCTCTCGAGTTACTGTGTGCAGATTAAAATTATAAATGACGTTAAACAAGTTTCTGCTTGCTTAGTGTTATATGTATATATATATTTTATTAATAAATTATATGCTAATTGCATTATTTGGCTTGTTGCTAAGCATTTTTTGATTGCGCGTGGCATTTGATTTACCAAAAGATCATAATACCAAATGGTTAAGCTTTTGTCATAAATCGTTAGTTAAACTGAGAGTAAGTAAACTGGCCAAACTCAACGAAAGTTAATCAAGCTATCGAGCGAAAAAACTCATCACAAGGATGTGAGTTTTATGTTAAACACTAAATTAAATCACATAGCTACAAATGTATGCAATGTTGTTTGTCTATGTTTGTGTATAAGCCAAAAGACAGACCGATACGGACAGACAAACAGACAGACAGACAGAGCAAGCAAGTTTTTGTAGTTCTTTATTTAAAATGTTTGCAATGCATTCGTGTGTGCACCTTTCAAATTTTTTCGCCTAATCTGAGTTTGAGTTGCAATCGTCGCAGTTGTTGTTGTTGCTCTGTTGCAAATGGTAGTTGCTGCTGCCGCTGTTGCAAGTTTGCTACAAGGCAGAGGCGAGAAGGCCGCTGCATATGTTTTCTATTTTTTTTTCTATTGCAAATGGCTAAATTGTTAAAAATATTTCTTAGACTTTTGTTTTTATATTTCATTTTTTTTTTATTATTATATTCAGCGGCTAAAATGTTCAAGATTTTTTGGATTGCGTGGCGGCGCTTCTTGTACACGAGCATCGAATCATAAAAAGAGGCGCCTTGATTGGTATTTAAAAGACATTTAACATTTTATGCACGGCTGCCGTTATTTAGCCGGCTTGGCTGACATTTAAGCCAGACAAGCGAACAAGCAGACGTCCAAACGGCTAAAGCGACCCGTGCAACAACTTTATGCCTCAATGACACTAGGCTCAAGTGGCACTTCAAATCGCATTAAAAAGCAAATAACGCGTGCTCAACTTCATCCATAAGCAGTGCTTAAAGTGCTTAACGCGATAATTGACAAAGAAAAGTGTGATTGGTATTTAAGAGCTTTAAGTAAGCTTTATTTTTTGTTTCTTAACCGCTTTCTTCTAGCACACTGTTAAGCGGCTTTTTAATATATTAATGCTTAAAGCTCATTAAAGTTTGTAAAACTTTCTTGCTTTTTAATTAAATTTAAGAAACTGCAGCTTTAAGTAAGTCAACCGTTCCAATCGCGATGGCTGTGATTGAGTATTAAAGTTCTTAAGCAAGCTTTTAAACGGCAGCAGCTTGCATCTGTATTCTGTAATTTCACTTAATAGTGCTTAAAGCTTTAAGTTGGTTAAATACATAGTCAAGCCATAGGCTGATATCATTGCACCTTTTAGACAGTCTGGCTGACGCGGCATTTGTTTATTTTAAATGCAACTTATCGCTACAATCTCGTTACAATTTTGATTAGTTTTATTTGAAACTATTTTGTGAATTCATTGGCTGTCTCTGCGGTAGCTTATCGAGTCTTAAGTGCCAACAGTTGGACTCAAGTTGTGTATTGTTGTTCTTCTTGTTGTTGTTGTTGTTGTCCAACTAATTGTAAAGTGTCTCACTGATAGCACAATTACCGCACGGAATCTGCCGAATGAAATTTGTTAGCAGAATTTCCAAGAAATATGTTGCTTCCAAATAGATGCCAAAAAAAATGTGTTGCCAAATTGCGTCTAATAGTCAATGACAATAATAACAACAACAACAACAACAACAACACACGTGGCAAACTGATAAAGTTCTTTTTTTTATCTATTCTCAAATGCCAAAAAAATATCTAACTAAAGGTTAAATCGAATATTTTCCAAAACAATAATAACAAAAAGCATGTGGGCTTATTTCGCTATATTATTTATCCAGTATATTATTATACACAATGTGTGTTTTTTGGCCCAGTCTGTGACTTGCAGAATCAAAAAAGCGATGGATAAAAAAACCAGGCGCACCAAATTCGTAAACACTATATTTAAAATGAATTGAAGCCAATTTGAAAACGATTATGACACAGCAAATGTGCTCAAATAATTATTTCTTATTTTTATTATTATTACTTTATGAACTGGGCCAGTCAAACGTAACAATTGCATGTACAGTTGTGTACCATTTTCAACAGGTATGGCAACGCTGTGCAACAAATATTTTGTCCATCATATTTCACCTATTTCAAGCTAAGCTTAAGACATTTCATGGAGCAAATAACCTTTAAGCGCTTTAATCAAAAGCTCACCAATGCTCAGTGACAAGTGTTTATTTGTTTTTGTAAATAATTATTTGATAGACGATCAGCGAAGAAAACTAAACAATGTTGATAATTGTTTAGCGTCAGTTTGATGGGTATACTACTTGAAGACCAGTTACTGCTGCCGTCTCCATACATCTATCTCTATACTATAACAACAGTTTTCAACTGACAGCTACACATGTCGAGATGTCAGATGTTAGTTGTTGTCGTTGTTGTTTTTACTCTTATATACAATATAGAAACTCAATTTCATCGACGCGTTTTATAAATACGCTGCAAAAAAAAAAAAATATAATTGCTCGCCGTAGGTTTCGTAAGTAGTTTTAACCAACTGAGTCATCTATCTATTGTCTATTATTTTATTTTTTCACGAGGGTTAAGGAAAACACGATTAAAAAAAGCTATTTATCAATTTTTTATTATTTATTAAATATTTTTTGTCTTTTGCTTGGTTATTTAGAGCGCCACAAATACATAGAATGCGGATGTTGATAAGATTGAGTTTCGAACGTTATTTTAAAGATATAAACATACACAACAATGTGTGGCATCCACTTATGAATTTACTCCAAATCATTTGCCCTGTTCCGCTATTGTGTCTTCCATTGAAAAACCTCTAAAAACACAGTTTTTTGTTGGTGATTTTTCAGTTACGCTTGTGCATGAAGCGACGCTAATTCTTTTATTGCCATGTTGGAAGAGTTCGGAAGACTGCCTTTGGCAAGGTCGTTCTACACATATACAATCTCAAAACTGTTAGCAATAACTTTTAGCGTTATTTAACTTTTGTTTACTCTGCAAGATTAAAGAAAACCGAATTATTTGTTGTTATTCGTTTAGGGTATTCAATAGACAACTTTACTTTTTTATAATGCTT
Organism: Scaptomyza caliginosa; assembly: GCA_035044725.1. Classification (NCBI taxonomy): domain Eukaryota; kingdom Metazoa; phylum Arthropoda; class Insecta; order Diptera; family Drosophilidae; genus Scaptomyza; species Scaptomyza caliginosa. Next base: position 332,010 of record JAWNNR010000317.1, read on the forward strand.
TAACGTTTCTTAATGGTTAACCATTGAATAGTTTTGTGGAATTTGTCAGTTTTGTGGATTTTTTTTTTGAAGCGCTTTAAGTATTTTATTTATTTGGTGTTTCTTCATGTCTTTTTCTACTGTATTGTTAATTTATTTTTAATATGTTACGTATTTTCGCCTTACCTTGTGGCATTTGGTTTGATTGAAAAACAAAAAAACACAACTCTAATATGTTGTTGTTTTTTATAGGGTTACAACAGCGACAAAAGAGCACTCAAGCGATGCAAGCAAATACAAAAGTTCGTTTATATTTTTATTTAATTCGCGTCAAGTAATTAAGGTTTACTTTATTGTTAATTGCTTGGCTGATGAAGTGTTATTTCTTTGTTTTTTTTTTGTTTTTCGTAAGGGTAAACACCTAAAAGTGATGAGAATTAACGCAAATATGGCTTACTCAAGTTCTTACTTTCTAATTAACTAATTGTTGCCAGTTAAAAGTCTATCTTTAATCTCGAATTGAATCGGCAGTGTTTGAAAGTGTTAAGTTAATGGCATTCCGTCTTTTAACAACACTTTCATCAGTCTTTCTGCTAAAGCTTTTATCTCTAATCATTAGCGAGACTCAGAGTTGAGTTAAAAAGCTTCGATTTTAATGCTAAGAATGAAGCTATAAATTATTCATTTCTTATCAATAAGTAGTTGTTGAAATTGATTTTAAATGTGCATTAAGTGTGTATCTTGTTTGTTACATATCTATAATTAACATAATTCCTAAACAAAATGTTTAAATTTATTTATCAAGCATCTTAATTCCCTTGAACTACATTTTGCGGCTATTGCTTGAGTGTTTTTTTATTTGTTTTTCTTATAAAATAGATTACAAATGTTGAATATGTATTAAAAATATAATTATCATTTACTTATCGATATATTTATATATAGATATATATATGAGCTGGACAGGTAGGTATGCAGCTTTTGGACTTTAAGTTCACTGAAGTGAGCAAATTAAAACGCCAATTGCAAGAAATGAAAGGCAACCACAACACAGCAAGACACTTGTAGGTTGGGTCTTTTAAAAGATACAGATAATAATAATAACAACAACAACAGCTTCAATGTCAATCCAATGCAGGTGGCTGCGCCCCAGCTTTCGGTTTCGGTTTCGTTTTCGATTTTTAGTCTTTTGGTCAACAAAAAACGAAGAAAAGAAACCAAAACAAAAAGCCAACAAATAAAACAACGGCTCTTTGATTTATCTGTAACGTTCGTTAAATTGCACACAGATACAGATACAAATTTTCGACGTAACTTATATATATATACATATATAACGACTTGTTGGGTTAATTGTTTTGCTTGACTTGATTTTGTTGTTTTTTTTTTTTTTTGATGTTTTGTAATCGATTTACGCTTAGCCTTTTTTTTTTTGACTTTGAGATACATATAGAATACGTTATCTAATATGATCAGAAGTTTTCTTTATTGTTTTTGCCCCGCAAGATCCGGTTGAAAAGGATGTTAGAGCATTTATTGTGCTTTTTATTTGTACATTCAAATACTTGTTGTGTTCTTTGGCTTAAACCGCACCCAAAAGCAACCCAAATTCTTGCCTACACTGAGCAAAAAACTAAACAATCTTGTTCAGTAACAATATATATTTATTTTTTAACATATTCTTGCAGTGTGACATTTGAAATTTGTTCAGGTGCTTGCTGAAGGATTACAGTTGTTTCGATTGGATTAGTTTTAGGTTGATTTCGATTGGATTGGATTGGTTTTGCCCAAAAACACATACAAACAAAAGCAACAACAACAACGAACAGCATCTTGGCAGCAAGTCCAAGTTTTGAGTTCGTTGTCTGGCAAAGTTGCAGCAGCCAAAACAGCAGCAGCAGCAGCAGCAGCAGCAGCAGCAGCGTTGACTGCACTCAGCTTGTAAACTGGAAAGATCGGTTTCAGGTTTCAAGGACTTTTGGTGGACATTCACTTTTTTGACGACGAGTGCTGTGCATAGAACCACTAGCAAAGCTGACTGACGACTACTACTAAATACTAGTTCAACTCATTTGCAATCTCTCACTCACTCATTTGCTCTCTTGCTTGCTCACCAACTCACTCACTCACTCACACATTCACACACTCACTCATTGACTGACTGACTGACTGACTGACTGACTGGCACACTGAGCTGCATTTTATGCCATTCGAATTTACTTTTGTGTACCACGAGCGTGGCGCATGGGCAACTGTCAACTCCTCCTCCTCCTCCTTCCCATTCCCACTCTTTTCCTCTCTCTCTTGTGCTCTCCCTTCAACAGGTTGCACAGACTTGTGCTAGTCGGCACAGAATTTGCATCAGCTTAAACTGGACCAGCCCTGGGCTGTAAAAACAACTAACAACCGCCCTGCATTGGGCTGGGACTTACGCGTTCAGTGCAGCAGCTTCTACACATACATATATGAACAAGCTTTCAATATTTAAGCTCCTCTTAAAAGCGCAAGTTTTGTTTTGTGTTTGGACGTTTTCGGTATTATTTGAAAGTCATACTTGTTGTGTTGTTGTACTTTGCTGCTGGCTTGGCTGCTGCGTCTGCTGCTTTGAAAAGCAACGGTACATTGCATGTGTGTGTGTATTTGCGTTTTGCACTTTGTTTTGTTTCGTTGATTTGCAAATGTTTTTTGTATTGCATTGAGCCGCAACGACCGCCGCAGAACACTTGTCTTGTCTCTATATACCCTATTGTTTGTGTGAAGGATGGAGCAAAGGGTATGCTCAAATAATTGGTTATTGGCTTTTGTGGTGTATTACACTCATTCAAATAATTCCAATATGCTTGTCAGGGGTATTTAAAGTGTGTTCCATATAATTCTTTTTCTTGTTTCAGGCATTCTTGCCTCATATATTGTCGCAGTTTGAGTTGTTTTTGTGGTTGTTGTTTTCATTACACAATAAATTATAATACAAGTTTGCACGTTTTTTTTGCACGTTGCTGTCGTCTCTGCTCTCTGCGATCTATCGTTAAGCTTTTCGAATGTCATATGTCTCCAACTGAATGCTGCGCATCATCATCATCATCATCATGATGTTTGTGTATTTGTTCTCATGCTCTTTGGTAACTTGTTTAGTTACGTTTCATTTCTTCGTTTCAATACGATTTTCATAACGTTTTCGTTTGATTGTGGACCAAGGTGCAAACTTGATTCGCATTAAGCTTCGTCGTTGTCGTTGTCGTTGTCGCATCTGCAATTTTGACATTTCGACTCAACCTTGAAATCAAATACGAGCTGCTTGCTGTCTACCTCTTGCTTGCATACCATAATACCACCCCCCTTCCACGCCCCCCCTCTTCTTCTGCTGCGTGAGAGAGACTTTTTGTCAACTCTCAATAAGATAAGGTGGAGGGAGTTGGGGAGGAGTGTTAGGGGCAGTGCATATGGGTTTTGGGTAATAAATTAACGGTTGTATGTTTTGATTGGATTTAATGTTTGTTTGTCAATCTGGCCCTGCGGTCAGGTACAGACCGGCTAACACTAAGACTTAACTAACTTACCCATCATATACAAAGTTACGTTAAAGGTCATTTGACCGACTGACTGACTGATTGTGTGTTGTTCTCTCTCTCTCTTTCTATCATGGCTTTGACATTGTGCAGCAGCAGCAGCAGCATGTCTTTCTTAAACCGCCTACACACATTCTGCAGCAGTTAACATTCTCTTCCTCTCTCTCTCTCTCTCTCTCTCTCTCTCTCAAGCTTTGCAAAATACATATTGCGCAGTTCTTTATGCTAAGCTTTTAGCTTTCACTCAAATTCGGTGGCATTCGCAGCGCTTGCGCCTTGCCAAAGGTCAACAAAGGACTCAGCTGAGCTTTCACTCTCGTGCTCTCTGTCGCTCACAGTGAATTTTATGAATGAAATGCAGGCAAGCGTACAGTCAGTAAGGCGTGCTTTCCAACCAAACCCACGCAGCAAAGAATAACGCCAAACCTACGACAATGGTGTCTCTATTTTGTTGTCGTTGGCTTTTTTTTTTGTTGTTGTTGTTGTTTGTTTTCGGCTACCGATATGAATGAATGACGCAGTTTGCCGCCTTTGGAAGCTTCGCGACTCATTCATAATGACGTCAGCATGCGTAATTCCTGCACACACACACACGAACACATATTTACTGCGTGGGCATTACACCTCAATCTAAACTCCATCCCACCACTCCACACACATAAGCTGTTATACCGTTATGTGTGTGTGTGTGTGTGTGAATATGTTAATCGTTGATTTGTTATCCTTAACGTTTTGTTGCGTGCGTTTTATGTGTTATGATGCGTTTCCTGATAAGTTATCGTAATACCCTTTTTGTAGCTCAAAAAGTCACCATGACAACAAATATGACCAATTAACTAATCCCTTGCCAGTATAACATAATTTCAAGCAAGTTTTTACTTAAATTGCGCTTAATTGAATGCCATGTTTCCCGGTGCTTCTACTCCTCCTACTCCTCCTCCTCCAAGCTTCTACTTTTAATCTTAGTGTTTGCCGGTCATGCGCACGCCCACGACCACCCCCACAGCAACGCCAACGCCTCTTGTCGCCATATGGGCGCCACGCCCATTGATTTAACAGGCGCCAGCAGTCATGCCACATGCCACATGTACCTCCCTCACCACCTTACCCATATGCTAAGCCAATCGACTAACCACAATGAAATTGTGCCTCCAGCTGTCTTCATTCTTGGTGTGAATCAGGAGTTTGAGAGGTGCAGGGCGCCTGTCGGCTGTCCAGCGGTTTTGTGCGCCGGTTCATTGATTTTTCATTATACAACCATCAGCATCATTGAAGCTTTTCCTTGCTGATGGGCTGGCGTCATCAACGCGTCAGCGTCAAGGATCTGTCGAAGGGTAGAGCCTTGTGTCCTAAGCATCAACTCGACTAATATACCCATCTTTTTGCCTCCTTCTTGTGTTTCCTTTGGGACTTGCTGATACTCTATCAAGCAGTTGGACTACAACGAAACGATGTCCGATTTCTCACTCTTTCGGTTAGTTTTTCCTTGCTTTTGTAATCGATTTGGTTTTAAACAAATATTGTGTTTGCTGTATTTTTTTGTTTAAAACAATAAAATGAAGAAAGCATAGAAATCATGTGATGTGCGACCTTTGGGAACCAGTCCATTTAATACTGGATATATCAGGTTTATTTAACTACCCGTGCATAAATTAAGTCTAGACATTTGGGCATATCTATATATATATACCCAAAGACAATAATATGCAAATTATTGATGCGATTATGTAAATGAATTTTGTTTATCGATTGACAATATTACAATGTAATCAATTTGAATACGCTGTGATTATCGAATCGAATTTGTTTTGGGTATATGCAATGAAAGTAAGTGTATTTACGCTTCGACTTATTCGGGGTTCTTGATTCCAGTTTTGTTCGACTTACTTTCCTTTTTTTTCAGTCTCGTTTGCTTTTTCTGGCGAGAATGCAAGCGAAGGCAACAGCGAGAGAGAGTTTCTATTTTTAGATGCCAATTTGTAAATAGACTGCCAATATGGAGGACTCTCAATCAAGTTAAGTCAAGTGTGTGTGTGTGTGTGCGAGTGCTTCGTGCTGATAAAAACGAAAAAATAACATTAAATGCTTATCAACAAATATTTTTTTACTAACAGTCTTCTTGTTTAGCGTCGCCCACACAATATGCAGACAGGAAATTGTTGCCGTGATTCTCTCAGTCGTCAGTCAGCTCTGACGTATTGTTTGTCTATACATTTCTATACATATTGCTTGGTTTAATCGCAACTATTTTTGCGCATACAAATATGCAACAGGCTGGCGTTAATTATTGGATTTGATTCAAGGAAATTGTATAAATATAAATATTAACAGGCTAGGATGTATTTCTTTGTCTTATAAGGCATTGAAAACTTTCTTGACAAAGCGTTTTGTTATATGTCGGGATAAAATTTGTAGAAAAAAAAATCGCTTTCTTAACCAAATTCTGAGACCAAATATCTTTTAAATACAATCGTGACCGGATTGTGAGAGCTAACAGCCTCATGCAGTTTATAATTTAGATTTATTTACTTTTAGAGTAATTTACTTAGAAATCCATCAAAATATTTTCTGCATTTTTTTTTTATTTAATTGAAACTAACCTTTCTGTTTAAGCATCGATTCTTTGTACTGTATATGTCCCAACCTATAGATAATATTTAAAAATATTTATTAACTTTTTAAGCTTAATTCTAATGTATTTGCGAATCTAATTAATCCTATTTTCGCAACGTTCACTTGATTATTTTTGGGTCTTAAACTGTGACAGTTTGACGCCAACAAACGCCACAACAGGACATTATTTTCACGTTCATTTGTTCTAGGATGGCAGGTCAGAGGGTCAATTGTTATCACTGTGGGGTGGGGGGTGGAGTCTTGACTGCTTTATGCTATGGCATAGCTTAACGAATTGTTAAATGTTGTTGTTTTTGTATCAGTTTACGCTTCGCCAAGTTTTCAAATGCGCCACAAAACGTTGACGGCAACTTTCAATTTTATTTTGAGCCTTAGCAAAAAAAGCAAAAAAAAAGAGAAAAATAAAAAACGGCAGCAAATAATTGTTGTGCGTGTTTGTGTGTGTGTGTGTGAATTATCAAATTGGTTCATGGCAATTCTTGTGCGTTGTGTGTTTGTGGCAGCCGCCGCACGAGCTCGTTAACGCCGCCTAACGGAGGCTGCGGCATGCCACGGAGGCGTTGCGCCAAGTGTTAGGACACAATTCAGACGATGCCAAATACTAAAAAGCTGCCAGAGAATGCAGGCAACAGCCAAAAGCTGCAGCTGCAACCAGTTCCATTCTAATGCGCCTGCAAAGTGAGCGTTTTGCCATAGATGCAACAACAAAAAATGCACTTGACAAAAAAATATATCGAGTTTAGCTTTTTAATAACATAATTAAGGTTAAATTTTAACATTCGCTTACCATCGATCAAATAATCAATCAAATCGATTGCTTGGCAACATCTCAAAGTTACATTATATTATATCAATAATTTATTTTTGTTTCCTTAACATCCTTAACAACAAATTATCATTATTTTCTTGAAAGCTTTCAATTCTTAAAGTGTAAAACAGTTGCAAGTGATATACAGATATATGTATATATATATTTATGTTTAATATAGACTTACGTACTTCTGCTTATACCTAGATGTACGGTACATGTATGTGTTAGTGTACTAAAAGTCGAGAGTGCATGGCTGCATTGTTGCTGCCCTTGGAGTCGGTTTCTTGACGATGTTAATTCTGTTGCTGCCACAGAATTAAGGTCGTTGTTGTTGCTACTCACGGTTGCACGTTTGCTGGCCTTTTGTTCTTTACATTTACGTTTTGTGGTCGTAAATTTGTTTGGCCGTCGCACACGTGTCTGGAATTCAGGCTGCGCAAAAATCTTAACGCTGTCTTGGCCAAAAATACCAACGTTCCGTTGCAATGGCAGACAACAATTTAACTTGATGGCACAACGTTGCGTATACGTAATGTGTATGTTACCCTCTCTGTTGGTGTCGGTTGGTGCAGTTGTTGTTGCTGTTGTTGTTGACTTTCACTTTTGTTGCAATTGAAATTCTTGCATAAAGCCAATATAATTAACATTTCTTACATAATACCAAAAAGCCAGGCGCAGCTGTTTTTTTTTTGGTTGTTGTTGTTGTTGTTTATTCCATCTTTCTAACTTTATTGATTCTTTGGTAAGATACCATACCTTCTTATTCTGATATAGTATAAGTATTACTTAGTTACACACCCTTCGTTTGCGAACGCTTAGTTAGTTGAGGCATTTAGACAATTCACTTTGCATTCAGTCAACAATAAACGACATTCTTTTGACTTGTTGGCAATTGCTGCAAGTATAACAACAACAACAGCTGGCAGCCAACACCCAACTAAATACAAACAAACACAAACTAATACAAACATAGTGTAAATCAAGCCAAGCTACAAGAATTAGTTGTTGCCTTTTAGAAGTCACACAGCAAATGAGCTGTAACAAGAAGCCAGCCAAGAGACACAAATACACACAAGCACACACATGATAGTAGTTGTGTTTGTGGCCAATAACTAAACCAGTCTTGAAAGGTGTCTTTGTTTTGTTTTTGTTAACCTGGCATAGGCCGACTAACAGGGCAAAAGCAAGCTACCAGCCAAATAGACAACCAACTAACCAAGCAAGCAACCACTTAAAGCCAAGTCAACAAGTTAAGAGTAAACAATTTGTACAGGCTTTAAGCACAGCGCATTAGATATCCTGTAATGTGTGTTTAAAATCTGAAAGATTGGATTAGTAAACGTCAAAGTGAAGAAAGATAGCGTATATAGCATCCAGCTTTTAACAGCTAGCAAAATAACTGTTTGTCGTTCAATCTATCCATAAAAGAACTTTTACAGGGTGTCGCTGTGGAGTGTGGCGCAGTGAAGCGTGCTGCTATCGAGACGCCTCTGTCAACGTTGTTGGGTCTTGGTTAGGGTTGCGAGGGTGCAGAAAAAAATGAACATTGATACAAATTATAAATGACTTTGCTTTTTATCTGGTTTGCTGCTTTTTTTTTTTGTTGATAATATTAATTTTTTTTTGCAATTTTGGTTGTTGGTATTCCATAGTCAGATTTCAGTGCATAAAATAGCAATTTCAACGTTTACTTCTGTCTCTCACTGTGTGTATGTGTGTGCGCGACTGACTGTGACTACGTGTGTGTGTGTGTGTGTGTGTGAGTTTTTGAAAATCGAAAGCAAGGTCTTTTTATTCTGCGCAAAACAATAACAACTCAAACAAGATAAGTTGTTGTTGTTGTTGTTTTTGGTTCTTTAAGCTCCACTTTTAGTTTAGAACGTAATTCTATATATATATATATGTATATTTTAGTTAACGCCCCAAGTCACATGCCAACAGATGCAGAGTGGCCAAAGGAATTGTTTTTTGGCTTAAAGTCTTAGAAAAGTCGCCCTCAAACTATTTTTATAGAATAGAAAACGGTTTTTTTCACACTCTTTCTCTGTTTAGTTCTTTGGGTTTTGTGTTAGTTAGCCATCTTGCTGTCTCTTTTGCGCTTGGGCACGTGCCACGTTCGAAGTGCAGGCGGCCTAATTGCAATTAGCGTTATTCGCTTACCAACAACAACTAATAGGTAAACATACTTTTGTTGTCAAGGGCGTTTGGGGCGCAACAATTTCGATAAGCAACAGCAGCTACCCCACCTCAAATATATATATATATATATATATATATATATAATTGTTAAACACATCCTGTTTGTTTGTTAATGTTTTTTCTTTTTTCTTTTTGGTTTTTGTTTAATGTGTTTGCGTTGTTTGCTGCTGATAGCTGATAGCCTATACGGGAGCTACAGCAATAAGAAGAAGATATATTATATTTATATAATACTTGAAGAACATAAAACACTTGAGTTCATTGTTAAGAATGTTAAAGATATCATTAAACAATCCTAGACTCACCTCAGAAATGGTTATATTAATGCCTCTGTCGATATTTTTAGTACTTATGCAAGATAAAATAACATTCTTACACCTTACAATCAATATTGATAAGAATTTTTCGTTCGCTTGTGGAGCAACATCTTGTCAAAAGGTATATTCTCGGAAACCTTTAGCCAGAACAAACACACATATTTACTTACTTATTGAATTCTTATGATATTCTATATAAAACAATGATTATTTTATCATCAATCCCTCAATCAGTCAAACAATACTTACTGCTGGAATGCACACAATAATTGTTTTCAATTTTAAGCATTTGTTTGTTGGTAAAGTCTAAGAATTTGTTAGCAATATTTTGTATTGTTCATTGCCATTGACTTTGAATTTTGATTATAGTCATTCTTGTGAGGCATTGACTACAACAACAATAAAAACAACAACAAATAAAAAGAGGCTATTAAGTCTACAATCTATTTATACGTATTCATTATTTATAATAAGTGGTGCTAGCATACGCAATTAATTAGTCAATGTCACCAAAAATAGCTAACTAATTTATTGTTGGAGATTGTCTGGGGGAAAATATAAATAAGATCAATTTTTATGCATATATTCTACTTTATTTATTATATATATTATTTTCAATATTTTATTTAAGGAGTTCTAATTTATTATCCTTCATTTATTTTTTCCTTTAATGTTTGCTGATTTATCATTAAAATCAAGTTTTATTTTGATTAAATGGTAAAGTAAATATATTTTATTTAAGGAATTTTTGACTTCATCAAATTGTTTTTATTAAGAAACATTTTTTGATTGGAATTCTTGGCTCTTTTTACTTGTTTACATTATAAATGTTGATAGTTAATTATTATGACAATAATAATTTTTCAATTTGATAAACAAAATACTTAATTTATGCTAGACATGTTAACATTTTATTAGAGTTTTTATACAAATTTCTTGCTTTAAATATTTTTGTTGCATATGTCAAATGAAGTGCAACTAAGCAAACAATTTCAAATAATTGTTGTTTATATATTTTTTTGTATTATGCTAATGCCTGAAGTAGCCAAGTGCCTGTCAAAATTTGCCTAAACAGCTTCGAAAGGTGTTAACATAAAATGTGTGTGTGTGCACTTGAATGCGAGATGTTCACATGACGTATACGCAATTTATTTTATAACTTTTTTTAAGCTCTAAAATAAAACAAAATACCTAAATATAAAAACGATTTCAAGCTTCTCTCGCTCAATACAAATATAAACAGTTAATTTATGGCAATCTATGCAAATATACAATGCCAATAATAACAAGCAACAGCAACAACAACAATTTTTTGGTGCAGGCGACAAAAGTGAACAAAATCAAAAGCAAAAAAGCTGCAGAAAAACAACGCAACAAATGTTCAATTTGCAATTTTTACAGTTGCTTTTGTGGTTGTGGTGCGCAAAGTTTTTTGTTGTTTTTGTTTGGTTTGCGTTGTTGTGTTCTTCTTGTTGTTGTTGTTGTTGCCATTTCGATACGCTTTAAAGTGAATTGCATTAATTACGAACACAGACACACACACACACACATATTTAGATATGTTTGTGTGCGTGCGTGTGCACAATATTTATTTCTAATTAATTTAATTTTTGTTTTCGCTCGCCTTTTTGTTGTTTTGTTATATATGTATATATATATATATTTTTTTTTTTTGGCGACGCCGTCGCTTTTGCTGCTTATGGTTTTTTTTTTGTTTTTTTTTTTGGTGAGCGCCCCCAAACATGTACATATTTATGTGTTTGTTTGTGTGTGTGTGTGCTTGGGTCGCGCATGAATTGAAAAAAAGAACGGCACACGAAATTCGTATAAGAAAACTTTTAGTGCAAAAGCTTTAGCGGCCCCGTTGTCGCTGGGTGTGTGTGTGTGTGTGTGTGTGTGTGTGTGTGTGAGTGAGCACCTCTGACGTAATTGTGTTGCTGCTGTGTTGTTGGTGCTGCCGCCTAAGCCAAATCGCACCAAACGCACCAATACCAATGCACCATAACAATGAGCGTGTACAATTTGTTGCTTCTTTGCTTGCTGATCGACGCAGCGCAGCGCAGCCTGTGCTACTGCCGCTGCCGCTGCCGCTGCCGCTGCCGCTGCTGTTTGCGCCTTGCCGGTTTCGAAAATCCAAATAATAAACAGCAACAACAACAACAACAACAGCAGCATAGCAACTAGTGTCGGTGGCGCAAATATAATTAAACTTTCGAATGGGATCAGCAGCAACAGCAACAGCAGCGGCAAAAACAAAAACAACATCAACAGCAATTGCTTGACAAGTTTTGTTTTTCTGTTTCGCTGCTGCTGCTGCCGCCGCTATTGCGCTCTTGTGCTTTTCACTCAATTTAAGAGTCGCGCTTGTGCTTTTGAGAGCTTTACTGTTGCTTCTGCTGCCGCGGCTGTTGCTGCTGCGTTTTTGTTTTTTTTTTTTCATTTTCACTCAATTGCTATTTGCTTGGGAACGGCGTAGTCAAGTTTCATGCCACCAACGATTGCCGTTGAATTCAGTCGTTCAACGAGAGTGACCGCGCACGAAAGTCCCAACAAGCCAACAGCGGAGCCGCACAAGACCTCAACAACAAAATCGTTTATTGTGTGAGAATCTAACATACATACATATGTGTTGTACTTGTTTTTAAGATAGAAAAAGAACAACAACAACAACAAAAGTTACAACATTCAAAACGTAAAAACGTAAAATACAGATGAGCCCAATTCAAGAAGAAGAATAATTGGCGACCAAATCATACGACGAAGCATTGAGAACATTCTAGAACATAGCTTTGCATACCGTTACAATTGGTATTCTCGCTCCTGCTGTCGCCTGCTGTCTCCTGCCGCAGCACTCGTCTATCTCTCACTCTCTCTCTCTCTCTCTCACACAAGACTAGAACTCCTCACCTCTGCTTTCATCGTCAACCGTAGTCATTCTCACGACGACCCTTCAGAACTTGCGTACGTGCCTGCCTGTCTAAACATATGTTTGCTAAAGTAACAACAACCACAACAACAACGAAAGCAACTGCAACAACAAACTGCAAGTGAAGCTTCTGCGTCTCAGTCTATTGACGACTGCTGTTAAGTACATACATACATATTTCATCTAACATATGTTTGGACGCCAGAGGCCGCTTTCTGCCTTCCAAAGTGCAGCTGTGTGCGTGTGTATGCCAAAAAATTCAAGCTAAATAAAAAGCGAAACGCAAAAAATAATATAGAAGAGTTTTCGCCGCGCTACACATCTATATACGTTTATGTGAAATTATTGCCGTCGTCTTCGTCGTCGTCTTCATTGTGTATATTTGTGTGAGTTTGTGTGTCTTTCTGTGTACAAATCAAGAAAACAATAATAACAACAACAACAGCAGCAGCAAGTCGAAGTCATATTGGAAGAAGAAGAGAGTGCAAGTGCAATTGAAAAAGTTGTCACAGCTGCCCGTTACACCAAGCACTCGCCTCCCGCCACTGAAGTGTTTGTGTGTGTGTGTGTGTGTATGCGCACTTGAAATATATCTGTTACTCTTGTTTTTTTGTGCAACAATTTGTGCGGTCTCTGCCGCCCACAACACATTTTTAAATGAAACCGGAAAATTGGCTCGAAACATCTGCCTCGACCTCAGCAGCAGCAGCAGCGGCAGCGACATCCAATTCGACAGCAGCTGCCGCCACCTCATCAGTAGCAGAAGCAGCGGCAGCTTCAGCGGCCGCGTCAACGTACAGCAGCAATGCAAAGGTAAATGTCACGCCCACTCAGACACGCCCCACAAACAGCCTTACAGCCTCATAACCCACAAGTGGAAGCGCCACACCCACACAAGCACACACACACTAATACACAGCCCATTGGCAATTGTAGCATATGGCGATGAAAAGTTTTCCCGATGCGTAGCTCGTTAAAAATGTGTTTTTATATACCCCGCAGCTATTTAAAATGGGTTGTGTGCCCGTCTGAGTGTGTGTGTGTGTGTGTGCAAGAGCAAAAGGGTATAATATACATTTCCATTTAGAAATGGCTTTATGACTGTATGCGTGTAACGGCCAAAGTTAGTTCCTTAAAGGGAATACCTTTGAGACTTTAAAAGCTTCGATAAAGTTGTGTAAGATTGCTTTTTATACCTACAATATATCAAATTCAACCTAAGGGATTTTAGACTCTACTTGCATACACTTTCAACTCCCAACTTATCGATAAAAATCGATAAACATTGCTTTACGCAGGGTATTTTCTAAACTAGCTCCACGAAAAGTGTTTTTTTGTGTTTTACATTGATGGCATTCACTTATGGTTGTGGCCCATTAAGTGGAAAGAATTGTGTTTTTTGCTACATTTTGCATTAGAAGAAGTTGTTTTCAATCTTGATTTGGTTTTATTTTCCAATTGAGACACATTTTAAATGCAATTCAATTGAATTTCAATTTCGTTTCGCATTTAAAATCAATATGCGACATTGCTATTTCAGTTCGATATACAAAATGCGTGGCACAAAATTGATATATATATATATAGTAGTTACAAAATACATACAAACATGCATGTACATATATACATTGTCTTTGTCTATATATATCTATATATATATATATATATCCGGGTTCATTAGCGTAGCGCGCAGTGAAACCCAATGACTTGGTCACATTTTTCTGCTATTGCTGTTGTTTCTTTTTTGGTTTTTGGTTTTTCAAGAGGGGTAAGGTGTTGGGTCACGTGTGGCGCCCGACGTCCCCCCCTCTCGCCCCACCCCACTAGACACTAGACACATTTCACAAGCACAAATTACATTTTGACGGTGCAAACCCTCACTAATTACATTACATTGCTCTTCATACGTGTGTTGGTGTGTGTGTGTGTTGGTGTGTGTGTGTGTATATAACACTTGGCACATCTATTTAGCTTTTATTTCGTTTTACCTATTTCTATGTCAATTGTTCAGGCAACGCAGGTTGCCAAAGGCCATCGAATTATATTGTTGGCCCCCAGACAAAGTCTTTATCTATCTTTAAGATCGACGAAGAGTGTACTTAAAAAAGATATAAATTATACAAATTACAATTCTATTTGTTATCTGCTGTCTCTTAATTGTTAATATCGTTGGTTTGTGGAATTTATTTATTATTTGCTTTCATATTCAGTTGCCACAAGTTACAAACAAACATTTTCAGTTTATTTGGAGCAAAAAAACCCTCTTAAAAAACAACTTTATTCTTATGAAATGCATTGGTATAATATCTGTATATGTGTCATTCATAGATAGTTTAATATGATCTACCTGTATTTATCTTTTTGGCTTTTTGTCTTAGCTGTTTCCATTTTCTGTGTATATTTGTTGTTAGAGTTCAATAACCTGTCTTTAAAATTAGACAATCTCGCTTGGGCATCATCTTTTTTTGAGCTGTAAAAACTTTGTGTGTGCGTGTGTGTGTGTGTGTGTGTGTGTTTGGCACACACGCTCCGTTGGCAATGTTTTTTCGGCTTCTCTGACCCTATTCAAAAATTATCGGATTGTTCTTGCTGTCTCAGCTGTGGCACATGGCGTATAAATAACCTTACCTTAGGCCTGAAGCTATTTGGATTTAAAACTAAATAAATATGCGTTGTATTTTATTTTGATTATCATTCAGCATGAAACCGAAGCTTTGATTTATTTATTTCTTAGAATAAACATACAAACATAAATTAGAATTCCCAACTAGTTAGAAAAACTAGAAGAAAAAAAAAATACCTTGGCATAGATTGAAAGCAAAGCAAAGAAAGAAAATTCCCCGTTTGCATTGTAGCGATAAGTTGTGTTGTGCCAAATTAGCTTACTCTAACTGATAGTAAAATGGCTTAAATGGAATATATGCAAATGCATGCAGAAATTGTTAAAAACTGGAACGTTGATAAGTACGTTTCTACATAACTACGCTCATATGTAAATTGCTAAGAGATTGTCGTTTGACAAAAAAAAAACCAAACTAATTTGAAATTTACTAACTGTTTTGCTGATGATGTTGTTTGAGTTTCGTTTGTAGTAATAATTATAAAAAAAAAATGTTGAGATACCATTATAATAGATTTTAATAGATCTTGCATAATGCCAAGCGGCGGCAACTGGAATTCAAGTGAAAAACGATGCTGCAATCGAAAGCTGGCCAAAGAACTATTAAAACGTAGTGTTGAGTTTTTATTTTAATCGTTTTTCTTTTTTTTTTTAGCAGTCACGAAACTGAAACCGAAACCAAACCAAATCGCACGCAAAGCGATGTTTGTCGTTGTTGTTATTATTATTTATTGTTGTGTTTTTTGCCACACAGCTAGAAAATAATGCAAGTTGCAAGTTTTTCTTTTTCGTTTTGGCTTTTACAATTATATAGGAAATTTTATTGTCGATGTGTTAAAATCTATAAAAACTATGCAAGGTTGTATTTCATAAATCATGCATTCAGCTTGTAATTAAAGATGCACATAAGGAAACCAAAACGAATCATAATTAATTACAAAAATCAACTTTGCTACCAAGCCCTTTGAAAAGATTCAAGTTTAAGGTGCCTTAAAAAAAATATTTAAATAATTTTTAAGAGCATAACTATTTTATAGATATGTATTTCAGTTATAACTAAACATTCTAAAAAAAAAAAATATTTAACAATTTAATTTCATTCTAATATAATTTTATAAGTATAATATATATATTTGCAGTAAATTTAAATACAAGTTTTATATTTATTTATTGCCTTCGATGATAGTGATAAATATACTTAAAAAAATGTGTCATATTAAGAAAATAAAACTTAACTTAAAACATCGCAAGCCATAAAACTCATTACAATATTAAATTAGCTTACAAAGGAATAAACTATTTATATATATCAGTATTTGCTTCGTTTCGATAACCAACCGGATCTAGTTGTATCTTTTAAGAGTGCTTTGAGCTTTGAGGTTTTTCTAAAATAACAACAATAACAAAACAACGAGCCGAATATCGGGGCGGTGCGGGGTGTTTATGGGGGTGTGGGGCAAGGTAGCGTTTGCTCTAGTTAATGCGCTTTTATCTTTATTGTTGCTGCTGCTGCTGCTGTTGGTTGCTTGTGTTATTGTTGCTGTTGTTATTGATTGTTAACCTTGAGGTAAGTACGGCGCAGCGTACACGGCGAAGGTCGCCAAGTGCGTTATCCGTCGGGTATTTTTTTTTTTTTTTTTAATGCACAAACTAAATAGCTAAGCAGCTAAATAGCTAAATAGCTGTGAGCTATACTCATAGATACGCAGATACATAGATACTTAGATACTTGTGTGTACGTTTTGCACATTGGGCATTTACATTAAGAGTGTAGCGCGATTTGACTTTGATTACGACGAGTCTCGAACGTCAGCAAAATCGAATTATTGGTATTGTTGTTGTTGTTGTTGTTGTTGTTGGCGGCGGCGTTCTAATTCAAAAAAAAAAAAAGGGCACAGTTTAATTTACAATGTTGTTGCTTTTCGTATGCAGAAGAAGCAGAAACCAAAGCGTCAGTTAAGGACAAGAGAGCACGAATGAAAAACCAAATGCTAATTTAATTAAGATTCAACATCAGAAAGCAACAAAAATAAATAGCAAACAGTGGTCATAAGAATCGAAAACAAAGACAAAGTGCGAGTACAAGGCTGTGTTAAGATACCAAAAAGAGACGGAATGCAAAAGAGAGAAAGAGAGGGAGACAGACAGCAATGACCCAGAAGGCGAGTCAGGCGAGAGATGCAGCTAAAGTCACTAAAATAGATACATTTGTATCTGTTGTTGCCGCTGGCAAAGTTTGTTGATTTAGGCACAGGTTTTTTTTTTAAGAACAGATATTATTTTAAATAAATGAGTTTACTTTAATATAAAATATAGCCCAGAGCCTTTATAAGAATCATATATTACAGAAAAAGTTTAGCTTCTTTTATTTACCTAAAGTAAGTGCGCAGCTGTTGTTTTGTCTATTTGTTAATGTATCTTTTGTATGTTGTTTGTGCTCCCATTTTTGTTGTTGTTTAATATTATTGAACGTGAACTTAAGTACTGATAATAGTTTCGGGAAATGGGGAAACAGCTGCGACAAAACAGTTGTTCAAATAGAACCTATTTCAAATGATTGTCAGCTTAAAACTGAAGTAGAACACAAGTTGTGTTGTGTATTGAACTGAACTGAATTCAATTATTGCACAAAACAATAACAAACTTGCTTAATAAAAAGGAAAATATAATCAATAATTGTTTGCAATAACAAGAAAAACAGCAAAGCAACAATCCATTTATACTTCTTTCCCTCCTCACTTAAAACTCGCCACATCAAAAATATTCAAAAATCAAAAATTGGTTGTTGTCAAGCGCTAAAGATTTGTATTTAAATTGTGTGATTGTTGCTGTTGTTGTGTATATTTTTAAATACCATTTCACATTTAGCCACATCGTAAATAATTTTATTTGAATATTCCCACTTTTGGTTTGGTTTGTTTGTTTTTTTTTTGTTTCAAATGTTTGGTATTTTAAGTGTAACTTAAGCTAAATATTATTTGATTTAGTTGTAAACATTATTTGAATCATTTGTCGACTGTCTATTAATGCTGGGTTTTTTTCTGCATATTTCTTTTCTTCTACTTTCAGGTAAGACATTATTTAACTGCACTTTGAATGCTATTCAATATTCAATTCAACATCGTAAGTAAGCATTTGAGTAAACAATTTTACGGCTACATTTAAGCATTTGTAAATATTTTTCTTACTCAAATGAAAAGCATAAAATAATATTCACTTTTATGACCGCAAACAGTCGTTGCGTTTCTTTTCTTTCTTTCTTTTTATGTGCTGCTGCTGTAAAATGTATTTATGTTGTTGTTGTTGTTTTCGGCTACAGCAACAGCAGCAGCAGCAGCGGCAGCGGCAAAAGTAAAGAAAAGCGCGTTTCCAAAGATTTCACTTTCACGCCGTTAACCAACAAAAGAGGCGCTAATGCAAATGCCGACAAAAGATTAAGCCACAAAGCTGCTTTCCGCCAAGCGTTTTCTCAGCATGCTTTTTTTATCGTTTGTTTTTTTTTTTATTATTATTATTGCTAGACAACGAGAATTATATGTATTTGTTGACTTTCAGTTATTTTTATCTGGCTTAAAAGCGTTTTTTTTTTGTTTTAATTGTAAATGGAATAACCAAAACTGACTTAAAACCAAATCAAGCACAAGTTTGTGTTAAAGGACAAGTATTTATTAGCTATAGCTTTTGGCCAACACCAGTTGGCAAGCAGTTGCCAAAGCGCACTTAACTCAAACTTTGTATTATATATTTCATAAAAAGCGACGCAATTTTAAAGACTTGACTGCAATATTTTAGCTTTTAGTGTATAAAGGGGTAATAATAAAATGCCACAAACTCTCAGCTCAATCTCACGAGTTGCAGTTGCAATTGCAGCTTTAAGCTACGGTCAGGTGGTTGGTGGTGGTGCTGTTGGTGCTGTTGGTGGTGCGACTGTGGTTTTTTTTTTAGTTTAGTTGTTGCTTTTGCTGATTGTGGCGCAATGCTTTGGCATGTGCATGTGCATGACTTGGGGGCATTGTAACACACACACACACACACACACACACACACACTGGCTGAGTTTGTTGTGCATGCTCATAGTTTTGTTGATGTTGTTGTTGTTGTTGTTGTTGTTTTTGACTCGAGAGGAATTCAATTGCCACAGCAGCAACAACAACTACTTTTTGGTTTTAGTTTGTGTTTTTTATTTTGGGTTAGGCGCTGGCAATTGTTGTTGTTGTTTATTTGTTTGCTAAGTGAAAAGCGTTGTTTCGTTTATTGTTGTTGCTGTTGTTGTTTGCATACAACAATAATTTTCACCAGCAGCTATTCGTTGTTGTTGTTGTTGTTGTTGTTGGTGTTATCGCCAAGGATCAACATGCTTTTTGCTTTTATGGTGCATCATCATAAAAAACAAAAGCAATAGCTTGTTGAATGACAACCCTGCTAATGACAACCCTACAACACACTTGCCCAACTTGTGTAATACCTTTCACCCAGTTAAACGCCCCCAAATTGCCAAACAGTCCAATTGATCTGCAAACTCAAGGAAGTCGCTTGTGAAGCTTTACAAATTAAATGGCCAATTATTTGGCAAGAAATACGCAACGAAAAAAAAAAAAAACAAAAATCTATAAATTATAATAAATAAAAATTTATAAATGCATTAACAAAAATAAATTGCAAGATAAATGTTAAAAAAAAAAACGAAACGAAACGAAACGAAAAACAAAAACTCCTTTCACTTTGTTGAAATCAAACGAAGCGAAGTCTCAATTGTTGTTGTTGTTGTTGCTGCGGTTTGTTGCATTTGTGTGTGTAGAATGTTTGCCACATTGCCACACATACAAGTATATATATATATAGCTGGCATTTTTCAAAGTTCGACTGACACAGAGACCAACTAAAGCGCAACGAAACAGAGACTACAAAGGAAAAACGAAATAACAACCATAACGTTGAATGAACTTTTAGCCAAGTGGCAGAGTGTGTAAAGTTGTTAAAGATTTCAGCTAATCGAATCAAACGATAGATAATTGGGGTTTTTTAACAGCCGCTCAACATATTGTCTCACATGGCGTATGCGTTATGTGTAGATTATAAATCAAGCATGAGATGCACATAGCTAACCGGAACACTATAGCTGGATGCACTTGACTACTTCTTGTTATAATATTTGTTCTGTTGTCAAGTGGCTTAAGCTCAACTCGCGAACATAACTATTTAATTGAATTTCTATTTTAAATGTACTGCTGACTGCACAGAGGGTTGAAGGGGAAGAAGGATAGGTAGAAGGCGAAGAAGCTGCGCTTGGTTGCCTCAAGCAATAAGCGGATTAAGTTTATAAACCAAGTGTAGCGGCAGCCAAAGTACAAGTTTTTGAAGTACTTGTCAGAAGTATCAATTATATTATAAACTGAAGAGACTGACTGACTGAAGAGAATTCGTGGGTTGTCTGTTCCACACTTATGTTATACTTGAGAATGCGCAACATTATGTAATCATCTTCGTCAACGTCTTTTCTTTTTTTCGCTCTTTAATTCAATTTCGATTTCGTTTCGTTTCGTTTCATTTGTCAATTGAATTCTTGCCTTTTATGCATATTTAAACGGAAGCATTCTCAATTTTGTGTGTCCATTTCAGAGTTCATTAGGCAAAAAAGATATTACTCAAAAGATCTGTGTTTAGATAGTCGCACATTTTAAGCAGCTATATTTGGTAATTGTTTGTTTTCGTTTTCATAGTCGAAACTGATTTCGTTGCACTTACTTACTTACTTTGACGTCACAGAAAAAGAGACTGAGAAAAAGACAGAAAGACAGTTCACGCCCGTCGTATATTGCATAATGCTCGTTATAAAGTTTGATGGGCATAGCCAATTTTTTAATGGCACGTAGCCAACAGAAAACAGAAAAACACTCCATTTGTACGTCAAAGAAAGTGAAATTACAAAATCCATAGACTTTGCATAGTTACGAGTTCATAGAAAGGTGCGGAAGAGTGGGGGGGTGGGGGGAAGGGGAGGGGAAAGAAAAAGAAAAAATTTGTAATGCAGTTCAGTCGATGGCTGCGATTGTACAATCAACGAAATTAAAACACGTCAGGTTCCATAAGTCTGACCTGGGTCGGAAAGAAATTGTGATTAGAAATTAGTAAAGCGTTTGTTGAATGAAAATATTATATGCATACAATATGGCAAATGTAGATTAAAGTGGCAGGGTTTGATCTATAAATGGATTTGTTGCGGTTCAATGAACGTTTGCTTAGTTTTTTTAAACAGGATTTATTGTATGTGCTTGAACGTAGCTTGGTCTAATGAACCTTTTCCTGATGAGCTTGTGATTAATGCTTTGATAAGCCTGCCGACCCGACTGACAAAGTATGCTCTACATATATATATATATACATATGTGTATATGCCAGTTTATGTACAGCAAATTTGTTTGTGACAGCACTTTATGGTATATATGTATATTTGAAAGCCGCTGTTGCCGTCTAGTTGCATCTCATTCGCACCTATACGTTTGAATACGCTCGTCCATCTCTGTCTTTTGTTCAAGTGCATTAAACTCAGAACGCGTCTTGACATTTTTGCGCTGACAAGCGAATGAAAGTAGGGAGAAGAGCAAAAAAAAAAAAAAAAACCATTTACAATATAAATATAATAATAAAAAGCTGCAATTTTCAACAATTTATTAAACAAAGCAAAAACGATGCGAATCTTAAATCTTCCATTACTTAAAACTCAATCTTCTCAACGAATTCAATGCCACTTAAATGCATAAATCACACAGCAAGAACAGACACGTGTTGGCAGAAACAGCGGCAATCCACAGATTCTCAAGCGTTAGTCACCTGCAATCTTCTAAGAATATTTATAGATATAATTATAGATCGATCTAGACAACTATAAATATCTTTATGTGGGTTCTAACTATCTATAATCCATTGTATGTATTCATCTTTAACAAGAAATCATCTGACAATAATATTAACAACTCTGAATCTAGACACACACACAACACACACACACACAGACACACTTAAAATTTTGTTGATACAACTGTTTTCTATTCGAAATACAGCTGACAGTCTTTCGTATTTGTGTACTAAATTTCATTAAATTTAAGCTGAGCTAGCTTCGTTCCCATTAACTTTTAATGACGCTTATTTGGTTTTATTGCTTCATATGCTAACACTTCAAACTTTCTTAGTAATTCGCAAGTCGTTTAAGCCAAATGTTTTTGTTGTTTTTTTGTGTTGTTTGTGTTCAACACGTGCTCTCTGTGTTTGTCTATTGTTTGTTTGTGTATGCAAGTTGAGATTTATTCATTTGCCTTTCAACTGAATTCAATTAAGCGATTATCTTCAGTATTTATTTATTTGTTTTCTGCCCCTCTTGGCTGTCTGTCAGTTATCAATTGTATCTAAAGTTTAATTGCGTATTGCACGTTTTGGACATTGATATTATTCTAATGTGTTTTGCTATACAGTTTGTGTTGTTTTTGTTTTTCTATGATGTTCTATACGGTTTTTGTTTAGTTCTCTCTCATATAGCGTGACTTGATGAAAAAAGCCATCAAAAAATAAATCATGCAACTTGTAATTACAGCTACAATATGACGGATGAATATCAAAACACTCTGTCTAACATTTGCGATCAACTTTTAGTCCAGTGTTAAATATAGCTTATATGAAATCAATTAAAAACGATATTCATTAGTTATATAGAAAGGCTTTGTTACTTTTATGCGGTTAGGTGAAGGGTTCTCAAACAAGTCTAATGCTTGCGGTAACTAATTACTGAATGCATTACATGCGTTACCGTTAGACCCAACTACAGGGTTGCATTCACATTGCGCTGTACTTTTTTTTCTCCCTTTCTATTTTTTGGTCACACTTGAAAGTTGTTGTGGGTGTGTGTGTGTGTTTCGGTGTGTTTGTGTGAATTGTAATTAAAATTGATAAATGATTTCGTGCCATAAATGTTCATTGGTTGGCTGCTGCTATCAATTACTTGCTGAGAAAACATCTGCTCGCAAAATATATATATATATACAGTTCTAGTAGAAGATCTTCTTTGCTTTGCTGAATAGGTTAGTCATAGAAAACTTCTCTGGTTGACAATCTAATCAGTCTAACGCAATGCTACATAACAACTAAATATATTTCACAATTAGTTAATTGTTTTCATAGCTAGAACAGCTTTGGCGCAAGATTCAAACTAGAGAAAAATTCTCTGTTTTGTTTTTTCTCGTTTGGTTTTTCTTGCAGCTCGTTGGGCAAACAACAAATACTTCAGTTAGGTTGTTCAGTAATGAAACTGAAATTAGAAATCGAAAATCGAAAATGAAACTGAAACACATAATTGCTAAAAGCAATAAATGAACATAATAATTATTTACACAAAATATTTTCACAAATGTGGCAACAAATTTGCACGCCTGTATTTGCTTAGAATTCGCTGTTGGTTGTTTTTTTTTTTCTCTTTTTCTATTGTGTGTTGTCGCGTATCTGTTAGATACTGAAAACTGAAACTGTGTTTACCTCGCTTTTTATTATTTGGCAAAACAATCAACGCTCTTTGAGTTGCGTTGTCTTTTCGTTAAGCTACGCAGTTTCAATTCAAAACAAAACTTTCTAAATATTTCTAACTTTATGCACTGTGCTAAACACAATTCCTTCTCTTTCTTCCATTTTTCTCTCGATTATATAACATATATCTATATATATATAAATATCTCTTGAAGTTGGCTTATCTAAATAAAGGCATAGGCATGGGCTAAAACTGAACCCAAGCGCAGCTAATGAGAAAGAAAAGCAAAAATAACAACAAAAATTTTAAGTAATTTAATTATTTAATATTGTTTTTTTTTTGCTTGTGTCGTGCTCTGGTCGGGCTTTTGCTCTGCACAGCGATCACGTTTTGTACCTTTGTCGGGTCAAGATTAACTGAAAATAACAAAAACAAAAAAAAGCAGCAACGTCAACGCCGAAAGCTAATCAATACCACTAGACGTATACGCAATGCCCGCAAAGTTGCAAGTCTCGCTGTCTTTGTTTCCATTTACATAGCTGAACAAGTAAATGCAGCAAAAGAAAAAGAAAAAGAAGAAGCAACAACTTCCGTCATTATTTTTGCTCCACCTCCCTCCCTTCCGCGTTTTTTCTTTGTCTACAAAATAAAACCACTTCCAAATTCTTTGCTGCACTTTCATTTTCAATTGGGGCGTCCAGCACAAGTTCCCCTTGCCGCTACCGCTCGCTACTCTTCGTATGTGAAACTATGCCAAAAAGTGAGTTGTTTTTTTCCCCTTCCACCCTCTCTCCCTCTCTGTCTCTCTCTCTCTCTCTCTCTCTCTCTCTCTCTGTCTTTTCTCTGCCACAAACTGTCCATCTGCGTAGTTGTATAATTGAATTGTAGTCAAACGCTTTGGCGTTTATATATATATATATATATATATATGTATACTATATAGATTTGAAATGTCGGTCGAACCGGTTTCAATTTGGCACTCTCGTGTGTTTCGAGCCCGGCATAATAATTAGGCCTAATTTGCATTTCTGTATGTGAGGGGTAGAGGGTGAGGGTGAGAGGGAGCTATAGAAGGTGTGCTAGAATTTCGATTCAATTTGATTTGATTCGATTTTGCTGTCAATTGGAATTGAAAAACTCGGTTTGCTCGCACTTTCGTTTAGCAACAGCCACAAAAAGCAATCGATAGTAACAAAATTAGCCACGACCATGTCGGTTTTGGGTGGACACACAAATTTGTAGGCGAATTATGTGTAAGAATGTTGAAAGTCTTGAAGTAAAAGCAAAAGGTTTTTCTTTAATCTCTCAAACTCAAGAATTGACTCATTTATCTTTATATATCATGCATCATTTTAATGCTTTTCTGGAATTTCAATGCAATACGGCAATTGCATATGCAGATACGAGATACCAGACATCAGATGCAAGATACATTTGATATACTCTTTGCAATGGCAAGCGAGCAAAACGGACAATTTACGCTTGCGCATAACTTATTAGGTCAGGGTCACACTGAATGTGTCTGTGAATCGAGCTGACTAACTGCTTGTACGCAAGAGCACAAAAGGCAACGCCATCATAATCATAATCATCATCATCATCATCATCATCGACAATAACGAGCTACAAGTGGCTATGGATACACAGCTATAGATATAGATATAGATATACAGATACATAGGTTACAGAAACAAGACAAGACAATAAATGGCATTAATAATCAAGCCAGGGCTGTTGGGTGCAAATGTTGCGGCTGTTTTGTAGTGCAATGCAGGCAATAGATACGTATGTATCTGCAAGATACATTAGCGTAACAGTATGAGCTGAAATTAAAGTTTGTTGCTGCTGCTGTTGTTGTGGTTGTTGTTGGTTACTTGCCAAACGAGGCATCCATCATGGCAACTCATAAAGACCTGAAAGCAACAAAAAAAAAAACATTAATCTTTTTGGCCAAAACTGGCAGTTGAATTGCGTTATTGTATGTCTGTATGTATTTTGGGTGTGTATTTATTATTATTATTTTTATGTATTGTTTTATATTTTTTGTGATTCGATCCGCTGATTAACATTGAACCGCAGGCCAGCGGCAGCAAACAGAAAACGATCATTGCGTTCTTCGCACAAAATGCCAAAGTAACGGTACATGCGCATGTACATATGTATTAATATATCTGTACATTAAGCTTTGTGTTTACGATTATGCCTGTGAAACTGAGACAAAAACACGAAACAGCGAGAATTATTAATGCATAAATTAAAAATATGGCAATTATTGTTAAACTGTTTAATCACACACATGTGTGTGAGTGCATTGCATGTGCCGTTAATCTATTTTCGGCAGCGCGCATTGTGTAAAAGCTATCAATTTTCAAACGTATTCAGAGCATTACATCAGGCTTGAGATCAGGCGCCTGAAATCTGAATTAGAATTCAAAGCTCAGTGCCCTGCGCTTTTATTGTTGTTGTTGTTGTTGGTGGTACTGCTGCATTTGCTTAATAATCTCTTCTCTTGTGTCTTCATGATCTGCTTTGTGCATTGCGTCGTCGACGACGAACGCGAGCTTTAAGCTACGTTCATATACATATACGTGTATGTATGTTTATGTTTCCCTTCTAAGCGCGCACGCTTATCGGCTTTTGTCCCTTGTCAGGCCCCATTGCGGTTGATTTCTTTTTAGCGTTTCTGCTTGTGTTTGTGTTGGGTGGGCGCCTGCAATATAGCGGGTAATTAGTAACAGAAAGCAAAAAGCAAAAGAAGAAAAAATAAATCGCAGTCTAAAAATAGAGTGGACACAGCACAAGCAAACGTAGCAAAAGAAGTATTTAAGCAATTTGCGTTGCGACAGCAGCAAAGAAAAAAACAAAATAAATAAAATAAATAAAATAATACACAAACAAAACCAAATATAAAAAAACTTGTTTGCACTAACACACAAAAGCTTTTGATTTGTGTTTTTGCTGTTGTTGGTGTTGTTGTTTGCATAAAAATTGAACAGCAGCAAAAATTTTTACATACAAATAATGAAATCGAAAATGCGCAAGCAGCAAAAATGCATTACAAATATGGTATTAAAGCAGCAGCAGTAGCAGCAGTACCCGCAAGAAACACACATACAGACACACGCACACCCACAAAGTGCATGATCGCTTTATCAGCTGAGCGAGCGAGTGAGCAAGTGAACAACAACAACAACAAAAACAGCAGCCGCATTGCATCGGGCAGCGACCGACTAACCGAGCGACCGTCAGAATTTACCTGCAGCGCGTCGCGCTATGCTATGTTTGCCCTTCTAAAAAGCACAACACACATACACACACACACACACACAGAGACAGGCGTTAGCGTCAGCTAAAATTCACTCAAAGCCTGCGCAGCACATAGCTAAAAAAAAAACAACACACAAAACGCCTCTCACTACTCGCTCTCAATGGCTCAAAATAGTCACTCGTTGAGCGTCAAACAGCGTCGTGACGTCAGCTGGCCAAAGCTTTTGATTTGGTGTGTGCGCGCGCCTGCTGCTGCTGTTGCTGCTGCTGCTGCCGCTGCCGCTCACTCGCGAATATTCTAATAAGCATTCCAATTCATTTGGTTTTCAAACGCGCAACGCAACGCAACGTAATAAGACGCGCGGCGCTTTTTAGCTTCAAAATTGTTAAAGACATACAAATGTGTTAAAATTAAATAAGCAAACGAAAAACAACAACAACATATGTATGTACATTATATGCAAGTAGTGTTGTGCGTGTTATATATGAGTGAAAAGTGCAAATATTCGCATCTATTTCAATTGAATTTGTTGTGATTGAAGAAAAAAAAAAACAGAAAAATTAGACACGCAGCTGTCGAGTCGTCGTCAAGTAAAAGAAAATCAGAATTAAAATCAAAACTAAAACTAAAGCAACAGTCGCGAGTGCGTCGTCTTCGCCTGTTTTCAAAACGGTAATTGTTGATCCCCACTAACCAGCCCACTCTCCTTAACACACATACATAACTATCACACATGCGAGTACTTTTGCTTCTTCTACACGGAATCCATATTTGTTTTTGTGTTTTTTGTCTTTTTTTTTTTGGACATCGCACGCACACAGCTGCTTGCTATGTTACGCTTGTTTGAGCTTTGCTTTGCAAACACTTTCTGCCCGTATGTACTGCTGCTGCTGTTGTTGTTTTTTCTCTGTATATAGATAAATTTTTTTTGTAACGTTTCTGCTGCTATTGAAAGAAAAAAAACAACGATTTTCACTTTTATTTGAGACCAGTCCCAAGTCTGTCTAGGCCACCAAGCATGCCATACAACGATACACCTGTTTGCGTGCCTCTTTCTCTCTCTCTCGCTCTCGCTCTCTTGCTGTATGTGTGTTTGTGTGCTTTTCAACTGCAGCCAACAACATAATAATCATCATGTTAATACATAATGAAGTTTTAGCATTCATTTCTGCTCAATAATCATAATGAGCAGCAAAATAAATGCCGAGAAGAAATTGGTGAAAATTGCAGCGTTAATTTATTATTTGTGGAAAGAGTACACACACATACACACACATTAGTGCACATACTTAGTATATGCGAAGAAGAAGCAGAAAAAAGGTTCAACGAATACATTGTATTGTGAAATTCGTAGCGGTAAATGCCAAATTGTTTGTTGCTTTTGTTGTTGTTGCTTTTCGTTGGCTTTTATCGTGTGGCTAACTTGGCCAAATTGTAGACAAACAGGCCTTATCCGCTGCAAAATCTGCCAACAACAACAATTACAACAGAAAAACAGAAAATTTAAATTAAAACTTATTTCTTGAAGCACAGCCAAAATAAAAACAAAAAAAGCATACAAAAAACCGCATGAAAACTGTGTCAAAATATGAACGAAATTTAAAATAATAATGCAGTTGCATAAAAAATGTGCTATTGGAAAAGTGCAAAAAAACTAAGTGCTAATTTTAGTTATGGTGTGAATTTCAGCTTAAATTTGTTAGAGAAAGTAAAAAATAATAAAAACAACCACAGACAGCGATTATTAGATTAATGTGACGAAAAGTTACGAAAGGGGCATTAAATACTCTTGGT
This sequence comes from Scaptomyza caliginosa, assembly GCA_035044725.1. Taxonomy (NCBI): domain Eukaryota; kingdom Metazoa; phylum Arthropoda; class Insecta; order Diptera; family Drosophilidae; genus Scaptomyza; species Scaptomyza caliginosa. The sequence continues at coordinate 360,636 of JAWNNR010000317.1, forward strand.
ATATGCAGTAAATTAACGAAATGTGCGCCTAATTAATGTGTTGAAAACAAAAAAGAGTGTAAAAATGTATATGTACATATGTCGATTGCAACGACTCATGAAAATGCAATAACAATTACAACAATAATTATGAAAATATATTATAAACGCTGTAGGCCCCAACAGGCCCCAGCAATTTGTGCACTGTGCACGTCAAAGCCAATTAATAAGCAATGAAATTGTTCAAGAGAAGAATATAGAGACAATAAACAATACCAAAACACACACAAAACTAGCTCACGAAAGGAGAGGAAGAAAAGTTTTCGAAAAGTCGCAATTGAATTGTGTTTATGCAGTTGCTGTTTAGATGAAATCTGTGCACAGATAACGCGATAAGCGAGTTTTGTTTATCAGTGTAAAGTTTAATGGATATACTTCCGGTGTTGTTAAAGGCTTTGCGCATCTAACATAATATTGTACTCATCTAACATCAGTTTTTATGACACTGCAAGTTAATTAGTATATTATTGTTGAATTAAACAATGTGCGATGCGTCATCGACGATTTTTATTATTGTTATTTTGTTAGTGTTACTGTTGAGTGCCCCTATTTGCCCTTTCGCTTTTTTTTAGCTGCAAATAAGTATTTATCATACATTTACATTTGCATTTACACAAGACGACAACAATATCACGATAAGGTCATAGATAAAATGAACAAAATCGAAAAGGAAATAATAAAAACATTCTTTTTCTTTAGCTTGTCAACCAGCAAACTGAGAAGAAGATAACAAAACTCGTCTCTAATCAAGAGTAATTAAAAAAAAAAACAAAAGTCTCAGGTATTGCTGTGTTGCTCGTGTAAACGTTGCATACTTTCTCATGCTGTCTGTCTGTTGATCTCTCAGTGTGAATCATTCACGTCATTCATAGCGGCACGCAAGAATCAACATACATACATACATACATACATATGCATATTTGAATTGGTTTATGGCAGTCCGAATATTTGCACGCAGCGACAGATATTATGTGTACGTATGTATATATGTATGTGCATACATAGCAACAACAGCAGCTAGTTATGCCAGAAAATTAAATTTGTTTTCTGTGAAACGCACAAACAAAATGATAAAGAAGCAAGACAACACACACACACACACACACACCCAGCGAGAGAGGTTTTAGAAAAATGCAAACACAAGAACAATAAGATGGTTTTCGTTAAGATAACTCGACTAGCTGATACCCTAAGCCCCAAGAGGTATATGTTGTGATTGTTAAACCAATATACCCAATCAAGGTTACGCAGGGTATACCAAATAAAAAAAGAAAAGAAAACTGACTGAACAAAAATAAAGATAGAGAGCAATGCGAGAGATATAAAATACGCATAGCCACGACCCAGACCCATATGCAGATATAACAAAAATAAATGTGTAGAACCGAAAAGAATAGGACAATGGGAGAAAGAGAAAGGGAGAGAGAGGGTGAGTGTGTGTCGATAAGAACGCGGAAATTTTAATACGCTGAGCCGAAAATACATATGTACATACACATACATATGTAAATTCTTTTTTAGTTTTGTCAAGTAAAAGAAGAAAAAAAACACACATTGAGCTCAGTGCAAAAGCAAACGTTGACGCGTTGGTGGGAAGCGGTTGAGGCGTGGATAATAAACAAATAAATTAAAGAAACATACAACAACAACAACAATAAGCCAAAACGTATGCTCAAATAAAAAACAACAAAATATTAAATGTGGGAAAAAAATAATATATGTATATTTAACTACGGTAAAGGGGCTAGACTAAAACAGAAATATAAACGCAAATTTAGCAAATTTAAAGCAAATTAATTAATTAAAAAAAGCACCCGGGGCTTGGCAATTTAGCTGGCATTGTAGCAATAAACTAAAAACAACCAAAAAATAAATAAATAAATAAAATATAAAGATATAATCGCAGGCCCCGGTACACAGATCAACAAAAAAGATTAAAAGGTGTTCAGCTTAGCATTAACATAAAGTAAATATGAACAATGTGTTCAATGTGTCCTTAAAGGGTATTTCAGTTGTTTTTGCTTACGTAGACGTTATAAATACACTTTATTCGTGGAAATTTGAACATTTCCACCAACCTCTCAAATCATATAATGACTTCCCGAAGTGATGATTAAGATTTCCAATGAATTTTCAATTTGACATAATAAGCTGACAAAAAAGTTTTATGGAAGTGTCCTTTGTTATAAGGACTTAAAATTTCGAACTTAGCTTAATTAAAAGCTTAAGTTTAGGAAACAGTGCTTTTTCAGTGCTTTGCCATATACATCAATAAGTTTTTCCCCCATGCTTTTTTCCCCTTAATATTTCACATTACTAATCTAAAATCTATTTCTCTTTCTTTTCGCCCATTTTGATGTCTATGTAACTGAAGTGCGGGACACTAGACGGAAGCGCCGAACCGTTATTTCATCAGCAACGCAACAACAGAATGGACGTCTATCAGATTGACGATGGTTTTCATTCGGATGGCGGCACTGAAACACCGCCACCATCCCCAAGTTCGGGTTCATCGATAGCATCGACCTCGGATCATGGTTCGCTAGAGAGCGTAGATACTGGGGGAACACAGCGATTGGCTGTATTGTCGTTTGAGCAGGTGCGCAAGCTGCACGATGTCATGGACGAGAAGGTGGCCATACATGGACGTGGCAATTTCCCAACGCTCGAGGTGACGCTCAAGGATCTGGTGAATGTGGTGCGACGTAAATTGGAGGCGGATGTGAACAGCGGCGGTGCTGGTGTCTTAGTTAAGGATATACGTCTAAATGGCGGCGCTGCTAGTCATGTTCTAGCCAACGAGGATCAGCAATATAATGATTTGGATCTAATCTTTGCCATTGAGCTGAGCTCACCGCGTGTCTTTGATCGCGTCAAGACCGCCGTGCTGAACACTCTGCTTGATCTGATGCCCGAGGGTGTCTGCAAGCGTCGCATCTACACGTGCTCCCTCAAGGAGGCCTATGTTGGCAAAATGGTTAAGGTCAATAATAACAATGATGGCGATCGCTGGTCCCTCATCTCGCTGGGCAATTCGCCGGGTCACAAGAATGTTGAGCTCAAGTTTGTGGACACAATGCGACGTCAGTTTGAGTTCTCCGTTGACTCGTTCCAGATTGTTTTGGATTCGTTGCTGCTGTTCTACGATTGTGCCGCTCTGCCCATCTCCGAGAACTTCTATCCCACCGTTGTGGGTGAATCGGTCTACGGTGATTTCCAGGAGGCCCTCTATCATTTGCAAAAGAAACTGATCTCAACGCGCCAGCCGGAGGAGATACGCGGCGGTGGTCTGCTCAAATACTGTAATCTATTGGTGCGCAATTATACCGCCGTCGATTCGCAGTTGATTAAAACCCTGGAACGTTACATGTGCTCTCGCTTCTTCATCGATTTTCCGGACATTAATACGCAGACGGCGAAACTGGAAGCCTATTTGCGCAATCACTTCTGGGGCATTGATGAGGAGCCGCTGCAGTATGAGTACCTGATGCATTTATATAATGTTGTTGAGATGTCTACGGTTTGTTTGATGGGACACGAGCGTCGCCAGACATTGTCGCTCATCCATTCGCTGGCCAATCAGGTGAAGCAGGCACAGGAGCAACAACAGTATCATCAACAACATCAGCAACAGCAACAGCAGCAGCAGCAGCAGCAGCATCAACAACAGCAACATCATCATCTTCACCAGCAGCAGCAGCAGCAACAGCAGCAACAGCAACAACAGCAACATCATCATCAGCAACAGCAACACCATCACCAGAAACATCTACACCAGCAACACCAATACCTACAACATCAGCAACAGCAACAACAACAGCAACCGGACCCGCAGCAGCAACAGGGAGCAGCACAGACGACGCAAGTCTTAACACTTGTCTCAACAACAGCGCCACAACAGCAACAGCAGACACAAACGATTTATGTGCAGCAAGCAGCACCAGTTTGCTGCACCACAACAACAACACAACCAGCGGCCGGTGCAACAGCAGCTGTCACCCCAACAACAGCAGCAGCAGTTGTCGCTGGCACAGCAACACCAGCTGAGCAGCAACAGCAGCAGCAGCAACAACAGACCATACAAATACAAGCAGGTCCGCCTGGCTTGATATATGCCAATGGCGTCTACTATGCACCTGTGATTCCCAGCACCATTTGCACATGCAATTCCACCTGGTTGAGCACGTGATTGGAGCAGCAACAGCACCAGCAGCAGCCGCAGCAGCAGCAGCAGCAGCCACAGCCGCAGTTGCAAGAGCAACAGCCACTCGAAACACTACAACACCAACACCAACAACAGCAACAACAACTACTACTACAACAGCAACACTATAATCATACTATCAGCAGCAGCAACAACAACAACAACAACAACAAGAAAATGAATACTAACAAAGTGCAGAATGTGGATAAGAAGGTGATGGCAGCCACAGGCAGCTTGGTGCTGATGCAGCAACAAATCAATACAGTAGATAAACAAAACGCAAAGAGGCAACGGCAACAGTTGCTACTACAGCAACAGCAACAGCAACAGCCTTTGGGCATGTATAGCGGTCAATTTGCATATTTCTATCCGCACGATGGTTCAGCGCCAAGTTTATTGCTGCTCGGTGAGGATTCGTATTTAAATGTGACACAGCAACAGCAGCAACAGCAGCAGGAGCAGCAGCATCAACAGCAACAATATTTATAAGAAAACCAAACATAGCGAATGATTGAGTATGATATTGCCAGGAATTTGTGGTTCGACTTTTCGAGGGATAAACTACCAAGCAACAGCAACTTTACGAGGAAAATATCATACTTGTTTAAACAAGAAACCTAAAATTTGCAAACAAAACGAAAAAAAAAATTCTAAATTGTATCTTTTGCGTCGCACCAAAAAAAAAACAAAGGCAAAACCTAAACAAACAAGAAAAAACAAAAAAAAAAAATTCCATGTATTCAAGCTCAGTCAAAGGAGAGTCTAGATGTATACGCAAAAATATCTTAAAGCTTAGCAAACGCAATCTTTATGTTTATTTTTGTTAGCAAAACTCCCAACATTTAAAGATTGATTTTGTAATAATAATAATAAAAATGAAACACAAAAGACAACAGTTCAAAATGCGACGCAACAAACTAAAAAATTTTTTTCTGTTTATGTCCTTTTCCCCTTTCTTTTCACAGTTGTAGTTGTCGTAAGTTTGGCTTGCAAAGAAAAAGAATACAAAACAAATGCAAAAACCCTCCCTAAATCACATCCTATATTATAATATATTATTTTATTTTCAATCTGTTCGTATGCTATTAAGTGCAGCCGCGTTTCGAGCCGCCGCATAGAAATTCCAAGCAAATTATCTACGTATACATAAATACTATACATATATATATATATATTAAACAAATACAAATACATGAATATCTTACAACAAAATAAAATAAAATACTTATCAACAACCACAAAAAAAATAAAAATACAAAATACAAAAATATAAATGTTATTGCAAGGCAGAAATGATGACATGTAAATAAACTAAAAATAAAAAATAAAATACTGAAAAAAAAATTTATATATATATATCTAAATATTAGTGAAATTTTTTATCTGTCTAAATTGACATAATATATGCAAATAAAAATTGTATTTATATAATCTATGTATATGATTTAAACATTAAATTATAATTCTTAACTGTAAAATCATGCAATTTGAATTGGTTTTATATTGGAAACGAGACCGTTATTTAAAACTAAAACTAAATGTATCTCAGCGTGAGACGTTGCTCAATGTAAGAAAAGAAAATAAATCCGATTACTTAAAATACAATAATCATGTAAATTGACGAACAAGCAGCATTCAAAACGAAAAACGCAAATCAAAATCTCTAAAAAAAAAAAAACAAAAACGAAAGTAAATCAAAAGTTTAATGAAAAATCCAATTTTTTTACTTAGTTTTTTTTTTTTTTTATAATGAAATGAAATATTTAATGAATGTAAGTGTATTAAAAAAAAAAAAACAGAAAACTTTGCTATCAAATTTTCAGTGTGTCTTTTTTATATACATATACATATATATACAAAATATATATTAAAAAATTATGAATGTAAAATTGTGTAGAGCTGTATGTAGTTTATGTAAAGAAATAATAATGATAATATTAAAACTAAATTAATAAAAACTTATGGTATCTAGTGAAGTTTAAACAGCAGCAACACGATTGATTGATTGATTGATGGATGTATTGTGATGTTATGTGATTGAATGTGAACTGTTTAGTTTGGCTTTTTCATTGTTTCAAAACTGCTGGGTGATAATTTATGAATGATTTAACTGATATATCCACATTTGATTTAAGAGCAAGATAATACATATATATATATTCTCCTAACTGTTAACTGAGTACTATTTAAAATACTGTTAACATTTTATTTAATTTCGTTTTTTTGTCACATTTCATTTTGTTGCATGTGCGCGTACTTTAATTTCAATTTAACCTCGAGCAATGTGTTTATTTTTGAAAATTTTTGAATTGTATTAAGGTTAGTTTAAAACACACAAATTGTGTGACACTGATTGATGTGTGTGTGTGTGTGTGTGTGTGTGCGTGTGTGTATCTCAATGCAAAACGAAAAGAAAATTCAAACCAAACACAAGTTTTCGTCGCAATGGGAAAATGTTTAAACTTTGCTCAACAACCCGGCTGCATGACTTATACTTATAATAATACAAAAATAAAATGTTTACACACACACACACACACACACTCATACGTATATAAATTAGTAGCTGTAAGAAAGCAAATGATTGAATTAGATGTTGATGATGATGATAAATAGAGCGAATAGTCTGTAAGAGTGTAGAAAAAAATGAACTAAAAAATACAATAACAAAAAAAAAATAAAACAAACAAACATAAGAAGAGAATTATTAAAAACAAGTGGACATTTTTTTATATGTATAAAAAATGCAAGTTTAATGAATGTGTAAATCAAAATCAAAAACAAAATCAAATCAATCAACAATCTATTGAGATTTGTATATAAAATTTATATATATTATAATAATAATTATGACTAATTACCACACACTATATAAAATAATAATTCAAATTCACACACTCACACAGATACACTAAACACACACACACTCACACACACACCTACCTATACACATCCACAATATATATATATATATAATATTACTTACATATTGCATATATACATATATGTATAAATATATTATTCTTAATTATATATATTATGTATGTATCTACAACAACAACAATTTACCATATACATATTACTTCTGTGCGCTTCTTGCGATCTAAGGAATTTCAATAAAAACAAACAAAAAATACCTAAAAAGTATAAAAACCAACGAATAAATACAAAAAAAAGAAGAAAAACATAATTTCCATTTGTATTTATTTTACTTATCGATTACAAAGTCTTTTTCGGCCACCGGCCATTTGTTATGGCCACTTTGGCTCAGCGTTTCCTCCTTTCCAATTTGGTTTTAGCCATTGCCTTAGGCAAACATCTGCTGATTATGACAGTAACAGCAACAAACCAAGTGTCTGTGATCCAACTGCAGCTGCATCTTCATCTACTCCAGCCACTCCACTGGAACTCGAATCGAAAATGAGCTAAGCCTGGCTACTTTCGCCTTTTTACCCCCTGCACCACCAATGCCGTTTTCACTCTGCGTGCAGCAAATTTCTTGTTTGTTGTATAATTTTCTGTTTGTCCAATAGCAACAACATTTACAGCCATCCAACGACATCTTATGTCCGTATCAAATATGTATGATGGGGGGCTCTTCGGTCGTGTGGATTCGAACCCGAACGCGAACCCGGCTGCGTTGATAAGCGCCCGTTAATATAAAATATGACAAATCTTCTGCTGCCGCGGGCATGATTTATGCATTTTGATTAAGATGTTTCAGACACAACAAGTGGATACAAAAAAAAACAAAAACAATGTTACTTTTGTACATGACATAATAATCCAGCGCACACGTTTCAAAAAATAACGACAATTGCGCGCCAACCAAAGCTGCCAGCTTTTGTCATGCAGCATTGTGTGTCTCAATTATGCGTTTAGTATTTTAGTTAGCTGCCTCATTGGCTGTCATTATTTAGTGCTAGCTGCACTGTCGCTAGCCCAACAAGAAAAAAGTCTAAGCCCGCAAAACGCGAGCTTTTTAGTGTCGAACGTGAATTCGTGACGAGCGGTGGGCAGAAGCGACGAGCTTGACGAGCCAGTTTATTTGCAACGCACACACACACACACACACACATACACATATATAGTACATCAACAGCCAAAAAGTGCACAAAAGTGAAGTTAAAGCAATAAAATAACAAAAAGTGAGACATAAATTTAAGAGAAAAACAACAAATCAATTAACCATCAAGTATTAAGAAGTGAAGAAATTGTTCAACGTGTAAAATACCATTGAGAAAAGTGCGTTAAAAAAACATTAATCAAGTTTTCATTTCAAGCATTACTAACATTCACACATACATATATACATATATACATATATATATATATATATATATGCATACATATACTCGTAGAGTTACCTGAAGCTCCCATAAACACACATACATGCACACAGCACAACCTAACACTGGCTACCGCATTTTCTTTTAACTCCCACTGCCCCCACACAACACACTGGTACATGATTTTGTTTGTGTGCGCTTGTTTGTGTATATGCATGTAACTGAGCGTGTGAGTGTAAATTTTTGATGGCGCTTGGTTATTCATCCTCTTCTTCTTGCTTCTTTCTTCGGTTGGTGTTTTCATTTTGAAAAACTCGCCAAAGTCGAGTGTCTGTCTCTCGGTGTGTGTGTGTGTGTGTGTGTGTGTGAAGTTTTGCAGGCACTGTGTTTTGATCTATGTACTATTCAATGTACAAAACAGCTGCGCTTCAGTTTCCAGTTATACAATAAAAGTTTTGTTGTACCAAATAGGCTTAAAATAGCGTTCTTTACTTGAGCTGTCAGAATACCACAAACCTACATATATATATATGTACAGCTGAGAAAAACACACACACGTGCTCGTTTGTGTGTGTGTGTGTGTGTGTGTGTGTGTGTATGTGGGTCGGTAACGTATCAAAACTTAACCTTCGAAGCTTGTGCAACGCTTTTGCTGTCCAACTCTGCACTCAGCAGCAGCAGCAGCAACCGCAGTTAAAGCACTTTAGAAAGAGAAAGCCAAACAACAAACTAACTGTTAGTGGAAGCCATTAAAGAGGGGAATTATTTATTACTGGTCACACATTGGTTGAAAGGAGTAGGAAATTGGTTTCTCTAATTCTTGTGTCAGTGCCAAAAAAGCAAGTTTTTACGTGCAATGAGAAATGCATTAGAAATGTATGCGAATAAATCATAAACAAGCTGGTTTCGTATGAAAATTTTGACACACATGAGCATTTATGTGTGTTTGAGTGAGTGTGTGGTAAAGTTGAGAAAGAAAACCGCAACCAGGTGCAAGACTGCAGTAGACATGCCACAAAACACACACACACACACACATACGTAGCCAACTCCCACATGGGCAACTGATTAATTGTCTGGTCGTGGTCGCTTTCCTTTTCCCTTACCCTTACCCTTACCCCAAAAACTGACAATTTAGCATTTCCTCAATGTCATCGGCGAACAATGTAGTAGGTAAACATGTACCTTATACTTTGTTTATTCAATACATATTGCGGTAGAACGTTTGTGTTTACCTTGTGCACCCTGTGTCGCGATTCCCCGGTTGAATGCGCTTTTGCAGCTCAATTATCAAATGCTTTTAAGGCCCCCGTCCGCCCACCTCTCTCTCTCTCCATGCCTATCTAAATGCGCCATTTAAGGGCGTATATCGATCTATTAGATCCAATTTCTATTACTTATAGAGCATTAAACTTAATTTATCCCAGTTCTACCTGCACTTTCTAGTTATCATATTTGTCCCACTGTACGTTTTAATAGAAGAATTGTGGTTGTCACGATTATTATAATAAGCCGCTGATGCAAAAAGTTTATTTGTGTGGATTTCCACAATTTCATATCAATTATCGATTAAAACAAATGAGGGCTAAGCTAAAACCACACATAGAAATGGCATTAATGCTAACATCATTATATAAATGTATTCGATGTATTCGAAAATTCATCTTAAACAGCAACAACAGCTCAAGGCCTAAATGATAACTAAACTAATGATAATAATGAAAATAATGATGATGGATCGAAGTATATTTTCCTTATTTCTTTTGGGAAGAGAACTAAAACGTAATACTCCGATTAGTTAATTTTGGTTTTTTTTTGTTGGTGATTGAACTGAGTCGGATACCAAAACCAAAACCAAAACCAAAACGGAGACCGAGCCCATAAAGCGCGACGAATGACGCATTCAAAATAAATATAAACAACGAAACAACAAAAAAAAAAACAATAACAATACATACATATAGTATGTATAATATGGTTGACGTTGAGCGTTAAGCCTCGAAATTCGAAGATAAACAAATCGAACGCTCGCTGGCTGGTACAACTGAAACAGTAACAGAAACAGAAACCGAATTGTTTGCCATTGTCATTCGAAATGCCCATTCCCATTTCCAATCCAAAATCCCATTCTCCGTTTTGCCAAGTTTACTTTGGGCCTCGACACGTTTCTTACGTTCGCCTTTTGGTCTCTTTATGGACTTATTTACGGCCAGAGATCACAAAAAGCAAAAGGCAAAAAACCAAAGGACAATGCCAGCAGGCCGTATACGTAATGTTGCCATGCCGTGCCAAGCGCAGTGACTATACACCATACATATATGCATGGATGAGTGAGCAGTGCCAAAGTATTAGTCCTTGGCAGTCCTTGTGGCAGGTGGGCGACAATTTCGCATTGATTATGCAACAGTTTGGCGGATTGAGCGTGTAGCGTAAACAAAAATCATACAAAATATTGAGTGTGTCTCAGGAGTATCAACAACAGCAACAGCACAAACGTTTTGGCTGAACTCCAAGAAGTCAGTGTGCAGCTGATCGATGTAAACACCCTAACCCTTACGTAACATTGCCGAAAATAACAAAAGTTATGTCCGGTTCGGCGGAGTAAAGTTTCTTAAGCAGTCAGGCAGAATTTTTTATTGTTTTCTTTTCGTTCAGCAATCAACAATTTGAAGATCTATATCATATTTAATTGAGAAACAAATCAATCAAGTGTATGAGTTTTTTTTCTTTTTTTTGTTACTTATCGGCGTCTGTCAAGCACATTAGGTTTTTTTATTGAACGTATGCAACGTTGCTTAGTGCATTAACTTTGCTCTACTATCTTGAACGTAATTGCAATGAAATTGTTGCTAAGCGCGTACACATTTCAAGTCTGAACAGTTCGACATTTAACCAGAAGGGAACCAGTTACGGGAATAATGTAAAAACATGGCATGCAATTCGCTTAACGAGTAATATATAATTGACTGAAGCACGTCAACGTCAACAGCAACAAGGCAGGAAAAAACAAGAAAAAAGAAAATTGAACTTACAAAAGAATAAATGGAGAAATATATGTAGCTTCAAGTCTCTATGCCATTGAATGTCATTAAAGGCACTTAACTGGGTTATTGCTCGCTGGCCGTGTGGACGTTGGTAGCATTGGCAATTGTTCATATTTAATTCATTATGATTTTGACATTTAACTTTCTGTTCGTATACGTTGCGTATACGCTATACATAAATTGATATTAACAATTGCCTTTGCAGTTGAACAGCGCGCAGAGAGTGCTAAGCTAGCCAAACTCTGAACTATAAACTCTAAAACTCTTAACTGATGATGTGATCGTCTGACGTAAACAATCCAACACTCACACACACACACACACACATACACATACCTTCGCATCTAGAGCTGTGTAACGTCTAAATTTTAGTTGTTGACGGCATTTATTTGCCCCAAGTTTTCAAAGCCAACAACGTGCGACGGCGCTTATCAAGCTTTGTGCCTGACCAAGTTGAGACGTAGTTCACTAAACCAACACACACACACACACACACACGTAGTTGGGGAGGGTTTATTAACTTACTTTTTTAACTGCACAAAATTAGCAGTTACCCTGGATGTCATTAACAGCTACAAAACTATGTGAAACAACTCTTCTGTTTATACAGCTATCTTTCTCTCTCTCACACACACACACACACGATAACTTCCTCTCGCTCTTGCATTCGCTTATATATTTGTCAATTTTTGATTGACTGCTAAGACTAGCTCGACTTGTATACAGGGTGTGTCATGTGTGACGCAGTAATAACCGACAACTGTAAACAAACAAATCACATTCTGGCCATTATGCAGTGGCTCTAAAGTGCTGTCTACACTATATATTTAACTTATATAACAGATGCATTGCTGTGTCATCCGTGATGGCAATTTTATTTAGTTTTTAGTCATCTTTTTCAGACCTATGTTGAATTTTCTTTTGTCTTAGCTATAACTTAATTTTTCATGATAAATGCATTTCTACACTCCACAGCTAGACACGTAGCAACTGTTATTATTATTAAACGCAAATTTGACAGAGACTTGTTTTTTCACATCCCTGACACTGAGGAGTATGTAAGCTATCCGTGCCTGTCGTGGCGTGGAAGGTGGCGCAAATATTCGTGAAATCCAAAATATGTTAGCCAAGTCATGGGAATTTAATAGAACACCTTTGAGAGACAAAAGTCTAGAGTCTAGAGACACGGGTCTAGCCAAATAAACGACTCGTGGGAAGCTGTTAAGAGTTGTTTCAACTGTTTAAACTATAAATATTTGATTAATTTGCATTTGTGCTTCAAGGGGAAAATCCAAGATTGATTGCAAGCCATAATTGGATTGGGTAATTAAATTTAACATATTTAAAAATGAATGTAATGCAAATTTGTAATATCAAAACACAATTATACATTGCTGGTCTTTAATAAAATGTAAAAAAAACGTCTTCATTAAAATGTTAGTGTTTGAAATTATCTCAATTTATTTAACAATCAGTTAAAAAGGTATGGATAATGCTTAATAACTGTTAACATTAAGCCTGATTGTGATGTAAGCCATATTCAGGTCAATAAAAATTGCAGAGATTTCGTGTAAAATTCAATTAAAATATATATTAATATATTGTGATATAATGTTGATATTAGCTTTTACCCAAAAAGAGTATCAAATCTTTGTCTTTTCGTTTAAATAGTATAAACACAAATTGCGTAAACCGCTTTTAACTGCTTTTAATGCCTATCAATAGACTGATTTTTGTAGATTTCCCATTGCAAGCTGTCATCCAATCTGTACAAAACAATTTCACCGAGTAACCCAAGTTTTGGCAAACGAAATAAAAAAGTTTCAATCATTTCCAGGGTATTCCCCAAGTCGAACCCAATCACAGAGGACGAACAGCTATCTGGCTGTTATTGCACATCTTTTTGGTTATTTTTTAAATTTTTTTGCAAACCAAAGTAATTGCAGATAATTTTATCAACAATATGCGTTTGTATGTATGCGAAAGTGCTACTCTCACATAATGATGGCACATTAATATGCGTTGATTGTTTGTGCACATGTCTTGAAGTGGGTTGTTTTGAGGGTGGGTGGCTTCATTTTTATGTGTATGTTGATTTGTTAGCATGTTTTTCATTGTGCTGCGCTTTTGTTAGCAACAACACTCGAAAATAGCACCTTGAATCATTATATATATATATAAACGATAAAGGTATGTGTAGATACGATAGCAGAGATTCTGTGAACTATATAGTTTACCTGCAGCTTTTGTTTAGCTGCTCCACAAAAGGCCAAAGTTCAACTGGTGTCTGCGGGTGGCAATGCAGAAAGAGACTGGCAGAGATATAGTGGAAAGGTTGCAACAAGATGTGTATGTGTGTGTGTGTGTGTGTGTATGGTAATTAGGCAAGGAAGCGAGCTGCATCTGCTGGTACTGCTGCTGCTGCTGTTGCTGCTGCAGTTGTTGCATGTTGCAGATTGAGAACAGAAAAAAAAAGCTTTAGGCGCTGCCTTTGTTTTCACCTGCCATTCAGCAAACGGTGTGACGCACATGCCATAAATAGCATCAGCTAGCAAAGTGGGTGGAATGCGGGTGGGTGCTGGGGATGGTTGCTATACAGGTGGATAGATAGATAGAAGTGGTTTTTAGGTGCTGTCAGTGCAGCTCACTCGAGATATGAATACTCGATTGTTCATTCGACTAGAATAAAACGATGCAAACGAATGTAATGCATCAATTTAAGTTTTTGCTTGCAAATAACAAACATAATCAAGTTTGTTGTTCTCAGCTGATGACTCATTTCGCGATAACGCAAGTGGCTTTTGCAGAGATTTTTTTTAGCGGCTTGAACCTGTTTTAACCGACAACAGCTGATAGCTAACCTGATTTGTTTTTTCAATAATGCTTAAATACAATATTTACTATATTTGTGTAATTATTGTGAGCTTTGTTAAAGAAAGGTTTCACATTCATTCTTGTTTCTTTGGTTCTTCCACAGTCTTAAACCTGTTTTATATCCGACTTTCTCCATCTTCTCAAAGCTCACTTCACTCACATACTCACACACTGCCTATATAGTAGCTTCTATAATAACTTCCTTATATTATTATAGCGCAATGCGTCTCGACACGAACTCAAATGTGGACTTTAAAGCGTTCGACTCCAGTTCCAGTTCCAGTTCCAGCACCACACCATGTGTAAGTCTTGAAGTTTTGAAGAAAAATGTTATGCCTAAACCGGCTCTTTGCTCTTTCATTTTCAATTAGCTTGTCAAATTGGATAATTTGGCCACTTGGGGTGGCTCACAGAAGACGGACTCACGTCTGCCCTTAACGGATTATTCCACACTTGGCGGGCCGCGGCACAATTGTAGTCCCTTTCCCCTATCCAAAGATGTCAACAATCGTCTAGTGATTTGGTAAGTCTTTAACCTGCCCATCCCACTGTGCCACGGATCAAGCTAAACCATTAATTCTGCTACCTAATAAAGGGATGGCGACATGACCACACTGGACGTGGACGCCATCACGAATAGCAGCGATGAAACCCTGACTGAAAGCAATTGCATATCGGAGCGCATTATCGCCGTTGCAGGCAATCAACTCAAAGAGGAGCTCAGCACAACCGTTAAGGGTAAGCCCTACGAATATACCCTATAAACGATGCACTTATTACTGCTCTTTTTTTATAGAGTGCCGCATTGGTGATGTGCGCGTTACGCGCGGATACAATCTGGCAGCCAAGTATGTTCTGCACACTGTTGCACCCGCCTACAAGGAGAAGCTTAAGACGGCCGCCGAGAATGCGTTGCACTGTTGCTACAGGTGAGCCTAGCACTTTTCTCTATTACACTTCGCTCTATTACAAGCGCTAATTCCTCATTTAGAAACGTTCTCTGCAAGGCCAAGGAGCTTAATCTGCGCACAATTGCCGTGTGCAATGTGAGTGGCAATCAAAAGACATTTCCAGCCGATGTCGCAGCGCACATTGCCTTGCGTGAGTACTACTACTGAAATCTAGTCTATACTGATCTGATCTGATTTGATTAATGCTTATCGTTTTGTTAGTCACAAAGCATTCGAGTTGTAGCTTTCCTATGATTCCCATTTCTATTATACTTAAGGTATACTCAACTTTCTCTAAAGTGCAAGCAATATGCTAAAAATATATGTTTTTCTGACATCTAACTAGGTTTGCTTAAGTTCTTATCCATTTCATTAGAGTATTTACAATAATAATCTAAATACTTGCGTATACTTGATTTATTTACTATTGCTCAATCACTTAGCTCAACGTACGAGTTAATAAAGTTGTTCTTTGTAGAAAAAAGCCCCATCAAATCAGCAATGTATATAGAATTTGTTATGTCCACAATCATTAACGCTTGTTTGTCTTCATTCACACTGGCAGGCACCATTCGACGCTTTCTGGATAAGTTTACACAACAGGTTGTGATAATGTGCGTCAACAGCAACGAGCGTGGCACCTATGAGGTGTTGGCGCCGCTCTACTTTCCACGCGATCAGCTGGAGGAACGCACTGCGCTGTGGCACCTGCCCAAGGATACCGGCGGAGAGTTGGGTGAGCCGCAGCATCTTGATCCGGACCGACAGATACGCATTATACGCAATCCGCAACACAGTGTGCACATGCGTAATCGTCATGGTGAGTGTTGCAAAAACAAGAACAGACGAACGATGACGTTATCGGTTATCAGCTATCGGTTATCAGTTTGTGTTTGCGTATGTGTCTGTTGGCTGTGTTTTTTTGATATCTTTCCCTTGGGCCCACTGTCTTGTTTTGCCCGTCAACAGCTGCCGATAATGTCGATGTCGATAAGATTACACCTCACACACACATACACACACACACACAGACACACAACCATTTGATATATGCTTGTGCGTTTGCCAAGTTCCCATACCCAATTCGAATCCATACCAATTTGTAGGGCTTCAGTTACGTTCCAAAGAGACTATCGCGTGGTCATTCAACGGCAAACGGCATCAATTTTACGTTGGTTTTCATTGCTTTAATATTTCACAACTGATTTAACAATTGCGTTTTAATTTGAACGCGCACACAAAACAATTTAACAAACATTTGTAAGTGGATAGTCAAAAGTTAAAAAACAAAATGGTGTTGGAATAGTGTTAAAATCACTCATAAAACCTATGTATAAATTTAAAAACATTAAATTTTATTGCAAAGGCATTTAATTGTTTTTCAATTATTCATAAATCTAATATAATGTCGTGACTATGTTCAACAACAAATCATGCGACTGACGTCACAGTCGATGTTAAAAAGTTTAACACAAAAGTGTTGCATACCTTCGGGCTGTTGCTTAAAAGGCCCACAAATAATACCAAACCTGTGTAGCACTCCAAAAAGCTGTTTGTTATGTTATCCGATCTATAAGTTCATATTTAAACTAAATTTGCGTTGCAAAATATAAACAAATAAGTTGAGATTGAACAAAGTTGTGTAGGAATGTTTTCTTTTTTAATGTCTTTCAGTTAATGTTCTGTTTTTGATTTTAATTTCAATACCTGAACTGGGTCTTCTCCGATTTTGCATTCCGCACGTTACGCGAGCTTATCAAAACAACAAAGTCATATTCAAACATTTGAATTAACTGTGCAGCTTATCAAGACAGTAGCTTAAGATGTGTGTGCTATCCATGTTTTGTTGCTGCTGCTGCTGTTGTTGTTGCTAATGTTGTTTTTCTCGCTGCTTGTCGTCTTGGCAAAGTTCTTCTTTTTGGCCCACTTAAATCATGTCAGCGTTTGAAAACAAACGCAGCACGCTTATCGTGCTCATCTGACGCCCCCACGGCTTCCTTCCCTGAACATCAGCTGGCCTTCCCTTTTGTCAGACTGCTCTCGCACTGGCTCGTGGGCTTAACCAAGCGCTTAACGTTGACGCTGTCGCTGCCGTCGTCGCTGTCGCTGTTGCTGTCACTGCTACAGCTAACAAAAGCGGCGTCTAAAAGCTGACGGCGCCGGCGTCGCTTTCAGTTAATATCAAATTACGCAGCTCTGAAGTTGTTGGTTGAGTGCTTAAGAACGGAACGTTTGCAACGCTGATCAGCAGCAGCAACAGCATTGAGACTAAGCTTTGATAATAGAACCGGCAAAAAAAACCAAAACACAAACAAATATGATAAACAATTCATTTGAGTTCTCATGTAAATGCATTGGCATAGCTCAATAAGCCAGAATAACAACTAAACTTGATTTTCTCTTGCTTTCTCTCAAACAGCTGACGACGATTCAGACGTTAGTCCACACGATATGGAAGGCAATAGTTCAGATCTGGAGTATGGCGCCAGGGATATGAATGGTCTAAGCCTCAACTCCTACAGCAGTGGACTGCAGGCACAGTTACAGGTATGCCTTCATCTATACTTACCAATTATTGTTTATAATTAAAATGTTTTTCACTTGCTTTAAGATGGATTTGGACAGGCAACATTTGCTGAGCGATCGGCCCAGAGCTGGCGTCTATGAGAGCGTCGTTGCCGAGGGTATTGAGGGCATGGAGCATCAAGAGCGGTAAGTGTTAATCAAAACAAAAAATGATAGGCAGAATCTGTTATACATATAACAGACAGGCTGATTGAAAAAAAAAATTATTTTGTTGGGACAAAGTAAATTTCAATTTCAACTCCTAAAAAGGTAAACAACTTTATACCAAATGTAATTTATAGACACATTAGGAAAAACCTTCTATATTTATAAGCCCTTAAGATGGTTAGCCTTTGTACAAAGGGAAAACCGCGCCTTCCTAATCTTAACTAAACAAAACTCTTCTTCAAGATATATAGTTTAATATATTTGAAAGAAAATTAACTCCTAACTTTATCGGTTACAAAGTTTATTAGATTAATAATTCTTATGGCATTTAAAACTAAAGTAAAGCAGCTGCAACTTAAAACACTCTCTATATCAGTTACCTAGCCAAAAAAGCTCAGTTGTCTCTTGTTTCTATTGTTATTTGTTTTTGTTGTTGCTGCTGCTGCCGCTTCTTCGTCTTCTTCGTTCATTCGTAGATAGATGCGAAGAGTCGCACGTAAACAGTCGCATTCATATCTGGACATATCAGATGTCCGGACGCTTGCGTCATTAAATACATGTTCTCAACCATTTACATTTACAGTTGAGTATAAATATCCGTCTGCTTTGTGTGTATAGAATATGCCAAAACACCCTATTCCCCATTCCCTATTTCTCGGAATACTCTTAAACAAATACTATTCGTGTGCCGGAAATATCTTAACCGTCTCTATACTCTTAAACAAATACTATTCGTGTGCCGGAAATATCTTAACCGTCTAACAAATGACTTCTTCTGAACGGGTTTTTGCTATCGTTTCACCAAGCCATTTGGATGCCTATGCAAATAAAATAGGACATTGGCACGCAAATGCGATGCATGCAATTGAAGTCCCTTTGCTTGCCCTTTCCAAAACCCCTTGAATAGTCTATTCGAATACACGTAAGGAGCCTGTTCCTTGGCCAGCGACGTCATTGTGACCAAGCTAACTGACCACGTCATTGATTGCATGTCCAAAACCCAAATTTATTTTTGGACAAACACTTGCCAAATATAAGTACTCAATGGCTGAGCTTAAAATAGTCGAGCACGTGTCTAAATGGGGTTCGGAACCCTTGGAAATCGTTGTTTGAATGTCAAGCTATAGATAGTAAATAATCATAATAATAAATTATGCTTCCTTGTGTTATGAAATTGTTACTTTAAATAGCTTGAACAACTTTTAAGACAGCCCCTCATATCAGTTCACCTTAGTTTATCTTTATTGTGTCTTTATTTGCATTTCACACTTAAAATAAATCCAAAATATTCCAAATTGAATTTCAAGTATTTCGTAATGCATCAATGTCAATGCGATGTCATTTTTCTACTGTCAACTTAATTATGATCGCCTTACTGCTACAACATTCTTCCCTTCTCCCCTTGCAAACCACTTCCTCCCCTTATGGTAGCTGCCTTGCCTTAAAATGTAATTTACACGTGATTGTTGCAGTTCAATGAATGCAACCGCACATTTTGTTCCACTTGCGCTTCGACTTGTTCTCGTATCGTGTGTCATCGCATTTTGTAGTCATTTAAATGTTAATTAAATCTTAATAAATTTAATTTATTTATATAAGAAATCGGAATACAAGTACGTGCATTCATATAATCAGGCCAAGCACTCGGCGCGACTGGTTCAGTACAATATTTAAACGGGTTCACAGAAGCTGGCCAATACACGTCATACCCTGTACATATCAATAATTTCAATACAGGGTAAATAGGATCACATGCTTTCTTTGTTAATGGCTGACAGTTTGTATTTGTTTGTGTGTTGGCTATATGCTTTGGCTTTAAATGAAAATTGCGCATACGTCATGTTGCGCTGTCCAAAAATATGGCACAAGAGAACTCCAAATCGGACGGCTCTCAACTGAATTCGTTGGGACAGACATGACATTTGCATTATGCGATTGGCGGCTGTCAAGCTTGCAGTCAGGCACTCAGGCAGGCAGGCTGGCAGGTAGTATGTCCTTGGTATAGTATATCCTGTGCACCCACCACAGTTGTTGTTGTTATTGTTATAGTAATGATAGTTGGCTTTTTTTTCATTTGCTTTTGCTGTTGATGTCATTGTACAGCTGCACTAAATGGCGCAGACGCAAGAGAAAGAGCGTACGAGTCTGTCAGAGAGAGAGAGATTGAGAGCATTGCTGCTGCTGCTACTGCTACTGTCTCTTGGTGTACATACGTACCAGCCCAAATACGAGACAGTTGAGAGCATGGAGCGAAATATTTAGTTCGGTTGAAGCACATTCGAAGAGCAAACGGCGTTCAGTCGAGAAACGCAGCTCGTGACGAACGGTCGTGTGTGTTCGTGAATACGGTTCGAATAGATTGGTCCAACTGATTTATATAAACTCAATACTTATACCCATACCCTTATACATATATAATATATATGTTTCGGTTTTCAAATAATTATTATTATTGACGCCGCTTCCGTACGAAACGCAAAAGTCTGGCAAATGTTAGCTGCCACATCTTGAGAAAAAATATTGAGAAATCTATAAATAACCCTAATTGAAAGAGTCAAATCTTCTGCGCCATTTGTGTCAATTGCCAAAAAAAAACCAGAAAAAAAAATAAACCAGTCAAATAGGCAAATTCCACAAAAGTTCTTCGTTTAACGTTGTGCTCGATCGATAAACCTCTAAAACAAAAAAGGGGGAAAACAACATAATTGAACAGCAACAAAAAAACTGTATAGCTAGCAAAAGGAAAGTAGCAAAACAGAAAGAAATCAACCCACCCAACAACCACCACCACCCAAAAACTATCTAAGCCAACAAACAAACAAACACACACACACACACAATGACAATGCTTGAGGGCATGACGTCCATTGACTTGGGCTCCAGTCCCATGCAGGAGACCACTGGGGACATGATGGCAGCCGATGAGCTCATGGAGACGCCGGAGGAGAGGTAAACATTGGTCTAGAACCGAACAAATCAATTGAACGTTTTGCCAGTCACTACTCATTCAGTGAAGTCAAGATTGAGCCCCTTTTTTTCCCACTTCTCAGCCCACCCACAGTCCATGATGGAATCACGCACAGCACGAAACTGTTAGCTCATGACGTTTGTTTGTTTTTAATTGCGTGACGTCATTTGGTGTGACCCCTCCACCCCAGAAACCCTTACAAATTCCTCAGTACCATTCAAGTGAATCAGCTCCTTATTCGACTCGGTTATTGCTCATATTTTCAAATGCTGCCGATACCAATAAGGTCCTTTAAGGCAGCTCATCGGCAGTCATGCATTATTGAAACCACGTTTACGACCCTGAGAATGGGCTGCCTAGCACCGACCAAACCCACATCTATACATTAAAGTTTACCTGCCTATATATTCCTATCCGCCTTACCTGTCAATTGAAACCTTAACAATAGCATGCAATTTGCGGGCAGGTCAGTAGGGGGTGGGTTACAGTAGATGTTGGCTTAAGTGGAATATGTTCGTATTACTATGATTGTAAATGCGCCTTAGGCAGTGACTATTGTCGCTAAGTACGAGCTGTTCTGAGACATAAAACTGCATGTTAATTGAACACATTTAGATAATGAATTTCAACAAATGCAAGCGAATTTCTCACACTGTTCATACCGCATGTACATAATTAGAATATGTTTTATAAAACTTTTAATATAGATACTGCGTCACAATGCGTCATATTTGTTCGTATGTATGTTTGTAGAGAATGCTTCTTTATCTGTGGGGATGCGCTGCAGATGCTGTCGCTTGGCTTATCATTTAACGGTTTATGAACTTATCTCACAGGCCAGTCAGCTGCTGCGCTAACTGCTACTGCGTCACTTTGCAGAGGTCTAATAAACACATAAACAATCGCAGCATTAACATTTTGGTAGGCGTGCGTGTACATAAATTTATGACAGAGTCAAGTGAATCAGTTTACACTGAGCTAAAATACTTTTTATTTGGTCCTTTGTTGTAAATTTCCCCCTAAACAGTTTGTGTTAACATTTTAAGCTTATGTTAAAGCAAAGTCAGCAACCGCGATCTGTTTACATACTGTTAAGCTATTGTTGCGTGTTGATGATCGCAATGCTATCTGAATTAGTAAAATTCCCCTTAAAAAACATTGCAATATACTTAGTGTATTTATTTATATGTATATATTCTACATTAACTAATAATTAATTGCGCTGCTTTTTAAGCTTATCGCACAAACATTTGCGCTTATTTTAGCACAACAGTAAAGCAAAACCAATAACTTGATGCTCTTTCTCATACGCCTCATAAACGCAATACACCTTTCTAAACACATACAAATTCAAGTCAACACACACAAAGAAACGTGAATGCGAATGTGTTGCGAATTTGAAAGCAGTAAAGCGAGGTGAACACAATTACGAATTACGATTTACGAATATTACGGAGACTCGAGCGCATCAACAGCAACTGAATTACTTAAGTGACAGTAAAATAATCTTGAAAGCTACCTGAATTAATGTATATTTATACGCTATACTTATGTACGCATGATCTAGTTATCAGTAAGCTATTAGCACGTTTTTAAGATTACTTTGGAGCTATGGGGAATTTGGGAAGTGCTTGTAAATCATTGAGTCAATCTAAATGAATGCCTTTGCTGATGTTTATCACAGATATGAACGACTTCTACAGCGAGCACAGGTTGAGGATCTGAATGAGGTATCTGGAATCGGTTGTCTATATCAGAGTGGAGTGGATCGCTTGGGTCGACCTGTGATTGTATTCTGCGGCAAATGGTTTCCAGCACAGAATATTGACTTGGAGAAGGTAAGTTATTACTATTTGACTAATTTTTCATTGATGTAACTTATATGCTCTATTTGCTTGTTTGTCTAGGCTCTATTGTATCTGATAAAGCTGCTGGATCCGATTGTCAAGGGCGATTATGTCATTGCATACTTCCATACACTCACATCTACAAACAATTATCCATCGTTGCATTGGCTGCGTGAGGTCTACAGTGTCTTGCCATATAAGTAAGTTTGAAGATTGGAAACACTCGGAAAGGCATATGTTCACATTTTCCAACTTTTTTGCACAGATACAAGAAGAATCTGAAGGCCTTCTATATTGTGCATCCCACATTCTGGACTAAAATGATGACCTGGTGGTTCACCACATTCATGGCACCAGCCATCAAGGCCAAAGTGCATTCGTTGCCCGGCGTGGAGCACTTGTATTCGGCCATTACAAAGGATCAATTGGAAATACCCGCCTATATTACAGAATACGATATGGCGGTAAGTTAATAATATATATATACATTCTGCAATGCTCTTTGACTAATCTGTTTATAATTTTTCTTACAGACCAATGGCCTGCATTATTTTAATCCAGTGCCGACTGCCTCGTAGATGGCGGCCATTGTGGCTGTCTAGACGGCTGTTACCACCACCAGAAGTATATACACACATAAATACAGATACAAATACAAACTCACACACTTAACAAACACACATACACACAACCACATATACAGACTCAAAAGTATAATGAATTTTTTTATAAATTTTATAGAATGATGTTTATGATTGTTTTCTTTATTAAGTATAAGTAACTTTTTTGTTGTGTTGTTAAAATAGAATTTTTGTGTAGGTTTAATGTTGAAACTAATCAAATTGAACGCGAGCTGATCATGTGTAGAACTAGAACATTGATATATATATTGTTATCCGATAAAGCAAGAACAAAAGAAACCCGCAACCTGATAGCTAAATTAAATGTATAAAACTCAAAAACAAAAAGGCAATTATAATAACATGTAAAACATTCTTATGAAGTGCATGAAACTAATAAGCTATCCAATTTGGTTAATTTGCTATAACTTAAATAAATAAGCAATCGTTATTTGGCCTACTTGAGGAGCTAAATTGCCGGCAAGCTGAACAAATGAAGAATCCAATGTATTTAACAAATGAAAATTGTATTTTGGCCCATGTACTTATGTATGTACATTTAGTGCATATGCTAACTGCTTATCTGTTTAAGGCTCAGATAAGTTATACTAACACAATAAATACGTACATACAAACTATAAATTCAATTGTAATTATACACAACAAACGAGAATATGAAAGCGTTAAACAAGATTATATACACCCATACATATAAATAAAATATACAAAAACAAAACATAAACATTATAAATAGATATATATGTATATCAAGGTAAATAAAAACAAGAAACCCAAAACGAACATCATATATACATGTTGATATTTTGAAGTTGTTGAACGCAGGGGAAAATAAGAAATCTTTTGTAGATATCTACTTACATAACTAACAAATTAAATTTACATTTAATTAATATATTAAATAATACTTAATTAGAGCTCACCGTAAGGCCCGCAATTGAAACACCAATAAACGAGAACAACCAAACGATAAACACACACACCAATACACACAAACAAAAACACACACACACACATTAAGTCCTTGTTTTTCTTCCATGCACCTTTTGCGCTCAAAATCAAGTAATAAAAAAACCAAAAACCAATTACAAAGTAATACTATTTAATTAGAAAATTACTAAGCGTTTTTTCTCGACTTAACTATAGCACAAGCAACAAATTTTTGAGATTGGTCAAACTAAAACAAAATCAAAAACCAACAATTAATTAAGCAAACTTTCGTATCTAAATGTAGTTATTAAAATATATAAATAATATCTTTTTTCAATTAGGGCACTCACGCGAAAGCAGCACACAACCAATTCAATTCTCCAATGCTGAATACTTAAAACTTTCTAGACAAGAAATATGTAAAAGATCAATATTTATTACATATTAACTAAAACAATTACAAAGCAAAGCAAAACACCAATAAAGACAAAGAAAAAACAAAACAAAACCTAGCAGCAATAAAGCAAGCAGAGCATAAAAACAGAAGTAAAAATGCACTCAGGGATTGATTTAATGCAACCAAAACCAAAATGAAAATATATATAAAACAAAACAAAAAAAATACAAATTTAAATAAAAGAAGTACGCTTTTTGGAACCACAGCAAATATCGTAAACCTTTTTGCATTGTTGCGCCCATTCGCAATTTGGCTGCCTGGCTAGTACCTAAAAAACTTTATAAATAATTCAAAATGAAAGTTAGCATTTAAACAATATGATATATATATGATATGAGAGATTAGCAAATGTTTTTAGGCTCTTTAATAAATGATAGGCAAAATAAAAATTGTATTTTCAACATACCAAACAATTATGCCAAAAAAAACAACAAAAAACAACTAAGAAAAACTAACTTAAAATTTTTTATTGCTATTAACAAATTAATCAAGTTATATTTATATTGTTGGAACGTATAGCAATTAAATTGCTTAAAACATACACTAATCATTCAGACATACAAAAACTATATATATATATATTTTTGTCACCCACACAAACACACACACACACACACATACTCACACTTGCATAACTAGATTCTCAAATATACAAGAAACATATACGTTTGTATGGTAAATAAGAGAAATATTTAACTAGCAGCAATATACAAAATAATACTACAAGTACATTCTAAGCAAAAGCCCACAGAACATAAATATATATACATATATAGTTTTTACAACAAATAGAGAAATTTACCACTGCATAGACGAATAAATAGGATGTGTCAACTGAACGCATAGTCAAAAAACAATACCATATTTATCACAAACGTGAATGCATTTTCTATACCCAAGCTGTAGGTGAGCTGTTCGGTGTCATATAAAGAAAAAAAAAACTCTTTAACTTTTACTAACTTAAACCAAAACTCAACCCAACCCAGTTATGCCAAGTGTTCCTTCGACAAATGTACTCTTACAAAATTTCCTAATACATTTGTTTGGATTTTGTTTTGAAAGTATTTGTAGATATTTTAATATATAGTTTAGTAATGAAGCCAACTATATAAAGCTTTTTTGATTTGATTAAGAGCCCACAATATTAATTTGGTTAATACTAAACACTAAAAAATGGTGATTTGTTGCTAAAAATAAAAGAAAACCAAAATTGTTTGTACCTTGAAAAACTTGAAAAATTCTGCGATTGAATTTAGTGTAGCATAATATTGTATTTTTAAAGAATTCCTTATACATAGTTGTTAAAGCAAAATTCTATATAGTATATACAAATAAAATGTTAAAAAAAATATTAAAAATTGAAAGAAAAATTGGATTAAAAATCATGGCACAAACACAAAAGCAAAATTTAGTTAAGTTTTTCAATATGAAATTCGAATCCTACTTTCCTGTTTTGTATATAATATTTATGTACGAAGTAACAATTTTAATTGGTAAATTAACAATAATATTAAAAGTAATAATAAAAGAACATACGCTTTCGTTAAAATTAACCAATTAACCTTTTTTATTGTGTACACTTATTATACTTTTAAGCTCTTAAAAACATTTTAAAAGCACCGTTCCAAGGCCAAGTGTGACCATTTCTTTTAATTTATTAATGCCAATTGTGACACTTTATTGGGAAAGTTCGAAATCCCTATCAGTTACAAACTGTCGCGTGTGTGTGTGTGTGTGTTGGTTTAATGTATTACCAGCTTGGTTTTTGCTGAGTTTGGCATATATTTCTCCTTGTACTGATCGAACATACGTTCCAATTCCTCCATTACCTTGCCATGCACCTCATCCACATAGGCTTGATCCGGCTGCTCACTTTTTATGACATCAATTGGCGCTCCAACTGTAACAGTTCAAATTACTTTAGATATAGAAATCAAGATAAAGATCACTTATCTTAACTTACCAACTTGTACAATGGGTCGACGGTATGGCAAGAAGCCGAACGTATAGTTAAAGAATCCACGACCCACTGGTATCAATGGCGATATGCCTGTCAACTTCTTCACTATCGTCTGTAGGCGTCGCAGCAACGAATCTGGTGGATTATCCACCTGATCGAAGATGTCAACTTCACCAAATGAGATCGTAGGCACAATGGATGAACTGTTTGTTGTGAGAGCAAGAGTTTTAGTATTCGGTGTCATATGGCGAATACAAGTATTAACAACAAATTACCCCGTTCTTATGGCAAGTTTAACAAATCCCTTGCGATTCTTGAGCGTGAGAATGTATTTGCCGGGATGCGAATCGAGTGCCTCCTGAGCACCACCAACCAGAATGGCCACTGCATTCGATGTGAAACCATCGCGATTGCATGGATGCTTGGGATCATTGGGTTTGGTAAGATAGTAGATCAGCGACTCCTTGGAAACCGATATTGAACCCCACCAACGCAAAACATCCCTGAGGAAGGGTACCACAAAGTGCTGATCGAGTGTTGCCAACTTGGGACGCACCTGGGGAAAGAGCCTAAGCCAATGGCTAATGTCAAGGCCCATATTGATGCTTATGCCCGTTCTGTGCGCAAGTGATATAAATACATATGTATACAGTTAATACTTGTGAGTTGATAAGATATCTTTAGTTGTGCACTTACCCAAGAATGCCATGTGGAAAGCTGGCAAGTATATAGTTTTTATTGGCCGGCAGATCGGCAGTCTTAACCAATTGAACGGGGAAATAGCTACGATATATGCGAGATAAGTAATTGCTGCGATTTATCATCCAACTAGAAATAAACAAAGTGAATTAGAAATCGAATAAGCAGGAGTTAGTGTATAGATCTACCCATTGCCATCCATTCCAGAGCGAGTTCGTCTGTGTTGCACACATATGTAAGCAATATAGATTACGAGAAGAGTTCGTATCATTAATCCACCATAGAACTGCAGTAAATACAACTATAATAACTCTAATCAAATCGCTAACACTTGAATAGTTCTTACCAAAAGTGCGGCCATTAGCAACAATGATGTCATAGGTAGTGAGAAGAAAAATAACGTGAACATGCCAGTGACGAATGTTTCCAAGCGACGCTTGGGCGGCACATTAACAGGAGCCCATTCGACTTTCATGGTGATCTGATGTATATATAAAAGCTAGGGTGGGCTAAATTTAAAAGCTTCACAGCACAAGCGAGCGAGCGACTAGGTGGGCGACCCTTCAACGACTGAATATTAAAACGAATTTCAAATGTATTCTTATCCTTATCGCTGGAAGCGACCATCCGAAATCGCTGTTAACACTTTAAGAACCAAGTTCACTGATTAGTTGGCGATAAGTCGTGCTTGATAAACAAATACCATTCCACGTGGTAGCTCGAATTATGTTTAAAAATACATTGCTCCACTTTCTGTGTCTTTAGATCGAAGCGATTATTACACTTGTAATCGTTTAATGTATGTGTATCGAACCTATTTGATTAGCAATACACTATCAGTAGTATAGGCTGTGAGCAGTCTGGCGACTTGTTTTCAAGTGACTTCAGTTAATTAGACTTTTCAGCTAGTGGCGCTTTTGTATTAACTAGTTTCGCCATATATAGTTGTAGGTATGTTGATATACAGGGTACAAAGATTGCGACGTGGTTATCAACAGAGCATGTACCCGTTGGAAATGGTTTAACAGGGTATAATCTTGCTGTGCATGTTTCCCAACATAGTGATGTGTTTACAGAGTATCTTCCTTTCAGGCATTGGCTTTGGTTAACGTACATTCAAAATTAAAATGGTTCTTATGTATGTTTCTATGCGTCACTTAGTTTATGCACATTGTATTTGTACATAACGATTTGACCTTTAGAGTGTGAAAAACTACACACATATCTACAAATGTATATTGAACAGACCTACAGAAATACATACATATGTAAATCGTAGTTCGCCCTGTGTAAAATTTTGTTGTGTGTGGTCACTGAGCTGCGATAAGAGAATCCAACGCATTGTTTCTAAATTAATCTATCTGGTAATGTGCTGGTCACAATCTTATCAGCTTATGTGAATAGCTTATTAAGCTGTCAGCTCATACATAGCTTACAATGTTGCATGCCCATTCCATAATATGCTTACTCATGCCGTATGTCGATCACTGCATGGCCTTATCATATAAGTCACTAATATACAATTGTTGAGTCAACTTATGGATTCACGCGACTTGTTTTATAACTAGAATAAGAGGGCATTTCAAAATTGTGCTTCAACGTGTTATAGTTAGCTTTTTTTCGTTCAGTTAACTCAACTTTAGTTGCAAACAGCTTAGGTAGTTAATGTACGTCACATATAACTAGTTTATTTTAAATATATTACTTATGAAGGTTAGCGGTTAGCGTATCAATAGATACTATGACACAAGTTTTAAATAAAAGTGGGAGAATATGTCAACGCAAAATCAAATATACAAAAAATCGTAAAGCATTTGTGTTATACCTTTTAATTGAACGCAAAGGTTTAACTTTATTCAGTCAACCGCTTAGTAATTTTTTAAATAGTTTAGCCTCTGTGAATGATAAAAAATACCACGTAATCGTTTAAATCTTTACCTCTTGATTTTCAAAATACTTACCGGTTAACAAGCTGTAAAATGAGACCATATAGTCAGACATAAAAAATAACAAATGTATTCACCTTCTTTTCTAAGTCTGGGCACACTTTTGTTTATGTGAGCTGTTGCGCATTGTTGGTAAAAATAAAAGGCCATGTATAAATTTTCTACAGTCGTGTCCTATTAAAGTGAATTGCCATGAAAATTTCATTTAACTCGAATATACACACACATTTGTTGCGCCTCGGTAAAAAACCACATAAATTCCATGGCCACCGAGGAACATCAGCGTTTGGCCAATATTGTGAAGAGCTGCCATGAAAGTTTACGCCAACTAACTAAATTGTATGGAGCGGAACGCGCTTGGCAGGAGCATACAGGACCCCACAATGCTGAAAAGCTGGCGGAATATGCGGATGCAATGCAGCAGTTGGCTGGCATCTGGGAAGCAAACGCCAGTAAAACAGAGTTTCATGCACGCAGTCGCATCAAGTGGGCTATCGACTATATAACCAAATACTTTTTCATCGAGGGCATTTATTTGCAAAAGCGACTGCGGGAGCAGCGTTTGCTGGCCTCTTACAACGAGCTGGCTGCTGTTGAATGCGCTTACATGGACGAGCCTCCAGACAAACTACGTGTCCTGGATGTGGGCAGCTGCTTTAATCCCTTTGGCAACACTCCGCACCTGGAAGTGACAGCCCTGGATCTCTGTCCGGCACCGGGAGCACATGTCCTACAGGCAGACTTTCTAACAGTTGCGGTGGATGCCACACTCTTGGAACCTGAGATCAACGATCAAAGTGTTAAACGGTTGCCTGCAGGCTACTATCACTGTGTTATATTTAGCCTGCTGCTGGAGTATATGCCAAGTGCAGAGCAGAGATTGCTTTGCTGCCAGAAAGCCTACGAGCTATTGCAACCTGAGGGAATCCTAGTCATTATTACACCCGATTCACAGCATGTTGGAAAAAATGCTAGCATCATGAAGAACTGGCGATTCGCCCTAGCCAAGCTGGGCTTGTTACGCGTTCGCTTCGAAAAGTTGCCACATATAACTTGCATGGTGTTTCGTCGGGCCATCAGTCAGCATTTGTCGCAGCACTGGGCTAGCGTACATCGGGAGGAGGGCATTTGTGAGACAATCCGCATTCCACAGGATGAGCATTAATTGAACTTTTAAGTTGTTGTCAATATATTTTTTAATCTAATGGATGTGTACTTAATCGATCGTATATAAATTTATAAGTTCCTTCTTTTAACTAATTACTATGTCATAAATAATAAAAACTAATGCAGTTGTTGTGATTCCTGCTTGAGGGGAACTACAGCAGTTGCATCCGTATGCTGGATAAATAGTGCTGGGCCAGCAGCACTGTTCGCCTGACGCTTCTTTGTGGCTGCTTGCTGCATTATGTTGGGAGGCAGCGGTTTCTTGCGATCCGCTTCCCATTCAGCACGATGCAATCGCTGGCGATGCTTGTACATGTTGGCATTGGAAAAAAATGTTTGCGGACAGTTTGGACATGTATATAGCACCTCGCCCGTGTGCGTCGATGTGTGCTCCTAAAACCATACTATTAGACTTTAATTTATTATGGGAATAAAAACTTTACTTACTCTTAAATCCTGCGGCCTCTTAAATGCCTTCTCACACATGGTACAGCGGAACTTTCTTTCGCATTGATGATTATGGTAAATGTGTCGTTTCAGTGCGCGAGAATTGGTGGACGTCTTGTCGCAGATGGGACATCGATGCTCACCACACGGTGGTTCGTGTACTGTTTTCATGTGCTGCTTAAGACCAGTCATATGACGTAACCAAGTGCCGCAAATTTCGCATTGCACAGGATCAGGTTTGGGGCGCGGCGTGTCGGAATGCTCCATTTCGTGATGTTTCTTTAAATTTGCCTGAGTACGCAACGTTTTGCCACATTTGTCGCAAATGATTGCCGTCTCCGGATCGTGCATATGTCGCCGGTGCTCTTTTAGCTTGCGCTCTGTGGGTAGCCTGCAAGAATATAAAGTTAAGAGTGGGAACGACATGAAATAACTTTTACTTACTTTTTATTGCATTCAGGACAAGTATATTTAAAGTCCGACTTGGGCACATGTTTGGACATAACGTGATACGCAACGGCGGCTTTTGTGGTAAAAGTCTTGGAACACTTATCACACGGATACATGCGCTTATCCGTTTGTGGATTCTTGTGGGTTTGCTCGTGCGCGTCCAGTGTTTTGGAGTCCTGAAACACACGACCGCACCGAGGGCACATAAAGTGATTAGGATCATTGTGAACCAGCACATGCTCAGCCAGACCGCGGCGATTATGAAACTTTCGACCACAACAGGCGATGTAGCCACCCTCAATATTATGAGACATGCGCAAATGTCGAAGCATATCTGCAAAATTGGGCACTAGGAGATTGCATATGTGACATGGCAGTTTCTTAAAAAAATCAAAAATAATCCCATCATATTCGTTTTGTTGCGCTTTACGCTTTGCGAGCTCCTCGCGACTCATTCGTACCGGCGGCACAAGCGGTTTTGGACGCTTTCGGTATTTTTTGGGCTTGACCACAACCCGTTTTGGTATTTCTGCATAGCGCTCCTCTGGCTCAACATCCGGCAGACTGTCGCCAGAGTTGCTGTCGCTACTCTCGCTCGAACTGGCGCTATCTTCTGTTCCAAGTAATGCTTCTGCGGCCACAAAGTCCATGTCCTGATCATGATCACGATCACTATCATGTTCATCATCAGACGGAAGTTCCCTTTTCGGACTAACCGAAGGCGATTTTGGCGGTGTTTTTAATTTTTTCGGTGGTCGGCCACGTCTAGTGCTTCTACGCAGTGGTTGAGCTTCATCTGCTGATTGCTTACTTGCTGTTGCTGCTGGTTTTGCAGAGGAATCAAGATATTCAGCCAATGGTCTGTCCCCATCTGAGTCACTGGCGATTGTTAACCTCTCCCTTTTAATGCGCTTCTTATTAGTTGCTGGATGATCGACACTAGCACGTTTGGTTGCACTGCTATTTTCTTCAAGCACTGGTTCCTCTATCATTTCAAGCTTGGGTAGCGGTTCAAGTTCGTTAACTTCTACTTTGACATCACCAGTTGCAAAGAAATCCTCGGCCAGTGCATCCAACTCACCGCTAAAGGCAAGAGGATTGGTTGTTTCCGACTCGTCACAAAACTCAATAGGCACATCCTTAATATCGCAACGCCGCTCCTGGTGTGTATTATAGACGCGTTGATAGAATACGTTAAAGTTGCTTACGCACTCCCAGCATTGGTAGCAAATTTCCTCTCGCTCGCTACCCGTTGTGCTGCTAAGCTGCATAAAAACCAAATTCAAAAATTTGTACTTTATTAAACAACACAAAAATAAACAAAACACGCCGTTACCTCTAGCCAAAAATGTTTGTTTATTGTGTTGCAAATATTAAGCCGCAAACCAGCTTCGGAAAATATTTTGTAGGATTCACCGATCTTGCAGCGGTCAAAACAAAGCACACACGCTTCCATAGCTAAATGTATTTCGTTAACCCGTTTTAAGAGCCAGTTACATAGCCATTTGTTAATAATTAAAAAATTGTTTAAAAATTTGTTTTCTATTTGTTTGTTTCGACTGATTTGTGGTGGTAAGATGATTTTAGAAGTTTAGCTATCGATAACATTTCTAGTGTATACCTACAAAACATTAACAGCCTTTCATAAAACGGCTACACTGATTTCATTTCAAATAACAATGCGATATACATCAGTCAGTTCGTATTCAACGGTTGTGAAGTGTAGTCGTGAAAGAGATAAGGTTCACGCGGCATAAGTTTTTGATAGACTTTCTAGAGCGATATATAACGTACAAGTGTCAAAGAACGTGCGGTGTGTGTGCAGCAGTCAAACATGTAAACAAAGAGATAAACAACTCAATCAATGTACAACAAGGCACCCTCAAAAATGATGCGTTTCTGACAAAACAAACAGTAAAAAAAATTTAAAAAGGGCAAAATACAGCACAATTTTGCAATTGCCTTGGCAACTACAATAACCATTTGTAATTGAACGAATCGTTTTTTACGTTTTATGTTTGCTTCTGCCACTGTTCGTCTGTCTGCAAAATTAACACTTTTTCTCAGCTGTTTGGTTGTTAAATTGTCTGCTTGGTTGGCCAATTGTCGATTTTCATTGGTTTTTTTTTTCGTTTTAAATGGGTAATAACTTGTCAGTTTGTTACAAAACGGCCTGTGCCATAAAAGAAATTGTCTATTGACTTCCTTTATTTTGCATATAAAAATTTTTGTGTATTTGTTTGGCTAATTATAAGCTCACTTGAACTTGGCCAACTTCAATTTAATTTTTCGCTTGCATTGAAAATTTCATGACACATTTGCAACAACAACAAGAACAGCAACAACAAGCGACTTCCTTTATTAGACCTTTTACTTTTCTTTATGAATGAATGCGCAATAGTTTCGTATACATATGTACATATTCGCTTACCCATTCACTAAGTGCAACTAAATAGTAACCTGTTGCCGTTGCATTCCGCATGGACTTGGGACTTGGGACTTGGAACGGGCTCGACTCTATGTGCGGGAATCTATGCGGCAGCCGGTTCGCTTTAACTCACCTTACCTCGCCGCGCATCGCGTTTAGCCTGGTCTGGTTTTGAATTTTCTTTTACGTAACGCCTAGTCAGGCACGAGCCAACCTAGTTAACAATTTTGAAGACTGACAAGTGCCCGGTTTGTTTCATTTTCACTATAATTTGTTGTTTTGTTGTTTGTTGCACTTGCCAAGCAGTCAACCACCCATCCAAACCCAGCGAGACTCGAGGAGCAGCACGTTTTTATTATCGCACATTTCTTATGTGGAATATTAATAGGTACACCGAGCAGCAGCGGCAGCAACAATAACTAAACCATAATAATACTAGCATTGCTTCGAGGAAATGAAAATCGAAAAGTTTCGTTCATTGGCCAACTGACATATAAACTGTGCATAACTAAAACCTTTGAATTAATTCAACATTCTACACAGAGAACAAGCAGCTGACGCATAATAATAATAATAAATATAATAACAAGAAAACAAAACTGTGCAAATTTTTATCTAAATAGGCAAAATGAGTCAACAAAAGTTTTGTGCAATTTTGCGAGCTTTGCTTTTGTCAACTGTTTTATTGTTGACATTTGTTGACCAGAGTCAAGCTTATGGATTTGGACGTTGCCCAAAGTATCCATCGATGCCGAAGTTCAACATGAGTCGCGTAAGTTTACAAATCAAATGGACGACTGCAATAAATGTTTATGCAAAAGTTTAATAACAACAATAACAGCAAAAACAAAATCACCTGTGAAATGTTCATCATTAATTAGTACAAGGCGTCGGGTCTGGTAGTTTTTTTTTTGTGTATTTAAATATAGATTGTGCATAAAGATGAACTTGAACCAATTTGTGGTCTGTAACTATGTAAAAGTGCAAACCAGTTTACAGCAAAGAAGATATAACAACTTAATAAAACTTATAAACACATATTCATTTGTTTGCATCGTGATGCTGTCAATGCTGCCAATGGCAAACAATCCACTTCTTTATCATATTCAAGAAGCCAACTATTACCACCTGACCATGTATGTTCAAGCCAAGCCACTAGCTAACGTCATTGGCACGCCAAGGACAACAACAATGAGACCAAAGATCAAAGAGCTGTGGTTTGTGTTGTTGCGGCTACTTTTTTTTTTTGTAATTTGGACCAACTAGAAAATTGCCTTAATCAATTTGGCAGCACAACTACATAAATCAGACGAGGGGGTGGGAATATATAAACGCATTCAATTAGTTGAACGCCTTGAAATCACTTAGATACCGCATTTAGAAAGCAAAGAAAGAAAAGTGAATTTCTTAAATTTAAATGTAATCATTTCAAAACTATATTTCATGCGTAATTTGTATATCATGTATGCAGCTCCTCTTTAACATTGCGTTGAGGATGCAACATCATTGGACTTTGTGCTTGGGTCTAATTGGATAAGTTGTCAAGTCCAATTGAGCTGTTGATTAAGCGTAAGCGTATTAAATCACTTTGACATCGTTCGTTTATGTAGGGGGGCAAAGACCCCGACCCCAGGAATAATTATGTATCAACAAGTGAGGCTTTAAATGGCACTGCCCATAGCAATATCAGCTGCAAGCTATCAGTGGGATCAGCTACTGGGCACCGCTTGAGCTTTACCAGCGATAAAACCAGTTTACTAAAATACCGAATAAATAAATGCTTTAAGCATGTTTATGCTTTACGCAGGGAGCGTTGATTTTTTTCTTTCATTTTTTTTTGGTTTGGGTTTGTTTTTGTATAATAGTAACCCAGTTAATTGCTTACTCATCGCTTACTCAAAGTGAAACGCAGGCAAGCAGATCTTATTGATATTGTTT
The DNA here is from genome assembly GCA_035044725.1 of Scaptomyza caliginosa. NCBI lineage: Eukaryota > Metazoa > Arthropoda > Insecta > Diptera > Drosophilidae > Scaptomyza > Scaptomyza caliginosa. Next base: position 396,644 of record JAWNNR010000317.1, read on the forward strand.
TTTAACTATTTTTAGGTACTTGGTCATTGGTTTGAGGTGGAGCGTTCCTTCTATTTGCCAGAGATTGCCTCGGGCTGTACTACATTCGAGTTTCAGCCTTATAACAAAGCAGATCTATCCAGGTTTAACAACTTTAAGCTGGAAGTGTCCATAAAAACCGTAAATCGCATGTAAGTAAAGCGCTTCAACTTATGTTTTAAAATATTATATATATATATATTTATATTTGTATGTATAGCACCGGTAATCCCAATGTAAATCTCGGTTATGCGACACCTGAGAACAGCAAATCTTCCATAATGGACTTTAAGGTATGTCCACAGAACAATTTATACAGATCACCTGATCATAACTTTATTTTTTTTATCCTATTTGTTATAGTTCAACACTCGCTTTCCAGAGGTAATTGCCCGCTTGTTGCCCGGTTCTGGTAAATACCAGGTGCTCTACACTGACTATGATAACTTTGCCATATTGTGGTCCTGTGGTAGTATTGGCTCCCTCGGCCACGCTGATCAGATCTGGATACTTGGACGCGAAACGGACTTTGTAGTTGAGATCCGTGAGAAGATCTACGATGTACTCAAACGACTTTCCCTAGATCCCGAAAGACTGGTGCTTAGCAAAAATACAAACTGCCCAAAATTGCACTGATTTCACATCTACTTAGTTATAACTTATTGTTAAAGTATCATATTAAATGTATATTGTTTAGTTCTTAGGCTTTAGGTTGCTGTGATAATCGCGAAATTAAGCACTCTTTTGTATCGCAAAACAAATATAAACAAATTTATAAGCTTACATACATGCGAAAAATGATATTTGTGCACGATATGGGGGGTTTCTTGCTTGAAGAGTTGAGTTCACTTCAATTATAATGAATACTCTAATTAATTTGGTGTAAAAGTGAATAGAACCTGCCAATACAGAAGCTAGAGAAAATTGGTTTAGTTGCATTGAGAAAGCGAAACACGAAAGAACAAAATATGTCGAATCTGTGGATGTTTCTTCTAATCGCCTTACTGATCAATTTCCTGGCGACTACGCTGGCGCGTGGTGGAGGAGGTCATGGTGGTGGCGGACGTGGTGGAGGAGGTCGTGGCGGTGGTGGACGTGGTGGATTTGGTGGCGGACGCCACGGGGGTTGGGGTGGAGGACGGCCAGGCGGCTGGGGTGGAGGTCGCCCAGGTGGCTGGGGTGGAGGACGACCAGGCGGCTGGGGTGGACGTCGCCCAGGTGGCTTTGGACCCCCAAGAGGTGGTTATGGACGTCTACGTGGCGGCGGCCTTGGCTATGGAGGCTACAGATCATACGGCTACGGTGGTGGCATAGGACTTGGAGTCTTGCCGTTACCTGTGCCTGTTCCTTATCCATGTCGTCGTCCATACTACTACGACTACGATTACTATGACGGATATTATTGTTAATTAAAAAGGCCATTCTGATTTGATTATGAAAGTTATATTATACAAATTACATCAACATTTTAGTTACAAGATAATTGTATGTAAATGTCTCCTAAGAAATTGAGGCTGTAGACAGTTCTCTAAATATTTAATATTTTATATTCCTTATTATTGTTTTGATGGTCTTCGGTGTTTTGTGATTCGTTTTCAAAATTGTTTTCGGTTGTTGGAAATCTCTCTAGTGATAATATATCCCGAGCCTAATCTTAAGTCTAGTAAAACCCGATCGGAATTAAATCCAATGTGCGTACATACATGCGATTATATATGTATAAATAATTAAACTTATATTGTCTACGGACTAGATATGAATACGAGTACCAACCAGTACGAATATATTGGCTGACTAAATGCGTTCGTTGTGGAAAGAATATCAATATAATATTTGTTAAATACTTATACTAAAGAATAATAATAATAATATATTATATTATGTGTAATATTTGTATATAAATGTATATGAGTACGAGTTCAACTATGGATGGTTTTGAGGTTCGATGAAACAACTGGTAAAATGAAAATACAAAATAAATTTAAAAACTATGGATAAACGATATACAGAACATTTTACATTCACAGTAAATGTGAAGAATGGTTATGTTTATAGAACCGATGCATAGTTAATAGTAAGTTTATGGTACTCTCTCTCTGTCTCTCTGTACTTTGATTATGTGCTTGTGCTTAGTGCGTCTGCTCCGGAAGACAACTGGAGAGCATTAAGATTTCGAATACGGAAACGGATCCATTTCAAATGGCTGAAACAACGACGGAATAATTTCGATTTGCTTTTGACGATTCCACTACTTAGAGCATTGCCTTGCACTCACATTCGGCAATGCTGTGTTGAATGCAATGATTGATCTCTGCGAAGCCAGGTCGCTCGCTGGGCTTGCGGTTCCAGCAGCGACGCATTAGGGCATAGACGGACAGCGGCGTGTTATCTGGACAACCGAGAACGTTGCCTTCCTTAATGTACTTGATGACCTCCTCATGTGTGAGGCCAAAATATGGCTGCAGGGCAAATGAGAATATCTCCCACAGGCAAATACCAAACGCCCATACGTCTGACTCCAGCGAGAATTTATTATACAGAATGCTCTCAATGGGCATCCAGCGTATAGGTATAACATCGTTCTCATCTCCCTTGTAGTAGTCCTGCAGATAGATCTTGTGCGAAAGTCCAAAGTCAGCGATCTTAACCTGCATCTGCTCATTGATAAGGCAGTTGCGTGTGGCCAAATCGCGATGTACAAACTTACGCTCAGCCAGGTACAGCATGCCGGCGGCTACATCCGCAGCCATATGCAGCAGCTGCAGCTCCGTCAGATGCTGACGATTACGCGGCTGTGCCTGATGTGTTGCATATGGCGAGCAGGCGCGCAAAAATTCGTTCAAGTCTCCCGGCGACATGTACTCAAACAGCAGACACATGGGACGGCCCAAGGCACAAACACCAAGTAGTTTTACAATGTTGGGATGATCAAACTCGGCCAGTAGGCAAGCCTCACGCTCAAAATCTGTTTGCATCTGATCGCTAGCATCATCCTTTAGCATCTTGACGGCCACCAGCAACTCCTCATTACCGGACACCAGACCCGGCGCCTTGGCCTGAAATACACGGCCAAAAGCACCCTGGCCCAGGGAGCGTACATAGACAATCTCGCCACGCGGATACTCGAGCTTCTCAAGGCGTGCATTTAGCTTAGTTTTTGGCTCCTGCACCGCTGCAGTGGTTGTCAGCATTATGCAATTACTATGAATGGTTGCGGTGCTTCTTATGGTGCCGCACTTGGCGTTCGTGGCGGCAAAATTGTTTGAGCCAAGCGTCTCTCGACTCGCTGACAGATTGCAATCACCACGAACTGAAGCACTGCAATCGTTATGCGTTGTCTGCGACGGCTGCGAGTAATCCTTGTGCTTGGACAGCTTGTAGGCAAGCAGTATGATCAGATGTAATGCCACAATGCCAATGAAACCAATGCCCGCTAGCAGAAATATCATGGATGGTGTAAAAAACTCCTCCATCTTAATAGGTGTGCTCATATCCTTGGCGCTTGGATCCACATAATCCGCTGCAAGACCAAATAAGCAAAAAGTTAATCGCTGTTAAATTGAATATGCTAAAAAAAAAAATAAAACCTACGACAAATCGGAATATCGCAGTGCTGCCAACGAACAGATTCGTCTAGAGTGTAACACCAGGGCTGTGGCTCTTCTCCACCAGCATTGCGGCAGTAGTTCTCGCCTTCGGTTAACTGAGCAAACACCAGCGGAGGCTGAATATGCTTGTGTGGATGCTGTGTATCCCATCTCTGACAGGGTATGCCCGATTTGCTTACATTCATTGTGCCCATGTAGTAGCGTCCGTTACCATTGCGACAGTCATCTACAACAAAACCAAGTTTATATACAATCACACGTCGATTTGATCGCTATACTTACAGCTGACTTCAGACTCGTTGATTTCGGTGAGACCTATGTAGGAGCAGCTAGCTCGCCGCATACTTGCATCATAATGAGGCAGCGCCGTGCAATTGGGCAGCCTAAAGTGAGCACGACTCTTGAGAAACATGTTGCGCTCCCGCTTCTCCTCAATCAGTACCCAGTCGTTGTAGCAGAACTGCAGATGCGTTGCCTGGCAATCTTCGAAGCAAAGTGGCGCCTTAATAGCTCGTCCATTCTCTACATGGCAACGAGGAAAGGCATAAGCGCAAAGCATTTTCTGCAAAAAGATTTTATTAAATTCGAGATTTTAAGAATATATTCAGGGGTATTTACCCTACTGTTTACATACCTCAGCAGCCTCGCGACATAAGCCGGTTAGGTCAACTATGAGCTCATCCCAGAGCGCAGTCGTAATCTGTTCATTGCGCCAGCCACCCGTTGGATCCTCCAGGCTGTACCACACAGGTCCGGTGATAAACTGTTTACACACCTTGCCATTGTATGGTGCACAATAGCCCTTCTCCTCCCGGTCGCGTTCGCGCTCATGGTCGCTGTGGTGTCGCTGGTGATGGCGTCGTGCCGGCTCCTCCATATCAATGGCATTCACTGAGTTGGCGTTCGTCTCGCATGTAAACAATAACACGCACAGGCCAAAGGCAGCAACAAAACTTACATACACAAAAGTTTGGCAACACCTACAACCGCCAACCCTGACAGCCCCCAATCCGGCCGCCATGGCATGTGTATATATATGTGTGTGCCTCTATGCCTGTATATGTAAATACTTATGGAGAAGGCTTTTGTGTGCGTTTGAATTTTGCGTTTTATCTGTTTATCTTTTTTTTAACTGCAAGTCGGTCGTTCTTTGGGCGCCACCTAAGTATTCACTAATTTTAATACATATTTTCCTTTTAAACAAATATTGCAATTGATAATACACGCATTAAACGTTGTATTTCGCACTCTGCACTCGCCTCTGTCGACGCCTTTTTCCTGAATACCACAAAAAGTTGACAACCCAATTGGGGGAAGCGTCCCCATAGGGGTGGTTTTTGCAGTACACAAGCACAAGTACAGGGTTGTTTGTTGCGCGGTAAATGTCTAGTTTATTCTACATACATAAATATGTTGTTGTTTACATATAAGCCATCTAAAGTCAAGAAATTATTTCAATAGGTCAATAACATTTTAAATCTACTCTTCCTTTTCGGCATTCTTAGGTTCCTCCATCTCTTGTTTTTTTTCTTCTTCATCTGAAATTTGTTCTAGACCCTGTAAAAAATACACTTATTTTACATAGATGTTAAGCGCGAAGTATTAGAGAACTATCAGCGCTAGCTACAAATTTTCACTCTATTAATTTAAAAAATGTTTCATTTCGTACTGTTAATTTATTCACTTTTTGCACTTAAGCTTAATAGAATTTCAACTACATAACATTTAATTTTTGTTTTCATCTGGTATAGCATGAAGACCCTGTAAAAGAATGAGACATGTTCTCAATTTGTTGATATTTGAAGCAAAAGCTAATTAAGTGCGGTTATATGAAGTTAGTTGGGAAATTAGTGGGATAACAAGGTGAAATTATGAATTAACCATATCTTCAGAAAAAATAATGATTGTCTATGTTTGAATACGGGAAACGAAAAAAGCAAACAACAAAAACAGCAAACGAAACATGTTACAAATTTAAAATGACATTTTGCATGCATAACAATTAAAAAATATGAATTTATTGATATCACTTACATTCATAATGTACGGATTGTTGGTCAGTCGAAAATCGCGTTGGTACATCACACGGTCGAAACGTTCGTCCATATTGCGACGATAGGCCTGCAAATCCACACAATATTAGGCATTAAAATTTAAACACGTTCTGAATTCTAAAGAGTTAAGGAATTTTGGCAGCTTGTTCGACGCGTTTAAATAATGTTTTATAAATTACGTTTGGTGCACAATCAACGGACAATATTATATAAGAATTTTTTACTTCTGAACCAGACACTTACATTGCCTAATGTCAGCTTCTGGAGGCCGTACATGGCGTATATGGGCACAGACATTGCCACGGTGATGATAGCGGCGGCTGGTAAGATTTCAAACCACATTTTAACTGTGTCACAAAAATTATTGTGCTATTTTGCCACAAAAATAAAACACGGCTAAATGATGAGACTGACAGCTGTTGTTGCTGAGTCAATCGATATATCGATAGATATTGAAAGAAATGTGTGTAAGCTTGTTTGAATATACGAATACAGCTTAAGTAGGTGTTCGTAAAAATATATTTAAATGTATATATTATATAAAAATAAATTTTGTATACACATACACATACATGTGCGGAAAGTATTTATTTTGCTTCGATTGACGGCCTGGTCCGCTGCTTATTTTAAGCAGCTGAAAAGTTAAAGTATGGCAACGCCAGTCGTCACAAATATACATACGTATGCAAAGGAGAAGAATTACCGCAAAATCATTCTATTAAAGGTGCATCCAGGCAGCAATCCAGTTATCAAGTACATAAGCAGCAAAACATAATTCTTGGATTGCGTTTGGACAAATTTCAAGAAACAACGTCATCTGGCATTAAATATAACGACAAGAACAGCGGCAATAAATTTGTAGAAAATATGGCAAGCGAAATGAGCGGCATTGTCGAGTCATCGTTTCCCACGGGTGCATTGGTATGCATAAATATATAATAAATTCTGCAAAGGTATTACAAAAGCAACTTTAAATCTCTAGGTGCCAAAGGTGGAGACGGGCGTGCTGAACTTTTTGCAAAAGTATCCAGACTACGATGGTCGCGATGTGACCATAGCTATATTTGATTCTGGCGTAGACCCACGCGCCACAGGACTTGAAGTAAGTGTAAAAAATATATATATATAGTTGTTACTAACGTATATGAACATTCTCTAATATGCATGACTTATTCTTTATTTTGCTTGTATATCTGTAGACGCTGTGCGATGGCAAAACGGTTAAAGTTATTGAACGCTTTGACTGTTCAGGCTGCGGCGATGTGGACATGACTAAGAAAGTTATCCCATGCGAAAAAGGTACATTTAAGGGTTTGTCCGGACGTACGCTAAAGCTCAGTGCCGACTTAATGGCACTCAACACAGACACGGATCGCACTGTGCGCGTGGGCCTAAAGAGCTTCAATGACCTAATGCCGGCAAAGGTGCGCGAGAACATTGTCGCTCAGGCAAAATTTAAGAACTGGGACAAGCCGCATAAGACGGCTACTGCAAATGCTAGTCGCAAGATAGTTGAATTTGAATCTCAAAACCCAGGTAAGTAATGCAATTTTTATTGCAATTGTTACAGTTTAAAGTCTTCTGTCCTCTTGAAGGTGAAGGGCAAAAGCTGCCTTGGGACAAAAAAATCATAAAGGAAAATCTAGACTTTGAATTGGAGATGCTTAATACGTATGAGAAGCTGTATAATGAGGTTAAGACGTCGTTGGACTGCGTACTTTTTCCAACTGAAAATGGTTGGCTCGCCATTATTGACACCACTGAGCAGGGTGATCTAGATAAGGCGGTTCACATCGGTGAATACAGCAAAACGCACGAAACCAAGAATGTCGATGACTTTTTCTCTATTTCGATGAATGTTCACGATGATGGCAATGTGGTGGAGTTGGTTGGAATGTGCTGTAAGTATAAAATGAATACTCCTGTAGCCTGCAATTGCAATACATACTGTTTTTCATAGCGGCTCATGGTACGCATGTTTCTTCGATTGCCAGTGGCAATCACAAGTCCCGTGATTTGGACGGGGTTGCGCCGAATGCAAAGATTGTATCGTTGACCATTGGTGACGGCCGCTTGGGCTCTATGGAGACTGGGACAGCGATGGTGCGTGCCATCTTGAAGGTTATGGAGCTGTGCCGCGAGGGACGCCGCATTGATGTGATCAACATGAGTTACGGCGAGCACTCTAACTTTTCCAATTCCGGGTAATTTAATATATAAAATATAAAAACATGTAAATCCTAACTCACTTTGCACACTTTGCAAAACGTTTTTTCGATTTTTGTCTGTGTTTACTGTTTGCTTTTAGCTAATTTTCCACTTGGTAAACATGATCATTTACAAATATGTATTTAATTGTTTTGCAGCCGTGTTGGAGAGCTGATGAACGAAGTAGTTAATAAGTATGGCGTCGTTTGGATTGTCTCGGCTGGCAATCATGGGCCGGCGCTCAGCACTGTGGGGACACCACCAGATATTAGCCAAGACAGTTTGATTGGTGTTGGTGCCTACGTCTCTCCGCAAATGATGGAGGCAGAATATGCAATGCGAGAGAAACTGCCTGGCAATGTGTACACATGGACATCGCGCGATCCCTGTCTCGATGGCGGACAGGGCGTGACAGTATGCGCACCTGGTGGTGCGATTACATCAGTTCCACAATTTACGATGGCCAAATCTCAGCTAATGAATGGAACAAGCATGTCGGCACCGCACGTCGCTGGTGCAGTGGCTTTGATCATCTCGGGCTTAAAGCAAAAGAATATTGCTTACTCGCCATATAGTATTAAACGTGCCATAAGTGTAACGGCAACCAAACTAACCTATGTGGATCCCTACGCACAGGGACATGGCCTGCTCAATGTGGAAAAGGCATTCGAGCATATGGTTGAACATCGCAATGCCAAGGATAACATGTTGCGGTAAATCGCATTATGCTGCACTTAATTATTGAAACGATGTTACAAGTATCTATTATCTATTGTATTAGATTTTCGGTACGTGCTGGTCCCCAACAGGCCAAAGGCATTCACATGCGCGAAGGCGTGCAGCGCAGAGTCCTCGACTGTAACGTAAACATTGAGCCCGTTTTTTTCAATGATAAGGAAGTTGGTAAGTGATATATCCGTGATCACAATCTTGTATGTTTCAAGTATATGACATTACATTATTTATTGAAATCTCATTTACAGATCCAAAAGACAAGTTCAACTTTAATGTGCGGCTCAATTTGGTGCCTTCGCAACCATGGGTGCAGTGCGGCGCCTTTCTGGACCTCAGCTATGCCGCTCGTCCAATTGTGGTCAGAGTTGATCCGACTAGCCTGCAGCCGGGTGTGCACAGTGCTGTGTAAGCATTTTTAACCCAAACCACAAAAATGTTAGTTTTCTAATGACTTTAATATTATTTAATTGCAGAGTTCGTGCATACGACACAGACTCCGTACCAAAAGGTCCATTGTTTGAAATACCTGTAACAGTAGTGCAGCCCCATGTTTTGGACCATGGACAAAATACGCCCATCTATGAACCTGCATCCACTAATGGCGACAAGAGCATTGAGTATCAACCCAATACTATTACAAGGGACTTTATTTTGGTGCCAGATAAAGCCACTTGGGCATGTACGTAAAACTAATGGTTTTTAAAATGTAATGTATTTGCTAATTGGTTATGATTTTAGTGCTGCGTATGCGCAATACGGATCCTAATCGTGGCAACGATATTGGAAAGTTCTTTTTGCACACGAATCAACTGTTGCCACATCAATCTTGTCGCAAACTGGAAACTATGAAAATAATTGGCGTCAACTCCGAATTTGAAGCAACAACAACCTTCCGCGTTCAGGTAAATATATTGAAATCACTGGAGCTATTTGAAACTAAAGCTTATTCTTGTTGCTTGCAGGCCAATAGGATACTGGAGCTGTGTCTTGCCAAGTATTGGTCAAATCATGGCCAGAATCATTTGAAATATAGCCTCGAGTTTCACGGTGTTGCTGCCCATAATCCTGAAGCATGTAAATATGAACAAAATTTAGAACATTTTAAAAGCCATTAACTTTTTCTTTATTTGTTTAATTTTTTAGATGTCATGCACGCAGGTCGTGGCATCCATAAATTGGAAGTTGAAGCTCTTGTATCGGAGGAGATTCAGCCGCTGCTGCAGCTTAAAAACGCTGCCGTCGTTCTCAAGCCCAGTGAAGCAAAGATCTCGCCATTAAGTGGCACACGCGACGTTGTACCGGAGGGCAGGCAGATCTATCAAAATTTGCTCGTCTATAATCTAAACGTAGCTAAAGCGGCAGAGGTGGCATTGTATGCGCCAATCTTCAACGATTTACTGTACGAGTCCGAGTTCGAGTCACAAATGTGGATGCTGTTTGACGTGAACAAGTCGTTAGTTGCTACCGGCGATGCGCACTCGCACACTTTCTTCACCAAGCTGGAGAAGGGAGAGTACACGGTGCGTCTGCAGGTGCGTCATGAGAAGCGTGACCTGCTCGAAAAGATATCGGAGGCGAACCTGATTGCAGCATACAAGTTGCCCAATATGATATCGCTTGACTTCTACGACAGTTACAATCAGTGTATTGTTGGTGGCCGGAAAGTGGCAACCGCCAAAGTACGTGAGATGACAAAAGTGCTTTACATTGCGCCCATTGCTCAGGAGAAGCTGACCAAAGCTAATCTGCCGGCACATTGCGCCTGGCTAAGTGGCAATCTAGTATTCCCAAAAGACGAGGCTGGCCGTCGGATTGCGTTGCATCCGTTCACCTATATCCTTAACCCGGCAGAGAAGAAGTCTGCCTCAAATGGTGCCGTAAATGGAGTTGCTGCCAACAATGTTACCGCTGCAGCAGCTGCTGCTGCCAGCACCAATGCAGCTAAACCGAAGTCGTCAGCCACACCACAAGGTGCAACTAGCGCTTCTAGTTCAACCAGCGGCGATGGCGTCTCACTGCAGAGTGAAGCCCCATCCAATGGCAGTGGAGGTGCTCCAAGTTCCCCACAAAAGGGTAAAACCAGCACCGATGACTATGCCGAGAGCCTGCGAGATTTCCAGTGCTCTCACATTGCCAAGTGTGGTAAGTGTAGGATACCAAGCAATTGCCATTATCTCTCTTATACTTAGGAAAATATTTGAACTTTGCTAGATTTTGAGAAGGCTGAGAAAATATACAATGAGGTTGTGGCCGCACATCCAAAGCATTTGCCAGCTCATCTGCAGCTGATTCAGAACATTGAATTAAACCAGTTAAAGTCACAGTTGCCTTTGGCATTTGTTGCTTCCCAGAATAAAAGCACCGACGGTGAAAATACAAATGTTGATAAACAGGAGGATATCCAGAAGCAACGTTGCGCCTTGGAGCGCATTGTTAAATTGGCAGATTTGATAATTGGAGAAACAGATGTTGATTCCCTGCTCTCATATTACGGTATTAAGAACGACACGCGTTCAGATGCAGCGAAGATTAAGACGTGAGTTGACACAACACAAGTTCGTAGATTGCAATCCTATAAATTTGTCATTACAGAACCATGGACAAGCAGAAGAACAATCTTATTGAGGCATTGACCAAGAAAGGCATTGCGCTAGCCAAGCTGTATGTGCTTAATGATAATCTACAGGATCATTTAGCCGAGCTGAACGAAGTGTATACGGAGATTATGAAATTTGTTGATGCAAACGATTCGAAGACAATTCAGTTTTCCATATGGCACGCCTATTCGCACAATCATTATGGACGCATGTACAAATATGTGACGAAAATGCTTGAGGAGAAGCGCACACGAGAGCTGTTTGAGGAGATGGCGGCCATTAATAGTGCACTAGGTCATAAGCATACCAAGACTGTTATTGATCGCATGGCAGTATCTTTCTTCCCTAGCAGCTTCCGTTTGTTCTAAATGTTATTTATGAATTTAGATGGGAAAAAACTTTCTAATCGCACATTAAATATTATCACAGTTTTATTTGTATTGGAAAACGTAAAGTAATCAATTAATTATATGTACATGAATTCAGTATGCTTCCAATTAAAAATCAGTGTTTTTTTTGTTGTAATAAGCTAATTAGCGATTATAATGTTTAGCTCGCAGCTGTTTGGTTAAATGACTGCATAATCAAAATACAAATTCTTTGTTTACATGTTAAACTCAAACTGGCACTGTAAGCTAACAGCTTAGAGTGACCATAACATAAATGCATTCATCAAGCTGGTATTTTCAAGAAAACAAAGTGGTGTTTTTGGTCTAGTAATTTTAGCTCACACTGGTTAAAATGCAGTACTCCCAAACAATGCACTCGCGAAAATAAAATGGGTAAGATTAATTAAAAAGTGCAAAAGAGTGCTAAAAAATGTGTTTGTTTGCTATACAAGGTCATAGTAATGCAGAGAATTGTAAGAAGTGTACAAGAACATGGAAAATGCAAGTGTTTTTAAGGCTTGAAAAACGGTGTCTGCTACGTAGTATATGTAGCTTCCGTGTGCGTATGTGAGTGCAATGTGTGTTTGTGTGTGTATAAGTGTGTATTGACCGATCGATTTTATTTTGCAAATTCAAGGACAACTGTAAATCCTGTGGGATAAATACGCCGATTTGTTTACAATAACTGTGAATAAGTTCAACTAACAGTAAATTTTATAAACACTCATGCGTCACAGTTATCGTAACTGCATTAATAACAAAAACGTCAAGCGGATGTAAACGGTTTCCATGGAATTTATTATCTCAATGAATGTCGAATGCCGCGCTGATGACTCAAATTGCAAATCCAGAGGTTTAACAGACATTATCAGGCAATCTTTGTACACACACTATACACACAAACATATGTATTCAAATGTCAATAAATGTGTGTATACATGTGTTGCGTTGTTTCCTTTACCAAAGGCAAACAAAAACACGATACAATGACAAATGCTGCGGGTTGAGTGGCAGCAGCGGCAATCAGTTCGTGTGTGTGTGTATGTGTGTACGCGGTGGGACTGGAAGATAAAGAAATTGAAGTGAAAGAACGAAAATATTTAAAGGCTATGCCGCATGAAGGCGCCGCTGCCAATGAATGGGTATCAAAGTCGAGCAAATGTGTTGGCGTCAATGGTGATTGTATAGTTGGGATGGATATTGAAATCCATGCCACCCACATACAAACATACAAACACACATATGCATGCTTCCTATACCAATGTTATGGAGTGCAGCTGTTGTTGCTTTAATACACACCACATGCATACTTAAGTTAAATTTATTTGCATTATATAGTCGTATTTATTTTTATAATTATATGTATCTTCCAGAGTGCCCACAAATTGATTTATATGAATTCCTCACCGAGTCCGAACTGCAGCAATACTACAATGCCATCAAGTAAGTTCTGTGTGACCCAAATTGACTATATAGTATGGCTGGTATGGTGATCAGAACTAATGCGACCAAAATACAAGTTTCCCATATGTATATAAATAGTGAAAGAAATTGAAAGCGGGTGTATATATAAATTGTTTTGTGAACGCCATTGTCATATTTCTGTGATCTGCGTACCTAGCTTGACTGGCAAAAAGACTCAATTAATTTTCCCCCTTTGTTTTTGTTTTGTTTGTTATCACACAGAAATGAATTAAAAATAACAAATGCAGCACAATTTAAATATGCAGCGGACGAGGATTTACGTTTCATTGGCCTGTCGCGGCCGGAAATCCGAAGACTGCGTAAATTCTATGAAAAGCATTTTCCCCACAGTTACCTCAGCAAAATAAAGCGACTGCTGCAAGCGCCCGCTACAATTGTAAAGCGCGAGGAAGGCGCCGGCGGGCAGTCACCAAATGAGTGCAGCACCGCTGCGGCGACAACAACAGCCACGCGTAATGGGGCCAGTTCACCAGGCAGCAAGGTGCCCAACAACAAGCACATCATACCAGCTGATGCAATCAGCGTTAATAAGCAGCTGGGCATCGGGGAGTTTGGTATTGTGCAGCAGGGCGTCTGGACAAATGGCAGTGAGCGGGTAAGTCAAGTTGCCCCCTTTCAAGGGCTTCCGGTTGAACTGAGTAATTAATTTTGACTGCTGCACAGATTCAAGTGGCGATCAAGTGTCTGTGTCGCGAGCGCATGCAATCAAATCCCATGGAATTTCTCAAGGAGGCGGCCATAATGCATTCAATTGAGCACGAGAACATTGTGCGCTTATACGGCGTCGTGCTGGCTACTGATTCGCTAATGCTTGTCACAGAGCTGGCACATTTACGTTCCTTACTCGAGTGCCTTAAGGATTCCGGTTTACGTGTCAGCTTCCTAACGATACCCACCCTTTGTGAGTTTGCCCTACAAATCTGCAATGGCATGCGGTATCTGGAACAGAAGCGACTTATTCACAGAGATTTGGCTGCACGCAATATACTGGTGTTCAGCAAGGATAAGGTGAAAATCTCAGACTTCGGGCTGTCGCGTGCACTCGGAGTGGGCAAAGACTACTACAAAACGAATTTTAATGTAAATCTAAAGCTGCCAATAGCGTGGTGTGCACCAGAATGCATCAACTATTTACGCTTCACCAATGCTTCCGACGTCTGGGCCTTTGGCGTGTGCCTTTGGGAAATGTTCTCTTATGGCTTCCAACCTTGGGCAGCGTTGACCGGACTCCAGATACTGGAGGCCATCGATGCGCCCAATTATCAGCGTCTTGAGCAGCCGGACTGCTGTCCGCGTGAATACTATACGCTGATGATGAAATGTTGGCAGGATGATGCAGCTAAGCGGCCCAAGTTTAGTGAAATATACGAACAGCTTCCCGATATGAAGCCGGAGCAACTTAAGGCCGTTGTTAACTGCGTGGAGCCGAAGAAGGATCATCTTTTGTATCGCCAAGGGGATATCATAAGTGTGCTGGATCGCAATACGGGCACACCCTTCTGGAAGGGTGTTTTAAACACAGGAAAGACGGGCTACTTCAATCCCTCGAATACTGTCGCGTTTTTGGAGGGTTTGCCCTGCTCATCGAATCGCGATTCGTTCAGTCGAGTGGGCGATCATCGCATTAGCAAGCGCAAACTGCGCACAGAAATGATTTCGAAGCCTCAGAATGACTTTAAGCACACCGGACATGTGGGCATCGATGGGGCCACGTTTGGCGACATTGCCTTCCTCGGAAGCTCCCAAAATGTAAGTGATTATATGATAATTGCAAACAACTTTGCTTAATTTTTTATTTTTTTAATTTTACAGTACAATCATGTACCCAAACAGATAGTGACGCCTTACAAGCCATCGGAGGATATTGAACAGACGCCACTGCTGCTGCCACCGACACCGACCAGTCCCGATTCTTTGCAAACGGCCAGCGGTTATTTTCCGGACGGAGCTGGCACATCAATGAATCCCACATTTATTCCTTCCACGGAGCACACGCCCAAACTAATACCCAGTAACGGGCATAGCTCGTTTGACTTTGCGGGCTCAACAAATCCCTTTGCAACGCACAAGCTGGATGAAGAGCAACTAGCCTATGCGCTGCAAAACAATAACTATGGCGCCGATGGCAAGAGCATTCACTCCGAACCCAATTGGCGCGCCAGTTCGCGTAATACAACCGACGATCCACACGAATATCACGAGATATCTGACGATGAGATTGCCGGTGACAAGCTAGACTTTGGTCCATCGCTGCTTGACGAGATAAACTCAATGTTCGGTTCAATCAGTGGAGCTTCTGGCAGCCAGCCAAAGTCGCCTGATTTCGATCATGTGAACACAAAGAACGAATTTGCCGAAATGTCAGCCAAGTTTGGACACAAGGCAGCTGGCGATAGCAATGGCAATAAACACGGACATAGTCATGGATTGCTGTCTAAGAAAAAGGCAGCAACTGGAACAGTAAAACCAATATCGGTTAAGGATGAGAAAATTCTGAATCATGCCATCGAAATGGCCAATGAAATAAGCGCAAGGTATGTCAACTTACAGCAACTTAAAGTTAATATAATTGAATCTAATTTGTTAAATATATTTTGACAGATCCATGATTGATTTGGTGTCTGATCATACGCCAGCTACGCACAGTCCCAAGCGCAAGTTTAGCTTTCGTTTTCCGCATCTGAGCGGCGGTGGCGGCGACAAGTCTAGTAGTACTTCAGGTGGTGCTACTGGTAGTTCAGCGCATACGCCGACCCATGGCAATGCCTCACCGTTCTCAAAGAAGAAAAACTTTACAGAGGAACTGCAGAGCATACCGGACATACAGGTAAGCTTGCAAGGCACATAAACACATCTCTAAAGTGTACAGTGTAGGTGTGAAGCTAGAGCTAATGTTAGTAAATTGTGAATTTTATTGTCTGTCTGCTAATTCGACCATATTTTCTTGCTCTCTCTCTCTGTATCATATTCGCTCCTTTGTGCGCCCACAATCATTCCCTTTTGCTTTGTTCTTTTGGTTGCCCATTTGTTTGTTTTGCCTGTTTGCCTTTCGTTATGTTTCGTTGACCAATTCCCACACAAAAATACATTAAGCAGCGCTTTCGGTCACTGAGCGAGATTAAAAACAACTCCGATCTGCGTATACCCATATTCGACAAGGAGAGCTCTGATTTTCTCTTTGAAAAGTCACGTGAGATCCTTAGCCGACCATTGAATAGAGAGCTGAGCAATGAGGATTCGCATGAACCGAAAAGCATCAATGACAACATCATGGATATAGAGAATACACTTAAAGCACTCAACTTGGATTTTATGCACACATACACGGAGCTGGACAAGAGCGATTCGAACGACACAATTTTGAATGATCAACTGCCTCATCAGCTGGTGGGCTCGTTAGATGATGGCATCAGCAGTGCCACCGGCAGTCTCAAGTCTGCTGTTTATAGCTACAGCAACGGTGTACAGACAATGTTTGATTTCAATGCGGCTACCAGTCATTTGGACAAGCATCTGCAGTATATGCACAATCAAGCTCAATTGCATAGCAGAGAGCAGCCTGAACAAAAGCTGCTAGAGGATAAGCGCAGCAGCACGCCGGACACGGGTTTTGCTTCGCGGGACACAAACATTTCGCTGTCAAGGCGCAGCAGCCAAAAGAGCAGCTACAGTCCCCAGGAAAGCTACTTTCCCATGAAGAGCGAGGCGCTGTTTAGTGCACCGCCTGTGGTAATGAACAGCGGTTACGAACGCTTTGGCAATGGACAGACTAAGCAAATGCTGGCCAGCGCTTCGCCTGTCAAATCCGGCTTGAATACCAGCAGCAGCTCCGTTTATGCGGCGGTCGCGAAAAACTATCGACAGCGTTCCACCTCCTTTAACGATAGCTTCCAGCCCATTTCGCCTGTTTTGTCGGATGCCAAACAGCGTCAGTTCAGGCAGGAGCCACTGCATCAACAGCAGCACCAGCAGCAACAGCAGCAGCAAATCCAGAAGCAATTACAGCAGCTGCAGCATCAGCAGTTGCCACTGTCCAGACGCAATGTATCTTACAAGCCGCGTTCTATACGTGCACGAACCTTGCGCCGGCTAAGCTACAATCCCATGACACTTGACTCGAGTAGCTCCTCCAGTGGTGGCGAAGATTCCAACACCAAGCCTAGTCTGGCACGGTCGGAATGCGATATACGCGCTCGCGTCGCTGCCAGCTCCAGTAGCTCGTTGTGCCGTCGCCGTCGCGCTGGTCTCAGCCGCCAAGTTCAATCCGCTTGTCACGACGAACGCGAAGCAATCATATCGCCGCGTCAGCTGTACGGATCCAACTCGAGCATTAAATCTGCACCCCACTACAATCTGGGCGGCAATAGGCGTAGCTTCCATAGACCTGGCACCGGTGCCGGCTACGAGCAGTTCCACTACGATGAGCGCATATATGATTTTGGTGGACGTGGACCAGGCAACAACTATAAGACGGCACAAATGGCACAGCATATGCTGCTAGCACCCACGCCATCGCAGAAGCTCAGCTCTGGTTCTGGCTCCTCGTCAGCAGCCTCCTCTGCGGTGGCTACCTATCGCACTGCCACCTCCCTTGCTGTTGCAGCTGCTGCCGCTACTTCAGTGCCGCGTCCCATGAGCGGCGCTACATTGCATGAGTTCGACATAAGTCGACTCACGGGCAAGAGTCCCACATCGACCAACTTTGTGGGCAGCTCACCCGATGAGCGGCAATCGCAACTAGCTGTGAAGCCGCAGCGACCCACAGAGTTTCACTGGCCCGAGAAGATACATGTATCCACGATGCAGCAGCACGAAATGCATTGGCGTCAGCTGCAACAGCAGCCGCATTCTCAACAGCTGCCGTTGGTAACGACAGCACATGACTCGAGTGACAGCAGCTCATCCTCGAGCACGGAGAGCGGTGATGAGTTTCAATTCCGCAGGGAATTCGTTGCGCCGCGTATTCCGCCCAGCCCGGCACCATAACTAAGGAAAATGCTGAAATATGTTCTCAATTTACTGTTCGGACATGTGTTATCGGATTAGGAAACACACACGCATATATATGTATATATGTGTGTGTGTGTTTGTGTTGTGTGTTGTTCTTTGTTGTGTTGTGTTGTAGTGTGGTGTGTGTGTCGCAAGTTGTGTCGGAAAAGTAAATTGTAGAAATATTTACAGCCTAATATTTATAAAAAAAAAAATATATTTTTTTTTTTTGTGGATTTGAATACTTATATAGATATATATATATATATATACATTTGGGAGTGTGCCTTATTCGGAAACACGAAAGTCCTCTCAAGAACGGAAGATAATAATACTCGTAATTTGCAGAGTTGCATAGCTAACAAATACAGTTTTACAGTTACAGATAAACAGTTGCAAAAAACAAGATTCAGATAGTATTTAACATAAGCAAAATGTTCAGGGAGTTCCCTTCTTAGAATTATAACTAAACAGCTCAATAATAATAATACAAAAGCAATATTAATTAGTTACCACTAAATTTGAGAACGAAAAGCAAGAAATTAAAAAAAAAACTTTGAAAACTCAGAGATTAATAACCTTTGCAGATAGATTTTACTCTGATGCAGAATGAAATAATATTTATGTTCTGCAATTCTATCAAGTGACAGTGTGCTGGTCGGACGTCGGACTTAACCGACTGCGATATACTTTGATTCAACGTGTATGAATGAACATTAATCTTTTTTTTTTATTGTGTGATAAATAGAAATTTGTGTTTTAACAATTTGAAATACATATATATTGATGATTCTTATTTGTCTCTTTGTCTGAGGCAAATAGCAAACATATCTGTATATTAACAAAGTTTTAGCGTTACTTTCGTAAAGGCTTCCAGGACAATGCTACTCAGTGTAAAAAACGATTCTTGTTTGGATTACGTTGACAACAACTGAAAACAAAAACAAATTTCCTTAAGATCTCAGATATCAACCAATACTCTCATCAATAAACAGAGCTTGGTTGTCAGCGTTATTACAGCAAGATGGCAAAGTAAATAATAAAGAGTATCAGTATTAGCATTTCATTAAACACCAGACACTAAATCAAACTAAAAACACTTCATATAAGGAACAGGGTATATAAATAAAAAATAAATTTAAAACAACACGCACAACAACAACAGTCATCCAACACACACACACAGGTACACAGAACCGTTGACAATCCTTCATCGAAAAATATAGCAAACCAACTGAATACCATAATATTCTTACATTCAAAAATTGTCCAAACCAGATAAAGTAAGATGAAGAAAAATACCACAAAAATTTTGTACATATGCAAATGTGTATTATGTGCCATATCCTTACGCTTGCATTTTTACTATACTTAATTGATATAAACTTACTATAAATATACTATATATATTTAAAAAACAAAACAAATACCAAACTGAAGCACATTTGAACATGCAAACATACTTTGTTCTTGTATGGAATTGCATGAGATGTATCTCAAAAATATGATAGGAGGATTGATTCTTGAAAAGCTATTTGCAAAATATGAAATATATGAAATACAGTTTGTAATCATAGTTGATCGTTTGTCTTTGTATTTTCGGCGTCTTTCATTTTTAAAGCGCTCCCAAATTAAGAGAAAACTTGATACTAGAAAAATAAATTCTCATTAAACAATTTGTCGCATTCTATGCATTTATTGATAAAGTTAACCAAAATCGAAGAAACGAAACAAAAAACAAACACACAAAATTACTTATATACAAAAGTTTATATACCTACGATTAATCGTACTTACGTATACATATACATATATATTATTATTATTATTACAAATTCGTATACATATTCATATCTATAAAGAGAAAAACAAATATTATTAACTGCAAAATGATATTCTAAAGCATGCGTTCGAAGCGTTTCACAGCCCAAATGAAAAGAAAACTAAACTTAAACCTAAACTTAACTTAAAATCTAAAATCTACAATATTTAAAGAACAAAAAAAACTAAAACTAACTCATTTTTCCAAGTATTATATATACAAATTTAAAAAATTAACTAAGTGTTTGCATTCTAAGAAACAAACAACAAAACAAATCCAATTGGTAATCAAAAAACGTTGTGTATATTTAAAGGGATTCAATAAAAGAAAACAAACAAAACATTTTCATTGAACAATTTTCTTTCTCTTAATAAATATTTAATCTAGTTCTTTCAATTGACCTTTTAATATTTGCTTTATTTACTTAATTAGTATCAGTTTATAAACATTTAGTTTTATTACACTTCTTATATTTAGTTATTATTTGATATTATAATTTAATTTTATGTTTGGTTTAATCTTTTCTTCCTTATGGTTTCTCTTAACCCGCTACAGTCACTCATTGGCGAGGAGGGTCGCGAGGCATACAACAGTCTGATCGAGCGCAAGGGCATGCTGGACATCGGACCAAGTCCGGCCGCAACGCTGCTGCGGCACATGGACACCGATGAGTTTGAGCTGATGAACGCCAAGACGTTGCCCCGTCGCCTGGGTAGCCAGCTGAGTCATCCCGGCCATGCAGCAGTCGGGCATCCAGTTCACGAGCCTGCAGCGGCCATCCCCACGGAAACTGCGCGTTCCTTAAAACAGCTGCAACCAGCTCGGCCAATGACGCTGCCCACACGTGGCGCTGCTGCCCAGCGTTTTCGACGCGCCGAGCAGACGCGTGTGGAGCGAGGTCAGAACGATGAAAACCGCAACTCCCTAGTGAGCACACAAGAACCCTGCGAGAGTCCCAGCTATATGACCCATGCCAGCTACAAGTTTCCCGAGCCACAGGAGACCAATGCCTTGCCGCTACCATCGCGCGAGGGAAAAAAGCAGGTTAAGACTAATGCTAAACGGCACGTTCGCAAATATCCGCTCATAATCCCAGCCAATGGCGTGCAGCGCACGCTCAGCAAGTTAACGGATTTTAGCGAGGAGACAGGCAACAAAAACACTGATGCATTGCCAAATCAGCAGCAGCAACAGCAGAACCAATCGTCTTTGTCACGCTCTATCGAGGTGGTGGCTGCTGTGCGTTCAAGCAGTGTGCGGCGTCGTTGTTCTGAGGCAAGGGAATATGAAAATATGCCTGCCGTGGTGGAAGGAGGAGGAGCAAGTGCACATACATATCAGAATCTGGACAAGCTAATGCCGGCGGATGCTGCTGGGCTGACGGATAGCGCCTCGCTGCAGTTTGAATCCATACTGGAGTCGGACATGAGCAAGGAGAGTGTTTTACAATCGCCGGATGTGACCGATGGCTTTTATAACTTTTCTATACAAAAAGAGCACTACAATAAAAGCGAATCCGCTCAAATCTCAGGTGGCTCATATGTTAATGACGATGAGCTACGCAACCTGGACAAGCCACTGGCAGCGAGCAGCAGTTCTTTGGCAACATTAGACTCTGTGGTCGTTCCTCAGGAGTTGGCGCCAACAGCTGCATCAGCAGCAGCGGCAGCAGCAGCTGCAGCAGCAATGGTCGCTGTAATAGATGCGCCACAGGACAGCAGCAGCACACGTCGCATGGACGGCGCAGACAATGAGCTGGCAGGTAACGCGCTCTTTAAGAAGGTCCGCGCATCCGTAAACATGGCAATGAAACGCAACTCAATTAACGGCAATGAAGCCAACGGCGTCACAGGTCATCAGTCGTCTACTACCGAGCCCAAGGCACAAACGGAAGCGGAATATTTTGCGGCGACAGCGGCCCGTTTGGCCGACTCCAATTCCGTGAGCTGTGAGGATTTACTCGAGTTCTCTGACAAGAAGCCACGGGGCTGTGAACGTGGCGTTGATTCAGATGAAGTGCGCATTATGGTCAAAGTGTTGGGCAAGGATGTGAGTTTAATATACGTTTAATATATCTTGAAACTCAACTCATTTTAATTGTTTTTATACCACAGAGCACGCCGACACGTTGTTTGGGAGCATTGGAGTTTATTAACTGGGATGTACACAAGTCTATTAAACTGATTAAGTTGCAGAATATACTCGCCGATGCGAATCTAAGTTTGTCAGCCGCATTTGAGGCTCTGCAGCAGCAAGAATGGGATCTGCACACAACGGCCGTTAAACTCAAGGGAGTCAAACTATAAATCAATGTGTATTTACATAGATATATACATTCTATATATGTACTACCTACACTCAAACCATGTGCCTGTTTAAAACAACCTCTTTGTGGGCCTTACTAAATGTATTTTATAAGCATTAAAAGTTCGCTTCGGATATTTGACTATCCTACGTAATTAAATTAAATTATATACTATACTATACTCTACTCAATCACTGCTCAAAAAATGTTTCTAATGTAGTAATTCATACTCATCTTCTACTGTATGAAGGAATCTCAGCATGTACTTATCTAATAATGCAATGTTTCTAGTTCTTAATTGTACCATGTAAACATTTATCACCAGTTTTTCAGATTCAAAAAACCATTAACGAATATATAAATCATACAATAAAAATCAATTTCATTGTTCTTTTTAATGATTTGGATAATGAGCACTTTTGTGTTTCAATGAAAATATAATTGATATAATTGTCATATGTTTAAAATGTATTTATTTAAACATTCCTACGAAATATACATAAAATTTACATGATCCCACGAACATTGGAAACGTTCACACATATTAACACGTAACCTTATCGAACACATAAGAGACAAAAAAATACGCTACACTTTAAATTACTAAGAGATAGTGAAGCGGGGGCAGCTATTTGCGTCTAGTACGATTAGTCGTTGATGCAACCGCTGCTGTCCCCGCCCGGGATCGTGTTTTGGGTGTCCTCGAGCTGCTGGTATTTCCTGCTTTGTCCTGCCGCACGCGTTTTGGTGTGGACACTTTCAGGTGACCCTCGGTCATGCTCAGCTCCTGAGACATGCGCTTGCGGGTCATGACCATGGCGCTCATGCGCTGTTTATGCGCCGAATTTCGGGTTGTCACCCTGGACCCAGGCGTGCTGGAGCTTGATGGCGACCTTCTCGCCTGCGGCGTTTTGTGAATTGATTTTGTTGCTTTCGGAGTTGCTGCTGGTTCTGTGTTTTCCTTGATGGACGATGTGCTGTTAGTTGGACTGCCAGTAACCTTTTCGCTTTCTGTTGGCGCTGTCACTTTCACGCTGCTTAGTGCTTTTGGTGATGTAACATCCAGGCGCTGAGATTTTTTACGCGGCGAGATGCGACTTGAGGAATCGGAGGAATGCGACATTCGCGTCGACATTTTACTCTTTGAGTTTCGAAGCAAGCGTTTACGACCATTGCGAAGTGGCGTTTGGATCTCAAGATGTAAAACTTTGCGCTGCAGAAATATAAGAAATTAAATAAATAAGAAACAAAATCAAAACTTAAACTTAACAAAGCAAATCAATTTGAGCTAATATATATTAAATGACTATATACATTTAACTAACTTGACTTTGTCGTATGTGAAATATGTTCTATAAAAGATTAAAAGAAAACAGCGTTTTGTTGGGTGTTTTTCGATGTTATATGTTTTAAAACACGTGTTTTTTTTTCAAGCTAATTAAGCTTATATGCTTAATTTAACAATAGTCAGGCAAATTTACTTTTACTTCAAGGAACAAAAGTATTTCAAAAATTACAAACTAAATTTACACTAAACTTTGAGTTTTTCTTTATTTTGCAAATGCCGACCCAGGGAATCTACTGTTACTGGCTGCGTGGAACTGGAACTTTTGTGTCAAGCTGTGTACTCTGCGCTAGCTTAGAGATGCAATCGGAAGCGTGTGGTACTCACTTTGCTGGTAGCCACTGGCGAGTTACGAGAGACGTTGATAGTTCCATTGCGCTTGCGTGTTGAGCGCATTCGCATTCGACTTGCATTCTGTGTTTTCGATGCATTCATTGGCGATACTATTGTTGGCGAGTCCACAATCACCTCCGAATCATCGTGCTAAAGAAAAGAATATTTTAGATAGGAAGATAAGCTTATACTTAACAATTTTAACTTACTGAGCTCCGTCTAATGGGACTACAATTTTCAGCAGCTATCGCTTTTGTTTGAGCTCCTGCTTCTGCTTCTACTTCTTTTTGCGTTTCAATCAATGTATTTGACAAAGGTTCTGGTGATTTATAACCGGCGGTTTGCCTTTCGGGAGTCTTAGAGCAACGCGCTTGTTCTCTTTCTAGGAGCTGTTTCGATTTGGTCCTGTTTCGCATGTTTCGGCGGCCTAATTCTCTATATTCTTTTTGCGTCTCGATAGTTTCTGCATCTGGCACTGGCGCCGGCGATTGTGGGCCGCAAATGCTTTCCGCATCCGAATGACTAACAGATTTGTGAAGCGAACGGCGTAGAAAACGTATTCCAACCTGATTGTTGACACCAAAAGTAGTCAGCACTGGTTCTGTAGGCGTTGGTGTTGGCGTCGCTATGCTCTCTTCGGTTGGTGCGGCTAGTTCTTCAGTTATGGTGCTGAATGTTGGATCACTCTCGGATGCCGCTGACGTTGCTGTTCCTTCTGTCACTGTTTTTGGGCATTCCGATGCAGACACTATGGTGGCTGCAATACTCTCACATTCCTCAGCATCTGCATCACTGTCGTTGCCATTTGGTTTGCTTGCTGACGGACTGAATTTGCCGTTAAGCATGTCCTTGAAGTCCACAATGTTCTTGACCATGCGTGGCTCCATTTCGCTCTGCAAGTACACGAAAGAAAAAAGTTAATAATATACTCGACATTAATATAATGTTTGACTTACCTCTATCAGCTTGTCGGCAAGCTCGCTCATCTCTTCTTTAAGCTGTGGACAATTTACCACATTCAGCCTAAGCGCAGTAAGCTCTTTAGCGAGCAGGCGACACATCTCTTTCCGTTCCGTATAAAAGTTTTGTATGTAGTTCAAAAAGCTGACTGCAATACGATTGTGTAAGTTGCTTTGTGGCGTATTGTGTTCCTGCACAGTAAGATCGATAAAGAATCTGGTCACATGCTCGGGCATTACATCTTGAAGCAGTGAGTCATAGTTGCCATTCATCACGGACCACACAATTGGCAGCAAGCAAGGCTGAATTAAATGCTGCAGTTTCTGCTTAACAATATTCTCAAAGAACATACCCAACACCTGACTAACAATTGCATCTGCATTAAGAAAAAAACCGAAAAACGTTATAGAATGTGTATAAGTAACAAATTTAATTGTTGCTTACCTGTGTTGGGATTAAAGTAGCGCATAAGCAACTTCTCAAGCACATCAGTGCGTGTGTCGAGCTGACCACGTAAGACCAAACGACATAGACCGCGCACAATTGCTAGCAGAATGCCTTTGTCGACAACCTTTTCAACAAAGAAGCCCATCATACTAATAATATCTGTATTTTGATCGTTGCCCAACGTTTGAATTCGATCTTCCTCGCCCTCAAAGTCTTGCATAGTAAACAGCATGCGTCGCTTAGATTTGGGTGGTTGGCCTTGACCTGCTACCGATTGATTCAGATCCATAAAAAAATCAACACCATAATGATCCATGAGCTCGCAAACGCATTGACCAGCTATTTCACAAAGTCGCAAATTGTTGTTCTTATAGAATTCATCGATCAGTACGTCAAACACTTCTTTTGTGTACGCCTCGTAAAGTATGCTAAACGTCGTCCCACACTTAATGGCCCACTCAAAAATATCCAATTCGGTCGATGCCAAATGTCGGCATATGAAGTCCTGAAAAGTAAATTATCAAATATATACATAAATATATATCAATGGTATTTATTTATGTTTTATATATTTACCTTATAAAGCTTGCACAAGCTTAGATTTAGATTATGCACATGCTCGGAGGCAACCATGTAGAACGATATATACAGACCCTTGAGCACACGCTCCTGCTTGGACAGCTTGGGTCGAACCGGAAGCTCTAGTTCACCATGCTTTTCGAGCAGCGGTTGGATTAGATCTTTGTATTCTTCGCGCACAACCATTCGCTCATTGTTAACAGCCTGGGCACGCATGTACTCCTTTTGCCGCACAAAATTTTCCTCTAGCTCTTCGAGTTCTAGAATTTTAACCTTTAACGATCTTATCTTCATAACCAATGAAGTATCAACATTGTCCAGCAGCTTATCGGTAAGCTCGCGATCGTGCACTAAATCATTTTGCTTTGCATTAAGCTCGCAAATCTCGTAAATTATCTCAATAAAGTATTGCATTCTCACACCAACATCGCTTATCAGTTGCTCCATGCAGCGCACCAGCACCGCCACAGTCTTGTGATCAAGTAAGCACTCTCTAAGCAGATGAGTAATAAGGTCCTTAAGGTTTTCGCGTCCAATCTCGTCGCCCAAATCATATGTCTCAAGTATTTCCACTAGCGATAGCAGCATGGACTGAAATTCAGTCTGTGCAAATTTATCAATATCCGGCTTTTGAAAGTCACAGAACCTGCGAATATAATAAGAGAATATATGTTATTCATGGAAGGCTACAGATATTGAATTAATTTGATATTACTTTTTCACATAGTCACAAAAAACGCTCAGCTCGGGTAGCACCTGTTCGAACTCGTCCGCTTGCGTTTGTTGCAGATAACCGCTAAGGCACTGCCAGTAGAGTACCAGTTCAACAGTGAGCGCTTCGAGCGGCACACATCTATGCAGATCGCAATCCTCGGTTAGCGGCAGTTGGGCGAGTAATTCGCAGTTGTCCTGCTGTTTAAAAATTACAAGCAGCATCTGGCGGGCAACGCGTTTAAATCGCAAAAGCTCCTCCTCATTCGAATCGAGTTTGAGTGCAGCTGTAAGCTGTATATAGTTCTGCTGGTACGCTTCCATCCAGGATTTAAGCAGAAAGTTTATGACTTTCTTCTTTACATTTTCTGAGCTATCGTTGAGACCACGCTCAATAAGCGTCAGGCGCTGAGATACTTTATAGGAGCGCACTGGGTAGTTGACCAGATTGATGTACGTGTGCCGTCGGACTTTCTCGTCTACATCCCAGAGACGCTGCAGAATGTGCGGCACGGTCAAATAGTTACGTCCCATGCAAGTGATGATGCACTGCCGCACCATTGACGAAGGATCCGAGCTGAGGTGATACTGATATGCACATAACACAGGATCGTTGGGATGATCGGGCACTTGCAGCCGCTGCATAGCGAGCACCGCCTCCTTGCGCACACTGGCCGAAACATCCTTTAGGCGATCTAGCATGTAGTGTAAGATTTGATCACATTGCGAGTCATCCAGTGCCGCATATGGCCCTAAATGTTTCAATATGAGATTCACAGAGAAGCAAATACGATAGCGTATTTTCGGTACATTGGAAATTGTCTATAATACGCGAAAAAAAAAAATGTAAACAAAACAGTTTTAAGAGTACAGTAAACACTTACCGATAGCAGCCAACTGAATGTTTCAGCTAGTATTGGATGAGTTTTTTCTGATTCAAAGCTGGTGACAAATTTGGCACAAAATGCAAGTGCCGTATTGCCATATTCGTTGCCCTCATCGGCCTCCAGCACGGTTTTGAACATTTTAATGAATGTGAACATGAAGGCATCGTGATCAAGCTATTCAATTGATAAAATACAAGAAACCATTAAAATATTTTTTTTACAAAAAATGAACATTTCGATTAATAGTTACCTTGGAGTACAGTTGCTGCAACTCTTTAGTATAGCGCTTGTGAAAGGTCTCGTTAAGCTGTGCATTTGCAAGAATTGTGTACATTGGTCCTTGGCCCAAGGACCGACACGCACTGCTGTTGGCTGTGGCGTTAGCGGCACTGGAGGACGCCACCGCGTCGCTGTTGTGCTCCTCATTCTCTTTTTCTTTAGTTTTTTTGGTGCGCTTCGTATTGGGTCGACCTCTTTTGACCATTGTTGTGTTTATTATTTGTTATGGCGTGTGCCGTCAAGCCTTCCACTTTGCAGTTTTGCTTAAATTTAATGTAATTAGCCGAAAAATAGTTTATTTTGTATTATTTATTGTTTCTTGTTTTGAACACGCAATTCTTAAAATTGTATGCGTTGATTTGGGAAATAGTTTTTTTTTTTGAGATGCCAGCGAACAAACACAAGCGTCGCGTTCTTTTGCATTCCGTTTTGCAACCCTATTCGTTCTGCCGTTAATATGATTTCTTTGCAATTGGTGCTGCCAACTTGTTACAAATGTTGCAATCCATTGATCGTCAGTTATTTATAATATCGTTAATTTACTAAATTGGTTATATAATGTTTTAAATACTTTAAAAATAACGTAGCAAGCTTTGTTTTATAACTTAAAATAAATCTTTAATTGGAACATATGTATTTTTACCACAACAAGCGTTTATTCATTGTTGGCAGTGATAAATGACAAATGCTAACTGCTACAAGTATTTCATATACATAAACGGCAGTTTCCAAAACGACTGATTCTTTGCTAACTGATTTAATAACTGAATAAATCCGTCGTTGTTCACCAATCAATAAACACAAACGCAAAATTACCTAATGCTTGTATAATAATTACCGCCTTACATGTTACTGTGGTGCAAAATAAATATATAACAAAATGCTTAAGTGTTTGTTTTAATATTCTGAAAACAGACTTAAGCCTGCAGAATTCAAACACAATGCCTTGCAAAGTGACGTTTTAAGAAACTCTTGCAATGATATTTGTATTGAATTTCCAGTCAACAAAAAAAAGTACAAATGGAAAAGCTATAATTTAATATAAAGCCTAGGTTATAGAAAAATGTCGAGCGGAACAAAGCGCGTTTATGATGCTCGATCAAAATATCCAGATCGGACCAAAAACAATGAAAATTCGTTTGCGCCATTAAATATAGTAATTAAAAGCTTGGATTCGGCTCTTTTGTTACTTAGTTCAAAGGAGGATCAAATATTACAGCTGGTTCTTAGTCATATAGCGGAGTTTGCTCGAAAATGGGATGAAAGTATTGAGGAACTAAAGCAATACGAATTATTGGATGTGCTCATAAGTAAGGAAATCTTTATAAATGTGGATAATGTGATTATACGTCGTTTTGCCTTGTACCTGGTCACTGCACTGATGGACCATACAGAACTTGGAGAGTTTGAAACGGAAAAGACGTCACAACTTCTTGAGGTGTGCTTCAGGTTCTATTCAAGGGAGAACGATGAGTTTTGCATTGAGTACCTGACGTATATAGTTAATCTGTGTTTGCGCGATCCGAAGGTTGCTCAAAGTATTATCGAAAATTATGAGTTTCTAGAGAAATTTAAGAATATTTTTATCAGTTCCGATAATCCAGATACCGTAGTCAATTCTATTGAGGCATTGCATAAAATTCTACAGGTTCAAAGTGCCGAAGAAATGCTAGAGTTTACCACACAACCAGGATTTCCTATCGATCGCATAATTTGTGAGCTGACCAACGATTTTCTAGAGATCCGTCTGGCCGCCATCAAGGTACTGAAAACCCTTTTATCGGACACCAGCGAAGATAGTGTCTTTGAGCCTCTGCATCGCTGCTTTTTTGTGCTGCAGCAGCTTGTCAAAGCCTTCTGTGCAAATCCCAAGGCACCGGACGCCCTTGGCATTATTGAGGTGCTAGCAACGGCATTACGCTCTGAAAAAATGACAAAGCTATTCTTTGAACAGAATCTTTTCGAACACATGGTGGAACATTTAAAGGAAGAGCTCGAAGTATTGCCACCTGAGCTTGTATGCACCGTCATTTCCATATTCGCCGAAGCAGCCAAATATCAAACCTATCTGGGACGAATACACAATGCCAATATAACTCAGATGTTTCTCAATTGCCTAATGAAAAGTAAGCCGGAGCCATCACCTTTTGTTATAATGGGTCTCAATCGCATGATTGCTCATCCGGAGGCGTTGCGTACCGTTATCGCCGAGTACGATAATGGAGCCCTAGTGCGACTTATCAGTCTGGTGCGAGCGGCAGATGCGTCTATTAAAACTCGAGAACAGGCAGCCGAGTTAATTGGGAGTCTCTTGGTTAGCTCCTTCCGCACTACGGCTGGCCAGCTCATTTCGTTGGACATCGCAGAGAAGCTAACATCAACTCTATATCAGGGCTTACAGGATCTTTCAATAGATCTTATACTGTCGTTACTGGCGATCATTGAGACCTTGGCACAAAATGATGAATATCGCTCGGTTTTAGGTCAATACACACCACTTACTGAGCAAATTGCACAATTACTTATGGTAGTCACAATAATATCGATCGTTAATTATTTATTAATTCCTGTAATCTCTCTTACAGCGCTCATATGCACACTCAATACTGGTACATAACATATTTCGTTGCCTGTGTACCATCATCGACGAAGAGCCGGTTCGCGACGTTCTGCTAAATAACTATATCGTATCCTCGATAAAACGCGCTCTTAAATCCCTATCGAATCTGGTAAAGACAGCTGTTACCAACTTTATACTTCAAACCACGCGCTTTAAGGAATTCGTGGATACGTACATTGATCGTGGCATTCTAGAGGTGTAAGTTTAAGATCTTTAATATCAGGTGTAGGTAATTTCCGTGAATGAATATCGTATAATTATTATTCTTTTGTCCGCAGTTTAATGATGTTCCAGAAGCACGCGTTCTGTGTTTCTACTTGGGGTCCGGCTATTGAAAGCATATTGGCCAAGTGTCCCACCATGAAGTTTTGCATTCGTAACTGTTTGGGTTTTACGGATATTACCGCTGGAATGGATTTCTATGTGTCTAAACGTAAGTTTCAGGACTTCCGTTGCTTTCAGGAGATTTTGCGGCAGGATTGTTCTCCATTGGAGCCAGTACTTGTGGTTAACTTTGAGCGACCCTCAACTGATGAGAAAGATCTGATCATTGTGCCACCACATTGTTTACATGACGTTGATATCGGCGGGGATCAGAAGTGGTCTTATTGCAAACGTCCTGGCGACCAAAAGCTACCCCAATTACTTGAGGCGCTAAATGAGACCCTAGCAGTGGGTATTATGATATTGTCAATCATGCCGGACTAGCCGTATTTATTGAACTCTTTAACCCCCCTAGATTAATGGTCTTGTAGAGAATCCTGATAAAATCAGGCGCAGCATTGATTTTGAGAACGTGGCCAAGCGGAGCAAAATCATAGCCGAGGCTGTGAACAGCGTTATGGGCCTAAATATCAAGATCCTTGATCTGAACACCACGGAGGAGTGTTCTCGTCACACAGTGCACTGCCATCTGGATGAACTGCGTCACATTTTTCACACCAACTTTATACCTATTGGCGAGATAAACAGCGGTTGTCAGTTTGAGCGTGCAATTCTCTTCAAGGGACTCGCCGATCAGATTGGCCTGCCCTGCACTCTGCAACGCAGCGTGGATGGACGAATGCTATACAATGAGATACCACTGCCGCTTGAATTGGAAAAGGATGTACACTGCGATAAGAAGACACTCAAGTTCATGCCCTGGCGCATGCTACGCCCAACTCACATTGTTGATCTTATGTACAATATTGGTGAACTCTATCCCATGCAGAGTCGCCAGGCACTTCAGTATTTGCGTCTCTACTAAAGTTCCACACTGCTCACAAATTTATTTATAGCTTAGATTACCAAATTTATATGTTAGCGCAAATATAGTTAATTAAGTAAAACTATACTGGCCCATTGGTAAGGAGGACTCTTATTTTGTTTATATTAATACAAATGTGTTAAGCGAAAACACTTTCTGAACTGTTTGTGGTTTGTGTCTTTGCTTAGTGCACGAATTAGGGCTGCCAACATTTTATTAGACTGTTTGCAATGCGCATGTCCTTGGTGTTTTCGTTTCTTATGCTGTCTTCGCATTTAAGTGTCAGTTGATGGTTTTGCATATAAACAAAGGTTTATCAGCGGCTGCACAAGTTAATAGAATTAGTTGCTTAGCTGGCTGGGAAGGTTTTAATCGGCCCAGTTGGCGGCCACAACATGTCCAGAGCGCTGCTAACGCTCGCCTACTTTGTCATAACCTCCTGTTCCATTGTGTTCACTGCCTGCGTCAACAACGGTAAGTGTGCTGACCTTCCGATTTCCTGCGGGGAAAATCAATAACCCAACCCACATCTCCGTTTGGACAGTGACTGGCACGGGCACCAGCTCACCTGGATCGGGTCCTAGTTCATCGGTCAGCCTCAGCACATCACTGACGAACAGCGGCCACATTCATCGCACAGCAGCGGCCATTGAGCGGGTAAACAAACTCTGGTGCTATGCCTGTGATACAATGGATGATGGTCCAGCCTGTGTGGATGTCCTTGAACGCAATGATACAGCGCTCATGAAAAAGTGCCAAGGCGACGAATTTATCTGCATGGTAAAATTGAAGAAAATTAGTATGTGTTATTTTATTTTTTTAAAATATTTTTATGCACATTTAGGTCAAGCGATTCTCGTACACCACCAGCACTGAGAACTCTACCAGTTCACCCAAAATGTGGTCACTGGATCGTCGATGCGCTGCTAACTGCGAGCCTGGCTGCATTGTGATTGGTGAGCGGACCAAGCTCTATGCCTGCACCTCCTGCTGCGAGGAATCCTTTTGCAATACGGGCCGTGGCGGCGCCTCGGGCATCTTTCATCGCGAGGCAACAGGATTTGGAACACGCATCTTTTGGCTTGCTGCACCATTCCTGGTCAACATATCGCTCATGCTATACAAGAGGCATGCCGGCCATGCGCTCATCCAGCTACAGTAGTCCAAGTCTCTCTCCAATGCGTGTGTACCTCATTGATTTTAGCCAATCTCTCCACTTGCTCAAATCTACTTAATAACAAAAAGAACTCGACTAGCCAAATTTATTTTGTTTAATTTACTTACATTTTACCTCAATTATAGATATAGATAAACGCACATGCACACATACACATAGTTGTACTTTTGGACATCTATTGTGTATATTTATTCAATGAGATATGGTGTGATAATAAAAAGAATCCAAGTGCCAGTCAGTCAGCAAGTATTTATTCAAGAATCAACTATGACTTTTTTATGGGATAACTTGTTGTTAGTAGCGGTAATAGTGTATTTCTTTAATGAATATTTAATTGCGGGTTATATTCATAGATTGAGTATTCATAGCGTATCTCTTGAAGCTTATCGTATTATAATGCAAATTGAGAACAATTGCAATTAGGGTCTTATCACTAATTGAAATGCGTTGACCATAATTGATTTAGTTTACATTCCGTACACAATACATTGAATTCATTTTTGACCCACACCCATGACGCTTAAATAATCATATGGAGTTGGACACATGTCTAGTCCTTTATCCGCTTAGTTTGATTTTCAGGTTCCTCAAAACCTTTCATTTGCTCTTGTGAATTGCATTACATTTCCGCTTTCTATGCGAATAGCTGCCTCCACACATAACATATCACTCGCACCCCATCATTCACAATCATCCACATCCGTAGGGTGCACGCCCAGTTGGCCACTCGAGCTACACTCTGGGCGGCATTTCCGGACAGACAACTTACTTGCAGCATGAATTATTTATTGGACAGAGTATTCATAAGCAGACAAAGTGGGATAAGGATGTGTAGTTTGAGAAGCTATCTTCCTAATCAGCTTCCCTCTATCTTTCTCTTCTCTTTGGCTTGGCGGGCTAATAGAGTTGCCATTAGGAGCAGATACTTTGTTACATACTTGTGTGACTGGTTTTTGTGGGCGTATTACGCCCACTCATTTGAGTGGCGCCGAGTTGAGAAATTTTGTTCACCATTCGTTTTCATCAGTGCAGGTCTCCTGAGTCCAGTTGCAATTGGCTTTAGATGCGTGTGAGTTATGGCCAAAACAGTTTTGGCCTAAAGCTTGGCCAATAAACACGAGACAAATCTGTTCATTTTGTTGCTTAATTTACATAAATGGCTAGCAGCTGAAGTTGCCTACTTGGAGGCGACAGCAGGTTAAGCTCAGGCTCACGCTCGATAGGGTTGCTGTCTTTGCTAAGCCGCATCGCATCCATCATTTAGGGTGCGGGAAATGGGTGGTGTGTGTTGCCTTTAGTCTATTGGCTTTTTGCTTTATGTTTGTTTGTGTTTTCGGCGTTTATTTTGCGGCTTTCATGTCGTAAATCTTCATCAGACGGCAAATTACGTGGTTTCCAGGCAGACACCCTTTCTCTAACTGTCTCCCTGTGACTTTCTTTCCACCTCTGTGAGTCTGGCGACCGCGCTCCTGGCCTGGTTTTTTAACTTGCAACTGTTGTTGGCCATATCCGGCAAACAATAAAGTGACCGCAATGCCAGGCATTCAGCCTGGTGGGTGGTAAAACAATAAAGCGTTGACAAAAAACCAAACACCCAGAATAGCAACAACAGCAACGGTAACCACAACATTGACAACAGTTTCATTTATGAAAAATAATAGCTGAAGCAGGCAGCAATATGCGAAATTTATTATTATTATTATATTTGCGTTGTGCCGCAAAAATGCGAACGTTACCGACGCGACGCCGTGCATCAACATACAACACCCCCTACATGGCCCCTCATGGCTCAATGAAAACCTGCAACCCCTGGACAGCTGCAACCCACCAGCAGCAGCAGCAGCAAGAACACCAAAGCATAGCATAGCAATAAAAGCACATAACAATTGTTGTTGCTGCTGTTGTTATTCGTTTTATTCATTCATTATTAGTGCTACTTTGGCGTTGCTCGCGTTCTTTTTTCTTTTGTTGCTGTTGCACTGTGTGATTGCTGGCGACACGTTGTTGTTGCTGTTGTTGTTACTGTTGCCTGTGTTGTCACTGTTCTGCTTTCTCGTTAGTCTTGTTGTTGTTGTTGTTTTTGCTATTGTTGTTGCGGCAAGTTCACAAAGAAATTTCAATTAAAATCCAACAATGCCGCACTCCATCATCAGAGCGCCAAGCTGACAAACCACACTGCACATTTCAACCCCCGCCCCACCCCCCAACCTACAGCACTCGTTTGGCACTGCTATGCTGTATAAAAAACACCGAACCAAAGCGAAACCATCCGTTTAGAGGCAGCCATGCAGCTGCCAAAACCCCCAACAAACTGCAATTGCAAAACTGACTGTCTACGTGATGTGCATTTTGGTGGGTTGACAGAATAGTTTGTTGTCGTTTTAAAGTTGTTTTGGATTGAATTCAAGACCAAATGAATTATTATCAGTAGATATTTTGTTGTTAAGTTTAAAAATGGCTAAGTTTTTAGTAAGTTACTATGAAAAATAAATGCCATTAGTTTCTTTCACATATACCTTAGAAAGTCAAAAACCAACAACTTGGTTTAAACCTATATTTAATAAGTTATTGCGCGCCAGCATCATTTTTAATGAATTCATATAATATGGTAACAAAGATTATAGATCCGTTTTGGTATTTATTCATTACCTTATCTTCTTCTCATAACTATTATCTTTTATCTTCTCACCTATTTTCAACTTAAGAACCACCCATACTTCAAGTCAATGCTGATTTGGTTATGTAGCTGCTGTTGTTTGGGGTCTCAACGTGCTGTTCCTCGCTGCCAGGGTGATAAATCTTTGTCGTCAAGCATAAGCACGAAGCACACGGCACTTTGAATGCAGCACTAACAACGAGAGCAACAACAACAACAGCAGCTAGTTACAGATAACAGCGAACCGGAGCTGTGCAATGGCCAAGGCCAAAGAGGCGTAACATTCCAGTAGCCATGCCAAAAATGTTAGTGGCCTTGTAGCTGCGGGCAAACTACCCTCCCCCGTCGAACTCCTTTCAAAAGTTCATTACCAGCCGAACCCAATCCCAATGGCAATGCTCAACTCTCAATTCTCAGTCTCAGCACAGCGAACGTGTAATTAAAAGTTTAAGCAACAGCCACGCAACTACACAAACAAAAATATGAACAACAAATACTGAATTGACTGAATGCTAGAATAGTTGTCTCAGTATCCGTCTCTATCTTTTCTTTTCTCCTTACTCTTTCTCTTTCTCGGTGTTTTTCTATAGCTGCCTGCGGAGTTGAGAACTAAGTCGCCTAAGCCTTTGCTGTCGCTGTTGCTGTCAGTTTTTGGCGCCACGCATTTTCCTTCCTTTTTTTTTGTTTTTGGTTGTGCAAACAGTTTTGCTTCGTTTTAATAAAGTTTCACCGTGGATCCATGATTGGATCAAATTCAATGCAGCCTGACACTGATGGTGCCTGACCTGAGCCCGCAACCAGAGCGCAAAGAGAGTGTAATTTATGGTGTTGGTACTGATGCTGGTACTGATGCTGGTTCTGGTTCTGGTGATGGTGCTGTTGTGATTTGCGTAAATGATGTTGATAGATTTGATAGGATTTGTGCGCGTTTTTGCTATGCGAAATCCACCCTGAGGTAAATGGGTTTTGGGGCAGAGAGCTCTCAAGCTGATTACAAGCTCACCCGTTTTGTTATGTTCTGCTGTTTAAGCTTCACTTTTCTCCACTTTGGCTTTAATTCTCGCCATTTCCGGACATGGACACGAAAATGCACTACACAAAAATTAGAGTGTCAGGAAGGAAAGGGAAAGGGAAAGGCGACGACGAGGCGTTAGACGCGTGTTGCAAATTGATTTTTTGTGTCTGTGTTCGTCCTGGCAATGTTGCTTGCCATTTGCCTAATCTCTGCTCAAAGCATACCTCATGCCTCTCATCCCTTGTAACTCTGCCTTTTGCAACATGAGAATTTGCATATTAATCTGGCCAAGAGCAGCCGCTCCAACGACCCCAAAATTACATGAAACTACACATTTTGGTTTGTCACCTTGCCACCATGGCAAGTAATCAGCTCTTGCTCTTTGTGTGTGTGTCTGTGTGTGTATGTGCTGTGTGCTGTGCGACGCTTTCGGCAATCGCGCTGCTACCCAACCCTACCCCCTATTTAAACTTACCTAGCCTGCACCTAAATGTATGCAAATGAGGGCCGACGAGGACGACGGCAGCTGCTCTCAAGGCGACTTAACGCCTGCTTAATGAACATAAATTAGTCACCAGGTGTCACGCTGGGCGTGTTACTTTGTGCAAGGCGAAAGGAGGGTCTGGGGATTGGGAGTTGAGGGTGCCAATGGTGGGTCTTGTAGCCACGCATTTATATTTCAATTTGTTGATGCCACCTTGTAATTAAATGTAGTTTGCAAAACTCTTTCAACTTGAAAGTTATGCGGAAATTTTGTTTTACATAAAAGTAGGCTTTAATATGCTGTATGCTTTACATATAATTTATGAATTGCTTATTTATTTAAAGAATTGCAATGTGCGTTCTTGATTGATAAAAACAGTAAGCTTTTAAAAATTAAAATATAATTCGTTCATCTTTAAATATAATTAAATAATTGGGCCTCAAAAGAAAAGTTTATCGTTAATTTCAATTTAATGCACAGTTGGCTGGAACTCATTTTGTAAAAGAGTTTTACTTACAAGATAAAATTTGTACAAAATTATAGTCAATCAAGCTGAATTTATATGATATGCTATCCGATGTGGTGGAATCGCGCTCTCCATTTCCATATTCTCATTTATTTATACCAAAAAACAAACAAACAGTTGTATATAGTAGTTGGCTGTTGATTGGATTGCGCTTCAGTGACAGCCGTAATACAATTTGTTGCACATCCGGCTGGACTCCACTCGAATTTCCTTTGCACTGCACCATTGCACCGGGGCAACACTTTGATGCAATTAGTTTGGGAACATTTGTGGAGCATTTCGTATGCACGTAATATGACTCAACGGCAATTCAGAATTGATTGATGGGTATCCATGGACATATGTATATGTATTGATCGGTCGGCTACGGATGGTTACTGCTGCCAACGAGCAGACTCATGAATATTGAATGATTACTTGTCAGCCATAATCGCAATTCGATTCGATTGCCTCCCTCTTACCGCATAAGCTTTAAACGAGAGAATCAAGTATAGTTGGGTTTATAGTCTTTTAATTGCCCGTTCCACTTCCGCTCTCATTCGTTTCCATTCATTTTCTAATGGACATTTTAGCGGAAGAGCAGTTCAAACACTCCAAACGCTCAACCACAATACGAATGATTAAAGTTTTGACCCCATTACGGCCAGAGGGTATGAAAGTGCACCTTGTTTGACCCAGTTTATTGACTTTTGTCTTCAATTACAGTTGACTAATCATTGCCTTTGGCTCATTACAATTGTCAATCCCGTTGAGTGCACACCCATCCATCCTCATGCCACCCTCTTATCAACACAGACAAGCAACAGTGCAACTAATGGCCTCCCATCTCCCTTGTGTTTAAGGTCAGAGTGAACGCAACTTGACCGCAATTGTATCAGTGGGAAATCGCATATACACATAACCACCAATGGGCAAGTGAATAGTGCGAAAACCGCGGGCACACAGCTACCGGATCGCTACTCACAGAAGCATATAATACCTCAAAGGGGTTGTAGGGTACGGGTTGGCACATAGAGGGTAAGCGGCTAGTGGAAGCTGCTTATGTGAAGTGCTGCACTGTGGCTGGCCAAATCCCACACAAAGCCCATGGCGGACAGCCGAAACTTTCACCGAGCAACAACAGGATAACTGACTAACTGTGTAACAGCCAACAAAGGCAACATCCGCTGGCGACTTCCGTTTGTCTCTCTGCGGCTGACAGGAAGCAATCAATAGTGTAATGGCAGACAAAAGCATCCGCCGCAGTTTGGCACTAGCCTTACACAGAAGGACCTCTACTAGAACCTGGCCACAAAGCCAAAGGGCAACTAGCAAATAAAAATCAACGAAAATGTCCATAAAAGAAGTGCAAAAAATGTTCAAAAAAAAAAACCAACTGATGGCTACGCAATTTGTCAACTTTTGCCAACAGCAAACTTAACTCAATGTTTCACACCCCTTGACTGACTGGACTTGAGCGTCGTCGGATATAAAATTGTCCCTCCATCTTCTACCTTTCCCCTTTTCCGGTTTGTGTCGCAAATGTAAATAATGCGTTTTAATCAAAAGAACAACAGTGGGAAATCCATTAACAGCGTACGTGCCGCACCCCATTTGCCCCAGTTGCCCCAAATAGAGACGGAGCTCTCTACAGGACTCTCTTTTTCCTGCTGTTGCCTTTTCTAAGGCCTAGGCTTAACTTTGTGCATGCTGCGCGTGTCATTTGCAGGTTGATTTACAAATTTCTTTAATGAGGCGACAACAACATTTTTAATTAGCACCTGTTCAGGTTGCACGAATCACTCTCTCTTACTTCTCGTAATCTCCATAAAATACTCTCTGTCGGGGCGGGTGCCTTGGAAATGAATTTCCAACTTCCAACGCTGTCTTTTACTTCACTCTAGTTGTATGTTCCACGCGGATAGCTCACGCACTTCTCAAACTTTGCCCCCAAATGTTGCCATTCAGATGCGTGGCGTTGTGTTGATGTGGAGTTCATGCCAACCTCTAACCCATTCACTTCATGTACTTGCTAGACAACTTCAACCGCAGCAACAGCAGGTTCTTAATCCCCTTCCACCGGTTCATCCAACCTCATCCTCAGCTGAGCTTAGTCCTGATCTAATATCCTAATGCCTTTCTATGTTTGCTTCTTTTTGCCGCTTCTTGTTGCCTCCAGTGCACATGGCATGTAGTTTGCCTAGAAATCGTCTCACACTCCTTCCCGGAACGCCCGTAGTTAGTGGTTCTCCTTTCACAAATACTTTTGTTGTTGCTGTTGCAATAATATTTTGCAACTGTTTCTAAACAAGCACAAAGTCATGTTTCAACAGCTGTAGTCTGGCTTCTGTTCGCTGCTGTTTTTATTGTTATTTACTCCACCCACTTCTCATCCCCTTAACCATGTGTTGTAATTGTTGTTGTCCCCGCTGCAGTAAGCTAAACTTTCGCTGCACATTAAAGCAATTTGGCCAACATTTATAGACTTATTTAATTGGGATGGGTTCCCCACACATTTGAGATATTTCCACACAAGTGAGCAGACCAGGGCCGACAACATTTCAGTGTGTGTGCACTTGGTTATAATTGTTTGACTAAATGAGTGCGACTCCCCTCTACCTCTTACAGCCCCACTCCCTTTTGGCTGGTTGGATTCACTCTGCTTAAAGCTCACCCGCACTCGCATGTTTGTATCCATGTATGTGGACAGGGTTGATAGATAATGGAGAATATAACAAGCGAACAGCAATAATTATGGCAAACAACCCCAACCTCTCTGCTCTTTAGACAAAGCCATATACAATTTGGGGGCTCCACTTTTGTTAAAATTCATTGAATTTACCATCGCTTCCTTCACAATGATACCAAGCTGTCTCTTGGAGTCATGTGTTATTCCAGACATTCAGATATCCCAGATATCAATGTGAGAGCATAAGTGGATCTATGTTTGTAAGAGCCTTTTACTGTGGCTTCTTCCCACTTCTTTGTCAAATGGCTTAGAACGGTTGCTATAATGAGTACGAAATTGAAGTCTAAACAAACAGAAATCGTTTGAGCAATTAGAAGAGGCCGAGTGGAAAAACAAGACGAGATGTTTAGAAATAAGAAGCATATAAAAATCCAAAAGAGTCTCCATGGAAATTGAATATTTAATTATGCGTCGATGGAAATTGCGTTTGAAGATGGTGACGAAAATGGCCCAAACAATCACGATGATGGCGACAAGCAAAAAAAAAATAAATGGAGGTTTAGCATGGGATGCTTCGTTGTCTAGGACCCCTCTTGGGTATGTGAAAAGTTTCTGAACGAGCTACAGAAAAGAAGCTGCTAAATAATTTATTCTAATTTGCGACAGATTTGCCCAGACCAAGAAGTTAAAATGTCAGAGAGTGAGAGGCGAAAATGAGGGAGCAATGTGTTACAACGATTTGTAGGGCGTCATTAAATTAATCAGAGGGATTCGTACAGACAATTCTTGTAGATAAATATGTGTTTTTGGGGATTCAGTAGTGGCTGTTGATTAGTTTACATTTAGTTGAACGCAGAAAACCTTTCGCTTGAAAGAAAAACAATGGAATGAATACAAAATGCAAGAGTTGCCTATCTTTATTTGTCTAGGACTGTGAAGCACCTTTTGCTTATCTAAACAGACTCACACACTCTCTCACTTTCGTATGAGAACACGTATCTATGTAATTTAATTCCACTAGCAGTGGGTTTGTGGGTCGTAGCCCAACAAATGTGAGCACGAGGCAAAACTTGCCCCAGCCTTGCGCAACCCCATGGAAGCCAGACAGCTGGCAGCCCTGTTGTACCTGGCTGGCATCATGGCACCCTGTTGGGTGGAAGAGAGGTAGAGCCTCATATTTATGAATGGCTGTTGTTGTTTCAAGTTTAACGCACTTCGGGAGCTTTATCAGCTCGTAAATATAAATTAGAATTTAATTTTTATCGCCGAGGAAAGGTGGAACGAGTTGGGCATTGGGTAGATGCAGCTTTTGTAGATGTAGTCTGGCGTATGCCACAAATTGGCATTGAAGTTGAGTGAATTGGTTTCTAAGGCAACCGACCAACTGCAAGCTGAGCGTCAACGCGATTCATTTCAGCTTAAGCCTGGTACGTGCCACGTGTCGGAGTGTATCAAAGGCATTGATTTACCCGAGGGCAGCCACTCAGTCCCAATCAACCCCAAGAGGAAAATAGTGTGGGCACATATTCAAAGAGTGAGTACAAAAGGGAGAGTTTGGGACTTACCTGGGTTAACTGTGAGGTGGCATTGTAGGATATCCTAAAGGGAAAAACAGATTTTGGCATTAAGTAAATGGTCT
This sequence comes from Scaptomyza caliginosa, assembly GCA_035044725.1. Lineage (NCBI taxonomy): Eukaryota > Metazoa > Arthropoda > Insecta > Diptera > Drosophilidae > Scaptomyza > Scaptomyza caliginosa. The sequence continues at coordinate 438,429 of JAWNNR010000317.1, forward strand.
TGCCGGCCTGCTCGTCCATTGATAGCTATTCTGTGATAGTGAGTGTGGAAGTGGTTGAGTTGTGGAACCCTATAGGGAAATAAGAAGTTTGTGTTCGATAACCATTCGTATGGGGAAATGGAAAGGTGGAGTCCTGGTCGAACACAGTTTATGATGTTTTGGTCATCATCGGTTATATGTTAGGTCTGGTGAAAAAAAATACGTTGTGTTGACTGTTATAGACCAGTATAAAATAAAAGGAGGATAGATAATTGAATTGATGGGACGTTCAATCGCACTTACTGCAGCGAGTACCCGTGCAACCTGTAAAATACACATACTTCATTGTAGGTAATAGGCCTACGGATCACAATTTTAAGCACAGGCAGCCGTGGTCATCATTGCTGGTTACTGAAAGGAAGCTTGTGCTGGGTCGGGCTACTGGATTTGTGCAGAAGAGATGCCCGCAATGGAATCGAATGCCAATGAAACATGTGATAATTACTTAAGAGTGAGATAAGGGATTTTAACTCACCATTGAAACAAATGAAGTCGTGCTTAAGGTGGAGCCTAGTATCGTTTACGCGGAGAGACCAATGCATTACCATTTGACATTCACTGGCAGCTGGAGTCTGGAGTTTAATGCGCAGGGCAGGTAGACAAAAAGAGACTCGATGTCCTGCTATAGACCCTTGAGTGAATTGTGTTGGCGTTCTGGATGCTAATTGTGTATGGTAACGAAGATTGGGATGTAGGGAGAGATAGCCGGTTAATGGAGTGCAAATCAAATTGCAAATGAGTTCAAATTATGGTCAGGTAGCTTACCGGATAAGCGATATGACTTTGTCACGAGACTCTGCTCCTACACATCGCATACTGCATATGTGTTAATGGTTTCCACGTGCACGTAAAATAAATCTGCCTCTAGTGCGATCCAAATGAAAAGCAGAATACACGAAGAATTGGTCTGCGGATGCATTGCAGGCATAAGGAGAAAGTTTATTTCGCAATTTGCTTTGTTCGACTTTCTCTAGAGTACTGTCCTTGCCCTTCCTGCCGTCTTCTACTGCTTGTGCAAACTTTGAGCATTTTGTGTTTACTTTTACCGCAAGTTGAGTGCTTTGTTCCCTTCCTTCTAACATCAAACTTCAGCGGAAATTGATTTCCTCAACAGAGCAACAACTAAGGCTGGTATCGGGTTGCCAGCGGGTGGGTAAGGCATAGAAATCAAACCCATGACACAATAATAATCAAAATGGAATCCGTCACCAACAGGGGTGTCAATTGGTTTTCGCTTTCAAATGTCTCCTTCGTAACAGCGTAGAGGTTAAGAAGAAATATAAAAAATTAAATGTTGTCTAAGACTGAGTGTGAGACATTAGAAACATTATCAACGTTCGTCCTGCTTTGCGTAACTCATAACTAGCTTCGGAAATATCCTTATCTTCGACCCCGACCCTTGCAATACTTTACTCTACTGGTAGTGAAAGACGAGCTGTTTGAGTTTAAAAGACGTAAAATTAAATTTTCTTTATCCGCTTTCTATGTTGTTCTTGCCTGTACCCTGTCTCGCTATCGCTTTTAAGTTGCCTGCTTAATGTTGCATCGCTTTCTTTATGGGATCAAGCTTAGTCGCGTCTTCGTTCGTCGTGTCCTCGCTTTGCATTGGAAGTCACAAGTGCTGTTTACTTTTCTCAACATCTCTTTCAGACCTCACGTTTTTGCATCCCTTTGACTGTGCGTCTGTGCCGGATGTTGCGTGTTGCGTTTCCGGCGGAGGCAAGCTCAGGCAAGGAACAAAGCTAGAGACGAGTATGTGAATGGGCTTGCATTAAGAAGAATAGAAGGGATACTCTCTCGATTTTTAAAACAATTTCAAATCCAATTACAGAACAAGAAAAAGCATTTTTCGTTAGCTTCCTTCCATTTGAGCCTTGGCCAATAACTTCCCAATACCTAAACGCTTTTTCCTTACAGTTTTATTTTGTTTTTGAATTTGGCAATTGCCTGGCACCCCTGCTGACTAAAAAGCTATCCCAAGTGAGCAACTTTCTTTCGGGATTTCCGTTCACAAACTGTACAGTTCTGAATAAAGATGAGGCTGCAACTGCGTCTGTTCCCATTTGGACTGGTATTTATCCATTTACAGTATACGCAACACTGAAAAAGAAAATCGCAAACATGACTTCCAACAAGTTATATTTTGTATGCACAAACGCACGAAAAGGACAATGTCACTCAACCCAAGCTTGGTTTTAGGAATATAATGATAAAATGTGATTTGATTGCTACAAGTGAGAGCTTGCCGTTACAAACAGAACTAGCATCAGGTTTAAAAATATACCTTGAATAAAACTTAGTGCAAGCTTGATTCAATTTTTACATTTCAAATGAACTCTTTAACAAATTAACGAAAAAACTTAAAAGTCTTTTGTTATACACTCTTTCTAACTTTAAGTCGGTGCTCGCAAAGATAAAGAGGACAGCCGACTTGGTTACGGGTCCAAGTCCTGCACCGTCGAACTTTGGCCGTCTTTCATATCACGCGCCTTGCACAGTTCCAACTTTGCCGTCACCTGAGAAACTTTTGGCTCGTTCACAAGTCTAGCTCCAGTAAATTCCCTCTTCAACCTGATTGTCTCTCCGCCATAATTATAATACCTGCGATTGTCTGAATGGCTTTGCCACGCACACGTGACACTGCAACCACAGACGCTCTTTGCCAGGCAAGCAGATGGGAACTGAGATGGAGGACACGCTGGTTGAGCTTGTGGACTGAGGAAGCGAAAGGAGTACCATAGTCTGATTTTGACTTTGACAATGGCGTCACACAATTTGCATAAAAGATTAAGAGGATAATTAGTGTCATTAGCTGGCAGCCGCTTTAAAGGACTGCAACGTGCATTCCCTGAAATTATCATTATGCACCCCTTAATCTCTCCTCTTCCACAGACACCTCGACATAGCATATCCCTTTTTACTGAATGCAGCTTTTAAATTGCTTGCACTCTTTTAATCAGAGTCAAGCACGGAATTTAATTGGCACAGTTTAAATATCTTTCACGCCTTCTTTTTACCTTTCTTTTCTTCAATCTTTTCACGAATTACTCAGCAATAAAACGAATCGACACCAAAATACACTAGCAACCGAGGAGTTGGGGCAAAGGGTCGAGGGATGCTTTGTTAATGTGGCGATTTTTGGGCTGTTTTCTATTCATTAAAAATAATTTTCTTTTGCATTAACTTTCAATTTAAAGGGAACACAAGGTTTGAAGAAAGCTCTACATGGAGAAAGGTCCTTTTACTTGTTTCTTGGGGGTTGAGCTCAAGAAATATGCACATCAAAGTGAAACTTGTTGAAATTGCATTTTTACGCGCCCTTGCACAGCAAGTTCTATGACGGGGATATGGAAGAGGAAATGTTGATGGGGCAACCCTCCTTGACTGGTGACTGAAGTTGGCTGGTGTCGCTGGTAACTTTGGGACGAAAATTGCTTGTTGCTGGGGCAACGCAACGCAATGAAAGGCGGAGAGGAAAATCTTCAACAAAAGCGTAAACAATATTTAATTTTAATGTTGTCGTCACTCAATCGAAGAAAATGAAATGTAGCTACATATAAGTGTAGTTAAAGCGGAAGAGGAAAAAACATGCAAGAGCGAGATAGAGAGGGAAAGAGAAAAATAAAATTGTTTAACTCATGTTTACAGTTTGCTATATGAAAAATCGTTTATTTCTTTGTAGACATGTGAGGGAGGATCACTTAAGTAAACTATGTACACGATTTTTATTGCTGGAATGCATTGCGTCAATCACAGCCAGGCGAGCAATGAAGCCACTGCCAGAGAGTGAAGGTATTTTAGAAATGCGTATGTTCAAAACGAAGACAGAGAAGGGAAAAGAGCTTGGAGTTATGTCATGCAGCCATGACGCGCCTTCCACATGAACAAATAGCCATAGAGACATATGCAGTGGAGGGTGCGAAAATAAATCATGCAACATCATGTCGTATTTGAGAGTAAGGCGAGGTAGTGATGTAAATGCTGGTGGGAGAAGTAGGAGGGTCAGCTTGTTTGATTTCATGCTGCTTGTTAATTTTGAAATGAAAACAGCCATTGGGGGTGGCAAATATTGATGGGTGGGGGTGTTAACTGGTCGTTAGAAACATAACGAGCTCTGTGGATGGAGAATTTAGGAAGAATAAGAACGGAATTTGAATGAAGTGAGAAGAGAAATCAATGGGAACCGCGCTTAGGAGAAAAAATTTCAAAGCGCAACAAACAGAGTGGAAGATTCTTTGAGTTGTCGCTAATGAAATTGGATTTGCACTTAACGATGACAAGGCTGCGGAGACAAGGTTGTATACTCTGAAAAGTGTCAACTGCCTAATAGAGTGTCTCAAGGGTTAATGTCAGTTTAAGTAAAGAGCGGACTTTAACTTTCTAATCCAGTGCAGCTTTGATTCTGCAGACGATCTATTAATCAGGGGTCTCGTGTGAATTATTTTTATGCTGTTTAACTAATTGAAGTGCCGTGATTTGGCGATTAGAAGCGAATACTCGAGTTGAGCCTGCATAATGAGATTGAAGCATTTTGCTCCAATTACAGTTAAGTGCCGGAAAATGCTGTGCACAACTACACACGAATGATACAGTGGAAGAAGGGGACGACTAGCTGTAAGGAGCCTCGAACCATTAATCAAAGTGACGTGCACGGCGTCATTCCGCACTGGCACGCCGAATGAATGCCTATTATTGTAACTATTTCTGAGGAAACATGAGAGAAGGGGCTTAGGGAAGAAGGGCAAAAAGAAACAGGGAAGGTTTGGCACAAGGTCGATCTGAAGCCACTTGAACGCTTGGCGCCATCAATAACGAAGCCTCGCGTTGAACAACAAGCGGCAAAATAGCAAAACAAACAACTAAATGCTCTGCACTGGACTGTGAAGTCGTTAGCATTGGGCAGAGGGTGAGGGTGTAGAAGGAGGAGAAACAAAGCTACTTGCAGCTGTCAACATGGCGGTAAAGGTGCGAGGGTGGCTCTTACACTGTATCCAGCCGGAAATCGATTTGTGTGGATTTGTTTTGTCGTGTTTTCGCGCAACTTTTGTGGTCGTCTTTGCCGTCGTCGTCGTCGTCATGGTCAACAATTATTTTGGAACTATTAATGACTGCGACGTAGTCCCCGCCTTTGTTGTCCCCTACCCCCTCTAGGACTTGAATTGTTTGTTTTTCTTGTTGGGGAGCAATGAATTTGTCTTGTCGCACTTTGCCCCTCAACTATTAATCATACCTATGGGGCGGAGTTAGAGGCGTTCTTGGAAGTTCTACCAACTGTCCCAACTATTGTTTTCAATCAAAACAACCCTGAATGTATATTGATGTATGGACATATATAAAGCTTTAAACTTACCAATAAGTTTTATCACATTTTTAAGATACCCATTTAACGGATGGAGCTGCCAAGAAAGCAGCAGGATTCAGAGGTACTGCAGCAGAAAGCAGCTATCTTACCTTCTCCTGATTCAATGTCTAGTTTGGCTTATCTGGGTGTCTGACGTTTAGTTAATAAGTTGTCAGACCATGTGGCACCACAATTGGCTCTCTTTTGGAAAAAGGGTGGTTTCATGACTGGCTATGTGACAGCCAATTTCAATGTGTGGAGCAGATGAATCTTTCTGGATTGATGCACAGCCGCAGGAAATGAAAAACGAGCAATGGAAAGGAGGCGCATCCGCTTGGTACAGAATTTGGTTTTGTTTTGGTTATCTAACAGGCGCTGCTCTTTTAAAAGAAGATGCGTTTAAATAACATTTTCAGAAACAGCAACTGCCGCTAACAGTTCCGGATACGGATACAAAACGAAATGGGCTCAGTCTGGCAAAATTTTGTAAATTTACAGCCGCTGCAGCTGGCCATGAATCTGCCTTACCCTTCCAAGCTACTTTTAGATGTCCCCATTTGAACATTGGGTTCAACTTTTCCAGTTTTGTTTTTGCTGCGGTTGTTTTTTTGATGCTGTTGTTTTTGTTGCCCGTTTCGCCTGTCGAATGCAAGCCGCATCAACATTTTCGCATTGGAGTCTGCTGGACTTTCGTTGGCTTTTTTACTGGCCACTCCTCCTCCGTCTGTTTCTCCTTTGGCCAAATGCTACCATTGCTGGTTGTTTAGGTCTCATCACATTGGCAACGTCTCGCACGCTGGTCAGCAGAGAGCGGACAGCAGCCAGTGAACAAATACCCAGTTGATGGTGTCCTGGTTGCCCTCGATGTTGTTTTGGTGGCCTTTTTGCTTCTGTCTGCTGGTGCAGACGTCGGTTGCTTGCCTGGCTGGTTTGTTCTGAAAAGAGAGAGTCTCGCAAATAGAAAGTGATTTTGTTGAGTTTTGGCTGGGCACTGAAGCTGAGAAGTTGAAGTTGATGTTGGTGACACTATGTGGTTCAAGAGTGGGTGAAAGAGAAGTGTGTGGTGCTAAGTGTGGTTGTTGTTTGTTTCGAATATAATTTGTGAATGCGCAGCTTAAAGAAAGTTTTGTGACTGCAAAAGTAATTACAAAGTTGAAATAGATTAACAGCTTAGGGAATCGCATATGCAACACTTTCCCATTCCCCATGTGGAGAGAGCAATTGTTCTCCCTGTCCGCTGATTCAACTGATGTTTTAATAAATTTGTGTTAATATTTTGTGTTGTAGATTTAAATTATTTACGTAACAAAAGAGAGAACAAACGATAGAACTGGGGAAAAGTTTTCGTTTGTGGATTTTGTGGTTCAAGTGGTTTTTCCCCTCCTGTTGCAACCCTTGCTGATTGCGTGCAGCTAGCTATACGAATGGTATTTCAGGTGCAGTTAGAGTCAAAACCAAAACCAAAACAGTTGGCCAGGTGGAGAGTCAAGGAGTTGGCATGGAAATGTAGGTATAAGAGGAAGAATGGCAGTCAAGTGTCTCCAAAATGAAATTCTTGCCAAGAATACCCACTTCCCGTTTCACCTTATTCGCCTATCCTTACCTCCTCTAATCTCCATGGCAGCAGATTGGAAACTGTTTCAGAGTTTTTTGGCCGCAATAAAAATCGAAATCAGAAAACTTTGTTGCCTCTTCCAGTTCCTCTTTCTGTTACTATTTCGCTCACCCCTCGCGTTTCAAGCACATTTTTCCCACAGCTATGGAAGAGTGCTTAAAGTTTTGCAATGCGCGGTCAAGGCGGCTGTGGGCGTGGCAGCAGAATTAAAGGAATGTGCATGAGATTTAATTAAACTTATCTGCGATGAAAGCGGCCGCCGCAAGGATGCGTCCAGGCGACGGCGTGGCGATGGCGACGACTCACTTGATTAAGAACCAGATAGATCATCAGGACTTTAACTGTACCCCTGTTCAGCTCAGTTCAGTTTAGTCCTGTTCAGTTCAGATGCTGGCCAGGCAACCAAAGCTCCAGCTCAAGCACACGCCCAACCTGATGCCATTCAACGAATTCATTAATAATTCAAAAGACAAATAACGCAATGTTAGTGAACATGTGTGTGTTTGTGTGTGACTGTGTGTGTGTGGGGTCTCTTGTGTGTGTTTGTGTTGACATTGCGAGGAATGTAACTGATTTAAATGGAGCAGCAGACAAACAGCCAGCAGCCAAGCAACTTCCATCCTCGCGTATCTTTTCGAACAGCAAAGGCTGCCAAGTCGCGAGTGCGTTGGAAAGACTCGCTGATGTTGTTGGCTCCCGATGGGGAAACTCCCATCGTCGTCATCGATAACATATTAACGACGTCAACTCAATCATAATCAGAACGAACTATGAGAAGGAAAGAGGGGGAAGGTCTGGGATAGGGAGTTGTCTCTGCGATATTGGAGGCTGCACACTGATGCAAAGAATCGGGGAGCCAATGCTGGAAATTTTCTGCTTAGTCACACGCATCATCAGTCAGTCCCGAACCCCCCATACACCCCCTTGTACCGCTTCTATAGCAAGTCGCACAAGTGACAAATTGAGCGACGGGACTTTGTCTTTGGGTTGAAGATGATGTTCGGGACGTTCGGCATACTGACAATGATGATGATGTGAGTTCTGGCTTGAGTTGTGTTAAAAAAAAAACTTTTCAATTACATGATTCGTCGAGTAATGAATAATCATGTCTCCTCGAAACTCCTCGCCCTTACTAGTTATTGTTATAATTATTACTGTGGCGTGTCTTTTCTCTATACACGTTTGCTAATTTTGAGTTCCACACAAAATTTATTGATGTTCTTTCTCGTTCGCAACATTTGTTGTGGGCGTCGTCTCTGCCTCGGGGCGTGGCAGGCTCATTTCAATTATAAAATGGCTTTTGTTTCTAATTGAATCCGTGAGTCGCAGAGTTAAGCTAAGTAATCATTGCCGTTCCACCTCAACGTCAATTTCCATTACCTTTTCCCGCGTTTCAGCACCTGGCTCCATGGTGACTTTAATTGCGAGGCAGACCACGTTTCTATTTGCCTCACCACCCTGGCTGGAGGCGATTGGCCGACGAGTCGTTGTGCTTTCAATTATTTTCGTGATCAAAACAAAAGAGAGAGAGAAAACAGTAAAGTCAGGTAAATAAGGAATTTATGTTTGTTGGCCTAGAGTTGGACTATGGAAAATGGAAACTGATTAAATATATAATCTACCAAATTTTAGGATATAAAAGTGCTTTAATTCTATTTGTGGCACACAACAACTTGTAACGAGAATCATGAAAAAATTCTTTTTACATATACTAGAAATCAAATTGACTTTCAGATACAGGAGAGGGACGTAAGCGAGGGAGATCGAATTCCATGCCATTTGAGTTTGAGTGTGGGCAGCCGTCGGCTGTTTGCTCATTTGGCAAATAGTTTTTGGCTCAGTTTCGGGCCGAATAGTATCGAATTGCATTTCAACTGAGTTTTATGAACTCTCATTGTTGCCATTGCCATTGCCGTTGCTCTTGCTCCTTCTCTTCCTCCTGCACTTCCTGTTGTTCCATCTCTGTTGCCTATATTCCATATCCGATATTGCAGTGCGTTGAATAGCCTCTGGCTTTTCCCATTAACTTTAATGTGCTCCACATCCATTTTCGACTATAAACAAGTGGAAAACGCAACATGAGTCCGGCCAGTGTGTGCGCAACACGGAGTGGTTGGGGCTTGGGGGCAGGGTTGGTCAACTTCATTAAACTCGCGTAAATGTTAAACGCAAAAATAACGCGCACAATATTAAAATGAACACAAAAAAACAGCAGCAGCAAGCTGTTTAAATTTGGTTTTATATACATATGTACGTACTGATATTAACAATGTATATATATATATACAATATATATACTGTGTGTATGTAGTCGTCCTGCCGAAACACCCGCTGCTATTGCAGACAAATTTTAAGCGATAAATTTTGATTGCTGATTAAAAATAACGGCCGAGGCTCGAGCTATTGTGAACTTGCCACACGGCTGTTGTTGTTTTAATGCCTACAATGCTTCTATTTGAAGGGTATATTAATTAATAAATTCATCAGCTACATCAGCAACTAAAATAAACCGACAACATCATACAAAACACCTTAAACTGTTTCAGTCCGAACTAAATAAGATTGTATTTACAAAACAGGGTATCTGCGGGTTTATCAGCATTAAAGCAGACTTATAATTGCGTATTATGCGTTTGGTCAACGCATTTGTAGCGTCCAAATCGAAGCGGTTTTGTTTTCCCAGCTAATTTGTTAGAGCAATTAATTTGCATTAGGCATGGACACATAGGGCTGGGTCCTTGAAGCGAAGGGATGAGTTTGGAATGTGAAAGTTTCTTTGTTCTAATTGGAATTACCTGTTAGACAAAGGTTACTAAAGCTGTTACATATTGTATGTGTGTGTGTGTGTTTGTATGGGCAACAAAGTAATAACAAGCGACAGCCATAAAAATAAATATATGTATGTTTAAACATAAAGATAAAATAAAATTTACGCCGTTCAATTGTTGGCAAATTAATAACAAGTTTATGACAGGATTAAAGCGAAACGATATTTAATCAATTGAGTTAAAAACCAAATTTAACATAAATACAAAATACCGTTTACTAAATTATTTAATAAACTTAAATGCTATTTAGCATAATGATATTAAATATTTAATTTTAATGGCATAAAATGTACGAACTGTTTAGTTTATGTGTCCGTCGATGTGTATTATTTATTGTGGCTGTAACAAAGCACTTTAATGGGCAGAGCTTAAAGCTCAGCTACACACGTGTGTGTGTCTGCGTGAAGCTTTGTGCTTAAGTACACAATATATCTTTGTTATTATGGCGTCAAATTGATAAAATAAATCTTAATGCGATATTGAAATTTAAAACATATCCAATGAAGCCCACACAGACAGGCATAGAGAGCGATAAGGGAGCTGGAATTTTGTTCGTGTCATCGTTTTTCTGTCAGAGCTTACGGGATGCTAGAAACGTAAATGTGATTATTACGGTTCACATTTTACAAACCAATCTCTCTCTCTCTCTCTCTCTCTCTCTCTCTTTCTCTTACTACCAAAGAACCACCTGCCATTGGGGCTCTTAAAAACGAAGCAAACATTTGGCATGAAATACAACCTCAATTACGTTTTATAACTCAACACGCTCGCTGCAGCACTGAGACCAGGATTCTAAGCTGGGAATTTTCAATATTATGTGGCTGAATTTATTGTGCACAGAGAGACAAACTGACAAAGCAACAAAGCGCCAAAGTGACAGAAGCACCAGCTAGACTTCAAGTCAGCTTCGGACTGAGACTGGGGTCTGGCCAGTATTTCTATCTGCCAAGTGGCCCATAAAAATATCTCAGATTTCTGTAGCCACTTTAAAGCGGCAAAAACAAACTTGAGCTTAAAACAGGCGCCAACCCAGCGCCTGCCTACTGTCCCCGCCTGTACAATGGGGCAATAATAATTGATTTATCGCCGTCATTTTGGTTATTAAACTCAAATTTCTTTTTTACGCAAATCTCGGCAAGCAGCCACTGTCTGTCGTTGACTCAGGCTTGTTACACACTTTACGATAGTAGGTCGAGCCAACGAACTCTTGACAGCGTTTGAAAATTATGCTGCTCGACTTAGCCTACTTAGGGCTCATGTCCTCTTGACCGGCTAAGACGCAAATTGAAATATTCGACTCGTTAAGCTGTGTCCGTGCCTAATCTCTATGGCCATGCTTAAGTCCATGTCTTAGTTCACTCAATGGAACCGAGGCCACAACACAGCAAAAGCAACAAAAAAACAAAAAAAAAACAAAAAAAAATGTATGCCTTAAGAGGATATCCTGTAAGCAGGTGAACGCAGCTTTTGGATGTGTTACATGCGTATATGAAATTCAATGGGTATAGCTAGATGTATCAGCATACACTTAGACAAATGCAATGCACTTTGATTGTAAAAAAGTTTCCATTGTTGTTGTTATGATTGTTGTAGAAGTTGTTGCTGCTCTTTATGAGGCACATCGAAGCAAAAGCACTTAGTGACCATTCAATCAAGCCCCAGCACACAAGACGTGAGGAGGGGCGAGTGCGTTGAAAAGTGTTCAAGCGCAGCGAGAAATTTGCATAATTTTCTTTTGAGGGTGGCAGACTGGAAGAGGTCGATGTCGTTTGTTTGGCATTACTTAGGGCCCATTTTGCTAATCTCTGGCATACTGCAATTAGTGTCAACATTTTTAATTTTTATACAAACTAACACACGCAAACACACACACACACACACATATTAAGAGAAATAATAACAGAGGACACGCCCAACCCCCAAAAATACACAATTTACAGCCCACACTCAGTCCACATACAGCCCACAAAAGCAAAGTGAAACCGCATACATGAAAGCTGGTCACGCAATGCTGCGGTTATTGGGTGACAGCTCACAAACTAACACATATACTAATACTAATACACTTAAACATATAAACATGCACACACACACGCACACACGTATGTGTGCTGTTTTACATTCTAAACAGGATACAGAGATTAGAGTTGAGTCTAATCGAACATGGGATATCCTGTTTTAACAAACACTTGAGACAAGTTATCTTTCGATGTGTAAGAGATAAAAAATTCTTGTTTAAAGGTCAGATATAAGTTAAGAAAAACGAATACGACAAAAACATTATATAGAGCTACATTTTAAATTAAATGATTTCGATAAATCCGTTTCTTAAATCACCAAGTTCAGTCTGACAAGAGCAAAATGTCCTTAGTAGTTTACAAACTTAATTTTAATATCTTGTCTTAGTGCAGAAAATAATCCTCAAAGCTTAAAAGTTACAAAAAAAAGTTAAGACGCAAACAAAGTAATTAAAGAAATAATTGCCAGAGAGTTAAGAACAGCTTATAAATTTTCTTGCTAAAGTGTAAATTTGTAGGGTATTATAAATATTTGCTTGTTTGCTTGTGTGAAGTGGAGCGGCAGCTGTCTGTTTGCAAGATCGTTTGGAATTCTGCCGTTGTGTTATGTTGTGTTAAGCAGAAGCACACACAAACACACACACTCACACACACACAGACACACAAACAAGGATATGTTAACGTACATTAAAAGCGCACTTATCAAAACGCAATCAGCTTGAATGTTGTTTTTGCCATCCGTTATTGTCAACCAGTTTTGTCCACCTATCGAAACGAGGACGATTGTGTGCTGTAATATGTATGTGCATGTGTGTGTTTCATAGTCCTTTGTTTAAGCCACTCGACTAGCTCGACAAGTATTTTCAAGTGGCAACCAACAGATTACACAGTTTCAAGCAGTAGCCAAATAAATTAAATAACTCATAAAAGCAGCTAAAAATGGGTTAAATGTAATGCTTGGTTTAACCAAGGCCCTTAATCGTGTCCCACTCGTAATGCTTGAGAACTGACTGACAAGCGAAACGTAGCTAAAAAGGATAACAAACCCACAAAAAGGGACTTTAAGTCGCTTAAAGCTGACCGTTTATCGATTAACGTCGTTACTGGCCCTCAGGCAGATTCACGTTCTCAGGCAGGACTCAGGCCAGGCAGTAAGCGCCCAGAGATAAACTCTGTGGCAATTGTTGCAAAGTTGTCGCAGACACGCCACAAAGCCCATCATCCGGCAGACAACTGCCGAATTTGTTTACATAACAAACCCAAACGAAGCTTGCAATCCCGAAACCCGAGCCTCCCCCCACACACTGTGCCCTTCTTCTTCAAGCAAAACGAATGGCTGCGTGGTCACATGCGCAGTGGCAACCACGTGCCCCATCTCCTTGTTGCAACTGTTGCGCCTTCTTTTTGTATCTGAGGCATGCAAATGGACTTTAATCCAATCTGTTGCAATGTGGCACATCGTCGCATATATTCGCATAACTAATTGTCAGCTGGAAATGCTGTCCAATTGAAGCTGTCTAAGATTTGATTAGGCCCAAACATGCACCCAGACAAATTGGACAACTTTTCAAAGCCAATTACAACATAGTGGCAAAAACGTCCAACACACGTTCGTCTATGTATCGCTTTCTTCTTTGATTTGATGTTCCTGTACGTTTGTCACCCATTTGAAAATTAATTAAAAACATTTCGTTTGCTGGGGAAATTTAGAAAACTCACTGTAAATGTTCCTCATTAGCAGAGGCGGTCAAACAAATTTTAAAGAAAATTGGAAAATTTTACGACAATATCAGCGGGAGACATACTTAAGACTTTTAATTAAAAAGAAAAAAGAAAAAAGAAAAAGCTTTTTAAAATACATAAAAGTGGTCACGCTATGCTATAGCAAACCCTTTTCTTTATTTCTGTCAAAATTCATAATGGTTACGCGTGCGACAGTCCAAATAATTGATGATAAAAGATTCGAGATAGAATAGGTTTTTGGAGTTGACACGTGTTCTGTGAGGCCATTAAGTGATGGGCAAGTAAATTGCAGGCGATTAATCGCGATTTTAAGACGCAAATTCCCTTAAGCAGTGCTGTATAGCAACAGCTACTGATAGCTGATAAGCAAAAAAGTGAGCAGAACCACCAAGTTGCTAGACGTAAACTTATCAGCAATAAGGCAGATACACGCCCAGTTCTCAGTAATGAGTCCTTCTTGAACATACACTAAACGTAAGTGAAGGAAGCAAAGTGTGATAAGGGATGTACGACTAAAAGTTTTAAGCAAGTTACCACCCTGTGCAACAAATGTGTCGAAAAAGCTGCAAAAGAGGATAACAATTGGCAACAACAACAATTGACAGCCGCTTAAACAGTTGCAGTAACTTGAAAAGGCTGCAGCAAAGTGGCCAAGTTCACACCGTCCAGTGAAAATAGGTTGTGGAGATAGAGCAGAGTAAGGGAAACAATCCGAATAATACCCAAAAGCACACTACAAAGCAAGGATAAGAATGAGGAAAAACGATAATGCTGCAAATTCGAGGGCAAAAAACAAGTTCGATTATTTCATACGTTCTTTGCCGACTTAGCAATGCTCTTTCAGTAAAGGACTATGCAAAATGTTATGTTTAACTACCAAAAAAAAGATTCCTTTTTTTTAAGATCTAAAAAACTCCTGTGTGGAAAAAATGTTTCGTTAATCAATTTCTTTTTCCTTAAAATTAGAGAATTACTAATATCTCAGACTAGATAGGGTACAAATACTGTGTTGCAAGTGTGTCTAAATTGCGGAAATGTGTTTTTGTTATAGGTATAAGTGTCAAGTGGAGAGGAGGACAACAACAAACAGCAAATAGAATCAAATCGCAATAAAACGAAACGGAATCCCCTTAATGCACCATGTAAACAAACTAAGCACGTGACCCGCAGAAGATTCCTTTTGCTGGCGCCAGACAAATTACTTTGTGAACATAATCTCGCCTGGCAGCATATGTAATTGCGAAGGCGCCATCATTATGTACCTTTAGCTCTAGCTCTTTATTGCATTTAAAATAATCTTTAGCTGCCTGCTTGACAAAAGAAGAATGAAAAATAAATAATTCACACTTGACCAAACTCTGCAAATGCACTCTTTATTTCCTTCTGCCAGTTTTCTTTTGCTTCTGGTGCACAGTTATCAGGGTCCTTGAATGGCTGTCAAGTTGTGGTCGCTTTACAAATCGTTGCAGATTCCAGATCAAACATCTCAGAAGGAAGAAAAGGAAGAAGTAGAAGTGTGCAACAATATAAAAGATGTATCTCCCATGTGTCCGATGAGAGTCCATTGCAATCCTTTGCCGCAGTCTGCAACAAAAGCAACGCAAACTCAGACACTGGCATACTCTTGCCCCACTGCCTGTTGAATTGTTTGCTGCCACATTTTAGGGCATTTCCTTCAACGCTTTCCAATGTTATTGTCAGTTGCCGAAAGAAGAGCAGTTGAAA
Organism: Scaptomyza caliginosa; assembly: GCA_035044725.1. NCBI lineage: Eukaryota > Metazoa > Arthropoda > Insecta > Diptera > Drosophilidae > Scaptomyza > Scaptomyza caliginosa. The sequence continues at coordinate 453,738 of JAWNNR010000317.1, forward strand.
TGAATTTTGAATTTGATATTTGACGTTCTCTGTGGTTGGGAGAGATTCCTGGCCTTTTGCCAGCTTTTGTCAGCTGTTGCCTAACATATTTCTTAGTTGCTTCTATCGAGATTGTTAATTACCTCGATAAATAGGAAATTACTGCACTCAAACATAATGTGGGGCCAATAACCCTATCAGAATTGACTAAAAGTTTGTTGGCAACTCCACTCTACTTAATTTTATGCATCACAATTTGTTTTTAGTGCCTCCCTTCCTTCGCAGATACGATTCTAAGAATCTCTAGCAGGACTCGAAACTATCAAGATTTTACGAGTAAAGTTATGAAGTCCGAAAGATAATAATGGGCCAACACTTTATGCTTGGCACTATTTCAAAATCCACCAACAAGTTGGAGAAATGCCTCTGGCCAAGGCCAAGTTTGTAGTTGTAGTTGGATTGTTGGCTTGTTGGCAGCCGCACTAGCCATAAACATTCCTGCACCGAGAGAAATGGGGAATCAGTCAAGGGCATCGCTTTTTACGATACTATGAGTATTATTATTCAGAAGTAAAACTAAATGCGAAACTCTTACCAAAAGTCAAGCAAGGAAATTGGTTGCTGCTTTGAGGCACAAACTCTGTCGCATCCGCATTGGCTTATAAGTGGAAGGGGCGAAGGGGAGGAGGAAAATTGTCGGAAGCGCCGGAAACTTTACTTGCCAACAGCAGCAGCAGCAGCAGAAGTAGCCATCAACTGACGGTCTCCTCTTCGATGTCAGTTGTCGGCAACGGGCCAAAAGGATAAACAGCGTCGCAATATGAAAGATCTGCCCATTCCGAGAATATGGATAAAAGGACAGGGGACTAAGGGCAATTGCTTTCTTTTATTACTTCTCGCTGTCTGGGAAGAGTCTGTAAAAATAGTGCCAAATTTGTATGATTGGAAAAACTACAGAGCCCAACACTACTCCGGCTAGCTTGGAAGGGAATTGAGATGGGAACGGGGATAAGGATGTGAGAATGGTAAGCAGGGTATGTAACTGTGGGGAAAGCACGTCGGGTAAATGAAGTGTGACGATTTGTTTTCTTTTGATTTAGTTTTATGGGTCTACATCGGATGTAATTGAATTATGCAACTTGGCGCCGACTCCCAACAGCAGACAACAGACAAGTTTATTAGCATTGAATCATAAAAGTGACTCGTCTATAGACTGTCTATAGAAAGGGATGATGCTAACAATAATGATGTTGCTGTTATAGAGAAGAGACTGTTGCACAAAATGGCTGCCAGGGGCACGATTTGATAGGAAATGACTGCGGTAAGGAATAGGAACATGGTTACGCTTTTTAGCAGTGATATCTGAATTTAGATGCTTTGCTCGTGCACAACACGCGATGAAATGAGTTGGAAAATATGTGTGCGGTTTCCCGCCAGTCAGAAAATATCCCGTGACATAACGTGAAACTCCACTTGGCACTGGAAAATATTCATAACTCAATAAAACGCCACATAAACCGATAAGCAGACGTTGTCAGAGTTTTCACAGGATGAGTGATGAGTATTGGAAACATAAAACAACATTCAATGGAATATATAGTATTGATGGAATCATAAAGTTCCAATAAGTAGGCAATTTGAGCAGCTTAGAGTCCGAGTCAATAAGAGAGATATAAACTAGGATAAATGAAGAAAAAGAGAGAGAGTAAGAGAGAATAAATAAAACGATGCACATGGCTTAATTGACTTGAATGGATGTCCATCTGACAGTCGTTGTTAACATCGTTCTAAGGATGAAACGCAACTGAAACTGAACCCATTTCAAGGCCAAGCAACACGCGTTTGCTTTCAGGGCACGGCTCCCAAGGGAACATCAATTGGAGTAGAAATACTTGCCTGAATGGAGACGAGTTTTGTTTCAATATTATGCATCAGTGTATGAAACCTGCCCATAATTAATATTCCAGTTGCTATAGAGCAATCTGTCATTTCATATGAGAAAATCACCCTCACCATCTTTCATGCTCAACAAACTCATAGAGAACTCATGTGACGTTTGACAGGAGGACAGGAGGACAGATTCGGACAGCTCGCTTCAGTGGCTTCCAATTACAGTTTCATATCCTGTCAGAGCATTTTCACTTCCACTCGATGCGAGTTTAAAATCGAAACCATGCAACCAATTGAAATCAAAGACATCCCACTCAACTACTCCTACATCTAGCCTGTCCTCCACATAGACCTTCTTCTCGTCGACTGCAATTGAAGTTGCAATGCATAGCAATGTACACTGTTGGGGGAGGTTCAATTGAGAGCAACGGCATTTGTGTTGTCGTTGCTAGTGTTTGCGTCCTGTTGGACAAGGACTAAGCTGTGTAAACGACAACTGGTCAGCAGAGCAGAAGAGCAGCAGAGCAGCTCACGCACTAACACGGAGGTTTACAAGGCTGGAGTGATATCGTAATTCCAATCAACACGAATTGAACTTGGGGAACCTACAAAAAGTTAAGGACTTACCTGCCGGCAGGCAGATTTCTGCAGTCGTCGAGTGGGAAACAATGCAGTTTAACGGAGGTTCAAAGTTTTGTTTTAACTTATTTTCCCATTGACGAAAACGCTCACGTCCAGGGCACGTGACCAAAATGTTTGCACATAAATAAGGCAAATATGAAAATGAAGATATGAAGAGAAAGCAAGCAAATAAACGAGAGTCAAGTTCTCCCAGTCAGTTAGCGACTTCATATGTTTCCGTGAGTATAAACTGTGCACGAAACCTTTGAAAAATTCATCGATGAGTCGTGAATAGCAGTTGAAAGGCGTTTCCGTTTTCTTTCCCATCCATTTCATACCATCTCTTCTACCCACAAGACATTAACCCCAATTGGCTAAATGGCTCATTAGGTCAGTGGGGGAGTTCTACGAACGAAGTGTTTGGCTAAAGGTCTGTCGCTAGCTCATCCATGAGGTAAGCAAGAGAAGTCAGTCGACTGCCATTCAGTAAAGTTTTCCCCATTCAACTCTTCGGTCGTTGTGGCATTTGTATTTTCTTGCTATTCATTCGCTCGCAAAAGAAACAAAAACAAAACGCAACCGAGTTGCACTGCTGCGTGGTCAGTTATAATTAGGGGGCGCTTTTAGGGTTTTATGGGCCAAGCGATTAGCGCCAAGAAACAAGCCACTATACCATCTAGCGAGGAAAGTGAAGGCAACTCGAACAGTTTTACGTTGACCCACTCGAAAGGATTCCATTATGCCATTGGGGTTTTTCCGGACTTCTTCCTCTTGTTTTATGCCTACACTTCAAATTCAATATTGTTAATTGGCGTCATGGTTCCAACATGGTTCGAAGAGTCCAAGCGACCCATAAACCTATCGGTTACAGCTGAAGCCCAATTCAAAGCAGTTCTAAATTATGTTTGCAATGTTTATTTAACTTGGGGTGGGATAAATGTATGAATGGGTATACAAATGGGAGCGGTCGTGGATATGAATAAGACAACAAATATATGTTTGAAAGCCTAGGACTAGTTGTGGGACTAAATATCCTATAGAGTTGATTAATTGGCCATAAACCAAACGATTAGCATACTAATTTTGACATCTGGAAACACAACCCTAAATAAGTTTCTGGATGAAGTTTATCCATTTAGCAAGGGAGTCTCAACCGACTATTTTGAAATGAAGAGTGTACAAAATATTATCTTGGCGATTGGACCGAGATGAGATATAAAAACCCCTTTAAATTTGAGCTAAGAAACTTTTCAAGTTTGATACGGTTGGCAACATTTACCGTTATGATTAAGGGGTGCAACTTTCGCTCCATCCCCAATGTTGCACGAAGCAAACAGAGTTGCCCCATAATCAAGAAGGGATGTGGATGTGGATGTGGTTCCAATGCCCAGGGGGAAGCAGTAGACGCAGGGCTGTAATTGCTTAATTTGATTACGTGCCGCCGTAAAAAGCAGAACAGGAAATTTGCACACACACACACAAACACACATCACACATACGTATATTCCGACGGTAATGAAGTTGATTCGCTGTTTGGATGGATGGATAGGTGGATGAATGGATGGATGGTCGAATGGCTAACTGCCTAGCAGGCAATTGCACACGGGTGCTTCGAGCATGTTTTCCCCATTCTCAAATTTCCGTACCACCCATTCTCCACAGCCGCAGTCTGGCAGCCCCGTCGACTTTAGACTGTAGTTTAGATCCAAAACAACTTAATTTATGTTTTCGGCTAAAGCTGAAACCCTTTTGCCAGAATGTCGCCATCGTATTTGCAGTAAACAACAGTGCGGACAACAACAACAGCAACAACAAGGAGAACTAAGTACATAAGTGCAAATTCAAAAGCAACAATACAGCGTCAAAGGCACGATTTGGAAACCCATTTGGTACGGTTCGGTTCGGTTCGCTCGTGCGATAATTAGAAGCGACCTCTGCACGCTCAATTAGAAGCTTGTAAGTATATCTAAAAGGGGTAAAGGAGACGAAATTGGAGCAAACACGTTTATATAAACACTCTCCAGCTCAGTTGCAGCCGTAAAGCAGAAAAGCAACAGCTAAAACAGAAGCGGACCACACGGCCACAGTGTTGAAAGGGAAACACGCGACGAACTGCAACAGCAGAGGGTAGGGATTAAGCTAAAACACGGCGTGGAAGAGGCATAGAGTCAATGGGTGGTAAATTGTGAGTGGAAAGAAGAGGAGAATAGTTGAATGTCTTAATTAACTGTTAGTTGCGTTCAGTGAGAACAGCAAGGTAACTACCTCTCGCCTGTTGTTGCCACTAAATAATGTCGAGTCGTGCCTCAACTTATTTATGATGTACAATCATTTTTAAAAGAGAGAGGTTTGTTGGATTTTACTGAAGAGGTGGAGGTACGAGTTAGATTCGCTTATCTGATTTAGGAGTACACGAAGTGTGCATAAAGCAGAACACATCCCCATCATCATCAACACACAAATACATTGGAGTTGCTGCCTTGTTTTGGTTTTATTTTGGCGGTGGCGCCAGACGAAAGTGTTCGCTAGACAAATGCCATGCAGCAAAAGATAGGGTATGAGGTTAAGGGGTTGCTGGTGCAACCGAGAGGGAGAGCGAAAGCGAGAGAGAGTGGGCATGACATGTCACAAGGCCATAAAAAAAGTTTATGTCTGACATGAGTCAAAAACAATTTGCATATTTTTCCACTGGATAACAACTTAATTTAGGATACATTGGAGCTGAATTTGCTTGCAACTATTGCGTAGGGCTTTAGGAGCGTAATTTGAGAAAAGAGTATGGGAAGCTTGTTGTCTGGCTGTCATAGCAATTAAAACGAATTTACAGAAACTATAGTTTACTGTTGAATGTGTTCTTTCAACAAATTGTGCATTTGAGAAATATTTGCGCGAGATGGAAGTTTGCTTTTTATGACATTCTTTTCATCTAGATGGCTTCATTTATTAGCTTATGATCTGTTCCTTCATATTTATTGTTTGCTGGCATCAGGAATCTATTGCATTCATATTGCTCATTCAATATTGCATTGTGCAGTTGAGGTGAAAAATGTATTCTCGGAACTACAATGTCATGATGTGATGCTTTATTAGTTTCTTACAAAGCAGGAAAACTCGCATTTTTCTATTCCACTTAGTTTTCTTTCGCTTTTCACACCTTTCGCTGGCAGTCGCGCTGGGTGGTATGCGTCCATTGAAATTGCTTTTCACTTTTTTCCCTTTTTTTTCTTCTATTTTTTCTGTTTGAGTTGCTTGCTCCTCTTTTGCGATAGCTTTGCCTAGTGCAAGTTTAGTGCGAGGCAGGCGTGGTTTGAATGGCGGCGGGAAAGCAGAGATTTTCTGTTTGGTGCACTGCAGCCGAATGCAATTTATTTGCTGTCGCACACATTAAACGCGCTGCGCTGACTTTTGACTGACGCCATATTTTCTGCCACATTTGCGACACCGCGCGGCTTCCGATGCTTTATGACGACGCTGTTACCAGCTTATTGCCACGCCCACACACCTTTTTGTGCCCATTCATTTTTCAAAACTGTCAGCTGCGTGCACAATTCACAGTCGCCCCAAATGCTCCGCAGTCCTTAATTTCCCAAACCTATTATTTGAAAATCTCCTTTTCTCCTGCCTTCTCTTGTTTATTTCCGCAACCTGCACCCTTCTTGATTATGGGTTGGGGTGTGGGGGGTCTTTCTTTTGTGCAAGTGTCGTACTTTGTGCTTAGCCATCGAAGTGTGGAGTTAATAACCAGGAGCTGAGAAATCTAACATGAGCATTGCACTCCCTTCACTTCAAATTCTTTATTACGCACAGCAACAACACCTAAGTGGTTAGAAAGAGGTTCGGGGGAAGGGGAAATTTTTCGAATTATGCAGCATTTTTCATTAAAGTGGCAAACGGCATTGCTTGTGTGCCCCGCGGCGGAAGTGGAAGTGGATGTTGGAGCGGATGTGGCCAAAGTCAAAGACGTCCCATGGATGGATTTGTGTAGCTGACAGGTTCTCTGCCCTTTCTACTGCTTTTGTTGCAGCTGCTGCTGTTGAACAAGCTTGAAACATGTTCACTCGAAATTTGTGTTCAGCGTCGACTTGGAAATTAGCATAATCAACATGAAAAGGCGCCACACACACACTCTGGCAGTGTGAGAGAAAGAGAGCCAAAGGATCATAGACATGGCTTTGGATTTAAGCAACTCACTCGAGTCCTTTGCTAGTCAGTGCCTTGGGCCTTAATGACTGCCTGGCTGACAGGCTGACTGGCTAACTGACTGCCATGCCAGTGTGTCTCAGCTGTGGTCGAGCTTTTTGGAGCGCCTTTAATTACACAGCGCTGCACAAATGATGAGCTGGCAAAATTCTTGTGCAGTGGGCGTGTCCTTTTTGTGACGTGGGTGACTAAGAGATTGCGCAAAAGAGCCCGCAGCAAGAACCAGACTAGACCAGAACAGAACAGAACAAACCGGGGATAAGGCAAGCCAAGCCTTAGCATGCCAAAGGAGAGAAGACAAAGCGATTAGTAATCGTATTTTGCAGAGTGCAAAAAAACAAATCGAGTAGTGGTGGAGGCAGGAGACCCAAATTGAGATAAACTTGAAATAAAGTGGATGAAAATGAATCGCATAATAAAGAGATAAAGCCAACCAGATGGGATGAATAAGTGTAATAAATATGACCAGTCTGTACTCATTCGTAACAATTTTCTTTAAAAGAGATCGCTGTTAGGAATCCAATTGTGCCTTTTGTTATTGTCCTGAACGGAAAGACTGCTTGAACAATAGAAGCGTCATTTGTGAGTGCAAACAACACAAGAAGTGGGATACTGACAGCTGCTGTATGTTAAAAGCTCTCAAAATGTCAACAAAGATTGATTCCAGACAGCATCAACACTTGGCCCTAAACTCCCAATTGAAAAGCAGCTCCTATCTTCTCTTTGTCTTCTCTTTAAACTAGGTATTGTACACATGTATGTTTGTATGTGTGGTTAGGGATTAGAGCTCCTACATAAATGTGAGTTTTTGGCAGCCTGTAAAAGCAAACGAAATTAATTTCATGGCTCGCAGAACTCAAATTGAAAATAATTGTTGTTGAAACAGCCAGCAAGAACATCAACAAAAAGTGTGAAAAGCCAAAGAAATGTGTATGAAAAGCTGCGTAAAAGAAAAGCTGCAAAAGGTGTGAATGTGAAAGCACATAATCAAGTTCATTGTGTGCTCTCCCTCTCTCTTCACCTATGTGTGCTAACACCCCCAACTTAAAACTTCACAGCAATCCACTTTGCTTCTCCCTGAAACCCTGACATGTGTGGTAAAAGGTAAAAGTGAAAGAGGCTTTCAGAGGGATTACATTTATACTTGTATTGTCGACACATGTGTTATGAATACTTGAGGAGTAAAGTGTAAAGGGATCTTCGAGTTATAATTTGATAGTTTTAGTTGAGCCTATTTCTTACCTTAAGCCTTGCATTTTTTTTAACGTATTAAAGTGGGTAGCTAATTGTGTTTCTAAAAGCAAAGAGTTAAAACCCATAGTCAACTCTTTTTCGATCTGGTAAACTTAAAACCCCACGTCACAAAGTTTACCAAATTATTTGATTGGCCAATTGTCTGCACTTTGAGCTATACGGCAATTAATGTTTGTGGTCTAAGCACTTCATGTACGAGTTGACAATGCAATCCCAGCCAGAAAACACTTTGTTTCAAGTGTTTTCGCATGAAAAGTGCACTTCAAAGTGCAACTTTCGATACTTGTAATTGTGGGCCAAGTTTCGAAAGAGCGCAAACTGCACCCAACTCTAACTTTGGGCTCGTCAAAGATGCAAGTAATATGCGTGTGTGTGTGTTAGTTAGTGAGTTTGTCCCTGAACCTAGCGAGGAACAAGGAAATGGCATGTTGAAACACAATGCCGCACAAACTATTCAGGGAAAGTCAAGGCAAACCAGGACTAAGACCACAGCTCGACTTGCAAAGGCAAAATTGAACGAACGAAGGCACAAAGCAGCCAAGGTAAGTTTATGAGGTGGGTAAGGTAAGTGGGCGGGCGGGTAGTCGTGTGTGCTGCTGCATTGGTAATGTAAATACATGTGCGAAAGCGAGCACCTGAGATATCAAGTGCAATTGTCTGAGTCAGCACGAAAGGGGGAGCAAGAATAAAAATGATACAAAATGCGGCAGCACGAAGCAGCTTATTGTAGCCAGAATTTTGAGTGAGAGAGGCATGAGTAGGGTAGGTAGGAATATATGTTTGTCCATCCATTATGCGTTGTGGAATGGATCTAAAAATTGAATGTAAATTACGGCCGTGTGCTGAGCGCAACTCAAATGAATCAAACTGAATCAGTATATATCGAACGTTGGCTGATACACGTGGGAAATGCGGCAGCTGATGGCAACTTGGCAAACAAACAGGAGGCGGATACACGATTGGAGTAGGAGTAGAAGAAGGCGTGACAGTCAGCTAGCCAATGTCGGCAAAGACAGACTTCTGCTAAATCATTCAGCGGCCATTAAACTAGCAACGAGCAACGGGTAAGTTGGGCGCTGTGGGTTGCTGTGTGTGGCTGGCTGCTTTGGCAAGAACCCTATACTTGGCTAAGTGTCATTGACTTGGCTGGAACTTTAAGCTGTGTGTGGCCAGCACCGACAGAAGCAGCAGCAGCAATAGCAACAACTATCAGCTACCAGCTACCAGCTGCAGTTGTTAGCCAGACCAGACTGCCAGACTGGCAGAGTGCACTGGATACTGGTCAGCCAGGCGTTGGCCTCGCTTGTAATTCCAGTTGATAACTGCTACTAAAGGGGCCGGGGCCCATAAAAAGCCATTACATCTTATCTCGGCCAATTGCTTTTGGTCAGCTTACAGTCTCATTCCATTCCGTATTGTACCAAGGGGAATTTATGCGCTTGCCACGGTCAAAAGCCAAACATGCGAATAATTTAAATCAGCTGCGGCGCAACACCTGTGAAAATGCCTTCCTATCAACACCTGAATGGGTTAGCCAAAGGTACGCGGTACAGGAACTCGCCCATTTATCGGGGCCAAATGTTTGCCAAACGGAATTTCAGGCATTCTCTTAAAGCAACACCACCAAATATCAACACTAGCCCAACGATAGTCAACCAGCCAGCTAGCCAGCTAGCCAGCCAGCCAGCCAGCCACACAATCACATTGGCCAAAGTTTTCACTGTACCCCCGAACATCCTTCTGCTCGTACATCATGCATATTTGGTTGCTTTATGCTCTTTGAGTTCCCCAAACTTCCTGCACTGCTCTCCGTTGTATGACTCTATTGTGTGTGTGTGTGTGGCAACTTCATTGAGTTGTTGTCGACGGCGTTGACGTCCCTCCCCTTTTACCCACACAAACAATACAGATTTTACGACCATGATGGCGCATTAAATTTTATGACTTATCAAAGTGAGACCCCCTAACCAAACGGCTGACAAGTGAGGGAACGAGCAGGGAGTCTTGGCATCATGACGCGTAGCCAACGAACGCCACTTTTCACCAAAGTCATTCAAATGTTGGTTAACTGTAAATTGGCTGTGGCGCTCCACATGCACGATCTGCGTTAATTGAATTTTGCGTCAAACAAAAGACTCTGTAAAGGAAATATGCCCTGTCACATGCGAGGTAAAGCGGGAGGTGAAGCAGAATGGGGAGTGGGTAGAGTGAAAAATCTCCCCGAAAAGATATGCCTATGTGGATGATTTTCATTTATGTTGATTTTACTTGGCGCCTCTGATTACGACATGTGAGGAAATTCACTTGATTCAAGTCATTTAAACATGTGTCGCTTCAGTTTTGTGTCGTTTCCGGTTATTACATTAGTTGAGCAAAAAGTAATGAAATTTATGTAAAATGTTAGTATTCATAAAATTAAGCCGTTAGATTAATAGGTTGAATATCTATTACACATAACATAACACCATATTACTGCAAATAAAATATGAAACATTGAAGAAATAAAATCTGAAGTGTTGGGGAAATTCCTTACATTTAAAATATTAGTATTATATTAACATATAAGCCATGTGCAAGTAAGAAGCCTATAGTCAAGAGAACTCGACTAGGAGATATCCTTAACTACTTATTCACAGTGTATAATCATTTCTTTTATTTACATATTTAATATCATCATTGGTTCTCAAAATTCATTTCATAATTTTCTAAAACCCTTTTTTCAATTTTCAAATCCAAGAATTTATTGTTATTAATCACATGTATTTATGGAAAACCAAAAGAGCTATTACTAATTTAAAGCAAACTTGATCTAGGCTATGGAAGAGTTTATATATTTTATAAAACTAAAATCTCTAGCTTCTATAGTCTATATCGACAGGGCTGTTGATGGTGATCAGGATTACAAACCTATATGGGGGCGGAGATGATTACTTCTGTCTTTTATATACTTTTGTAGCCATTTTATAAGCAAAAAGTTCAGTTGTATTTTAGTGAACCAGATTTGCTAACAGAATCTCAACGAGAATAGGAAAATAACGTTTTCATGCTAGTTTCAACTGATCACCCTAAAAATTGTATTGTTTCCGCTATAAGCGACATTTCAATAGAGATAGGTAGATACAATGGGATTAAACGCAAAGAAGCATAAGTGTGAGGGGAAAAGGGATATGAAGAAGCATTTTCAATTGAGTGCTTGTTGGCGGGAAACATCACGTTTTGTTGAGGGAGATATTTGTGCGGATATATAAATATGCGATTAAGTGTGAGTGTTTGTGGGTGTGTGTGTGAGTGTTTGAGCATAACAATAAATTATTCTTTGGCGCGGGTTATTAAATGCAATTGTTATTTCGCAATCAATGCCAATTAAAATTGCTATCAATTTGGTTATGGTAAATGCATTTTTGTTGTGTCTGATCTCTATGCCACTTATACACAAACAATCGAACATAAGCACACACTCACACACACAGAAACACACACATACACACACCCGGAAAGCCGCAAGTCAAACAAATGCATGTTGCAGAGAGCATTAACAAGAGCAACAACAACAAATCTGTGCAGCAATTGATTTAAATGAAAATTTTAAATGGAAATCGATTAATTGGCTCGAGAGACAGAATTTAATTGAAATTTTCATTTCGTGGTCAACATTGAACCATTGAAAATTGAAATTGAAATTGAAACTGAAACTGCATTAACTGAATTTCGCATTTGTTGTTGTACTCAATTATTGACAATGCTGCATATGGCAATATGGGAACAGCAGCCACAGCAGCAACTGTTGTTGCACATTTTCTGTGGTCTTTTCGCCACAACTCTATGCGGCTGCAATCAAAGAGAGAATGACAGAGAAAGAGAGAATGTAGAGAAAGAAAAGCAATGTCACATGTGCAGCTCAAAATTGGCTTTGGCTGCAAATTAACAATTTCATTTGATAAATCAAAGGGTCAGTTGCGAACATGGCACGCAAACAAATACCACACCGATTGCAAAAGGTACTCACACACACACACACACACACACACATACAGACAGTCTTTCACAATGTGCATTCACATTTGCCATTCACATTCAGCTGAGATTCAGATGCACGCATCACTGGACAATGGCTGCCATACACAATATATGTATATGTATGTGTATGTGTATGTTGCATGTTCGCATATTTAACATGACACGAACATATCGAACACCCACGCATCGGGAAGCATTCATTATGCAATGTTGCTTTCACACACCCACACACACTTACACTCAAACACACACATTCGTATAAACTTTTGCATAATTGCGTCTGTCATTGGCATTGAGTTTTTGGCAACAATTGCATTCGATTTGTTACTACCCTTCTCGCTCTCTCTCTCTCTCTCTCTCTCTTTTTCTTTCAAAAACGGTCTCTTTCTCTCTTTCCCCTGTTGCTATGTTATAAACTGTTCAACATGTTTAACAAGCACAATTTTCCATTACACTGCAATACTTGCAATGAAAACTTGTTCTGCATTTTGATTTCGTTCAGCAAAATGATAATTCTCTCTAAATCAAAATTAACGTTTCTTTGAACGTAAAAAGCTTAAACACTCTATAAACAATCCCAAAGCGTAAATAAATAGTAAAAAAGTTTTGAAAACACTTTAACAAGTGCGATTTAATACCAACACACAGCTAAAGCGATTCATCAATCAAACTTCTATCCAAATGCTAAGTAGATACATACAAGTGTGATAGAATTTTATACAATTTAAACAAATTTCAGAACATGAATGATTGATGATGGTTATTGCACTCGATAACTGCATTTCGGTTAGTTGAAATGCTGAAATATGCACAAACAAACATGCAAACCTACATACATATTTACATATATACATATTTATAGAGCGGCATGTGTAAAAACGTATAAAGTATGTATGCGCATGTATGAGAGTATTGCTATTTGTTTTCGCACTCTGCAGACTCTTGACATGTTCAAATAAAATAGCTGACAGGGTCAGAGCCATGGCCAGTAGAGCAGAACACAGCAGAGAAGAGGGGGAAGGAGGAGAGACGGAAGCAGTTAGCTCTGCTCTGGGGCAGTGACTAGAAATTTTAAAATCAGAGCAGGTAAATATTGGCTCGACACAAAGGTAAACTTTGTGCAGATATTGCCGCCAATTTCGCATTGCAGATGATTTCACATTTTTAATTAAAAGGCTTTTGTGGCTCTTTCGTTCCTATCCACACATCAAAGACAAATGGGGAAGAGTACACATGACCAAACATATTTATAATTTTGATACTGGCCGGCTGATATATTCAGTTTATTAAATTTAAAATGAATCAGTAAGCAAAATGAAAATTCCTTTAAGGAACAAAGAGAATATTATGGCTCCTTATGCACATTAACTGCTGAGTCATTTATTTTATGAGGCATTTCTCAAAATATTCGTCAGTTTTTCAACACACACACACACACAGAGGAGAGCTGTAATGTGTGTATGTGTGTGTAAGTGTGTTTGTACACTTCATTTATTTTATGCGTTTTATCCCTCTCTCTTAAATGTGCTTGTACTTGGTTAGTCACTCTGTGCCCCCTGCCTTTGGAATGCCTTCGGGCTGTGTTGCATAAAATTTATTTCGCTTTTATTATCATTGCAAACCCCACTTCCCCTAATGGAATTCCTTGCAATCCGGCGGAACCCATTGCCACCCACACATATGCAAGAATTCCGAGAAAAAAAAGGCTGCAATTGACCTGCCCAACTCCACGCCCTTTGCAACGGCCCCTGCCGCCTTATGCAACAAGGGGCTATAAAATGTTTTTCAGGGGACAACGAAGCCAAGCCGAAAACAACAACAACAACAATTCATAAGAGAGTGGAAAGGAGCGCAGAAAGAACGAAAAAATGAAGTGGCAAAATAAAGGAAAAAATAAAAATAGTTGCGCCCTCCTTGAAAATAAAAATATGTAAACTTGCAACTGCTGTGGTTGTTCTCTTTATTGTTGTTGTTTTTGTTGCTTAAAAAAAATAAAGAATGCCAACAACAACAGTCGCAATAACAATAGCAACTCTGTTAAAGCTGGCGTTAGGTTTGGGTCGCGTTGGTGTGTTTCGTTTAAGGAGCGAGGGGTGAAAGGAATTGCTGTCTATTTTAGTTGTTGGCGTAATTTTTTACCATTTTCTTTGGACCCACTGTGCGCTCGCTTTTCTTTATGTTTTGCGTTCAAATAATGTCATTTTGTAAATTGCTTCAGTTGCCGTTTGCCCGCAACCACCCCTCGCTCCCACCCAACCACCACGACAAACCCACCCCGCTCGTTGTAGCTGGCATATTTTTTTGTACTGCTTCCACATTTGCTGCTGCTTTTATTGTATTGCCGCCATTGCCAACAATTGGCCTTTTTGGCCGCTGTTGTCGTTGCGTCCTTTTTTTTTTTTGGTCGCTGTCGCTTTTGTCTGTTCCCGCAATCTGCTTCACACAACAAATCCCCACCACACTTCGGATCCCCGGCAGCGTGTTTCAAACTTTTGCCTTTTGTTTGGCGCGAAAATCAATTAACGCGCTCAATGAGCTTCAAAAACTTTATAGCACACACATACCCAAACGGGGGCAGAGACAGAGACATTGAAAACAAAGCCAATTTACAGTTAACCAAAATGTAAATAGCGTCAAGGGAGCCGCTCTTCCTGAATCAGAATCAGAACCTGAACCTGAACCCGTGTCGCTGTCAATGCGGTTCGTTTGCCAGCCCAAAAAGCCAAAAACTGAAACTCAAACTGTGAGCTCAAGGCTGGAAGCGGAGAAGCCAAGGAGCTGGAGCTGTGGAAGTGTCAACTGTTTTGATAAGCTGTAAAATTAAATGTGCGGCAATGTCATAAAAATCTGTGGCACGGCCACAAGCCCAACGCGCACATATATGAAGACATTAAAGGACAGCACAGGGACGGCGCGGATTGGGTGGTCTTGGGTTGTATTTGGATGTTTCATGTTGACTTTTGATGTTTGACAATAGCAAGATTTCCATGTAAAAATACTTAAATGTCATCATCATCATCATCTGCATGATTCATACAAAAGTTATAAGCCAGTTTTAAGCAACGCCAGCAAGCGTGGCAGCTGCTGCATGTGAGTAAGCTACAGCTGCCACACAATTACATATTCAATTTTAGATCAATATAGTAGCAATAGCAATAGCAACAGCAACAACAACAACAACTCGGAAACAGTCAAAAATAAGTGGGCGGCAATTTTTATTGTTAACTTGCGGCGACGCTAAAGCGATTTGGTAACAAGCCAAACCAGAAGAATGCGGCATGGCATGGCATGGCATCGCATGGAGTAAAGTGGAGTGCCGTGTGCTGATTTCTCAGGTGGTCGCTTTCGCACAAGTATTTACATTGGAAATTCGATGGAGAGGTGCGTAACTTGCAACTTTAGACTTAGCCAAACCCAACGAAGACCAAGCCTTATTGAGGCCGGCAGACAATGGGCTTGGCCTTGCTTGATCAGACGATTCACTTAGTCATGTTGCAAGTTGCCAGTAGTAGTTGCCCATTGCGTGTCCACATGAGCAAACACTTTGGGCAAATCTTTGACAAGTCCAAGTTGAGTCGAGTTTACTTGAGAGTTGTTCAACAATTAAAAGTATCGTTAAAGTTGCAGTTTGTAGAGCACTTTTCATGCGAAAATCACTTTGAAATCAATTCAAGTCAGACCACACTTGGCCAAAGGGGTTAGACCAAGAGGACCA
This sequence comes from Scaptomyza caliginosa, assembly GCA_035044725.1. Taxonomy (NCBI): domain Eukaryota; kingdom Metazoa; phylum Arthropoda; class Insecta; order Diptera; family Drosophilidae; genus Scaptomyza; species Scaptomyza caliginosa. Next base: position 469,414 of record JAWNNR010000317.1, read on the forward strand.
CAAACTTTAATTGCATGTCCGGCTCAAAGTGTGAACAAACTGTTAACAATTGGCCCAATCAAACAAGTTGCAAACTTTGAAAATTCTTATTCGATTTCAAAAGCAATACTTTTAAATATCCTATGCCTTAAAAGTTATTTTTAGAAGTTGAGTTATTTATTTATTTTTTAGAAATCTGAAGACGGTTTTCATTGGTTGTTCTTATCCAAAGCTTTTTATTAACTAAAAGACTTTTACAAGCGACATTATTACAGAGTATTTAGTTGTCCTTCTTTGTGCTGGTAAGATATGCGTGCTTGCGAGCACTGCGGTTACTTTTCGATTGTCCTGGACATTGTGTATATCAACGGCACAATGAACATTTATTGCCCCGGCGGCTAAGAAAAAGCTGAAGATATATTTTTGGCTTTTTTCTCACATGTCGTTTTTGTTTTGGTTTACTCCAAAAATTCTTTTACTTCTTCGTCTCATACTCGGTTCAGTGATGCGTTTTCTTGCGGTTTGTGTTTGAGTAAGGTCTTTTTCTAATTGTTTACGATTTGTGTTTTTTGAGCCATGAAATTAATTTCATTGCCTTTGTAAAACTCTATTAAAGCCACTTACAAACAACGAACTATTGTTACCGTATAAAAAAGTTTTATTAAGTGCCAAATGCCTTTTGACCTTTATCTGCGTTCCCCAACATTTCAAACTGCTGTCAAGTTAACGCCTTTTCAGTAAAGTTGAAAACTTTCTGAACATGCATGGGAAGCGGAGAATCACAGAGTTTTTGCCTATATTGAAGTTCACAGTTGGGATTTAAATTTTTGGCTGCTTTTAGCATTGCTTGGTCAGAAATTTTATGCGTTAAATCCGTTAAATTTGCGTAATTTGTGCAAATTTAGAGCGATATATGAAAAACATTGAATATTATTTAATGCGATTAAAATACAATTATGTATGTCAAGCAATTTTTGTGTACCATAAAGTTTAATAGCAGTCAAATGCTGTACACACACACTTACCCGACCAAAAAGCAATTTAGCATGGAGCTTTTAATTACGTTCTATCTTTTTTTTTTTGAGTGCATGCAAAAAATCGCATCGTGAATAATGTTGAATTAAGTTGAACTGTAAATATTACATTGTAAATTTTGCAAAATGGAATCAACGTTGCGTGATTTATAGCCACATTCCTGGCTTATTCCCGCCTCTAAACTCTCACCTCTCGTCTCGTTTGTTTGCATGTTTTTGCGTACCCATGCCAACAGGGAGTCTGTTAGTGTACCTGTGCTGGACACCAAACCACTTGCATTAAAGTCCATGCATGCATGAATGCATCTTGACTCTCAGCGCTCAGCTCGCATCTACTCTACTACTACTCTGCTCCACTGTTCTGCTCTCGATATGCCAATTGCAAATTGCTAAAGTGTTTCCTCAACCCTCCCGTTTGCCGACTGGTTGTCAGTGAGTGTTGGTTGCCTGGGCAACATTAACCAGCGACCGGCTCGAATACGAATCGCAAACTCAATTCGAATCGCAATCAGCAGCAGGCAGAACTTGTTAACGGCATCAAACTGTTTTTCGGCCTGTCATGAAACATAAAACGTGCTTTCGAGTTTGGCTTCCTTGACTGCCAAAGAGCTCTGTGATGATAGAGCATTTAAGTGACTTTTCAGGAAACGCTTAATTCACTGAGCGCCAGCTCAGCAACTAGCATTGGATTAAAAATGCTCTCTATATTGTATATGTATAGCGAGCGCCAACTTTTGCTGCCATTTTGGCATGGAAAATGGAACTGAAAATGAAAATGGATGAGCTAATGCCAGCCAGAGATGGACTCCGACAAATTAGCTTAAAAGGCAGCGCCAGAAAGTAAAGAAAAAGCAGCTAGCAAATTAATTTCAATGTTGTGTTTTTTTTTTTTTTTGGTGGAGTTTTCAGGGCCAGGGCAAAGTTTTTCAACTTGTGGCACTGCGAGAAGCAAATTTGGTTTGACAGGGAATAAAATTGCGCGCGTTGCGTCTGTGAAGCAAAATTCATTTGGCGCCCAGCGAGCGCCATTTTGGCGCCCCTTTACACGACAGCAGAACGCGCCAGAGGGGAGCGGAACAAAAAATACAAAACGCCGGAACGACGGAACGACAGAACGACAGAGAAAGTAGTAGACAAAAGAGACGCAGCGACAGGCAATGAAAAAGTTTTGACTCGTTTTTGGGGCCCTTTACAAAGTTTCAAGTTTATTAGCGAGCAGCAGTGTTGTACAATGCTCATAGTGTTGGTTAAGTGCATTCGCATGAAATGAACAAAACCAAAAATATCATGTAACCATAACTAACAAGCCAATAACGAGAATCGAATGCTCTTACTTTTGTTAGCTCGAAAGCAATGAGTTAGTTTTAAAGGGGTTTATAGATTGACATCTATTCAGCCTAAGCAATTTATAAAAGTTTCTTCAAAATCTCTCTAAAAACTAGATCTCATAGACAAAGAGACAGTTATAACTTGCATAAATAAAGACTTTTACCATACTGTTAGTATGCCCAACGTAAGCGTATTAGAAAAGCAAACTGACGTGACTTTTAGCTAAAACGCATCTGCCATTTGCCACAAGCGGAAGCGTTTGCTACGCACAAGTAAACACACACACACACACCTATATATATATAAGCAAGCAGAAAAAGGTGAAAGCTACGCCAACTGCATTTAAAGCTATATAACATTTCAGGTGGTGATGGTGGTGGTTGGTGGTGCTGCTTCTACTGCTTCTGCTGCTGTGTGATTTTGGCTGGTGAGTAAATGATTTTTTTTCAGTTTTTACTTTTTATGGTAGCACACGCTAGCATACCACAAAGTGGTTCGGAAAGCGAAATCCACTTTCGAGTGTGCCACACACAAAGTGAATGAAACCGATTTTATTTTTGGGGGAGCCCCTTTGGCTTTCGCTTTGGCTTTGTGCACTTTATAATATTAGATTATAGTCACTGGCTTTCATAACTGTAAATGCAGCTGAAATTGCCTCTAATCATATCATTTACAGAGTCCTCTTTATATAAAACGCACATCAAAGGCAGCCTCAATTGCCTGATAGAACAAAATAAAAGTGCGTTAGAGAAACACTTTTGTATTGTAAGACAGAGAGTTGCGGGTTGTTTCAGGGCAGCATTGTAATTTTAAATTATTTATTGTGCTTATATTTCAATCTCAATCTTATTTTGTAAGACTATAACTCTCTTACTAACTTGAGAGCACCACTAATTGCCAACAGATAGCAGACATGTAGAAGAAGCAGATAAGTCCTGTGGCATAAGTTTTCAGTTTTGGATTATGCTAATCTATCAGCTGCTGCAAGTCAGAGAGTGGCTCACTGCGTCTGAGCTCAATAAGTCATGACACTTTGAGAAATGGTTGCACAGCATCAATGCCCAGCCAGAGTTCCCTTGCCGCATACGCATCTCTCTTTCTTTCTGTCAGGAGAAGCTTTTCTAAGTGGTCTCGCGTTGCAGGATGAGCGGATGAGCTCACGGCAATTGCAAATGTTGCGGAAAATATGGCGTCAGTCAAAAGTCAGACCGACGACAGCAAATAAATTGCATTCCAGGTGGAAGCCGCAACAGCAACTTCTTCAAGTATAAATCCATTTTGGTTCTTTAGTAAGTCATGGCTTAAACGCCAAAGGCCACACAGCAAATAATTGGTCAACTCTTGACTCCTTTGTAGCAAGCAAAATCAACGAAATTAAATTTTGTATTTATTCAATGGCAAGTGAACAAACACCCTTTTACTGTACTTGCATACATAAATTCATAGATATGAACCGTTTGTTCCCATTCCCAAGCAGTTTACGCAATAGTCTAAGTCGTCGCCGACGTCGCAGTGGCTTGAGCGTATCCTAAATTAAGTTGTTATCCAGTGGAAATATGCAAATTGTTTTTGGCTCATGTCAGACATAAACTTTTTTATGACCAAGTGACATGTCAGCCCAGTCTCTCTCGTTTTCGCTCTCCCTCTCGGTTGCACCAGCAACCCCTTAAGCTCATACCATTTTTTTGTTTGCCCCATGGCATTTGTCTAGCGAACACATTCGTCTGGCGTCGCAAAAAAAACAAAAAAAATTATGATGATGGGAATGTGTTCAAGTTTATGCACACTTCGTGTATCCCTAAATCTGGTAGGCCAAAATACCATATACCTCATTCGCTTCGGTTCAATTCAACTTAAAACTAAAATGAACCTCTCTTTTAAAAAATTTGCGGACCATAAACAAGTTGAGGAACGAGACGACAATATTTAGTGTCAAAAACAGGCCCAGTCCCTTTTTTCACCCATCCGCTGTTTTCACTAAACGCAACTAACAGTTAATTAAGACATTCAACCGTTTTCTTCCCTTCCCTACCTACACAATATTCCACCCACTCACTCTCTGCCTCTTTCACGTCGTGTTTTAGCTTAATCCCTACCATCTCCTATGCTCCACACCACCCCTACTTCACTCTCCCCATGCCTATCTGCAATTCGTCGCGTGTTTCCCTCTTAACGCTGTGGCAGTATAGTCCGCTTCTGTTTTAGCTGTTGCTTTTCTGCTTTACGGCTGCAACTGAGCTGGAGAGTGTTTATATAAACGTGTTTGCTCCAATTTCGTCTCTTTTACCCCCTTTAGATATTACAAGCTTCTAATTGAGCGTGCAGAGGTCGCTTCTAATTATCGCACGAGCGAACCGAACCGAACCAAACCAAATGGGTTTCCATATCGTGCCTTTGACGCTGTATTGTTGCTTTTGAATTTGCACTTATGTACTTAGTTCTCCTTGTTGTTGTTCTCCATCTTGTCGTTGTTGTTGCTGTTGTTGTTGTCCGCACTGTTGTTTATTGCAAATACAATGGCGACATTCTGGCAAAAGGGTTTCAGCTTTAGCCGAAAACATAAATTAAGTTGTTTTGGATCTAAACTACAGTCTAAAGTCGACGGGGCTGCCAGACTGCGGCTGTGGAGAATGGGTGGTAGGGAAATTTGAGAATGGAGAAAACATGCTCGAAGCACCCGTGTGCAATTGCCTGCTAGGCAGTTAGCCATTCGACCATCCATCCATTCATCCACCTATCCATCCATCCAAACAGCGAATCAACTTCATTACCGTCGGAGTATACGTATGTGTGTTTGTGTGTGTGTGCAAATTTCCTGTTCTGCTTTTTACGGCGGCACGTAATCAAATTAAGCAATTACAGCCCTGCGTCTACTGCTTCCCACTGGGCATTGGAACCACATCCACATCCCTTCTTGATTATGGGGCAACTCTGTTTGCTTCGTGCAACATTGGGGATGGAGCGGAAGTTGCACCCCTCAATCATAACGGTAAATGTTGCCAACCGTATCAAACTTGAAAAGTTTCTTAGCTCAAATTCAAAGGGGTTTTTATATCTCATCTCGGTCCAATCGCCAGACAATATTTTGTACACTCTTCATTTCAAAATAGACGGTTGAGACTCCCTTGCTAAATGGATAAACTTCATCTAAAAACTTATTTAGGGCTGTGTTTCCTGATGTCAAAATTAGTATGCTAATCGTTTGGTTTATGGCCAATTAATCAACTCTATAGGATATTTAGTCCCACAACTAGTCCTAGGCTTTCAAACATATATTTGTTGTCTTATTCATATCCACGACCGCTCCCATTTGTATACCCATTCATACATTTATCCCACCTCAAATTAAATAAACATTGCAAACATAATTTAGAGCTGCTTTGAATTGGGCTTCAGCTGTAACCGATAGGTTTATGGGTCGCTTGGGCTCTTCGAACCATGTTGGAACCATGACGCCAATTAACAATATTGAATTTGAAGTGTAGGCATAAAACAAGAGGAAGAAGTCCGGAAAAACCCCAATGGCACAATGGAATCCTTTCGAGTGGGTCAACGTAAAACTGTTCGAGTAGATGGTATAGTGGCTTGTTTCTTGGCGCTAATCGCTTGGCCCATAAAACCCTAAAAGCGCCCCCTAATTATAACTGACCACGCAGCAGTGCAACTCGGTTGCGTTTTGTTTTTGTTTCTTTTGCGAGCGAATGAATAGCAAGAAAATACAAATGCCACAACGACCGAAGAGTTGAATGGGGAAAACTTTACTGAATGGCAGTCGACTGACTTCTCTTGCTTACCTCATGGATGAGCTAGCGACAGACCTTTAGCCAAACACTTCATTCGAACTCCCCCACTGACCTAATGAGCCATTTAGCCAATTGGGGTTAATGTCTTGTGGGTAGAAGAGATGGTATGAAATGGATGGGGAAGAAAACGGAAACGCCTTTCAACTGCTATTCACGACTCATTGATGAATTTTTTAAAGGTTTCGTGCAAAGTTTATACTCACGGAAAGATATGAAGTCGCTAACTGACTGGGAGAACTTGACTCTCGTTTATTTGCTTGCTTTCTCTTCATATCTTCATTTTCATATTTGCCTTATTTATGTGCAAACATTTTGGTCACGTGCCCTGGACGTGAGCGTTTTCGTCAATGGGAAAATAAGTTAAAACAAAACTTTGAACCTCCGTTAAACTGCATTGTTTCCCACTCGACGACTGCAGAAATCTGCCTGCCGGCAGGTAAGTCCTTAACTTTTTGTAGGTTCCCCAAGTTCAATTCGTGTTGATTGGAATTACGATATCACTCCAGCCTTGTAAACCTCCGTGTTAGTGCGTGAGCTGCTCTGCTGCTCTTCTGCCTTGCTGACCAGTTGTCGTTTACACAGCTTAGTCCTTGTCCAACAGGACGCAAACACTAGCAACGACAACACAAATGCCGTTGCTCTCAATTGAACCTCCCCCAACAGTGTACATTGCTATGCATTGCAACTTCAATTGCAGTCGACGAGAAGAAGGTCTATGTGGAGGACAGGCTAGATGTAGGAGTAGTTGAGTGGGATGTCTTTGATTTCAATTGGTTGCATGGTTTCGATTTTAAACTCGCATCGAGTGGAAGTGAAAATGCTCTGACAGGATATGAAACTGTAATTGGAAGCCACTGAAGCGAGCTGTCCGAATCTGTCCTCCTGTCAAACGTCACATGAGTTCTCTATGAGTTTTTTGAGCATGAAAGATGGTGAGGGTGATTTTCTCATATGAAATGACAGATTGCTCTGTAGCAACTGGAATATTAATTATGGGCAGGTTTCATACACTGATGCATAATATTGAAACAAAACTCGTCTCCATTCAGGCAAGTATTTCTACTCCAATTGATGTTCCCTTGGGAGCCGTGCCCTGAAAGCAAACGCGTGTTGCTTGGCCTTTGAAATGGGTTCAGTTTCAGTTGCGTTTCATCCTTAGAACGATGTTAACAACGACTGTCAGATGGACATCCATTCAAGTCAATTAAGCCATGTGCATCGTTTTATTTATTCTCTCTTACTCTCTCTCTTTTTCTTCATTTATCCTAGTTTATATCTCTCTTATTGACTCGGACTCTAAGCTGCTCAAATTGCCTACTTATTGGAACTTTATGATTCCATCAATACTATATATTCCATTGAATGTTGTTTTATGTTTCCAATACTCATCACTCATCCTGTGAAAACTCTGACAACGGCTGCTTATCGGTTTATGTGGCGTTTTATTGAGTTATGAATATTTTCCAGTGCCAAGTGGAGTTTCAAGTCACGGGATATTTTCTGACTGGCGGGCAACCGCAGACATATTTTCCAACTCATTTCATCGCGTGTTGTGCACGAGCAAAGCATCTAAATTCAGATATCACTGCTAAAAAGCGTAACCATGTTCCTATTCCTTACCGCAGTCATTTCCTATCAAATCGTGCCCCTGGCAGCCATTTTGTGCAACAGTCTCTTCTCTATAACAGCAACATCATTATTGTTAGCATCATCCCTTTCTATAGACAGTCTATAGACGAGTCGCTTTTATGATTCAATGCTAATAAACTTGTCTGTTGTCTGTTGTCTGCTGTTGGGCGTCGGCGCCAAGTTGCATAATTCAATTACATCCGATGTAGACCCATAAAACTAAATCAAAAGAAAACAAATCGTCACACTTCATTTACCCGACGTGCTTTCCCCACAGTTACATACCCTGCTTACCATTCTCACATCCTTATCCCCGTTCCCATCTCAATTCCCTTCCAAGCTAGCCGGAGTAGTGTTGGGCTCTGTAGTTTTTCCAATCATACAAATTTGGCACTATTTTTACAGACTCCTTCCAGACAGCGAGAAGTAATAAAAGAAAGAAATTGCCCTTAGTCCCCTGTCCAAAAGGACAGGAAAAAATTCCATATTCTCGGAATGGGCAGATCTTTCATATTGCGACGCTGTTTATCCTTTTGGCCCGTTGCCGACAACTGACATCGAAGAGGAGACCGTCAGTTGATGGCTACTTCTGCTGCTGCTGTTGGCAAGTAAAGTTTCCGGCGCTTCCGACAATTTTCCTCCTCCCCTTCGCCCCTTCCACTTATAAGCCAATGCGGATGCGACAGAGTTTGTGCCTCAAAGCAGCAACCAATTTCCTTGCTTGACTTTTGGTAAGAGTTTCGCATTTAGTTTTACTTCTGAATAATAATACTCATAGTATCGTAAAAAGCGATGCCCTTGACTGATTCACCATTTCTCTCGGTGCAGGAATGTTATGGCTAGTGCGGCTGCCAACAAGCCAACAATCCAACTACAACTACAAACTTGGCCTTGGCCAGAGGCATTTCTCCAACTTGTTGGCGGATTTTGAATTAGTGCCAAGCATAAAGTGTTGGCCCATTATTATCTTTCGGACTTCATAACTTTACTCGTAAAATCTTGATAGTTTCGAGTCCTGCCAGAGATTCTTAGTAATCGTATCTGCGAAGAAAGGGAGGCACTAAAAACAAATTGTGATGCATAAAATTAAGTAGAGTGGAGTTGCCAACTAACTTTTAGTCAATTCTGATAGGGTTATTGGCCCCACATTATGTTTGAGTGCAGTAATTTCCTATTTATCGAGGTAATTAACAATCTCGATAGAAGCAACTAAGAAATATGTTAGGCAACAGCTGACAAAAGCTGGCAAAAGGCCAGGAATCTCTCCCAACCACAGAGAACGTCAAATATCAAATTTAAAGGCATTTCAACTGCTCTTCTTTCGGCAACTGACAATAACATTGCAAAGCATTTAAGGAAATGCCCTAAAATGTGGCAGCAAACAATTCAACAGGCAGTGGGGCAAGAGTATGCCAGTGTCCGAGTTTGCGTTGCTTTTGTTGCAGACTGCGGCAAAGGATTGCAACGGACTCTCATCGGACACATGGGAGATACATCTTTTATATTGTTGGACACTTCTACTTCTTCCTTTTCTCTCTTCTGAGATGTTTGATCTGAGAATCTGCAACGATTTGTAAAGCGACCACAACTTGACAGCCATTCAAGGACCCCGATAACTGTGCACCAGGAGCAAAAGAAAACTGGCAGAAGGAAATGAAGAGTGCATTTGTAGAGTTTGGTCAAGTGTGAATTATTTATTTCTCATTCCTCTTTTGTCAAGCAGGCAGTTGAAAGTATTCCAGGACGACTCCAAGACGCTTCTTATCTTATGGAGGTGCCATTTATTTCTTTCTACAGCTGCACTTTCATCTGCTGCCGGGCAGAATTTTATTCACAAGGCAATTTGTACGGCGCCAGCAGGACACAAGATTCGGGGATAGTCTGAGTAAATTCGCCCTTTTGCGGGTCACGTGCTTATTTTGTTTACATGGTGCATTAAGGGGATTCCGTTTCGTTTTATTGCGATTTGATTCTATTTGCTGTTTGTTGTTGTCCTCTGCCTCGCGTGTGTCTGCGTGCCGCTTGCCACATACACCCAACACACAAAACACACTTCCACATAACTCTAACATACACTAACACACAGTTAAACAACAGTCCCAGCCACAGATCGAGTTTCACATATTTGTTTTTGTGCTCGCATTCGCATTATTATCCTTTCTCCTTAATCTTATCCCCGCTTTGCAGTGTGTTTTGGGTTTTATACGGATTGTATTCCTCACCCTTCTCTTTCTTTCTCTCGGCATCCCATCTGCTGGGGGTTGGTGTGAACTTTGCCACTTTGCTGCAGCTTTTTTCAGTTCCTGCAACTATTTAAGCGTCTGTCAATTGTTGTTGTTGCCTATTGTTATCCTTCTTTGCAGCTTTTTCTACACATTTGTTGCACAGGGTGGTAGCTTGCTTAACCTTTTAGTCTCACACTCCCTTTCACAGCCCGCACGCCTGGTACTTTTTGTGTGTGTTCAAGTTGGGCTCATTACTGAAAACTGGGTGTGTCCCTGATGGCTGTTGGCTCTTGCCTCTTTCCTGATAAGTGCACGTCTGGAGGCTTAGTGGTTCTCGTGTGGTTCTGCTTGCTCCTTCGCTTATCAGTTACTCCTTCAGGGAATCCCTGTCTTAAATCGCGTTTTATCGCCTGCAATTTACTTGGTCGCCACTTAATGGCCACACGAGACACGTGTCTACTGTAGAAACTTTACTTTACAATCTCCCATCTTCAATAAATTAGACTGTTGCACGTGTAAAACATTATGAATCATGTCGCAAATTAAGAAAAAAAAGGGTTTTCCACAGCACGACGTGAACATTTTCAATTATTTTTAAGAATTCTGTTTTGATTTTCAATTTGATATTTTTCATGTTGAAGTTAGAAATTTTATTTTTTTTGCTTTTAATTAAAAGCCTTAAGTCTAAAGTGTCCTTCCCGCTGTGTCTGTCCAAAGATGTGAAAGAAATTATTTTTCTTGGCTGCTTTTTTTTTGTTTTAGGCGTCTTTTCGCTGTTGGTAATGAGACGTATTTAAGGCGTTCGGCAATGTAATTGCGAACTAATCAACCTTTTTTAATTGAATTTCTGCAGCTGGCAAAGGCAAATAAGCAAACAGCCTCCCGTCCCAACAAAATCGGGCCTCAAAATCAAAGAAAGTTATTTCATTAAAAAATTTTAATTGACATTCGTTCTTGCAGTAAATTGAGCTTTGTGTCGGCAGTTGGCAGCTCTGGCCATCTGTCAGCCAAGGACAGGACCTGCCAAATAACTTTCCTGGGCCCAAATGAATCAAACTGACAGTTTTCACATATATATACTTTTTTTGTTTGATGCAACGTTTACTTATGCTTTCTTTTTTTTTGTAGATATTTTGATGTAATTACAGCGACAAGTTGCCCAATTTGCTTAGTTTGGCTCCAACTTTGTAGAGTTCGTTTCATTTAATTAGTTTGGAAAATGTTGCTCCTAACAGTTCATCATCATGTCCTGCTTTTTCTTCGTGCTCGCCATCTTCTGTTCCTCCTTCTGCTTTTGCTTTTGCCATTGCTGGTGTCTGTGCTTGTTGCTGTTGTTGGCAGCAAACAGGAAATTGCTTCATTTCGACGGCTTTTGAGTGACAAATTGAATTTGTAGCGCAACAAATAGGGCTACTTGTCACAGGCACACACACAATCCCATCGACACACACAATTCTCTACTCAAATACAATTAAATACATGCATGTGCATGTACAACACAAGTGTTCAATTCCGTTGCATGCAACGTCCTCTATTTCATTTTGGCCCACAAAACCTGCTGTAAATCTTTTACTTACAAAAAGAAAACTCTAGCTTTGTAGCAATATTTAACAACGATAGAAATTTATTTAGTTTTTCAACGAAATAAACATAAAATAAATAGTAAAAAACAAGATAAGGTTGAATAGTCAACAATGAAAACAAATAAGAAAATTACATTTGTCATTTAAATATCATAATTAGTAGTTTATCCTAATGAATTGACCAAAATACTTAACACATTCATACGAGTTACAATTAATAACATTTCCAATAATAATTATTATTTTACGTGATATGCTTATTTGTTTATCGGTTCATCAAAAGAATTAACACGGGCTCCAAAACAAACGCTCTCTTTCTTTTATTCTCACTACTTTGCTCTCGTTTTGCCCTCTTCAAAAGAAAAAAATCGAGAGAAGGCAAAAGCACAACAATAACAAATGCTTCACTTTGGCCATTTAGAAAAAATGCGCAACAGTTGCATATGGCAATAACAACAACAAGCCAGCAAACAATTGTCCTTTCTGCTGTTGCAAAGCCCCATAGCCACACCAGCAACGCCAGACCATTCAAATGCCGGCATATTTCAAGGCTAACTGCGCATGTGCCCACACAGGCCAAAGCCGAAGTTTAATTCGTGTCTCTTTGGCTCTTCGTGCTTCGAGCTTCGTGCTCTTGACGTTTCGGTATTTTGGCTATTGGGCTGTTTAGGATTACGTTTAGTCGCACACAGCTTTCCGGTAGAGTCAGTCGGTCGTGAAGCGCGAAAAGTACGCGTAAGCAGACACGTTGGCAAAATCGCCAAAGAACTCGTAGGAAATCGTGAAGTGACGTGAGTTTCCGTCCAGCCTTAGAAACAGCAACATAATATTGCAACAGTTTCGAAAGCCAACCAAATCATTAATAACGTGAACGTGCTTGTCTTGTCTTGTCTTTATCAACAACATCATCACTATCATCATTATCTGCAACAGTAGCAGCATTATCCTTGTTCGCGGTTAGCGGTTCAAGGTTCGAGGTTCGTCTTGTGGTTCCTTGCTGGCGCGTGCTGTGTGACAAACGGGTGCCAGCCAGGACGCCATTGAGCTCGAAGTGTGTGTGCCCCAAGAGCCATGTTGACAGGCTTAAATGGGCTTTTAAGCGCTTAAATTTCAAGGCGCTTTTCTCATTACAACAATGTGCGCGCTCTTTTCGTTACTGTCAGCGCTTGGCATTGTCCTTCGTGTCCTGTGAAAAATGATATATTACACCCAAAGCAAATAAAAGTGTTGGCCCAAAGTGTGAATTCATTCTCAGCCAAAAGGATTAAGCACTCGCCGCCTCCTCACAAAGCTGAGTGTGTGTGTGTGTGTGTGTGCAAGTGTATGTGCGTCTGTCTGTTTTGTTGTTGTGCGTGTTAACTGGCCATAAGGTCCCAACGCTTCTGTGTCGAATTACCAATGAATGGATTAAAACCATAACATTTCATATCAGTTGACAGTCCGCACAGAGGATACAGGACACAGGACATGGGACAGCGAAAAGAGGACTCGTTGCGCCTAAGCTGATTGCGTTTTGATAAGTAAGCATTTAATGTGTTTTGCTAAACACTTTTTTTTCAACACTCAAACACACTTTTACAACAAGTTGAACACCCCCACGAACACACACAACGACACAAACACATCAAGGACCCGTTTCGCATCCAAATGCAGCAGCCGTGACTAACCAGCCGGCACGGATCGAGATGGGACAAATGCCAGCAGACGACCCACTTCAAAGTGAAACTAAATAAATATTTTCACATTTTCTCAATTCGTCCTTTACACATAGATAGATGTTTGCTTGTTTGTATGTGTACAAAAGTGTCTGCGTGTGTGGTTTTAGTACACTGAGCGAGTTATTTAAAACCAAGCAAATATATGACATTTGCCATTCGAACTTACTAGAAAATTTTAATAAAAACTAGAAATGTTATGGCAAAAGTAAAAATCTTATTTAAACCAAGTAGTGCTAGTTTCTATAACTTGAAGTCTCCGTTGAGCGGTATTTAAGAGTACTTTGCTTTCGATCAGTGTAGTTTTGTTTGTTAAGTGTCTGGTGTTAGCGGTGACACTAATTGCAATGTGCGACAGATTAAAAGCTTTTGACCAACGCCTTAAAGTTGGCAATAAAAACAACTAGCAGTTAAACAAATGCCCTGTAATATTACAGGCGCATATTAATTCTAAATTCTATGGAATGAACAGTCAATATAGTGAAATTTTTTAATCTTGATACTCTTATTTTACGAATAGTCCATCTTACCCCTCTTTAGCTAAGAATGTAGAGTATACATATGTATTATGATTGCTACCCTATTTAAAATAAAGCGAAAGTAAATGGCCGCAAAATCCGTTCAAATCTCTATTGCGACAACAACAACTACAACAAAAACGGTTACAACTTGAGAAAGCGTAAAGTTATGCAAATCCTGCGCTGCGCTTGGGCAGTTTTGAATAGTCCACCAACCCTGTACCCTGCGATTACCCCACCTTCTTAACCACCCCACGAACATTTCCGCACGCTAACGCCCCAGACACGCTAGCGCACGCTGATGGAATGCCTAAGTGCTTGGCCAGGACACACGCTTCTAGCCTCAAACATAAATGGCCAAACATAAGCAAAAGTACTTACTAACAATGGGCCCAAGCCAAAGTGCAACTAAATGTTGCCCCACAATGTATGCTACAGTTTTTGTGCTTCTTTTCTTTTCGTTTTATTTTTGTTTGCCTGAGTTTGGGACGTCGACTAAGTGGACGGCTTCTGATTATGGTCGACCAACTTGAGAAATATGCATAGATTAGGCACGCTTTTAGCGCCCTACTTTGTGGCAAGGCTTAAAGGCTCGATGTTTCAATTAGAAAGCACTTTTTCCCTACTTGTGATGGACTTAAAACTTCAAAAGGGGCAAAGCGCACATTTAATTTCCGCTTTATATTTTCTGAAGTAGGTGTTTTAAAGCCATAAATTCAAAGATTTAAATATGATTCGTTGTCTTGAGATATGACATTCAATAAGCCCAAATGACAGCCATCATAAATCAATGATTATTGCCAGCCATTGTCCTGAGAATAACCAGTCTCACATTTCGAGGCTTTAAAATGGGTCGTTGAGTGGAGTTATTTTTTTTTATGGCACTTGCCAGATAAAAGCTACAGCCAGACATCCAAACACCCCTTACTGATGGGTGGCTCAAGTGGGTGGCTTGAGGGCTCCTAAAAGTGTCATCGCTTGGCTGCGATTCTGTCACATTCCCTCGATTATAATAATAAATTTTCCGCACATAATGCTAAGGAATGGCCACAATAAATGGCCGCAGGGTGTTTTGAGATATCAATGTGCGCTCATAAAACATATTTAAGATTGTTTTCATGTCCCAAATGTCGGGTTATAACATCATTTGTAAGCTAACATAATCCTTTAAACAGAACTATTGTAAGCTGAAATTAACATTTTAAAAAATCAATTAACAACTCAAATGCTATTAAATATATGTGAAAATTTTTTTTTTTTAAATGTAGTTTGTGTTGCGAATCCAAATTATTCATGAATTCATTAAATGAAGGCATTTTTAAATGTTACTGCATAAATGCATTTTAACTTTGTTCCACAACAATATTCTGATAGCCCTTCGTATGCGGAAAAACTATTTTTATTTTTGGTTTTAATTTTTAATTAAGTGTTATTCAAATAGGTTTCAAAACTTTTATTCAATCTATCAGGTTTAATTGAATGGAGACAAAAACTTTATTATTGTGGCGAAAACGTTTTATTTGTTTGATATCACGCTTAGATTTCATTGAGCTTTAAAAAAAATTCTTTAAAACATATTTATTTTACTCTTTTTAAGTTGCTTCTCAACTGTTTATAAAGCTTGAATTGTATCTGTTGTATTTAAGTGGAACATCGCCCATTTAAGCCACAATTGTATAATCCAATAAATTGTGATAGTTCATTGAAAATTGCACAAATTGTCAATTAGATAGCAACAAATTAAATTGCACACAGTCGAACCACGAACAACCCGAATGAGCCTACAACAAACCATACCGAAACCCCAATGATAGCAACACCATCAAGCCTCAACCACAATTTGAGCCACAGGCTTTATTAGTGTCCATGGAGTTGCGATATTTACTACACATATGCCTCTATGCACAAACAAATTGTCTCTCTCCGCCTCTCTCTTTCTCTCTCTCACTTCAATCTGTATTTGGCTTCCTCTTTAGCCCTAATATAACGCACATACGACCCCTTTCCCACCTCCTGGTTGGGCTATCCAGTGAACCGTAGCACCGAAATGTAACAAAATCGCACAAATGGCTAAAGCACCACCTCTCTTCAGCCCAATCCGCTTCTGCACCACACTGTAATGGGCATCGCCCTCGGCCCAAATGTAAATTAATTGCCTGTACAAATTAGCCAACTCGACGAACATTTCGAACATTTTGTACATTTCGGACATTAGGCCCAGTACAATCACAAAATGCTGCCAGAAATGGACTATATATATGTATGTACATATCTAAAAGCGGAGCATAAAGCGGCTCTCCCTAATTTTCCCACACAAACTAATTGCACTAGCATAACCAGTAAACAGCTTTCCAACGATATGCTCAACTACAATATACTCATTGTTTGTGCGTTGCTTGTGATTATAATTATGTATTATGCTTAAATCATAAATAATAGTTCAATTATAGCAAGAATAATGTAGCGAAGAATATGAATTCTTACTAACTCTGCACAATACCCGTGTGAAGCTTGTATTAAAAGTAAGCTTTTATTAAGTTTTATATACTAACGTAGTATACCCTGTCAATTTTATTTATTTAGAACAGGTATAAAGCCAACATTTTGTCATTGTCAGGTAAACAGATGCAAATGTGGCTCGTTATTTTTAATCAGCCATCAAAATGTATAGCTGCCAAATTTATATGTGGACTCGAGTAGAAAGACCGAGGTAACCAAGGGGGAAACAGTTTTAATTTTGGTTAAATTGTAATGTTGCAATATTTACACCGAGTTTGATGAAGTTGCTGAACCAGTACCTATTCTCGTGTCCTTCGTTGCTGTATGACTTTTGACTGTTTGTATAAATTTATTTGTGTTTGGTGCATATTAAAACTGTGGCAATGTTTAAAATAGTGATTGCTGGCATGAGGATTGTCTGGGGTATCGGGAATGTGCCATTACAGTAAGTAAGCAAAATGACGCAACATTTGGCCGGGGAAAATGGCAAACAACTATTTGCTAAATGAGTACCACAAAAAGTCGCACAGTGTATTGGAATCGAGCTTATTTGCGAATAAGTTAAGATCAAATTACTCAAGAGCTCAAATTTTGTTAAATTTCTTATTCTTGTTTGGTGTATTTTTATGTACTGGTTACTGGGGCAGCTTAATAGTCAAGGCGACTTCTGCTGCAGCAATAGAATCTGTTGCCAGTTTATCATCAACAGCAATAACAACAGCTATAACAATTGGGGCGGCAGACAGCATATCCTGTGCCTACTTCTCCTTGTCATTCCCCCCTCTGCGTAGCCTTTGTGTCTGCAATTGAAGCTAAAGCAAATGCCTCGCGGCTCTTGGCAACATGGCACAGCAATTGGAACGAGTCTACAAATGAGAAATAGGAAACGGGAGCAAGTCGAATCTGGCATTTAAAGTCGCCAAAATGGGGGCCGCTCAGTAAACAGCAGAGGGCGGAATGTGGCTCACAGAAAACAGGGAACGGATAGAGGGGAAAATGGCAATTGAAACAACAACGAGGCGGAAATAAAATATTAACTTTGCTTAACTCAAACTCACGATTCAATTAGAAACGAAAGCCATTTTATAATTGAAACAAGCCTTAGCTGCCTGCCTCATGCCACGCCCCAAGGCACTGACATCTCCCCACTTCCACCCCAAAGCTGCTGCTTGAATTGCCAAACCGAAATGAACGATAAACGCGAAACGTTTGTATATAGACTCAGACCAAACAATAAAGAACATCACCAAATATGGCACACAACTGGAAATTAGCAAACTGGCAGCAGTGGAGAAAAAGTCTATAAAGATAATGGTAATGGCTTATACGAAGTGGAGTGGGAAAGAAAGATGATTATTCATTAGACAACGAATCATGTAATTGAAAAGTTTTTTGACACAACTCAAGCCAGCACTCACATCATCATCATTGTCAGTATGCCGAACGTCCCGAACATCATCTTCAACCCAAAGACAAAGTCCCGTCGCTCAATTTGTCACTTGTGCGACTTGGTATAGAAGCGGTACAAGGGGGTGTATGGGGGGTTCGGGACTGACTGATGATGCGTGTGACTAAGCAGAAAATTTCCAGCATTGGCTCCCCGATTCTTTGCATCAGTGTGCAGCCTCCAATATCGCAGAGACAACTCCCTATCCCAGACCTTCCCCCTCTTTCCTTCTTATCGTTCGTTCTGATTATGATTGAGTTGACGTCGTTAATATGTTATCGATGACGACGATGGGAGTTTCCCCATCGGGAGCCAACAACATCAGCGAGTCTTTCCAACGCACTCGCGACTTGGCAGCCTTTGCTGTTCGAAAAGATACGCGAGGATGGAAGTTGCTTGGCTGCTGGCTGTTTGTCTGCTGCTCCATTTAAATCAGTTACATTCCTCGCAATGTCAACACAAACACACACAAGAGACCCCCCCCCCCCCATCCCACACACACACACACACAGTCACACACAAACACATACATTTTTACTTACATTGCGTTATTTGTCTTTTGAATTATTAATGAATTCGTTGAATGGCATCAGGTTGGGCGTGTGCTTGAGCTGGAGCTTTGGTTGCCTGGCCAGCATTTGAACTGAACAGGACTGAACTGAGCTGAACAGGGGTACAGTTAAAGTCCTGATGATCTATCTGGTTCTTAATCAAGTGAGTCGTCGCCATCGCCATCGCCGTCGCCTGGACGCATCCTTGCGGCGGCCGCTTTCATCGCAGATAAGTTTAATTAAATCTCATGCACATTCCTTTAATTCTGCTGCCACGCCCACAGCCGCCTTGACCGCGCATTGCAAAACTTTAAGCACTCTTCCATAGCTGTGGGAAAAATGTGCTTGAAACGCGAAGGGGTGAGCGAAATAGTAACAGAAAGAGGCACTGGAAGAGGCAACAAAGTTTTCTGATTTCGATTTTTATTGCGGCCAAAAAACTCTGAAACAGTTTCCAATCTGCTGCCATGGAGATTAGAGGAGGTAAGGATAGGCGAATAAGGTGAAACGGGAAGTGGGTATTCTTGGCAAGAATTTCATTTTGGAGACACTTGACTGCCATTCTTCCTCTTATACCTACATTTCCATGCCAACTCCTTGACTCTCCACCTGGCCAACTGTTTTGGTTTTGGTTTTGACTCTAACTGCACCTGAAATACCATTCGTATAGCTAGCTGCACGCAATCAGCAAGGGTTGCAACAGGAGGGGAAAAACCACTTGAACCACAAAATCCACAAACGAAAACTTTTCCCCAGTTCTATCGTTTGTTCTCTCTTTTGTTACGTAAATAATTTAAATCTACAACACAAAATATTAACACAAATTTATTAAAACATCAGTTGAATCAGCGGACAGGGAGAACAATTGCTCTCTCCACATGGGGAATGGGAAAGTGTTGCATATGCGATTCCCTAAGCTGTTAATCTATTTCAACTTTGTAATTACTTTTGCAGTCACAAAACTTTCCTTAAGCTGCACATTCACAAATTATATTCGAAACAAACAACAACCACACATAGCACCACACACTTCTCTTTCACCCACTCTTGAACCACATAGTGTCACCAACATCAACTTCAATTTCTCAGTCTCAGTAACTGTCCAAAACTCGACTAAATCACTTTCTATTCAACAGAACTCTTTCGTTTTATTAAGAAAAAAACCAAGCAACCAGTTGACAAAACCAAAAAAGCCACCAGCACAACGAGGACATCCAGGACACGTGCTCGACACTAACAACTGGCTATTTGGGGACTGGACAGCAGCCAGTTTCGCTACTGAGTCGACCGAGCCGGCGAGACGTTGCCAACGAGACGAGACCTAAACAACCATCAGCAGCAGCATATGGTCAAAGAAGAAACAAACGGGGGTGGTGTGGCCAATAAAAAAGCCAACGAAAATCCGGCAAACTCAAATGCGAAAATGCTGATGTCGCTTGCAGTAGACAGGCAAGCCCAGCAACAGCAGCAACAAGAAAAGCAACCGCAGCAAAAACAAAACTGGAAAAGTTGAACCCAGTGTTTAAAAGAGGACATCGTTCAAGGGAAAGAAAAGAGTCAGAAGCAGCTGCAGCGGCTGGAAAGTTCCAAAATTTAGCCAGACTGAGTCCATGTCGCTTTGTGGCCGCATCCGGAACTGTTAGCAGTAGTTACTGTGTCTGAAATTGTATTTTAACGCATCTTCCTTTAAGACAGCGTCGCCGCTTTGGCAACCGAATCGAATTCAAAAATTCCAATTAGGAGATCCTTCTATTGCTAATTTTAAAATTTCTGCGGCCCGGCATCTACCCAGAACACTCCAATGCCCACTCTCTGAAATTGATTGACACACAGCGATTAAGAGTAGCAAACTTATCCACCACCAGCAGAAATGATTGCCAATATTGGCGTCAAATGGTCTGACAAGTTATTAGCTAAACGTCAGGCACACAGATAAGCAAAACCAGACATTGTAACAGAAGGAGGTAAAGCAAGTCTCTACAGACTTAATATGGCCAACCGTCGCTGCTTCCTGCTGCAGTGCCTCTGGATCTCGCTGCTTACTTGGCAGCTAAATCCGGTCAACGGATATCTTAACATTTTCATCAGCCATCATGAAGTAATGAAACTAATGGGTAAGTTTAGAGCTTTATATACATACATCAATATGCATTCATGATTGTTCAAAAATATTTTGATTTGAAAACAATCGTTGGGACAGTTGGTGGAACTTTCAAGAACGCCTCTTAGTCCGCCCCATAGATATGATTAACAGTTGAGGGGCAAAGTGCGACAAGAAAAATTCATTGCTCCTCAACAAGAAAAACAAACAATTCACGTCCTGGAGGGAGTAAGAGGGCAATAAAGGCGGGGACCACGTCTCAGTCATTAATAGTTCCAAAATAATTGTTGACCATGACGACGACGGCAAAGACGACCACAAAAGTTGCGCGGAAACACGACAAAACAAATCCACACAAATCGATTTCCGGCTGGATACAGTGTAAGAGCCACCCTCGCACCTTTACCGCCATGTTGACAGCTGCAAGTAGCTTTGTTTCTCCTCCTTCTACACCCTCACCCTCTGCCCAATGCTAACGACTTCACAGTCCAGTGCAGAGCATTTAGTTGTTTGTTTTGCTATTTTGCCGCTTGTTGTTCAACGCGAGGCTTGGTTATTGATGGTGCCAAGCGTTCAAGTGCCTTCAGATCGACCTTGTGCCAAACCTTCCCTCTTTCTTTATGCCCTTTCTAAGCCCCTCCTCCCATGTAGCCTCAAAAATAGTTACAGTAATAGGCATTCATTCGGCGTGCCAGGGCGGAATGACGTGATGCCCGTCACGTTGATTAATGGTTCATGGCTTCAAAATGCTATTCCATTCTATCATTCGTGTGTAGTTGTGCACAGCATTTTCCGGCACTTATTTGTAATTGGAGCAAAATCAATCTCATTATGCAGGCTAAATTAAAGTCCTTGATTCTAATCGCCAAATCACGGCACTTCAATTAGGTGAAGTAATACACACAGTGGCTAAACGAAAATTGATAAATCACCCACAACTCTGAGGTACACCTGGTTACCACATTACTAAGTCACAGACTTCGAATGTTAATCTATTTCCCCCTTGTATTATTTGTAGAGCCTGCAATCAAAACTTGCTTTTCTCTGCATTCCTCGATAATGTTACATCTAACTTCGCTTAGCCATGAGACAACTTTCCCAACTTTCTTTTTCAATAGAATTCTGAATTGATTAGCGATATCACAAAGAGTTTTTCACTTTGTTTGAAGTCCTTTTTTTAAACTTGTATTGCTTTTGAGCACTTCCATATTGTCCCTCTCCCTTCTTGTAATTTTTCCTACTAACAGTGCTCGTTAGGATTTTAACTACCAATTAACATTCCCATCCAATTATATTTAACACTCCCATTGGTTTATTTTAAAGATAACAAGCTCCATGAAATTGTTGAAAATTGACCTGTCTGTGTGCCTGCCAACAAAATTACCCATCATCGCTTGCTATGATTTGTTGTCAGGTTTTATCACTTTCCTTTCTATACGTTTCTATGGCTATTTGTTCATATGAAAGGCTTGTCATGGCCGCATGACCTAACTTCAAGTCCTATTTTTAATCATTGTCTCCACATGGAACATACGCATTTCTAAAATAACCTCACTCCCTTAGAGTGCCTGCATTGCTAGTCTGGCTCTGATTGACGTGACCGCAATAAAATTGTGTTTAAAGCTCAGTACAGTGCTGTTCACTCACATGTCTACTTACAATTGGAAAGCTTGTTCAGTATGGCGAGCTGTAAACATGAGTTCTATAATTTTTTTCTCACTCTAACACGCTCGTTTTCTTTTTTTTGGGTTGAGTGACGACAACATTAAAATTAAATATTGTTTACACTTTTGTTGAAGGTTTTCCACTCCGCCTTTCATTGCGTTGCGTTGCTCCAGCAACAAGCAATTTTCGTCCCAAAGTTACCAGCGACACCAGCCAGCAGTCACCAGTCAAGGAGGGTTGCCCCATCAACATTTCCTCTTCCATATCCCCGTCATAGAACTTGCTGTGCAAGGGCGCGTAAAAATGCAATTTCAACAAGTTTCACTTTGATGTGCATATTTCTTAAGCTCAACCCCCAAGAAACAAGAAAAAGGACCTTTCTCCATGTAGAGCTTTCTTCGAACCTTGTGCTAGAAAAATTCCCTTTAAATTAAAAGTTAATGCAAAAGAAAATTATTTTTAATGAATAGAAAACAGCTCGAAAATCGCCACATTAACAAATCATCCCTCGACCCTTTGCCCCAACTCCTCGGTTGCTAGTGTATTTTGGTGTCGATTCGTTTTATTGCTGAGTAATTCGTGAAAAGATTGAAGAAAAGAAAGGTAAAAAAAAGATATTTAAACTGTGCCAATTAAATTCCGTGCTTGACTCTGATTCAAAGAGCGCAGGCAATTAAAAGAGCTGAATTCAGTAAAAAGGGATATGCTATGTCGAGGTGTCTGTGGAAGAGGAGAGACTAAGGGGTGCATAATGATATTCTCAGGGAATGCACGTTGCAGTCCTTTAAAGCGGCTGCCAACTAATGACACTAATTATCCTCTTAATCTTTTATGCAAATTGTGTGACGCCATTGTCAAAGTCAAAATCAGACTATGGTACTCCTTTCGCTTCCTCAGTCCACAAGCTCAACCAGCGTGTCCTCCATCTCAATTCCCATCTGCTTGCCTGGCAAAGAGCGTCTGTGGTTGCAGTGTCACGTGTGTATGGCGAAGCCATTCAGACAATCGCAGGTATTATAATTATGGCGGAGAGACAAGCAGGTTGAAGAGGGAATTTACTGGGGCAAGACTTATGAATGAGCCAAAAGTTTCTCAGGCGACGGCAAAGTTGGAAATGTGCAAGGCGCGTGATATGAAAGACGGCCAAAGTTCGACGGTGCAGGACTTGGACCCGTAACCAAGTTGGCTGTCCTCTTTATCTTTGCCAGCACAGTGCTTAAAGGCGGAACAAGTGAAAATGAAGATGCTATTTCGAATGTCCCTTCAAATGGGTATTTTGGTAATTTAAAATCAAGTCGTAATAAGCCAGAATGCAATTCGATTTTAATCAAAACAAGCTAAATAAGCTTGACCCAAGTGTACTCAAATTTGCGTGCTCAATCCCTGAGCATTTTTTCCTGCAAGCTTGGGTTGGCATTCTCCTCTTCACGTACTTTTGCATATCTTATAGGATATGCAAAAGGTATTCTTTGGTTTTTTGCATTGTTTATGGTATATACCGTAAATAGATGCATAAAAAAACCAAAGATAAAAACGCGCGACACATGAAGCTCTTCAACACATATTGTTCTTTGTGCTTCTTTGTTGAAATTTGTGCAGTTCATCAGCGGAAAGTGGAAAACGTGAAAAGATATAGCCCACTTGTGAACTCTAAAGTCAGCGGGATGCGTTTTTAATATTAAATTGAAAAACAAAGATCTTTTAAGAAAGGTCGTATACAAATTTGAGCATTCTTAACAGCAGAACGAATAGAAAAAAGTTAACGAAAATACTTTTTCTTGTTCTGTAATTGGATTTGAAATTGCTTTAAAATTGAGTAAGCTTTTGTGTTTTTATTCTTAATGCACGCACATTCAGAAACGCGTCTCTGTCTTTGTTACTTTCTTGGGGGCTTGCCTCCGCCGGAAACGCAACATTCAACATCCGGCACAGACACAAAGTCAAGAAGTCGAGGGAAAGGGATGGTTTGGCAAAAGTAAACAGCATTTGAGACTTTCAATTCAAAGCGATGTTAAGACGAACGCGAACGCAACTAAGCTTGATTCCATGGAGTAAATGGTGCAATGTAAAGCAGCCGACTATGAAGGAACAGAGAGACGAGTAAGAGACAGGGGCAATAAAAGAAGCGGATGAAGAAATTTAATTTCACGTCTTTTTAGCTCGCACAGCTCGTCTTTCACAACCAGCTCGGATAAGCTACTAAAAGGGTCGGGGTCAGAGATTAGAGCATTCCCAAAGCTAGTTACGAGTTACACAAAGCAAAGTGAATGATATTGTTGATGATGATGATGTTTCTAATGTCTCGCATTCAATCGAGTTAGACAACACTTGACACCTTTTAATATTTGGTCTTACCTCATCTGAAAATGCTCTCCGGCAAAGCTCTCTTACTCTAAGAGCCTGTCGCACGTCATTTGAGAACATCCGAGAGTGAGAACCAATTGACGCCCCTTGCATTGTCGCCTGCTAGTGACGGATTCGATTTCGATTATTATTGTGTCTTGGGTATTGTTTGCCGAAGTTTACCCACCCGCTGCCAACGTTATTTGTTGCGTTGTCGTGGATATCAATTTCCGTTAAAGTCAGAAGGTGAAAGAAGAGGGAACAGGGGCATCAAATTGCGGAAAAAGTAAACACAAAATGCACAAAGTTTGCACAGCAGTAGAAAATACCAGAAAATAGGGGTTGAAGACTTCAGGGAGACGAGTCTAACAAAGCAAATTGTGCAAAAAAAAAAGTTCTCTGTACGACTGCAACGCATCCGCATACCAATCTCGTCCTGATTCTTCTCTTATACTGCTTTTCATTTAATTCGCATTTGCAGGGCTGGAGGCGGATTTGTTTTACGTGCACGAGGGAGCCATTAACACATACGCGATGCACTTCACCGTCCCCGTTCCGGCAGATGTGCATGAGCTGGAGTTCTCATGGCAAAGTCTCATTGCTTATCCGGTAAACCACCTTAACCTGTTTTCAGCTCATTTACAGTTTGATTTGCACTCCATTAACTGGCTATCTCTCCCTTTGTTCCAATCTTAGCTACGCTACATAATCAGCATCGAGTACGCCAACGACCAGGATGCACTGGGCACACCCACACTAAGCATTCCACACAAGGGTCTAGTGCCTCAAGAGATAGAGTCTTTCCTTGTCTACCTGCCCTGCACAGGAAACACCAGCCTTCAGTTACCTGTGAATGTCAACATGGTAGTGCAAGGGCCTCCCCGTTTTAACGACACCAGACTCCACTTTAAGCGCAACAAAATTTGTGCCAAGGGTAAGTTTAAGTCACAACATCTTACTCATACATCGATTTAATATCAATTTACATTGTAATTTGTTATCGTTGCAGGTATCTCACCTGAACCAAACCAGTCGCCCGCCCCAGCCCACGCTCCATCCCAGGGACCAGCACTTATGAGTGCGGCTGCCTGTGCCTTGGGTCTAGTCCTGGCAGTAGGCCTAGTGGCTAGTATGATGTATGTGCGAGCTCGCAAGCAGCTGCGCCAGGACTCCCTCCAGTAAGTCCAATTGATTGGTCTATCAATTCAATTATCTATGTGCTTATTACACCAACTCATGCCTATCTTTACTTACTTTTCTTTATCTAGCACCAGCTTTACTACAGCAGGTTATGGCAGTCATCAAAACGTTTTCATTCGTCTTGATCCTCTCGGACGCCCGCCGAGTGCCACCGGCTCCTACGCGACCATCGCTAGTCTTAACAAATATCCGGTGGAGTCCAAAAAGTCATGCAGTATATTCGACCGTAAGTCTACTTTCTCCTTATTTTTCTCAATTCAATATGTTACGCATCGGACTACATATATTCCTGTAGGGTTCCGAAGCTCGCCCACTCCCACGCCCTATGCCACTGCCTTGCTGCCAATGGGCGACCAGACCGGCGAGACCATTTACTCGAAGCCAGAATCGGTCTGTCCCTCGAGAATATCCTACTATGCCTCCTCCCAGCTAACCCAGGTGAGTCCCAATCTTTTATTTTCTTACTCACTCTTTTAATATGTGACCACATGATTTTTCTCTTGGGGTTGATTGGGGCTCAGTAGCTGCCCTCAGGTAAATCAATGCCTTTGATATGTTGCGACACGTGGCACGTACCAGGCACAAATGGATATGAATCTTGTTGATGCTCATCTTGCATTGGGTCGGTTGCCCTGGAAACCACTTCATTCAACTCCAGAGCTAATTTGTGGCACTCGCCAGACGATTGCTCCCAAGGCTGCACCCATATTCAATGCCCAACTCGTACTACCTTTCCTCAACGATAAAAATTAAATTCTAATTTATATTTACGAGCTGATAAAGCTCCCGAAGTGCGTTAAACTTGAAACAACAACAGCCATTCATAAATATGAGGCTCTACCTCTCTTCCACCCAACAGGGTGCCATGATGCCAGCCAGGTACAACAGGGCTGCCAGCTGTCTGGTTTCCATGGGGTTGCGCGAGGCTGGGGCAAGTTTTGCGTCGTGCTCACATTTGTTGGGCTACGACCCACAAACCCACTGCTAGTGGAATTAAATTACATAGATACGTGTTCTCATACGAAAGTGGGAGAGTGTGTGAGTCTGTTTAGATAAGCAAAAGGTGCTTCACAGTCCTAAATAAAGATAGACAACTCTTGCATTCCGTATTCATTCCATTGTTTTTCTTTCAAGCGAAATTTTTGCTGCATTCAACTAAATGCAAACTAACTAACAGACACAACTGAATCCCCAAAAACACATATTTATCTACAAGAATTGTCTGTATTAGAGAATCCTTCTGATTAATTTAATGATGCCCTACAAATCGTTGTAACACATTGCTCCCTCATTTTCGCCTCTCACTCTCTGACATTTGAACTTCTTGGTCTGGGCAAATCTGTCGCAAATTAGAATAAATTATTTAGCAGCTTCTTTTCTGTAGCTCGTGCAGAAACTTTTCACATACCCAAGAGGGGTCCTAGACTACGAAGCATCCCATGCTAAACCTCCATTTATTTTTTTTCCTTGTCGCCATCATCGTGATTGTTTGGGCCATCTTCGTCACCATCTTCAAACGCAATTTCCATCGACGCATAATTAAATATTCAATTTCCATGGAGACTCTTTTGGATTTTTATATGCTTCTTATTTCTAAACATCTCGTCTTGTATTTCCATTCGGTCTCTTCTATTTACTCGAACGATTTCTGTTTGCTTAGACTTCAATTTCGTACTCATTATAGCAACCGTTCTAAGCCATTTGACAAAGAAGTGGAAAGAAGCCACAGTAAAAGGCTCTTACAAACATAGATTCACTTATGCTCTCACATTGATATCTGAAAGTCTGAAAGAACACATGACTCCAAGAGACAGCTTGATATCACTGTAAAGGATGCGATAGTAAATTCAATGAATTTCAACAAAAGTAAAGCCCCCAAATTGTATATGGCTTTGTCTAAAGAGCAGAGAGGTTGGGGTTGTTTGCCATAATTATTGCTGTTCGCTTGTTGTATTCGCCATTATCTATCAACCCTATCCACATACATGGATACAAACATGCGAGTGTGGGTGAGCTTTAAGCAGAGTGAATCCAACCAGCCAAAAGGGAGTGGGGCTGTAAGAAGTAGAGGGGAGTCGCACTCATTTAGTCAAACAATTATATCCAAGTGCACACACACTGAAATGTTGTCGGCCCTGGTCTGCTCACTTGTGTGGAAATATCTCATTTGTGTGGGGAACCCATCCCAATTAAATAAGTCTATAAATGTTGGCCAAATTGCTTTAATGTGCAGCGAAAGTTTAGCTTACTGCAGCGGGGACAACAACAATTGCAACACATGGTTAAGGGGATGAGAAGTGGGTGGAGTAAATAACAATAAAAACAGCAGCGAACAGAAGCCAGACTACAGCTGTTGAAACATGACTTTGTGCTTGTTTAGAAACAGTTGCAAAATATTATTGCAACAGCAACAACAAAAGTATTTGTGAAAGGGGAACCACTAACTACGGGCGTTCCGGGAGGGAGTCTGAGCCGATTTCTAGGCAAACTACATGCCATGTGCACTGGAGGCAACAAGAAGCGGCAAAAAGAAGCAAACATAGAAAGGCATTAGGATATTAGATCAGGACTAAGCTCAGCTGAGGATGAGGTTGGCTGAACCGGTGGAAGGGGATTAAGAAGCTGCTGCTGCGGTTGAAGTTGTCGAGCAAGTACATGAAGTGAATGGGTTAGAGGTTGGCATGAACTCCACATCAACACAACGCCACGCATCTGAATGGCAACATTTGGGGGCAAAGTTTGAGAAGTGCGTGAGCTATCCGCGTGGAACATACAACTAGAGTGAAGTAAAAGACAGCGTTGGAAGTTGGAAATTAATTTCCAAGGCACACGCCCCGACACAGAGTATTTTATGGAGATTACGAAAAGTAAGAGAGAGTGATTCGTGCAACCTGAACAGGTGCTAATTAAAAATGTTGTTGTCGCCTCATTAAAGAAATTTGTAAATCAACCTGCAAATGACGCGCGCAGCATGCACAAAGTTAAGCCTAGGCCTTAGAAAAGGCAACAGCAGGAAAAAGAGAGTCATGTAGAGAGTTTGGGGCAACTGGGCCAAATGGGGTGCGGCACGTACACTGTTAATGGATTTCCCACTGTTGTTCTTTTGATTAAAACGCATTATTTACATTTGCGACACAAACCGGAAAAGGGGAAAGGTAGAAGATGGAGGGACAATTTTATATCCGACGACGCTCAAGTCCAGTCAGTCAAGGGGTGTAAAACATTGAGTAGAGTTTGCTGTTGGCAAAAGTTGACAAATTGCGTAGCCATCAGTTGGTTTTTTTTTTTTGAACATTTTTTGCATTTCTTTTTAGACGTTTTCGTTGATTTTTATTTGCTAGTTGCCCTTTGGCTTTGTGGCCAGGTTCTAGTAGAGGTCCTTCTGTGTCAGGCTGGTGCCAAACTGCGGCGGATGCTTTTGTCTGCCATTACACTATTGATTGCTTCCTGTCAGCCGCAGAGAGACAAACCGAAGTCGCCAGCGGATGTTGGCTTTGTTGACCGTTACACAGTAAGCCAGTTATCCCGAAGAGCAAAAGACATATGGAGTGGGAGAGAGTAAAAGAGATAAAAAGAAAAACAAGAAGAGAAATTGTGTTCAACTGGGTGTTTGTGGAACTTCACCAGCTACAGATTGCGGCATAGGCTTTTGCGGTTTTCACACCATCCACTGGATGCTGCAAATGCAATAAGACGGATGCCCTGCTTGTTGCTCCCGGCTGATTCCATTGCGGTCAGTTTGCGTTAACTACCTGAGGCTGTATTCGTAGAAAGAGAAATGTGTGTAAAACAAGGAACCACCTTTTCAATAAAGCCCTGAAATCTGCCGACATCAATTATAAGGTTGTCTTTCTCTTAAAGCGTCACCCAACATTTTAGTTACAGATTAGTTAAACAATGAATATTTAAGCTTAACATGGTTTTTTTTAACTAGTAGTAGACAAACTAGCAGTTTCTTATATTTTAAGTTGACCTTAATTCAAGTTAAGAGCCGCTTATATCGTTAGTCCCATTAAACAGCTTTATCTGAATTTTAACCAGATCCACTTTAATCGTACATGAACGTATTGAAAAAATTGTAAATAAAATCGATTATGTTTGGTTATTTCCAAATTACATTTTCGGGTTTAGCCCAACAAGCAATCAATAACTTAACGTTCAGGTAAAAGCAGTTTAAATAACCATTTAATTATTAAGTACTTTTCACAAAGCAACAATTGAATAACAAATGAAAGACACTTAACAATGGGCGTGTCGAAAGGCACGCGATGACTAATTAAAAGGCAATTACCTGTAATTAGATGTGTATGTGTGTGCGTGTGTGTATGTGTTTGGGTTAAGTAGGCGCCACTTTTAATTGGGGCCCAAGGCATTGGAGCCCTTTAATTATGCATTAGACGCTTAAGACCACAACAAAAGGCGCCCAAAAGTTGTCAAACTGTTATTAAATGCTTGAATGTTTGGAATGTTAAAAACTGAAAGGGTGGCAACTCTAACGACATTGGCAACTCATCAAATTGCCATGCATCAAATCGATCAGGCGTAAATCAAACAAAAATTCAAATTAGTTTCCCGAGCCAATTGGAGAACTCTCACTCTACTGGCAGCCAACAGCTAAAAGCCAAATGCGAAATTAATGAGAGTTTTCCCTTAGTTAAAAAACAAAAAAAAATCCACGAAAAAACTTTAAATTCCTACTGCCTTGATTAAAGGCTCGACTCAACTCAACTCAACTCAAAACGACGCTAGAGAGGTGGTGAATGGAAAATGAGTAAAAAACAGACAACACTTGGATGGCAGTCAGGTAAATTGAAATATAATTGAGCTACGAGCTCAGGTTTACTTCTTGCTGCAGTAAGAAACTTCAAGTTTGTCAACTGACTAATTTCAGTTCATTAAGATGCCGCTTGCCTTGTAATGCCTGCCAAGGTGACAGCTCGTATACGTAATAACCCCATCTCCAACGCTGCCAGTGGCAATTGTGTGTGACTGCAACAGCAACAGCAACGGCAATAACGACAACAAAAGCGACAGCTTCAGCTTCAACAACAGCCATTTGCATATTTTCGTCTAGTGTCAAGCTTAGAACAATTTGAAGAATGTACAGTGGACAAGGCACGTTAGTTTGATTTAATTAATAATTTAGATGTTAGTTAGTTTTTCTTATTATAGTTAATTGTTTCAAACTTGACTATTCCCGTCCCTCTTAAAAAACAATCTTAATCAATACGATAATTATTAGGACATTCAAAAATAACTTGTTACTTCTTAGTTTTATCCTCATCAACTTTGTCTTTGTCACCTGCCGTTAATTTGTCCGTCAGTCAGGCAGTCATTTAGTTAACATTTGCGCACTATTTTTATAGTTGTGGTATGCAGTCAGCAATTTCTGCTTCTCAACTAGCCAAAAACTTTTTTAATTAGTCCAAATAAATTAAAAGTTCAACATAACACAAATGCTTTAAATTTGTTTTTTATTTTCACACTTGTCCCACTGTGGCTGGTTTGAAATTACGTTGAAATTGTTTCTGCAGTTACTGCTATTGTTATAGTTCTTGTTCTTCTGCTTGTTGTAAGTTGTTGTTAGCTGTTGCTGTCTGCTGCTGGTTGATGCTGCTGTTGCCTGATATTGTTGCCTGAAAGTTTGTGTTGCATTTTGGTTGCAGGCAAAAACGCTGCGAGGCGCACGAAATGTTGGCAAAATTGTCATCAAGCGTTTTTAATTACGAGCCAGGCAGCAACTCAACGCTGTGGTTCATGGTGTGGTGTGCTTATAAGCGGGTGTGTGTGTGGGTGTGTGTTTGTATGTGTGGGCAGCCGTAGAGCTGCAAGTGACATAAACAAATCAGACGCCTGTCAAGTGTGCAAGCCAAAATTTGTGTGTGTCTGCAAGTGTGAGTGTTGCTGTGTGTGTGTGTGTGTGTGTGTGTGTTTGTATGCATGTCATTTGCAGACCAGCATTTGCGCAGCCAACACCCCTCAACAATCACCCTGCTCTATCCAGCTTTGCTTGCCTGCCTGCCTGCCTGACTGCCATGTTCTGTTGTCATTAGAAATGTCACAACAAAGCCAAACAGCTGCAAACCAAACGTCAGCGTTGCCAACGCTTTGAGATACATTGTTATTGTTGTTGTTGCTACTGCTGCTTCTGGTTATGTGTTGCCAAGTGTCGCCAGTCGCCATTCTACCAGCCCAGTTTCTAAACGCACTCTCTCTCTCCCCTTTCTCCTTTCCAATTCACT
The DNA here is from genome assembly GCA_035044725.1 of Scaptomyza caliginosa. Classification (NCBI taxonomy): domain Eukaryota; kingdom Metazoa; phylum Arthropoda; class Insecta; order Diptera; family Drosophilidae; genus Scaptomyza; species Scaptomyza caliginosa. The sequence goes on from JAWNNR010000317.1 coordinate 501,277, forward strand.
AGTCTGTGACACCCTGCTTTGAGCCACCCTGTTTCACATAGAGTTTAAAATTTGTGCAAATTTATACTAACAAGCAATAGCTCCCTCTCCCCATACACCTCTCTCTCTCTCTCGTTTCATCTCTCAGAGTGTCAATGCAAAGCGAGATGAGAACGCTGCGACTAGTCAGACAGTTGACAGCAACAACGAATGCTCTCCAATTTTCGGTTCAAGCAATAAGAATTCACACCAACAACAACACAGTAAAACAACTGCAAAGCAAACAACAACAACAAAAACAGGGAACATGAGCAGCAAAAGCCAATGCAATATTGTCTATTTGACATGCACTTTTAATATTGCTCACAAAAATAGCTTAGCTTTTGGCACAGCATACAGCTGTTGGATGCTTTGGCAGGTGCGTGTGCAAATGCAGATGCGAATGTTGATGCGAGCGGTGGGTACGATGAGGATAAGGGGTGGGTGGTTCAATTACCTGAAATGCAGAGAGCTTGAAACTCAAAGAGCTGCATTTTCAACCAAAATTGGTTTTCAGCATCGAAATCAGTTGGATGCTATTTGATCGAAAAAGGAGAATGATTTCTTGTATTGAGCTACAGTGAAATGGCCTTCAATGTTTAATGCTTGGCAAGAAGCTGGTTGTGAATTTAATAGGCACATAAATAAATTCTTTAGAAGTGCACTTAATCAAAATGTGTGTTTTCTGTCAAATGTCTAAAAGGCTTTATTATGGTTTTAATTGTTTTTTCAAAGCTAACATTTATTGTGTGACTTTGGGCATCGAAATTCGTTTGTATTTATGATTAGTTTTAAATACTTTCACTTTGAAGTTTTCTGAGTTTTGTCAAAAAACAAAATCATAATTATTTTTTATTAGCATTCTCTGAAGCAAAACTAACGATTTTTTAACAATTTCCAGTTTTGATTAGAATATTTGCAAGTCTGATTGTTTCTGGTTTTCTCTTATTTCTCTTAATTCCGCTCAGCTTAGATGTTCACACTGTTTCCAAATAGATTCAATGCAGCGTTAGTCAACACTGCGATTAATGCTAAGCCGATTACATAAAATCTAATTACACTTGACCTGTGCTCATTAGGAGACAACTCTGCTCAGATAATGCCCTACACAAAAAAAAGGCAATAAACATACATATACATATATATATATATATATATATATATATATGTGTGTATATATATATGCGATTTTTGCTTGTTTCTACACCAAAGCCGAGGAGAACCTCACCCAGTTAGGGTCATAAAAGCGACGCCGGTAGTACAGCCCGCAGACACTTTTGTTGTCGGTGACATTGTTGTTGTCGCTGTTTGCCCGCCCCTCCCTCAGTCCCTCCCATAGCATTGGCATTGTGTGTAGAGCGCTTTGCATGTCGTTGGACCAGTTGGGCGACAAGGATTTATCGCCAGCGCCCCATTCACGAGCTGACAAGGAGGAGCAGGAGGATGAGGAGGAGCACGCAAGCGAACGTTGATGAGCCTGGCCAGAGCTGTATCTGAGGTTGGAGTTGGAGTAGAAGCTTTGATGATGGAGTGCGATACTGTTGCGTTTTAATTGAATTTTCTTTGTGCGACAACAGCAACAGCAACAGCAGCAGCAGCAGCAATAGCAAGACAAACAAGTAAAATAAAGGACAACAGAGTCCAGAGCGCTGAGCACAAAGGCATATAGAGTAAAGAAGTTGGAGAAGAATGGGTGATGTGGGCAAACTGTCTAAGGCAAGTGGCAATAATAAATGAAATGCACTAACAAAAGGCAAACAACTATTGTTTTTATTGCTGTCAATGTTGGTCTTGTTGCTATTGCTGTTGCTTTTCCAACTTCTGCTAGTTGTTGCTAGTTGTCCTGTTTGCAATTGGCAGGACAATTGGCCCTTGTCTAGCTAGACGATAGCGTAATTGTCGCCCACACATTGTAATGTGTTAAGCACACGCGTATTGTGTCACCTAAAATGAAGCCGTTTGTTTTAATAATAAACGAAACTGTTTGGGACATTTCTTTTAGGTGGCAACCAAAAAAACCGATTCTCATTTCCTTTGCCCAGCTGCCTTTAACTTGGCCGCAAGAGTGGCGACCGAGCTGTGCAACATTTATGTAAATTTCCACACCAAATTAAGAAAGAAATGAAGAGATTTTTCTTGAGTTTATTAGACCAGCGCATTGAGATTTCTTAGTCTCCAACCCCAAGGATAGACCCCTTATGCTGGGCGGGTAAATGATTTTCGCTGTGTGAATTTTATGAAAATAAATGAGCTGTTTGCAGGGCTAAGATAAGTCGCTACTGTTCGCTTCCTATCTCCTCTGTGTATCTTGAGTGCCTTCCAGGCCCCTGTCCCCCATTTCCGCCCAAAGACCCCCACAACCGCCATACACACTGACAAAAAAAACGGAGAAAAATCTTGTTTATACAACTCAGCTAGCAATTTCCTACAGCTGCGCTTCTCATTGTTGCTGTTGCTGCTGTTGTAAGTCTAGGGCTTGGCTTCTGCTTCTGCTTCTGCCTGTTCCTCCTCCAACTGCTACTTTTCGTGTGCCTCATCCTGGCTCCTGGCACAAGGCTATGCAAACATAATGCTCGACGAATTAAAGCTTTTTGCCAACCAATAAATTATTCATGCCGTAAGACAACTATGGCTGTAGTCTTGGCGGATACATGGGCACAGCCCTCTAGCCCTAGTACCCAACTTCATAAGGCCACCATGGGCCACACTCCCTACTTTATGCACAAATTATGGCGCTGGCAGAGCAAGCGTTTGACGGCGACGTTTGGCAACGCCAGCCAACCAGTTGGCAACATCAGCAGTTCCTTCAAGCGGAAACGGAACTCAATTCATTAAAATGAATGAACGGAGCGCAGCCAAGTGCATGACTAACGGTAAACGGATGCAAACTGAAAGATGCAAATCCGGCAGATGAAATTGCGTTTTCATTGCCCTTTTTGTAACATTTTGCCTGCCGTTAGCGACACCAGCTCCACATCCCTCTTTCCGCAGTTAACAACAATCTGCTGCTACCTAAAATTCATCAATTCTCTAGCCCCAACAAAAAACTAACAAGTTTAGTTGATGGAAATAGTTCAGATGAAAAGTTTGTGAGACATATAATTGAAGGAAATTTTTTGGATTAAATAGAATGTTAAATAGAATGAATTTTTCCTAAAACAGAAAGTGTACAAACACCTTCGTTTATCTTTACAGACCTTTTACCTGGGAATACACCTTTTACACTTAAGCCGATAAATACTTATCTACTTGATATTCAACCCACCAACCTTTCGAATCTTCTTTCCAGGTTTGCAGCATGTCCACACCAAAGAGTAGTCGTGGTAATGTCAGTGGTAGCCTTTTCGGTGGCGTTGCAACCGGCAGCACCATTACTATGGCAAGTCACGGTCATGGGGACAAGACCAAGGAGCGACTGCGTCGCATTCCCAGTGTGCAGCCAGGCGCTTTAACCTACGAGCAGCTTATAAAGGAGGGCACTTTCGGTCGTATCTATGCAGGTAAACTGGGGGAAACGTGCGATGCACTGGTCAAGACAGTCATCGATGGCGCTTCGTTGACACAGGTGGCCTGCCTGCTGCAGGATGCCTCCCTGCTGATTGGTGTCAGCCATCAGCATATACTGGCACCCTTGTTGGCCAATACGGAGCTGCCCGGTCCGCCAGAGATTGCATACCCCTATCCGTCCAAGGGCAATCTTAAGATGTGAGTTGTAATCAGCTGCCTAAGATTCAACCAGTTCTTTAACTCTGATTTATGAAATTGACAGTTACTTGCAAAAGTCAAGGGAGTCGAGCACAGCGCTGAGCACCCGACAACTCGTAGAGTTTGGATTGCATATAACTAAAGCGCTGGCTTACCTCCATTCGCTGGGTATTGTGCACAAGGATCTGGCCACACGCAACTGCTAGTAAGTATGCAGGGAAAGTTTATATGGGTAAAGGGTTAGATTGACAACTGTATCTCTCGCTTTTGGGAACAGTGTGGACGAGGAGGCTTATGTGAAGATATGCGATAGTGCTCTCTCTCGAGATCTCTTCCCGGATGACTATGATTGTCTGGGCGACAACGAGAATCGTCCGTTAAAGTGGCTTTCGCTGGAGTCATTGCAGAAGAAGGTTTACACCACACAGGGTGATGTTTGGGCGCTGGGTGTACTTTACTGGGAGCTGGTCACACTTGCACAAATGCCGCACGAGGAGGTGGACATATTTGAGCTTACCAATTACTTGGCTGCCGGCTATCGTCTGGAGCAGCCCGTCAATTGCCCCGATGAATTGTAAGTAATCTTCTTTCAGTAGTTTAGGAACCACCCAAGCAATCCATTTAAACCACACCAAACTAACCCAACCCAAACCACAAACTTATGCTCTGGCCCACAGTTTTACGGTCATGAACTGCTGCTGGCACTGTGAGCCGAAACAGCGTCCAACGCCCTCCCAGCTGCTATCCTATCTGCAGGACTTTCACGTCGATCTGGGCATGTATATCTAAGGATGATGAACTGACTGACTGACAGATTAATGCAGGCGCAGGCTATGCATTAAACTGAAGCAGATTGTGAATGCAGTTGGGGAATTTACTGAATGCATGCACAGGTTACTTAAGTAAGATAAATTTAATTGAAAATATTGCATTTTAAATGTGAGAATTTAATGTGAATCACCTGTTAACAATTTCTCTGGCGTGTATAACCCTTGAATGTACTTGTATGTTTGTGTATATATACAAATATTTGTATTTAAATTCCATAGCGATGTATTGTCTAAGTAAATATTAAGGCGTTTAAGTGGCACAAAAACCAATTAACTCAACAACAGTTGCAAACAATTGCACTTGTAAAATATGCAAAAGTAACAATTTACAAATTGAAACAAGGGAAGACATGTTGCTCTTTCAAGTGTGCCCCAAAAACGTTTGCTCCCCGAATTCTCATTTGAAGTTTTCGGCCTGTCTTTGCGTTGTTTTTTTTTCCGAGAAGTTTACAAACTTCTCACGAAGTAAAGTAGCTAGAAATTGAATACACTTAAGTACACATGCTTACACCTACGAATAGTGTAGTATATGTATACACTTTGGATTGCGATATGCAAACAAAAATTAAAGATAAAAGATTGTGAATTATGAAGAGAGCATGTTTTATTAAATGTGTTCAAGAAACGAGAAGTGTAGACAGGATGGACAGAGGGAGAAGAAAAGCGATTGAAAAAGTATGTGTAGATTGAATGTGCGACAACAAAATACGGAATCTTTTGTTCTTAAATGTTGTCCTCAATTGTTATGAAACGATATATATTTATTTACCAACGAGTACTTTTTTATTACATATTATTATCACCAATATAGTATTTACAAGAAGAAGAAAAGAAATAAGCTCACGACTGATTAGAAGTCGAATGGAGTTCAACATGAGGCACAGCAGCGGCTGAAGTTCAAATTAGAATCAGAATCAGGTGAAACGACAGACACTGTGAGGAAAAACGAGAAAATCGAAATGCAATTGTTAAATGTAGAATCGTCAATGTCATGAGCTAAAGTTTAAAGTTATGAACAAAATGAACTCAAAGCACTTAAAATTCAATACCATCCCCCACACACACACACACGTACACAAACACACACCAGCACCACACTTACTTATTTACAACAACTAAGAACAACTTCAGCTAACTCTAGACTGTGTTCGATTCAAACAGGAGCAGAGATTCAATGCAATATAAGCTTTTCTCTTAAATCAAACTGCTTACTATGCTCAGTGTATTTGTTATTCTATCTAACTTATGTTGCTCTTTATATTGTTTTGCCCGACTGCTCGTACTGTCTTTCTGGCTTAGATTAAGATATTATTGTTGTTGTTTATGCTTTAGCTTTAGTTTAAATTGCACTGTACTGTTTCGGTTTCAGTTTCCATTTCCATTTATGTTATTTTTTGCATTTCTGTTAACAAAGGCGACTGAAAGTTGCCCATAAAACCATGCAAACAAAACAAAAATAAATTGAAACTTCAAACCAAACCAAACAACAACCAACAAAAGGCTCAGCACCACATCAAAATGTAGATTAAATGTGTTTTTTGTTTTTGTAATCGTTGAAAGTGCAATAAAACGAATGCACATTCAGAGTGCTAAATAGTCAAGTTAAATAAAAGCAAAAAACAAAAAAGAAAGATACAGAAAAAACGACAGAAACTAAGTAATTTTTTGAAACACTAACCGCTGCTAATTCGTCTAGCTATTCGTATTTAAGCTATAACACTATATGTATATGTTTTATTTTTAAGCATAGACAAACTAAAAAAGGCTCAAGCTTAAGATATTTACTTTGCACTACAAAGGTAATGAAAACACTGATGAATGAATATGAATGTTACTACTACGTACTACTTAACTAAACACTTAAACTAAATGACTAGAAAATAATTCTCTGCTAAAAGTGTGTCACATCAGATTCTGATCTCTCTCTTTCTCTCTCATAACTATGTATGTTGTATGTATGTATCTAGTATATACTAAGAATGTGAAGCTGCTAGGCAGTTGCAACAAACGAAAATACTGAATTCCAAAAACACCCTTAACTAAGTGTAAAACGATTTTTAAATAGCTAATGATAATTGACACACACAAACAAACACACACACACACACACACAGCACACTCACAATTCACACACAACTAAACCTAACTGAATGTGTTTCATATATATATATACATAAAGATTTATATATAACACACTAACTTGTACTTGTATGTATCCTTGATGTATGTTTGTATATTTATCTGTTTATCTATTGTCCTCAAATTGAACAACTTAAGCGAAACGAATGCAAAAACAAATAGCTAGTAATATTCCCAAGGGACATTTTGCTACTATTCAAATACCAAAACGAATATACAAAACTGCCAAAGGGATACAACACAACTACTAATACATGCATCAACTAGGTTTTCTCTATGTATTTTTAAGCCAACACACACAAACACACATATTCACTCTCACACACACACACAATCGATAAAGCACTGCCAAAACAGCAATCAAAGCAAAAGAAAACAAGAGAAAAAAACCTTAAAAATTATCATCATTCAGATTCTTAACGTCTCTCACTCTTTAACACACTACCCAATTTTTATATAGATGTATTTATTCACTGTCTCTGTCTAACTTAAGATATTGTATGTGTACCCTAGTATACTATGTATGTGTATTGGATAAATATTTGCTAAACTAACCCACACACAAACACACACCCTCTAAATCAACCCACCCAACACAAACACACACACACACACACACAACCAACACACATACTAAATGTATCTGTGCGAGAGTTTTTGGGTTATTCTCAAAACTCCGAAACTATGGGTGGTGGCAGTTTAAGATAGATGAAAAAACAAAAGCAAAAATTCAATTTTTGCTCAAAATGACAAGAACAGCAACAACAAGCTAAACTAAATGGAAATGAATAACAAAAGCAAATTAAATAAATGTTCCTTTTGAATCATCAACAAAACACACAAACACGCCGTATTTATTTATTATTATCTCTCAAATGGGTTTTTGCCTGCTTCTTCTTCTACTCGTTCTCGTTCGCGTTCTCGTAACTCCTAAGTAAGTATAACACTCAACACACAATATGGCAACAGTTGCAACAGACAACCAAAAGGAGAACGTGAACTGCAACTCAGCTGGCAAACTTGTTCGTTTTGGCTTGTCAGTTGGCCTATTTGATTGCCTTGTCTTGGCTTATGCGGCGTATGCGTGATGTCCCTGCCACGGCACGTACTCAAAGCAACCCAATGGAAACGATTGCGTTACAACTGCACATACTTACTTCTTGATTATGCACAGAACTCAAGATTTAAATGAATGATTTCGTAATAAGTAAAGTACTTAACGTAGCTGAGTCTCTTTCTTACTTAAGCAGCAATTTTGTCATGCCTCCAGTCAGTCGGTAACTACTTACATTTCGTTCATTTTAACGGAGTTCTTACACAACACACACACATATTTACTGTGCGTGTCAAATGTTGAACTCTGCGCATTTATAATACTCCCTTAATTTTCACTCCCCCTCCACCCGCTGTACACTGACAACGCTCTAATTACAAAATCACTGTCAGTTTTTCTCTGTGTGCCTTTTTTCGTATGTTTTCTTTTTGTTTTTCCTGTGTGTGCTAGTCAGAGGACAATCGCCGTTGGTTTTCATAACGGCAGCACTGAGTGGCAAATGGCAAATGGCAAGTGGTAAGTGGCAAGTGGCAGAATAAAAAGTGCCACGTTGTATGTTTGCTCGCTGAGCTGGCAAAAACTGGAAGAACGCAGCGCAGAGTTGACCAAAAGGCTTTGGTTGCTGCCAAAGTTGTTTGCTGTGCGTGCCCAAAATCAAGTGCCACATACGAACATCAGTTGCGCCACCAGCCACCAGCCACCAGCCACTGCCACTGCCCCCTCCCTTTGTGCCACGCCCAACCAATCGTGATCCGTGCTGTGTGCTGGCTGCTTAACGGGTTTTTATGCGCTCTCATAATTGTCGACACTAATGACGTGTGTGCATTTGCAACAATTTACAACACTTAACATGGGACACAGATTGTTCACTCGTTTAGGGCTCCCTCAGCAACAATAAATGGTTAAATAATGTGGAAAACAATTCGCATCGTTTGTGCAAACAAACTTTAATATTGAAGCTACGAAAACAATTTGGATTATTTTAGTTAACATAACTCATACGCCCCGTGGTTCATATCAAAATCGCACTAGCTAAGCAGTTAAACTAGATGAAATTTAATTGACAGCTTACAAAACTCAACATGTCATTTGACAAAGCGATTTAATTATTCCAGAGTTGTTTATTTTGTGCTCAATTTAATAAATATTGATGACATGCGTATAAATAACATAGGTTTGACTAAAATAATTAAATGCTGACATGTGAAATAAGCTTCAATCAAAAAAAGCCACGAAAAAAACTCGTTTAAATAGATTAATTTTTTATAGGGTTAGTTTGTTCCGGTGCTTTTTTTTTCATTTTCATAGTTTTTTTCATGTGCAATTCATTTGATTTTTGAATTGTTTTGAAATGGTAAACAAATTGTGAAACTCAACTGCACTGGAATTGGGGGCAATGTGTAACGGAAGTTGTGTTTTTTATATGCAACCGCTTGTGACTTTAATTAAAACGATACATGTATGTGTGAGTGTGTGTGTGTGTGCGTATGTGTAATAAAAAGTGTTATACCAAAACGTTGATTGCATGATGCAAAGCTCACAGCCACAAAATAAATACATTTCGATGTATGGCAAAAAACAAAAAAAAATATGTTAAAAAAAATAAACAATAAAAGAGGAAACTAATAGATTTATGAGTTCATGCTACTGAAATACTCTAACAAAGTATTGTTAAATGTACAATCGAGTTGAGAGATTTTACAGATATATTTGAGTTCATTGCACGCAAATCGACTATTGCAATGAATAAAAGGTAGGATATTACCCAATGGCTCTCAACAAAAGTGTATGCAGAATCCAATAGAGATTATGTTTAATGAAATTTGAGAGCAATACACACACACACACACACATATATATAGCAATATGTGCCTGTTCACAAGGGGGCAGCCTTGTTGGCACTGTGATATTATTATTACAGTTTCAGTTATTGCAACGGATTTTCCATTTGATTAAACGTAAATATTATATGAAACAAAAACATAAAAAAAAAGGAAAACAAGTTTAACTAAGAGTGTGCTGTGCCTTGACTAAAGTTATTTAAATTCTAAAAATATTCTTGCCCAGGTAAGTAAGTATTTTAGTATGCATGAAGATTCAAGAAAATTGCAATTGGGTGCAAAAATTCAAAGTATGTCTTCTGCATAAAATGCAATTTCATTTTGTTTTCGGTACTTGCTGCTGTTGCATATATGTATGTATGTTTGTATGCTGTTGTCTCTGTGCCGTAATTTATTCATGGCTTCAGTTTCCAGCTGGGTGCAGCAACAAGAGTTTTCCATTGTTCCCTGACTTTAAATGGCAACCGTTTCGGGGGGTTAATTGCAATTTTCCGCCAAATTTGTTGTTCTCATCTCGCAAGAGCAACAATGACGATAATTCAAGTCGCAACAAAACGAAACGAAACGAAACGAATCTCAATCGAATCGAATGATAAAAGCAGCAATTAAACCACAATAGACAATGGCCAGACATGCTGGTATACAAAAAGGAATGAGGCAGCTTAAGATACAAATCGAGCCAGGCTGCAGACAGCTGTGAAGAGAGGCGAACAATAAGTATTGCATAGTTTTGGGGTTGCAGCCAAATGAATCACTTGCAACAATAACAATCGATCGAAACTTATCTTGTCTGCGGTCAACAGAAAATTTGTTTACTGTTATTGATAAAAATGGCGCAACTTTTTGGCGCAACCAGTTAAGAACTTTTGCTCGGGGAATGGAAAAGTAGTGCCTAACAAATCAAATGAACAAATGCATTTATATAGGATTGTATGGTTGAGTTTTTATTGTATGTCGTTTTTCATTTGCGCTTAATCGTTGTGAACGTTAAGTCGAGTCGAGTTGCTGCCTGCAGTGTTGCGATTTAATTAAAGTGCCATTAAGTCAGCAATTAACAATAACAATAAGAACAAAAACAACAACAACAACTGCCACAACAAAGCAACAGCAGCTGCAACAACAATGGCAACTGTTGTTGGCAACTTAAACCGTTTGCCGCTTTGAGCTTTGAGGCAAAGCAACTAAGCGCTTTTATATGCTTTTTACGTTTGACTTTTAACTTTACTGCTTGCTATTCTCCATATAAACATATATATTGTCGATGTTGTTGTTGTTGTTGTATTTTAACTCTTTGGCTGTTTCCTGTTTCTTTTTGTGCCTTGGCTTTGTTGTCGTTTGCTGTCGCATTAAGTTCTCTCTACTTTTTCTTTCACTGCTATTTTTGCTATTTTGTTAGCAGCAGCAACTAATTCCAATTGCTGGCAGCACCAACAGCAACAGCAGCAACTGTAACAGCAACAGCGTTAGCAACAAAATGCGCCACCAACAGCGAAACACATTAAAAACATAAAAAAAAACAACAGAAACCAAAAAGGAAAAGAAACGACACACGCTGTGAATGAGTGGAAAAATGGTTTGCTTCTTGCCCGACGGTTTTCTAATATTTGATTTTATTTATAACACCCTCTAACCGAAGTAAATAGAATGGGGATATTATGATGCGAATTAAGTAAAAATTAGTATAAAAGGTGAAAGTAAAGATTCAAACTTATAAATTTAAAAAAAAATGTATTATACTATACTTTACTTTTGTACTTTATTTGACTTGTAAACAGATAAGCAACTAAATTCTTAGTTGCATCCATATAACATGAATAAGATTGATAAGTAGCATGTCTAACAACCAAATCATTTTGTCGAACATTAATAGCTTTGGTAGATAATGATGAGTTGATATTTTCTATAACCTAACAAACGCTCTTACCCATAACTGGCAGCTGCAATACTTAAGTAACATTGAATACATGTTTACAGGGTATTTTAAAGTCACGCAATTAGCTTAATCACATTGCTTTGTGCTGCCTTTCTTTTTTAGAGCAGGCTGCAAGTTTTCTTATGGGTACGTGTCTGGATGGCATTTGGTGTGTGAGGGATGTTTTAGGGTTAAACACTAGCTTGCCAGGGTTCGCCAAACGCCAGACGAGGAAAGCGAAGCAGTGTGGGGGGGGGGGGGGGGGGGAATTGAGAGTGTAAGTAAGGGGGTCTTTAGTGTGAGTGTGAGTGTGAGTGACTGGCGAATGAACTGAAACTGTCAAAAGTGCACATTCCGCACTTGACATTTTTCCAAAGCGCATTTTGAACTCTGCCCTGCAATGTGTGGGCCTGTCGAAGGGTGCAAAAGGGTGGCGGTGCGACGGGACAGGGTGTCGGCGGCTGTAAGTTTCTTTTTTGGGGTGCGCTTCAATTGGCATTGAAAGCACACAAATGAAAGGGAAGCCTTTGCATGTTCAGTACAGAAAATGGCATTGCCAGCACCGGAATGCTGCCAGTCAGACTCACAACTCACGACATTTGCTGAACAACCTGATGGCTGATGGGGTGAAGGATGATGGGATGAAGGGTGATGGGTGCAGGGTGCAGGCTGTCGGGTGGCACGCGTTGCCTTGCCCCACCGCTTGTCAAACATTAAAAAAAAAAACAAAAAAAGAAGGCAAGAAAAAAAGAATCCTGGGGAAAGTAAAGAACGTGGCATAAACCCAGAAATTTGTTCGTACGTTTATTGCTTTTAAATTTGGCAATTGTCGACTCAAGTCTAACAAGCGTATGCATGTGTGTGTGTGTGCGTTGTGTGTGTGTGTGACAATGAGGGTACTTGCCAGCTGCAAATTGCTTATCGGGCAATGCTTGCAACAGCAGTCAGCCGCCCTTAATTTGCCCAATTTAAAAATGGATATCGATTCCCCCGAGAGATTTCGCTGCCGAATCCTCCACCCCCCTTGTCAAATGTGTCAATAAAATGTGATTAACAAGTTTTGCATAAAAATGCCAACAGTCGATTGCAATTGCTTCACTTTGCACTCATCCCTCGAAGGTTCTGGTTTTGGCCACAGGCATTTTTTCTATTGTTCAAATCCCAAAGCCCAGCTATACCCTGCTCTGTTTTAGTTGTTGCTGTCGTTGCTGGCAAGCGTGGCAAATTATCCCTTTCATAAGTGACAAATATGTGTGCTCAACTGCAATTGGAAGCAGAAACCACCCACTCACCACCCACCCACCACCCACTCCACGCTTATCAGACGCGTGCTCTGGACTGCTGCAAGTAATGAGATTTTATTTCGAAGCAAGCGACTTTTGGGTTTTGTAATTTGCAATAAATATGCAGCAAGAAGACCTAGAGGCCTAGAGTCACTTCGTCAGCACAGATAAGACCTGGAATAGTCTTTTTTAAAGGGGGGGCGTGTGGCAGCCATAAAGCTCCAGGCGGTCCTTGGCTCAACTGCAGCTGGCAGCTCACTTTCAAATACTTCTGTGTGTGTGTGTGTGTGTGTGTGTGTGTAAAACTGTTTGATATATTGTATTCAACTCAATTGGACTGGGCAAATAGACACAATGTTGAGGGATTTTTGAGGACAGACATTTGAAATATTAGTAATCAGCACTTTAATGAACCCACAAACTTGCAAGCTTAATTAAACAAATTCCACACATAACGATGATAACCCAAGGCTCTTTTCGTCCTGTTGTTGTTGTTGTTGTTGTTGTTGTTGTTACTTGAGAGCACACAATTATATTCATATTCCTAAATCTGTGTCTCTATACATGTATGTATGTATATATGTGTCCATGGTTTTCACATTTTGCCCAAAATATTGCAATAAATATTGCAATTGTTTAAGTGCTATTAGAACAGGATTTCATTTCAAATACACAAAGTGTACAATGTGTGTGTGTGTGTGTGTGTGTGTGAATGAACTCTTGGCTTGGCTTTAGCATGTGGTTACAAACTGATGTCCTTTGATTAATGATGCCAAGGGCTAGTGGCTTTAAAGTAATTATAAAGTAATTATTGATCCAATACACAATTAAAGTTATTTTCATACAATTTCCAATTTCAAACGTAAGCCTCTATAGGGCCATTTATAAAATAGTAAACAAATAGCATTTATTAATCAGCACATTCAAACGTGCTCAAATTAATTACACAACAGTGCGGATAAATACTAAAACTGTTCAATACACACATGGTTTTATCATTCACACATTCCCCAAGATATACATACATAATTAGATAAACTCATTAAATTGCGTCATTTTCTGAACAACAGATGCTGTTAAAGCACAGAGTTCTGTTAACGAGCAATGTTAACAAGCACAAAAGCGTGAGAGCGAGAGCGCGACAGCGAGAGCTAGGAATAACGGATCATTCAAATGAGCGCCAAACACAAGCATTGTTTACAGTTACTTACAGAATCGATAAGCTTTGGTATTTTTCAGTAGCAGTATTTTCAATGCAAAATGTAATTGATCTGTAAAAATAGAAACTTAACTTTGTTGCGAAAAATACATAAAGACAAAAAAAGTACCAAAGCCATAAAGTAGGTGATAACACACACACATATAAAGTGGAGAAGCAGCTTCCACGAATTAAACTGGCACTTGAAAATATTTTGATTAGACATCGAGTGCCGTTGACCACTATTCAAAACAGACACATGTCCGCACACTGGGGCGTCGTGAGTCATTGTGAATTTTAATAATAGAATAACAATTCCCTTTTCTTATCACAATAACTGATTACCTGGCCACCAGCTGTTTACTGAGTGGCGGCAGACGCTATCTCTTTTTGCAACACCTCTGAAAACTTGCAAGGCATACGGCTATGAGCCCAGTGCGATAAGCTGGGGCAAAAAAGAACACTTCTCAGTAACTAAAAGTTAATTAAAAAAACAAAAACAAAACAAAAAGAGTCACTTGACACCTCTTGGTTGTATATAAAAGCAAAGATTGCAGTTGAATTAAATCAGAGTCTAACGAGGAGTCGACAAGCAAACCCAGCAAATAATCATGAAATTCCAATACAGTTGTGTTCTTCTTTTGGCCCTGTTCGCCGCCAGCCAGGCCTACAGCGCCACCTGGGGCAAAAGAAACAATACCGACTATCTGCTCTCCCGCCAAACGGAGGTTCGTGCTCCAATCAAGAACAGCTACTGGAACATCAATGTGGACTATCCCCGTGCCGTAAGCCAAAAACATTAAGCTATGCATTAAATGCAGTTTACTTAACAATTTTTTGTTTGTTTTAGGGCACCACCAACATGTACACGATAACTGCCATCAATATTATCGATAACTTCCGCAACAGCTCTGGTGCTGCACCTAGTCTGTGGAGTGGCGGTCCCGGCTACCGTTATGCCACAATCAATCTGAAGAGCATTGTTAGCCAAGGCGTTAACTCCACCGTCGAGATCTGGGGACGTTAAGAAAACATTCCACAAGTGAACGCATAAAAAAAAACAAGTAAAAAAAATTAATAAAAATCCAAAACTTCAAATAAAACTGTCTTTCTGCATATAAATTTCCATTGTTATCTTTACAAAAAAGCTTAGTTAAAGTAACTTTCTACTTTTGTACGGCTAAAAGCAATACTTTTTATCTTTTTATGAACCGTTTTGTTTCATTAGAGATATCCATAAATTATCATCATATCTAACATCTAACTGTCAAACAAAACGACTCTCTAATGCGCAATGATGGTTGCCATTTTGCCGGCAAAACAAATTGATCATCATCAGCATCATCATTTGCATATAGAAATATTGGCATATTAGCTCCAGTCTGGGGCTGGCTTTAAGGGTGCTTCCTGCCGCTGCCGCAGGCACAAAGGACTAAAGGGAAAGGCATACAAAAAAAAAAGTAGAAAACGATAGAATGAAAACAAAAATATAGGAAAAATATTTGGCCTGCAGGCGGCGTAAGGCAAAGGCAATAGCAAAGGCAAAGGAAAACATTCAATATTTAATAAATATGTATGGAAAGAACACACGCACACACAAGAAACACACACATATTCTTTCAGTTAGCTATTTTGTATAAATCCCAAAACATATACACTCCTGAAGGGGGTTGCCTGGCAAAGAGTTTCTAAAACTTATTGGCCAAGCGGTCCTTTCACTCGAGCTGAGTTGGTGAATCTGTAGCAAGTATTTGAAATGTTGCAGCAAATGCCGGTGATAAATAACAATATGGAGTGGAAGTGGAAGTAGAAGAAGAGTAGCAGCACCAAATGAAAACGTTAAGCGATACGGTCAAAACGATGCGCCCCAAAGTCCTTTTTTTCTTGTATCGAATTTAAATTTCAATTCCAAACGTCTTGAGGCGACGAAAAAAAAAAAAAAAAAGGCGCCCCAAAATCGAAAACTCCTGCAGGGCAGAAAGATAGCTTTGTCTATTTGTTTGTTGTGGGCTTTTGTCCTTGCAGGCACACATACACATAGGTAAATATTTGTGCAGGACGCACAAATGTTTGAAAAGTTGTCAACGAAATGTTTCACTTAGTTAATATGCAAAACGCGCGGCTCCCAATGCAAAGCCGATGCCGGATATGTTTACGGATACCGCTACGGATACACACACACACACGCCATCTGTTGGCCCCCTCGCCCCCTACTTTCAATATCCTTGGAAAAAAAACGAGGGAAATCTGAAAAGAAAACTCACAGTCGAGTTGTGACAACTGCAGCCAACGAAAGGTTGATAAAAAAAACCAGAAATTGCTAAAGCAAAGTCACGTATAGTTTTTTTGTTGGATAATATACAATCCAAGTGCGGGGAAGCTTGAAAAAATACCCAGAAAATTATCCTTTTTAAATTGTGTGCACTTAATCAAGTAAATCAAATATATTGAAATATTTGAGGTATACGAATTAGTTTCTTTAATAATCTTTAAACCGTTTAAGGTTCATTTTTTCTAGTCAAACTTTTATTTTATTTTCGACAACCGTTGATTATGTTCTGAGGAAATGCTTGTGAAAAATCTGTTCTTGGTAAGATTAAGCGATTCTTGAAACAACTTTCTGTAGATAACATATCAATGGAGGTACTATTAAAAGATTTATTAAATTGTTTATTATGTGTTGTTGTTCCATTGATTTTCAACTTTAGAAACACCTCTCGTTACGTGTGTGTTGCAAGCAAATGCTGCAAGAATTGCCAAATTCGCTTCGGGGCACATTTACTTTGTCAAATTTCCCATACGCCGCGTGGGCCGCTTGCTTCTGTTGCTGGCGTTCTGGTCAAATGCCTAACTTAAGCCGCTTGCTGGCTAAGTTAAGCTGACCACTACACAGCTGTTCTCTCCACGCCCGAGCAGAGACCACCCTTTTTTGTGACTCTGTGCAACAGACTGCGGCATCCTTGTGCCAACGGCTACGACGACGACGACTGCGACGATGTTGGTCACAGCTTGCAAAGCAATTACTTCAAACTACCCGGAAATGTCGCCTGGCTGACCAGATGCCGGTGACCAGAAGCCTCTCCCTCTGACCCCAAACCCCCTGCACTTCCAATGGACCCAAGCATATGTGCCATGCTGTCTGTGATGTGTACGCGCGTGTGTGTGTGTGTGTGTGCGAGGGTGTTGCTGCAACAGTTATTGGAGCATGGCAACAACACCGACCGCACTCTGGCCCCGAGGCTCAACCGTTTCCACTGTCGACGGAATCACTGAGAATATTACTAACTAATGAATTCTAGAATATATTTTTCAAATGAAAAGGGAATAGAATTAGCATTATCTTAAACGAATAATCCATATTTTTTGTTAATCAATGTTAAAACAATTCTTTTGATAAAATATAGCTAACGTTTCTCTCTGTGTATTTAGACGTTTGAAGCAGAAACCAACAGATACGGTTACGATACAGAGAGAGACAGAGTTCAGCTGCTGCTGTGCCATGCCACCCAATTGCTTGCCACATGAGGCTGGTTAAATTGCTGATTTCGTTGCCAGCAACATTGATTTTTAATAAATAGCAATTTGGCAAACCAAACGGGCTTGTTATTATTTTTGCAGCACGTTCGCACAATCTGCTTTCAGGTGTTTACGTTTTACGTGCAACTCCAGCCAACTCCAACTCGAGCTAACAGCTTTGCAACATACCACAGAAGGCGCTTCAAATATGCAACAAGCCAAACTGTTTCGATTTTTGGTGTCGCAATATGCCAAACTGGATAAATTAATGCCAATGCATGGCTCCTGCAAAATGCTTCACTAATGCGCTACATATTACCCCTTACCGGCATCACCCATTCCTCATGCCTTACCCAGTACCTTCCGCAGCAGTAATCGCCAAAATTGCCACAGCACAGTGCAGCCAAGTTTTTGTTATAATGGACCAAAGTAGGATGGGGAAAATCATATTCCAAACAAAAAATTTCATTAGTTTTTCGCTAGCTTTCGTTGCACTGTGCGAGGTTGGACCCCGTTTGCTGTGAGTGCAAACGTAATGAAGTATTTATGATTGGCTGATTGGCTGATTGCAACGGGGTGTTGGCCAACTCGTTGTGCCTGCCTCTGTGTGTTGGGCCCAAAACCTGGATGTGGCAAGCAGCAACAAGCAGCAACAGTTTTTGACAAGCGCTGCTGGGGATTTGTGGCATAACAAATTCGTGCCGAAAATTGTAAAATAACATGGCACCTGCACAACAACAACAACAACAACAACTGTGCCGCAATCAATATTGATGAGTGGCAACAACATTGGGCAAGGCAGAAACAGGTGGAACCATAGATTCCAGAATGATTTTGGAAAATAGTAAACTCTGCTCTTTGGCATTAGAATCTCTCTCTCTCTCTCTCTCTCTTCTGTCTCTCTCTCTCTCTCTGTCTCTCTCATGGTGTTAGTTATCGCCGCATTTGGCATTTGCTGCTTATTTGCATGCTAAAAGTGATTAAGTCAACTTATCTCAGCAGGAAACATTTTTCATTCTCCTATTTGGGGTCCATAAAATATGCATTGAATTTTTGGCCTTTTGGCAGATTTCGTGTAACTTTGTTAAATGAATTTTATGAAAATCGAAAGGCAATTACTTGCAGTTAATCCCTCAGCATAAGCTGTATGGAATCCACACACACACACACACACTCGTACATACCTTTACAGTTTTACGTGTATTTAATATATTTATAAGCCTTAGCTTTTGCAAATTGAAATGCAATTGCCGTAAATGTATAAATAGTAAAATGCGAGTGCTTTAGTCGAGCTGCCCATAAATTGAATGCCATTTAATAACTAGCTTAGTGTAAATATAATTGTTATATTTGTTTCATAACGCCTTCGAACAACGCGCTCAACAAACAGACATGCAGACAAACAGATTTAAAACGACAGCTTATGAAACTTATCAAGAAATTACAGAAGTGACAAACAAACAAAATTTGACATCAATTTACAATAGCTTATAAAAAAAGGCAATTGAGTTGAAAAGCTCTTAAATTAATGTGAACGTTAGTACTTTTAAAGTTAGTAAAATGCATTCCGTATATTCGATTTTAAAAATAAAAAAGGTAATAAACTTCTACTTACCGTTTCCTACTGTATCTATGCATTTTAAATTCAAGCAAATGGCGCCATTCGTTGAGTTCAGAGCCCAAACTAAACGACTATTGCAACTGAAAGCGCAGCCAACTTTGCGTAATACAATTTATCGTTCAGCACAGACACACAACCATGCTTGCTAGCCAAGACACCGTACAAATCACAATACATTCACATTTATTCCAGTTGTCTAAGAATTTGTGCCGCTAGGTGGCGTCATTAAAAACAGCCAGTTCACAAACCCTCAACGTGAATAAATCGACAAAGTTGCAAGAAGATATTTATCGAAAATGGCGCAATTAGTTTTAATTAATCAAACGCTTCATGAATACAAAATGCCAAAATTTATTAACAACATTAACGTGAGCAAGTACAGTTGCCAGCAGTTGTCTAGTTGAAGATGTTGCGTTGATGCAGTCAAAAAGAACAAATTGCTAAGCAAATAAAGGGAAAAAGTTTGATGCCCTGTTCGCACTTGAATGCAAACCCTCCGTGCAAAATCGCAAAGATAAACAAAAGCCTCCTTATTCATTTACATAAAACAAACCCGTAATTTGTTCGAGTACATAGCTCACAACTCCCCCCCTTACCACTCCCCCACTTAGAAATAGCACAGCAACCCCAAAAAATGACTCGAGATTCCACGTTCATCACAACGCAAATACTCGCAACCACTAACACACTCTAGCACACACACAGAGAGTGTGTTTGTGTGTTTGCCTTCTACATTCTCACTTCTCTTTTTGTGCCTCTGTTCGTCGTTTCATTTGTTTGCTCAGCACATGGAAAAGATATCTTTCCATATGGCTGATTTTGAATGGTTAGATACTTTTTCATTTTCATTTTCCCTTTTGCCCTTCTACTTCTTCTTGATGTCATTTTCATAATGAGTAATGAGCGTATTCTGTTTCGTTTTCTATTTACTGTTTGCTTGGCAATATTTCAGCACTTTTTGTCTTTAACATCAACTCGCTGACTTGCTTTCAATCTTTAATCGTGTAGCAACTGTACTTTAGAGATCCAATTTAAATGCTGCAACTAAGTACTTTACAGTAATTGAACAGTGTTCTTTCAAACGCTCTTCGTTCCAACCCACACGTCAACTCGCACCTTTGCAGCTATTAATTTTACATTTTTATCCAAACAAACTTTACGTTTTCCGGCCTCTTATTTTTCTTCGATGTTCGTCTAACACGATTTTTCCACCCACCCGCAAGTGCCCATCAATCAATACACGCACATACACTCATACTTATACTTGTATGTGTACACATAAGCCTGCTACTCCTGTTGCGACGCAAAGAAACTCGCCCCTTTTATTGCTTTGGCTTTTAACGAAACGTGTTGCGACCACGCCCGAACCACCCGAGCCAACGACCAAATCGGAAAGTAGTCTGGACACAATCCAATCGTTGCTCACGCACACACTTCGGCTCGCTCGGTCGGCAGGCATGCGATTGGTCGCTCTTTTCGTTCAATATCCGACAAATCGCCGCTAAACATTCGCTTCGTTTGTTCGTTCGCTTGTCGTTGTCGTTGTCGTTGTCTTTGTCGTTTATTGTTCGGCAACCGGTTTGTGTTCTCTTCTCTTGCGAACGAACGCCAATATTTCTCTTTTCATTCTACGCTCTTGCTCTTTCGTTGCAAGCAAACAAAACAAACCTCGAGAATTGAGCAAGAGAACAGTTACTCGAACGCCTTGTCAATCAAATGTGTACAGTTTGTATATATTTTATTTTCACTCTCTCACTTTTTATTCCATTTGTTTGTTAACGAAAACCACAATTATTATCTCTTATAAATACAATTTATAATAATGAAAATGGTTATTTTCTCTATGATAGATATATTGTAATATTGAATGCAATGCTTAAAAAACAATATATATATTATATAAGACTTAGCCACATAGTTCACGTGTCTTGTTATAGTACATCTATGTCTATGTGTTATGTTTATTTCCTCAAACTGTTAGCTCAAAACAATTCTTACAAGATTCATGTGTGTTTAAATGCTTTGGCCAAGAGGACATTTACCGTCGGCCAACTTGTTTTTGTCCAAGAAAAGCAAATGGCTTGCACAATAATTGGTTTACACACAATAAAGCGGCAGCTCTTTGCTAACAATCTTGGCATCCATATGTGTATGAAGAATATATTTTACTAGAATATTATTAACCTAACTAAAAAGCGAAGCATCCGTTTGTAATCTTTAAGCATTCCAGTTTCCAGGGTATATTGTCATTGAAATTCCAAAAAAGATGGACATCTTTAGGAAAGATACGCAATAAATCCTTTTAATAATCATTACTAATTTCCCCTGCATTTCCTTCACAAACTAAGCAAAAGCATTCCGTAAAGCTTTGCTGCTTAACTTAAAACAGAAGCTTTAACATTTCATTTTATTGTCAAATGCAATCAAGCTTTTTACTCATTCAAATGTATTTGTAAGGCTCAATATGTGCAGTTAAGTACATACATACATATATACATGTATATATCCCTTTTTTTTGCTTATTCAAATACACAATTTGTTAGCGATTCAGCGGGGTTTATTAAATTCTCGTAACAATCAATCAATTGGGAGTCTATTATATAGACATCAGCAGCACGCAACAATGCAGCTGCCACTCTGCCACATTACCATACTGTCTGCAACACGCCCTAATATCTCACTCTCTTATGTCTTTTATGTTTGCAGCCTTTTCGCCTTGTTTCCCATTTTTAGACCTGGCTATAAAATGGCTTCAACAGCAACACCCCGCTTCCTCCACATTCCCTTTCTTCCCTACACGCCTGCATCTTCTAGCTTCGTCTCCTGCCCCGACGTCGTCTCCTACTCCAGCATGTGGCATCTGCCGCTGACTGAGTTTCGTCAAGTTTCGAAGACCGTTTTGGGGCCTTAGGCTATGGCACTGCGGCAGTTGGTTGCGAAGGCAGCTTGCAGACTTGCCACACAAATCACCATTTTTAATGAAATGAGCTGTCAAAAGTGCCATAACCTGTGACTTGCCACACGCGGTAGCAAATAGCTATTAGTTTTTATTTTTTACTTTTAGTGTATATTGTTGCTTATTGCCATATTTTACAACATTTTATTACTGACTGACTTTTGAACAGTTTTGTATTAACAAAGGAAATGAAGCAAGTTTTTCACTAAGCTTTACAGCTAAAAGTTGCCAACACAAACTAAAAAAAAAAACCACAACTGCAATAGATGGAGATAAAAATCTGTTGGCAACACTGGTGTTGTCAGTTGAAATGATAATATTCATTAACTTATAAGAAACTCCAAGTATAAACTATCCATAGTTAATGAGTTAAAAAGAAAACAATAAATGTCTCCAAGATTTTCGCTACTTAACTTAAAGCTAAACGTGCAAGGGAAAGCTTTTTATTTTAAGAACAACTTTAACACAAAAGCTCTTAAAAGTTGCATAAATCGACTTAAATGTTGAGAAAATCTATTTAAAAAAAAACAATTTCATAGCCAACAACATGTCCGAATATCTAAACGTGAAGATCTTAGTAACTTTAAGAAACCCAAGGCATGGCCGGAACTTCTTATCGATATACACTTATAATTGGTAGTAAAGAAATCTCAAACCCTTATAATCTTCTTGGTAACTACTTGTATAATAATCATCATAAAGAAAGAACCAATCGCAATCGATTCGTTTGAAGAATACGTAAGCGATGACTGTACAAATAGAGTCAAGTTAGTGGAGTTTTCTTCTTAAAGCTCTTTTAAGATTGCCTTAAAACTTACTCGATATAGTTTCGTATGTTACTTAAATATCTGCAACTTACCAAGAACGCTTCTTTATTGACTTTAAGACAACAAAAACCGAAAAGTATGTGTGAAAATGTATTTTGTTCACCGACACCATACCGAGTGTTCACTATATCCGGCTTGTATGTAATTACACCCAAGAAGTTGTAAGAAAACTTACACTAGAAACAACATCTGCTTCCCCAACGAACCGCACACTCCATAAAACAACAACTAATTTCCAACTGTGCACAGCCTTTCTGCTTGCAACATACATACAATAAAATGGCGTCGCATCGAAAGGCAAAAGAGAAGACTTGCGTCAGCTAAAGCGTTACGAATTGACGTCATGCCGACTGCACTGCGGGCTTCTAACAAATATATTGGCTCGAAAACTTGGTAATTAAATCAACACGTTTGTGTCTTTGTTGTGGCCCTCAAATTAAGTGTAGCTGAAATGTTTATTTTGGGTTTTAATTGAAAACAAAAAAGGCGAGAAACGAACAAGTGCCAAAAGCGACACGCAAAAATGCTATAATTAAATTTTTATCACATGGCGAACCGCAAAAACAAAGCCAAAAAAAAAAACAAAACAAAAACGACGCATTTTAAAGAGCAAACGTTGAAAACAATTTATAAATAAATGACTAGCGACCAGGGAGTAGAGTAGAGAGAGAGAGAGAGAGAGAGAAAGAAAGAGAAGGGGGATGCCATAAACAAACGCAAGAAATCATTAAGCAAGATGTTAGGTGATAAAAGTGGCACAAGCTAACAATAATGTGCTAAAAGCACAAACGTAATTACAATTTTGATAGACGACACTTTTCTATAATGAAACCTCTTGATGGTCTGTGTAAGGGGCGTGTGCCACAAAAACACACACATACACAATCGAGCTGGGAGGTGGGAGTCGGGATGAGCCGGAGTAGTGCATAAAAAAACCTCATCAAATGTGCCATCAACGACAGCAGCAGCAGCAGCAGTCAGCAGCGTTAACTTAATAATTGCCATAAATGGCGCCATTCGCAGTCCTCCCTCTTCGTC
Source organism: Scaptomyza caliginosa (assembly GCA_035044725.1). NCBI lineage: Eukaryota > Metazoa > Arthropoda > Insecta > Diptera > Drosophilidae > Scaptomyza > Scaptomyza caliginosa. The sequence continues at coordinate 525,215 of JAWNNR010000317.1, forward strand.
CGCCTCTCACAAACGTTCGCTAACCATTCCACGAGCAACAAAAGCTGGCGTAAACAACCCACAATGACGATTGAGTTTTCGCCATGCTACGTAATGATGAAATCTGGCAACAGCGCCAACAAACGCAAAAGTAAATTATAGTAAAATGCGTTCGTATACGTGTATATGTGTGTGTGTATGTGTGTGTGACCTTTTTCGTGACGTTGCAAGCGGCAAATGCCAGCAAAACTGACAAGATATTCTCATTCGAACTTAATATTTATTCGAATTTCGAATGTGAGAGCAACATTGACGAATTCGCCGCACAAAGAGAGAGAGAGCGAGAGTGTGAGCACGAGAGCGTACGACGCGGCCAGAGCCGTCTGTCTGTTTGTGTGTGTGTGAGTGTGTGTGTGTACGTTTTCGTGCGTGTGTGTGCGGATTTTGATTCAAAACAGAAAAGCGCGGAAAATTTTGTAAGCGCGCCACTTTTTGTTATGTTTTTGTCTTGATGGAAGTGTGTGTGTGTGTGTGTGTCGGTGAAAAGCGGCAACAGCGCATTTGCTGCCGTTTTGGTCTCTCAATCGCAGGTCGCGTTGCTTGTTGTTGCTTCGCTTTGTCGATGCCGATAAAATAATTGAACGAACGAACGAACGAAACGTTCGCTTGCCAAAAGCAATAACAATCATATACAAAATATGTACAACACGCAAAAAGAAAGAAAAAAAAAGCCAATACAAACAAATTTTGCTGTTTTTTTCCATTATTTTTGTTGCTGTTTGTAGCTTTTATCACGGCTCTACTAATTACATACACAATATACAAACATGTAGGTGCTTATTGTGTTGTATTTATCGTTAGCCTCTTTTTTCTTTTTCTTTTTTTTTTGTTGCTTACGTGTCCAGTCACAAATTTGTTGCTGTTGTTGTTGTTGTTCGTGCAGCTCATTTATCGCATCATTTTTGGCTTTCCATTGTTTTCAGCCTTTTTGAGCGTCTGAAAAGTTGGCAAACTCTTTTGTTTGGCCCATAAGTCGTCCCAAATTGCCTAGACGAATGCAATTTCGCACACAAAGATGGGAAACGAAACGAAGACGGATAAAAAGAAACAGCCTAAAGACTTGAACAATCTAAAAGTTGGCTTTCTTTAAGTTAAGCTTTTTGTTTGGGTTACTTTTCAAAAAAGCCTAACTACCTTTACGAGCTTTTAAAAAAGATCTTTTATCTTTTTGCACTTAAACTTGGCCAATTATAAGAAATATATTCGCATAGTCAAACAATTCTTGTAATCCACAATAGGATTTCAAACCAAGTTAAAGTTTAGTATGAGAAGCTTCGATAATAAGTTTTTAGTGGAGATTGTATTGAAAATTGATAAGCTTTTTGGAAATAATGATGGCAATAGTAGTTATACTTAACAATAGAGTAAAGACGAGTTTGATTCATAGATATCCTATGTCGTTCATCTCTAATGTTTTACCAAAGTTTTTACAAATAACTCATTAAAGTCTTTTAACTGTTTAGCTATAAAAATGGATTTTCTTTTATTTATATGAACAAAAACGCTAACAAACGATCGAAATAGGATAAATCAATGCGTTTTGGTTATCTAAGTTATTCAACTTTAATCTAGTCGGAGAGGCATGCTTTTGTGTCATTATACATTTCCAATACTTTGTTTAGTTTTTTATGACTCTTTAATTCTATATTTATTGCTTTGTTAATAGTGTTTGTTGTAAGAAAACACTTGATTCATTTACTTAAGTATATTTATTTTTATTAGATGTTTTACACTTTCAATCGTGTAAAGCTTTAATTACGTTGTTTATTAAGCTTTGAGGATGCCAAACAAAATAGAAACCCAATGCAAAATAAAAATAACAATTATATGCATTCAGGTTTCTCCACTTTCCAAACACTTTAAAGTGTGATTACAAACTTGATTTTTAATTGACAAACTGAACGCCATTTTGTTGGAGATTTTCAAAGAGGAAATTATATTTCTTTAGTTTTGCAATCTTTTAAGCAATTTAAACATTCTTAGTCTGTACTTTCCATACTTTACTGTTGATATTTAGTGAATAGCGATTATGTTTTTAATTGCTTTGAATTTGAAATGTAATAGATGAACTTTTGTTTGCACTTAAATGAAGTTCTCTGATTTGAGAAGTATGCTAAATCTTGTAACTAATTGAATAAATTGGTTAACATATTCCGAATTTAAAGTTTTCTGTATAAATAGTTTAAAATATAGACTCTATATTAATCGATGCTGTGGAACAAAAGACTGAAGCTATATCCGATTCAGATAATTGAAAGCTAATTCATTCTTCCTTTTATACATACAAATGCATAAAAAAACAATTTTTTTGTACTGCGATTTATAACGTTAAATGGGATTAGATTAATGGTTATGGAAGATAAAAACTGTTATAAAGCATGTTTAATAGTTTAGATAGGTTAAAAAAAAAGTTGCTTAAATGCCGTAGTTGACCTCATAAGCCTAAAAGTTGAGTTTAACTGTTTGGCTTGCTTAGATAAGTAAATGCTAAAGGTTTCAGATTCATTTCCACATAGAAATAAACATAGTTTTGAGTACTTGTACTTGGAAGAAATACTGAAAGAAGTATAAAAAGTTACAAATTTATATGTTCCGATAAGTATTTTATACTATATCATACTACAGACGATATCAAATGGAATGAACACAAAGCGAAGGCGGTTGATAAGCATAAACAGCATATTTGAAAATATCAAAGTTCGCATACGATAATTAAGAAGCGTAATAATATATGATGTTGTTGCTTTTATATACATATATATATGTATAAGTATTTGTATAGTGTGTGTTTTTGTTGCTAACTCAGCCGCATAGTTTTGTATGAGAGATGGCGCAAAGCACAAACATGAAAATAAACAGAAGCAAAACGCTGATGTTCCAATTTAGCACAACTTTCGCTAGTTGTCGCCGCTGGGGCCAAACGATAAAGCAAGAGGGGCGCACTGCTGGCAGCGGTAGGAGCGTCGGGAGGGCCACGGATTGTTGAGGTGACGACGTGCAAAGCGCACACAGAGATAGACTGACTGACGGACAGACAGGAGAGACAGACAGGCAGACAAAGCGACTGAGAGACAGCAGCAGCGTCCAGAGTCGGAGCTGTGCAAACGTCATCAACATAATTTTCATCACTCAGCGATAAACACGAAATATGCTGATGAAAGACGCCGAACAGAGCAGACCGAACGAACAGCACACACACACACACAAACCCGAACTACCACACGAGCCGATTGCCAGCCAAGAGAGCTAAACGAAAAAGAGTATGGGAGTCCCAAGGGGCAAGAGGTGGAGTTACAGTCAGTCACGAACGCCAGAGAGCGAACGTGCGAGAAAGAGAGAGCAAGTACAGCAAGCGCGAGAGTGTGAGTGCATTCGGACAGGCGGCAATGCTTGGAGCTTAGTGTACCCAGCAATCGCATTGTTAGTCGGCGAGTGGGTGTCGCTGTACAAAGGCAAACGGCGGAAGCGACTCATCGAGACGTTGCCAGCCAAAAGCGAAATAACAAAAAAAAAAATACTCGCAACAGGCAAATAACAATGAACGCAACTGTGTATGAATCCGGGTGCCGTTGGCCGTTGTCACAAAACATGCCACACAAAATGCTCACGCCACACACACCCTCTCCTCCCATGTTTTTTTCCTCTTATTTTTTATTCAACTGCAGCCAGTTGTGTGCGGCAGCCGTGACACTCCATTTTTATTTTCCTTCGCTTCATCGACGTCTGCCGTCTCCCCTCTTCCGTCTTCCCCGTCCAGCGCTTACCGACAACAAACAATATGCTCTTGGCACGAAACCTATGAATTCAACAGCACTGCACCAGTACGAACCGTGATGTGGCTTCTAGCTCCCAGCTCGCTGCACTAATTGAAGCTCATGATTAAGTAACTTTTGCAAACTGTACTCTCTTTTTCTCAGCACAGTGCCGAAAGCAGTTTCAAAAAAACGCAGCGCCAACAATTGCAACATCAACAACAACTACAACAACAACGACGACGACGACGACGTCGCGACTTTCCGGCATTTGTCACGAAAAGGTCTCTGGAGTTGCAACTTTTATGGTGCACCTTCTCTTTTATTTTCCAACGGAAAATGTCAAAATATAAATCAATTAACTTTTGCGAACGCAAAAACTTTGCACAAAACTTTTTACAACCATATTTCAGGAAACAAAAACTCAACTGGGATTTGAATATCGCTCAGTTACGGATATTGAGTACAAGTAAAGAGGAGTTTTCCAACTATTTACAACTTTATAGCCGTGAAATATGGTTAATGCTTTGGAAAGTTTGTGGATTTGAGTGGGAAGAATAGTTAGAAAAGCAATATTCAGGCATTAATCTAACAACAAATCAAACATTTTATGCTATGAAGCTTATTTATTTAAGTCTGGGCTTTAAATGAAGCATTTCTTGAAATAAATTTACCACTAAGATGGGTTTTTATGTAAAGTATATTACCCATACAAAGTTTAATTGCTGTTAAATCAATTGGTTCTTTGTCAAAATAAAACAATTTACTTTAGTTAAACATAAAGCTATACCCAATCTGTAAGCAGGTCAATTGTAAAGTTAATAGCTAAATATAGGTTTAACAACAACTTACTATATTTTTCCTAATATTTGAGGTCTGAAACATAATAAGATTTTCCCAGTTTTGTTTTTTGGGTGATGTGAAGACTGATTGATGCTTTTCTTATATCCGAACTAAATAATCAAACATTTTTTATCCAATTGGGCTAAATTTCCTTTAAAATTGTTAAGCAGTTTAGTATGAATTCTCTTAGCTATAAACGAATGGAAAAAGTCGGATGGTAAACAGTAAACATAGTATGAAAAATCTGGACTTGATCAGATTGGCTTCTCTTTGTACAAATGGCATTAACAGCCAAGATGATTTGGCCATTGACGTCTACCTTTATATTCGTCTGGCCTTATTTAGATATTTCAACACATGATATGCATAAGCTACCTAAAACAATAGGAGCCTCAATATATAACCTTTTTATCGAAATCGGATAAGGAAAATCGCAGGTAACAACGACTAAAACTTTACCATACCATAAAACGCATAAGACTAGAGTTAAGAGTATCCCTAAGTCAAGCAATCCCGCCCTTAGACTCCTTACTTGTTAATAGAAAACTTTAACTCTGTTAGTTTTCTCATAAGTTTTTGATTGAAAAAAGGGCAGATGAATAACGACTACAAACAGAAAGCACAAAATGGTGGCTTCACCTCTAAAGATTCAATCATTCCCGTATCAATTCAATCACAAAATCCACACAAAACAAGATAACAAATAAAGATACCCTAACCATGAAACCGTATTGAATTAAAAACTCAAAAAACGATCGATACAAGATTTTTTCTATCTCAAACTCTTAACTCAAGTGAGATTTTTGTGAAGGTACAGATCACTTTCGTTTAGGGCTAGCTAGATAAACATTTTAAGCGAAACGAAACGAAAGCTCATTAACTTTAATGTCCATCCATAGAAAGTTAATCGTATATACAAATGTATCTATGTGTGTGTGTGTGTCTTAATATCAACTTTATTTACAAACAAACAGATGAACAACGCAATGAGTTTGAGTAAGACTCGATTTGCATCTGTATCTTGTATATGGATATAATAAGTGAGTCTACTTATAAGTTTGTGTACATATATATATAGATATATAAGTTCATTCAGGCGAGACTATCTGGGCAGAAGATAGCTGCTGTTGAGTTAAAGTAAACAAAGAACAAACATTTGAATCCAATTCAAGGCAAACGGACAAAAACGCAAAAAGCGGATGTTTACACTTTTGCCCAACAAAGCAGATAGATAGACAGAGAGAGAATGAGAGAGAGAGCAATTTTATCAGTTTAAAGTCAACTTTATGAACTGCATAAATTGAGCAATTGTTTAGTTTAAGTGTAACGAATGAACAAATATGAATCATTTAAACGATAGTAATAATTTTTTGTAGCTCTCGACTTAAAATCAAAAACCGATTAGCGCAATTTTGAGTCACTTTCAAGGCGAAATCTCCATTTAAAATATATATTGGTTCTTATTTGTATTTTTAGTGAAATTTGATACTTTCTGATGCTAGCTAGCATTTGTTCATCCTTAAGCCAAATTCATAGTCGGTATTCAGAATCTTTCGTGAGCTAAAACTCGGCTGTGTGGAGTGGAGGTTGGGGCAGCAGGGGAACAACTGTTGGCAAACAACTGGGGGAAACTGCATGACAGTGTCTGAGTTTAGATGCCGATAAGTAAAATGTATCTGCGGCAAAAAGCCGAGGTGCAAAATTCAATGCGAAAGCCACAAACAGCCAGCCAACAACAACAACAACAACAACTAGCACAATACCAAAAGCGTCGCAAGCAACAACAATAAAGAAACTTGCACAAATGGAACCAGTTTTTAGAGGCCCAGCCAGTCCGGAGATGGAGACGAGGTCTAAAACTGAATCTGAGGCTGCTGAGGCTAAAAGCTGGAAAAAAAAGCCGCCTCGGCTTTAGTTAGCGACAGCGACGAATAAATTTATGCAGCCTAAAGCGCGTTTTGTGCCCGAACCATTCGTTATAAGTAAGTGGAAGGCAGTAGACGGGGGGAAGGGGGGGATGGAGTTGGGTGACGGTGGGCCAAAGGTGGGTTTTGTTGTGTTGGAGCGCGGTGCGCACGAGGGAACGGCCTGTTTAGACAGTGAAGAGTGGGTTTTGGGACATGGAAACTGGGAACTGGGGAATGGAGACTCGAGACTGGCAACTGGCAACTCGCGACTGGCGACTGGGTTGCCCCGATATCAGGGCCTCCGTAACTGGTCGCGCATACCGACGAACGACATGTGAATATTAATGTTTGCCGCCAACTACAACAATAACAACAACAACAACAAAACGGATTGAAAACGGATCGCTAAACTTAAACTCAAAGCAAACGAATACTTATACGAAATCTTGTGTGACAATTTTTAGAGTTTGCCTGCAAAATGATTCGCACTACGTTGAAACCATTTTTGGATAACTAAAAGCGAGGGCCGTTTAATGAACTCAACTCGAGCTTAGATACCTATATTAGTATAATGCAAAAGTGATTGATAGATGTTCCTAAGCAAAAGAGATTCCGAATGTATGCAAAAAATACAGGGAAACTTACAAAAGTATTCAATTTCCTGAAATGTTTTTTACATGAAAGGTATTTGGATCTCAGTAATATGTTAAATGCAGATATATACAAATGTTTTGAGCTTTATTTACCAAAAATTCATCTATATTTTAGTCCATCGTGGCATGTTACATATTCTTCAAGTAATAATGAAAAAAATCGTTCTTTCTAAAACACAAATTAATACAGTTTGAAGAAAAATGGTGGAGCTGCTTGTACGGAAAATACAAAAGTGGATTAAAAACACATTTTAAATCATGTGGGAAATAATGTAGATCTCAAGTGTATAAATCTGGATAGGCTCTTAAACAGAATTTAGAAATTTAACTATAGATAGACGTGCCATTGATGTCTAATACATCAAGTAAAAAAGCTATTTTCAGCGATCAAATTTGTTATTTTATGATTTTATTTATTAGATGAATTAATTACTTTATTTTTATTTAATACAGCTGTAGGCTTACTAAAAAATATCAGAAGATCTGTAGGCTCTCCATATTTGTATTTACTTTATAAGATTGAAGATATCTTATTCTATGCGTTATACTTCATAACTAGGAACCTGGACATGACATTGCCATTGTGTTAAGAAGTGTTTCAACACTTATTCTTATTATTAAGGGAATCAGTAAGTAGTATATACAATAATATTTTAAGTACTGCCAAGTTCTAACCTAGTCTTCAGTATGTATACACAAAAAGCAAACGATGATTATTCAAAGTGAGTTAAATTTGTTATCTGATATCTTTCGTGTTTCTAAAATGCTCTAAATGGAAACTAGAAAGTTTAGGATTATATTGTTATTGAGGCATTAGTTTCTTATATAGAAAACACTGAAAAAAGAACATTAGCTTTTTCTTTTACACATTTCATTAGTTCAGGCTATAATAAGAATGATTTGCATTTAAATAAGGGTAAAATGTTTCCTTCAAACTACTTTCTGATGTATTGGGCAACCCTCGTTTAGTTGCATATCATTTTGCAGTTTTTTTTTTTTTTCTTAGGAAATAATTTCGATTGCAAATTGCAAATGAGTATGCGAATACAAGAAACAACAACAACAACAATAATAACAACTACAAAAACAGCAAGCGTCGACAATCAAGTAACAAGTGTAACAACGTCATGAAGAGTATATATATCCGTGCGTGTTAAGGATCAAACTGGTTTCGGTCACATCTCATGCCAGACTCATTGTCAGTCGCGTACGCCATGACAACTTGATAAAGATTTCATGCCTTTGATTAATATATTAAGTCCCCGAACGGGCAACGGAGCAACCGGGCAACCAGGCAATCAGGGAACCGGGTAATGCAATGGGCAAGCGAGGCTTGAGGTGAAACGCGAACGGAACCCGTACACCCAATACCAAACACCAAACACCAAAACCGCCGGCAAACACCAAACACGCAAACACAAACACACACATACACACGACGTAGTAGCTGTTGGTTGGCAATAGGTGTGCGAAGTTTTGGACATGGCCATAAATCAAGAGGCAAGTTGATGCCTCCGTTGGGGAAACTTGCAGTTCCGCTTGTCTAATGCACGAAAGACTTTGTGTCAATTAAATTGAAGTCAACTGAAGCCAAGTTCAGTTTAGTTACGTTGAGTTTTGCTGATGAATTTCAATTGGATTTCTAATGCTCAAATGCTACTAACGTGCTTCAGGGAATTGTCCCTCTATCAAAAGTGACGCATTTGTGGTAACTATGAGTCATTTGTATACGAATAAATAGATGAAATGTTGCATTTATTACCCGATAAAATGTAACAATTACTTAATAAACAAATACTTAGTCTCGATCTTAAGTAGAGTAGTTCGAAAATTATACAGAGCAGCTCGAATTTCGACTGGATGACAAGTCAAAATAATGTATTGCCTGACCGGAACTCAAACATTGACACTTACAAGCCTTATAAACAAGGGAAAAGCTTTGTTTGTTCTTGTCACATTGGACAACGTACTCATCCTTCATAAACATGTCAAATTCATCAAGTTGTTCACCGAGTTCGAGAGACCTTGTGAATAATAATAAAAATATATATCAAGTGATTAGGTAATTGGCCATTTGGTGGAGAATCCTCACATTATGTAAGGGAAAAATCCAATTCTTTTTAAACACACACACACAATAAAGCTTTCGTCAACTTGCTGTGACCTTTCCAGTAAAGTGACCTCAAATAATGACTCCCCAGATGACTCCAATAATAAAATGAGATGTTGGCAAGCCTGCCATTAACTTGCCCATTGCCGCATCGAATGGGATTGAGAATGCTCCGATATCACAATCATTTATACGCCACTTGGCACTTAATTTGTCCCATAAGCTAAGGACTTAAATTTGTACCCGTAACACAAAGAACACAAAGTCCGTATTGCATTAAATATTAAGGAAGTGTTGCAATATTAACACAGTTCCGCAGAAAAAAAAAATAACATTGTCATGTTATGTCCGGCTGAATTCGAAATTCGAACTTGGAACTGCTAGCGAGGTTGTCGTGTGCCTTTTTCCCTTTAACCTCAAAGTAGCTGAAAGTGTCATTTCCGGCGGAATATTACATTCATTTCTCATATCAACCTGAGAAAGTTTTTATTTTTCTTTTTACTTCATTTTAAAGCTAAACGATATATGGTAGATTTAATTGTTTTTTTTTTTGCCGTTTCATATAGGTCAATAGATTTTTGAACTTCCTGGCTTATTAGAATTTCACTATATGGTTATTATAACTTGGTTCTTGACTTGAACTGAACCCAACACAAAAGTAACATTGTTACGAATATAAAAGTTTTTCTTTTGCAGCTCTTTCGAGATTTTTAACGAGCTGCAAAGAGCTTTTTCAGCCCATCTCTTTAACGATGCATCTATACATATGTCAATTATCTTTTAGGATCTAGGTATGTGTGTGTGTGTGTATTTGTGTAAAAGCACTCGGGGTAAACGATGAACAAAGTTTCGGAACAACCCGAACCAATCATTAAATGGCATAATTGAAGCTCTGGGGAATTTAGGCAGGACGACGGTGAACAGTGAAAATCTGAAAAATATAATAAAATAAAAAAGTCGAATAAAATGGAAATGACAAAAACAAGAGGGTGGCCGGAAATAAGGACGCAACAAAACGGAACAGAAGGTCCAACAACAACAGCAACGTTCAAAATATCCAACTTTTTAGCCAACCCCAAATGCAGACAACAACAGAAACAACAACAACAGACAGTAGGAAAGTGTGTGTGCAATGTCTGTAATGTTCTTAACATAAAAAGTCAAAAGCAAACACAAATTTACCGCTTGTATGCAGCTGTATGTGTGTGAGCATACATATATGTGTATTTGTGCATCGCCTTAAGCGCTGGCAGGCACACAAACGAGTGTAAAGCACGCGCCAGAGACTCTTTTTTTTTTGGGAGAGGCGCTGTGGACCACCCAACGCACAAGTACAGAGCGGCAGCAGAGCAGCAGCAGCAGCTGAGTGACTGAGCAACTAAGCAAGTGAGAGCAACGTAAGCAGAGAAAGCAACGAAAACGACAGCAGCGCATCAAAATAGAAGAAAACGGTTTTTTCGCTCGCAAAATTCGTTTTTGCTTTTTTGTGTTTGTTCGTGTTAGTGTTATGCTCTCCCCCCCCCCCTCCCGTTTTGATGGTATTCAGTTTGCCTAGTCCGCTCCACTGGCTCTCCTGGGCAAATATTTAATTTTTATAAAGCCTTCATGCTCTCTGCACTTTTGTGCTCGTCAACATTGTGTGTGTGTGTCTGTGTGTTCGTCTCTTTTTCTCTGTGTGTGTGTGTTTGTGTTTGTGGGGGCTTTAGCATTTTGTGTGGGCTTTAAAAAATATTAAAGGATAAACGAGCGAACATAAAGCACACATTTTATGACTGTGTGTTTATGTGTGCTGGGATGAGACCCAGTTCCAGTAGCCTTTGCCCCGGGGGAGCACTCTTCAGTGCGTTTTGTTTGTTTTGTGTGTCTCTGTGTGCGTGTGTTTGTGTGTGTGTGGCGCCACGATTTGGCTTCATCAATTATTGTTGCAACTTTTGCCGCATCGCTGCTAATAGTTAATAAAATATGCATACGAAAATGGGCCTATCATTACACGTCGCACGTTTTTCTGGCATTTTCTATTTGACTATCCAGCCCTGCACCGCCCAGCCCTTCCTGTCCTGTCGCTGTGTCCTTGTCCATGTATCCTGTCCAGTGTGCGTGTCCTGCGTACTGCGTATTAAGTTCATTACAATGCATGACCTAGCAGCCCATTCATTAGGCTTACGTTGTTTGCCATGCTAAGCGCTGTTTACTTTTGGGGTGACCAGAGTTTTTTGTTTGGTATTCTAAATACTACGAAGGCATAGCACTTATAAAAGGTATAACATTTAAGTAGTGTATTTAGCTTCAAGCAAACTAAACCTTAAACAGATCTCAATGTTAAACATGAAAAAGCTTCTCCTAAAAGTTACATCATCTTTAAAATGAAATGAATTTCTTCTTTGCTACAGCTGTTGTTGTTGTTTTTGTTGTTGACGTCAGCTGGTCACCCTAAAACAGCGCATACAAAATGGAGTAGCTAGCGCCTGTGTGCGACCCTTTTCCCTCGCATATATGTATGTTGTGTGTGTGTGTGTGTGTTAAGGGCTTGGCTGGCATTCAGTTTATTCGTGAGCTTGTTCGTTTCGTTTTTCCCTTTTTTATTTTTATTCAGCTCTAAGTGCAAACTCAAAGAAGAACAAGAAGAAGAAGAAGAGGCAGCAAGCAAGCAAAAAGCAATTTCAAGAAATGTTAAAGGGCCGCTGCCTCAGTCGCTGTTAGCAGCAGCAGCAGTGACGGTGGCAGCGGCAGCGACAGCGGAAACATGTTCAATTATCAACAGCGTCTTGTTGTTGCTGCCGCTGCCTGCCTGCCTGACTGCTTGTATTTTACCCCGATAGCACACACACACACACACACACACGCGAACACAGCGTATGTGGTATGTGTAGCCCCAAAAAATGGTTTGAGGTTAAGTTGAATTCATGCAATGCGGTCGTCGTCGTTGGACGTTGATGTTAACGTGCCATGCTTTACACACCCTTTACAGTAAACCCCCCTCTCTTTCTCTCTCTCTCTCTCTGCCATCACTTCTCCACACTATGAACTCTTTTAAGCATATGGAATTGGCGTGTCGACGTTGACGAGCTCTCATATGTATGTTGCCAAAGGTTGCTCTCTCTTTCTCTCTCTTTACATCATCACTCAAGTGCTGCTGCTGCTGCTGATCCAAAGGGGGCGGCGAAAAGCACTCAACAACAGCAACAAAAACAACAACAACAGCAGCAGCTACGTAAAGCGCCCCTGGGAATATGACGTTATAATTTATTTTAAATCTCGCCCGTTTTTGCTGGCTTGCTTTAAATGTGAACAAGAGCTTTTTATTTGCCTCCCTGCCTGGCTGCCTATCCGCCCGCCTGCTGCTGCCCGTCAGCCATAAAAAGCATTGCGAAATGTTCGTGTATGAAAAATACATTTTGCCAACTAATTAGCCTGTGGCCAGAGGAGGCGGGCTCAAAACCGCACAGAGGGAGTGTTAGCCAGAGTTCCCAACCCCTTAAATATTGCCAGTTAAATGCATGAACTGACTGTTATTAAACCAGGCTTTAGTTTGTGTATGCTGCTGATTGGATTAAGCCAATTAAACAATTGCTATTAACTAAATAGATAGCTGAGCTAGATAATTAGTTTTCATGCAGATCATACAGGTATCATCTGCTGGTAAAGAACGTTAACCAATTCTTTAGATAATCAAAAATCTTATGCGTCTTGTAAATTTATATGATTTCATATCTTTAAAGTTGAGGTCTATTGGTTGGAGTTAGTAAGTAGAATAGGTCATATAGCAACTTAAGATTATATTTTGATATTTAATCAAAGTCTTATGACAACGAACTTTATATATTGGTAACTTTTTATCTACTTTAATATCTTTACCGTTCGAATATTCTGGGAACTACCAATATAAAGTTCAGTTTTCATTTCAAAAACTATGTCAATTTGAAATAAAAATCATATTAAGAAGAGTATAATATACTAACAGGTAGTTTATTTTAAATTGTTCTAATCTTCTACTGTTACATTGTATTGAAATGAATAATATTTGCAATATATGATACCAAATAGTTAAAATACCAAAATTATTGTCACTAGTTCTTTATATCATCATATATACATAATACATCATGGGATTTTTGGTCATTGTTCAATGACTGCATTATTAACTAGAACATTGGTACAGAAAGCTAAGATAAAGGTGAGTATCAAACGTAAGCTCTTAATTATAGAAAGTCTAGAAAGCCTAAAAAGTATACCAAATAGAGGCGGAAACTATTAATCGGCCATTTAATAGAAACCCTGTCTTAGACTTTGTTTAATGTTTTTGATACATACCGAAAACACATTTAAAAGTAGGGAAATTGGCTTACAGCTCTATAAGATTGTATATCCGAATATCCATTATAGATTTTTGACTCGATAACGCGAAATAAATAACAAATTAAATTAAATTACTGAAGCCATTAAACTAGAAACAAACTAAACTATATTCTTCATTGATTCTAGCCAAGTTTTGTTTACTTTCATTAAACCAATTTGAATTTAATTTAGGTACGCAACTACTTTATTCGGTACTATTTCATCCCCTCTTTTCCCCACCACATGGCTTATGTCTTTTCCATATTTTGACCATAACTTAGTACAAGGCGCAACTAGTAGAAAGCCTGGTTATTATGCCAGGGCAGAGAACATATGAATGAATGAGTGAGTGACTGAATGATAGATTGAATTGGGCGGCAATGCGGTGTGTTGACGACAACCCTGTCTGAATGGCCCAATTGACATTTAACGCTGCCTCTGAACCCGCTGCTCATTCATGCCGCACCCCTCACACAATGGTGGTGGTGGGGTTGGTGGTGTTCTTTGTCGTGGTCGTCGTGCAATTAACCACAAAGGTTTCCTCTTGTCACTTGTAGTGTTCCTCCCCGCCCCCCTCATCCGCATCTTCGGTTCGCACGAACGAACTTTAGTCCTAAATGTACAAAAAGTACGCTTCGAACTGGAGTTGAGGGTTTTGAGAAGGTTTCTTTCTACCCGCTGGACGTTAGCTTAAAGTCAAGATATAATAATAGGCTTGGGCATAACTTTAATGGCACTGTTATTAACTTTTGTCCATTGGCCCAAAGCAATGATTGTTGTTCAACACGAGACTTTCGATAATATTGTTTTCGTTTATCGCTATTATTTTTGTTTTCTGTTGTTTTTTTCGGTTTTTGGGAACCGATAATAGCTCAAGGCTCCCTCTTTTTTTTCTTTGCTTGTATTTTCCTTTTAGACTTTGACAAAAGAAAATTCTCTTTGTATTTCTGCCCAGCTTTTATTAGTTGAACTCTGACCTCTTATTTTCAGCATATTTCTATAAATTGTAAAGTTTCTTCCATTCAAGTGCCACCTCTTAAACAAATTGTAATTAAGTGGTACAAAAAAATGGTAATAAATTATGAAATCCTTGGGGAACATTTGCCATTTTATTGCCAATGTAAAAGTTTCGCTCCGAAAGCTTTAAGCTATGTTTTATATCATACTTCAATGACCTCCAGATGTTTTTGTTCCCAACAAAAACCAGGCACAGAAAAGGCAACTAGATTTATAGCTTGAATAAAAAAGCAAAAAAAAAAAACATGTTACGAACCAACAAATTCCTAGACATTTTGATGCCTATTATTCAAAAGTGTGTAATTGCAGAGCTTTTACCAATCGATTATTGCATTTTGCACTTAAACGATTCTCTAAAACAATTCAAAAGTCTCCTTAGTTCGTTGGAGTTCATCATAGTAAGATGTCTTTCATATTCTAAAGACTAGATATATGTAAGTAAAAACGGATTGTTTGGGTTTTGGCGTAAAAGCTTAGAAATTGGTTGCTTACAGTTATCGATAAACAAATAATGTATTGTTTAAAGGCTTACAAGTTATAGAGACAAGATTAAAAATCTTTCAGATGTTTATCGAAATTGTTAATCTAATCGGATTAGGTTCAGAGATGGTTTCTTCAATACTTAAATACTTTTCGCACCAAAACTTGGCTTCTTCTGCAAGTATTAAACGAACTTTAAACACATTCTTATACAAGCAACGGAAAATGACACAATTTACAGGAAAACAGAAAGAAGCACAATTTAACTAGAAAATATAGGACACTAGAGCACAATTAAGGTAAAAAGAGGTAGAAAAAACATAAAAACTGTCTTGTCATGTCAGTTAAGTTGGAATGGAATGGCAAATGGAACGTGCAATTATTCAAAATAACACTGAATAACACTCGTGATGCAAATATATATATATATGTACGGATGTACATATACTACTTACCATATGTCTGTTACGATTGCAATAAATCAATCAAATAGTGTTGTGAAGTAGACTTAAGGCGGATTCGATTACCAATGCAAAATAAGCGTATCGACTTTCAGTTGTTTAGTTGTTTTGTCATCGAGATTTGCCACAATATCTATGAATGGTGAACAAATTGCCTAACGCATCTGAATATGAGGCAATAGTATTAACAACAAAGCAATCAATAATGCGCAATTATCACAGTCTATATATGTACATTCATATGCATATGTGTGTGTCAGCTTATTGGTTGTTTTTTTTTTTGGTTAACATTTTTTATGGGGCGATGGCAAATGGAATGCAAAATGCATGTCATAAAATGCGCAGCAAAAACAGCAGAAAGTCATAAATTAAATAATTAATGCAATAAAATTTTTATAAATATTGCAAATACACACACACACACACACACACGAACACATACACTCTCGCAGCATGTGGTTGATTGGAATGACAAACAAAACAAAAGCAAAAGCAAAAGCAAAAACAAATAAAAATAATAATAATAATAGTTATAATATGCAATACAAATGCAAGAATTGCTTTAGTCAGGCAGCCAGTCAACAACAGAGTTGAAATTGAAATTGAAAAAAATGCAAATTAAAACGATCAATAAAAATGCGAATATATCAATAAAACTCAAATGCAAATTTTTGCTACTCAAAAATGCACGTCGCCAAGTAAGACGACCAAGCGATAAAAGCTAAAAAAAAAAAAAATGGCAAACGAATCAATATGAAAATTTATTTCAGTTCTTGTTGTTGTTTGTTGGGCCAAGTGCAGCAAAGGGGCAGGGGCGGGGAAGCTAGGGTGTTGTCTGGGGGCCGTGTGCCAAATATAGCAACGATCCGACAACGATCGAATACCCCCATGGGTGCTAAATATCAAAAAACCGAATAAATTTTCGTGCACTTTTTCGTATGCACTGCGCAGATACCCAGATCAATGTCTATGGATGTGTGCGTGAGGCTCGTGCATGAGCTGGATACGACACGACAAAGGTTTGCTCAATGTTCGTGTTTTGCTCTTGCCATAATTTGCCATCACCAGAGCCGAAGTTACGAAGCTTCGGCAGTCAGAGAGCAATCATCATCATTAGCAGCGCAGCGCGAGCGTAGGCAGCGTACATTGCATACATTGACAGTAGCAGCAGCAGCAGCAAACGAAGCAGATCCCGAGCCGATCGCCGACGCTAGGCTGACGCCTCGAACAGAAAGAGAGAGAGAGAGATAGAGCTTTTTGGTGTGTGTGGGAGAGGGCGGTAGTTGAGCTGGCGACACGAAGCGTACGACGCGTCGTTTGCTAATTAAAAAATGCGCTCGCTACAAAATAAAACTTAATTGCGATTGCATTTTGCGATATGCACAGCGCAATGCGGCGCGACATCGTCGTCGGGCATTGGCGCAGCAATTGAGTGGCAGCGCACAGAGTGAACGGGGCGTATGAGTGAGCGCCGGCAACATAGCGCCAAATTGAGCACAAGAGGCCCACTCGACTTTTGTAGCACGACGACGAAAAGCAAAAAATAACAAAATATAAACTAAAGCTGCCCAAGCAGTAGCAAAAGCAACAACAACAAAAACAACAACTGGCCACAAAGTAAAGTGATGGAGAAATCTGATGCACAGACGAGGAGCGCAAATGCCGCAAGTTGCACTTTAAACAGGTTCAGGTTGTTGTTGTTGTTGCTGCTATTGCTGTTGCCGCTGGTCGGCAATGCAATTTGGTTTTTTATTGCGCGACGCCACTGCAGGCAACGGGCGCGCTTAATAAAGATTGATTTACACACAAACACACACACCACACATACACATATAGTCAGACTTACCCAGTTGCGGTTGCTGCTTGGCGAGTAGCTTTAATGGGCTGCAAGTGCTTAATACCCAAAATTATGGCGAAATTATGGCGCAAAAGCTAAAACAGCAAGCAATTTGCTCCAAGCATCGATCTCTCCCACTCACTGAACCTTCAACTCTCCAAAGGGCATCTTTAATGAGATCCCAAAAATTATAGCAAATCAAAGAGCGACAGGGAGAGACAAAGAGAACACTCAAACATGTTCGACTGCTCGATCTCGCCGTTGCTCAGAGTGCAAGACACGCTCAAGTGCCAGTCAGTGCACAAGGCGAAATCAAAACGTCTTTGGAGTGGGAGAGAGGCAGAGCGAAAGGCAGCATGCACAGGCAAAAACACAAACAAAATTCAATCACAATGTGCGCGGCGACAGCGACGGCAACGGCGAAGAAAACGACGACGACATTGCCTGCTGCCTGCTCCCAATCAAAGTGACGTCGACGTCGACGTCGGTGTCGGCGTCGAGCGCAATTGCCATTTATGGCCTTGATTTATGTATCTCTGCTACTGGATCTCTAATGCGAGCGCAGACGTACAAGCAAACAGACACAAACACACACACACACACATACACATACAATGAGACACGTACACAAGCGAGTATATTGAATTTATTTGCAATTTATTTCATTTCCTTGGCTTGCGGCATGCAACGAATGTCCGAACCGTCCGAAAGATGCATGGCAATGTCTCTTTGAAGCAGATTTGTTGCTGTTGCTGTTGTTGTTGTTGCTTGTGTACAAGTATCTGTTACTGAGTGGCAAAAGTATCCAAGGTAATGCGAAAGTGCTGACTTGCCAGCAAATTAGCCTCACAACAGAAAGGGTCATAGTTGACAGCTTGTTTTGTGTGACCAAATGCCTAAAAGCTTGCCAAAAGCTCTTCATTCCCAAAGGTTACAAATAGCCTAACTAAGCAATAGTTAAACAATACATTAGCCTATCTCTGGCCACAAATCCTTTAAGCCCAAAAAAAACACTATCAAATTATAGTGGAAATCAAAATTTTATGTGCTTCATTGGTTATGTGTACAGTAGAAATGGATTTGGCACATCGTTTATACGTCGTTTGCCCAGCAATCCCAACAAGCCCAACAAGCCCAAGCACAAAGGGACCAACAACCAACCCCAATCGAAACAAATGCCCAGACGCTGTAATCAGTAGCATCCCCCGTTTTTGCGGTCAATGCCGAGCCCGAGAACAACACACCAACGACAACAATACGAATTGAATTCGAAAGTTAAGATGCCTTGATATCATCGAAGGACTCCATTCAACTCATCTCTACTTCAATATACCTCACCCTTCTGTCCCTTCTGCCCTTCTCTCCTTCTGTCTTCATTCTACTCCACACTCCACAAAACTCGATACTCAATTGGACCGAAACTACAGAGCAGAAGCATTGGACGCCATTGTTGCTTCAAGGACATTGCACAAAAAAATAAAATAAAAAGACAAATAATAGAATGAAAAGAGATACTCGAGAATAAATACACTTCACTTTTCAGATGAATCTCAATCTTTGAAAATTGCTTCAAAGCTGATTATTTAAATTGCTGCTTATATTTTGGAGTTTACTTTCAAACAGTTACTTGACTTGAGCTGAAAAGTTCTTAACTTGACAAGTTTACTTTTATTTACATTAAGAAGACGCAGAATCAAATACTTTCAAGATATTTTCTATCAAAGTTTATCCCAATGGCTTTAAATATAAGTGCAGGGGAAGGAAAAATTTATATTAAAAAGTATTTCCAACAAAAGAAAACAATTTAAATGGCAACGAGTCAGTTTAGTTTTATTTAACAGCCTTGTATTGGGTAGAGAACAAAGTATATCGAGTAAGTTCTTAAGTTAAGTAAGTTAAGCTTCTTCTCGAGAAAGGTCGACTTTCATTAGATATCCTAAGAGCTAGATATCTCGCATACAACAGTTTTCTATAACTACTGCACTTTCTACGTTTTTTGTTGTTCTCGTAGTTTGAACTAGTCGATCCAAAATTTCTTGGATTCTCTAGGCTTATTTCTAAGATTGACACTTTAATACAGACAGACAAACTGCAAGAGAAACTTTGCTATAGCAACTGCTAATGTTAATGTTGTTTTAGAATATAAATACTTTATGCAATCGGAAAAGCTTTCTCTTTAAGATAGAGAACAATTTAACCAATTTTCTTACCCACATCTTGGGTTTAGAAATATTAGCGCAGAAACTTAAGGTTCGCTGAGATACTATAATATGTAAACTTAAACCTTTAGAACTTAACTAAACTCAAGCATTACTGTTGTCAAACAAGAATTGCATTTCGCAAGACAATTGACAGCAAGTGCAAAAAACATAATTCGGTAGAGAAAACTTTTTCAGGGAACGTGCAAATTAGCATAAGTAGAAGTTCTCTAACGAGAGGTGGCAAGAACTGAAAAGCACTTTAAATACATTTTTTCGCTTTGTACAACTAATCTAATGGGTTTGTTATTGTTTGCACAGTTTAGTTGAGTCAACTGTTCCCATTTCGGGCTAAAAATGTGCGCTTAATGAGTTCACAGCGGAGGCTAAATGTGCTCTCACCTTCCTTCCTTCCTTCCTTCACCCCACTACTGTCCCTTCGAAACTGACTGGCAAGTGGCAAACACATTTGTGCACATATTTACCCATTTAAAAGGCAACTAAAGTAACTAATTTTTGTCATTTTTCAATGGAAATAAAGTTTGCAAAAATCTTTGTGTGTGGAGTTTTGTACCTGACAAACCAACAAACAAACCACTGAACCGTAACTCGTGAACCTCTTCAAAGTTCAAGTAGACTTAAAAAAGGAGCACAATTCGCTTGAAAATAAACTAATACATAGACCTTTGGCTGATTATAACCTAAAATTGGATTTAAAGCTAAAACTTTCACCTGTTTTGTGTTTTGATATGGGCAGAAAATGTTTGAATTTCAAAGATTTGATCTATTTTACATTCTTAAAGTTTTTATTACAAATTGAATAAAGCGATTGATAACACCAAATAATCTTATCTATTGTATTTTGCTCTATTTATACTCGCAGAAACAAGAAGCGTTTTGTCTTATGTTAAATTCAATAAATCGTTCCTTACTTACGTTAAGAAGAGTTCTTTTCTATATAGCATAGTGTTAAGCTTGTTTTATTCAAAAGTTCCTCTATTTTATTGGGATATAATCCAATATATTTTACAATTATTAAATCGAATATGTTAAAAATATTCGGTTTTCCCATATCTTATGTGTTTCTTAACCGATCGTGATAAAACTTTTACAAACGTTCAATATTATGTTTAACTTTATAGCAAGTGCGATTTGAGAAAGATTTTGAATGATAAAATTGCTCTTTTCCTAGGAAAAACGGTGAATGTTGCACCTGGAGCAGTTAAAGATGAAAAGCATATACAGATAAATATATTTTATATGTATTTTCATGTATTTTTGAAATAGTTGCGAAAATTCCTGCCAACTCATGGTGTTTAACACACGAAACAAAGAGAGTTTTTCTAATTTTGGTTATGCGGCGACGTTAAGAGCGGGAAGATGTGAGAAAAAAAGACGAACGATGACTTTGAGAGGTCAGACAGAAGATGAACAAATTGCTTCTACGCATTTTTGTGCAGAGATCCAACAACTATAACAATATATATATAGAGGAGTAGCGGTAAGAAGTAGAAGGGTAAGAAGCTGAAAGCAAAAAAAGCAACGCTAATGCGAAGCGAGAACAATGGAAATGAAAATGCCAAAAATACAATAACGAAACTAAGGCAAGTAAAAGCACAAACACACACACACAAATAGTTAGAGAGAACTTAAAGCAAAAGAGTGAGAGAGAGCGAGAGCGCGAAAAGTTTCTAAAGCGTAAATAAGTTTTTTATACGGCTTTATTTTTATTGCATGCGCAGCTTAAAGTCTAAAATGTATCTTATCTTTAGTGCGAGCAACAACAGCAACAACAACAACGTCGACGATGACAGCGACGTCGCAACGTCTCAAGAGAAACTACGTAAAAGCCACAACAGCAGCAACCGCAGCCGCAGCAGCAGCAGCAACAACAACAGCAACTCACATGCATTCACTCACACTCGCAAGCTTTATTTATAGCTGCTGCTTACGTCGCCGTTGCCGTCGCCATCGCGACCACTGCTGCTGCTATGGGGAGCGTAAAGCCGCTAACTGGACGCTCATGTGCCAAGAGCAGCCGTGGCCGAGCGGTTAAGGCGTCTGACTAGAAATCAGATTCCCTCTGGGAGCGTAGGTTCGAATCCTACCGGCTGCGAAGAGAACAAAACTTCTAAACTTTTTTTCATTTGTTTTTTGTTGTTTTTCGTGTGCGTTTCTCATAACACGCTTCATTTCGTTTTAAGTTTTTGTTCTTCTTCTTCTTATGCCGCTTAACACGTTGTATAACAACAACAACAACAAAAACAAGAAGAAAAAAACAAACGCAAAGCCCACCCACAACAGTGTTCCGTCTGTTTGTCTGTCAGTTTTTACCTGCGGTCGCCGTCGCTGTCCAAATGAATAGACGAATATGGATGTATGAATGAATGGGCGAATGCTGTGTGCACTTTGTTATCTTCCTCTTCTTCTCGTCGTCGTCGTCGTTGTTGTTGTTGTTGTTATTGACTTTGTCGGTCTGCGTGTTTTACCTGCGGGCAGCGTCGGCGTTTTTATGGCATTTTTATCTCTCGCATGTGAGGCCATACAATACAACAAAAACAAAAACAAAAACAACGACTACAGCAAGGCGCGGCGTTGCCACTGTACCTGGGCACATTGCTTAATCTGGGGCTGACTGGCTGGCTGGTTAGCTCTGGCATCGCCGCCATTTTTATGGTTAAGGTCGCCTCCGTCGGCTGTATAGAAATTTTTATGTAATTGTCTGACGTGAAAGCTTCGTTTCGATCGCTTCTTCTTTTTCTTGTGTTCTGTACGTGTGTGTTTGGGTGTGTGTGGGAGTTGAAACGTGCCGATTGCCGCTTTTTATGTTCGCCCAAGCAGAGGCATTGCCTAATAATATGAATACAATACGGGTTACGGCTTACGGCTTACAGCTAACGGCTAACGGCTCACAGCTTACTGGCTCTGGGTTTGGCAGGACACTCGACTCGAATACGAGAATACGGATATGGATATGACTATACACGGCATACATACCTACAACCGAATTATGGCAATTGACAATGACATTTTCCTCAGCGGAATTAAGTTAGCCTGTTAACACTCTGCCTTGCCCAAATATTGCTGTCAAAAGAGACAAATTGCTCAAACGTGTTAAGTGCCATTGAAATTTTAAAATTGCTTTGATGGATATTAGCTTGGACCGCAGCCATAAGGCGAACATAATAAAGTTGTTCAGTTGAATGTCAATGTTTTCAGGCCGAAATCTATCGCAATTGGCTAGAAAAGGCTGGAAGTGAAGTAAAAAGTTTGTTTTTTTGTTCAAGTAATTATGTTAGAAAAAAGTATGTATAATATAAAAGTTGCCTAATACAATAAATTTCAAATAAGAAATAGGTATTTGAGACTGAAAGTTATATAACGACATGAATTCTTGCTATCAATCAATCTTCTTATCATCGAAATTAAGCCTTAAACTAATCGATTACTCATGTTGTTTTCGATATACGAGAAGTCAAAGATTTGATTTAAACTATTTAAAAAAACCCTTCGAAAATTTACTTCATATCATATCATCATACAGACTGCCTAATTGGAAATAAAGTAATTTTAACACATTTAACCAAAACTTAGACACCATAAACTTTATATACATGAAATTCGTATCTGGATAATCGAGTTGACTGCATTAATTAACAAACATTGAGAAGCTGTCGCTGTTGATTATTATCAAGTTTAATTAATTTGTACGATATTCAAAGTTGTATTGATCACAACGAATTTAAAACTATAATTTTTTTGTTTTTGTTTTTTCTCGACTGCCAATTAGCAACTTAATAAAGTTTGTTAAACCAAACAAAGCTTATATTAAGAAACATTTGTTCAAGTTCAAGTCTCTCTACTAAACAATACATTCGCGCCTTTTACATACATCTTAACTTTATATGGCCATAGCTAGAGATTTTATATTGCCAACATCTCGTATACTTTACAGATGTATATAGATATATATCGCCTCGTTGCTGTCGCCGTTGTTTGTTGTGTATCAATTTTGATTTGGTTTTTTTATGGATATGCTGTCTGTCGCCAAATTTAATGCTTTCCAGTTTCTATATTTGTCATAACCCAAGACTTATGTGGCCATAAAACATCTCTCAAAATGGCCGCAGCTGGTTTTTGTTGCTGTGTTTTCTTTTTTTTGCTCTTGTTTGGTTTCTTCTTTTCTTTTTATGATGACTACAAAATAAAATAATATTGCACATGGTTTCTGGTACATTCAAGTGAGGGGAGACACAAACTTGTTGGAAATTTGAGTATGCAAAGCATTAAAATCAGCAATTTAGTTGATATTTTATAACATTAGAAAACGGCGGATGTACCGGATATACCAAGTACATTTGGTTGCCCAAATCAGTCGTGTAAAACGGTTGAAAATCCTAACGGCACACACACATAAATCCAAGCATAGTGTGACTAACCCTTGGGGGTTAGATTACGGGTGTAATTTAGCATACAACTGTTTGCTTTTTCAACCCTTTGGGCAGAGTGCTCGTTAAATGTCTTTAAAATATGCACCCCTTCTACTCCTACTAGTGAAATATAATTATAAAATATTTCAAATAGATTCTGCAACGTATGTGTTTGCTTTTAATTACGTTCGCATCCAATTAGAACTTTGATTTAAAATTTAAGTGCATTATCCAAAATCCGAACCATCGAAAAAATGAAGGTAAAAGTTTATTCAGATAGTTCTCGATGTATTATTTCGGTACTTCCTAGGGTACATTTTCGATATCTTCTTTGTTTTCTAACCGTTCCATATGAAAATTTAACAAATGTTTAATATTATATCAAAGGTTTGAAAGATCTTAAAAAAGATCATCTAAAATATGAAGGTAAAAGTTTGTTCAGATGGTTCTCGATGTATTATACCGGTACTTCCTAGGGTACATTTTCGATTATTGTTTTCTAACCGATCCAAATGAAATCTTAACAAATGTTTGATATTATATCAAAGGTTTAAAAGATCTTAAAAAATATCATCTTAATTATGAAGGTAAAGGTTTATTCAGATGGTTCTAGATGTTATATACCGCTACTTTCTAGGGTAAATTTTCGATATCTTTCTTGTTATCTAACCGATCTTAACAAATGTTCGATTATATGTCAAAGGTTCGAAAGATCTTTAGTTTACGCATACTTTACCTAAAAAAAATGATTCAATGTAGTTATCATGTCAGCTACGTTGAATTATACACTCAATGTAGTTTATGTAAATTACAAAATATGCTAAAAGTATTACAGAATTTCATGCCTGATTATTATTATGAGCACTGATTATGGCATTTGCATTCCTGGAACGCTTGCGAAAGCATATTAAACTCAATCAAAGTTTTATAATATGTGTGGGATATGGGAACATGACTCACGTATTATGCGCGTTTTTATCTTTATTTTGTTCTGTGTTCTTCATATGACGGGCAAGAACAAATGGCGTAATTAAATTTCCTGCCCTGTTGCCATAGCACATTGTATCTGAAACTGATGTTGATGCAAAATAGCAGCGGTTGCTGTTGCTGTAGCTGTAGCTGCAGCTGTTGCTGTTGCTGTTGTGAATGCCAATCAAATTGGCGCACCTCGCGCCGCATGGCGTCGGCGTCGTCCACAGAGACAGAGTCATCAAATAGCTGTCAGGGACACACTACAAGGACTTTTCTGTGTGTGTGTGTGTGCGTGTGTGTGTGTGTGTAGCTAGATATTGTGACTATTATGACGCCATTTTCAAAGCACCATCAAAGCCCCATCACTGACAGCACAGAGGACAGAAGCTTTAAAGCAAGCAGTAGAGAGAGAGAGAGAGACAGAGAGAGAGATTGGTGTTAAAATTTAAATTGTTAATTGAGATTTATTTAACCGAGTTGCCACCTAATTACATTCACACTTAGCGTTGCTGTTCATTTCAATTTGTGTATTTGCTGTATCTTGCCAACGCAATAATGAGAGCAAAAAAGTTTCACCAACAATTGCCCAACAAGCAGAAGGGAAAATAAAATGAAAAAGAAAAGTGATGGCATGAAATTTTACGAATATAATTAAAACGATTTTCCATGAAATTTAAAATGAACATTTCTCGCAAGCGGACAAAGTTGGCAACGTTGCGAGTGAAAAAGAGAAGGAACAAAAAATGCAAAAATGCGAAAAATAAAGCAAAGTCCGTAGTCCGTAGTCCGTTGTTGGACCCAGACTGAACACACACACACACACACAGACACAACCCATCGCATAACAGCTCAACCCACTCCACCGCACCCCAGCCCGCTAGAAAACTCAAGCAACAACCAACGAACTGCACGCGAACAAGGCAAAAAAGCTAGAAAATTGCAAAGCAAATACAGCAACGAGCGGCGAAGTGCTGTAAAGAGAGCAACAGTACAGCGAAATAGAGTGAGAGTGAGGGAGAGGGAGAGGGCACACACACACACACAGTGTGTTTTTTGGGGCCAAGGGAATGTACAGTAGTTGAATAATAAGAAGCAGCACAGCAAGCAGTTGAAGTATAAAAGACGAAGAAGCAGAAACAGCAGCAAAAAAGTTTTGCAGCTTATGAAGATTGCGGACAGCTGAATGAAACGGCGAGAAGGAGGAAGGAAGGATAAAAGGCTGCAGTACTGAAAAGCAAGGTTCAGGGGGAATGGGAATGGGTTGGAATAGAAAAAGTAAAGGCAAAGAGCTAAGCAACTGCTTGATGAATGGTGCGAAATGAAACAGTTTCACGAAGTTGTGGAAGGGTGGGGGCAATGTGTGGCGAAAGACGGGTGGATTGTGCCCATAGAGAGAAAGAGCAAATAAAAAGAGGCGAAGTCGCCGCCGCAGCCGACACATGACAAATGGCGCACTAGTGGACGTCGACGTCGACGTTAACAGCGACAACGGCAGCGACTGCAAACTTGTATAGTGGCACAGCCTGAACATGTCGAACAAAAAAGGAGAAGAAAACAAAACAACACATTGTAAAATAAAATGTCTGCATACAAGGGTGAGCTGTGTGTAAGTGTGTGTGTGTGTAGTGAGTATGTGTACATGTGTGTGATTTTGTGTGCGAACCTTGAGCTGTGAAAAGTCAAAAAGTACAAATCGTATAAAAAATGTGCTCCATTTTTGGGGGGCGCCGTGCGCTGCAATTTAAAATTGCTGTCAGGCAGTCAGTCATGTAATGAAATACTACATACGCCAGCCAAATACGACGAAAAAAACAAAAACAGAAAAACTAAAAGAGAGCAATAGCAATAACAACAACAACAGCAGCGCTCATTCAATTTGTTCATACGAATTTATCGCTTTTGTCAGAGACGGCAGCAGCGTGAGAGAGAGTACAGCTAGACAGCGAGACAGAGAGAGCGCTTGACTGAGAGCGACGTGCTGGGTCGACGACAGCAACGGCGACGGCAACGGCGACAGCAATGCTGTGGAATTTTTGACCGAAAAAATATTTGTTGCTATTTTCTTGTTGTTGTTGCTGCTGTTGTTGGTGTCTGCCAATGTACAAAAGCAAAAGCAACAACAAAATGAATGCTTTGTTGGCTGTTTCGAAATGCGTTCCTGTTCGCACAATAAGCGAGAAAAATGCTTGAAAATTTGTTGTTTATTTATGATGCCCTTGTCGACACTAAATTGCAAGTTCAAACTTTTAGTAGCGCTCCATTAACACTAGCACACACATATCAATAAAATTCATATATGTATGTATGTATGTATGTACACTTATTCATATGTAATCGTGTGCATGCAATGACAAGTAACGGATTTAGCAAGCATTTTGCTACTATTATGGTACAATTTTATGATGTAATCAGTAAATGAACTATTGCATCGTTAACATTTTCATGGAATTCCCAAATCTCTATGAGATTTTCATGTACAACCTTTCCTAAAGCTTAAATTATCAGAACAAAATAATCTACAGAAATATTACTGTTTCTATAAAGCAAAAACGAATGCAAAGTTTTTTCCTTTTACCATAACATTCTTTAAAGAAAGTTGCTTACAGAAAACTTATCATTTCTATATTTACAACTGTCTGGCAAAGTTCAAGCTTTCTTCTTAGCAAGAAATTCTTTAATTAGTAATTTAATCAAATGCTACCTTAATCCTTTATTCTTGTAGTAAACACAAAACCCTTTCTTACTCTGATTTTCCAATGGCCTTCCAATTCTAATCACAATCGAAGCACATTAAATATTCCATTGTAAAAGCTAATAAGCTCACGCAAACGGTACATTTACAAAGTCAACATAATTATGGCAATGTATATATGTATATGTATGCATGTGTTAATGTGTTCATGAACACAGTAGTATCTGCATACAGGAAACATTCGATTTAATGAACACTTTTATTCAGTGTAAAATTATAACAATAGAACATGATATAAAGGTGAGTAAATTTTTTTTTAGTTTCACAATTTAAGTACTAAGCAAATATTGAAAAGTATTTAGTTAGTTAGTCTAAAATATAAGAAAAACGTATAATATAAGTTGTGATCATTAAAAAAAGGTAGATTATAGCTATTAAAATGTCAATCCTAATGCACGAAACATCCCTTCTATTAAAGCTAGAAAATACTGAATATTACATCGTTCATTTGCTAGCCGTTCTAATACTTAAAAAAGCAATTTAAAAACAGCTGAAATTTATTTCATTTATTTCCTAATGCGAGCGCACACTGTATTCGTATTTATAAACACCATTAGCTTAGGAATTTCAAATTTAATTCCGGTCGACATTTATAGACAACAACAAATTGCTGTTTTGCATTCCTGAAATCAGGCAGCCTTTTACATAATATGAATTTGTTATTTTAACTGATTGCATTAAAGTTTAAGCCACAAATTACACAGATGCTTCTGTTTTGTTTTTAAGATTAATATCATTTAAGTTTTCTGTCAGGCCCATTGCTCTTATACCTTCTTTGTACTTGCAATTGCTCCGTCCATAGTAAATCAATTTTGTTTGTGTATACAGCGGCTCGCCTTAAGCTCTATGCAAAAGACAAAGACAGCATGAACAAATGTTTTTGCATTTACAGTTAATTTTTTGTCAATGTCGCGCATTTTCTGATCTTCGCCTTACGATTTGTTGTTGCGACACTCGGCGTCAATGCATTTTGTTATTGGTTTTGATTCAAAAAAGCACTAAACACAATTTGTGTGTGTTTTATTTGGCACTATGATGTGCGATAATTCAAATATTATTTTGGTATGTCAATAGCATCTCTAATTATTTTCAGTGTACAGGTTAGATGCATTTGTGTGTTTGCACACTTAGGAACTTAATGAAGCTTATGAATAAAAAAGCTCAATGCATATTTATATATCAAACCAAATACGTAATATTCAAATAAGAATATCTTGAAGAGCTTCTCGAGGCTTATTTGTTTTTGCTTTGGTTATGCATTTCAGAGATAATTAAGTGATTAATTTTTATATTATAAGCTGTATAATATATGAATATATGCATAAATTGAATTTCTGATAGCCTCGATTTGAATTAAATACCAATTGTTGAAGTGGAGGGGGAGAGCAGCTAAAGGGTTAACATGTTCACTTGATAAATTGAAGAGAAATTGACAAGAGAGGGCTTCAATTGAAAGCAATTCGAAATCAATTAGAAATGCATTTAGAGCTGCATCGCTTCACAACTTACAACGCAATGTTGCAAGTTGTATTTTCTCACGCATAAAAGCGCCGCATCGCTTCCCATACACTCGAACTCGTGTACGTAATAAAATGTTATGTGTTCAAAACTGAAAATCAAAGATAAAAAAAAACAAAGAACAAAAAGAAAAAAATACGAGGAGCAAAACATAACAAACAAGGCGAGAGTGCCTGCTTGAAAAGGCGGCGGCGAAGGCTATCATCTTCCATTCCAACGAAGCGAAATATTTCGAAAAACACGCCAATTGGTCATGTCTCGACCTCGACTGCAGAGACTACACAGACCGAATGCAGCTTGTTCTCCCTCTTCTTCTTCTTTTTTTCAAGTATGTGCACATATACATGTGTACATGTATGCGCGTGTGTGTGTGTGTGTGTGTGTGTGTGCACGCGCTTATTATTCGATTAACTTGAATTCCCCTGCAGCAGCAATATAACTTTTATTTGAGTTCCGCCTACAGTCTGCAAGCGACATGAAACTGACAACATACACATACAGACACACACACACACACGAAGCAGCAGCTTATTCGAAAGCAAAACATAAAGAGCAAAGAGCGCACTGAACGGGAACAGGTGCATTGCCAATGAGTCGCAAAAAGTACTCACGCACACAGACACACACTCGTCTACGAAAAGACACACAGACAGCACGTCACTCACTCTCATCGCACACATTCATTCTATGACTGAAGTTTTTTGTTCGGTTTTGTGTGAGTGCACAGCTGCAGCAGCAGCAGCAGCGGCCGCCGCGATGATGCGTTGCTTTGCGACGTGCAGAATCTGAGTTCAGAAGCTCGGCAATTGCCAAAAGGCACAAAGTTGGCACTCAGGCCCAGGCCAGGCAGTAGTCAGGCATGCATCTGCTGCTAACCAATGCTTCCACTTTGCCTCTCTTTTTCTCTCTCTCCCTTCCTGTACTCCCCCGCTTGTGCTTGTCGAATGCGCCTGCCTTTGGCATCGGCATCCAATGAAGCCGCAAAATTGTGGCTGGCTCCTCTACGTTGTTCAAAATGGCAAATTGCCATGCTAGCACCAGAAGCAGCAACAGCAGCAGCCACAGCCGCAGCACACAGACCCAGACCCAGACCCGGTGGTTAAAGCCTAGAGAGAGCGGAGAACAACAACACAAAGCACAAAACAGCAGGCAGCGAACGAACAACAACGAAATCGAATTCGCTTTGCGTGTTTTTCGTATATCACAAGGCGTTGGAGTTTGACTGGGTTGCCAGGGGTTGGGAAGGCCAGGGGTGTAGCTTAAACGCCCGCAACTCAAAAAACAAAAAAAAAAGAAACGTGCAGAGGATTCGCTTGGTTAACGCTCATTTTGTTGTTTTTACACTCGCCAACATGCTCACCCGCTCGCACACACACACACAGAGCACTCCTTTCACTTCTTCGTTTGTCGTTCTCTTTCTGACCTTTTCATTAGTTTTAATCGCTGCAAAAAGTATTGCTGTCGAATTCCAAACGGTACTAGCACTGCCTGGGTTCAAAGTTGAAGCGTGCAGCGGAACGTGATGCAGAATGCAATGGAATGGGATAAACTGAAATACTCCTAGTTGTTGTTGTTGTTGCTGTTGCTTTTGTTATTGCGCTTATCGTGCACACAGATCTTTCTCTCTCTCTCTTTCTAGCTGCGAAAAAGCACAAAAACATTTCACAATACTGCCCGCAGAGATAGCGCCGCAATTTTCAATTCCCGGTAATTGCACAGCCATGGTATTTGTATTTGTGTTTGTAAGTAAGCCAAACGGAATCCCTCCAGATAAGATTTGACCACTTTAATGTTTGGGCAAAAACTTTCCCATTGTGTTGGAGCTTTTATGACCTTCGTAAAACTAATGCTTTGCAAATAATAATTGATTTATAGAGAGCCCAAGTGCGATTTAATACTCCTCCAATTAACTCAAGTGATATCCTAAAAACAACAATACGCGAAATACTTTTACAATTGCCATGTTTATACCAGATTTGTTGTTGTTTTATCAATTAGACTTGATGAATTTCAATGGTATTTAAAAGTGTTTTATGTGATATTCGATGGAAACAAATTTACATGAATCTTTATGAGTAATGGCTTTCTAAGGCATTTAACTCTATAATGAGCCTTCGAGCAGTTTAAATTCAATTAATATATATTTAAACATTCTTGATCGTTTTTATACTCTATTAAACTGTAATTTCTTATGCCTTAATCAAAATTGACTGCAATAACTATCTAATATTTCTAGATCTACACTTAAGGCTATGTATTTGCGTTTGTTATTCTTCTTCTTATGCAAACAGTGCTGCACAACACCGAATTGAGTCAAACAAACTAGCTTCATTTGCACTGCTCCGTTCCAACTTGCATCTAAGCCTAATTTGCCATCACTCTAAAGTTTTTCCATTCTCAAACTAAAAGCTTATAACACAAGCGAAAAGGTTTACAACTTTACAAAATGGCCTCAACACAAAAATAACTTGATAAGCTTTAAAATAGTTTTGTTAGCTGTTTATCCCGGCAAATGTTGCGGCTTCTTTCGTTTATGCCTGGCCGAATAGGAATTTCTCCCAATTGGGCCATAAGAGCACAGAACACAAAGTGCGAAAGTGTGCGAGTTAGTTTAACTAAAAGAAACTAAGTAAAACATACAAAAGACTCAACGGGCCGGACCCAAGGGTACGAATCAAGAAAAGTACTCGGTATGCTTGTTAGCTTATTTCGGTTTCATTTAATAAAGTTTACTCAGCCAATTCAATGCCGAATTTAAGAAATTAAATATGTATGCTTGAAAATAGATTTCATTTAAAGAAACGAATGTTAAAGTACATAAGGTTTGTATTAATTTTTAATTGGTTTAATATTGCTACAGCTCTAAAGTTCTAAGGTGTAGAATATTGACAAACAATCTTAATGCAACAAAAGAAGTATACTTTAAGAAAGTTAAGTAACTTTCAGCTGGATAGCTTTAATACTAAGGAACTCGTTTGAATAGAAACAGCTCGTATAGTCGATCGTTTGTGTAGGGATATACTTCATATAAAGGTCAAATGTTAGTAATTCCATGCATTTTTTAACAAAAGCATTTTTGAATATACCTCTAATAATGCTTATAATAAAAGAAAGTGTTTTATTCTAACAATTTGTACATTTTACTCATTACCTTTACATAAAGATATTTAAAATCTATTATTCAAACTTTTTGAAACCTTAGCAGATATGTCGATTGAATATTACAGTCAAGCCTTGAAACCTTAAAGCTTTGTCCGTCTGTTAACTTTAAGTAATATGTGTTAGCCATATAAAAACAAGTAATCTGCTTAGTCAATCAATCACATTTAGTATAACAAGTATTACTTTATAGATCTGTTAGTTTAGTGCAGAGTATTGTTAAAATACGGTCCACGAGGGAGCCTGAATAACATATTAACATCACTTGTTTAAAAGGGTTCTAGTCGAGATAACCTAGGTAGTAGGTATCCTAAGCTGTTCGTGCTCGAGTTTACAATATAGTAAATAGTGCATCTAAAAGCTAGATTCAAATTCTATTTTACTAGTTTCCTGTCCCATTAGGTTTAATGCAAAAACATGAAGAATTATCTAGAGTTGAAACAAAGTTATCTGCGTTTTTCATACAGATGCAAAGCGTCATTTTCGTATCGTTAAGGACAACTAGAAAATAAAGTATTACAAAAAAAGCTAGCTTAAATATACAATGTTTAAGCAGTTAGCAAAACGCCGATAAGCTTTTGATAGCTCGTATTTGGGATCGTGTCGTTTAAATCTTAAAAAACAAAGAAACAAGAGAAAAAGTATTTTAAGCAAATGCTTATTCGTTGATACTTGTTTGACTTTGGTTGTGTTAAGTTAAGAACTTTAGGTATTGAGAATATAAATAAAAAGCAAAGTAATGCTACATTTTGCGTGTGTCAGCTTCAAGGCTTTTAATACCTGCGAAAGGCATTCATCAAAGAAACTTTTAAAACAAATGTACGAATGATTGATACATTTTTAATAACGCAACCCGTAGATAGTTGAAAGCTTACTTTGGCACGAGTCAAACGATTGCAAGGCAGGTAAGCGGGGGAAGCAGTGGGGGAGATCACCGCCGAGTAGCTATGACACTTGCCGTATATCATGGCGCATAATATAGATAATAAATCATAACGTTTAAGTGTTTTCAATTACCCAATTTACCAATCGCAAATCGCGAAGCTGGGCACGTTCCAATGCTGGCAGAATACAAAACAATGCAAAAACAAAAACAAAAAAAATACAAAAACAACGACAGCGACAACGAGTAATGTTAAATGCTATTTATCAGCAGCCAAGTAACAAAGCTGTCTGATGGGTGGAGAGATGGGAGGGGTGTGGCTGACTGCAGGCAGTCAGGCAGTCGAACGAAGGCCGGATGAACGAACGGACGGCGACGCGACAACTTTGGCAAAGCTCACAAACAACAGCGAAAAGCAACAAAACTGCTGATAAGTTCGTTTTCGCAAATGGGCGCGCAATGATTGTGTACGCGCTGTGCGAAGTGAAGTAAACCGCTGCTTTGCCCCCCGCCTTCCACCGTTCTCCCACACTCTAACACACAATTGTATGATAGTTTGAGAAAGTGTGTGTGTGTGTGCAGTAAAGTGCGACATTTTGCTGCTGATTAAGTAGCGTTCGTTTTTAATAAAAGTACTGCAAACAAATAAAATACAACAAGTAGCTGCACACACACAATGATAGACTGGCACCCACGAAGCTTCGGCCTCGGCCTCGCTCTCACTGTCTCACTCTCTTTTTCGCCTTCGCCTTCGTCCTCGTGGTCGTCTTCTTGCCCGCCCGCCAGCTCGCCTTTGTTATTGCCTTGAAGGTTATGGCACGAGCTCGGGCACGTGCCAGTTGTTACGTATTTGCGGCTGTGGCTTTGGCATTAGGCAATTCTATGTGTGTTTGTGTTCGTGTGACGACAACGATGTCGACTTTGGTTTTAGCGTGCCGCCATATGTTTCCGGCAAGTGTCCTGCCCCTCACTCACTCCCTTCCACAGCAACTCCCTTCCGCCACGTTAAGCGTTAAAGTCTGCAGTGCCAACAAGTAAGGCAGCCAGCACCCAAAAGCCAGGATTTTGCCTTGACACTGGCCGTGCAATTTTCCATGCGGGGGTTGGAATAACAAATGAAAAACTGACAGCGGCCCACGGTTGCTTTGATTCCCTCTGCTCTCCCTTCACCGCATAAAACCCCATACTATAACCTAGCTCGCCTCAATGCCATTTGGTAATTTATGTTAGAAATGCGCTCGTGACACGACCCAACACGACTTGTAGGCGAATATCAAACGCAATTATAAAACTAGATAAAAGAAAAACTTTTGTTACTATGCAAAATCATAAGTCAAATCGATTTAAAACTACAGAGACATTATGCACTCAAATGAAATTGTCATGTGAAGTCGTGCGTGAAAAAGCTCGACACGCGCTCCGCTCCAATTCAAGAAAGACACAGAGACAGAGAGAGCGAGTGAGAGGGACAATAACTGTAACGGCAACTGTAACTTGTAACCCGATACTTGTATGCGTATCGTATGTATCTTCCTGGCCGCATAACGACACCTTCTGTCGACGCCGTTGTCGCCTGCCTTCTCTGCCCACGCCCCAGCCGCTCTACCCATCGACGCCTTTCGCACAGATTTATCAGGGTCATAAAAGCGTAGACTTCCATGGAGAGAAAGAGAGGATAAAACCAAAAAAACGCATTTGTCTATTTGTGAGTGTATTTTTTTATTCATTTTATATTTGAAAAATCTGCTAATTTATTGTTTAACTTACAAATTTTGTTTGTGTGTGTGGATTACATGTGAATTGCGGTAAAAATGTTTCTAACAATAATATAATATAATATGTATCTAATAGATATTTCTATATATGTATATATAATTTATGGTTTATGTGCACACATTCAGATTTCTAAGTATATTTATTATTATTTATGTATATGCATATTGTGTTTTTTTTTTTGTATATTTTTGTTAATTTCAGCTTCAAAATTTCAAACATTTCATATGGAACAAACATTAATATCAGCTTAAAAATAATATAATTATAATTATAGTTTTTGCACGGGTGCTAATAGCCAGAGTTTTGCTATATAGATAATTGTAATTAGTAAATAGTTGGTAAGAATATAAATAAATGTACAATTATTCTTCAATTCCTTTCATTCATTAGGCTCTCTAAATTCTAGTTTGAGTTTATTTCGTTTTCACAGTTTCCATGGCTACGTCGACCATATCGATAATATTTCGAGGGTTTCAACGGTTTTTCGGGTTTGGGGGGGTTTGATTTATGTAAATTTGAACAAATTTTTTTTACCAAAAAAGGTGGTTGCAAGATTTTCATCAGCGAAGGGTTGTTTCCCATATACCATTTCCATGCCCAACGTTAATATTAATATTTATAGCAACACGTTGCGTTTTAGAGAGGCAATTTACGATGTTATCGACGATAGCGATGACGATAGCACGGAGTGAAAACTGCGCATCTAGGCCATATACATATGGGTATTATAGCCTTTTTTTGTATTTTTGGCTGTTGCTTGCGGCCTTTAAACTTTATAAATTATGTACATATAAATAACAGATAAATTGTATACACAAAATGTGAATTGTGAAATAAATAAACTACGCCAACAAGAGCAACAACAAACCGGAAAGCGAACGTCACGACTTATATAGAAAAAGATAAAGATACGAAAGGAAAAACAATGAAATTAGCACATAAAGCTTTTGCATGACAATTAATATCGATAAATATGACAATAAGCTAATCGATAAATGTATACTCTAAGTGTTAGTTGTGTTTCTTGTTTGGTCGAAGCTTCTAAAAATACAGTTTGAGTTTCTGTCGCTTCGATATTCAAATTTATGTACAATGTTCGTGCTGCAATTGAAAGTAACACGCTTAAAAACATTAAATACGAAAAGAAAAACAAAAAAACGTATCTACAAGTAATTTATGTGTATGGGGTATATATGCATATATATTAACTTAT
Organism: Scaptomyza caliginosa; assembly: GCA_035044725.1. Lineage (NCBI taxonomy): Eukaryota > Metazoa > Arthropoda > Insecta > Diptera > Drosophilidae > Scaptomyza > Scaptomyza caliginosa. Next base: position 561,550 of record JAWNNR010000317.1, read on the forward strand.
TTATATGTGTATGTGTGTGTGTGTGTGTTGTATTCTTGTATCTCTTTATGCTTGACACGCTCAGGCTCAAGCGGCGCAAAATCGTTAAAATTTTATCGCCTCAACGAACGTGCCTACTATTTATATATATGTATATATATATATTGGTGTATCTGTGTGTGTTTGTGGGTATGTTGTATTGGCTACTGTTCACACAGAACACCACCACCGAAAATATCTTAAAACCCAAAAACACCGCCAACGCTCGTCAATAACAACCTGAGCTAAGTGCGCGTTTCACACTTGGCCTAAAAGAGAGACGAGAAGCAGAAGAATGTTAAGGGAAACGAAATAGAAAATTGATAGAAATAACAATTCACTTCCGATATAAGCTTATAAACTTGTTGTCTGCTCCACGTTCTTTCTCATCTTTAATGTATGCATGTATATTGAATAATTTATGCATTCTTCATGCGATTTGTTTTGATTTTTTAGCTACGCGTTATACTACAACAACAACAACAACAACAGCAAGAACAACGAACAAAACTTTGCGTTATCAGCTTTAGACAGTATATATTTCTCAGTTAACGAACAAGCAGATACTCTAGGGAAATTCTTGTCCAAAGGGTTGTTGCATTACAACTACTCGCAAGTATTTGTAACGAGTGACATTTAGAAATGGGTTTCCTTAAGGGTTCGGAACACTAATTGCTATAGGAACATATTGAGAAGGAATTACTGAAAAGATATTATTTGATTTTTGCTTCTCGTTACTGTAACAACGAGTTGTCTAAACAAACCAACGAGTAGTTTTTTTTTTGTGGAGTATCTGCGGTTTCGCATTTGATATTTGCTGATATTTTATAATTAATTTTCGTTTGCTGTTAGTTTATTTTTTGCTAACCAACAACAACAACGGCTCGCGTTGTGGTTATTTATTTATATTTCGCCGCATTTTTGTGTCAGCTTTTTTTCTTTTTTGTTGTTGCTGCTGTTATTGGTGTTTTTGTTGTTGTTCTTGTTGTTAGCATTTACACTACAAAACACACACACACATATATATATGGATACATATGTGTATGTCTACTATATATTTACCATTACGTTTATAATTTATTTCGTGGCGTACTAATTCCAGGCGCAAATATTTGCACATTTATTAGCATACACACTAAATATACATATGTATCTGTGTGTATTTTTTTTTCTTCTTTCTATTTTCAGATGCTTGTGTGTGTGTGTGTGTGAGAATGATGTGTGTTGTGTTTAAATATTGCTTGTCAAACTAAGGTAGTTTGCGGTTAAATAGTAAGGCTTACTCGCTGCAGCAATTGGGACGAGAAGAAGTGGACCTTCTCTGCGATTCTCATATTCGTGTTTGCATTGAGTCAATTCCAATTGGAACTGCAGCTGGCAATCAATGTTGAATTGGCGCCTCTCGCTTCAATTGTTGTGCGGTTGTTGTGGCTGTTGTAGACTCTCTAGTGGCGCCACAAGATACATTTGCGTGCCGCACATCCAAAGAAACGCTGCATAGAAGAGAAAAGAAGTTTAAGAATGAAAATTGCTGTTCATGGATGAAAATACAAAATGATGTAATGGCCAAGCCCAATGCGAGATTGATGAACTGAATAAATGAGCAACAGCGACTACTACTGCTGCTGTTCATTAAAAGGCAAAAACAAAAACAAAAAACCAACAAGCACTGCATAAAAACAACTACAAAATACATTTCACAAAAAAAAAGAAGAGTTGTTGTTGTTGTTGTTATAACGGCGAAAATAAAGCAGCGCTCGTATGAATGACCGACCCACGAACCAGCAAATGCCCAACAAAAACGACCCACAAGAGCGCGAGAGAGAAAGAGAGAGAGAGAGAGAGAGCAAGCAAGCGCAGAGCAAGAGGTGAGGCTAACGATGAAGACACACGTTGACGTTGACGTTGTGACGGTGCCCGCTAAATTTGTGTATAATGACTACTTGAGAAAACCGAAAGAGGATAGGAAAAGGGGGAAAATATATAGAAATAATAAGAGGAAGAAAACGCGCAAACACGAAATGTAATTTGTATAATTTGAGTCTCATTTTTCTTCTTTCTGTTCTTCTTCTTCTTACGTGTGTGATTCGGATAAGTGTGGGAAACGCGCCAAAAAGAAAATATGTACAATATGTATTCATATGGATAAAGATGGTAAGAAAAACAACAACACAAACTAATTGAAAGAAACCCATTGAGTTGAAATATGTTTATAAAAGATACTTAAGCTAAGCAAAATAACTTCACAAGTGTCTTCAAATTGGATATTCATACGGTTGGAAGTGGAAGTAAAATATTTTGTTAACAACAAATAAGTTAAGGGCAAGAGATAGATTACTGTTAAATTATGCTTTTGTTTGATAGAGATCCGAACTAACCAATGATCAATGAATATTTAACAAGCATACAGTTCAATAGCTTTAATTGAGTTTATAATGTATTTTTCCAATGCATTTTCGCATTTCAAGAACAATATTTAAATATTTTAGAACTAAATTTCAAAAAACTCGTTCTTTTTCAAAGAATGTGTGTTTATATTTAGCATTTAAAAACAAAAATCATGAATTTGCCAAGTTAAGTTAAGAGGTTTTTTCCATTAAGGACAGAAAAGTTAAACCAAAGAGTTCAATAAGTAATATTATGTATGATTTATTGGTTGCACTTACCTTGTGACTAAGCGGAACTCGCCACCGATGCCAGAGTATCGGTGGCGGCAATTTGGACAGGCGGCTTTGACATTGATTCGCTGGTCACACTGTTTGTGGCCGGCTTTGGCAGCGATGGCAGCGGGAGTGTTGCAGTTGTCGCTGCTGTTGCTGCTGCTGCTGCTGTTGTTGTTGCTGTTGTTGCTGCTGTTGTTGTGACAGGTGTTGCCTTGACATCCGTTTTGATCGCATTGGTCGAAGTGTTGCTGCTGCTGCTGCTGCTGCTGGCAGTCTTTTCTAGTTCCGGCGATTTGGCGCTTGCTGTATTCGTTTGCGGCATCAGTGGCGCCTCCACGGAGAGTGCGGCTGCCTTGGCCTCGGCGCGTATGTTTAAATTGGCTGCCACTTGATCAATGGTTGTTGGCTTCTTCAAAGCACGCGGCGATGTTGCAGAAGCATTGTTGTTGTTGCTGTTGCCGGGACTTAGCTGTGATGTTGCTGCTGTCGCTGTTGGCGCCTTGTGCTGCTCATCGGCCTTAACAGTTAGTGGCTTAGTGCTGGCAATTGTTGCCACACTTGCTACACTTGCTGCAGTTGCAATTGTTGCAATTGTTGCGGTTGTTGGCGTTGCCTGATTGCGAAAGGCCAATGCCGAAGGATTGGGTATGCTACGCACTGAGGCATTCTGTTGTCGCACCAATGCATTCTTTGGCTTATTCTCATACTTGATCGAGATCTTTTCACGCGCCGTTGCCGACTCTGAGAGCATATGCAGATTTTGTAAATCATCGCCAGCAGCAGAGGCAGCAGAGGCAGCGGAGGCGGCGGAGGCAGCAGCAGTTGCTGTTGCACTTGCATTGTTGTTGTTGCTGCTACTGCTGTTGTTGTTGTTATTGTTGTTGGAAATGTTTTGCTTGATTTTATTAAGCGCTGCCTCCAAACTGTTGCTGCTGCTGTTGTTGTTGTTGTTGTTTAAGGCTGTTGTTGTTGCTGGCTGTTTGGTGTTTTTGCTGCTGCTGCTGCTGCTGCTAGTTGTTGTTGTTGCTGTTTGTTTGGCATTGCTGCTGCTGTTGTTGCGTCCTGTGCCTGCTGATAAATCAAGTATGTCAGCATCCTTGGCAACAGTTGCTGTTGTTGTTGCTGTGCTCGTTGCTGTTGTGGTTGTTGTTGTTGTCGTTGGGGGCCGAAATTCACGCAAAGTTGTTTTCGACTGTACGGCACCACCATTGGCAGCAGCAGCAGCAGCAGCAACTGTTGCTGGTTTCTTCATTGCATTCGCTTCGGCGACTTTGGCTTTAGTTGGAAATGGATTGCGCAGATTGATTAAAGCAGGCGGCGATGTGCGATAAGCAACATTGTTTAAGTTGAGATTGTTGTTAAGGTTGTTGTTGTTGTTGTTGTTGTGTGTGTGGCTGCCTCGTTGAGCACTCAACGCTATGGACAATGGCGGCGATTTAACCATTGCCGGCATGGACAACGGAGGTGATTGCACGGCTGCAACATTGCCACGTTTATTGTTTTGCCTCGGCAAACCGACAGGTGGTCCCATTAGACGTGCTGCTGCTGCTGCCGCCGACGATGCAGTTGCTCCCGCTGCTGCAGCGCCTGCCAAGCGCACAATCTCCAGTGCAGGCATACCTTGTTCCGCATACGGATATGTTAAACCATGCATGGCACTACTGTTGCTGTTGTTGTTGTTGCGTGCTCTTGGCGTTATAGTCAGCGTTGACTGTGGCATCGATAGACTCAGGCCAGCGCGACACAGCATGGGCATGCTGCTGCTGTTGCTGCCAGTCGTTGTGCTCTTGGCCAACTCCGGACCATAGAGACGCATCGGCGGATTGTAGTTCTGTAGCTTCTTGGCGGCATTTAGCTTACTTAACTGTTGCTGTTGCTGATAATCGAGGCGGGGTTGCTTGGCCAGCAGCAACTGTTGCTGTTGCTGCGCCTCATCCAGGGATATGGAGCGTTTGGGCTGCTTATTGGCTGCGCTGGCTATTGAACTGGGCGTGGAGAGATAACGTTGCATGTGATGCGCTGGCAGTGGCGCCTGCCGCACCGGCGTTTGTGGCACAACAAAATGTGGCGTCAATGTTGGTTTGCGATTGTTGAGTTGAGGCATCTTGGCAGGCTTAGGCTGCAATTGCTGTGCTGCAGGCTTAGGCTTGACAGTAGCAGGAGCGGGAGCGGGCGGAGATGTTGCTGTTGCAGGAGAAGAAGTAGCAATTGTTGGTGCTGTTGTTGCTGCTTTAAAGGCTTTAAACAAACTGGGTGGCAGCGGTGGGGAGGCGGGTAATTTCAGCTCCTTCTTCTCAACACTAGCCGTATTGGTGTTGGCGTTAACGGTAACGTTAACGTTCGAATTGGCCGTCATAAGGCTATTAATGCTGCGTATTTCCTCGCCCAATGTACGATTCAGTGCGTCCGTTGTTGCTGTTGCTGCTGCCTGTTGTTGTTGTTGTTTTTGTTGTTGCTCCTCGAGCTTGAGTTGATGTAGTGCAGCAAGTTCACCGCCGGCTAGAGAATGTGAACGCTTCAAGTCCAGCTTGTGCGCCTTGTGATTATGTGTTGTTGTGATTTTCATTTTCATTTTTCCATCGGTTTGTGATGAGATTTCCGCATGAAGTTTCTTACGCTTGCCATTCGCATCCTTTGGCTCCTTCGAATGCTTCTTCTTGCGCTTGCGATGAGAGGAACTAGATGTGGATGTGGATGTGGAGGTGCTGACATCAGCTGTGCCATTCGAACCATTCGTAGAGGAGGAACATGAGCTCATGGGCGATGCATTTGGACTGTATTTGAGTGCATCGGTTGTAATCGGAGCAGCAACAGTTGCTGGTTCAATGGGTTTAAGACCAATATTTTTGGCATATGTCTCCAGATCGAGTTGCTGTTGAGGCAGTGCATCCGACTGCTCGAGACGTGCCTCCGCCGACCTGGGCATTGTCAACTTTGCCTTCATGCTATTCAACTCGATCTTAAGCTTGGGCAAATGAGATTGTGGCGATTTCTTGTTGGCCGTCTTCAGCTCAAAGCCACCTTCATCCGCATAGCCAGCGGATTTGCTCAACTGTGACTGAGGTATGCTGACCACAATATTCAAATTGCATATATTGGATTGCTCCTCCGGTTCCGGTTCGCTCTTAACCCGCAACAACGGTGCAGAGTTGAAGTCACTGTAGCGCATATCATTGCTGCGCAGACTCTTGAAATTGCTTGGAGCTGAATCTTCGTGTTGTTGTTCCTTTTTGTTGGCCAGTATAGTTATAGTTTGGCCTGAACGCTGTTTGGTTTTGGCCAGTTTCGTTGTGGATTTTCTGCACGTCGTTTTGCTAGTGGCATGCAGCAGACGCGGCAGCGTCTGTGATTCCACATCGTCCGCAAAGGTCACAGACTTGCCACTTGGCTTGGTGGCTGCGGCGCGACTTAACTCAATATCCTGATTAACCTTTGACAAATTCTTCTCATCGTTTTTTGTTGTCGCCCTTTCGTAAAGAAGTATTCTATACTGAAATGCCATGGGCGCATGCTGTGGCATCAAGGAATAGAAACGAAGAAAAGGGGATGGGGTTTGTGTCAACAATTCGATACTCTTTTATACTAAAGGTTTTTCCTAAATATCGACTTAAACAAGTTAAACTGCAGCAAGACTTGACGTTAAAAACTAATCAAGGCAGCTAATTATCTTGTGATATGATTATATATAGCTATTACCCGAGGGAATGTGAGAGTGGACAATCCCAAAGGAGAAAACTAAACAAGCGACAAAATCCGATTTGCCAGCGGCTAATTTTAAGTGCTGCATCCATTCCCTTTCCAATATTTGATATATATGAGAGGATAAACTTACCCGCTTCCACTGGTAACAATAGCCAACGTCCATGAGCTTAAAGCTAAGCGGCAATACCTCATCCTCGTACGTGACCTCAACCTCAACATGTTTGTTTTCCACATCGATGTCGTACTTGGAGCATAGAAACCGCTTCAGATGCACAACCCTCAAGTCAGCGGGGCACTGGAGATAACAGACAGGCGGCTTATCGCCAGCGCCGCAATGTTTCAGCATAGCGGGATGGTATTCCAATGATAAACTGCATATAAATGAAGAAAACCAAAGAGACAGAGACAGAGAGAGAGAGAGAGAGAGACAACGTTAAGAAACTGTGTAATAATCTATCATAAGGAGCAGACAATTTAGTGTTTAGATGTAGAACTAAAAAGATGGGTTTTTACAGCCCAGAAACAGCAAACTTATGTTTAAATCAAGATACATAAACTATATATAGAAGAACAGAAAAGAGGGTAAGAAACAAAGTTAAAGATAAAACTTACCTTATAGGCTCTCCTGGCGTAAAGAACTCCGGCTGCTGCTGTTCCTGCTGCGAAGCTCTAAGCACATCCTCCGCATCGGCAACCAGTTCCCGATGCTGCTCCTCAAACTCAACGAGACGCTTGCATTCACGCTGATAGAGACCCGGCACCAGTTTGTAAATCAGCGAGCGCATTGTGTCATCGGATCTGTATGGGTTTTGTGTTATGTTTAAATTTGTCAGTGGCAGAGAGAGAGAGAGAGAGAGAGTGAAAGGAAGTTGCGCCTACCTGAGATTATCCTCGCTGATGTGCTTGCCACCGTTGCCCTTGCACTGTGGACAGTAAGCATCGCGCAGCAAATGCTTAAGAATGCAACTGCGACAATCTGTGACGAATACAAATAAAAATAAGTTGTTGCAAGTGCGTCGTTTTGAGGTAGGTGTCTACTACTTACATGTGTGATAGCAATAGTCAACGCTTGTTGGCTCTATCATATAGCCCTGGCAAATGCGACAGGTTAACAGTTCATTGAAAGGGCTAAGCTTGTGAGCAGCTTCATCCCCCTCAAAATGAGGCTGTTGTGTTGTTGTTGTTGTTTCTGGTTTAAGATGCATTTTGTGAAAACTATCTTTAGCCTCTTTAAGTTTTGGTATATCAAGTTGATAGCATGTCCTGCAAGTAGATGAGAATATACAATGACTTGGGTAAATAACTATTCATAATAAATGAAGCGAAAGAAACTTTTAAAGCGTCTCATGCAAATTCTTTGGCAAGTTTGTGAAAGGTATTTTCTTGTTGTGAATATCAAGTTTTGACAAGGTAAGTTAAGAAAAATATACTTGATAAATATGCAGTTTAACTGCGGTGAACTCCTTAAAGAACTATTAATAAACTCGAGTTGAAGCCTCTCCATATAAGGTGGCAAGTTCAATGGTAAAGAAAATGATGACCACAAGCGATTGTTGCGACTGTTGCGACTGCGCAAAGAAAACAAAATAATAATGATGATATGAAAAAAAAACAACAAAAAAAAGGCAAAACGGGTGGAAAAGACAAGAGAATAAAAGCTTTTTAAAGCGCCACATGGATAGCAAAGACAAAGGTAACAAACAACTACAAAAAAAAAAACACAAACTGTGAGAAATAACATAAAGCAAAATCTCATCACCACAACAAACCAACCAAAGACCAAGAACTGGCTAAACCATCATCACCCATCAGCCATCAGCCATCAACCATCAACATCATTGTGGTCGGGTCGGGTTGGTTCGGTTCGGTTCGGTTCGGTCTCTGGGTCTACGTTTCGTCTTGTCGTCAGAGCGTCAAACAAAAGCCGCACATAGAGAAAGACTTAATGTGTAACTCTATGTAGCTGTAACTTTGTCTTTCTGTCTATCTTTGTTGTCTATATCTGCAGCTGTATATCTGTAGATAGATATGGCAACGTCAGCGGCACTAGACACAAAACTTTAGACTAGTAAGTCAGCCATCCATGAATCGGAACAATGCCGAAACACACACAAATTTTTTTTCATACAAAAAACGCAACAAAACAAAACAAAACCAAAAAAGAAAGGAAAAAAAAATAGCTCAAGAATAAAACTCTTACGCAGAAGGGGCTTGGAAGAGCGGGTGGAAGGGGGGTAGGGCTGGTCTTTCGGGCGCACAAGCGACGCCCTTCGTGCCATACAGAGGGCACCCTACAAAAAAACACACACACACACTCAGGCGATTGTGCACTCAACGTGTGTACTTGAATCTAGTTTTAGGTTTTGCCTTCTCGTCATCATCATCGTCGTCGTCGTTGTTGTTTTCGTCGTCGCCGTCGTCGTCGTCGTCGTCGTCGTGCAAACGAATAAAGTACGAAAATTACGCTCTTGTGTGTGCCCTACACATACCAACAAACAAACAAGCACACACACACACACACACAGTCAGCGAGTTGATAATAATAATAATGATGATGATGATAATTATTATTATGTGGGCAGCGAGTTGGATCAGCAGGTTGCTCTTATAGGAGACCGTCTGTGAGCGGATGAAGAAAAAGAAGAAGTAGAAGTAGACGAATGTATGCCACATGCGAGAAGCGTTAAGTTGATGAAGATGAGATTCGAATGGAACAACATAAATAACAACAAAAGGCCACAAATGGCACGCTCTATGCAGACTAACATGTATATTTTGGGATACATAGTTGCTAGGGATTAGGCCCTGAGGGGACAAGTCCTTTGTGTGTGTGTGTGTGTTTGTTGTCTATTAATATTTTAAATGCTTTTTAGAGCATAGACTCTACTTTGTTGTTAAGAGATAGCTAATATTATCCAATTGGTGTGTAAATAATAATCATTATATAGGCAAGGTCAATTACCCCACAAACACTAATTATGAAAACTTAAACTCGTGAGTTTTTTGATCCAGAACCAATACCTATAATATGTTATCTACTTTATTGCAGAAACAACTTAAATTCAAGTTTTATTTTCATGTAGATACTTTAAATTGCATTTACTTTAATCTTTAAAATCATCTAGTTTTGAATTGTAAAGTTGGCTTTGATATCTAATGTAACTATGTACAAGTTTTATTTTCAAGTCTTGACATAAAATATTTACATATGTAAATTGTCAAACAAAAACCAGCTGCTGCAACTAACTTTCCCCCGCCCAAAAATATATGTATACAGCAAGGCTTAATCTAAGCTGTAGGGCAAATAAAAGTCGCCTTGGCCCGAAATATGCTGTCCACTTTTTTTCTCTCTTTTTGGTTTTTGTTTTTGCTTTTGGTTTTTTGTATTTGCCCCGTTTGCCTTTGACATGTTTCTGCTCTTTGTACGTCACACGCTCACGCGAAACTGGCACGAAAGCAGCTTGTAAAAGGCAAGACGAAATGACAACAAGCCGAGAGAAGCTGCGATGCTTTGCGATGCGATGCTAGGCAAAACAAAAACAGAGAAACACAGCAAGCAAAAAAAAAAAACATAAAAAACAAAACAAAAGCGTTTTCGTACAGCTGGAAACTAAGCCAAAACGGCACACAAGGATTGTTGTGGGGTCAGGCAGTGTGAGTTGTGGGTGGGTTGGGCGGTTGAGCATGGATGGTATGGAGTAAGAAAGCTGTTGTAGTTGTAGAAAATGCTACCTAATACAGCTTTGAAATGAGGATAATGAGAATGTGGAGCTTTAAGTAAACAAGCTAAAATGCCATTCATCAACGCTGCCCACGCCCATGCCACACCCCCACTCCCCCATTCTCACTAACACACACACACACACACACACACACACAGAAAACACCCACTTACATTGAGTGTTAGGTTAAAGTGCCCCACTGTGCCGGTCTTTTTGTTCGACTCAGGCAGAGATGGCTTCAATTGACAACGATGATGATGACGTATTCAATGCCTCTCTGACGTATTAGTTTACGACGAAGGCTCACACACACACACACACACATACACACAGTTAAACACATGGGCGCATGCTGACAGTGACGAAATGGCCACAGCTTGCACAGTGGGCAGAGGTTTTTTTTGCCGCGTTCTTATCGCTATCGAAACGAAAACAATAATAACAACAAATAGCGGCAGCAGCGCAGCAGCAACTACTGGCGCCGGCACGAGCGCACTTTACAATAACAACAAGCACGCAGGGTGGTTGCTAAACACACGCACACACACACAACAGACACGACGCGCACGCAACAAGCTTTGCCGTGAAATGCTACAGCGAAATCGCAACAAAACTGAGCGTAGATATTTGTAATATAAACGTACTGTGTGTCCACAACAGCAGCCGCTGAAAATACAACTGAAAGCTATTCACGAAATTCAAATGCTACGACGCGTTGCGACGTTGCGTTCGTATTGTATGTGTTGTACTTGTACTTCGTGTGCTTGTACTCGTGTGTAATTGTATTCGCCGCGCAATTGAGGCGAAACGAGCACACGAAGCCAAACACGAAGTCTACGAAGCGGACGACACAAATTTGTATCTATTCGCCGCAGAGACGGCAAGCAGCAAGAGAGCCGCCCCATTGTGGGCCTGTGGGAGAGCCAGCACAACGCGGCGAGCCAAAAGTCATAACAAAACTTTCTACAGTTTGCGCGCGCGTGTATTCGCCGTGTCGCCGCGAACTTCGATTTCGGTTTTTCGAACTCGCCGCCGTGCGACGAAAATTCCAATACGACAATAACAGCAAATGCACGCACACCACTGCATCAACGCACTTGTCACGTGTACATGTGTGTTTACAAAATTTTCACACACACTATCGCAGCACAGGCATGTTTTATTTTTCGTTACATTTCGCCGCGCTCAGCGCGCAATCAAAGGCAAAGTGAAATTTTCTAATTAGAAATGTACACACAAACGTATTTTCAAATGCTTTGCGCTTTTCCACAGCCGACTGCCAACTTCTTTAAACTGCGACGCAAATTGTTTACACTAAGCACAACTATCATGTACTGCGACTGGGTGCCGGCTGCTTAGAAACTGCGGTCAGAAATGAATACAATTATACGCACATCCATAAATCGATTCAAACCAAAAAATGATGAGCTCTTCTTCTTCTTCTTACTTTATAACACTTGCCGACACACAAACACATGCAATGTATGTGTGTGCGCGCTTCTTTCACTTCAGCTGCTGTTGCTGCTGCTGCTGTTATCGATTTCTCATACACGTTTTTATTATCACGAACAGTGACTGAGATTTTCGAAACTCTTGCTCGCTGTCTCTCTCACTCTGTATGTTTCGCTCGTTTCACTCCGTCTCTCTTTAGCCGACAGCGAGAAAAAATTTACTTTACTCCGTCCACAAAGTGCACGGCACGAAAACTGTTCAAAGACTGATTCTGATTAGACCTGCCAACGATTTCGGCACCGTGCTGCCGCTGTTCGCGTCTGCGCCTGAGAGCCCCTCGTGAGAGCGAGAGCAGGCGAAAGCGAGACGAAGAGACTCGCTGTTGCCGTTTCGCGCCATTGCTGTACCGCCCACCCTGCGGCTGTCGTGCGGCTTGATTGGCTGCAACTGCTACGTTCGGCTCTTCGGCTTTTGGCACGAGCTCGTCGTGTCTCAACGCTGTTTGCTTGCTGTATGCGTTGCGTTGCGTTGCGTTGTGCTGCCTTTACCTTTTTTGGGGTGGCTGTGCGTTTCGTGCTGGCCTTCGTGTGCGTGTGTTGTTTGAGCATGTTCGTGTGCGTTTGCGTGTGTGTGGGTGTGGATGCCGTTTTTAATTGAATTCAACTGTCAAATGAGAGATTAACGCTTCTGCATTGACGCTAGCAGCGGCGGCGACTTCGTCGTCGTCGTAGTTGAGGTTGTTGTCAACAATCGTGCCAGCTACGTATTGGCCTTGGCGTTTATAATTATATCGCGAATTCTTGTTTGGCCGTTTGGGCGTTTGGCTGCTGCTGTTGTTTTTTCTCGCTCACTCTCTGTCCGTTGGGCATTTTGTATAAAATATGAATATGCATATGGAGTCATCCTCTCCCTTTTTGTGAGTGTGTGTGCGTATGCGTGTGCTGTATCTATATCGCTGCCTGTCACTGACACCACTTGAGACATGAAGCCTACTTGATCTTACGTACGCTTCTTGTTTTGACAGCCGACGGGGGAGGCGGAGGCAGGGCACACACAATTTATGCTCGCTGCGAACTTTTTTATTGTATTCCAATTCAATTGAAAGAGATTTCAACGACTGCCAAAAAATTTGCATTTCAAAGGCTTATGGGGACGTTGCCAGCGGCGACAAGTGCAAAATCGCGTGTCCTTGGCTATATCGTTGTTGTTGTTGTTTTGTTTTTTCGGCACGTCTTCCGCGTCGATTTCAAGGCTGTTTATATATTAATATGCGCGGCAATCGCTGGAAAACGTATCCAGGGATTATACTGTATGATAAATGATGCACATAAGTTATGCCTTATTTGGGTACATATAATGTATTTACGGGGGTTCCACATACATAGGTGTTGGTGCAGTAGTAAGAAAATAACATCGATTGAGTATGCCTTTTTATTTGAAAATTCTTAGTTTAAACTCCATGAATGGCCCTGCTTTTAAGTTATTTAAAACCAACGGGCTTAAATTCGGTATAAATAAGGTCAATTCATATATTTCTTAGGAATATTTGGGTGCTTAAAGTATCTGGTTTTACTCGATTATAGCAAATCCATGCTTGAGTTCGAAACAAGTCAGTAAAATTTTAAATCAAGTAGAAAAAATGCTTGCTTTTAAACAATATTAGATTGATTCGGGACTATAACTATCGGAGGACTAACTTGGGTAAGACCCTACAAATGCTTAATTCATCTAAAAAGTACTTAATACAAACAGTAAACTACAACTCTTAATAAACATTACTTGAAACAAGTTAGTTTATACTCAGATGGTGCAAATGCCAAATGGGTAGCTTTTGTAATTGATTTATGTAGCAATTTCTATATAATACATATAACTTTAATATGGGAGATTCTTATTTTAAGCTGTTAATATACATTTTGGCCATTAATATGATTGCACACGTATACAAGCTTTAAGTACCTTCACAATAAAGGTATCAGGTAGATAATATTTCTGTCTGTGTGTCACGTAATCCAGATATTACCATGCAATTGATTATATTCACACATTTGAATGTCATATTTGTGCCCTGTAACATTCCAACAATAAGCACAGCAGGTATTGAAGAATACAATTTTATTGGTCTCTTACTCAGGAACAATAGAAAAAAGGCAGCCATTGTGTTTGGTTCACAGGTTTCCCACTAATCGAAGGCATGAGCAACTCTTACGTTCTGCTCTTATTACAAAATGATTTAGACATGTCTAAATGTGTCTTTTTACCAGAGTCTGTCTGTTCAGTTTGCTTGCATAAACGTGCTTAACCAAACAGATAAGTATCTGCAGTATGGGGAATTAACTGCAAAGAAGTATTAGGAAAAGTTGAATTTCAGTTGGTTTTCCGTTATTTTTGTTGGTACTTAAAGTTTTTCCCATATTCACTGTTTATATTCCAAAACGAAAGCTTTTCTAAGCTCAATAAAAAGTCAAACTTTTCTCTGTTACACTTTTCATTACAATGATTGCCACTTTGCTACTTGAATACCCAGTTCTCTATAACTAAGTAGTTTTTAATTTATGTGATTTACCTTAAACAGTCGAGTTGCATTTAAATCAGAGCTTATCTAAGCTAACTTGTGCAGATTTGGAATATATAAACTCTCATAAACTCTTGACATGCTTCTATAAAATAAAACGTTTTGTTAGAAAAATGTTATCAACTTCGATAAAGATACAAGATTCAAATATACTTAAGTACTTAACTAGGCTCTCCTTGCTTTTAATTGTGCAGTTTACATACTATTAACTCATAGTTCTGATAGATTAATTGCATTTAAAGTTTGATACGAACAAGCTTTGGAAAAGCATAAGTGAGTTGATGATTAAGGGCGTGACTATCAGAGTATCAGGTTATTATTATCATTATAGTAACGTATCTGTTTAACATTTAACATTTTCACAATATTAATGAACACAGCCATTCTGGGAGCGGGAAACCCGAATACTGCATGCAAAAGTAATTAAACATGACTCAAACTGCTCCAAACTAATGCAGAACCCAAGGAGTGAAGCTGTATGCATATATAGAAGATTTACATAAGTACGTAGACTGTGTGTGTGTGTGCGTTTGTGTGTGTCCTTGCAACCCAGCTGGAAGTGAATCCTTCTGGCAAAGCAAATAATTAATGTGTACGCAACATTTGGTAACTGAAAACTGGCTGCGGTTTTGTCTATGCGGTTGCATATTACAGTTAGAAGCTGAAACTTAAATGGCAAGGGAGCATTCTGTTAGATACTTGCAGTCTGCAACTGAGTGTAATTATTTGGCTAGAGATTAAATTGTTTTAGTACCATTTTCATCAAATCGTTTTGTTAAGCTTGGAAGTCAATTCCATGAAATTAGAGTTCTTTTTAAGCAATTCCACTTCATTTCATTCCACGTGTAAACAAAGCTTTTGCTTAGATTCCATTCATAAACGTTTCATATTCGTTTATGGCACTTTAAGTCACATTATTTTTTGTTCCATTTGCCATTCCATTTCATTACACACACACACAGGCCGAACCATTACGCCTCTTCACATTTCATTAAAGTCCAATTGTCAGTCCTTTTTCATGTTCATATCTCAGTATGGCACCCAGTTTTCACTTCACTTCTCATAACAGCAAACTGTTATATGGGAAATAAATTTTGACAGGTGCGCTTATTACGGCTCTTTTGTAGCAATTAATGTCCCAGTCGCTTTACACTGTCCCCCTCAATCTCTCTCTTTCTCTTTCTAATACTCTCTCATGTGTTTTTCGTTCACGGTCTTGCCACAATTAGGTGGAATGTGCTTTGAAAGTGACATTTATCAAAAGGGAGCATAATTTATATGAAAAGTACAAACACACAATAAGACAAAGACAGTTGCCAGCTTGCAAATGAGCTCGAGAGCGGGACAGACTGTGGGTACGACAAAAGTCCAACAAAAAAAAAAGACTAGAAGAAGAAATATGCATCGAAAATAAAAACTGAAATGAGATAAATTAAGGGTATAAGCGAGTGAGTAAACATGAAAGATTTGCGGATTTGAGAGGCAGCAAAAATCTCTGTATAAGGTATCTGTACATATTAACCCTCAAAAATGCCGCTCGCACATATAAGGTATGCTTGTATGTGTGTGTGTGTGTATTTGTAGAATACGTAATGAGTACTTGCGGTACACGTAAATGCGGTACTGCTTCTAAAGCTGAATGCCAGCCACACTCTGTACACAACAACAACAGCAACAAACGACGGCTGCTCACTCACCACTGCCAACATCACACACACACACACACACTCAAACATTCATACAAGCACATGCAACTGCTCCGCTTTCTTGCTGCTGCTGCTGCTGCTATTGCTATTGCTTTTGACTCGTCGTTCATCGTTCCCATTTAATGTTGCGCACACACAACCGCACACCACTGACTAACACACAACCCAGCGCCCAATTTATTGAGCGTCAGGCATTGTACATGCGTTGCGGCGTATTAAATTTCCTAGTGGGAATATTGCTATCGGCTGCTGTCTCGCCTTTCGTGCTCTGGCCTAGCAGCCAAGCAGGGCAGCATACAAATTTTGCTGTTGCTGTTGACGTTGGCAGCGACAGCGGCAAGTTTCACGTCGTGCGCAAACATGGCGATGGCGTTGCTATTGCTGTTTGCTGTTTTGCGTTGTTGCCTTTGCGTTTCGTTTCGTTCCGTTTGCATTTGCGTTTTTCGCTACAGATATAGTTTGATATACACGTACGTACGTACGTATGTATGTATGTATGTGTATTTTTGTAGGTGTGTGTGTATGTATAATATTTACTTTTAAATTGCAAACAGGCAGTTCGACCAGGCAGACAGGCAGGCAAACAGGCAGGCCGTCGTCCAGCCCCAGTGCAGCCCCGCATACAGCACACAACCACCACTTCACCGTCGCTGCGACGCTAACGTTGGCAGCGACAGCGGCATATTTACATTTTGATTGGGAAACTGTTGAGGCGCTCTTTCGATGCCCGCCGTTCGTGGGTGTAGTTTAACAGGCTGCTGCTGTTGTTGTTGTTGTCGGCGTTTTTGTTATTGTTATTGCAGTGTCTTTTTTGTTTCATTTCGTTTTCACATACATATACACATGCACATGCACATACAGACAGGCATGTGAGCTTTTTATGTTGTGTTGTCGCTGCGTTTTTGCTTTGTCCAATTATAATTTGTTTCGATTTATCACACACATACACATTGAGACAACAACAACAACAGCACACACAAACACAAGATGAACGAACGGTACCATGATTAATGATTCGACCAACGCGCAAACCTTCAAATCTCTCTAATCTCTTAACAATCGCTATACTATACTATTTGTCATATGCTAAGATACAAATAGCCAGCACTTTGTTCGACTGTTTATTATTATTTTTTCGCTCTAAAGGTATTTGATTCAGGTATTTTGTTGTTGAAGGGGGAGTGGGCGGGCGGGTTGTTGGAGCAGAAAGGTTCGCATAATTGAAATGGCAAAACAATTTTTCATAATTATTACGTAATGCCCGGACTATGTGGCCTATGGGACTTATCGCAGCACCTCACCTTCCTCTCACCTAGCCACATAGCCAACACAATAAAACGCGACTTTTTGAAATTATAGCACTAATTAGTTTATGAATGTTGCGCGACGCTGACAGCGGCAGCTACAGCTACAGCGACAGCGACGGCAACAGCAAAAGCGACAGGAAGGAAAGAAGGATGGTTGGAAAATTCCAATTTGTTAGCGGGTGTGGTGCGTTGTGATGTGCTGGGAGGTGAAAGGTGGAAGGTGGGAGAGTGTCTGCCCAAAGGCTAGGGTTGCGGGGTGGTGTTACTGGCTTGGTGTTACTGGTGGCTGTTTGGCTTGACAGCCTTTTTTCCCCTAGGATGTTGCGAAATGTGCAATTTAAGAGATTAAATTGTTGCCGCATTGTTGTTTGTTATGACCTCCCCGTCCCTTCCTCAATTGTCGTGACGTTAGCGTTCCACGCTGTGCTGTTTAATCTTTAACTTTAAAATTCCAATTAATGTGAATTTAATTTAAATTGCTTGCCATGATTTCAACTACCAACTTTATACTTCTAACGCCTTATGTGCCGCAAGCGCTACCCAAATTTTGCATAATCAAATCAAGAGCATTATGCTTGTTGTTGTTGTTGTAAAATAGTTAAGCTCATATTAACATATACACACATGTGTCAAGCTTGTTGTGTTGATGAGATTAATTCGAGTCGAATTTGATGTTTGAAGCTAACGAGCAAACATTAACGTTCATTTATAAGTTTTGACATTTGCAACTTTTCTAACCGACAAGAACTTTTTCTTTTGCTTTACTAACACACACAACACACACACTTATACATATGTACGTGTATCAAAACAAATTATATGATTAATAATAGCTTTGTTTTATTTTTGTTATGTGTTCTTAAAGCAATCTTTAATCAGAATGGAACATTTTTGGCTCTATACTTTCAATTAAAGCTTTATTTTACTTTAAATTAAAACTGTATTTGGTTTAAGCCCAGTAGAAAGACAGAAGAATAAATGTATGTGGTTTTGAAAATTTGGTATTGAAAATTGTATATTTATGTCTTAAATCGTTAAGCAAGCATCCTAATTAGCCAAAAATCTCAAAACCATCTATAGTATTCAGACACCCAATGACAATATATAGAAAACCATTTAACAGTTCTACACAAAAGTATGCTTCTGCATTGAATTTGTCAAAGTCAATTAACTGATTGGGTCTGCATAACTCTCTATCGGATGCCTTTAACTAAACCAAATAACATCTAAATAACACTAGAAACACAATTACCTTTGCCAAAGAGATTCCAGCATTTTCACATTCCTAGATTCCTCTTGCTTGGTTACCCAAATAGCCTTAGCTTTAGGCCAAGCTATCTACCCATGGATATTCAAATTTAATTGTCAGCTCACAAGTGATTTAAGGAAGTGAAACAAAAGCATTTGGGTAATGAGAAAGTAAGGAATGTTACTGGATTTAATGAAATAATGTGCGACTTTTAACATCCAAAAGGCGTTGTTTTTGTTTTATCTGCTTATGATAATCAAAATTATTCAAATGCCATTACACAATCACAGTTCGTTGTTATAGCTGATTAGGTTTGATTCAAATTCTTGCTATATTAACTTCCTTTAACGATATGTTGATTATTTGTTCAAATCCTATAGTATATCGTTCAACGAACATGAAAACAAACAATGGCTGCTGGCTGAGCTTTAATCTTCTCTTTGAGCTTTTTTAAATAGAAGCTTTGAGTAACCTTATCGATCTGAAGTTTTTACTAATCCATAGTAATCTCGGTCGAACAGTTGTTGGGTTATTAGTTAATTGATATTACCAATTGATGATAGTTAAACTCTGGGTTGAATAGTTATAAGAAGGAAGAAGACTCTAGTCGAGAGCGAGCTAGACTGGGAGATACCTCTAACCTTAGATTAATATATGTGTGTGCTTGACTCTGAAAAAATGTTAACTAAACTTTAACCTTAAATATCTCCCGGGTTTCTAAACCAATTTCTATGAAAGTTCTACAGTCTTTAAATTTGTTGGCTTAAGTTCTTTAAACACGTTTCACACTTTTAAATTTTTTGCTATTCCAAGTGCATGTCAAAGGCCAGAAAAGTGACCAATAGTTTTAAACCAACAAGATCTGAGCTTATATATTCCATATCTGAAGTATCAAGTCCCTGAGATTGATGCGGCTATACAGACAGAGATTTGGAGAAATTGACAGACTGATATGATCATATCGATTCGACTGTTGATGCTGTTCAAGAATATATATACTTTATAATTTCTTGCTGTCTGTTTCAAACTTTACACTTATTAAAGTTTTTCATGGTTTAAGGGTATACAAATATGCAGAAACATCTGTTTAAAGTTAATTCTGAACCTAAATATTGAATGAATTTCTTGCTGAAGCTCACAAACTTAACTACCATACATATAAGAAATCTTTTTCCTGTACTCTTGGCTCCCAAACAAGTCTTAACAGAAGTAATACTCCTTTGGGTTTCGATTTAAGTTTCAAAATTGTTTTGCATTAAAACTGCATTAACTTACTTTATGCTAACAAATTGGTTTTATAGGCTTTTCTTAGTTTTTTCCATCTTGTCAACATTTGCATGCGAATTTAGCATACAGTTAACAAAAGTAAACTTTTGGTTAGCTTCCATACAATCAGTTTGAACAGTCAAACTTATACAATGACAAATAAGTTATATTTAGAGACGCGTAATCTGCAACTAATTGGATAGCAATCGATCAGTTGGCCAAAATGAGATCATCGAGAAGCCAAAACATTCGATAAGTTGTTTGACATGTTTGTAACTGAATGTGAAATATTTGTATTCAACTTTGTACTTAATTTGCATTTGACTAAATAGAAGGAAAAACATTTTACAAGATTGCGGAAAAACATTGAACATTAAAACATTAGATAGAAAGGAACAGTTATAAAACAGATGGATAACATATTTATATTATGCTTAAAACTGAGGAGTCTATTTCTTCGTAGGGTCTGTTCAAAACCTTAGTTTATGGGCTGTTAAGGTAACCTTTAGATGAAGGAAGTATACAATTTTCAACGAACTTTCCCTAACGAAACATGGAAAAGTTTTAAAATGTTCAATACTTATTTTCCACTCAAATACAACTAGCAACAAAAAAAAAATCACTCATCGTTTGATTGTCCAATTCCAATTCCGTTAATTTTTTAAGTAAAATTTACGCAACATAATTTGGTTAATTCTGATTTTATCTAACTAACAAGAAATGTATAAACATGAATGCGGCTTGGACTCGTATTGATTCAGTGTCAGACACAGATATGAAACCTTCACAGTTAAGAGGCTTAACGGAATTAAGGCATTAAAAAGAAGGACGATACGAAAACTGTCCAGTCATTGTTCGAATCCCTTTTTAAAATGGGGGAGTTTTTTTCTTTACTTTTTCGTTTTTTTTTTTGAGTAACCGAAAAAGAAAATGTTTTCCCATATATATATGTAGCTGTTATATAACATACACATACATTTATCTTGGTAAATCAATTTACAAAATGACGCCAATTAAATGGGCCAAGTTTGAATGAATTCGAGTTTGTAACACATTTTTTTAACTTTTCCTATTTTAACTTGTCATAAATCGAATACTTTATCGGATAGACTTTTATATATTATGTTTTAGTTTACGAAACTATTTTTTGACAATTTTCTGGGTGAAGAATCGTATTTGATAACGAAAATATTATGAATTTCATCAAGGAAAAGTCTAAAACCGTGAGGTTAACAATACTAAGACTATTGCATATGGTTCCCTTTCTGCTTAAAATAAGTTTTTAGAATGGATTTTGAATAGTTTTGTAAAGAAGTTTGATATTTTATAGTACGCCTCTTGTTGGAAACTGTTTTTCTTAAGACCCGAACTTGTTTTAGCCAACCTTTAGTTAATTTTAATTCAACTCAACTAAATCACAAAAACAAGTCTTCGTTTAGTTGGGAAGACAAATTTTTTAACTGATTTTAGTGATCAAACTTTGTTTGGGCCATCTTATACGAAGTATCAGCAGGCTTTTCTCAATGGCCAAACAGGCTGTGTTAACTTTACTGATAAAATACATAAATAAATTGAATTTTAGCCGGTTTTGGGTCGACCTTTTTGTCCAGCTTAATATTGAATATACTTAAGCATACTCTTTTCCCCTGGCTGGCAGACTTTTGTATATGGCCGGATTTCCTTTCGCATCTTTGTTGTTGTTGTTGTTGTTGTGTCGGTGACTGTTCCTTGTGTTGGAATGCTAAGCATCAAATTGGCGTGAACATAAAAAAAGTTGTACGCGACTTAGTTGAACTTTTGCACAAGTTTTTTACTCTTCCCCTCCAACTGTGTCTCTCTCGCTCCCTCTCTCTCTCTCTGCTTTACTCTGTAAACAGCTTAAGTTTTTTGGTTAAACTTTTGCCGTTTTTTGACTTGAAGTTCTGCTTGTGATGTTCGTTTGGGGTGTGCCGCCCCTGTTTTAAGCCCTCCCCCCCCCTCGATCAACGTCACCTGCCCAAAAACCCATATCAACTTTTCGCTAATGTTTTTTTCTTTCTTTCTTTCTTTTACTGTAACTTGTCAGATGCAAGAGTATCAAAAGCTGTGTGTGTGTTGAGGCTACTGTCGATGTCGGTAGGTAACTTTAATCAAATAATTTATTATCGGCAAATGCCGCACACGTTTAATTGAAACTAAAATATTTTTGATTAATTATACGGCAGCAGCGGCAGAAACCTTTTGTTTTCGTTTCAAACTACACCAAAGCTAAAGCCACGAGCGCCGCTCTCTCTCTCTCCGTCGCTCTCTAGTTCTCTCTTTACCCCTCATGCTCTCTTACGCTCTAAAGGCTGTGGCTATGTATGTTCGGTATTCGGTATCATGCTGAGAGCTGCTGGCTTCGCTGCCAGCGTTGTTGTTGTCGTTGTCGTTGTCGTAGTCGACAACGTTGTCTTCATTGCCCAACCTTTTGGCTCCCCCTGTACACGCTTCTGCGTTCGTCCCTCTGGCGTTTGTCATAACATGCACACACACACACATGTATATAAATACTGTACATGCATTCAGTTTGATTGTGCGCTATGTATTCGGCTGTACGCTTTGCGCCGCTCATTCGCAACGCACACACAGAGTTTCGTCAGTCGTCAGTTGCCTTTCGCTACTCTATGTATGTATCTGCCTTACCCGCCTGCTGCTCTCAACGACCCACACGCTCTTACTTATATATCGTATGCTTTTGTTGTTATTTTCGCTTCGCTTCGCTTAATGCTCTTTGGTTTGGGTTTTCGGTTCGGTTTGGCTTGGCTTGGCTTGGCCGCCGCTGCATATGGCTTCGCTGCTGACGCCACTGCTGGCTGCGCTGCTTTAGTTGTCAGTTGGTTTGCCTTCTACTTCATTCCACACATCTTCGTTCGCCGCTGCCGCTGCTGCTGCTGCTGCGGCTGTCACTGGCAACCAGTTTGCTGTGGCTTTAGCTCTGACTCTGGCTCTGCTTCTGCCTTTTCGCCCATTCGCATTGCTTCGTTCGTTTTGTTTCGTGGCGCATATCTTGTATTTGGATAGTTAGCAGCCCCGTTGCCTAACTTATTATGAAGCCAGCATATTATATTTTTTTCTTTTTCTATTCATCCTCGTTTTAATACTTTTTGCCTACCCCCGACGACGAATGTAACTTTGTCTGTTTGTCGTACGTGCGTCCATACGTGTGTATGTGTGTATGTGCACTATATGGAAAATGAGGACGAGGCGTATAGTGAGGAAACTCATTATTATGCTCTGGGCAGCAGCAGAGCTTAAGCGTTTGCTGCTGCTACGGCCTCAGTCGCAGCCTCTGCTGCTGTCCACGGCTCTGTGCACGCGTAGATAATAAAGAAACATACACAAAACAGGGTTGTCGAGTGCGCTCAAATGCTATCGTATTTTCAAACGAGAAAACTAAATATAGATAATTGGTATAGAAATTAAGCATTTATTTAAATGGAAAAATTATGTTTAAGCAATAGCTAAATATATATACTTATATAGATCTTTGTAGAGTTAAGGCAAAAATAAATAAATATTTTTTCTTGAGCAACAACTGGATCTAATAAAATGTTAATGGTGTTGACAACCCTATTCGGCCTGTGGCTGCATGGCACGACCGCCAGCAACAGCTTAGGCAAGCACATACACACTCGCACAAAAACACGAATACAAATGCAACTATTCACACACAAACACACACACACACATACATGCATATGCACTGTAAGGGCATATAAACATCTGCCGCTGCTGCTGCTGCTGTTGACGTCGCTGGTAATTGGGAATGGTTATATGAGGCATGAGGCATGAGAAATTCAGCATCGTTATGATGATGCTGAATGATGTTAAGTGATTGCGAGCATTTGTGACGTCACTAGCGCAATGCGTATTGGGAAAATCTACTGGCAGATACAAATGCGTATGCATGTACAAACACATATTCATATACATCCATGTGTGTGTGTGTGTATCTCGGCATGCGCTCTGAATAGGCGAGCAAAACAAAGCAAAACGAACGTAGTATCTGAATCTGAAGTTGTTTTTTTGAAGCTGCTTCGTTCGTTCGGTCATTGCTTGCGGGATTTGTTGATGCGCTGTGCGGCGGAGTAGGAGAGCCGGCACCAACAGCAGCAGCAGCAGCGAATGAGAATAAGAGAAACAACAACACCAGCAGCAGCCGTAGAAAAAGAAGAAGGAGATGGAGATGAATAAAAAAAAACGCTTCGTCGGCACAACTCACAAATTAAACTTAAATGCCCCCCATTCACTTGGAGGTTGCTACTGGAGTTGTCGTTGTTGTTGTTGTTGCCTCTTGTTGCTGTTGCTGAGAATCGTCGTGCCACTGGCCACGACTTAAGCAACAGATGAAAAAAAAAACAACAACAACAGCCAACAGCCTCAACAGTCGCAGTCTCAGTCTCAGCGTCATCGTCATCCATCTGGGCACATTATTAGTTTCTCTTTCTCATTGTTGTTGTTGTTGTTGCTGTGGCGCTTTATAGCATTTATTGCTGCACGGGGTCTCAATTAAGCTGTTAAGACCAGTTGAGGCCAATCTATCGGACGGAATTAAAGCCAATCAATAATTTACGACAAGCCACAGAAAGTGGCTCTCGCAACTCTTGCAACTTGCAACCTGATACCGAATCGACACGACCCAAAACGACAGGATGAGCTCAATCAACAGCTTGTGGGGCAGACACGACACGAGGCAAGGGAAAACGAAACAGCAGGGAAGCATACAACTGCAGTTGATGCCACATCACCTAAAATGGCGTTCACCAAATGTTGTTGCTGTTGTTTTCAACGGATTAATACCAATCGTACTGGTACCTTATACAACTGAGACCCTTGGAGTGGTTCTCCATGATTAATGTTGAACATGGAACCCTTAGAAATGAAACTTAATAAGGAGAAACATAGAATTTCGAAATAATTCTAGAAAACTTTCTGTTGGTAACATACATAAGAACAACCTTTCCAGTACGGCCTCTGTAGGGTTTACTAACTTGGTAGCCGGGGGACTTAAAGTAACCAAACAGCCTAAACAAGGCAATTTCCCACCTTCAAGGCAGGTTTTCCAGTGCACTGGTATTGGGTTTTTCAAGAAATCACACCATATATTTGAAAGTCAGTTTAAAAATCATTAGATAATCAACAATTATGTATTGTTTAAGATGTTTCCTCATTTTTGTACTTATTTAAAAAAAAAAAAACACTAACACTGATTAATTTTAGCGGAAAAAAACAATATTTAAAAAATCTGATTTCAATCCATCAGCAAATCATTCAAGTGAAACTGTTTATTTATGGATAATATTCTTAATTACGCAAAGTTATTAATAGTTTGAGGTATTCCAAAAAAATATATATATATCAGTCCACGAATAAAGTCATACTCCCTAACTATATACTAAAATATCTTTTTAAAAACTCAAATTTGCAACCATTTTCTCTTTGCATGGCTAAATAATTGACTGAGATTAGACAATTTAAGCTACACCAACAACTTTGCGTATGTTTTATATAAAAAAAGTAAATTGTATAAAGACATTTAAATTCGTTAAAGCACTTTATCATCGAAAACTATGAGAACTTTTAGAAAAAAGCGTGAATCTTCAGGTTCCAATATACTCTTTTTAATATTCATTAGAAACAAGACAGCACAGCTTTAAGAAATAAGAACTTATTAATCTTAAAAGTTGTGGTAAAACAATTTAAAGTCTCTTTACCATGACACATCTTAAAGTATTGAGCGCTAATTGATTTAGGTTTTGAGTAGGTTGCCTTTTCAAAAACACACAAACATTTGTTTGAAGTTTTATCTCGCTAAGATCTTATATAAACAAAGAAGGAAAAAAAAAATGGCTTTCGAAGTCTTATCAACTCTTTTGGTAAAAGTGGTTAATAATATAAAAAGATAACTTATGGTTAACAAAAAAAATCAACTTCTTCAATCACTCCATTTAAATAAGAGGTAATGAACGCATAATTCTATCCATAATCTTAGCAAGTATTCAACTTGTGGAATAAGTTTTGATTAGACTAAAACTTAACATGGAAAGTTTACGGCAATCTCGTACCCCTAGCTTAGAAAAATCGTTAAATTCAATTTGTGAAATATTTACTTATATACTCAATCTATGAATCAGACAAAAGTGTAGCAAAAATTATCTCAAACTCCCTTACTATATAAATTCTTAAACAGCATCAACACTAAATCGATAGCAAATTCGAATCTGTTTCTGCCTACCTACTTATTTGAGCGAATCGATGTCAGAGACTAGAAGATCTTGTTATTTAGGACATGAGTTCTTCCGAATATTACTCGTTTCCGATATGCACTGTTTTGTAACTATAATCTTCGATATCTTCATTGTCTCTTGTAAGATTTTTATACAGTCTTTAAATATTTGGTCAATAATTCCTATCGCAAGTTTAACATTTCTTGCTTACCGGCATGAATGAACTATTGATAAAAATAGAAACTTATATTTATAAAATATAAAGCTTGTGTTGGTTGAGAATGGAATTATAAAATATGGAAGAATAAAGTTTGCACATTCTGAATACATTAAAACAATAAGAGTAAACAATAAACTTAAGTGTAAAGTGATAAATTTACTGTGGCATTCATATTTATTTGTTCTATATTCTTTGTAATATATTTATTTATTTATTCTGATGATTTTGAGATTCCAGCAGATTGGGTTTAAAATCTTAACTCATTCTTTTTGAACGCCTTTAAGAATAAGTGCTTTCCAACACTGGAAAAATGTAATAAAGATTGCGTTAAAGTTTTGTTGGAAAAGTCTATAAAGAGAAAAATATAGCCAGCATATTGTAATTAAGTCGTAAAATAGCAACTTGGAACACAAGATCTCTGGTTGCAACTCGAAATACGATTTTATGCTTAAATACTGATTCTTTGATGATGTAATATTGAATGCTGTGTCATGGGATCGGCATTTGAAATGATTCAGATATCAACTTATACTACATTTAACAAAAAAAAAAAAATACTGATAAAAACTTAACAAATAAAAATAACCGCTCTTGAGAAATATGTATGCGGGTTTCCATCTGTCGCTGTCGTTTGTATTATCTTTTTAAGTCAACAAAATATGCATTATTGGGTTCATGTATGATAATAATGGTATATTTGAATTAATGTGATCTTATTTAAAGTTAAGCAATACATCTAACTACACATATGGCTAAATGGTTGTTTTAAAAATTTTTTTGAAACTTTAACATCCATTTTAAGAGTATTCACGTTAAGAATTCTTAAGAGATTGTTGGAAAATCAACTCGAATCAAGTTCAACTAGAACAAATTGCTATAAAAACGGCTTCAATCAGCGAGTTCATTAAAAGCGATTACATGAAACTTCTTGCGTAATCAACGTCAACTATTGCTTTTGCCATTATGCACATACATACGTATATGTATGTACATGTGTATGTGTACCTGAAAGAGAACTGTAAACAGCGCAGAAAAAGAGATGATAAACACAAAAAAAAAAAAGAAAAGTCGAAGCAGCAGCCGCAGAGGAAACGTCTGATGAACGAATGTGCAATGTGCAAACGTCGACTGATTGGAGAGCTTTTTTTTCTATACTTCTTCTTCTTTTGCCAGTCTTTTGAAGTAAGAAGGAAAATAAACAAACACAACGCAACGTAAATGCTGATTGTTGTTTGTTGATTCACATGTGCAAAAAGCACAAGTACTACTCACATACATATGCTCTAACACTTTGTGTGTGTGTGTGTGTGTGTGTGTGCACCTTTATCATTATAAGCTTGTTTTTTGTTTTTTGCTTGGGTGTACATTTGTATGTAAGTTTGCATTACAACGCCTACGTGCAAATATGCAAGTTCTGTCTACGGAAACAACGGAATTGCAAAGTGGGCGCATTAAAGTGCAGCTAAAATAACAACAAACGTGTCTAAACTACAGTAGTTTGGTATACAGAAGCGAAAATAAAGCAAATTTAAGGTATACTACTTGTATAATGAATAAAGAAACCTTTTAAAACTGTAACCCGAGACCTTTAACTCATGTCACAAAAATAAAAAAATATCAGATTATTGTTTTGATAATAAAAACGATTGGTTATCAGTACAAAAAGACATTTCTCTTGACAATTTTCTTGTTGTAAGTTACAAAAGTTGTAAAAATATAGGACAAAAACTGAAGTGAAAAGGATTTTTGTTCCTATTTACGAACATTTTGCTGCATTTTAGCTTTATAGAACATGTAAAATATGCATAAAGGTATAGATTATACATGAATTTCATGTAATAACATTAAAGAATTACTATTTATTATTATATCAACTGTTTTTGAACAAATGCTGTACGCTAATATTGCAAATTCACGTTCACAATACTATATGTGTTTCAACATTTAACATAAATATGGTATAAAAACATTTTTTGCTCTAAAAACCCCACTAAAGCTAATGTTTTCCAAAGAAATATGATTGTATACATTGACTAAACATGCTTTGACTCGAAAACATAAAAAATTCGTTTTTACATTCAATATTTACCTTTTCTTCCAATTGGAGAATTTGTGTTACCTGAGTTAAAAATAAGTTCAGGTCATAAAACGTATATTTAAGAATAAGGATGTGCAGTAAAATTGGAAACGCAGCTCCGTAACATAAAGCCAATCGTTAACTCTTAACAAGAAAAAAAACACAGCGGCTTATGTACATACATTTTGCTTAGTATTGCTTATATACATAGCTACCTACCCTCAAAAATACCTACAAGAATTTTGTAGTTGTTATATACCACATGCGAGCCAATATAAGTGTGTACACACTTTTACAAACAGCAATACATATGATATAGTACATACACATCTAACTCAAATATGGTATGATATTAAGTGCGGAGTATGTGTTCAAATATACATATATAAATACATACTTCAGTATGTGAGCACATCCGCACATTAGCCAAGATCAAAGCAAATATGTGTAGCTCTTTATATACACAAACATACATATTTAGACATTTGTATGTACACACTGAAAAGCTGAAGGGCGACCCTCGCAAACATGCTTTTCTCTACGACTATATAAACACACACGCATATGATTGTAGCGTAAACGTTCGCAAGAGCTATGTATGTATTAGGTACAGTGTACACACTTCTATATACATGAAGCAATTTGTACATAAGCCATGTACGTGTTTCAGACGTCGAAAATGAGACAGACGACAGCCCTTTCCTTTCACACAAATGTGTGGAGTAGCAGCGAGTCGAAGAAACAAAGAAACAGCAGGCGCAGTAAAAAAGAGGCAAAAGGCAACGCCAGACTTCGCCAGCCAGTATATGCACAGTGTTCAGTGTAAAACCAACTTCGAACGTGAGCGGTTCGTTTCTCGGTCGCTAGCAACGAATGAGAAATAAAAGCCGTCGCTGTTTGCTGTGTTTACTTGTCGTATGAGAGCAGCAAAAGAGACCAACGCAAACAAAATCGACGAAGACGACGGCAGCAACGAAATCGAAGTGCACACGAGTGGAAGCGAGAGCGAGTGCGCAGCAGTTGTACGCCCAGTGAGAGTTAGTGTGCGAGCGAGATAGTATTGTGTCAGCCACTGAGCGCACAGTAGTCAAAAAGGAAAACGAAAAACTGGCAGCAGAGGGCAGGCAGTTGGCCGCTGTCAATGTAAATAGGCGTTGCATATGTGTGTGAGAGATTTGAGTAAATAACAGAGTGTTGGCAGCGCCGCTGCATCGTCAGTTGAACACGAAACATTGAATCGGACGGACGTGCGCGCATTTTCGCTGCCAGTTTTCCAAGTAAATCAACTTGAAAACACAAAACATGGATTAAGTGTAGTAAAATAACCAACAAAATAAAATAATTTCGTCCATAATAATTTATGAATTTTATAATTTAATTAAATTATAAAACAAAACTAATCAACTTATGATTAAAGTAGTTGCCCGTGCTAGAAATTTCCTTTGTGTCTCGTGTGACAAATACCGCAACAACAACAACGAAAGCAGCCTGCGCTCAATATACACAACGTTTATGTAAACGTCGCAGTCGCAGTCAACATTGCTGCGCTCGCGTCGACAGCGCTTGTGATTGTGTTAGTGTGTGTGCGTTCGTGTATGCAGAAAACATAAGGCAAAGCATAATACACAATAAAGGTGCTCGCGAAAGCAAATAACCCAAAGTGACAGCAAAAGCAGCAGCGGTCGAGTTTTTATGCTGTGTCTTGCTGCGTGTGTGTTTGTGCTTGTGTACGTTGAGAAATATCCAAAGCAAGCTGCGAAGTAGAGGAGTAAAGTGTAAAGCAAGCAATATAAAGAAGCAACGCAAACAGCTGAAGCTGAAGCTAAAGAAAGAAAGAAAGGCACAAGAAAAATTGTTGAAAATCTAATTAAAACCGAAGCGAAGAATATCTACATTTGTGTGAATTTTTGTTGAAATTGTGAAAGTGTATGTGTGAAAATGTGTCAGTAACTGCACTTTGGATTATACCTTAAGCAACGAAAACAACAACAACAACAAGAGCGACAACAACACTGCAACGCGTTTTGGATTACGAAAAATATGTGCAGTAATTGAATAGATACCACAACAACATTAACACAAAATGCCGCGCATTCACCTGGATTAGCAGTCAAAATATATCACAGGTAAGAAGAAGACCAAACAACATAAATACTCTGAGCGAGCATTGCAGTTGCATTTTGCCCATATATGTAAGCGCTCTCTGTCTCTCCGCTGGGCTTGTGTCATTTTACAACACTGTCACAGCTGCCGGCCTGTCAGTGCACAGCTGTTGCGTCCCCCTTAAAACACAAAATCTCTCCACACACGCACACACAGCCATACATACATATTCTCTTCCTTGATGCGAAACAACAGTTGCCTGTCTGCCTTTGTCCCCCAGCCTCTGCCAGCAGCAACAAGAACTCGCAAAAGAAGCAGAACAAAAACAGTAGCAGCAACAGCTTTTTCTGTCCCCCACACATTGTACATTGCGATTGGCGTTTGGCTCGCAAGCAGAGGAGAAAACATGTATGTACATGTATGTATGTAATATGTTTTAAATACATGTTGATTTACATTGCTTGGAAAAATAGCAAAAAACAGAATACTATATAGTTATCATTTGAAACTGCTTACTTTTATTTTTTTTCGCACTGCTTTTACCTAATGGAAAAGTAGTGCGTGTGTGTGAGAGAGATTATTTATTTTTACAAAAGATAAATAAGTCTGAGCCTTTGGTGTCGCGTGCAGTCACCCTACCCGCTGCAATTTATATGGGCTGTCTTTCGTGTAGTGCATGTTTTCAGTCGCACATGCCGCAGTGCCCTGTTTTCAACGTTTACTCACGTGAAATTCCGCTGCTTGCTTTAATTTTTTCTTTTTATTATCCTTTTCATGTTTCGTACTCACATTTTTTTGCGCGCGCGTTCACCGCTGCCTGACGCCGTTGTTCTTGGGTCTCTCTTTTTTTTTATGTTTCATTTATATTTTTTTTTTTGGGAAAGGGTTAAACATGGGTACACGTTATGCGTCTGCGTGTGTGTATAGGTGTGTGCGTGTGTGTGTGCGAGTAAGTGTACACACTTAAATTTTATGTAAAAAGGATTTTAAAGCAGGCGGCGAACGGTTCGTTCGTTTATTCGTACATTCGTTTGTACGTTCGTTCGTTTTGCTGTCCCTGAACACATTTCATATTCATTCATATTTCCATTTAGCTACACCGCGCTCCCCTGTGTGTGTGTGTGTGTGTTTGCTTGTCTGTAAGCTGGCGAGTTCTTTTTGGTTGTTGTTGGTCTAAAAAGTTTTGTGTTTTAAAAAGTTTTTGCGTCCGACTTTTTACTAAAGCGCGTTGATGCAAAAACAACTTGAAATTGTTTTTGAAATACATTCCATTTCGCACTGGCATTTCATGCTGAAAAAAGTTCAATTTAAGCCGCACATAACCTAACTTATCTGCCTGTTAAACAGTCAACTCCTCCCGCCCCCTTGAGTGCCTTTCACAGAGTCGCCTGGCAGTCGTTAACATTCCCATGGCAACTATATGCACGTATATGTACATATAAATGCGGGCAGCAGGGGAACAAAGTAAGGATCAAATGTGTTGGCAGGATGAGCTTCGAGGCATCCATTATCCATCGACTGGTGATTGCAAATAATAATAGTCTCCCCCAACCAATATTGTCTTTCCATTTGTCCTGGCTTTTGCCCAATGATTCAACAATTTTCGACTTTCAATTACTTGGCAATACAGGCGATATTAAAACAAACGCACATTCACGTAAATACACACGTACAGTAAAGGGTCCAGTTATGAATTAAACATGAGCCCAAATGTGCTGTTTATGGTCCAGTTAACCGTGTTCTCTTTATAAGGCGGCAACAACATTATTATCTTACGATTATGCAGTTGTTTGGATTTCCTAAACAGCTGTATAGCTTTCCAATTTACAATATGTTCCAACAACTATTCCAACAATCAGCAACTTTTACTCAGGCCAAAGACTTTACGTAGAATTGTCTTATGTGTTGGTGTGTGTGTGTGTGTGTGCGCGCTTCTTTGTGTATTATATTGTTTTCTCCGAAAACTGCTTCGAAATGCTTCAAGTGGAAATTGTAGATGTTTGTTTGTGTTTTTCTTTTTGGGGTAACTTTAAGCGATTTATTGTGTTTATATTTCGTATTAACGGATTTATTAAATCGTTAAAGACCTAACCTACACGAAAGATTAAAGTATTTTACTTCATTTTTGCTTGTTATATTGCCAGAGATTTCTGTTTTAACGCATACCCCTAATCTATGCTCCCGTTTTTTATTTCATTTTTAGCAACTCATGCACATATTCACATGTATGTAAATAACTGTTAATATGTGTGTGTGTTCATATTTGCATTTGTTATTTGCCGTTTGGCTGCATATTAAATTTCCACTTTTCTCTTTCGACTCTTTGCAGAAACAAAAGCGAACATATAAAGCGCGACTGTTAGTATTATTATTATTATGATGACGCCGGAGTCGAAGTCAGCAGCGACAGCAACAAAAACAACAGCAACAACAATGGCGCTTGCACAAAAGCCAGCAGCAGCTGCGTCGCAGTCAACGTCATCGTCGTCGTCGTCGTCGTCGTCGTCGTCGCTGCATTTGTCAACACTGGCAATGGCGAGTAAAGCGACAAAGACTAGCAAAAGCTTTGTCAGCAATGTGCAAAACAACAATAATAATAACAACAACAACAACACGAATAGAAACAACAACATTAACAATATAAGCAACAACAGCAGCAAAAAGCTCACTAATGTTGATAAAATCCAAATGCAAATGCAAAAACAACAGCAACAACAACAACAGCAGCAGCAGCAGCAAAACTTTGCTGTGAAAAGCATTAAAGTAAAAAGTGAAAACACAGCAACAGCTACAGCTACAACTAATGCATTCACACAAAGCACAACAACAACAACAACAAAAGCATTGCTTGAGTGCAGAAGAAGTAACATTAAAAAAGAATCAACACCTCCAGCTCCAACAACAACAACAACAACAATAGCAGCAACCGCAGCAGCAGTTGATGCTGGCAACACTTCATCATTTGCCTCGTCATGTTCATCATCGTCATCTTCATCATCGTCATCCGCTTGGTCCACTATCGAGGATGCCAACAGCAACGGCGGCGCCTCCGCCGATGAGGAACCAACAATCGAGACAGTGGCACAAAAAACAACTGCAACTGCAACTGCAACAGAAACAGAAACAACATCATTGTCCATGATGATGACAACGCCACGCCCCGTGCTTCTAACAGCCGTCAATCCTCACATAATCTGCCACTTGTGCCAGGGCTATCTGATCAATGCAACGACCATCGTTGAATGTTTGCACTCGTGTAAGTAACTAAACATTATTATTCTACCCTACGGAACAAAGTTCCAGTTACACTTGAACAAAAATATAAGAACTCCGAAAAATCGATAATTATTTAACAACTCAAACTTAACTTTTTCACTTCTCGTGTTCCTTTTTGCAATTATCTATATTAATGGACAAACGCCTTCTGTTTTTGTTGTTGTTAGGCTTTTTTCGTCAAGTGTAGTCAGCACTTGTGGTTAGGCACATAGACTAATTAGTAAACTGCCAAAAGAGCTTCTCCCTGCCCACCATAATCCCCTGCTGCACTGTCGCTGTCGCTGTCTGATGCTGCCAAGCGATAAGTTAATGGGCTAGCAAAACATTAATGAGCCTTCTTTCGCTGCCTATTTCTATTTTGCCTTTTGCATATGCCTATACATAATTACATACATACATACATACATAAATATAGCCCCAAGTAGTACTTGACTAATGTTCAAAACTCATTTTAACAAATCTTTGGTATGTATATATATATGGTATATACGCATATATGTCTTGTCTAAATAATTACAAATGGTTCTGGTTGGCGTTTTTGGCTTAGCTGTGGTTAGAGGATACTCGTGCCTAATAACTACTGAACCATAAATCAGACAACTTTCAAGTGGCAAATGTCTCTGCAGCACTCCACTTTCGGCTCCACTCCTGGAGAGTTGCTTTGGTGCAGCCGTAAAACCAGACAGCGAAAAGAAGAAACCGTTTAGTTAGTCTTTAGAAAATTCGTTACTTCAATTTCCGGTTCGCTTTTTGCTTCTATTTCATCTTCAGCGACACTTTAAAGTTGCAACTTTAGTTGGCCTCTTCGCTTGCTTTACTAAGTTGCAGTCAACTTAACACAGACAGCAGAAGAAGAAGCCAGTAAGCTGACATTTGATTGGCATTGAAAAGTCAAAAAGTTCTTGAGATATATGCACAAATTAGAGCTTTATCTGCTGATTGCTAAACAACAATTCTGACAGATTCTAATCACAACCCGAAGCGGCCATTAACTTGGCTCAAATGCAGTTTTCCGCCCCATCATTCACCAAGTCGTCGAGTAAAATCGGACAAATCAAATGTGTCGATGGCATTTCATTTCATTTCTGTTTGTTGTTGTTGTTATTGTGCAGCACCCCGAGGCTCATTTAAATCTGTTGCCAGCACATATACGACATGCTGTGCTTTTGCCCTCCCTCCCACCTCTGCATATGCCACATTCATGCATATCCTATGCTACAGCTCTGAACTTGCAGAGTTGCCACCGACCCAACCGACAACGTTTGCCGCCCCATTGCTGCCTGATGGCGTTTCGTAACTCACTAAATGGATGCCAGCAACAGCTGTTGTTGGGTTTTTGCCCTTGTTTCGACTTTGTTGCATTTTTGCAGTACACACACACACACACACACTCTTTCACTGTTTGTTACTCGAGGCCATTCGTCCTCACGCACCCAAACCACCCACACGAAATAAAAAAGAAGAAGCAACCCCTCAGCTCACCTAGAGCAACCTATGTACAACTACTAACTGACATAAGCTACAGTCTCGTTTTTTTTTCTCCTTATTTTCTGCTTGGTGTCTCGTATCCAGAGCTCTGACAGACAAGCGTAACAGGCGAACCGAATGTGTTCTTTTTACCCGCTTCCATCCAGAGCCTGTATTTCGCCCCCCCAAAGTCTGTCTGGTTGCTGGCTGGCAGTCAGAGTCCAGTCTCTGTCTCGTTGTCGTCTCTCGGTTCCTGTCGCTGGTTTGACAGTTGTAGCGCTGTGGGACGATGAACAGGCAGACGGACAGCATCAGCATCAGACACACTACTGCCATTGACATTAAAGTCAAAACAAACTTGGTCTTTTTTTTCTGTGTTCTTTCTCTTTCGCTTTTATGCACTGTACATGAAATAAGATCACAGGGAGTTTTACTTGGGGTTTCCCCTAATTAAGTAAGCTTCCTAAATCCTTAATGGTTTTTTCCATTTTCGGTCTTTTTTCATTTTGATTATTATGTTTCCTTTCTAGTAAAAGTGATCATTACACTTCCGCACTGCTATAATAATTAGAAAAGTATCAACAAGTCGGTATTTCCTATACTCTTCAACAACAGAGTATCTCGCAGTTGATCACTGAACCGTTTCGACTTGTATCTACTTTTTTTCTCGAACATTTTCCTGAGGTCCGTGGGTGGTACATTCGAATTGAATAGCTGGATTTCGTTGCCTTTTCCTTTTTGTTTTTTCTGCTCTACTTTTTTTCTTTTCATATTGTATCCCCATTTTGTGGGGGACCATGTTAAAGAGAGAGAGAAAGAAAGAGGGAAAGGGATAAGCCTGAGTTGTACGTATGTGACCGGGAATGAAACGGTTGTTTGCCTGGGATTTGCTGTTGCATTTACTCTGGGGAATTTGTGGGGAGATTTTTTTCTTTTTGCTTTCTTTGTTTTTATTGCACAGGTTTAACATAAATTTGTATAATTTCGTTAAACCAAATCAGTGAGAAATACTCTAATGTCGTTACCAAACCATCCAAGCAAAGCTGTAATTTAACTATGTACATCTATATATAAAACTATATATATCTTGGTGTATTGTACAATTTGTAACTTGTTCTTTTCTTTCTATCTTGCTTTTTCGATTGCAGTCTGCCACAATTGCCTCATCAATCACCTGCACAAGGAGCGCTATTGTCCACGCTGTGAGATGGTCATCAACAATGCCAAGCCCAACATCAAGTAAGTACAAGAAACACATTTCTACCAGGTCTATATGTGTATATAGTTGGATCTGTCAGTGACAACTACAATTAGTTGATATTAGAACACACACAGTGGAGCACTTAAGTTCCTTACATTTGTCAGCCGGGGCAGGAGGGGCATTGTTGCAAAAAGTTGCTCATTCTTCGTTTTGGACGCCTTTGTTCGCGTTCCAACGAATCACATTGGTTCACTTTAATATGCGAGTTAATTGGAATACAACTAGAAATATTGCATGACAACTTTATTTAATACGAAGAGGAATAACTTAAGTTAATCCTTGGCTGTTGTGGGAAAAATTCATTTAATTTCAATATTGTAACTGAACATTTGACAAATACAAATATTTCTATTGAAATTGTTTGTCTGAACAAACAATTTACCATTTATTGGGTAAAACAAATAAAGACCCTTTTTATTTATTATTTTGAGAAAGTCGTAATCGTTAATCTGTTTCTGTAATTTTAAAAACTATGGCAACGCGGCATAACTTTTGCGTTCGTTTCTTTAGTTCTTTCTTCCGTTTGCTGTTAAATTTCGGTGCTGCCACATCAAATAAATACCCAAAAAAGAAGAACAGAATACAGTGGGCACCACTTAAAAGCAGTTCTCCTCTTGGCTGGCTAGTGGAGGCGGAGGCGAAGGCGGGGATGGAGTTGATGAATATTTTGTGGGGAGAAAAGGTATTGGGGTCTCAACATGCCTTTGCTTTTGCCTTTAGCTTTAGCTTTTGTGAACTGTGTTGCGGCTTCAGCTGGTATTCACTGTACGGTGTTCCTCTCGAGTTGCCGCCGGCAGAAATGAGCGTAGACCCGCCCGTTAATTATCTCTGGCGTTCTTTTCGATTTGGGTTGTTTTTTAAGGGGGTTTTTCTTGGAAATGCGTTTGGCCTTAAAGTGGACCCGCTTCGTTTTTTATTTTATTTTCTTTTTGCGCTTGCACTTTATCAGTTGGACAGTTGTTCTTGTTGCTGTTGTTGTTGCCGTTATAGGCGGGGGCGCCACGTAACAATAAAAACATGGCCGGCACATGGCGGCGACAACCACAAACCAAAATAAAAAAAACCTCAACTTTTTCTGTTGAATCGTATTATCTTTTTTTGGTTTTGTTTACCTTTTGCCAAATAAGAAATAAGAGAAATAAAAGAAAATAAATAAACTGGCGCTTCGCTTTTGTTCGTCTTGTTATTTTTTGTTTTTTTCTGTGATGTTGTTTTGTTTCCTATTTTTGGTTTTTGTCTTGTGTGGGTTAAACAATAAACTTTAGCAATAAATTTAATTGGAGAGTCGAGACCACGTACAAAAACCACTTGTTTACGCTTTTATATACACACAGATACGTTTATATAGTGGTAGTAGTAGTTGCTGTTGTTGTTTCTACTGCTGACTTCACACCATTTGGCTGCCCGCCTCCTTAGACAGACTAACCTGCCGGCTAAAAAGGTTCATTCATTCATTCATAGGCAGCGGCAAGTACGGTCAACACTTTGGTTACCCGCTGCAACCCCTTTTCGCGCTAGCTATCTTTTCAGTTTGTGTATTCATTATCTATCTACGAGTATATGCAGTCGAAGAGAGATTACAACAACCTGACTCTCTTGTTTAAAATCAGCAGCCGCAGCCAACAAAAGGGGGATGGCAACTCTGGCAGCGGGTGGTTATTAAAGCTGTGTGCCCTTAAATTGATTCGCTGCTCGGAACGTGTTTTTCATTAGAAACGTGTGCGTAGCCAAAGCCATCTACAGACAAGCGTCTATGGTGGGGCAAAGCACGAGGCAATACTTTTGTAACTAGCAGAAAAAAAAGAAAAAGAAAAAAAAACAGAGATGTAGCCGTAACGAGTTGGAGTGCGTGTGTTTGTCTTTAAGTGCGTTGAATGTTTTGGCAGGCATCAAATAAAGTTAAGCAGCCGAGTCAACTTTTTCGACAGCAACAAACTTCAATTGAGGGGGCGCCTTCATCCTTCTTAAAGATCCGTTTTTTCTGATGTTTCTGCTCTTCTTCTTTAATCCATACCAGCGTGTTTGATAACTTCGACTCCCCAACAAATTTGTTGGCCAAGTTCGCTAAGGGACCATACCCCCCCTTCGCACCGCTCACATTATACACACCGTACACACGCACAACCACAATTGCCACAGTAAAAGTTCTGCGGTCCTGTGTGAATTCTATGTTCTATATGTGCCAAAAGTCGTCGTCTTCGTCTTTCTCCAACCATAAACACAAATATATATTCTTGCAAAGTTTACACTTGACTTACGTTGCGTAATTTAAGAGAGGGGGGGAGGCATGGTGCGGGATAAGAAGACGAAGCACAACTAGAATTTCAATCACTTTTATGAAACTTCAATTTCTTCGCCTACACTATGTACACACTTACTGAGAGTATGTGACATTTATGTGGCTAGCCTAACCTCAAA
This sequence comes from Scaptomyza caliginosa, assembly GCA_035044725.1. Lineage (NCBI taxonomy): Eukaryota > Metazoa > Arthropoda > Insecta > Diptera > Drosophilidae > Scaptomyza > Scaptomyza caliginosa. The sequence goes on from JAWNNR010000317.1 coordinate 600,280, forward strand.
GCGAGCCGTCAAGCAACGTTCAACTGCAGGACGCTTCATTCGGTCAGTGGAATGTGAAATGTGTGAGTCTTAACCTCAATTTTGATGGCCTAGCCTATGATTATATGAAATTGATACATTTTGTTTGGGTCAGCAAGGTTTCAGGCTCTAAATGACGTGTCAACTGACACATAGTGAGATGCCGATGAGTTTGGAATATAGTTTTATATATATGTATCTACAAATGGGATTACCCATACAGCAGCCTTTGGTGTTATAATTTACTTAATACTTTATCAAAATAATATAATCTCTTTTTATTTCGCTGTCGTTGCTTTGCCTTTCAAAGTGCCTTTGCAATGCATTTATCTCTGGATCTAGATATGTAAATGATCCTCCCTTACCAACATATCTTTGATTTTTGAAGCAACAACGACCCTACACGAGAGCGAACCTCTCAAACCTACCCTACCGTCTGGTACTCACACTCATCTCAGCTTCTTTTCTGAACATTCCATTTCGTTGAGTTTCCTTTTTCTTTTGGCGGTTCAATTGTCTACAGCAGTTCCTTTTGCAGAGCGCACATTTGATTGAAGGCGAGTGCCTGTGCTGGATTTTCGTTGGAATTGCGACTTAATGCGAGTTCCTGTACGGACCGGGTCCGTTCGTTAGTCAGGCACTATTGCCACCACCACCATCACCACTGACACCAACTACAACCACCAACAACTACAACTAATAGCTAAGCGCATGCCACTCGGTTGCTTGCCTCCCTCCTGCTACTGTCACTGTCTCTGTCTTTGCCTCAGCCCCTTGCTCATTATTATTATTATTTTATTTTGTTGTGTTTTTTTTTTTCGTTTTCTTTTGGCGGCGTTTGTTGCGTGCCATTGAAGCAATTGCATCTGCCATCTAATTTGTACTTCTCTCACTCTCTCTTCTTGCTCCCTTCTGAGTGTTTTTGCCTTTTGTGGATTGTCATGCGCTCATTTCCTTTTTCACCGAATAGGAAGTTGCTGCGTTGCTGACTTTTATTTTCGATTCGATTTTCCCGCTTTTCAACAGGGCAAACAAAAAGAATACTTGTAGATAACGATGTTTGTGTGTGCTTGCCTTGCTGCAGCCGTCTTGTCTGATCCTGCCGTCTGCCTTCCCCACTCTCTCTCTCTCTCTTTGTGTCTTTCAGTGCTTCTTTCCATGCCACTGAGCAGCACATGTGGACCCTTTCATGCAACACCTCAGCTAACCACGTTGTGTCTCCTCACTCTTATCACTTCTTACAGATCTGATACCACATTGCAAGCGATTGTCTATAAACTCGTGCCTGGTCTTTATGAACGGGAGCTGATGCGTAAACGCGCCTTCTACAAGGATCGTCCACAGGAGGCGGCATTGGCAACGCCCGAGCAACGAGGCGATGATACTGAACATTTGATTTTCAGCCCCTCCGATGATATGTCTTTGTCGCTGGAGTATGCTGAACTTGGGTAAGTTCCTTAACCTTTTTCCCCAAACACTATTAGTTACTAAGTAAAAGCATTCTTTTGTACTTAATACAAATACTAATCATTCTCCTTCCCTCTCTTCTCTTCACTTCATCCCCTTTCGAACAGCGAGTTGAGTTCGGAGTCTGAAGTTGAATTCGGTGATACATTACGTCCACGCTATCTCCAGTGTCCGGCCATGTGCCGAGTGAGTCATTTAAAGAAGTTCGTCTACGATAAGTTCGAGATAGATGCCCAACGCTTTAGCATTGACATTATGTACAAGGTGAAGACCATTGTGCTGTTGGACTACTACACATTGATGGACATTGCCTATATCTATACGTGGAAACGGGATGCACCCATGCGTTTCTATTTTCGTGTCTACGAATCGCCGAAACCGATTGTAAAACCTGCTGTCATTAAGGCGCCGGCGATGCCATCGCTGAAACAGGAACCTGTTACTGACACACCCTCCGCACCTCCATCCCCACCTGCTGCAATTCCAGCACTCTCTCCTCCTGCACTGTTGGTCAAGACAGCCACACCCTCCCCTCCGATTGTGCAACCAGCGCGCATTAAAGTGGAACAGACACAGGATGAGTTTCGCATTGTGCCAAAGTTGAATTCGCCCACGGATCAACCCCTCAAGTTGGTCATCAATCGTCAGGTTGTGGAGAAGCGCGAAAAGTCGCCACAAGAGAAGCATCATCATCACCACCATCATTATCATCACTCGCCTAAAGGTAGCTCCCAAAAGAGCATACCCTCGCCCACCTACAACAAGGAGGAGCCTAATATTAAGCTCAAAATTGACCTGTCCAAGCATAATAGTGTGACAATTATCAACATGTCCGATCCGGATCGTAGGGAAATTGTGAAACCGCTCAAGCCTGAGAAGGAATCACGCTCCAAGAGCAAAAAGGACAAAGACGGTAGTCCCAAATCGTCCTCCAGCAGTGAACGCAAGCGAAAGAGTCCTTCACCGTTGACCGTGCCACCGCTGACCATACGCACCGAACGCATTCTAAGTCCAAATGGCGTAAGCACTGTCCTCAGTCCACGGGTAACAAGCGGCGCGTGTTACGAGGATCCCAAATCGGAATTCCTTAAATCCTTTGCACTGACACCCATCAAGGTCAAGGTGGAGTCACCCGAGAAACACAATGGACAGAGCAATCACAACGTTTCCATCAAGCCCAAACCACCACATCTGGATGATAGTGTGTTGATGAAACCACCCAGCGCTATGCCACCCAAATCGATTGCCTCCTCCAAGCGCAAGAGCAAGGAACCCATTCGGGCCATCTCCAAGAAACCCAAGCTATCGCCACCATTGCCGCGTGAGGACTTTAAGATAAGACTGCCTGCCACAGGCAACACAAGCAACAGTGTGGCACCAGCGCCGGCTGCAAACGCAGATAGGCCGCTTATGCCACCACCACTCGCCAAGCCACCAATTGCAGCAGCACGGCACAAATCTTCGTCGGGCAGCGGTGCAGCAACACAGTTGCCACAACAATTGCCACCACTACCCTTTCCTGCATCGCATCACCACCAAGGCATGCAAATGGCAGCACCTGGCAACCGGACGCCCATTGCCAAACGTTATCAGCCCATATTGCCAAAAGCAGCGCGTCCCAATCCCTTTGCCAATATACCCAGTGATGTGAATCGTTTGCTTAAGGATGCGGGCACCGAAATCAAATCGATTGCCAGCCAGGCCAAGCCACATATCTATGGACCCCCAAAGAGCCAGGAGCTGAAAATGGGTCCACCACCCGTTCCTCCAGTCAGCAAATCAAACAATAACATTAACTCCAACTGCTCCAGCAGCAATAACAACAGCAACAACAAGTCAAACAACTATTTAAACTTGGCATTGTTCAATGCAAGCAAATCAAAGGGAAAGGAGGCGCCACCCGGTTGCCGCACACCCATGTACACGCCCAATTCACCCATCTATTCACCAAGTTCACCACAATATGTGCCCAACTTCAATATACCCACCATGCCCACCTACAAATATACGCCCAAACCAACTACCAACACCACAGCAACATTAGCAACAACAACAACAACAGCCGGAACAACAACAGCAACAACACCATCGTCCGCATCAAATAACCACAACAACAGCAGCAGCAATAACTATTTGCAAAATATGCTCAATGGCAGCAATTCCGGTTTGGGTGGACTCTTCCCAACACCACCAGTCAAAACGGATCAGAATTCAAATCCAGCCGAAGACGCGCCCGAGAAGCAGCAGGTTAAGGTTAAATCGCTGCTCAACTCTTGCAACATTAATATACCCTCATCGCTATCGATAACCATATCGAGAGACAACGGTGATGCCTCCTCGCCCAGCAATGCAGCGCATGCCAAGCACAAGAGTCCAGTGAATAACTACATTGAGATTGTCAAGTTGCCCGATCAACCAGCAGCAGCAGCAGCAACAACAACAACAACAACAACAGCAGCAGCGGGAGCAACCACAAACGAAAAGGAACAAGCCAAAGCACAGCCCGTGAAGTTGCCTGCACCACCGAGCAAGACAATACCATCGCCACAGCATCTTTTGGCACGCATGACGCCGCCACAGTTGCCCAATCCGCCAACTGTAGTGCCGCCCAAGAGCTCACCCAAAAGCGCTGCCACAAAACCAGCAGTGCTAACACCCCAGCAACACGACAAGAAGACGCCTAGTCCTGAGAAGCGCAGCGCTGCATCAGCTCATTCGCCCAACTCTGGTGAGAATAAATCACCCAAATCCTCGCAGACTGCAGGAGCTATGTCCAACAACAATGGTACGCCCAATGGCGATCCGGCTGCCAAGAAGTTTCGTCCCATTTTGCCACGTCAAAATGCAGTTGGCGCTGCTGAATTGTCGCCCAAGTTGCCAAATGTATTGCCCCATTCGCCAGGCTTCAATTTTGCAAACAGTTTGCCAGCGAGCAACAACAACACTGCCAGCAGCAACAATAACAACAACATTGGCAACAAGAAAGTGCCCGTCAGCAAGAAATCACCAAATCCTGCTAATGCCAAGCTAGGGCTTAGTAATGGCGCCACGCCCACAACGACCAAGAGCATTGTTAAGAAGAAACAACCAACGCCGCCGCCACCAACAAGTAGCTGCATCAAGATGCCACCACCTGCAGCACATCCACATCTGCCCAACATGAATGCCCCATTGGGCATTGCATCGGCTGCCAATCAATTGGATCTGAGCAACTTTCTAATGCGCGCCCAGGCTGCCCAGGCAGCCCAAGTGGCTGCTCAGGCGGCAAATCAATCGAATCTGTTGTACAACTTTGGACCCTCCATGTACAACTATCAGCAGGCGTACCTCATGGAGCAACTGTCACGTATGCAACGCGCCGGCAACGAGGTCTTCAACGATTATCTGCAAAAGTTGAAGAGTGTCGCCAGTTCCAGCGATGAGCACAACAACAAGGCCGTGATGCCCATGCTGCCCACTGTAACGCTGCCCACGGCCGCCAGTCAAGCGGCAAATGGGGGTGCTGCAGCAAGTCCAAAGACCTCGCCGCATGCCGTCGCAGCTAAGCTGACGCCAGCAGCGACGCCAACGTTGGCCAAAAGACAGCCCAGTCCGCGGCCACAGGCGGCAGCAACCAGCAACTCCATGTCAATGGCCAAAACCAAGTGAATTGTGTGAGAGTGTGAGTGAGCTAAAAGCATTACCACCCACCCACCCAGCCACACCACCCACCAACAAGAAGCAGAACAACCCGAAGCTTACTAATTAATAATTAAAAAGTTGTACTTGCTTTTATTTTCATTTTTGTTTATTTTCTAACTGTTATACGAGAAGCCACTTTAACCTTTTACACAAAAAAGATTCCTGACGTTATTTATTTTACACTTTAGTTTGTTCCTAAGCATTAGCATTTCCGTTGTAAATATTCATTATTATATACATATATATATATATACTACCTTATACGATATTCATAAGCAAGACACAGCGATTCAGAATCAATAAATTTAAGCACTAACATATATCGAACGAATATATATATTTACATAGTATTAAATGTAAAACTTGGTGAGAATAAATAGTATACGTTCGTTCCAGGCAAAGAAATGAAAGCGATGCAAAACTTATGTATTAAAGCTTATTTTGATAGCTTAAAGCTGCTATATACCAAATTGCAAACATCGCACACTAATAAAGCTCAGTTAAAGCTCAAAGCTCCAGGCCTAATGCAACTGCGAGCTCTTTTACAAAGCATATATATAAAAACCATGTCTAGTTTTAAGTGCCAAGGCTAAGGTTGAGCTAATAATAAACATTGAAATAAGCTAAAATTAAGTGTAAATAAACCACAAAATAATCGATAATAAAAGCCTATTTATATATGAGAATCCAAATCTAACACAAAGCCGCAATTTCATTTCACTTAATGCTAATCAACAACAGCAAAAGATAAGAAAACAAACAGAGAAAGAGAGTGGCGGGGGAATGGAAGGGCCATCAACTAAACAGCATTAGCTCGGGTCACAAGGTCAATGCAATGCGCTAAGTTCGGACTTTGATTGTTTGGCCAAGTCGCCGGTCCGCTCCGGTCCGTTCCGCTGAGGTACAAAACGGTCCTTTTTTTCTAATCCCCGCTGTTCACAGCCGCTTTTGTCTGTGCGTTGCGTCTTTAAAATGAAAAATGCTCGAGACAAAGAAAATAAAAGATTACGGATTGGCTCACAGTCGGGTTCTATTGTCGCTCTCTCTGTCTCTCCCGCTTTTTGGGTTTCATTCTGGCAGACATTTTTCTGGGTTCGATACTCAATAAAAACCATTTGGAAATTCATATGCCTTGTTCTTCTTGTTGTTTTTTTCTTCGCCTTTATTTTTCTTGCGTTTTCTTTTATTTATTTATTTTTTTCGCAAGTTTCCGATTTTGAAAATTGGCAATTTTCAAGGAACGAGTCCCAAAAGACTAACGGAACAGAGTCTCTCGCTCTGGCTCTTTGACAGGCCGTTCCAGAACCATGACATACATCTAACTAATGAATACGGCGCAGGCTGCAAAGGCGGAAACAAGGGTAAGAATAACGTTTATCAAGATAGCAGCGGTGCTTTAAGGGTGGCTTAGGTGCGAATTGGCTTAGCGATGTTCGAAATCAAACGATTTATGTCCAACCAAATGTCTATAAAATAAGGCATTAATACGCTTTTTATGTATAAAAAAATAAAAAACCAAACTCCGCATTGCTGTTTTCCATTCGAGCATATAAATCGTCATATGAAAGCTGTTTGCTGTTTCCCTTTAACTATATTCAACCTTATATGAATCAAGTCTTGTATTATGTTACTCATTACAACTAAGAATGACTAAAAGCGTATTATGAACATGACCAAATGTATGAAATAGCATAAGAAATCTTCTTTAAATCCATTAATATATATATAGCCTTGATGATATCAACTACAGATATCATATCTAGCTTAAATGCCCCAACTCCATGAAAAGGATAATGGTTTTGTGCAAAAGCTTCTAACACACAGAGGGAGGCAACTCCGTTCCCACAAAGTACAGTTTGTCAAGTGAAGAAAAATTAATATTTTTTCAATTCACATCGGCAATTATAATAATTTCATTTACATTTTTTATATATTATTCATTTGTTTCTTAACAATATATTTAAAACAATATGATATTTAATTAATAGCCAAAAAAGTTATAACAAAATTAATTAAGTCTGACTAAATTTCACTCTCAAGAAAGTGTTTTCGTTAAGAAGGATAGGTTAGTAACAGATAGCTAAGTTTAGTTTAGAAATTATTTATTTATTTATGATCATTTTGAGTAATGTAAGACAACAATAAATAAATGTATTCGGAAAATGTGGAAACTAATTCAAACACTTTTGACAAAGTAACGAAAAACGTATAAACTTTGATAGAAATCGGTTGAGAAGCACTGAAAACATTGAAGATTTGAACTTAGTACGTTTAACAGGGTATATCCAAGTCAAACTGATTCCGTATATGCAGTCAAATGAGTTATAAGCGTTCACTTAAATATCCATTTTGTATGGCAATGCTCCCATATTCTCTAAAAAAGCTAAAAAGCATAATTAAAGTTTCCTATTGGGATATGGGTTTTTATCTTTTTAATCCCAGTTGTTGAGAAGCTTATACCGATTAGATTTAGCCAACTCTCAGAATGCCTACTTTTGCATACATTATCTTAACTTTAGCCCCATTTGCTACGCGAAGTTATTGGATGAAAAAAAAAGGAAAATAAATAACTGGCCGTTTTCTAAAGTTGAGCGGAAAGCGCCAAAAGTTTGGCATTCATTCAAAATTCATTCATAAACTTTTTGGGGAAAAAATGCTGCGACTGCGAATGCTACTTGAACTCAAACTCGCACTTGCCAGCGCCTGAATTATTTATGGCAATTGTGTGGTTTGGGCCAAAAACTCCAATTACAATAATTAAGCAGGCAAACTCTTGCGAGTATTTATGGTTGTCTTATTTATTCACATATGCATATATGTGTGTGTTTGGTTGTGTGTGTGTGTGTTTTGGGCGCATCTGAAAACAAGTTTAATGCGCCTGACTTTTAACGCATTAAATCAGCATTTATAAATCATTTGCGTAAGCGCACAGACAACCACACAAAACCCGACAACAACAACAACAACAACACACACTCATGGCTAAAAAGATACAGGTAAAACAGCAAACAGCTGCTCGTGCTGGTAATTAGAAATGCAAAATTGCACTCAAACACACACACGCAAACACACACACTCACTTACATACCATATGGAATGAATATTCAAAACGTTTATTCAGATTGGCAAGCAAGAGTCATAACAATTTTGATATAATCGCCGAGCTACTGGTTTCTTTATTTATATAATAACTATCGTTCAATATAATGATTATCTCTCTTTACTTTCACAACGTATCGATTTAATCGATAAGAAAACTCCATTTGACGACTTCCGTAAAGCAATTTAAACAATAATTGAGTGTGCAATATATAAATTATTTTAATACCTCCATTTAATGTTGAGTTAAGGACTTATTTTTACCGTTTTTATTTTATTTTTATTTTTATTTTTTAGTTAATATCCACAGATGTTGAGTTGGAAGATCGAAAAGAGATCAGATGACTTTTTTGAACCATCAACTGCTTTTTAATGTCTACGTATTATGTCGATACGCCTTGAGATGCATATGGATAAATATGATGCTTTAAAGGATATTCTCTTTAGTTAGATAGAAATTTATGGCTAAATAATCGCATAGCCTTAACTTCAACAAATAACTAAGTTGTTCTTTTGTTAAGCTGGCTTAACATCTAGCCCACAATATCAAAATATATCCAGCAAAGCTCTTATGTATATAAACGACTTATCCGGAAAAGATTACTTGGTAACTTTGGGGCTCTAAGTTTTATGGATGCAACTTTATTTATTATATTTGATTATGCTTAAATTTAACTTCTTCTTGAGAAAATGCAAACCAGTTTTGAGAAAAATCAGATGGATTTTTAAACAAAGAAGAGTCTTAGATAATGCCAGCAATACTGTGCCAATTGAAGTTGATTCAACTTTATTCTTTGTCAGCCGTCTATTACGTTTCTATATCCAATACTTTCAAAGTTCAAGGAGTTGTTGGCAAGCCTATGTTCCACTTTGGAAGTACCTGGTTTTAGAAACAATACTATTGGTAATGCTAATAATATAGGATAAAACACGCTAACATTTGCAAAAATACATTATGGCCATTTCATGAGATTCCGAACTACGAGTAAAACAGGTTTACCTTAAAAAAAAACGCTTCTTTTAAAATGGCAGTCCCAAAAATAATGAATTACAAACTTTTCTTGGAATTTTGTTTCCAATAATTGATTCTAACAAGAAACTTGCCTTACCCTATCTAAATGCTAATCTAACTTACAGGCATTTAATTTTATTTATTATATTATTTGTCATAATACAAATATCTAACTTATCCTAAGTTGTGTTTTGATGCTCAACCGTTTATGTATGTATGAATGAGATGGGATGGGATGGGATGAGCGGGTCATTAAAACTGTTGGGTTTTTGTGCATTGGTTTTGTTAATTTATGCTCGTGTAATTGTAATTAATGAAACCGTATTGAATTACAGGTGAAGCAACAGCTAGCTGCCGATTGAAATAACCAACATGCACACAACATGGAGTTACCCATTACCATTGTCATTACCATTACCATTGCCATTACCATTGGCAATAACTCAGTAAATCAGTTGCTACAGTATATACCAACACATGTGGAGAACAACAAGGGAACATCAAAGTTTTTGGTGAGCATTGGGCTTTAATTGAATTTGAGGGGGGGCGGGGAAGGGGAAGGGGAAAGAGAGGGAAAAGTTTTGTCGACGTGTGTGCTTGGAAAACAAAGTTTTCTCGCCAGGCCAAAGGCAATGGCAGAGCGCCAGAAGTCCTTTAATTGCAATTTGTTCGAGTCGTTGTCCTGGGGGCTTTTTCCCCGCTTAAATGACGATTTATGTGCTTAGCATTTGTGTTACAATAATGGCGCTAAATTAGTTTTTGACTTTGCTTTGCCTCACTGTAACTTGTCGTTCTGCCTCCTGTCCTCCTCCCTTGCCCCTTGCACAAGGTACGAAATTTAATTAGCAATCTTACGCTTGTCGCCACATTAAGTGGCATTGATTGCGACATTAGCCGGGTCGTAGGCGCAACTCAAGGATACAACACTTAACATGACTTATTTGCTCTTGCTGTTGTTATTTGTTCTTTCTATTTATTGCAATATTTAAATCACTTCACCAAACTTTTGGCAACACAAAGCGAACATTTTAATAAACATAACTGTGTTTGTACTGTGATACCGAAGAAGAAGAAAGTTAGTTATTGGCGTTCCAGAAAAGATCTTAATGCTATGCCCACTACTTACGCCTTCAGGATCTACCACAAAATGAAAAGTTTCTATATAAAACCAACATTTATAAGCTAATTTCAGGGTATTTCTCATTGCTCTATGCTCCAAAAAGAGTAGTTGGACTTTAGTTCGCCTCAACATCTAACTATTCTAATCAAGTATCTTTCATATTTATCTTATTACTGCAGCGTGAACCTCAAGCACTTCCTCTGACACTGAAAAAAGACAGTGCATATTTGTTTTGTCTGAATATTTGAGAAACTTGATAGTTTGCAAATAGCTTGGTTTATGTTTGGGTCAATTAAAGTGTCAATATTTGGATAATACGACTACTAGAGTGCGGGTTAATCGATAACTAGACTTGCAAATCGATTAAACCTTAGAATTTATCACATTCTTTTAGCTAGAGTCACCCTAAACGGTAATAAGATTCTTAGCTGATGAGCTTGTCCAAAAAACTCACCTCTGCCGCCCCCATTTTCCACAATTGTGTGAGTTAGAGCCATTAAAAGAGTGACTAGTATCAGCGCCCAATTAAACTATATTTAATCAATGCCGCCCAACCCAGTCTCCAACGTATTAAGCTTCATCAAGCTGACTAATTACCAACCATTTTTATTCTGGTATTAGAGTATGCCGCGGTCGGTCACGTCCTGCTGCAATGTTATCACTTTTTTTTATATTTTTTATTTTCTTTCCACACTTCATTCCATCAATTATGCTTAATTTGGTTAAGGAGAGCAACGCGTCAAGCAAATCTCTGGAGCAATATTTTATTATTTTTTTTTTTTTTTGCTTTTGTTTCTTGTTTTAATGTCACTGTAATTGAATTTTGTTTGGACATAATTCAGTCATGCAATGAAACGAAATCCCCGCATTAGAATCCAATTAGTCCACCATTATTAAAATGAAAGTCAATGTTGTAGCTGGAGAAGACCAAGTGCTGCTTTCCAATTTGTTTTCCCTTCTTCTATAGCTTCTCTCCTTTCTGTGCTTGTGGCTGTTATTTGTGTCTCTCTCTCTCTCTTCCTTTCTCTCTCTTTCGCTCTTTTGCGTGGCATCATGCTTTTTGAAAGGAAAAAATGTGAAACCCAAAAAAAAAAGTATCAATTTACAATGCAAGGAGAAGAAGCGTATGTGTTGGCATTTCGGGGTGCAGGGAGTTGTGAAGAAGGCGGTAAAAATCCTCAACCGGATACAAGAATAATAACTGCAGGAGTTGCCAAAGCAGCGACCCAAAGAAAAAAACGCAACGGTAAAGTTGTTTACTTGTTAAAAAGAAGCGAACGTCAGCTTTAACTGGGCAGCTTTTGCCTCTGCTTTTTACTCTTTCTCTCTTGTCGCTCTTTCTATGTTGCCATTGATTGATTTGAGAGTGGCGAGATTGAGTGCTACTCAATTGTCTTTGATGATGAGCTTCTCTTGATGGCTTTGCAATGATGTGGCGGCAGGTGGCGCATGGGGGGAGTAGTCTAACGCTAAAAAGTCACTTAAATAAGATAAATTGTCTGGCTACCACGCCGGGTGGCGGCATCCCACGGCAAGGGAAACCACACCAGCAACGGCAACAGCAAAAGCAAAAGCAAAAGCAACGACAGCGATTGTGATGGTGGTGCCAAGGCATCGGCGGCTGTTGTAATTAGTTGATTACACAAGACACACTCCACGCCGCTTGCTTGCGACACCTTCTCTCTTTCTCTCGCTGTCCCTCTCCCACTTTACAACTTTCATACTTCACTCTCGCTCCATACCATTTCAATCCATACCATTCCACTCGTTACACTGTTGTGTTGCGTTGCGTTTGCATTGCAAATGAAGTTGTGTCTGAGGTTGGAATGGGAGGGGGGAGTTCGTTAGAGTTTGAGTTGAAGTTGGGTTCCGTAGACTTGTCGAGAGTTGATGATGATGCTGTTGAATAAGAGCAAACAGTTGCAGCTTGCATGACGTTGCCAGTTAGACACTGCATTCTCTGTGTGTAGATTTTACATAACGTTGAGTGTCTGGTAATAAGCACAAACAGTGCACAGGGGGTGCACAGACATATGTATGTGTGAATGTACATACATACATATGTTTGTTTGTATGTCATACAGTCATTCAATGCCAATTTGCAGTCGTCGGCTCATGAAAAATGTTGACATTTTTTTGCAGCTTATTGAATTATCAGCATGCCACAGCTTCCACAAGTGCAAGTGGTGGTGGTTCTGTGGTGGCAATACTGATCACATACACACATACATACGTATGTTTGTACATACTTACATAGCATTAAAAATATGTATGTATTATGTACGTACACCACTCAGACGATACCTTTCGAGTATATAAGAAAACGAAACACACAAACGTACACTCATAACCGCATTGACGCCGTCAAAGCGACGGCAGCCAAGCAACCGGGCAGCCAGTGAGCCGTGCGGTTTTTACACATAGTCGATAAGAACACAAAAATACATACAAATATACATACATACATACTTACAAGCCCATTAAAACTCTTGCACAGCCCACTTGATATAGCAGAAGCAACAACAACATGAACAGCAACTGCATTGAGGGTGCTTTTGGCAAAAGCTGCTGAAACAGCAGCAGCAACGACGTCAACGACGACGACGACGCTGCGTCGACAGCGCCAGCCGTTAGTTCTGGCAAATGAACCTAATTTGATAGAACATAAAACAATAACAACAGCGGCTGCACTAGCAAAAGACAACAAGAAAGACAGAGATAGAAAGTTGTGAGAGAAAAAAACAACTGTAACATATCGAGTTGGCATTGCGAGCAAAAACAGAACAGAAACAACAACAACCAAAAGCGGAACAGTAGCGCTCATTAAATACTCTTTTTTTTTTTAAAGTCGGTCGTGTTGTGTTGCGTTTTTCCATTTCTACCTTCGCCCGTTTGTTTCATTCCTCTGTGCGTTTGTCCTTCTGTCTGTCTGTTTTATTCCTTACCAGCTCTTTTGCTACGTGCGGGCATTGGATGGGAATTTAAATTGGTAATGCGACGAGGCCCAGCTCGTGTTTGTAGTAGTTGTTGTTGTTGCTGCTTATATTCGTTGCTATCGCAGTGCCGCACACTTGAATACACACATACACAAGCACGGTCGTACACACATAGAGCGAGGTTGTGCTGTACATGGTTGGGTATGAATGTATTTATATATGTATGCATGTTTGCTTGTGCGTTTGTATGCAAGTGTGTGCACAAATGTTCTGTATGTACAGCGAGATTCGAGATAAAACACAGTGCCGTACGTTAAAATTACTTTAAAGGGGTCACATAAATGTAAACTTGGATATAATGCAGATAATTGATCTACTACAAAAAGTATTTTTCTTACGCAAAATTCTTATTTTTAAATTATCTTTCATAAATACTTGTTTAAGCTTCTATAGTTTCATACAGGCTGCGTACATAATGATCCCCTCTAAGGGCGCCGTCCATGATCAATACCCTCGTCCGCGTCCTCAGTCAGAGTTGGTTGGCGTCTCTGCCACTACGGCTGCTACGCTGCTGCTGTTGTTGTTGTTGCCTCGGCCGCTATTTTTATGTACAAAATACATGGCACATAAATTGTTTCAGCCCCGGCAGAACCGGAGCCAGCGCCAGAGCCAGAGCTGACGACGAGGCCGTGTATTCTCTGATTGTGATTCCGTTCCTGCAGCACTACACAAACTCGAACCAGCTCAGATGAGACAGAGTATGAGTATGAGAAAACAGGGTTGAATGCAACTCTGTGCGCTTGCACATGGACATGGCGTTAGGTTTTTTTCGGTCTCTGGTTTTTTGGCTGCTGGGAAATACATATGTACGTATGTATGTATGCAAAAAGAGTATTTTTCTGTTCAATTCTTTCTCTATGCCTGTTTCCGCTTGCCTATTGTTGTTGTTGCTTATGCGGCTGCTGCAGTTGTTATTGTTGGCCGCTGATGCAGTTTTGAGTGCCTGCTGTTTTTGTTGTTGTTGGTTGTTGGGTGTTGCTGCCTGATTCACACATTCCTAATTGAATTATCACGCATAAGCGACAACCAAATCTAGATGAGAGATGTGAATGAGATGAGTTCAAGCCTGAAGCTGTTCTAGGTGCCAACGGATGCAGATCAAACAGCCGCCCCCCTAATGCTGCTACCCCCCTTCGTAATCACATTTGTGTCTGTGCATATCTGAGGTATTTTTAGACACAGATTTTTTACAATAAAACCTTATTAGAGTGTTGAGTGTCAGTGGTTTTTGTTTATGTGTCATGAGAGATGGGAGCGTGTCGTGACTCAAACAATACTTGCAATAGGTGTAAAGTTTGTGTTTATATGTGTGTGTGAAATAAACATTAAGTCAAGAAATTAAAATTGTATAGCACATCGTGACAATTTTGATTTCTCCTGGCAAAAGCTATTCAATAAAATATATTTCTCTTAACTGTAAACCGATACAAAACATATTTGCTATGAGCCCAAATCAACCACTTTCATGTCTTGCGTACTTTTCGTGTCACGCTGCCATCGCTAGCTTGAGATTGCGGTACTTGGTCGCTTTAGCCCTAGAGCACGAGGCAACGAACTACCGTTAGCGTCAGCGACGCCTTAGCTACGTGAATATGTATGTGTGTATATACCCTACATATATTTTAAGTACCTAGGGATATGTACTTTTATGTACAACTCAAGAAAGGTTTTTTTCTGTATTATGTATGTACTTCACGCCCATACTCGCTGCCTTTGCCCGCTACGAACGGGGGTTAATCAATGCTGTTTCCGCTATCCGTCGTCTCTTTTGTTGTTGTTGTTGCATTTTCATTTGTATGTACAAATTTCTCAATTTTCGCTTCGCAACTTGCATTTCTTTTTCATTTCCATTTCACAAAATTTGCGCGCCAACAAACCGACACACACACACAGAGAGAAGAAATAATTTGTATGAAAGTGTGAGTGTGTTTTGTGTTATCGCAGTTGCAGTCGAAGCATCTGATGAGACACGTTTCAATATTAAGCCCTGAGAGCATAGTCTCATACTCCTTCATCCCTAAGCCAGGGCTTTGCTATGTCCAGTAATTTAGTATTTGGGCAATCGCTGTTAGCAAGGTAACAACAGCAAAAACCCACCACGTTTTACTCACTCCACTCGCATTTTGTTTCGTACTCACACAAACACACATACACTCGCCCACTCACTCATTCTCTTTCTAACACACACACACACAGACACACACACACACACACACACACACAACAAAACAGACATAGGGATACTCGAAACCGAATCGTGTGCGCTTATTGTTCCGTTCTTTTTCACTTCTTGTCGCCACTAATTGTAACTGCAAGCGTACACGCATTCACATACGTACGTCTATGTATGTGTGTATGTTTTTCATGTTTTTACTTGGTATATAGGGCTGCTTTTGTAGATAACATCCATCCATTCATTCGCAGCTCGTACATAAGCAGCAGTCGCTGCTTGTTAAATATATCCGCGCCCTTCTCTTCTCTTCTCTTACCATTCCTTTGCTTTTGGGTTCTCTCTGCTCTTGCTGCATTCATATTCGTCCGCTGCCTTTGCGGCCTGTGTTCAACGCACTTCCGTCTCTGCATTTCTCGCTACGTCTAAATCTTTCTCTGTATGTGTGTGTGCGTCTAGCGACTGAGCAACGGAGCAACGAAGCGACAGCCCCACAGGCCAAATTTTGTCATTCGTTTCATTCCTTTGCTGCTTTTGCTTCTGTAGAAGAAACTGATATTCCATAGCTGTTGTTGCTATTGTTGCCCTGGCTGCTGCTGCTGCTGCTGTTGCTGTCTGTTACCGTTGCTCTGGGCAAGAATTTCGAGCATTTCTCGAAAGTTATTTGAGGGATGGCGCGTTCATCGTTCGGCGTTTCAGTGTCTGTGCTCGGCGTTGCTTGTCTGGGCAGCTTGAATGGCTGAGATGGGATGGCCTCTGATAGCATCTGAGTTACTTTTTAATACATTTTAGCTAAATGGATATTGAGACTGATAAGTAAAAGCTAACGAAGATTCCGTTCGTAGCATGTGTGCTGCCTCGGAGGCAGGGGCAATCGAATGAATAAGGCACCGTCTGTTTATACTATATATTTTTGTAATAAATTCAAATTAAATTGCAAGAATTTATATGGACAGCAAGCAACGTAAAATTCGCAAAATTTAATAACATTTCTAGACCCCAATTTAGATATTTAAACCTTAAAAAGTCCCCCTAAAATGAAGTTTTTCTTGCCGTCGGCAAATTTCTTAAAATTAAGCTCTCAATTGGGTGGATAAAAGTTTTTTTTGTTGAAATTATCAATTGCCAAGGTGAGTAAATACGAATATGTAAAAATTTAAGTTACATTTAAAGACAGATTCGTTATTTATTTTGCTTTTAAACGCACATTCTCTAATACCATTTCAAACGAAGAAATTCTCAAAAAAAAAATTTTCAAATTATACTTAGATTCCAGTGCAAACACTACAACATTCCCTTAAAAACTAAAAAAAAATGATATCAGAAGTATTAGTATACTTACTTTTCTTCACTTTAGTTATAATCTGGCATAGAAAGAGTGCTTAAAACCAGTTAATACTTACTGAAATCTGATGATTATATCTTCAAATTGTAGTCATTAAAGGAACATACGAAAAAGTCATATAAAATATCTCCTGTGGTGTTGGTTTCTTAATATCTTCTATAGTGATATGAAAGGTTATTTGAAATAAGAGCACAAAAATGTTTAGGTTTATTACCAATTATTTCTTATTCTATGTAATATGTACATATATGATTCCTACAAGAAAATTATACCACGCTTCATTCTAATCTAGAATACTAAAAACAGAATTGCACAAAAACAGCAAAACACTAAAGTAAAAAGATTACTCCAACATCACACTGCGTTGTACAACTAACAAAAATGCTCAGTTCTAAGCAAGAGTCCCTCATCTCTACACATCCAATGGTTGTTGTCAAAGCGACGGCATTTGCAACGTTTAAAATTGTCTTACTGCTTCTAGAAAAAACCTGTTTTCGTTGTTGCCACAACTCCGAAACAAAACGAAAATTGGTCGATACATTAAAAAAAAGAAACAAAAAAGAATCCTATAACGAAAAGCTAATTAAAAATATGTAAAATTACTGTAGAAGGTGCTGTACCAATCCATTTCAAGTCTACGCCATTTAACACGCCCCAAGAGTGCTGCAGCGACAAGCAACCACCAATCGAAAGTGACGCACTTTTCGCTGTGCACCAATCACAAGCGAGGCATGTAAAACGACCAATGCGTTGTCGGCAGCACTCACGTTGTAGAGTTCGTTTTTAATGTGAGACATGGCAACTCTACACCAGTGTAAAACAAGCGCATGAAAGCTTTGCAAAAAAGCTCGCTAATGCACACGTCTGTACATACATACACGCTAGCAAATGAGTTACCAAATACGATTTATGGTATACATAAGTACACACATACATCTATACACATGTTTTATTTGTTTTGTAGGTTGTGCTTTTTGTAGAGTTCAAATGCATGTTGTGAGATAGAAGTTTGATGATTTTCAATTAAAATTGTAATGCATACTTTTGGGTTAACATTTTGTAGACTTAATTAATGAATAATTTAATTTATTTTTGGTGTATAGTTTTTTATTAATTGTTTAGTGACCGATGAAGTACAAATAATTTAATTGATAGGCAAGAAATGTTTGGAAGGTAAATGAATTTGAAAAAAACGCAGTCTAAGAGCGGACGAGCACTTCGTAGCTGTCCAGGCGCACCTCCTGTCCACCGAATGGAATGTACAAGCAGCGATGAGACTGATGGATCTTGCCGGGAGTGAAACTACCGTTGTAGTGACCACGACCAATGTACAAGGGTTCGCCATCGTTGGTGCGGCCGCAGATGACGGCGCCATTGGGCACATTGCCATAGGAGTCGGGTACCCAGCCATAGCCGTAGCCGGCAAGGAGCTCAAAGTCGTACTTCATGTGCTCGCCTCCGCCGTAGGGCACATAGGCACAGCCCTTGTTGGGGATCACCTTGGCCGGAAGCAATTCACCCTCGTGATAGGCGCGGCCCACATAGATTGGATCGCCGTCAGCATCATGTCCGGCCAAGATGGTGCCAGGCACAATGTTGCTGCCTGAGCTATTGACCCAGGTCTCTGGCTGCACCAGCACCTCGTAGGCCTCCAGCTTCTGCTCGGCACCGCCATATGGAATATAGAGGCAGCCATGGGAAGGATGCACCTTGCCGGGCGTCAGACTGCCTGCAAAGTAGCCACGGCCCACAAACAGAGCCTCACCATCGGCGGTCTGACCCACGCGCAGGGCATGAGGTGGCACCTCGCCATTGCTGGCCGGGATCCAGCAGTAGTGGTGTCCTGTTAGGATCTCAAAATCATGCTTGTTGATCTCCTCGCCACCCCAGGCAACGTAGGCCTGCTGCTTGTTGGGAATGACCTTGGCGGGCAGCATGTCGCCGTTGTGATAGGCGCGACCCACATAAATGGGATCATTGTCCGAATCGTGGCCAGCGGCGATTGCGAATGGTGGCATCGCATCGTAAACATTGCGTGGAATCCATGTGTGATCTGTAAATATGCATTATTTAGTAATTGTTATAATTCAGAAAAATCTCACTCAAAGGGCCTAACTGCATTGTGCACTTTAATAAAGAGAAAGTTAAGCTTTGCTTTGAGTGCAAACAAAAAGTGGAGAGAAAGAGAGACACAGCATTGCTATTGCATATTGCCTGTGAGTATTGGTGAATATTGAGTGTGGTGAGTAACCAGACAGATTGAGTACTTTATGCATGCTCTTAGCTTCGATTTTATGCTCAATCGATTGCGCCAACACCAACACGAATAGTCATAAATGTATAGAAAACTTTTCATTGGGTCCCAATTGATAACATCTCTTCTTGTGACACCTTATTTTGTGTGTGTGTTGAAATCTAAGATAGGACACACACACACACACAGAAAGTTAGGTAGGGCCGTGCAGGTGTTTGTGCTTGTGTTATCAAGTACATTTTTGAAATCGTGGCACTATTCACACCAAACGGGCCGTTATCTCGACCGCCGTATAAGCTCATAAGTTAGCTTTAAGTCGCAGGGATTGTAACTGTCGTTTTGATACATCTTGTTTATTAATGTATTAATGCTTAAAGCGTTATATAAAACTGTACTTTCTCATCTTAGTAACTGTTGAAAAATTGATTAATTGCTTAAGCTTTGTACCCTTGGCGGAATAGTTTGTTATGATTAAAAAACACTTTAGTTATGAGGATTATCACTGGTATATTCCACAATTAAAGCTTTTTCACATTGAACACGTAATCCTTCCTTAATTAATCCTTTGCTTACCCATTTCGCTTTGAGGTGTATGCGGCTAAATCCGACGGAACTTAATAAAAAAAACGCGTAGCGTTCTGTCCGTAGTTAGTATATAGACTGACTGGACGACCCGTTGGCACTGGTTTTATAAAGCTGCAACTCTTTCTTATCGTATACAAAAAGTATTGTTGACTGTTACTTTTTGTCGTTAGCCGGCAGTGATAAGATAACGTATCAGAAACAAATATATATCGTTCATGTGAGCAACTGTCTCGAAGTATTCTTGTTACCTGTTCGCGGGAGGGGGGGAGTAAAGCAGTCTGGCTCAAGCTCTGAACCCACTCATGCGGCAAACGATCAAAAGTATAAGTATGCTTTTCTGCCTATTTTACATTTGGCTAGCTTTAAAAAATCAATATATAATTTACCTTTACCTTTGTATGTACTTTACTTAACGTTCTCTTTGCTTATCTTTGAGCGATTGCACAGTTAAATCTTATCAAATAGCTTGAAAATACATTTAATCAATAACCAAACGGAAAAAAAATAAACATGTCGTATACCAAAAAAACATGATTCCCGCTAGAACCTTGACGTGTTCTTTGAATTTAGACAACATTTCCACCCCAAATACATGTGTTTAGGGCAGGTCCATAAAATAGTAAACATTCAAAACGCTCACCTGCATTCATTTTGCTCTCTTGAACTGGGAATTTATTTTCCTTTAATTTATTAATTGATTGCACAAGAAGTCAAAATATATATCGAACAATTTGTAATTTACCGTTGCTTTTATGCTTTCGACCAGTTGCAGAGCTTTTAAAACCGCACATTAGCTATCATTATTATGGTCTGAGTTGTGCAACTTTGTGTCGATAATGAAAGCCACAGCTGTTACGGTTTCTGTTTCTGTTTCGGTTCTGGACCTGACTCAGTCGAGAGAAGTTTTATTTGAACAGCGGGAACAATGCCTACTCTAAATAAACTACGTGAATCAACAAAATACATTTAAAAAGCAAAAAAGTTTATCTGGCAATTGGTTTGATAGATACGGCAGCAGATTGTTTTTAAAACAAACCGTTTACTATAAACTTGCAAAAGTACATTACTTTTGTACAGTTATCATACCTAGTTATGGTATTAAAACAAATGACGACTTCCATTTTTTTGAACATGCAAACAACTTATGTGCATTTGATTGATACAACAATCAATATCTTATCGATAGCCCAAAAATACTACTTGGAATTACTAAAAGGAAAAGAAGAAGAAGACAATAAGTTAGTAATACCCGTTAGGGTTTAGGTGATTTAGCTTTTTCATTCATTCGATAGCCATTTCACAGTAAATGGTTGCCAATAATATTGTGATTGACAAGTAACCAAACTGTTTAGAGACCTAACAAGTTAGAAATGAATAACGCAACAGCTGCAGACCATAGAAATACTATACGAGATACGAGTATGCCAGAAAGTTCCCCCAACATGAATCATTGACACTGGAAAAAGCTTGTTGTTGTGAGTGAGACATTGTGCATTGGAAGTGATAAACATAGGTCCAAACATTACCGATAGGCGCTACGCTCGTCAATATCTTCACGAACATCCAGATCGGGAGGAAAAAGCTCATCGATACAACCTAAAGCACGAGAGCCGAAGCGCCCTAGAGCCCGAACCAACAAAGCCAGCTGATAAATCGTCATTATTCGGTCGGAGGTTTAAAAAGCATTTCAATAGCCGACGCAGCGTTTAGTGAAATATCAAACACCGAACTTGAAGGTTGGCGCGGTGCACGAGTGGAAAAAGTAATTACACGAAATCAGTATTATTATATACTATACAAAAAGATATAAATAATTGCACTCTTATCAACACATAACGGTGAATCATGGGTAAGTTATATACATATATATAAGCCACGAATGTTAAACATCCCTTAGGGAAGGACATAACATAGTTGTAGTATAGCTTTCACACTAATCCCAAGTATCCTGAGTGTTGCTCAGCGAACTTAATGCTAGTTGGAATAGTGTTGATTTTTTGTGTTTTACGGTTTTTTCTGGCACTTTTTTTAGGTGCAGTGCAGCCAGGAGCAGTTGTGAGCATTGGTAGGTCGAGTGCAAAAATAATTTCGAATCGATTCGAATTCTCATTGAATTTATATCAAAATCAACTCAACTTTTGCACCGCGTTACTCTTATCAATGCTATCTTATCGCGCTTGAATAATGCTTATCGGCAAATACCAAACACCACACATCAGTTAATACCCCAAACTGATGTCCTCCGCTCCTCTCGTTGCAGAACACACTTGGGTGCACTCGACGCCATATGCCGCACTGCCTCCATACGCTGTCGTTGGGGGTCACGATGCCGATGGCTCACCGATCTATGTGGGTCGCTCGTTCCACGAGGGTGAGAACCTGCCCGCCAAGGTTATACCCAGCAAGGGTTGTGCCTATGTGTGCTACGGCGGTACCGAGCACCAGAAGAGCCACTACGAGGTGCTAGTTGGCCAGGGCTTTGCCTGGGTCAGCAGCTGCAGTGGTGGTGCACCACCCAATGCGGTACGCAGCGGCACCACACGCACCGGTGAGCCACTGTATGTGGGTCGCGGACACTACTCCAATTCGCTGACGGTAGGCAAGGTACATCCATCGCATGGTTGCCTCTACATACCGTTTGGCGGTCAGGAGGTGCGCATCAGCACCTACGAAGTGCTCATCCACCAGCGGCACGATGTGTGGGTGCCAGCCTCGTCCAGCTTTACGCCACCCGGCGCTGTTGTTGCCGGACACGATTCGGATCGTACGCCCATCTATGCCGGTCGCGCCATGCACGAGGGCGAGATGCTGCCCGCCAAGGTGGTGCCCAGCAAGGGCACAGCCTATGTCTGCTTTGGTGGCTACGAGTTCCAGAAGCCCAGCTATGAAGTCTTGACTGGCTATGGCTATGTCTGGGTTAGGCCACCACCGCACGGTATTCCGCCAAATGCCATTAGCACGGGACGCGCACGCAATGGCGAACCCATCTACTATGGCAGGGGACACTACCAGGGCAGCTTGACGCCTGGTCTGATCTCCTCCCGCCAGCGTTGTCTCTACATTCCCTATGGCGGCCGTGAGATTCGTGTTGATTCGTACGAAGTGCTCTGCCGCCAATAGATAAACAATTATTACTTTTATGCATTTAAATCTTATTCATTCATTCAAATTGCTTTTAAAGACTTCATAATCGTACTGCCTTGTTAAAATCAAATACAATAAAGGTTGCGACTGCTTATATGACAATTTTATTAAGTAATCTTAACAATGTTTCCATCTCCATTCTATCTACTGCGCTCTATCTATAAGTAACAAAGAAAACCTTTACATTTGGCTATTCATATATCCAACATATGCCCAAGAAAGAGGTTTGATCGATAAAGTTCCCTAAAATTACCCTTGTACTCAATTATTATTGATTAAGTAAAATTGAGTTGGGATAATGATTATTAGATGCAGGTCTTCAATTTCTACAGGTTTTAACACAAAACAATTAAAAGCTTTGCCTATTCTTAAGCTGAATTTGAAAATCGTTTTCACTTTACAGACAGATTATAAAAAGTTACTAGAAAGAAATTTAATTTGATTTGCCAAATATATTAAAAATATTTCAACGTTTATAGTTCGTGTAAAGATTGTTTATTGGTATTCATACAAACAGACAGACATATTGATTCGTCCTCGACGCTTTCTTCTTGTTCTCCAACCATTAACGCCAGTCATCACAACAAGTCCAAAACGAAAGTGAGCAAATCTATTCTGCCAAACATGACTTGACTGTTTTTTGTTTGTGTGGGTCTGTGTAATTAGTCCAAGACAAAGACGAAAGAAAAATGAATACTGAAATGGATGTGTCTTTGTATTGATATCTTAGGAGCTTGGCTAATTTATCAACCAGTTCCATAATGATTAAGTTAATTGGTAAAACATCTCAATAATCAGCAACACAAGTTGATTAATAGACTCTATTTATATATTTCGATAACAAGCTCATAATTCACATATGTATAAGAAAATAATCTAGCTTTATTTATAACGAAAGCAATTAAATTGTTTTTTTTCTTTTGTGAGTAATAATAAATTATTATTATTATTTTTTCTTATACAGCTTTTAAGTGGGTGCAGTCCTCGGCGTATGCATCACTGCCACCAAATGCGGTTGTGGGCGGCAATGATGAGGATGGCGCCATGATCTATGTGGGCAGGGCAGAGCATGAGGGCGACATGCTTGTCTGCAAGGTGGTGCCCAACAAGCAGATCGGCTACATCTCGCAGCGTGGCGAGGCTCTGCCCAAGGACATTTTCGAGATACTCTGCGGCGAGAATCTTGCCTGGGTGAAGTGCTACGATCATG
Organism: Scaptomyza caliginosa; assembly: GCA_035044725.1. Lineage (NCBI taxonomy): Eukaryota > Metazoa > Arthropoda > Insecta > Diptera > Drosophilidae > Scaptomyza > Scaptomyza caliginosa. Next base: position 624,381 of record JAWNNR010000317.1, read on the forward strand.
TGATACCCGAGACAGCAGTGCTCTGCGGACGCACCACACTGGATCAGCCCGTGTACATTGGGCGTGGTCACTATGAGGGTCACTTGATCATTGGCAAGATATCGTCAGTGCATCGGGCACTTTTTATTGCCTATCGTGGTGCAGAGCGTCGTCTGGACTCGTACGAGATACTCGTGGAGGAGCGACGTGCGATGCCTGGCTGGCAGCTGCCGCCGCCGCCCGAGCAGCTGGAGCTGGCAGAGAAGTGCCCGCTAACACCACCACCGCCACCACCAGCACCGCCAGCAGTTGCACGCAAGCCGTATCCCTATCCGCCGGACTTTGATGCAGTGCCCTTGCCACTGCATGACAGACCACCACAGTATACACTTATGCCTACGCCCATGCCAATGCCCAGCACAGATCCTTATCCACCACCACCGCCGCCGGAGACAACAATCTTGCCCACATACAAGGCACCGCTAGCCGTTCCAGTGCCCATACCAATGAAGCCCCATATGCCACCGCCTTCCTATACATCCGCTGTGATTGTTCCAGCCGCCACGAGTTCCTTTACACCAGCTGAGGTAGCGCCACCCTCCGTCTCGGGATTCACTCCAGCAGAGACCTATAAGCCACCACTGGATCCGTATGCACCCAGTTGCTCCAGCTACTCACCAGCTGTGTGTGCTCCCTCCTATTCCGGTCCATCCACCCATGGCGCTGGCGTTGATCTGTGGATGAATGCTAGTCCTGGCTACACACCACCCGATGCCGTCTTCGGTGGTCACGACAGCGACATGGCACCACTTCTCGTCTGCCGCGCCTACTACAATGGCGCCCACATACCGGGCAAAGCGGCTCCCAGTCGTGGTTGCGCCTACATCTGCCATGCCGGACGAGAGATTGTCGAGTCCCGTTACGAGGTGCTCATTGGCCAGGCCAAGTACCACTGGGTGCCTGGATACGAGGGCAGCATTGCTGCAGGCGCTGTCGAGGCGGGACGTACCAACAATGGAGAGCCGCTGTTCGTGGGACGCGGACACTATTGTGGCAGTCTGACTCCTGGCAAGATTCAACAATCGCATCGCTGCCTCCACATTCCATTTGGCGGTCAGGAGGTGCGTCTCAGCAGCTATGAGGTGCTTGTGCGCAGCGATTTCTATCATCGCCAGCAGGCTATCAATTTGAGCTATTAATTTTTTGTTAGTATTGCAAAACGGTGTTGCCAAAAGTAATTCTTAACTATCTTTCTTTGAATATTCTAAGATTATTTAATGTATTTTTTACTGGCGAATGGTTTTTTTTAGAAACTTACTAAAGCAAAAAAGAAAACTTATGCAAACTGCAGAATGACAAAAAAATGTTAAGAGATAGTTAAAATGCTTTCCGAGCTAAATTGGGCAACACTATTGTTACCTACATATCTACATATTCCTTGGCAGCTACCTCAAAAAAAAAGTAGAGGAAACAAAGTTAACAATTGTACCTACTTATTTATCCATATTGTTTATTATGTAATAAAGCAGCTTTTACCTTTTATTGGAAACTTTATTGCTTGAATCATGGGAATGCTATAGCTATTGTCTTTTTCATTCAAGTATTTTGGTTAAAAGTAGTTCTTAACTATCTTTCTTTGAAAATTCTAAGATTATTTAACTTAAAGCATGTTTATCATGTAGTTTTGACTGGCGAATGGTTTTTTTTAGAAACTTACTAAAGCAAAAAAGAAAACTTATGCAAACTGCAGAATGACAAAAAAATGTTAAGAGATAGTTAAAAATGCTTTCCGAGCTAAATTGGGCAACACTATTGTTACCTACATATCTACATATTCCTTGGCAGCTACCTCAAAAAAAAGTTGAGGAAACAATTGTATCTACTTATTTATCCATATTGTTTATTATGTAATAAAGCATCTTTTACCTTTTATTGGAAACTTTATTGCTTGAATCATGGGAATGCTATAGCTATTGTCTTTTTCATTCAAGTATTTTGGTTATTTGGCTAAGTGGAGATGCTCATAAAAAGACTTACTTCCTATACTAAGCTCATAAACATAATTATATCTGTGCTTAGCCTTGAGTTAAATCAAGTTTACTGACCTTTTGTTGCCCAAAGAGCTATCATCTCGTTACGTTCATAGAAACTAGGGCATCTCAAAACCCGCTCCCGGATTATGGCATCTCTATTTAATGATCATATCTTACACGTAGCTATTCAAAATGGTTTTAAATATTGTCATTAAAGTTGTTTCAAATAAACCAAACTAGCCTTTGAAATTGAATTGTTTGGAATTAAAGTCACGTTTAAACTGAAGGCTAAACAAAAGCGTTAGTTTCATTCTCATGCTTATGCTATTTCCTAGAAATATTTTGCCCAAATTACCGAACATATTTTTAGCATATTTGCATTAATTGCTGGTAATAGTCAATAAATCGACCAATGAAAGCATATTTGAAAGAAAAAGATCCCTTGGCATTAGTTTTATCGTTAAATCTTTTTGAAAGAACTTGCTAAGTGTCGCGTGGCGATCACTAGAAACTAGTAAAACAACGGATGTGCCCAGATATGCATACCATACACTCACATAGTTAAGAACGTATTGGTAGATAGACTTGTTCACTCACGTGCATAGACCATGTAAATTCTGACCTGACCAAGACAATATTAAATTGCATTGCCAGGTCGTTTGGTAAGTCAGGTATCAGTGGCGAGAGTGGAGAGTTGAGAGTTGAGAGTGGTTCCCAGGTAGTTGACTCTGAGCCTTTGTGTGAGTATAAATATCGGGGCTTTTACTCAATTAGAGCTCAGTTTATAAGTCAATGTCCCAGCGATCGGTGTGCTATTGTGCGAGACTAGTTAGACAAGTAAAACACAAGATTTCGTCATTTAATTCGAGTATTTACTGTCAAGAGCCATTTGGTAGGTGTCGCCAATCTATACGATGCGGTATTAGCTGTCAAATAAACTCTTTTCAAAATTTGCACGAATCTATGTAAGTTTTGTATAATAGTCTAATCTTGGTGGTAATATTGTTGCTTTTGGTTTCTCACTTTATAACGTTCATAATTTATAGTATTCCCCCATAAAGGTTCGGCACTTACAACAGATAAGACCAAATGTTGCCTACACTTGCCTACATAAATTCGTTTGTTTATCCATCCAAATAACACAATATTGTGAAATTAATGCATGCTTTAGAATACGTATTATAAATCAAATATTACATGGAATTCAATGCAAGATCCTCTATTTTCAATTACTAATTAAAAAGCTTGTATCACTAGAAAACAACTTCTTTATTCAAGTTTTTCGTTGAGTTCAACAAGTAATTCTGTCTGTATTAAGTAAATGGTTTCAACCTGCACTGTTGTGCAGTGTATTTGCAGAGTTAATAATTTATGTGTCTGATTGCCGTCGCCTATCGCAATTTGCACTTGAATACGTTTTTGGGGAACCAGTTTCCATATAAAACATAGATAGCTAGATAGCAGGTAACCTGGTAACAATCCTTATTTATTCAACTGACCTCAAAACGAAATTAAATATATAAAATATAGATAGCTAGATAGCAGGTAACCTGGTAACAATCCTTTTTTATTCTATAACTGACTTCAAAACGAACTTAAATTATTCCCAATAAACACGCATAGTTTTTATTAATTAATGTAATTGCTTAAAGATCAGCTGCAGTTCATTCATCAATTAGATGATGACAAATTTGCCAGTTATTTCAAAAGAATTTACGTAGGGAATGATACACTTTGTACAGGGTAAATCCCATTAGTTGCAACAGGTTACAGGTTCTTTTCCATGTGCGTGATATGTTTGTGTAATGCGACCAAAAGGGGAACTAAGCAAAACTGGAAATGAGCTCCAAGAATTCAGCACAGTCATGCTACCAGTTCGTCTGGCCCAACCAACACCAGTTCGCATGCCAAGTGCCAAAAAGAGGTTGGACAAAGGGGGATGCCCGATAGAAGGCATAGTAAACGATTAGCGCGTGTGGGCATCATTTTTGTTTTTGGGGTAAAGATAGAGTTTTGTGTGAAGATTACTAGTATTTCAATTGCTCATTGTATTGTTTTTTTTCTTGTCGTCTGGTTTAATTGGCGGCTCTTTCCGATTATAATTCTTTATGATCGTGTTTATTATGGCATCAATTCAGTTGTGTTTGAGTCGCGAGACGCGAGACGCTAGACGCTAGACGCATATATCATGTACGAAAGTATGTACATATGTATGTGGTAATCGTTGAAGTGCGCAGAGCCGAGCGATATTCTGACAGTACCGAGGTATTGTCGTTGGTGTCTGGTCACAGGCCCTACCAGTACCAAATTCAATCGCGTGCTGTCGAGATGCAAACCAAGACTGTGAAATCGCTTAAAAACCGCGACTCAAAACCGTAACGCCGCCAATCAGTGCATAATTGTTAATAATCGAAAATATTATACCAAAAAAAAATTAATAAGATCTGGGCTTATCATTAGCATACCGAATCAGAGTGTGCATTAATATATATATACTGTAGGTAAATGAATAAAATTGGTAATAGTCTAGAGCTGGGGTACTTGAAAAGATTACGGCTCAATTGTTTTGTGTGTTCGAACGATTGTCAGAATACAAATACTATGTATATTTCACTTTCGAATTGCTTGTAATTTATTAATTTATGGATGCTTTTCCAGTTTCAATTGCCGCAAGTGTGCAATGATCAGATGCTCAATTTATCAAGCTGTAACTGCTGCAGCTTTTTTTTCAACCCATTTTGTGAATACATCTTGGGAAATATTGTTTTTTTTGATTGTTTGGTGGTTTATTCCAATTTGCCTTTATTAATTGTCGCAGTTTTGAGTGTTTTGAAATTGTAATAAATAACGGCGCAGCAATCGATCGCAATGACATTTAACTGTGAGATACAAATGGATTAAATTCATCAACCATTTACAGCCAACTGGATACGTAGTATTTCCTTTAACGAAAGTACAAAAACACGATCTCAAAATGTCTACACAACAAGAATATCCAAAGGATGGAAAAAAGCAGCGATCCAAACTGCCCGATTTGGGTGATTTCCAAGTGCGGAAAGCCAGTGGAGATGCCACAGCCGGACCTGATAAGAACTATACTTATTTCGATTTGGTAAGTTAGCTAATGTATATTAAGAGAAAAATAATAAATATTCATAAAATGCATTACAATTTCATGTGTACAAATTTAAAACGCAAATAATTACAAAAATATGTGCTATGAATTTCTACAATGTAGAGTGCTTGTAATTTTTCAATTATAAAACATTTTCTTAAATCAGTGTAACACAATTAGCAATGCGAATCATTTAACATGAAGTCTTGCCAATAACTCTAGTACTAGTTACAATTTACTAAAACTATTATTATCTATGTTAATCGAACAACATATATATGCATATTATTTAATTAGTTTCGCTATTCAACTGTTGGAGAGCGCTTTCTGCTCGCACTTAGCATGATTGTGGCGACGATAGCATCGTTTTTTATACCATACTTTATATTGATTTATGGTGAATTCACATCCTTGCTCATTGATCGCACTGTGGGCGAAGGAAGCTCATCGCCAACATTTATACTCGCACTCTTTGGAGGCGGCAAGCGATTGTAAGTAGTAAAATCCTTACTCATGGTAAGAACAAATCTTTAAATAAACTTCTGGCCTGTGTCCTTGTGTAGAACCAATGCTAGCAAGGAGGAGAATACACAGGCTATCATTGATGATTCGATTGCCTTTGGCATTGGCAGTCTGGTGGGCTCTGTGATAATGTTTATACTCATTATTATTGCCATAGATGTTTCGAATCGTGTGGCATTAAATCAAATCAACCGCATACGTAAGCTCTTTTTGGAGGCGATATTGCGACAGGATATGTCCTGGTATGACACAACATCGGGCACTAATTTCGCCAGCAAAATGACAGAGTAAGAACAAACAAAAGAATTCTTTCTTTATCATCTAGCTTATTTATTAAAACGATTCGTAGGGATCTGGATAAGGTCAAGGAGGGCATTGGTGAGAAGGTATGTAGAATCACATGGTATTGGTAAAAGACACTTGATTAACATGTTCTGTATACATCTTTTACTAGGTTGCCATTGTGACTTTTCTTATCATGACCTTTGTTATGGGAATTGTGGCCTCGTTTATCTATGGCTGGAAGCTGACGCTGGTAGTGCTTACTTGCAGTCCTTTTATTATAATATCCACTGCCATGGTGGCAAAGATTCAGAGCTCCCTAGCCGAAAAGGAACTAAAGGCGTACTCAGATGCTGGCAGTGTTGCCGAGGAGGTCTTTAGTGGTATACGCACTGTTCTGGCTTTTAGCGGAGAGCGCAAGGAGAACGAAAGATTTGCTAAGCTATTGGTGCCCGCTGAGGTCACTGGTCGCAAGAAGGGTCTCTACTCTGGCATTGGTGCGGGCGTCATGTGGCTAATTATCTACTGTTGCATGGCCCTGGCTATTTGGTATGGCGTTAATCTTATCCTGGATGATCGCGACCAGGAGAACCGCCAGTATACGCCAGCGGTTCTGGTCATTGTCCTGTTTGCCATCATAATGGGTGCTCAGAATTTGGGTTTCTCATCACCGCATGTGGATTCCTTTGGCGTTGCTCTGGGCGCTGCACGCAATCTCTTCAGGATTATCGATCGCAAGTCGGAAATCGATCCTTTGGTTGAGCTGGGCCTCAAACCGGATAGCATTACAGGACGTCTACGCTTTGAGGACATACATTTTCGTTATCCCTCCCGGCCGGATGTCGAAATCCTTAAGGGTTTAACTGTGGATGTCGAGCCAGGTCAAACCGTAGCCTTTGTGGGCGCCTCTGGTTGTGGCAAGAGCACAGTTATTCAACTAATGCAACGTTTCTACGATCCGGAACAGGGCAGCGTAAAGCTAGATGGTCGCAACCTAAGAACTTTAAACGTGGGCTGGCTACGCTCCCAGATTGGCGTGGTGGGTCAGGAGCCGGTCCTATTTGCTACGACAATCGGCGAGAACATCCGCTTCGGCAATCCGCAGGCTACACAAGCGGATATTGAGCGTGCAGCTCGGAACGCCAATTGCCACGAGTTCATCAGCAAGCTGCCCAAGGGCTACGATACCAAAGTGGGTGAGCGTGGTGCACAAATGTCTGGCGGTCAGAAGCAGCGCATTGCAATAGCCCGAGCTCTGGTGCGCAATCCAAAGATACTGCTGTTGGATGAGGCAACGTCTGCATTGGACCCCACCTCCGAGAAGCGTGTACAGGATGCACTGGAGCTTGCCAGCCAGGGACCAACCACCCTGGTTGTCGCCCATCGTCTATCGACTGTGACTAATGCCGACAAAATTGTGTTTGTTAAGGACGGCCGGGTGGCCGAGCAAGGTACACATGACGAGCTCATGGACAGGGGTGGTTTATATTTTGAGTTGGTAAACATTACTCGTCGCAAGGAGGCTACTGAGGGTGCGGATATGGTTAAAGTGCCACTGTCAAAACACAGGGAGGATGATATCATTCTCGATGATGACGAAGGGGTTGACGATGATGATGATGATGATGTTGATGATGAGGACATTGATGAAACTGCAGTGCCACCAAGTAACAGCAAGGACGATGTCTTTAGCGTCAGTTCACGCAGTAAACGTAAGTTTAACGAAATTCAACGGGCTACCTTTTGGCTCCCTATCTCATCCATTTCTACCGCAGGTCGCTCTCAGCGTCGCAAGAAGAAGAAGAAGCAGCAGGAAGATGAGCCCAAAATCACATTTATGCAGCTCATGAAACTAAATGCACCCGAATGGCGATACATATTGTGGGGCTGTCTAGCTGCAGCCATGCACGGCACAACCTTTCCACTGTGGGGTCTCTTCTTTGGCGACTTCTTTGGCATCCTGGGCAATGCGGATGAGGATCTGGTGCGTCACGAGGGCAACAACATTTCGTTTATCTTTATTGGCATTGGCGTTATGGCGGGCGTGGGCACAATGCTGCAAAGCTACATGTTCACAACGGCTGGCGTCAAGATGACTTCCCGCCTCAGGCAAACGGCCTTCAAGACGATTATGTCACAGGAGGTGGCCTTCTTTGATGATGAACGCAATTCCGTGGGTGCTCTGTGCGCTCGACTTGCCGGCGACTGTTCCAATGTGCAGGGGGTGAGTTTGAATACGCTTCTCTCAGTCACGTTTGTACACCAATAAAATAAACTTAGCATTTAGGAAAGCATAAATTTTGATTTAGGTCATTAGTGCTTGAGGGCTGTTTAGTTTTATTTGAATTACCAATTCATTTTTCATTCAAACCTTAAGTATAATGTCACTTGGACTTTTAATAAGGTTCTTAATGTCGACTGCATCGAAACTTTGTCCCATTTATAATACTTTTCTTTCATATTAATTTGTCATAAGCTCAGAGATTCAACCGTTTTTCACAGTGTACTTAAACATGCCTTTTCTCCATTCACAGGCAACTGGTGCACGTGTTGGTATCATGCTCCAGGCCGTGGTTACTCTAGCCGTGGGCATGATAGTTGGCTTCGTTTACTCGTGGCAACAGACGCTCTTGACCATTGTTACCCTGCCCTTCCTCTGTATGTCTGTTTACTTAGAGGGTCGCTTTATAGCAAAGAACGTGCAGTGGGCCAAGGCGGCCATTGAGGATGCCTCTCAGGTGGCCGTTGAGGCAATTGCAAATATACGCACTGTCAACGGTTTGGGATTGGAGCAACTGGTTCTGGAGCGATATATCAAGCAGATTGATCAGGTAGATATTGCTTCCCGCCGGAAGGTGCGATTCCGTGGCCTAGTCTTTGCTTTGGGACAGACGGCGCCATTCCTGGCCTATGGTGTAAGTCTCTACTATGGTGGTTTGTTGGTGGCCAATGATGGTCTGCCGTATGAGGATATTATCAAGGTGGCCGAAGCACTTATTTTCGGCTCCTGGATGCTGGGTCAGGCTTTGGCTTATGCTCCCAATGTACACGATGCCATCATCTCCGCCGGACGTCTAATGAAGCTGTTTGAGCAGACTCCCCTGCAGTCCAATCCACCACTTAATCCATACAACACAGCCGAGGTGAGTCAACAGCTGAATGCATTCGCAAGTACAAATTCTAATTAAAGTTTAATTCCTTAAGAAATCCGAGGGAGATATTGTGTATGAGAATGTCTGCTTTGAGTATCCTACGCGTAAGGATACACCAATATTGCATGGTCTGAATCTCTGCATCAAGAAGAACACCACAGTCGCTTTGGTGGGACCTTCCGGTTCCGGTAAATCCACATGCATACAGCTCTTGCTGCGTTACTATGACCCTGTCTCGGGTTCCGTAAATTTAAGTGGTGTGCCCAGCACAGAATTTCCACTGGACACGCTGCGCTCCAAGCTCGGTCTGGTGTCCCAGGAGCCGGTGCTCTTCGATCGCACCATTGCCGAGAATATTGCCTATGGCAATAATTTCCGTGATGATGTGCCCATGCAGGAGATCATTGAGGCGGCCAAGAAAGCCAACATTCACAATTTCGTAAGCTCCCTGCCACAGGGCTATGAGACACGCCTGGGGAAGACATCACAGCTGTCCGGTGGCCAAAAACAACGTATTGCCATTGCTCGAGCGCTAGTTCGCAATCCAAAGATTCTTATCCTTGACGAGGCGACATCCGCCTTGGATCTGGAGAGTGAAAAGGTGGTGCAACAAGCTCTTGATGAGGCAAGAGCCGGTCGTACTTGTGTCACAATTGCCCATCGACTGAGCACTGTGCGGGATGCGGATTTGATTTGTGTGCTCAAAAAGGGCATTGTTGTGGAGCAGGGCACCCACGATCATCTAATGGCCCTCAATGGCATTTATGCTAATCTCTACATGATGCAGCAGGTGTCCGGTTAACAAACAAACAAAATACACCTTCATCCGATTGTACTCAGTGTGGTAGTTTCTATTAGTTGCGTAGTCTTAGTTTAAATTTTAATTGTACATTGATTAAAGCTCCTAAGCATAAAGGTTTAAATTACTAAAGCCGACTGTCCACCATGGGTCCGGGATTGGCTAGAGCGTTCCGCCGCTCCTGTATAGCAAAGGTAAGTTTGCGAAAGGGTCCTAGCGGCAGTCCAAGTGACTTTAGATCAGCCTCCGTAAGCAGCATTAACGTCTCCAGATCGATCTCCTGTTTCTGAAAGCTATATAAAGTGAATTAGTAAGCCAATTGTGGTTCCTTCTGCTTTAATTATATACTACTTACACCGGCAAATACTCATCCAGTGCCCAGACGGTAAGGAAACGATGCAAGGCGCTGGCTGCCACTTCCTGTTCATCTTCATCCTCACTGTACACATCCTCTCCCTCACCTTCCGAATCCGAATCATCGGATAAATTCAAATACAATCGAGCCTTTCCATTACCGGAGCGTGTCTTGTTGTTATTGCTGCTGCTACCAGTGTTTCGCATGGTCGAGCTAGACATGTTGTCTACAGCATCCTGTGTCTGCAGCTGAAGCTGACTTAGTGCCGCTGTTACCGAACGCCTAAAGGCAATGCTGCCCAACATGGTAGGACGATCGAACAGTCCAATAGGTCGCTGCAGTACCAGCTCCTCATTAAGCTCTTGCGTCAGCTGCGCATCGCCTAGAATATCTGGTTGAGAGAAGGAGCGTGCCAATGCTGTGCTATAGCCGGATCTGCCTGCATCACGCTCAGTGTCATCGTCCACTTCGAAGACATCAGCGATCTTGCCACGCTTGCCGCTGCCATCCTCGTTCGAACTAAAAGTGCCCACATAGAGCACCTCCGAGTCGCGCTGCAAGCCGGTTAGCGATGTTATGGTTCTTTTGCCGTCCGGCTCCAGTTCCCGCACCTTAAAGCCACCATCGGTTACCGCTGCATGGGGACAAGCACTGGAGTGTTGTTGTTGTTTCGCATGTTGCAGCTGCTTTACTTGTATTGACGGCTTCTTTTGCCCGGTGCCCATGCGACTGGCAATAGTGGAGCCACCGCTGCTACTGCTACCACTGCCCACAAGATCACTAAACTTGGCACCGCTGCGCAAGGGTTGCGGAGCCACGGGTACAGTTGGTTCACGTTCTCGTGGTGTTTTATTTAGATTGCCCTGACTGGACCAAATCTTTTGCTTTAACGTAGATAGCATATTGCTGGGTTTGCTGATGCCTCCAAAGGCCTGACTTGGTTTTAGGTCATTATAATCATGCATCTGGTGGTGTTGTTGCTGTCTTTTCATATATTCCTTAACGCGCTTCTCGCAATCTTTTTCGGCTATCTCCTTGAGTGCCTTGGCCTTTTTTCTGCAATTAAATACAAGCTTATTAAACAACATTTGAAGGTCTTCACCAAATCTGCAAGCTTCGTTAAGTTAATCGATTTACTTTGCGTATGATATCGATATCAGTTTGAATTTTTTTTGATCAATTTGAATTTAGCGCTTACTTTTCGGTTGCTTCAAAGTTGGCTGCTGCTGCATCTAAATAACGTAATATCTCATCGCGATTATTAATAGCAGCCAGATCCTTTGCATTATGTCTATCAATATCCAAGGCATAAATGTTAACACCAAATTTGATAAGGAAATCGACGCAATGCAAATGCCCCTTGGCAGCGGCCAAATGAAGCGTTGTATTGCCAAATTGATCACACTTGTCTGGATCACCGCTGCCAATATTGATAAATATTATTAATACTTATTAACATAATCAAGTGTCATTTTCATACCCTCTGCCACAGAGCAGACGCAGTGCATCCAAACGCCCCTCAAATGCAGCCCACATTACCGGTGTCATTGAGTCATCGTCCTTGGCATTTGCATCCTTGCGAGTGGCTTCCTTCAGCACATCGAGCAGCCCATCCTTAGCAGCTCTGTTTTTGAGTGCAAAACAAAAACAGTTAATTAAACTTGTCTCGGGTAACGCAGATAAGATATGCGAAACAGTTCTTAATTGCATGTGTTATTGTAGCTTCAAAACTTACTTGTGAAATCGATCTGAAGACATTTTCACCGCTCTTATTTGTTAGTTGTTTCCATAGGCTGCTAACTATGATGAGCAATAGCAATATTGGGAATAGCCTTAAAGTTTTTCGTAAAAGACAAATTAGATATTTAATATTAAATGTGAATTTAAGATGGAACAAGTGCAGATTTGTGTGTATAGAAACCGTTATCATCATTAAACTAATTGTTCTTTTTCACAGTCAAATGCATTTATGTTTCTTTCTTTTAAGTTACGCTAAGTAAGCCTTTTGTTGGTTTTCAAATACCCGAAAATAAAATGTTGTAAATCGTCTAAAAATACTTTAACAAAGCACATTATTATTACATAAAAACTTTTAATACACATTTATTATTTTTAATTAACTATGAAAGAGCATCCTGATCAGCATCTTGCCCTTACACTTTTTCCAACCGCTGAACGAGACATTTGCATCGAAGAGAACCCTTTTTATAAACCTTATGAACCCACCGATTTGTGCCTCTGGACGAAAAAAGTGAAAGCAAGCCAAAAGCAGTTCACATTTAAGGAGCCCGTATTAAAATGTTTGCTGGGATCAAAGTCAACGTGCCTTAGGTGGCTTAAATGCTTACCAACTAATACCACTGAAGATGGGGAGTGTGATAATAAAGATAACTGGGTTCTGTATAACAAGAGAGAAGCAAATATGGCGACATTCAATGCCATTTACAACATGAACCATCTTATAAGTGAATGTGAGGAGATCGAAGATGGGATTTATGGATCGTACGCTTCTTATTGGATACCCTTGCTCAAGAGAATGTCTGCCATGGCAGAATCAATGTATATCTGAAGGAACATAGATACTAACGAGATATTTGTTATAACAGTAAGCGCAAAAAATTCACACGCTCTGAGTTCATAAATGTAAAAATCATGTCTATATGACACTTTCAGTGAAGTGAAAAGGAAAAGCTCAAGGTATATACATATCAACAAACATACGTTCCGGTTGGAGTTCATTCACACACAAACATATACATACATATATAAAAACTATACATACAGTTGGTCACATAAACTTGGCCAAAAGAAATTACTTGCATGTGTATTAACAATGTTGTACACATACCTAATAACAAGTTCACTCAACCTTGTTGGTTGGTTTTGAATTGCCCAAAATCCAAACTAGTAGATTCGTATGAAGACGCACTCAACCATTGACTAATATAACTTTTTATATTATTTGGCAAAGTTCACACACGAAATTGTTTTCCAACAACTTGACACACAAAACAAAAACAAGCAAAGAAGTTAAAGTTTGCTTTCTGCGATCAGTGAAATTATTGAGCGTTAGCACTTTCAGCCGCGTCAATTGTTTGTTGGTAACTGAAACTAAAGTTGGCTTAAAACCGGGAGCGAGCGAGCACAAGTGCCCAAGAGAGCGCGCAATTATGTATAGAGTTGCCAAATTGTATGTGAGCTAAGCTACAGATTGTAGGCCGACTATTGAAAATAAAAATTTTGAAAAAAGGGTCTTAAACTTTTTTGTTAAACAAACAAACATAAATGTAAATCAATTTGGTGCAAATAACAAATGTAGCAGCTTTTTTATTACCTATCGAAAGAAATAATACGCAAGCAGCAACCGAGCAAACCAGTGCGATTAATTTATGTCGCACAGCCAGCCCTGTTTTAGTTCGAACTTATCGATACATAATTGCGATAGTTATTTTAGGGTCAGCAATTCTGCAGAAAAACAGCCTCGTAAAACACAAAACCTTTTGATATAAATAAATAAATAAGGACTTAACAAGATGGATAACTATCGCCGTGTAGTGCAAAACAATAGAAAAAGATGTGAAATCTACTAAGTTGACAAATTCACGCACACACGCTTTGTGGTGGTTGGCTGACTATTACAACTGCATATGTATGTATACATACATACAAATACATACACATGAGCTTGCGTAGGAGGTATCAAAATAACAACAGCAATAGCAGTAGCAGCAGCAGAAGGAGCAACAGCAACAAGAAAGAAGTCATCTTCACCATATGCTCGATGCATCTATGGTGCGTCGTCAGTAAATACGTTCCATGGGAATTCCAGTGCCAATGTCAAGCAGTCAAAGCAAGCTAACGCTAGCTAAGTAATTGACAATATCATTCAATAGCCTTCCCCAGCCTCTAAGTAACATAGCCATAGCCCTTATAGTAGACAGTAGCCAATTTCAAGGCATAACAATTAATATTAGTAACATCAATACCGATACCTCTTACTGACACTCATTCAGTCAGTTTAAAAACAAGTGTCAACTACACATATATAAATACACGCAAACACACACATACACACAAACACACGAAAAACAACAACAGCAGGCAGGCAAAATATTGTTAAAGCTAAGTGCCCGCTGGAGAGTGTGCAACGCACTATGGGCAATTGCCTGAAATGCTTCCAGTCGTCGTCTGCCGCACCAACGTTGCCAACCAGCTGCTCGTCCACACCAAACGCATTGCACCATACAAACGCCAACAGCTGCCAAGCGGCGACCAGCATTGGCAACTGCTACGATATCGTTGGACCCAATGCAAATGATCGTTGTGGTAATTACAACGACAGGCCACGCGGTAAGCCTAAACGAGCTCTTTCTCTCCCAGCTTCCTCCTCTTAAGCGTTTGTAATTGTGTCTTTGCAGAAACCGATGAATTGCTCTCTAATCGAACTCCACTCAAGCCAGCAAATAATTGTGATACTAAGCGTAATAGTTTTAAGTCCTTGGGCTTGCTTAATGGAAGTGGGCCAACTATGAGCGAAATTATAACAACTGGTATGTAATGCCATAACAAAGGAGCAACAGTTATTCATGCCAAGAATGTTGTAAAAATTTTAATTTTGTTATTTGTTTGTCGTTTGGTTTTATTGCAGCAGTCAAGGAATCAATGGAGGTGTCACATCAAACGCTAAACAAACTATTCGATGTGTACAAAGATCCAGATGATGAAGATATGATACTCACTGACGGCATTGAGCGTTTGTGCAATGATCTTAACTATCAGCCCGATGAATTTGCAATACTTGTGCTTGCCTGGTGCCTGGACGCCTCACAGATGTACCGCTTCACCAAAACGGAATTTATTGATGGTCTGCACAAGATGCGGGCGGACACAATTGAAACCATACGCCTAAGACTTGAGCAAACAATCGAGATGCTAGTGGTGGACTCGGAGATGTTCAAGCAGCTCTATCGCTTTACCTTCCGGTAAGTCTTTACATATTACATTATATATCAATAATACTCATATATAATATTTGTACTTTTAGTTTTGGCTTGGAGCCGGATCAGCGCGTTTTGTCGCTGGAAATGGCAATCGATTTGTGGAAACTTGTGTTCACTGTACAAACACCTGATCTCTTTTCAAACTGGGTAATCTTCCTCGAAAAGCATCCGAACATACGCCGCATACCCAAGGATACATGGAACATGTACCTCAATTTTACTGAACAATGTGATATAGAAAATTACGATGATACCGAAGCGTGGCCAAGTCTCTTCGATGACTTTGTCGAATACGAAAAGAATCGTGCGCTCGAAGTGGCCGTCCACGATGATGACAACAACAATGACGATCCATTACACAGCCAAGTGAAGCCCGGCGGCGGCGAGACGCACCACATGTCATAGTTTAAGATGCAGCCAGTAGCCAAACACATATACATATAACCGTTTAAAGGGCCAAGCAGCAACCACAACGTTGAACTCGCCAATAGAAATTTAAAGCTCTATCATTTTCATTCTTTTTCTAGCGATATTCATTTGTCTGCTCTTTCTCTATCCAACTATCAATCTATCTGTTGCTGCTGTATTAGCAAAACGCTTCACATTTTGTATAAGTTGATTTTGTAAAAACAACAACAATAGCGACAACAACAACAACAGACCAATGTAGTCGGATCTAGGCAACGGTCAAAGATCTACGATGCGGTGCTGGCGCTGCTTAAAGATGATTCATAACCACGACGAACAACAATAACAAATGCACACACACACACACATAGACAGGCAGTCAGCCAGCTAGATGATAATTTACCTTTTGCAAATATTTAACGCATAGCAGCAAATAGGGCAATGGACGCATTTGTTTATACATATAAATTAAAGACTTATCAACAAGAATTTTGAAAAGCTCAATCATACGAAACCACATGTGTATATATGTACTAATAATGACTTTGATCAGTAGAGGAGCAAACATGTTTTCAATGTGTGCAAAAAATCGTATAAACATTAGAAATATATTAAAAAGATTGCAACGTTTTATGGCACTTTAACTATTTAATTGCATATAATTACATACTTAGTTCTAAGTAGTGGATGTGAATTAAATAAACATAAACTAAACTAATGCAAATACATTACAAAACTGTTCTCATTTCATGTACAATTACCAATGCTTCAATCATACACACGCAATTTAATAGATCTGCTAAAAAAAAATTAATACATTTTTAATTTAATCGAAAGCGAGTTCAATAAAGCAGTTTTCCATGACGGACTGACTGGGTGACATAAAAAACCAGAACATATTAATAATAATAGTTAGAATGAACAAGTTTTCTTAAAAAATAAAGAAACTTACTTTAAAAACTTAATTTTTAGATCGTTTGTATGCCATTTAAATCATTGGAAAGGGTAAAAACATTTTGTTTAAACTTAAGCTTAATGTTAACTTGCAACGGCTCATTGTATTATGAGTATGTTTGTATGTATTTGGGCGGCTGTTTTGTCAGTCCCATACGACTACTCATTATCGATAGTGCTATCGATATATTTTGGAGCTAGTCGAGTTTTCCAGTGATGTGTTGATTGTTTTGCATCACAAATACTTTGTAGATATGTACGTATGTACAAACGTATCTACTGCATATTGATAAAAATTGTAAAAATCCACTTGCTTATTAGTTTATAGGCCCTGATGAGTAAGTAGCTGTCTAAAACGATTAACCCAGTTGTGAAGCGGAGAGTCAGCACGCAGCTGCTTGCCGAAAATTGCGCATGTAGTGAAATTGATTCACGATTTGACATTGAAAACACAAATGCGATGGTGTGGTGGGCGTAGAGCAAAGGGCAAGAATAAGCAGCAGTAGCAGCGGAAAACGGAAACGGTCGATCAAAGGACATCAAGCAGACAGCATGCCCTGTGAGAGTTGTGGCGTTGAATTTACGGTATTCCGCCGTAAACGCAGTTGTTTCGATTGCAGGTAACAAATGTTTAATGATTGTACATACGTACGTACGCATTAAGACGAAATTGGCCAATTACAAATTTGTTATTGTTTTGCCAGACGATATTATTGCAATAACTGTTTGACTGCGACGGTAGCACGTCGCTGCCAGCGCTGCGCAATATTTGCACAACGGCCGCTGCAGCGCACGGATCTATTAAAACTGAAGCCAAAAGATTTAATATTCTATTTGCAATCTAAACACATTTCCACTGAGGGCTGCCTGGGTGAGTCATTGCTATAATGATTATACATAAATAAATGCACGGTCTGTTTATTATGCAATTTAAATGTTTGTATTGCAGAAAAAGAGGAGCTTGTCGGTCTCGTGCTGACGCATGTTGCACAGTCGGATCGCGAATCAGGTCGCCCGCCCCATAATAGTCCTGGACGTGGCCAAGCCAATCCCATGGATAGTCTAAAGCAAACGTGCCAAAATTTCTTCACCAATCTGAGTGACAATATCAGTGATTCCCTGGCGTCTTTCGACACCAAATCTAGCGCAAAATCATCAGCGGAAAACAGTCGTGCGAACAGTCGTCATGCATCCCATGACAATGGAGGCCCATCGACGCCATCGCCGCCCTCGCACATATTCGAGCAGCCACGCGTGTCGACGCGCGAAATACCTACATACGCCAGTGCAGTTAATGGCCCGACACAAGTGACACTAACACGCAACCGCACAGCAGTTAGAGGCAACTCCACAGAGGTGGCGCATGTGCATGTCAGTCCGTCAACCTCGTCGACGCACACGACTACATCGCCCACAGCTGCTCAGGAGCGTATTTCCGCTGCAGAAGCTGTCAGGCTGTCGTCAAATGATGATCCGGACAATTCGGAATGCGAGTGCTCGGATGAGGAGATAATGAATACATTTAGTGAACGCACATCGTTTAAGAACAGTGATAATAGCGCTGGACAGGCAAGCCTTAGCCGACCGCCACTGGAGACAAGCTCTGCGGGACTGAGCGTGACGGCCACAACAACAACAACAACCACAACAACAACCACAACAACAACTGCAACCACTACGAATAGCACCAGTCCGGGCTATTCGAAACAGGGCTCGCTAAGCTCCAAAGTGGACGCATGCGGAGCAGATGCCTCCTCGCAGTCTAGTTTTGAGGAACTCGGCGCCATTGGTGGCATTTCGGATGAGAGCAAAGCAACAACCGATACCAACAGCAGCAATTTGGATCAGTGGCAATTGTTGGAGCAAACAGCTCCAAGCGGCAGCCAAATGATGTTGCAGGCAACACCCACGCAGCCAGGGAATACCGAAGATGAAATTCTGGAGGTAACCGTACGAAATGAGCCCGGCGAGGCGCTTAACATTGAGCAGCGCACTGTCAACGTGCCGCTGGTGCCGCAACGCACCAAAAAGGTAACCCGTCGTCGATCCGATGGCTACCTGAACCGTCGCCATAATTCCAGTGATGATGAGTCCCCAGATGCTATCAGCGGGCTAGCCTTAACTACTCTCAGTGAACAACCCGAGCCGGAAACGGTGCGCACCAGCTGTCAGCGTTGTGGTAAGAACAAAACAAATATACGGCGACATGTGGAAAAGATGCGGCGCCATTTGGAGAACTCGCAAATGTCGGAAGAAGACATTAAACGAGAACTTAAAGAGTTTCTAAGCTACCTGGAACAGCGCACCAAATCTGTGGATTGCTCCGAAGCCGATAGCCACGCCGTTTCGCCACTAAGCGGCACAGAGGCAGGCAGCTTGGCGGCTGGCGGTGCTGCTGGTCTGCCCATAACGCCAACCATTGAGTTCTCGCCCACGCAGGATGAGAACGAAACACGTTGGGACGATGACGAAGGCATACATGTGTATGCCTCACCGTTGGGCTTTGAGCCGCCCAACTGCTTGGATTCACGCTTCGTAAACTTGGAAGACTTTGAGGACCTGTAAGTAGATAAAGTACATTGTGTTCGTGCATTCTTGTTGATGTTTTGTTGCTACCCACAGAAAAGACTTGGAGAATTTAACGGTGAAACAGTTAAAGGAGGTGTTAATGTTGCATCGTGTTGACTATAAAGGCTGCTGTGAAAAACAAGAACTGCTTGATCGTGTGAGCAGGCTATGGAAAACGATGCGCACAGCTCCAGGTCTCTTCTTTCAATCTCTTTATTAAGTCAGACTTTTAATCTTTTGTATGTTGTTTTAATTACAGCGGTTGAGAAACTTGCCACTGATGAACTGTGTAAAATATGTATGGATGCACCGATCGAGTGCGTATTTTTGGAATGTGGACACATGGCCACTTGCACTAATTGCGGGAAGGTGCTAAATGAGTGCCCGATTTGTCGACAATATATTGTACGTGTTGTAAGATTCTTTAGGGCGTAATTCTAAATGTCAGCCCCATAGCTTTGCTTATTATGGTTTTAAGTGTAAGACATGACAAGTTTAACGTATTATGACACCAGGGTTTGGTTTGCCACCAGCAAGGCCAAGTAATTGATAATCTGTGCACGTATGTACATACATCAAACGAGTGTATGTAAAAATTGAAGCGCACAGAATGTGCTATATTTAAACCGTCGTAAATGGGGCAACATCATGTATAGTATATTGAATGCTCAACGATTGCAGACGAATTATAACTGTTTCCTTAAAGCTCTTTGCAGGCAATTGACAATTGTTTTAAGTTAGTCCCAAGAAATACAACTTATAAAGTCTGTATACTTATATATTTAATTTGTGAAACAGTTTGCTATTTATTTTCACTTATTTTTCCTCGTTGTTTATGTTTGTGTATGTGGACCGAGTAAAAGTCTAAGTTAAGATAACATTCCTTAAAAAATTGTATATTATGGAATCTATTAAATAACTACGTTGTAAAACTCGTCTAGATGCGCGTTTACATCAATAAATTCGAACATTTTAATTTGAGATCGACCAGCAATTATTTTAAATTTAGCGCGATTGGCACATTTATCGCTTATCGATTAACACACAGCGCCTTTACCACACTGTTGCCTTAAGCGCACTTTGCGACACTGGCAGTTTGTTTTTAAAAGCAATTGTTTAAAACTTTTTTGGTGTAAATTCTCACAAAACAACAGTCTTTATTGCAAACTAAACGATAATTGCCTAATAGTAAATGACAAGAGCTAGTGGTTAGCCTGATGACTAGAATAGATTAATGCCAGGGAAGCTGTCACATGGTATTCAACTTCGACGCACACGCAAATCCAGTGGCGTGGGCGTGTCCATTTCCATATCCATGGAATAGTCCTCACTGTGTAGATAGCGATATGACTGATGCTCCTGCGCATGCACCCAGTACTCAGATGAAGCATATTCGCTATGGTGCTTCGATCTTTTCAAATAATCGCTTGCCGCATTTTCGCTATCGTTTATGTCCATATAGTAGGGTGTAGCACTAGGTGACGCTGCGACTATGGGCGCAGAGTGTAGCGGCAGGGGCAGTGGCAAGCAGGTGTACGGCACCTCGCTGGCATCCAGCAAACAATTGGAGGCGCTCTGGCTAGCAATAAGTTGAATGCTGTGCTTAAATGTCTTCACATGTTTGCGCAACGACGAGGGATCTGTGTACCGTTTCTGACAACCGGACACCTTGCACACATAAGGCTTTTCCATTGAGTGTGTGCGTGTGTGCTTAAAGCGATCCGATGAGTTGGAGTAGGCCTTCTGGCAGCCTTCGTAGTGGCACTTGTAGGGCTTCTCACCCGAATGCGAACGTATGTGTATTTTGAGATTTTCGGCACGTGAAAAGGACTTCTCGCACAAATGACAGCGATGCGGTTTCTCCTTGGTGTGTGTGCGCACATGCACCAGCATCTTGTAGCGTGCATTGAAGCCACGTTCACTGCGTTGACAACCGTTCCAGTGGCAATAGTACAGGCCATCTGTTATTGAGGCAATCGCATGAAGCAGTGTTACGTGTTGAGCGAGTGCCTCCAAAGATTCAAAAACTCTAGGCAAAAGCAAAATATCAATTAGTATACGTCGCAGCGACTAAAATTTAGTATTCTGTTTCTTACCTGCCGCATTCCTGCCAATTGCAGATAAAGTCACAATCGCTGCTGCAACTGCTGTGCTCGCTGCAGGATTCCGTGGGTGTGCCGGATGGAGACATTACACTCTTGCTGCACTTCATAATGACGCTCTGTGTGCGTGTAGCACAATTGGATTCCAGCGGGACAGCAGAAACAGTGTTGTTGCGTGGTGGTGTAGTGGGCGGTGTGGGAAATCTGAAGTACTGATCACCCAGCTGCCAGCTGGTCGACGATCCTGCCTGTTGAGCCACGTACGGCGGCGTATGGTACGGCTTATAGTAGTTCCTCGACGGCAACTCGTAGTACTCACTGCTAGAGCAAAAAGTAGGCTTTTGTACTAATATATCCATTGTTGGAGTTATTTTTTGTATAGGTTTTATTTCTGTCTTGGTGAAGCGTTCGCCAGTGCGATTGCCAAACGAATGAGCTGCTCGCCTGCAGACATTCGTGTAATATTGAAAAGCTGATTCGTGATAAGCAAACGCTTATCAGCGCCCGAAGGCTGTGCACGTAGACAGGCAACAGAGAGGGTAGCAGACGTAGAAGAGCGTTTAAAAAAAAGCAGGGAGAAAGATAGACGAACGAAAATTCGCAGTGAAAATCATCATTTTGGCCAGAAGGGATTGGTATGTGGCAGTTGGGCAAGTACGTGCAAAGTGGGTTACTTATCGCAAAAACGTACAAGTGAAAAGCATCGGTCTAGCCACCCCATGGAGTCATGTGTGTGGGCAATGATCAACAAAAGCAGACGCAGCCGCAACCGCTCCAATGGGGGAAAGAGGAAAGAGGGATCGAGCGATCGTACAATCGCATCGGATTGCACTTCGTACTCTCGTGAAGGCTTACAGCGCACACAGTGGGGTCACTCAGTGAAATCCCCCACCAGCTGTGTGACCGTGTTACGCTCCCCCATACAGATAAAGCGACGCAGTTGCCGGACGCTTATCGTTCGAGACCGGGCTAAGTCAGCACAATGTACTGAGCCACATGCCTTTCGTATCTTTCCTTTACCGTAAAGAGTTTTACGCGACGATGACGATGACGCTGGTGTTTTTTACCAACATTGTTTCAAGCTTATCATATCAATGGGGCAATTTCACAAAACGTCTACACACTCAATGTTTACCTTATTCATTGAGCTGAGAAGGCTAGCATGTGGCAGTGGGTACGGTGTAGATTGGGGGTATCTCTCTGCTGGGTGGTTAACTTTATCAGATAGAACCGCCACAGTCTAGCCATGCACACACAAACATGCTGATAGGAAGTGATTCACATGGACATTTAGCTGCTGCCGTTACTCCCCATTCTTTGCTTATATAAGCGAGGCAACCGCATACTCGGAAATGTGACATCAGTGTCTGTCCCTGTCTATCGTATCACTTGCATGGGCATATGGGCATTGAATGTCATTCGGATTGAAGCAGGTGCCGTTGCCGCAAAGCGACGCCAGGTTGTAATCGAAGTGCGCAAAAATCGAGACAACCAAAAGTCATGATTTATTTATAGATAACAATTACAGATAGTGCGACGACCACCACCTATTGTCCCTATAGGGAATGCATGAACTCTGTACTTGTAATAAAACCGTACATAAAGTACAGTTGCGTTCATTGAACAAAGCTTAAGAGATCGGCAGAAAAATCCATAAAATTAGGAATCGATCGTACTTCGATTATAATAAAATGATGCATTTTGTTAAGTAAAGGAAATTCTCGTTAAGTTAAGTTACAGATACTATTGTAAAGCAACATTCAATTCAATTTGTACCCGAGAATATTAGACTGACCCCAATTTATTGCATGACATGCGCAACATTTTGTCATGCTATGAATAAAAAATGTTCGAAAATCCGGAGTTTCTCTACAGTTGAACTTTGTATGGCGAGAATAGCGCTTGATACGCGTTAAACATATTGAAAATGAGTGTTCAGAAGTTCATCCCAAGATACTTTCACCAATCATGCCCATTTTATAGAAAAAAAGGCTTTTAAAAACACAAATCTTTTAGAGGTGAAAGTGTGAGCATCACAAATCCATACTATATGCATATTTCAAATTGAATTCGTAACGAAAAAAACAATTCCCAGCAAGTACGCCATACTTAAGTACTTGAGACAGGCAAGCAGGTTAATACACAATAACCGCTTCGATCCGGTTGCGTTGGAACTGTCATATAATGATGTTCAATATTTCTATCAAATTATAACAACATACTTGAACTGATAACGGCTTGGGGTCTTTCTGGCTGGTCGGCTAGCTGGCAAAGGTGCCAACTGAGCGCGATAAGGCGCCAAGCCACATTTGGGGCGTGCGCTCAAAACGGGGCTTTGGGCTACAACTTGGGCTTTATCGGAGTGCAGTTGAGAAACGGAGAGCGCAAGCCGGCAAAGATCAATCACAACTTCGCGAGTGTCTCTGGCGTTGATTATCGAACTGAGCACAAGACATTGCTGATATGTGTGGGTGCTTTGTTTACAAGCCTGCAATGGTTAATTGCCGACTGGCTGGCGACAATAGCTGGCAATCTATTGCCTGGTCAGCGCCGAAGCAGACGTTCAAAGTCCAAAATACACACACGCAACAGAAACAAACAAAACAAATAAACAAAATATCAACTATCCATCCCAAAATGCTTTGCCATGCAGCTAACTCATGTGGCTAAAATGTTTGCCCAGACTTTTTTCTGTTATTGTTGTTGTTATCGATAGGGCCAACATGAGTTGGTCAAAAACGAAATGGAATATCACCCAAAAAGGCGGCGAAGCAGACCTTCCAGCTTGCTGCTAGCACTTATTATTTATATGTTTTATAACTGATACTGTAGCTGACAATATCTCGTCTAGACAGTGTATTTTTAGTACCCGAAAAATGTAATGAAAAAAATATATACATTACTATTAATCGTTTACCAAAAGTTTCCATTGTTGTGTATTCGAATTGGTTCTATTACAAATGGCAATTATTTAACTGCAAGAAGCTTATACTTTTTGGTGTTAACTTGATCATAAGTCGAATCAGAAAAGCTGCACATAAAGAGATCTTTAAAACATTTTTTAAAAAATTTGAACACGCAACGTCAGGTCATTCATTAAATAATTTACTAAACTTCTTAAGGAATAAGGAGATGCAGAAAATATTAGATAATAAAAGTCATAAACACATTTTTAAAATAACAATCGCAAGTAAAAGAAACGAAAATAAAAACATAAACAATAATTTAATTAGGCAATTTAGCATTATTTAATCACTTATTTGACAATTTGTCTGTGTTCTTCTGCTATTTCTCGGAATCTTTATTTTTTTAAACTGATGCAATTCCTGGAATCAATTGCATGTTTGGAAACACACACACTCATACAAAAGTTATTAAGCACAAAAGCCGAAAACGTAAGAAAACAAACGCACTTAAGGGCTACATTGCTTAAGCACTATTTAGCCGTTTGTTAAGGTAGTCGAACTTACACTTAAAGTTGTTGAATAAAAGCGATTAGGAAACGAATTTTTGCGCACGTTTGAACTTGTGACGCATATTGAACTGTGTCTACTTTGCTGGGCCTGCCTAAGCTGGCGCTTGGAGCACATCTCCAGTGTAGTCCGTGGGGTCTGTGCACCAAAATAACACCAAAGCATTGACCCACACGGCGTAAGCGGTGAGCATATGCATGTGTGCCATAAATACATATAATGTTCATAGAGAAATACAATGATTCGAGGATTTATATTTGCCCTTTTGGAAGTTGCTTTAATCACAATTGTATATAGTATATAAATACAGAAACTATGCCGCCTCACACGAACAACTTTAGATTTTGTTGCATGTAATCGACCAGCGCCTTTTCGAAAAGTGAACGCGTGATGGCATCCAATGGTAGATTGAAACTAACGTAAAACTGACGGTTGTAGCGTGTGCTTAATTTTGTTGCTAGCACCAGGGAATCACTTTGGCCGCTCTCGCCCATAAAAGTGGTGGATACAATTTCTTTGCTGGGGGCACGTGCCGGCATGGCTACAGCGAACTCATTCATACGTTCCGAGGCAGTGGCATTGACGAAAAGCAAGGTGCTGCCGTTCATCTTGAGGACACGTAATGTGCACTGCAGAGGGCCAGCATCCAGCGTAGCCTTATGCGATGTGAATGGTTCCAACTGCACTTGTTGCTTATTGGTCGCATCACCGGCTTCCGTTAGTTTTGTTGCCACACAGCTGTCCATTATGATTTTTCTTTTGTATTTACTCAACAGCTAAACGATGCGATGAGAGTAAACAGGAAAACGGCGTGTCCCTTGAATTATTATTGTGTTGCAGAAAATGCTCCTTTTTTGTTTGTCATTATAGTTCACTGTTGCCTTGGTTACAAGAAATCGACTGTCGGCGGTGTGTAATAGTTATCGATAGGTATCGTTTTATTTCAGTATTTTTGTCATATGTTGCAAAAACTGAGAAAACGTTGAGAGAATTAAGTATAGAAATAATCAGTTTTCAAAAAGCCATCTTTAACAAAACTAACTGGTGGTATCATTTAGACTAATCGTGGTATTGCTAAGTCGGCTACAATTCCAAAAGCAAATTAAATGTTAATATCTCTAACGAAATACACATTATTTTGAACAGTCATGAGAAGTTTCAGGGCTGCAATAATCAAAACAAACTCGGTTACCCGCCAAGTTGTAAGCGAATTCAACTAACATTTGTACGGCGAAATTATAAAAACAAACTTTTTCGCCGTTCGCAGTGTTGTTTTCAGTTTATTAAGGCTCTATTTCATGTTGGCGAGTTTTCGTATTGTTTTTCGAGTTAAAATACATATAGATTAAGTTATCGATGCTAACTCTGATTTATGAGCTGTGCAATGAACATTTACGATTATAAATATGGATAAGATTCTCGTTTATCTTGTGGATTTGAACTACTTATTTATTAATTGGTTGCAGGCTTGTGCCAACATCCAAAATATTTCAGAATTTGTTCCAGTTAAACTTTGTGACATGGAATTCACATTATACTTTTTTTGTTGTCCTTCAATGTTCTGTTTTTTGCCACAATAGTTTCGTCTGAAGTTTCAATTTCACTTAAAAAAATTTTAATATTCGTTTTTTGTGTCGAGTTAAATATCATTGTATTTATTGCGTTTTGAGTCTATTGCTGTTTTATTTATTGGTGATTAATTGTTAGTTGCTCGAGCTTGAATGAATATCAAATAATTTGGATTAACTTGTAGCTTTTGTTCTACTATAATTTGACTAACATTTGCAACCGCGATTTCAACTTTCGTCTTGTAATAGATATATATATATGTTGTAATGTAATAATGTGCTTATGTATTTTTTTTTGTTTTGTTGCTTTTTTTTATGTTGTTTTTTGTTGTTTGTAAGGTTAAATATTTTTGTTTGCTTTGCTTTAGCTGTTTGCGAATAAATATATAGAAGTGTTATACATATATAGTGTTGCGTGGATATTTTTATGCCGTTTTTGGGAGCTTTTAATCCTCATCGTCCTCAGATTCGGCTTCCTGCAGCCAAGTCAACCATGCGTTCACCTGGAACAATGCCGAGCCCTTGCCGGGATATTTGTCAGAAATTTCCTCCTTCCACAAAACAAATGCTTCCTCCTCAATGATCTCGGAATCATACAGATATTTGAACCAGCGACAGAGCATGCCTACATAATAATTATAATTAGAATCTTTTATGCTTGCATTTTTTTTTTAGCTTACTTACCCTTGGGGAAATTTTCGTTATAGCAGAAGAGCTGTAGGGCATAGAGTGCCATAAGTTGCAATTCGGTTTGGGCCAGGAAGGTTTGCAGCATTTGGCTGTAGGTCTCTAGCATGGCCTGTTCCTTTTGTGTGACGGACTTTTCGGGATGCTCCTTGGGATCAATGTTGTTGGCCAGAGTTGTCTCCTTGGTTATATATTTGACCACAACGGTCATGAGGGACTGTATAAAGCCCGGATCCTTGTAGTATTTGTTGTCCACATTGGCCTTGATCCATTTATAGAAACCATTTGGATTTGGATCGCTCTGAAGCTGCTTAAACATCTCAGCCTGCACCTTTAGCAAGGGATAGAGGAACGATAGCTGTCGATCCTCAAGTATTTCACCCAACCGCTCCTTACTGCGATCCACCTCCGGCAAACTGTTCATTAAATCAATCTTGCTGGCACGGAACTTTTCCTCCAGCGCTTCCTTGCCAATCGTTTTGTGCAGTTGTTGCAGCACCAGCAAAAACAATGGATAATGCTGTCCATTGTCAGTGTAGTTAGCAATATCAGTTAGCTTAATTAATGCCGGCTCGCAAACAGTTTTACACAGTACCGAGGCGACCAGTGCAGTTATTCTGGGATTCAGTGCCTCGCGCTCATTCATTTTGTTGACCAATTGCTTGAAGATTTCAACGATAACATTCGGCTTAACGATGTTCTGTTTGCGCAGTGTCTGTAGGAAGCGCACGATACGCTCTAGATAGACATCGTTCACACGATCCAGTACCTCCATTAGCAGATTGAGGCATACATCCTTAAGCGATTTCTCCGGCAGTTTTAAGTCTACGAAACCATCAACTAGTTCGGTAAACTTATCTGGTTTAGTGTTAATTTTTGTTTCAGTTTCAGTATCATTTTGGCCTTCCTCTATGGTTACTTCAATTGTAATTGGAATTTCATCATCGTCCTTTTGTTCGTCATAGTAGAATTTCTCCTTAAAATACACAATGGCCTTTTTGGTTAGCTCCTCCTTGCTGGGTCCCTTGTCCTTTTTCTGCTGCTTGTTAGAGCCAGCTCCGGAACTCGAGCCAGATGGCGTTGTGGGTCGCTCGACGGCAGCATTCTTTGAGCTAGTGCTCGACTGCTCTTTGTTCTCACTGACTCCAGATGTTGCTGTTGTTGCTGCAACTGTTGCTGGTATCTTCTCAACATTATTCTCAGTCGTAGCTGTGCCAAAATTGGGCGACGACGACGTTGCCTTAAGGCTTTTTACCGCTTGTTGTTGAGCCGTTGGCATATTTCGATTATCGGATCCATATTCAGCCGAAGGTGTTGACGACGGACGTGTTGGATTATTCATTAGATGTGATGTGGGTGTGCCAAGCAGTGGATAATGCGAATTGGACAGCTGCGATGTTGACTGCTGCTGTTGTTGCTGCTGCTGCGATGAATTGCCGCTAGGTGGTGTTGAGATCGGCAATGTGGCCGGGAATTTCTGATTTTGCGAGGCGGCGCGGAACAGCAATGAATTGGCTGCCGGGCGCATCTGTAGATTTTCAACAGAATCTTGGTTGGTTGTGATCAAATTGCGCTTGAAACGCGGTGCCAACTCCTTGCTGCCCAGTAGCATTTGATTATTGCCACCGTATTGGCCATCGTTATTGCGCTCATTGTTGCGATCGTTGTTCCTGTGCGAACCACCACCGCTGCCGCTACGCGAATCATCGCGATTACCGCCTCCGATATTGCTATTGCCAGCAGCGCCACCGTTCTGATTGCTGTGCTTAGTACTGTAGCGATTGTTGTAATTGCCACTGCCGCCGCTGTTGTTACCACCGCTATTGCCACCCTGGTCGCGATTATTGCGATCCCGATTATTGTATTGACGATTGTCACGATCACGATCCCGATTGTTGCTAGTCACGAATCTGCGGATAGAGATGCAAATTATAATAATAATACTCGAATTAGCATTGATTAGAGATTAAAGTGAACAAGTGGACAATGTACTGGTACTTACGGTGAAACGATGGGTGATGCTCCCGTAACGCTTAGACCGCTAAACATGTCATTGTAGCTGCCTGGCTGTATATTGAGATGGAAACGATTCATCCAGCTGTCGCCGTCGCGATCATTGTTGCGCATATCGCGATTACGATTGGCGAATGGTGTGCGTATTATTGAGTCATCGTCCGAGCGTATTTGCTTTATGGGGACGGGTCCCTCGGCGCTGCCGCCAACTTTGCGGGGTATCCAGTTATTCTGGCGCAATTCGATAACATCCTTTAGCATGAAGCGTATCCTTGGCGGATATTCAGTTGACTGTGAACGACGTTCCAACTTCTTGAAGTACTGGTTCATCAGCTCTTTGCCCTGTTCTGAATCCAAATTCTTGCCGCAAGTCTTGAGCAATTGAGCCAGGCATTCCATGTCCTCGCACATCTCTTGCGCACCGGCCGTACGCTTCTTCTTCTTATCCAAAAGCTCCATAATGCACGTATGCAATACATTCTTCGATAGCATATCCAACTTATTGAGCTCTCCAATGAACTTGACATTGCCCAGCATACGCTGTTTGGCCAAATGGCGTCGCTCCTCCTCGTCGGCTTCATTTTCGGGCGGTGGACGATTATCGTTTGCCTCGTCACGCTTCAGGCGATTATTGAACTTGTCACGACAGACGGCAATGAGAAGACGCAGAAATGTGCACGAATTGTTTGGTTCCTTTTCGAATGATGGCGCTTCCTCGGACAAACGCTTGCACAGCTGTGCATACATAGACGAGTATTTGGGCTCGTCCAAGGCTTTATCGAAGATTAGCAGAATAACACCATTTAAAATGACAATTGAATTTAGATCAAGTTTAAGTAATTCGTCGCATAGCTCTTGGAACTTCTCCGGTGTTAGTTTGTTAAGGATGCCACGCACACGCCGAAAAACTGCATCATTCTTTTCGCTTTGGGTGAGGCCATGCTGTGGACGCAACGATGGCGGTATCCAGCGGCCAGTAATTTGTTGTTGTTGATGCTGCT
Source organism: Scaptomyza caliginosa (assembly GCA_035044725.1). NCBI lineage: Eukaryota > Metazoa > Arthropoda > Insecta > Diptera > Drosophilidae > Scaptomyza > Scaptomyza caliginosa. The sequence goes on from JAWNNR010000317.1 coordinate 654,392, forward strand.
GCTGTTGTTGTTGTTGAGCTGCAGCTGATGCTCCAACACTAGCACCACCACCTCCTCCAGTTGTTGATGGTGGTGGAGTTGCCGATTTAGCTGGCAACAGTTGTTGGGGTCCTTGTTGTTGTTGTTGCTGTTCCTGCTGCTGGCTCGGTCCACTGTTGTTTCGAATTCCGCGCTCGTAACGATCGTCGTTGTTGCTCGTTCGTTGATTATAACGATTTGGTGCGTGTCCGTTGCATTCTAGACTGCTGGCGCCACCGCCACTGCTATAGCGATCCTCTGCGTAACTCTGATCTCGATTATCCCTGTCCCTTTCTCTGTAGTTGTCACGGTTGCTGCTGGTATAGTCGTCGCGATAGCGTCCACTCAGGCCGCCATTGCCATCGTTGCGTTGTGATCCGTAGTTGGATTTGTTTGGATTACCGCTAACCGATGATAAGTTGCCGTTGTTGCCACCGCTGCTGCTGCTGCTGTTGCCGTAGTGACGCTGCTGTCCGCTGCTGCTGCTGTTGTTGTGGCTGCCACTGTTGCCATTGCCATTGATTGTCTCGTAGCGTGAGCTGCTGTTGCTGCCGCTGCCACCGCCGCCGCCGCCGCCGCCGCCGCCGCTATTGTTGTGGGAGCGATAGTTGCTACCCGAATTGGTGTTTAGATTACGATTATAGCTGCCGCCGCCATCGGAGTTGGTGTGATAGTTGTTGCGACTACCACGATGGAATCCAAGACCACTACCGTTATAGTTGTTGCTGCTGCTGCTGCTGTTGAAGCTATCAGCGTTTACACTACCTGGCTGCTGACTGCCGCCGGCGCCACCGTTGTGGTTGTTGGTGATATTATTATTGTTGCCTGCACCCAAAATGTCACTATTTTTGTTATAGTAACGTGACGACGACGAATCGTTTTGATATGATCGTCGAGGCCTTGGGCTTAGCTCCGAATCGTGATGACGAATTTTGACGGAATTCTTATTATAGCCTGTGGAATAGTGTCCGCTTGGGCCACCAATTTGTATAGCACTACTGCCTCCTCCTGTTGCTGCTCCTGATGATGCACCACCACCGCCTGATCCTCCTCCTATGCTTGTACGGCTACCGTTGCGAGCAGTCGACGATGAATCGTTGTTGCCGGATTTATTGGCACGGTAGTTGCCTGTAGAGCTGCTTGTACCCTTGTCAATCTTAACAAGATTCTTCAAATTATTAAACGTATCGGTTGCAGTGGTTATAGGCAATAGATTTGGACTGGTGTTGAGCAGAGTTTTTTGACCCAATGCCGACGCCGTTGTTGTTGACGCTTGTGGGGTCGGTGGTGTTTGGCCTCCGCTGCTGTTGGTGCTGCTGCTGCTGGTGACGCCTAAAACGGCGCCGCCGCGTCCGCCTCCACCGCCGCGATTGGTCAATTGATCGTAATTGCGCTCGATAATATCGTTTGGTTGGGCCGTAATTACCAAACGCAAATCGTTGACGCCGCCGCCGCCGTTTCTCTTCGTATCACCGGTACTGGTGCCTCCCTCAATGGTGATCGTTTTGGCGCTCTGGCGAAACTGATCTATGATGACGCCTGCCTGATGCCCGTTGCTACTATTACCGTTTGCCCAACGTCGCGGACTATCGTCGTAAGTGTGCAAAAGGGGAGCGGCGTTGTACGTTGATAGTGGAATGGTGATAAATTTTCTTTATCGACTCGGGGGCGAAAAAAAATCCACACACTTTCTCTCCTACCTTCTTCGTTTGTTTTGCGAAAGCTTCACACGGTTATTTGAAACTCGTGAAGCTAGTTTTCTTGCTTGATCGCTTTCGTAAGCTTTGTTTTAAGTTATGGGTGCTTCTGTTGCTTCCTTTTATCTAGTCTTTTCCTGTGTTGCGGTTAGACAACACTATACACGTGAAACAAAACAGTAATTTTGTCTAGTACACACAGGACACACGCACACAGAGACGCACACAAAAAATATGTATTTATATATATATGGGGGTCCCTTTTGGTTACTTAGTCCCAAGTCTCTCTCGTTTCGTTTAGCTGCTTATCCTTTGTTTCCTTTAGTTGATTCTGCGTGCGTTCTCCTCGGGTTATTAGGTAATTTGTATAGTAGATTCCTGTCTTATCGGATATTGCCTGCTCCGTTGCTGCTTGCCGCGTACGCTTATAGGAATCCTGTCAATATAAGAAAAAGAACCATGCCAAAAAATTAATAAACACGTATACAAAAAAAAGATTAAAAAAAAAGCTCTGGACTATACACAAATATTGTGCGACGGTATAAAAAAATAATACGTACAGGCAATGCTGACAAATGTACAATTAAAACAAAAAATATCTAACAGAATATTGTTCAAATAAATCAATTTCGAAGTCTTTCTCGAAACTGCTATTCACACCAACACAAACACACACTCTCTTTATATATTATTTGTGTTTGCTTTCCACGATTGAATAATTGAGCTACTACACAGCTGTTAAAAAATTATTTCTTAATCATTTTTATTTGTTCCTGATTAAACAAAAAAAAAAAAACAGTTTGTATTACTCAATATAACGGTTGTTTGTCACACAACACAGCGGCAATGGAAAACTATCAGAAGTCTAGAATTGGAATTTTTAATGAAAATAACCTCGCAAAACACCTTCAAGTTTATTTCACTTTTCCCCCACACACGACGCAACGCAGTTGAGTGCCATATAGACACACACACACACATACGAATAACTGCTGTTGCTGCTGCGTTCTCGCTTTAGCTTGGGGAAATGTGTGTATGTGTGTAAGTTTACGTACAGCTGCGTGACAGCGTTGCCATCTTGGGCTCACAATAATAATGCGCAGCTAAAGTGCACTTTGTTATATGTACATACATACATATTTTGAGAAAAATATATGCAATTGCTTGAGGTGCTCCATACACTCTAATTGATTTTAATATGTAAGCACATAAAACTAGAGGCCACAACTCAACCCTCTCGTTTGCAGCTTCTATGTTTCAATTTTCTTTCTTTTGTTAAGCGAGTTTCGCTTGTTCAGATTGAACTCCTATATAAAAGAGTATGTACATATACAAAATCAAACTGGGATGTGGATGCTCACGTATCTCACACACATACACACTTGCTTGTACTCAATTTGCTAGACGCTGCTGCTGCGCACAAGCGCGCGAATTTCTCAGTGTCAGTGTCCTTTCATTGTGTGCGTGTATGTTAAGGTTTATGGCCTCTGTAAGAGAGCTTTTGTTGGTTCGCAATTTTTTGCGTTCTGCGCCATCGAATTAAAGTCTCTTGACCCCAATAAAATGTACTATATGGGCGCGATGTCAGTTTGTTGATTAGCGGCCCGCTAAGCATAAACAGTGTTATTTCGCAGCAAAAGTGAGTCACATTTGCCTGCTAAATTTTGCTGCTTGCTAGAAAATATTTGCACTCAAAGAGAGAACAAATACATTTACATATCTGTTCAATAAAATATCAAACATCAAAAGCTCTCCCCCCAAAATCAACCCTGAGCTGGTTTTACAGTAGGTTTAGATTTGTGTGTTCGCATTGGTTGGCAACCCGCTTGCATTTTAATACTTTCTAAGCACCACCACCAGTGTTCAAATGTAAAACCACCCCAAAAAACAGTGCGCATATAGCCGCCCTCTGAGCGATGCAGCGCAAAGGCATCGACATCGACATCAACGTCGACGACCCCGACCCGAGTAAAAAGCAAGACCCAGTTGTGGATGATTTTGACCTCAATTCGAGTGAGTTGTTAAGTAAACCCCACTACAAAATACTTGATACGATTTCCAATGACACACACGTACACACACACACATGCATGCATACGCACATTAAGAAAAACTGAGCAGGAATTGAATTGTGCTTGGCAAATACGTAAATTATTCTAGATGCACAGATACATTCAATCCAATGACCCGCCCTGGTTTTCTCTTGAGCCATAACCCGGTCTGTTTTCTGTATACTCTGCAACTAGTTTTTCTTCTTTTTACTCTTTTTTTTTTACTTCGCTTTCGTCATACAAAGTGCAAACACACACAGAAAAAATGGTGAATGCATTTGTGTGGGTAAAAACGTGTGTGGCTGTTTTCATAGATAAAAGCGTAGACACGGAAAATCAAAATGAAGCTACATTGAAAGCGAATCGAAAAACTCAACCTTAAATAAGGAGAGAAGAGAGACAGGCATCAGCGTGCTGCAGCAGCAGTAAAGACGTCAACAGCAGTTTTTCCGCTGTGTGCCGCCGCCATTTTGTTTGCTGGCACTTGACGTTGCTGTTTCTGCTGCTGCTCTTCTCTCGCTCTATCTTCTACACATGTGTGTATGCATACATACATACATATGCTTCTTTGTATTTTGAGTGAATCATTTTAGTTTCTTTGTTAATTTTAAGCAGCGCATTTCCATTTTTTATTACACTTAATTAACACTCATTTCTGACCAAAGTGCGTAACATATTGCATATTTCACTTTTATTGATTTAGCATAAGTTTGCTATGTGCGAAGAAAAAACGAAGACGTTTAAAATGTACATTTGTATGTACATCATGGAAAAAAAATTTTTTTTCTCTGATTTTTTTATTATCGTTTATATCGTAACCCCAGTTAACTTTGCGTTACTCTTCAAACTTAAAATAACACTTTTTTTCATATAAATCACTATTATATTACTAGGCCGTGAACTTTCTCTACCTTTATTGTACTAACCTCTATAAATTACTGACTGTATGGCAACTTTTTTGCGGAAATTACTACCACCAGTCCGACGTGCTGCAAGACAATCGATGGTATTATCGATTTCTGCATAAAATGACGTGCTTTGTGAAGCGTCTAGAAATATCGATATGCTCATATATCGTTTTTGACAGCACGAGCGAATACTTCTATGCCCTTTTTTTATGCACTAAAACTGTTTTCGAAAACAGTCTTTAGAAATAAAGTTCTTTATTGAGGACAATTCGGTATACACAATAAGAAAATTAAACCAGAAGTTTGCTCAAATGGCAGTGTGACCCCAAGCCTAACCATAAACACTATCGATAAGGATGACCCAGCGTACATCGATTTAATAAGGAACAGCTGATTGTTTCATTCCCATTTAGTTTCGCTCGTGCATTTTGGCTTGCATCGTTTGTTTATATTATCTTGTGTGGGCGTAAGTGCATTGAAGCACTGCGAAATAAGTTTTGATTATTAGCAACATGAGTGACGCTAGCGTACTACAGTTTGCGCCATTTGAATCATTTGTTTCCCCCAGCTTCTGGCACAAATTGGCTGAACTGAAATTAGACTACGATCGTCTCTCAGATACAGAGCGCCCAATATCTGGCTACTATACAAATCGCAAGGCGACGGGCTGTCTGCTTGAAGTCGACTACAGTGCTTACAATAGGTAGATATCTTTGTTTAGGACAGGTGATTATATGAGATTACTATCATTTTTTTTATTGCCAGTTCAGCGCAGCCACCGAAATTAAGTCATGCAGCTGTTGGACGTATTTTCAATAAAAACACAATTGAAGAGTTCAAGGCACTGGATAAAACAGCATTGCTGGAAGATGAAGGCAAGCGACTGCTGGCTGACATAAAAAGCGGAAAAGTGCTTAACGATGCCAGTTTACTGGCGCGTTTCTTTGTTCTGTCTTTCGCCGACCTTAAGAGTCATTGTTATTACTTTTGGTTCGCCTTCCCGTGCCCCTTAACGCCCACATTGAATCTGCAATGCGCTCCTGCAAAGTTAAAGGAGTTGCCCAATTGTCAAAATTATGTGGATGCTATTCGCTTGTTGCCTGTGGAGTCGCAAAACTTTTTCATCTTGTATGCGAACGAGCAGGAAAACAAGTACGAGACGCGCAGTTTAAACGCTGCTTTCAGCCATTTTGATGAGCGCGAGGCGCAGCATTATTACTACTGTTTTGCGGATCCAAGCGAATATAAGAATCCAGCCTGGCTGATGCGCAATTATGTGGCCTTTTTGCTTCAGCAATGGTAGTTATTACAAAAAAATACATTCAATACTAATGTTTTTGATCATTCGTAACTTACACACACCCACACGGTTAAAAATTAATCAAAGCACGCAACCGTTCTCTTTGATATGACAGTTGTCAAGTCTTTGTTGACAGTTATTACTGTTGCACTCTGCAACAAAAACAACTGCTATCAGCTGTTTAGCACCTTTATGCTCAACAACAAAGAGCAAAAAGCTTACTAATGCAAATACTCTTTACTTTGATTAAGTCCCACACTTGTTGGCCAAACGCTCAAGTTTATGGGCCTGCGCTACGATCAACAGTTGCAATTGGACAACAGCCTAATATGGCAGGTGTGCCAAACGGAATCATGCGACTACGATCAGGTGCGATTTGTGGGCTGGGAAGCAAATCGCAATGGCAAAATGGGTCCACGTTTGGCCAATATGCGAGACAGCATGGATCCAGCCAAGTATGTTAATACGCTAATTTTATAAATATATAATTATTTATGCTTGTTAATTCGCTTTTAGACTGGCCGAGAACTCCATAAACTTGAATTTAAAGCTAATGAAATGGCGTCTGGTGCCGAGTTTGAGTTTGGAAATCTTATCCCAAACCAAATGTCTGCTTTTTGGAGCAGGCACATTAGGCTGTGCAGTTGCCCGTAATCTTCTGGTGCGTTCACACAACCATATAACTTATGTCTATCTATTACACTTGTTCTTGTAGTCCTGGGGCTTTAAGCACATCACGCTGCTGGATAATGGCAAGGTGGGTTTCTCCAATCCCGTACGCCAGAACCTCTATACGCATGCGGATGCCGTTGCCGGCAATCGCATGAAGGCCACAACAGCTGCAGAACGTCTGCTTGAGATTAATCCTAGTGCTACAACCAAAGGATTTGTGCTGGAGATTCCAATGCCAAGCCATACGATTGGCGAATCATTGCGCCAACAGACCGAGGATCATTTACAATTGATTGAGCAGCAGGTGCAGCAACATGATGTCATCTTTCTGCTAACCGATTCGCGCGAAAGCCGCTGGCTGCCCACGCTGCTTGGAGCTTCAAATCAAAAGGTCGTTCTTGCTTGAATGATTTGTATTGCTCTTCTGAACTATATATATTTGATTTTTATAGATTGTCATTAATGCAGCGCTGGGATTTGATAGCTATTTGGTAATGCGTCATGGCAGCACACGCGAACTGGTGGGAGATGGCAAGAAAAACCAGGAAATTGATGGATTGAAATGCATTGATGGACAACAACTTGGCTGCTATTTTTGCAATGATGTTACAGCGCCAGGCAATGTGAGTGCTTCAAGTATAAAATTATAGACAGCAGCTTAAGAAACTTTCAGACTTTATGCACACCAATATAATTATAATATCTATGGCTAAGCACACTCGTAATCGTGTCGCGAGTATTTCTCGAAACCAGCGCATGTTGGATCACCCGTTTGTAGGTGATCGACTCCAGTTATTTGTATGACCAGGCCATTGATTGTGGTCACCTTGAAGCCGACCAGATTCATCATGGCATTTGGTGTGCGCCACGTGTAGCTAAAGAAGTTATAGCCATCCACAGCGGTTAACACTTCGCGTTCCGTAAAAGCCAAAGCCAGTTTGAATTGCTGATTGAAGACGAATGGAAATCCACCATGTCGTTCCTCGGTACCAAATCTACAAGAGAATGAAAGTTATAAATCACTTTTGTGCCATTACAAACCATGCGACTTACTCAAAGTTCTTGTTCATGGTATTCCTCACCACGGACTTCTCATTGAAACGCACACTGAAATGCAATTCCTCGCGCTTCGTATCCGAATCCGTGAATTTGATTATGAACTGTCCACGTTTATTTTCAAGGCAACGTGCCGTTAGGACAATAACATGGCCGGGACTAAACAGAATTGGTTGATCATTGCTGAAGGCTTTAAAGTAGTCGGATGCATGTATGGCTGGCCAAGGATTGGGAAAAACCGTGCGATGATCAACCTGTTTGATCACCTGTATCTGATCGCGTATCTCCACGGCACGTATGGAGTTTAAGGGCAAGCGATAGCGGAATGTGCAAAACTCTCGACTATTCACCGATATGTGAAAGCAATCCTCACAGGCCAAGATGTAGACCATAAAGAATTCGCCGCTTACAATTGGATTGGGCAGCGTTATGTTATCCATAACCTGCGTTTCCTCCTCGCCCCAAACGCCATGCAGTCGGGCATTGCGCACAATCATATCGTTACGAAAGTAGCATGAGAAACGCAATCCAATATCTGCTTCGGGATCCACTGTTGACTTGGCCGTGGTCAGATTTATGTGGAATCTACAAAATGCACAAGTTACACAATAATAAGAGTTGAAGTTAGTCATGTTTTGTAGGTGATAAGAAGTAAAATACCATACACTTAGTCATGTATTTGCTATATGAACTTTACCTGGCGGCACCATCGATGGTCTTGGCCACAATTTCCAGAACATGGCCAAATTCCAGTGGGTGCGATAGATTTCCCGTATATTCTGTTAACATATTTAAGCAACAGGTTTTGATATTATTATTAAGTACAACGATTTAAGGCTCTGCAAATAGCAAAATCGACATTATCTCTCACGGAGCGTTTAATGAAAACAATATAAATTTTTATGTCCGTACACCTTTGCCGTTGTGTGTGGGACGTATTTTTTTTCGTGATTTCCACACTGAGCGTGTTTTTATCTAATCAGTTGCGAGTCGAGCCATTTCATTGCCCATTGCACTCTCAGGGCTTCGTACTTTAGTTTTTTAGTTGATTCTTTTTTTTTTTTAACAATATTTTAATTGTTTACTTGGCGCTCGCACGCTCAGCTGACTTACCCAGTACCTGCGGCGTCATAACTTTTTTATTGAAAGCTCACAGCTGCAGCACTTGTTGACAGTGCTGAATGAAAAGCTTTGCAAGCCGTTAAAAGCTTAAACTAATTGACACACAGCCATGCAAATTGCATGCGTAGCTCAAACAGTTCACACAAGATGTAAACAACTGTTATGTTTCTGTTATCTTACAGTCGCTTAAAGATCGCACATTGGATCAACAGTGCACTGTTACAAGACCCGGCGTCTCTAACATAGCAGCCAGTTATGCAGTGGAACTGTTAGTGGCGCTGCTCCAGCATCCGCAGAGAGAATTGGCGCCCGCCTACTATGCCAACAGCAGTCGGGAGCAGCAAAAGACAGAGGCTCAACTACCCGAGGGACTGCTGGGCATCTTGCCACACTCCATACGTGGCATGTTGTGCAACTACGAGAATATATTGCCAGCCACACAAAAGTTTGCGCAGTGTATTGCCTGCTCGGAGGTAGGTTATTGATATTTGTATAATATATGTTTAAATCTTAAACACTTTAAACAATTTTAGCCCGTTTTGACGGCTTATCGCACTGAGGGACATGCATTTTTATTCAAAACATTCGAATCTGCAAAATATTTGGAAGATTTAACTGGCATTTCAGAGTTCAAGAGACTTAATAGTGAAGTATGTTTTTATAATGCTTCTTTTAACGTTAAATTAAACAAGTTGCCTTTGTTACAGATAATCGATTTCGATGAAGATCAATTTGATATGTCCGATGCTGAAGAAGATTAGCTTTAGTTGTATAAGTTTTAATCCATTTATGTAATACCAAATATATGTACTTTTTATATACAGAATGAAGGTACTTCGAGTAAATAACTGAACCGTTAATATGAAAAAGCATTCTTCGATTGTTATACCAAATGGAGTTCAATGCATTTTCGCTAGGACCAATGGGATAAAGGCTTATAATGCTGCTCTCATCCACAAACCAATTTAAAACTTGCAATTCAGAATTAGCTTAAGCAGAAATGTTTGTAAATCATTTAGCCAAAATAAATACCACTGGAATAAATGCAAAAAGTCTTTTCTTTTACCTCTGTTAGGATTATTATAAGCTTTATATTAATAACGTTTCTATTGAGATTCCTCTCACTAATATGGATGTTAAATATAACTGATATAATATAATACTGATAATTGTTTTTCCCATGCTTACTAAATAATAAATCAATTAATAATACTACTTATTTAACGTATTTCTATAAATTCTATTCATAAATTTATTGAATTTTAATGTTTATTTTAGAGGTTTAAATTGAAAAGAACGTTTTTAAGTTTGTTTTTAATGATAATTTACATAGAATGATTACAGTGTAGATAGAAAAATGTTATTCGAAAATTGATAATTTCAGTTCAAAGGCCTAGCCTACAAATTTATATTTGTTAAATAGCTGACAATTTCCGATCTGGTGTTGTTTTATTTTTGTATTTTTCACATTTAGAATGTATGACGACAATTGTTGTTATTGAGGGTTTATATTTGATTGTAAATAATAAAGATTATATTAGAAACAAATTGTTTTAAACAATAACATTACATTAACAGAGCGCGTGCTATAATTGGCATGTAAAGAGACTAAATGACCATAAACACATTTATGGCAAAAGTTCATTAAACCCAAAGGAATGGAGAGGTAGAAAGCTGATGATAGGTCAATATTTTATGCTAATGTGATAAATATATTTTTTAGGGTCAATTGGAAGTTTGCAGGTATAAAACTATCTCAAATCAGTTATTTTGAGTGAGATTTGTTTTTTTTAACCCAGCTTTGTATCAACAGAGTTCTGTAAACAAAAGAACATCAACTTGACACACATATGTACATACATATATACTTGTGTATGTATGCACATTCATATCGCAACTCATTCTTAAAAACGGCACATAACCCTAGGCCATCAAATCCACTCTGTTAAGGTTTGGCTTCCCACCGAGCCGATATTATCTGCTTTCTTCTGCAAATATCAACACAACCAACAACAAGAACAGCAACAACAACAAACCGTCTTCATAATTAATAGTTGTTGATGGGTCTACAAAAAAAGGCGACGAAGAAACCCAACAACAGCAACATAAATTTTTCAATGGCCTGCAGAAACGCCCACACACACACACACACACACACACACAAAACGGAGACAAAAACAACAACAGCAGGCAATGAGACAACATAGCGTGACAACAAGAAAGCAAAAAAAAAAAAGACGCAGAAACAACAACAAAACATAACAAAAAGAAATATGCAAATAACAACAACAGGCGGCAATGGCTGCCAGCGGCTGGGTCGATCGGCAGCGGCTGGCGCAAAAGCGCTCAAAATGCCATTTGAGTCCAGTGAATGTCACTCAAATTGCGTTTTGAGTGTAATAGTGACGTTTTGCATGGGCCAACGGATTCCCATAAATTGGTGAAAGATACCTAAAACGGGCACACAAACCAAGTGAACGCGCATTCAACTGGTAGAGACGCAGACATCATTACAGCACTGCTCCGTTGCACTTGCCTATAAAATCCTATAAAAACATTGTGCCTGCGTGTGTGTGTATGTGTGTGTTATTGTTTAGCCAAGAAGAATAACAACAAAATGGTGAGTACATAATTCCTGCTAGTTTCAGTTGATTCAGTTTTAGTGCAGTTTGTTGATCTGGAATTTGTGTGCTGTGTTTTGAGTTAAGTTTTTAACGCTCTGGCCTTAACCTGTTGCGAAAGTTGTGCGCCAAGTTTTTGGCCGTTTTCAAACATTGAAAAATATTTTCAAATCATCAACTCTCGCTTTGGCCACAACAACAATCAATTGCAAAATGAATCAAGCTTGGGGCAAGTTAAGTATTTTCGCTCTTGGCCACGTATTTGAGCGCACGTTTTCAAATGCTTTGGCTAAATTCGAACGAGCCAAAAAATTGACTCTTAATGAAAGTTGTAATTGTCGCTCTCAATGAGTTTTTTTTTGTATATTAATTCGCGTTACATAAGATCTAATTGAATTTGCCGCAAAGTATGCAATGGATTAAAAAAGTTCCTTACGATTCTGATAAATATTATTGGATAAGATCTTCCAGTTTGGAAATTTTCCTCGAAATCTTAAAAACCCCCAAAATAACAGAATGGGTGTGTTCATTTTTTTTCAAGTAGTTAGGCAAAACAAACAAAATATATTTTTACTATTTGATTGCAAGGTAATTTTTTATTGTTGGTAAATGCCCAGCATATTTATCAAAATATTATATTGCTCTAGGAGGGCGTAATGCGTCAGCAGCCTCATCCAGAAACATCTCAATTTGGCCGTCTTATCAGTGTGTATATATTTTTAATACAAAAATTGCACATATATTCGGGTCTTCACTCTAATCTTGATCGCTATTCGACTGCGTGTGCCTCCGATTCAGTTAGCTCCAGCGCTCCTGACAACATACTATATATGCAACGATCCCCGATCCAACGCCGATCTCTCGTTCGTAATGATTATTGATAATACCCGGGGTGAGCATTGTTTTTTTTTTGTCGGGCATGTGTACAGTAGACTATGTGTACGAGTATGTAGGTATGCCATGTATTTATAAGAAATCTTTGGATTATTGACTGACAGTAGCATTCGCAATCAGACGGTTGAGTTAAGTGGTTCGAGCTCGGAGTACAAAAAAAATTTGTTGGGTGAAAAAAAGGTTGAAACAAGTCTTATAGAGCGCAAAAAGTTCTTAGAACAATCCAATCAATAATACTGATACAGTCGGTTATCAGGCACACAAGCGTTGAACAGCAACAATAACGTAATTAATTTAAATCAATCGAGAAGTAAGTGTATTGAGATTATAAATCAATACATAGGATCAGTAGTTTTCCATTGGAGCGATCAGGCCAGTGAGATTTAATACGACAATCTACCTACAGGTCAATCAGAGCAAGTGCAAAATGGCATTGTCCAAAATCGATACGATCGACACGGAAATCGAGCACATCGATCAGGAGAAGTATTTGCGACAGGCTACACAATACTATTGCGCATTGGAAAAGCCATTGAAATACGGACCGGCTGTGGATACGTTGCCGGATTTAATATCGGCGCTGCATCGGGAATTCGAATCGAATTATGTTAACATTGAGATGGTCAATCATCTGATGTTAACCTATAAATCGAATCCGAAGGAATGGCGCAAGTATGCCAAGTTCGATCGTTATACATATACACGGAATCTGGTTGATGCCGGCAATGGCAAGTTCAATTTGCTCATACTGTGCTGGGGCGAAGGTCATAGCTCCGCGGTGCATGATCATGCCGATTCGCATTGCTTCATGAAGATGCTGAAGGGTGAGCTGCGCGAGAAACGCTATCGCTATCCCCAACGTTCGGATACTGAGCGAGTGCAGCAGCAGCAGCAGCAGCAGCAGCAGCAGGAGCAGGAACATGGAGATATTGATGATCGTTCGCTGGTGGAGATAGGTGAAACACCTATACCACTAAATGATGTGGCCTACATCAATGGTAATTATTACTACATTCATTCTTTCATACAATACGTTACCGCATGCCTTTCTTCTAGATAACTTGGGCCTGCATCGTGTGGAGAATCCAAGCCATGCGGATACCTCCGTTTCACTGCATCTCTATTGTCCACCCTTCGATACGTGCAGCATTTTCCAGGACAACTGCAAGAAGACCACGGCCAAAGTGACATTCTGGAGTAAATATGGTGAACGCACCAAATTCAATGAGCAATAGATACATTCGTGCAATTGAAACCCTTTATACTTGTTATACAATTAATGCCTAATTTCTCGCTATTACTAGATTATATATTTCCTGAGACATATGTATACTTACATACACACACATATATACATAAGATTAGCTATACCAAATGAAAAAGAAAAAACACACACAAATACATAAGAGTTACATTTGAAAAACTAACAAGCTGCCCAAAACAAGAAAAGAGGGAAGAGAATGTGTTATTTTCGGGAAAAACCCAATACGCATTTAGGTACCAGAATTTATGAATCTTGGTTTCTTTGTTCGCGCATCAACGATCTCTTCGGCACACCCCTATCGAAAGCCTTTTGTATGTTCTTCAATAGACCGGGCAGCATATTAATATACTTATCCACACAGCCGCCGGTGCAGACCTCAAACAAATGCTTTGAACGCGACACATCACGATCATTGGGATTGTTGCCCATTTTGGAGCGTGCATCGCTGTTACATTCCTACACACACACGCACACACACATACAGAAGAAGCAAGTGTTAATAGTTAATCCGGCTTGTATTATGTTGAACTCACCTTGACACAGTGTTGCAATTGACTTTGAAATTGTCCCAGCTCGTTCTGCAGATAATCTTGGGCATCCATTAATGGTGTGGCGCACTTCTCAATGCAACGTTGTACGCTATCCAATGTGCCGCGATCATCGTCACAGCAGCGAGCGGCACAACGATGCATTATGGACTATTTGTATTTGAAGTTGGTGAGCTGCAAGTTGTGGTCAACTTTTAACTTACCTGCATGCGTCGCAGATGTGAGCGATACATGTCCTCAATCATATCGCCAATAGCGCCTTCGAGGCGTCGCTTTTGCTCGTCCACCATTTGGATTCACTTTAACTTATTAACAATTTTGGTATAAATAAAAGAATCTCTGTGCTTATATCTGAACATGTGTAAACAACTATACGAGCACTCACTTCAAAGATGATTACAATGCTAAGGCATATGTGTTTTCAGAACAAACAAAAAAAAAGGAAAAACTTTACTCAATGAGAACTATTAATTAATAATTTAAATTACAGGCATTTACAAACTTCATTGCAATTAAAATAAGCTAAGATGCAGTTAGATTTTTCAGCTCAAAAGCAATCAAGGTAACAATATGCAAGTGCACATCCTCAGACTTGCGGTATAGCGTCTGGACCCTTAGCTAGCACCGATTTCATCGTTTTCATAAGACTGGGTATAAGGCCAACGTGCTTGTCAACGCATTGAATGGCACAGCGTTCAAATTGATCTGTATATTTGGCGATTTGATCCTCCTTGGGATTTGGCGGCATTTTCACTTTGACATCATCGTTGCATTGCTGTTTAACATACATTTCGTTCAGATTGAAAGGGATCCAAATTTTATTAAGATTTCACTCACCATAACGCAACGTTGGAGTCTGCCCTGAAATTCACCCAGTTCGTGCTGTACGTAGTTCTGTGCATTTGTCATGGGCGTGGAGCAGCGATCGACGCAACGTTGTACACTATCCACACTGGCGGTGCCATCTTGGCAACATTTTGCTGCACATAAATGCATATCGGTCTGCAAAGGCAAAAGTTACATGAAAGTCGGGCGATTCTTATTGGACAAATGCGCGCGTTATTTACCTGCATTTTTCGTAAATGCGACTTGTCCATGTCATCGATGAGCTCGGTAACAGCAGATTCGACGCGTTGACGTTGTTGTTGTATCATTTTAATAGATTTAGCGGATTTAATTCAACGACAACAATTGATTTCGTAATAAATAAAATAGAATGACCGGCTCTAGACAGCGTGTTTTGTAATTCGTAACGATAACTAATTTATATCGATGTCGAGTGTAATCGATAGCGCGGTAAATCAGCTGTTTTAGCCGCTAGCCCGATACTTTATTTACAAAGTATTTGGGCCTGGTTGCAATTTATACTTCATTCATCTGCACAAAGCGAATTATTAATTAAAAACATGTCGCTAATGCACAAGTTCAGCAAATTTGCAGTTCAAGCGAACGTCTACAGCTTAAGTCGCCATTTATCTACCACAAAGTGTGTGCTTAGTGCCAACAGCAATAAAACAACTACAAGCAACAATGTGTCCGCCGATGAGGCAGAAAGCACAAATAAAGGTGGATTCGCCCGTGCCTTTGATAAGTATACAGCACCGGCAACGCCAGAGGTAGCACCCGTGGACAATCAGACTTTTGCCTCTCTGCTGCGCAACTCCAAGTTTATTGATGTGAGTGTTGAACTTGGTTTTTGTGTTTTTACTGTTTTCAAATGTTTATGTAATCTCTAATCTCGTTGCAGTTGGGCGCTGCCGATGGTAAAGTGGTAAGCGGTAAGATCTTCAATGTTGTGGGTGACGATCTGTACATAGATTTTGGATGGAAATTTCACTGTGTGTGCTCTCGACCATCGCGCAACGGCAGGTACGATTGGGATGGGCCCATATTTTAAAACATTTTGTAATCGTTTCGTGTATTTCAGTGAATATGTTCGTGGTGCACGTGTACGCTTGCGCGTCAAAGACTTGGAGCTATCTACGCGATTTCTGGGCTCCAGCAAGGACATAACCATATTAGAGGCTGATTGCCAGCTGTTGGGCCTCATATCGACGCCCACACGCCAAGCAGCCACAACGGCCACAAGCCAACCCAGAAGCACATTTACAGCACCAAGAATGGATACATTGTTATAAGAACTATAAATATATATATTGTCGAGAAGAAATATATATGTATGCATAAAGTTTAACGTCAAGAAGTTGTGAACTGAAAGACCTCATAGTGATGATTAAGCTCCTTGACCGAATGCAACTGAAAGTTGCTCGCCAATGCACCATTCGTCGACTGCTCAATGAAGAAGATTCGTTTAACACGACTGTGCACCAGGGCCATGGCGCACATGAGGCATGGTTCGCGCAGCAAGTAGACATCATAGCCGGTACACAAATATGGGCCGTATTTGGCCAGATTGTCAACCTGTAAGTCATCATCTATACTCCTTTCGCCACTTCTAGGCAACTCGGCGCCGCACTGCAAATCTTGGCTAAGTTCGTGCTGTTGCAAATAATCGTAATACGGTTGTGGCAGGCCGCGTAGCGTTTTTAATGCTCGATCCTTGTCCTCAACAAATGCCAATGCAGATTCCCAGGCTCCTCCTTGCTGACTGCGCGCCACATAATCCACCAGCCGCATGACGCAATGTTGATGGCTGTTGTTGATATCGCTGCTGCCACCTGTGGCAAGAGTCACTAGTCATTGACGTATCAGTTTATTTTAAATCAAGCATGCTCACCTGAAATGGCCACAATGCTTGGCACACGGGGATCCACACAAATACCAACGGGTTGGTATTCACACAGATCCTTAGACAGGCTACGTAATATCTGCGCCATGCGTTTGTGGTAAATACGTTGGCTAGCTGTAAAGTTGGTCCCATTCTGCAAGGATTCGGCATATTTATCCGGATGGAACTTGCAGGGCCAGTATTTGATCATCTGTTCGTATTGCACGCGCAATTTGGCCCAACTGGCAGGCACTTCGATGATGGTAACATTGCGGCATAGTGCTTCGAGCACATTCTCAGAGATTTTGTGATGCTTTAAGTGCTGTTCCAATGTGTCTGTTATGTCAGCTATGGGACATATTAGGACATTTCTGTCATTAACACGCTTCAAATGTTGAAAATGTGGAAGCTTTTGGGCGAGTTCCTGGATTACGGCTTGTAACTGTTGTTTACTTTCTAGTTGGCTGCTGTGCACCTTGATGAGGGTTATGTCACTATTGTACTCTTCGGATAGCACAGCTTTGATGCCAAAATGATCATCTAATTCTGTCATTTTAGATCTTTTAGCCGCAGGCGGAACAAATGCGTCCATGTCTTACTTCAATGTTGTTCGCTGCTTATCAGTCACGCGATGGTATCGAGTAAAATGTATGTGAGTATTGATAGTATACTATCGAGTACTTAACGAATCTTGCTACAATACATCGATTTAATTCCACAGGTGGCCAGCCGTTACAAGTCACAAAGTTAGGAATTAAATTCAAATTATTCGGCCTAAATAATATTCTTTCAAAATGAAATGTTATCTTCTACCTAAAAACGGATTTTTTTGTTGCGTACTCCTCTCTCATGGCTGCATGTTTATTGGTGTATCGGGCCTGTTGATCGTCGTGGTGGGCTCCGTATATGTCGCACTTGTACTGTTCAAGGCAAACTTTTTATGGGCAGTTTTGACGATTGTCTTTCTTTCCTTGTTTTTGCTTGGTAGATTGTTACTGCTTACATGTATTGGATGTGTAAGTAAAAAGGGAAAATAAATGTTTGGTGGTCAATAAATTTAAATCTCTTACTTTTACAGAAATACTGCGTGTTAGCGATTGTCTCCTTTGCTTTTACAGTGCTGTCAACAATTATGGCACTTGTTTTGCTGTTTGTGATCGCTTTTGAGGCACAACCCTTGGTTATCACATTGTCGTTCTTTTTTGTCATTCGTAAGTTTGTGGCAAGAGCTATAATTATAAGATACAAAATTTTATTAAATATTTTTAGTGGAGCTCTATTATCTGTATGTAATACTCTCGTATTGGTTTCTGTGTAAAAATTGCTGCAGAGCACAAGAATAATATGAAATGAATATTTATTGTCATGTAAAAAGTATTTTATTCTATAAAACGAAGCATTTAAAAATTCTTTTCAGATCGAGTTGTAAGTTTTATGTTAAGTTTAACAGTTGCTGTTAAATATTGCTAATATTTCAGATCATTTTAGATCACTTGCTACAACGACAGCACCATTTGAGTAAATAAACTTTAACGTTAAAACCAAAATATTTGTAAATAATTGTTTTAATTAATTATCCATTATAAAAAATATAAATATGCTTAGGCTTGTCCTGACCTTCCAAAAAGAATATGTTGAGCAGCCGGACTTGCCAAGAAAAGTACATGTTTTTAGTGCAAATTTTATAACAGCACCTTGTGTTGTGACGGCGGCAATGCATTTAGTTCGTTTTAAAACGTCGTGTGGATAAGTCGCTTTTGTTTGTGCCGTCCGTTTCCAGTGTCGCCGTCGTCGTTGTACCGTTTAATGCGCGTGCGTGCAACACTCTTGGAAGTGTATGGTTGTTGCTGTGCAAAAGTGTTTTCTACAATTAGATATAACGGTGCGAAGGTGAAACTGGAATATCCGCAAAACGTCAAAAATGCGAATTGTATTTTCAACTAAATAGCCTGCAATTTGTGTTTGTTTTATTATTTTATTGTATTACCTGTCGCTGGGCGCAACAAGTGCAAAACAACAACAGAAAGCATTGCAAAAAAGATATACGAATGTACGTATTGAAGAAATGTACTGGCATAGGCAAAGTTCACAGCCGGTTTAGTCATACACGAAAATTCTGAGAAAACAGCGTGCATGTGAATTAAGAATCGCTAACTGTGAGATACATCTAAGTGCGTGAGCTGTGTGTACGTGTATGTGTTTGTGTGTTTGCATGTGTAAACCAGCTGTTAGGCTGCACTTCCAGTCACAGTTCTAAATTGCGTACTTATTAGGTATTTGCTCTGGCGAAAAGGCAACGATAAGATAGCGAAGCCAAGACGTTTGTTCATAATTCGCAGAGTGTCTAAAACGCTTGAACTCGCTCATGTATAAACGTGTATTTGTTTGTGTGTGTGTTTGTGTTTATCTTATCGGTTGAACATTGATTGGAGCAGCAGCAGCAGAGGTTTTTTTTGCCGGGTGAAGTCATTTGCGCAGCGACTAAGCTAAAGAGACTATGGACAAGGAGCGCCGTCAAATAGATAGATAGCATATCTAACTTCTTCCGCAACCCCCTTCTGAACAATAAAAGACTGGCTGCCAAGTGCGGAAAAACCAGCCAAGCAATCTTTGGCTAAATTTGGACACAAACCAAATACCAAACAAGGCATTGCGAACATAAATCAAGTGGAAACTGCAGCAGAGGCCACAACAGGAGCAGCCGCCACCAAGATGGACATAGAATCTGATTCAGACACCTGGGAGGACTTTTTTGGTAA
Source organism: Scaptomyza caliginosa (assembly GCA_035044725.1). Lineage (NCBI taxonomy): Eukaryota > Metazoa > Arthropoda > Insecta > Diptera > Drosophilidae > Scaptomyza > Scaptomyza caliginosa. The sequence continues at coordinate 674,030 of JAWNNR010000317.1, forward strand.
GTGCTTAACAGTTCGTTGAACCTGCCCCACAAATCGGTTGCATGTCGATCGATCATGACTCAGCGCAGCAAGACTGCAACAGTGCTGGCAGGCTTAGAGAAAGAATGCAGCATCGTAAAATTTTACAACTGCTTTAGATTTGATATTCTCCAGATAGTTTTCTTACAATAAAACCCCAAACTTGCCAACAACAACAATTGCACGTAAATAGTTTGCCAGAGATGCTCATGTGAAAAGTGCAGTATGGCAACACTGTGACTGCGCTCATCTCTGTAACGCTGCATATGGTAAGGTTCTGTCTGGGGAGGTAGGCGGCGTACGCATTTTCGCATGTTTTAACATTCATTCTGTTGGTCTGTTCTGTCTTTTCTTGTCTGCCCAAAAATGGCAGCACACACACACACGCAGAATAAGAGAGACCAGGCTTTGTTTGTGGTGCCTGCAGAGAGTCTCTGCTGGCGTCGTCACTATAACTGTACACTTGAGTTGAAGTGCGTTTTGCTGTAACGGTTTCCAGTTCCATGATTTTTTGCGCGTTTGCGTTTATTTTCTTGATTCGTGCGCCCCGGTTGTAATGAAATTTAATGATAATACATAATTTTTGTTGTTGCTGAATTTTGACCCAAATTACGATTGAGCCACCAGAGCTGAGAGCAATTGCTTGTGGGTTGCTGTTTGCCCCTTTTGCATGGAATTTGCCATATTATGTTAATGGCCGCCTGCCAGAGTCTTAATTATGACCCCGATTTCAGGTACCATTTTTTTTCTTTTTCGGCTCGTGCTGTCTTTGTTGTGTTCCCGAGCAGTGCTTGTAAGCGAGAGGGGAGTGTCCCTTGTCCCGCACTCAACAATAATTCAATTGAGCATTAGTCACAACACTTTATATAAATGACTTTTGTTGACTTGCTTTATGGCGCCAATTGTGCGCTCTTAGATAACAGCAACATCAATAGCAAGAGGGCTGGCGGGCGATTGGTTGGTCTGACGGGCACAGGGGTCACAGTTAGTTAAAATGTATTATGTACTACTTCTTATATGTGCCAATGCGCTATAATCAGTTCTGTGTATGAGTAATGTTTACGATTTATAAACTGGCGCTACCAGACTGTTGAAAACTATGTTTCATTCTCACAGTCGTTTTGTGTTTAACGGCGTTCAGGATCACTGTTAGCTCGAACAGGTATGCACTGTTGTTTGTTTACATGTATGCAAATGTTAAATGTGCAATGTTGGCATTGCGCTATAATTGCACTGTTAATGAGTAACATTCAAGTGTAAATTAGCTGTCAGTGCTGAGATAGAGCTAAAAATCGAGCAGTCGGTGTATGTAAGTGTGTACATATATAGAGTTGAATGATTACTGGCTGCCCAACTGACAGATCAAACGAGTTTAGAGCAACAACCCACAAACAAACATACATACAAGCATACAAACAACATGTGCTGAGACACTTGTCTGCCTTCCACTTAACAGATAGGCAAGTACATTAACTTCTACAGGGGAAGCAGATAAATAATATCGATGCTTGGACAACATTTGACCGCTTGTGCTATCAAATGTCACAGTAACTAAAAGAGGTGGGTTTTGTTCTTCAATAACCAAAAATGAAAAGAAGAAAATGACTGAAAGTCAAATAGAAAATTTGTCAGTTGTTCGAGTTATTGACACAAGTGTCCGTTGACAGCGTCGCGCATGCTCAGCCCTCGTTTATCGGGCAGGTCAACTCACCAAGACTCTAATACGAATGGTTACTTCAGCCATTTTCCTCACCTCTCTTAAACAAATACACACACAGCAAGATAGATGTATAAGAAAAAAAAGGAGCACAATGCCTTTAACGGCTGCTGTCAAACCGCAAACACCACGGGAGTCTCGACTCTCAGGTCTTGAGTCTGTTAGAGTTCATTTGATATTGTTGCTCTGTTTCTTGATTGTGATCTGAGAAGGAAACCTTTTGGAGCTCTCTGTGTGACTGTGCCCCCTTGTGTATACACTGTTTCGACAAGCTACAAGAGTATATATTGTTGATTTTGAGCAGTTTGTTACCTTTGTTATTAAGAAAACTTTAGTTTTCACAAAATAAAATAACTAATAGTTATTGATATTGCTTGGTCTTCATATAAACTCAACTACTTGTGTGTGTTTGTTTTATGTACTCGATAAGATTTTGCTATATGGTTTTGATAACGCCGACAAGGCCAGTCATGGCCGATAAGTCACGCAGCCGCAGTTTGTAGATAACTTAATAAGTAAGTACGTGTACGTATGTATATTTAAATTCCCTGCCTTGATCCAAGAGGTCAGCCTATATTTTGTGTCGCCCATTTCCGTTGCCCAATAACTGAGCGCGTACAAAGTTTAATTAAGTTAATTGAAAAAGTTCAAGATAATTGACGCATAATCAGAGTGTAGTAGGTTCATTGGCCAACTCACAAAATGCTATCCATACTTATGTTTTTTAATAATAATTCCCATACTCATACTTCTGTCAAGTTTTGTGTCGTTTCGTAGTTAACCACCAAAAAAGCCTGACTTCTAATTGCACTAAAGCTCTTCCGCTGTCTCTCACTCTCACTCTCTCTGTCTCTGTCTCTCTTTCTGTGTGTTGTGTACTACTGCCTACTTAAGGTACTCCCAAGAGACCCGCTAGACGTAGTACTACATAATTCGTGTCGTGTTTTGCTTTGTGTGTGGGCCGTGAGTCGGCGTTTGTGTGGTTCTTTTCGGGTTTAGTGTCTGACGTTCTTCTCTAATTGCCAACGATTGCATTTCGCTCAGTGTACGCACACACATTGGTCGTGGCCGCATTCAGTTGTGGGCGTTGCAGAAGGTCGTAAAACTTGCAAAGCGATCATTGTGCACGCACGTCCCAAAAGATTTTTACTCAATGAAGCCCACAACAGATGCAGCTCAGGTACTAAAAATATACCCTGTAATTGTTTGCAACGAGACTGTTTCTACTATTTCTGCACATGTTTAATAGGGTATCTCTTATCCCATCACTTGTGGATTACCATACCGCTTGCTGTTTGTTGTTGTTGTTGTAGTTGTTGTAGTTGTGCAACTTTAGCTTTAATGAACGCTTTGTAGCATCGCCTTTTTGCCAAATGCAACTGCAAATCGTTGCCATATTCCACGTCTACTTCCCATCCCCTTAGCCGCCGCCGAACCAAATTGCCTTACCCTTTTGGCTTTGGCTTCGCTTTTCTGCCGTCGTCGCTCACAATTCTATTTGGCAGCAAATTTATAACTTCCTTGGCAAATGCCATTTGCTTTGACAGTTTTACGCCTACCCCCGGAAAGTGCTTGCGGGGGCGCTGCTCACAGCTTCACGGCACTTAAAGCCTGGCTAAGAACCCAAATGAGTGACAGTTTTCTCTGGCAGGCATACAGGCAGTTATATACTAGAGAATATTATTACAATATGACTTACGTTATTTTTGCTTCTCAGTTGATTTCCATGTCGTGAGTCACAAGCCGCAAGAGTCAAAGATATTGTATCTGTATTTGATTTGCAGAAAAGGTCGTTGACTGGTCTTGCTCTCACTTCCTCAATTTGGGATTTGATGACAACTTTACAGGCTTTAACTTGACCACATCTTTTTTTAACCCTTGCGTTGGATGTTTATTGAAATTGTTAACGAGAGTGAAACAATTGAATAACTTTTTCCATTGCAACCTTAACCAAATAAGCTATCAAAAACCATTTGTTATTCTACTTTTGTTGACTTGAAAGTGCATTTAAACTTCGTTATCGCTTTGATAAGAGTTCTTTTAAATTTTCTTTGCATTGTTGACGCTTTAAGCTTGTATTTTTATTGTTGCTGCTGCTGCTGCTGCTGTTGTTATTGTTTTTGTTATTGTGTTGGGATTTTGGATTTCGGTTTCTAGTGAAAGTTATTTTTCATGCGATCGCCGGTTGTCAATTTCGTGTGCCGCTGCTCAGACAGACGCGTCTCCAACATGCCTTTCCATTTCACTTTGAGCCACTGGACTGGAAAGCTGTGTCTCCCCCTGCCTATCCCTTCCCCCCCCCTGTTGAATCTTTTGCTCTGTGCTCTGTGCTTTCTTCCCCGCTGTTACCCATGAGCAGGCGCACGCATGCGCATTAAGTGCAGCGACAATGCCAATGCCTTTTTGTGTTGTATCTCTTCAACAGAATCTTTCACGCTTCACTTGGCACCAGTTGCCCCCCTCTCTCTCTCTCTCTCTCTCTCTCTCTCATATCGCTTTGCTGACATACTTTCGCTTTCGTTTGGAAAAGCACAGATTTCGCTGCACCCGCGCTCGTGACATAATGCACTATTGAAGGCAATTTAAATTAATGCTAAACGATTATTTATCAGCACTGTGTGTGCCTCTCTTGAGATACTACAATGGGTTGCCGTTGTTCTGCCTTCGTTTTGGGGCTCTTTTAATACTCTTTCGGATTGCCAGTGAAACTAAAGCTCTAGTTTTTTTTTTTGATTAATTGCGTTCACAAAGTTCACATTTCGAAAGCGTTACAACTTTTGTGTGTGTGTGTGTGTGTGTGTGTGTTTTTCCCCCTCATCTGCTTTGGTTTCTCTCTCTTTTATCTTTGACTGATTTGTTGACCCTCATGCTGAACTCTGGGGGCAAACTGTGGGGGCTACTGCCCTCAATTTGAAAAGTATTTCACAGGGCGTCAATACACAAAGTGTGCAAATTTTGTAACACAGCGCATCAAATCAATAATTTTTAAGAGCAGCAGCAGCAACAGCAACAGCAGCCACAATACCATAAATGTAAAGTATTGAAGGTCAAGTTGAGAGCTGTTGCAGGTGTGTGCGTTTCCATCATGTTTAACCATTTAAAAACATAATTGCTTTTATCTGGCATCAGGCATGATCTGCTCCCCAGTATCTGTGTGTGTTTGTGTGTGTTTCAGCTTACAAATGTTGCTCATCGAAATGGCTTGAGTACAAGAAAGCCTACAGCTGGTTTTCTATACTAATGCATTTGCATGGCTTAAACGAACAAATTTATCATTAGTTTCTTTGGTACTTAAACACTGTAACTATGCGAATACTTAACTTTTTATTGTATTTATGTTGAATCACATGCTATATACTTATTTTTAGTTTAAAGCACATTTTCCTTTTGAGTCTTGAGCTTTTAGTCATTCTTTGATTTGTATATAAAGTAAAATAACTTTAATTGTTTCTAAGATTTAAAAGTTATTTTGGGCTGGGTAAATTGCTAGCAAATAGTTGAAGGTGTTGCTCATCAGCATTTAAAAAAATAAATCAAGGAAAATCGCATTTAAAGTATATGATAAAAATGAATTCAGTGAAACAATTGTCTTATGATTAAAGTGTGAAAGAAAGAAAGAAAAAAGGTAGCTTTATTTAATTGGATAAAACGTATATTGCCTTATTAGTTGGCTATTGTGTTGAGAGTTTTTCCGCATCGCACAATAAGGCATGATACGCAATTTGCATTTGTTAACTAACGATTGCTTTTGTTGTGATCAGTTCTTCAATAACTACTTCAAACTTAACAATTTATCTAGATAAATATACATATAATTACTTCAGTCTCGAGCGCTCACATTGTTTCATATGAAATGGCTTCGAACAACCTTCAAATGTCAGCGACTTTATTTTTCTTTCATTATTATGTGCTTGGCTTACATTTTACACACTCAAACACACACAAACACAGTGACTATTATGTGTGAGTCAATGTTAGTGCATATATTAAAAACAGCTATTTAAAATATTTAAAAAATACAATGCATTGACAACGAATTCTTTTCTTGTTTTCTGCTTGAAGTTTGACAGTTGGTCTGTCAAATAAATCTATTGTAAATAAATATATATATATATATAAAACACACCATGAATGTTTGCATGCGCATACCAACCACAAAGTATACAAATATATTTAAACAAATTGTGCTGACACAGCTGTTTGCCCATAACGCAAATGAGCTGAAAAAAAACCACATTTAACAATAATTGAATTATTTATATACATTTTCTGACGCTATGCAAAAGCCATAAAAGTCCTAAAACATGTATATATATAATTATAAAATCAAAATAAATACATATGTATATATATATATAATGATACGTCGGCAAACACTCAAACAGATCTTGTTCAACAGGTTTTATTTGATTTGATTTTGATTCTTTTGCGCAAAGTTCAACAAAATTGAGCACAAAAATCGCAACCAACAACATCTGAGAAAACGTGAGCTACTGCTTCGAACGACAATAAGTTAAACAATAAGAATGAAATAAGCCAAACAAGCTGTATTTGTGCTTATATAAGAGTTGACATTGCTTGACATCACTAAAGAATTTTTAACTTTCGTTAAGGGTATCAATTAACTCTTTGAATTGAATTCTTCTCTTCCTTCGTTGTAATATCATTAAACAAGTTTTTGATAACAACTAACACTTTAACGATCTTCGTTTACCACTCGATAACTATTTAACTGTCTGCACTCAGAGTGAGATCTGCTAAAATTGTTACCTGTTTTCACAACGCTTAGCGGCAACACTTGAAGCCGCCGCCCACATGAACACCGACGAAGAAGCTTCGTCGTCTTAATGTTTTCTTATGGCTTTCACGCCCATCACTCACTCACAAACGCCCACTCAGAGCCAAAGCACTTGTTGTGGCAGCAATCGTGTAAATTTGCATAATTTTTAAATTAAAATCCAGTGTTTATGTAATGACATTTCTAACGGTTCGGTCAGGCCATCGTCTGCTGATGACTTCATAGGAAATGCTGCTGCAGGAGCTGGCCCAAAACTAGAAAAAAAAATGCCACTGGGCATAGCACAAAAGTAGACACTTGTATCAAAATTTGCATAGCTGACCGCCTAGACAAGCCGAAACGATGCGATCCGATGCGATGCGATGTGGTAATCGAGCAAGTGTCTGTCTTGTTATTATTGTTGCAGTCGTTGTGCTGGCCAAGGCGTCTGTTAGATTTATATGTGTAGTGGTCGTGGTGAAACAAACTCTTGAAAACTGGTCAAAATGTATGCAATTGATGGATCAGGTATATCAGCCAACTGTTACCGTGTGTGTGTCTGTGTGTGTTCACTTTAAGACTTACTGCATTTTCCTACAATTTTGTATTTGTGTGGGCAATCTACGTGATCAGCACACGACGCTAATGTACAGATCATGAGCACTGATTGCGTTTAGTGCATGAAAATTGGAAAAACTGGAAAACTTGTTCGTTGCCGGACTTGTTCTCAGTCTTTCTCTTTCCTTGCAATGATCATTGTCATCATCATCATCATCATCTTCATCATTGTTTGCTTGACTTTTCTGCTTATTAATTTCCAGCACAGCTCCGTGCGGCATATCAACGACAAATTACAAAGAGTAGTTCTTGTTTCTTACACCCCAATGGGTCAACGATCAATGTTCATGCTATACTCTTCGTATGTGTGTGTGTGTGTTTACGGAATCCGACGATCTAATTAATTAGAGCGACTTCAACTTCAAAGCTAGCTGCTGTCAATGGTTTAAGTAAAGTGCCCTGACCTGCCTGCCGCTGTTATACCCTGTACTTAGAATATATATGAAAACATATCTCGAACAAATAGTTTACTGGGTATCTGTCCGTCAAGCATTTCGATTGTTTTTCACAATTGACACAAGTCATTGACAGGCTTCAAAGAACTCATTAAAAAATGTCAAGCACCGTGACACAAACAAAAAACAAAAACAATACAACAGCAAATACTGGTATGCAGCTTGAAACTATTTATATAGACCTTCACCTTCACTTGTTACCATACTTTGTAATTTCAATTACAATTGTATATAATTTAGTTGTTGTTCAGCTTTACAGCTTACATCGTTATATCAACTGTTTGGCTTTGTTTTGGCATGGGCCAACAAATTGCTTTTGCTTATTATGCTTTTAATGGGCCCAAGTCATGGTCTAAGGTTAACCAAAACCAGCTACCACGGTTGCGTTGGGCTTTAGCAAGTGTTGTAATTCCAAAACTTATGCTCTCTGGATACACAATCGTCTATCTACAGGTATTTGAGCATTTATTGGATGATCTGTAGTGCAAATTGTGGGCGCGTATGTGGGAAAAGTGAAAGAGCTGCATTCTACACTTGCAGAAAATTTGATAGCTTTAGCGAGAGCATCTTACACTCTTTTTGGTACTCGTACCAAAACAAAACTTTTCTTAATCTTCTTAAGATCTGTGCATTTTCCCAGCTTACAGCATTCGGTTTATTTCTTTCGGTGCAGTTGTGAAGTGTTCGTGATAACACGTAGGCAACAACAATAACAAAAGCAACAGCAACGAGCATGGTCGCCTCCAGTTGGAGGCAACTCGCCAGTTACAACAGCTTCAGCTCTTTATGACCAGATAAGCGAAGCTGGCCATAGAAACACCCACTCTTGGCCGACTCGATTGCGGCCAAAAGGCTTTTTGCCTGGCTACACACACAATGAGTAGATTTCTGTTGCCACTGCCAGTTTTATGACCTCCGCAGTCGGAGCACTATTTGGAACGCCTCTCAAGTCAGGTGCCTCTAAGAAAAGCTCACATTTCGTCTGTGTCTAGTTAACATTTTTTTTTTGTATTTACTGTATTTTTTTTTATAGTATTTTTTGCTTAATAGTCTACTGTGGCATGTTAGCTTTTTAATGGCCAGCATATGAGCTGGCGTGATTGTGTGTGTTGTGTGGCCCAAACTTTGTTGGTCCAAACGCCTTTGTGTAGAGCTGGTCCAGTGTGTGCCATAGAGGTTGGGGTAACTAGAATCTATTTCAGATTTCAGAGTTTAATCTTAACGCTTTCAATAGAAAATCAACTCACTGAATTAAAAAGAACTTAATAATTTGTCGTACACATTGAGAGCATCTGTTAGTCGTTCTGAAACTCATTTAGTTTTTCCAAGATTTTCTCTTTATGGCTTCTCGTGGGCTTTACGTTCTGCTGGTCAACTGTGGGGGGGGGGGAGGGATAGCTTTAATGAATTGTTACAACAACATGTCAAGATAAATCTATGTGTTGTACGATAGAGCTCTAAACTTTCGGATGTCTTTGAAAAAGAGCCAGAGCCTATATACAATACCACTCTACCTTGATTTATGTCTTGGGTTTGGTCTCTGAATGCCATAAAAAATACTCAAGCCTAGATGAAGCGGCATCTTGAAATGAAATGCATAAAAGCTCAAGTTGATATTATAATATGCCAGCATTTAATTCACTTCCTAGTCATGCACAGTGTTCTTGATCAAGGGCTGAGTTTTACTTAAAATTCCATTGGCGCTTCGCTCAGCCAATTAAATCGTGGAATCAAGCTAACACAACTATAATAATGGCCAAGAAAAGGCAAAGCAATTACCTACAAATACACATAAAAACCACTTTGGTTTTTGCACAATATTTAAATAATTTATTTGGACTTTCGTTTGACAAACAACTCGGTAAATTAAAATGCTGTTAACAAACAAATTAAGTCAAATTCATCAACAAATGCGGCGGCAGCAGCCACAAAAATTAACACACAACTCACACACACCAGCACAACAAACGAAATTAGAAATGTGTGTTTTGCAGCTTCACCTTATCGCAGACATCTGTTAAAACGGGCAACACCTCACCTCACACATGCCAAGTGAGTAACCCAGAGCAACTGTTATAAAAACAGCAACACCCGTTTCAGATGTGTGTGTGTGTGTGTGTGTGTGTGTGTAGTACGTCTTACTACTCCTAATTAGCGATGCTAATTGAAAAACTCACGCGTCATCCCAGCAGTAAAAACAATCATCAAAGTTGAGGAATTTAAATGTGTTTTAACACTGAAAGAAAATTAAAAAACGTTCGTAGAGATCAAAAACTATTTTTATTATTAACAGTGTAAGTTATAAAAAGGCACAATTTTGAATCGTTTTTCTCTTTCTTTTCATATACGTCTCATATGAATTTCTAACATGTAAATTGGATATTTCCGTAAAGGTATTAAACCCAATAAGTTTTTCGTTCAGTGTCGTTTGTCTTAAGAGTTGGTTGCAGTTAACAATAGCAATGTGTTAAAAGACCTTAATTAAGTCAAAGCAAACGGTTTGGCTGACTAATCGAGGGCGTTGCATGCAACTGACGTTTGACGCTTCCGTCTCAATCCACGGCCGCGTCGGCTGCTTCTGCTGCTATGCTGTACTCCGAGCTTATGTGACGTATGCGTAACGTATGCATGTCGCCTGCTTTCATTGCCTCAATGTCGTGTGGTTGTCATTACGTGCAGCACACATTGTTATTCTGTCTTCAAGTCCCAACAAACTCAACAAGAGACACAAATAAATCTCCACAAAAAGCCCAACAAAATATGTATTACATAAACCAATTAGCCGGCGTGCGGCATTTGCATTCGAATGTATAATTTATGAATGCATATAAGCCGAAAAAAATAAACACACTCACCACACTCACACTGAAAGTGTGGCAAAAGTTATAAAAGAAAGAAGATAAAGCAAAGCAAAACAGATGGAAAATGCAGAGGCGCAAATGAAGCAATTCAATTCAGATACATTAAAAACACAACCAACAAAACCAAATAAGACAAAAAAATGCTATGGAATTTAAAAGAAAATTATGTTAATTTCATGTTTTCGATGCGGAAAGGCATTAGAAAATTAATGATTTTGAATAGGCTTTTTAAGTGTATACAAATTTTTTAACTAAGAAACTAACTGATCTAAAGAAACACGAATATAAGATAATAAGATAATATTTTTTAATAACAACAATGCTTAACTTGTGCCCACCACTACTAGTATTTAGTTGCTTACAAAGGTTTACGTATGTACGTTTTGTCTATACATATATACATACATATGATGTATGTATTTGTACAGTGACAGATAACATTATCCTCAATATGTATACATGGCTAGGAGGACTAGCCTGGTCAAGAGTAATCGCCAAAAGGTCCACCAGGTCCCGGGCCACAGGGACCACAGGTTCAACAGGGCTCGCCGAGACCAGATGGTCCACATGGTCCGCAACGTGTCTAACTGACGGGATTCTGCGCGGACCCAAAACATGGCATGGGGTTTGGCGGACAGGCGGCACTCGGTTTATAGGTAATGGGTCCATTTGGATAACAGCAATATTCTAGCGGCGGTGGTATATCAATGATCTGCGGCTTGGGCTGACACAATATCGTCTGGCAGACCTCTCGGGGCTCGACCACTCGCTTCGGATAGCAGACCACATAGGGATCGGGTACCATGGATGGGAAGTAGATGATGCGCGGTTCACGCACCATCTGGGACACCCAAATCAGCTTGGGCACCTTAATCACACGCGTTAAGTCCACAACCTTGGGTATGGAGATTTCTCTGCAGCGATTTACGACCATCGGCTCTGGCACTATCTTCTCGGTGAAGACGACTCGCTTCTTGCAGATGAGACGTGGCGGCTGCTGCACCGTGATGGTCTTGGGAAACGGTGGCGGTATGCGTGGTGCACATTGTGGCAGTGAATCCAGTTGTTCCGCAGTGTAGCATTTCGGTTTGCCCTCGAATGTTCCGCTTGAAGAAGACATTATTATTTATTTATTGTGATTTTTTTTACTATTATCTTTTTTTTTTGTTTTTAATGACAATTCGAAAACGAAAAATTTTGGAATTTTGAATTTTTACAAAAAGGAAAAGACGAAAAAAGAATTTTGAATTTTGATGCTGGTCAAAGTTAAAATGTAATGAGTTGGAATTTCATGGTTGATCTCAGATTTAACTCAGCCTACTTTATAGAAAACTAACAAAAAGTGAACAAATAATATGCTTTTTTTTTATTATTTCTTCCAACTTATGGCAACTCTTAAATTACTTTTCTTACTCCTTCTCACTGCTTCGTTTTCTTTTAATCTTTGCAGGTAAGTTACAGTGACCCACTTGGCCAATGATGTGCACTAAACGAAACTTTACCGGCTGATTGGTCGGCATTCAGCACTCGTAACTCGGCACTTTCATCAATGGTCAGGCAAGTGTTGTTGAATTGGGTGTTCTGGTTGTTGTTGTTGTTGTTGCTGCTCGGCTTGACACTTATTTGTGGTTGTGTCAGTGGCGCCAGTTGGAATTGGCTCTGGTGATGCCCTGCAGGCAACGAAATATGCACATAAAACAGCATGAGCGTAGCCGTAAACAGTTATGCGGGAATTCTTTATTGATATGTACGTACATATATGTATGTGACACATTATCGATGGAGTCTGACTTTCGAGTTTCCATGAATTATGGCATTCAAATTCAAATGCTACCCACCACAACAGCCAGGTAGTGGATGGATGCACTTAATTAAGCACACAATCTGATGATGGCAAATGCTGCGGATGGGTTTCTATTTTTTTTATGCGCTTTCCCAACCACAACCAAGCCAAGCAGCGAAATAAACCAAAAACTTTGTAAATTAATGACGCCCTGTACACAATTGACAGGTCGGGCTGATAAGAGATCGTTGAGATGGTGTCGAAACAGGCGCCGATAAAATAAAAAAAATAGAAACCCGAAAACAAAAAATGAAATGTTGAATATATAAAGAAAAAACAACAACTCAACTGCTCTACAAAATTTGGCACACAAATTGAAATGTTAGTGTGTGTGTGTGTGTGTGTTTGTGTGTGGAGGTGCCAACCTGTTCTCTAATTGGGTTAAAATGCAGTTGACGCTGCCTCCAGGCGGAAATCTGTGGCAACTGTGGCAGCTGCCAGGCAGCCGAACAGGCGTTGGCCATTTTTGGTTTTTTTTCTTAACCACAACATGATTTATAGGCAATGGTTATGAGAACTAACCTCGTTCTCATTTTTTTTTTTGTAGAACCCCATAGATGCTCAGTGCATTTTCACTTTGAAGACTGTCAGAATATCGGTGTCTGCCTGCCACATTAGTATATAAACAATGTTCATGGTCACTCTATTTGCAACATTTTAAGAGTGATAATCTCTAAAGTTATGAGTAGTTCCATTTATTCCCTATCTCTTAATGTTTCTTCATAGATCACACTCTATAGCTAAGGCAACGTCTTACCATGATCATTTTGTATTCGTTGCAAAGTTTCTATTGGCACTTGCCACAGTGATACCTTAAAAAGTTTTATACCAGCTGTAACTGTAAAATTGCTTAATGGCAAGCAATAATTGAATATTGCCCCATTCAAATGCAACTTTTGAAGCGAAACCAATTAGTTAAATCTCGAAAAGCAGACAAATAATTTATTGATTAAGTTTTCAAGCATGTACACACACTGATTTATTAAGATTTATTGTAAATGCTTTCGATTTCATTTATAATCGCAAGTGCTGTGTGTGCTTGTGTGTGTGTGTGTGTGTGTGTGTTGCTTGGTTGGTGTAAAGTTAAGTACTTTTATGCGCTGTATACTGTATGTGAATGCTGCCTGTTTGTCAAATGAACCTGTCAAATTTTAACAAACACTCACTTTCTCTTTGTGAGCTGCAGCTGGCGCTAGTGTTCGAGTACTCGAACTTGTAGTCGGTGTACGTTGAGATGATGTGCATCCTGTGCCAAACTAAATTACAATTTATTTATATGCAACACCCACACAAATGCATAAAGCGACGGACAGTCAGAGAGAGAGAGGGAGAGAGAGAGCAGGGGGAGTGCAACATGTGGCGGCACATGTGGCACTGACTGCCAAACTGCCTTGGAGCCAAACTGATTTGTCTGCAAATCAGTAGGCAATAAGTCAAACGCTGCCGCCGCGCCAAAGTTCAAAATTATTTTCTATTTTTGCGCTTCCGTTGCAAGCAACACGAGAGCGTCAGAGCGGCAGAGAGTGAGTGAGTGAGTGAGTGAGAGTGGGCGGGAGGGCTGAAAAGAGACCCACAACAGAGCTCAGACAGTTGCCTGTCTATCAATTTGCCTCACAAGTTTAGCCTTTCATTTTAGCCGCTGACTCTTTACGCTGACGCAGTTGCCGACGCAGACAATTGCAATCCATCGATCGTTGATCGTTGTTCGTCGTTTTGTGGCAGCTTCCTGCCTTGCCTTGCCTTGCCTTGCCACACAGTCGCCCTCAAAGACACCGCTCTCTCATTTGGCTATATGGCATGGGCAAAAGTTTTCTATTTGGTTTTTTTGTTTAATGTCTGGCAATTTCTTTTATGTTGTTCATTCATAAACACATGGCTCATCCAATTTATATATTTAAAATCGATTGCAGTTGCAGTTGGCAATTTGCTTATGGCTTATGGCTTATGCAATGCTCGATCTTTGTCTAACAATGAGGAAGTTGCATGTTTGCTAACTTTTTGTGGGTGACTGTGGCAAATTGTTGCCTGATTATAGGGCTGTTAACTGTTTATGGACCCACAGCACAAAGCAATTGTGTTGCCGGTCGATTGACGTAAATGTGGCATAAGCGACGGTCAGTTGGCTAGCTCTCTATATAAGTACATATTTATCGATCTATATGTTATGCAGCTTAAATAGTTCCTCAAGCTATTCATAGCTGGGGTGTTGTTATGAATATTATTTAATCACGCGCTAGTTGAGTTGGCTCAAAGAAAAATCATGCAGAAAAAGTAAAAGTTATAGCGACGATTGTTCCAATCGTAATCTGTCGTAATCTTTTATTGTTAATAGATAAAATTATTGCATTCTTAAGCAATGCCATGAAATACTTGTTACCAATCTTTTTGATCTTCCAAAATAAGTTTAGAAATGTAGAGAAAGTTTAAGCTAAAATGCCAACACTTGTAAAACGAAAAGATAAATGTGACAATAAAAGCATTTGCCAATCTTTATTTGCATATCTTAACAATAAACAGGGTATGGAACTTTTTATTAACTTTTCACAATTCACAGTTGGCAAACCCCATTCTGCACATCCTCGACCTTTCAGCAGCATTTTTTTTTTGCTATTTTCTTTTCGATTTTCTTTATTTTAACAACAACAAACAATAAAGACAACGCCTGCGCGTCATTTGTTTACTTCTTCACTCAGTCCGTCAGTCAGTCAGTCAGTCAGTCTGTCACTCAGAGCTGGCAAGCTAAACAATGCGGCTCTGGCGCGTGCTTCTGGCCAAAATCACTTTGAGCACTGCTTCAGCTATTAAACAGCAGCTCAGGTAGGCGTTGCGGCCTGCACAGACAACAATGGCTAGAGACGAGGTCTCAGGTCTGGAGGTCTCTGATCTTGGTTACGACTACGACACTGACTATGAGACTATTACTACACGAAAACAAATGCGGCTGCCTGGCAGCTTTAATGAGTTCAGTTTTGCCAGTTTGCCTGCAAAGACATTCATCAAGTCGAACTTTTTTGTTTATTTGTTTTGTTTTTCTTTAGAGTCTTAAGAAACTCTAATTGTCTGGCATATTTGTTTGAGCTCTGAACTTTGCGGTTAAGCTCTTTAAACGGGTGTGTCGCACATACACATACACATACACGTGTGCGAGAGCGAAAGTGTTTTTAGCGCTTTGGCTTAAGCCAAAACAAACAAAAAACATATAAAAACTCAATACGAAAAGCCGCTGCCGCTGGCTGTGTATGGCCAACAAATCCTGCAATGAATAATTTAGTCATTTCATGCAAACGTAAAACTGAACTTTTTGTGTCGAAGCATTTAAGCCGCAGGAGTTGTGCCGGCGTTTCGACGACCACCCAAAAGACAACAACGGCATTTTGGCGACTTTTGCCAACGATCTGGCGACGCTGTCTTGGCGGCAAATTCATCACATGAGATCCCGTGGCGACGGCGACGGCGACCACAGCGGCAACGGCAATGACGGTGGCGCTAAATCGTGTGTGAATGGCTTGACGAACTGCAGCAGCGCCAGGCCGGGCCAAAGCAGCTGCACAGTGGTAACAATTACTGTGTTAATTACGTACAATTTATTAATCGTTTTAGGGAAATATCCTTAATTTGTTTTGATTCTTATAGCTGTATCATATTTTTGGTTAGCTGCTTTTGTCTTTGCTTTTGCTTGTTGGCATTTGCTGTTGTGTAAATTGATCAGCTAATTGCATGAACCCACTGTGCAGAGCTGATCGACAAACGTTGTCGCTGAAACTGACTCTCGGACTCAAAGAGCATGTCCGGAGTTTTGAGTATGAGTTTGAGTTTGGGTTTCGAATGTGACCATTATGTTGACCAATTAGTCATTCGGCGCTGCTTTTGCTTGTCATCTATTGCAGGGTTTGGCCGAAAGACAAACATGCAGCATGTAATTTGTTGGTCAATTAAAAGCGCCGCTTACAACAACAACAACAACAACAACAACAACAGCAACATGTCTTGGCCAAGTATGTGACTTTCGCAACGTGTTGGCAACTGTGGCAGACTGAATGAGACTGAATGAAAGCGAGTCGGGTTTGGGGTCGGGGTCGATTCTGGAGGAGTTGCCTGCTCCGTGCTGACTGGCTGCTGCTAAAGCATTAAATGCGGAAATTGGCCAACAGCTGGCGCTCACTTTCAAGTGGCGAGTGGCGACTTCTTTGTGGTTCTGCCTTGTCAACGCTAATGGCCATATGCAAAAAAACATAACACAAAAAGAGTAAAAATAATGAGACGCGACTGCAGCCAGCAACTGTGATTTGTTGCTGTTGTTGTTGTTTTTGTTGGCTGGCGGCACTTTCTACCGACAGCAACAACACTGTCCCAAAAATAAGCGGCCCATGTTGCACTTACAAATATACACAACATTTACATACATACCATATGTATGTTTCTGTATGTATAAATATCATCGTTTGGTTTTTGGTTTTTCGGCCACAAATCCTAAAATGGCATGCCGCGACATGTGCGACCGACTTAGCCAGGCACCGACAAGGTGACATGGCCACAACGACAACGGCAACGGCAACAGCGAACAGCCAACAGCAATGGCAACGGCGACAACATCGCAGCTGCTGCTGTTGCTGCACTTCAAATCCAAGTTGGAGTTGGAGCTAAATTCGCTGTCTTTGCTGTTTAGCCAAGCATGGCAGATGCGTCTCCCTCTGCCTCATTCTGTGCCGGCAAATAAATCTTTGAATAAAAAATATAAATAATAATAAGCACACACACGAGGTGCGTTTGGCCAGTTTGTCCTATGTAAACTTGCCCAATTCAAGTTAATCAATATGAAAGTTATATTTGAGTGTCGTAATGTTGTTTCAAAGCTTCACAAATATTATCAGAATTTTCAGTTTAGATCAAAAGAGTTTTGCAAACCACACTTTTTTGAACACAAATTCCATTTAAGAAAATACAGAAATCAATAAAAAAATATTTGGTACACTTCCTAATTATGCGATCATTGGATACACCCTCGCATTTGTATGCTTTGAAGTTTCGCCAGTTGCAGTAGATGTGTCTGTTTTCGTTGCGTTGTTGTTGTTGTTGTATGCTTTTTTTTAGGCCCAATTTGGCAATTTGGCGACGAGCTTAGCGTCATTTGTGGGTCATGCGATCTTTTGGAATTGAAACTGGCGCCCGATTGACGTCCAACGATTGAAATTCATATTTTTTCTATACATCTTAAACATATTTCTCAAGTGAATGCAGTCCAAAGAGGGATGGAATATATAAATGTGTGTGTGTGTGTGTGTTGGTGCTATGCAATCGACGAGCATCCGATTTTGATCATTCAATTAAAATATTTTATGGCCAAGGGGGCCACTGGCTTCAGCTTTGTCTGTCTCTGTCTCTGGCAGTAAATAAACCTTGAACAGATAAACGATGCCAGTTGAATTGATTGATCAAAGCGCTGAACACAAAAAAATAAAAAATAAATATAAACGATCAACGCATAAAAAAATTAAAGTGCGATGCACATGTGCAACACTTTGCACTTCCTCATGGCTATGACTGTACCACTGAAAGAGACATCTAGAGAGGGAGGGGTGGAAAGAGGGGGGGGGGGGGGGAGGAGGGACAGAGGATGGAATGCCTGAGATTGGCTGGATGGAATTTTGCGCCGTTGCGCATCGGAATGCGAAATTAATGAAATCACATGCAGACAACAGCAAAGCAGCAAAGCAGCAAAACAGCGAAACAGCAAAAATAAAAGCCTGAACATGACGATGAGGTGGCCCACGACCAGAACAGACCAAAAGCCCAAACAGACCAGCTTGCTGACGGTGATTAATGTTGACGTTGTCAGTCTGAAAACACCAACAACAACTATACTCAGATCAACTGCAGCTTTGCTTTGCACAACAACACACAAAGAAACACTTAAAGCCCAATATTATTGACACCAAATACAAAATAAAAATGACAAGAATAACCCTCAAGAACGATTAAGATCTGTTTGGCCAACACTTTTCCTTTAGCTCGGTCTTCTGTGCTTCTTTTAAAAGCGAAAGATGTTATTCTTAAGAATAACGAAAGTAGCTTAAGTCAACATTCAGTCAACGAACCAGAACGAAACGAAAAGGAATGTTAAAAGGTTTTCAAGCGCATTAAAATACGCTTAAAACAAAAGTAAAAGCCATGTGAGTTGTTTTTTCTTTAGCTTTAAATGCGTAATGTGTGAGTTATTTATGAATATTGTTGGAAATCTATAAATCTTAAGGCAATTGTCTGGGAGTAACGAGGCTAAAAATTTGAACCTGAAACTGATAAGCTTAATTGATTTGATGATATCCAAAAAGTCGATTGATAACACTTTACGATTGCTATAATCTTTTAATGAGCGCGATAAGCCTTAATAATCAATATCAGATAAGATATAATTGTCTCTCCCTAGGCATTCCTGAATCATTTAAAATAAAACCTTAATACTTGAATGATTTTATATTTTGCTAAAAGACAACCTTAAGGTAAATAAGAATTGTTACGTATTCGCAAAAGCATATGCAGAAGAAGCTATAAAATTGTTGGTAACCATAAGCGAATAAGACTTAAATTACAGAGCTGTGAACATTCTTCATTTGGGGTTTTATTTTTGGTGCTCCTTTTGTTTTTTTGTTTTTGTAGCAGCAGCAGACAGAAGAGAAGAAATATTTGTTGGTCATAAGCAGAAATACGAATAAACAAATTCAATGCGATCGCGAAGGTAGCTGCAAAAATATCCCATTACGCTGGATGAAATCAAAAAAACCAAAAAAAGAGACAAGAAAAAACGGATACGGTTTCATTATACAACAAGGCAAAGCAGCAGCAGAAGCAACGTTTACGAAATGTTTAAGCAGGCTAAAAGACAAAAACCAAATGAGGGAGGGGAGAAACAGCACATACAATGGACAGTGGGACAGTGGGACAGACAGCAGCTGCTGGACATTTCATATGCCTGATGTTTCCGCAGAAAGTCAACGCTCAATGCTCAATGTTTCACAGTGGCCACATCAAATTTGTTTCATTTTTAGCGGCGTGAAGTGGCCTTTTGTGCTCTCTGGCCCACTGTCTGTCTGCTTGTCTGTCTGTTGTGTGTGTGTGTGTGTTTTTTTTTCTGTTGTTGCCTGCTTGGCCAGGAAGCCAATAGAGTCGACATCGGCCAACAAATTTGCCGCATAGTGTGCATAATTTTTCATAATTTGCGTGGGCGCATTTGCATTAGCGACCGACTGACTTCCTTACAGCTGTTATGCCACACACAACCGCACAACCACACTCTCACACACCCACACACTGCACCAGTAAATCCACCGAACTAGCGATCTAAGCACCACTTGATGTACTGTTGTACTCCATCGTGCGGCTGCCACGCCCACACGCTATTGTCAGTCTAGCGGTTTTTCAATTAAAGTCATCACAGATTGCAAATCAAATCGATTGCAGCGCATTTAACGCCTGTCACATTACTTTCGGTACCGACTGTTACGCAAGCAAACTGCGCATGCGTTTAGCCGTTTTCAAGCTGACAGCCAGCTGCGTGCTCAAACAGTAGCCAAACATCAACTTCAACTTCAACTGAAAGCAATATGTTTCTTATACTCTTTTATTCGTAATTGCACTTTTACTTTATGCTTTTCTCCATTTCACTCTTCACAATTTGGCACAATTTTGCGCTTCAATTCTTCGGTCCGAGTGGGCCACTAAATTATAGTGCTCACTGTATGTGTGTAGGTGTATTTGGCGCACACCGAAAGCCACTAAGCGTTTCGTTTTCGGCCTGGCTGGCTAATGGGCATGCGGTCTAAGCACGAAATGTCAGCACTTTGTCTTATTTAAATATAGCTAGCAACAATTCATGCTACATACTTAGTGGTAGACAACAATCGACTTCTGTTCCAACTAGTCGTATGTGTGGTCTTTCACTTCAAATTGTTTATGGACACGTAAGGTAATGCTATTGCTTTCGAAAGCTGTAACTACGAAGGGTAGAAGTAGTAAAATAATCAAGTTAAAGGAAAGTATTTGTTCGATAAGTATGCCTATCGATAACACTGATGCACACTACGAATACTTTATCTGCTTCTCATCATAAATCTTAAGTAGAGCCTGCCACACACTTGTCGCTTGATTTGGTACAAACGGAATGGTACTTGGCGAGTCGCGTGTCTAATTTATGATTATGACCTTCTCAGCTTTATATGCATAGCCTTTGGCTGCTTTCATTATTTAGATGGCTAAACACCTCAATTAAACAGATTGCGTCCTGCGGTGCGTGTCAAAAGAATATGCCGAACGACTCGTTGGGTAATTGAAACCCATGACAACCCCCAAAAAAACTTCATTCTCTTTGTGCTCGCTGACTAATAATGCATGCATGGACACACCTAAACAGGCCCCAAACTCCAATGTACGGCCAACCCCCTCAAGAAGAGTCTGCTCCAGTGCACGAGTGTGCCAATTTCATGTTAAAGGCGCGCCCAAAAGCACGCAACAGTTTTTTTTTCTTTCTATAGCTTTGAGTACAGCATCTACGGGACATTCGCTCAACCCCTCGACACAGCATCCGCCACAAACCCCTTTTGCAGGCGTCTGTATTTGTGAATTGGAAACGTGCCACATACGCATTTGAAGTTGCTTTCGAGTTGAATAAACCCAAGTGGACAGCTGTTTCAGATGGCTCAAACAAAAAAAAAAACACACACGAAAATATTTTGATGAACTTTAAGCATCCCCCTGTCTATTCAGTATAGTTTAATGAACTTAAAGTCACCCTGAAGTTGTAGTTGATTGCGCATATTAAAGCCGCTGGTGGTTATCAAGGGAAATCTATTACGCCACTTTCACTACAACTCATCATTATAAGCGAGTGTGTGGAGAGTGTGAAAAGCCGTGGCAGTAAATCAACAACTCAGCCAAAGTCGACTATTACCCTACATAATCGAGGGGAACAATAGGATAAACGAGCAGTGCAACCCCTAAAGCCGACAAAGCGGCGCCGGAGCGAAACATTTTCATAATGAGCACAATGCACAGATGCAACACCCTCTTCACAGACTTACGACATTTACATATATACTGTGCATCTGTTAGATACTCGCATCTGTGCGCTACAAGTGCATTGCATCTTTGTATGACTTCAAGTGCCGCATCGAATGTTGAACGCTGAAAAACAAGCTGATATGACGGCAATACATTTTATAATCCGTATGAATTCTTACTTAACACGCATTCTCTAGAAGTAATTATGATGTGGCACTTAGTCACATTCAGCGATAAAGGTTAAGCTTCCTCTTAATTCAAATTACTACAAGTTTGTAGCTAGTGAGTATTTCAAAAGCTCCATATTTAAGCTGATGAGCATTTTTATTTTGCCAATTTAAAAAAAATGTATTTATATTTAATTTTTGCGTTTTAAAATATATAGATAAACCTTAGTTCCAAGAAATAAGTTTAGTAAGCTTATCTCTTTTCGGGGCGCTTTAACATTTTACACCTGACAGCTACAGAAAGAACGCAAAACTTATCTATTAAACAGCTTTATATGTATTTACACATGTCATAAGACTGTATCTATAAGTTGTTTAGATATGAACTGCAATGTTTAGTTTCGAATGGTCAGATATATGTATTTTGTATAGTAATAGTTAGTTCTTAAATAACTAAAATATGCTTCTAGTTAGCTTCAACCAAACTAGTATGTTAATATGTTAATTTAATGATAGATAGTAAAGACGAACGCGCTCTCTCTCTCTCTCTCTCTCTAAAAGCACTGCTTTCGTCTAGCATTCGTCTTGTGTCTCGGCTGAGTGCATTCGGCTGACATTCGGATGTCAGGGTTCTGTGTATGTGTCACATTGAATCCAGGGCTGCAGCCAGCCCATCCTCATCGAGGGGAATATAAGAAGTACAAAACAAAACAAATTGAGCACCGTTTGTTGTACTTGTTATTGTATGCAGTATGCGCATGCACTCAACCAAATTGTCGCATACTCTTCCCACCCTCCCCACTCATATACTGCCTGCCTGACCGACGCTCTCGCCCACACACCCGTTCTCTCCCTGTCTCTTTGTGTAGTAACGCTTTTTACTCTCTTGGTCTTACTCTCTCTCTCTCTCTCGCCCGGTTGAGCGCCACGCTTAACGACTGTTTCATTTTTGAATTCAGTTTTGGTTTCGGTTTCAGTTTCGGTTTTTGTTTTGTCAGTTTTCAGTTTCCAGTCACACGTTGACCGGTGCGAGTCGACAACCAAAATTCACAATCCACAATTCACATTCCATAATAACAGAATACACAACAATTGTTGTTGGCTATGGTGTGTAAACAAACGAAAAGACGAAATGAAAACGCGACGTAGTGGTTGTTATTGTTATTGTAATTATTGTTCTCATCGTTTCTGTTGTGTGCAGCGATGCATTTAAATGTGTGTTTAGTTGTTGCTTAAAGAAAAATCTACATATGTATAACTAAATATATATGTAGCTTCCGTTGTGCACCAATTGCGGGTAGTGCCCCCCCTCGGTGCTCTTAAACAATAGTTTACTGTGCCTTCGCAATGAGAATGTTTGGCAACATTTGTTGTCCCACAATAGCCGAAGCCCACAAAAATAAACCGAAGCCCGAAACCGAAACCGAAACGAGGTCAATGCATTTGTAATTGCTGATAACGGAAAAGTGCATGAAAACCAATGTGAAAATAAAGCAAGAGAGAGAGAAAGAGAGAGAGAGAAGAATAATGAAATGTTAAGTTCAAAGTTAAGTGGCCAGTGTTCGTGTTTTTACCCCACGCGCCTCTCAAAACAAATAATATCATAAATAAGTAAATAAGAAATTTTCCACTTGAGTGAACAACTGAAATGCATTTATTAATCGCCTTGCCACCGACTGTATCTGTATCTCTCTGTCAATGCGCTGTATCTGTATCTGAAGACCATAATTGCATGCCATAAAAACTTCAGAGCCGAGAGTCGCAGTCCGAGCTCTTATCAGCAACTGTGGCAACTCTGGCAACTGTGCGTTTGGCTGCTGAGTTTTTTTGTTTTTGTTTAATCAGACTTCCACTTGAACTATTTGTGTTTTCACTTATTGGAGTTTATTGGATTAGCGAGCATTAAACTTGCTATCTGGAATTGAGCTGCGAGCTGACTGGCTCTATTTAACGGCAGGTGAGTGCCACAGATGTTGCAACAATGTTGCTCCGGCTATTGCACTTGGCCATGACAACATGTTGTCTTTATGGATTTACAATGCACAATACACTACACAACTTACACACCAGGCACACACCCACCAGACACATGTTGCCAATGTGTGCCTGTTTTTTTTTTTCGGGTGCATTGAACTTTAGTATGCACTATAAATGTGTCACTGGAAGATCTGCACCCGCATATAGCATATACTATACTATACATATACTATGTAAAAACTAAATTGGAATTCGGGGTCACACCCTTTTTTCCCACAGCTAAACAGAGCTAACAATCATTGATCTGTGTGTTTGCATTCAAATGAAATCGAAAACCAAAACTGTCACAGCAAAATGCTAATCAAGCAACAAGCAATTGAATTTGAATATTCAAAATCAAGAAAAATTCAACATTTTTCGACCTTTTACGCTCGCCACATGAGAGAGAGGAAAGTCATTCAGTATAAAAGTTGATAAGCTCAATAAATGATTCGCATTGTGATTCACACAGAATGGATTCATGTAATATACGACAGCCGTCTATATGATTAAATGAAATGATCATTGAAAGTTTATTGAAAAGCTGACTAAGCCTTACTTAATTTTGTAATAGTTCTTGTAAAAGTTCTGATTTCAGTTGCCAAACAATCTTAAAAACTTTCACCTGCTTTGCATAGAATAACTTATATGCGTATATGATATGAACGAGCTTGGCTTGGTTGTGAAGGAAGGCGTTATTTGATATAAGGCACAAGTACGGGTCGCTGCAAGCCACAGGCCAAGTAAACAAACACGTCAAACATACAAGAATATGTATATAGATATTATCTATAAAGCCACATGTTGATCCAGTGCGTAACCGCAATATTTACTACACAATTTCCATAAGAATCTGCAGTGCAAATAAAATATAAGACTAAAGAAGCCAAAAAGCTTAAGCTACAAGTTATGGAAAATTGATTTATACAATGCTAGGGAGAAGTTTTTTGTAGGGGTTGTAAACCTTAAATTCGTTAGCTGAAATATGCTTAGAGCTTTGCTATGTTTTGGCACAACTCTTGCTAAATATTTCGCTATTGATCGATATCGAAGTATACTTGAGTACTTGATTGTTTTGCGCCATGGCGTTCAATTAGTATTGTTCTGTCAGATATATAGTACATAATATATGAATACACTGTTAATTGAGCTGGCGGCGGCGGTGTGTTAAATATGCAATATCATAGAATTGATCAGCATTTGACTTTTAACCATAACTATTGCATATTATTATCTATAAATTAGGTCAATAGTTCTTTAACCAACCAACGTTTTCCTTTTTGCAAATCAAATTGTAATTTTACACAACACAAGAAAAGAGGAAACGAAGATCAAGAATAGAGCTGGAAGCAAAGAAAACAAAGCTACCGAGTTCAATGTACGTCTTGTAAAGTTTTCTGTGAATTCTGCAAAACAATTTTGGTAACTGCCAATTCTACTTTCGCACTGAAGATGTTGATTTGTTGTTTTGGTTTTTTTTTTTTTTTTTGACTTGTTGCTTGCCACTGACAGCTTCAATGGAACTGCACTGCCCACAAGTTGCGCATAATAATAACCCTGAAAGTTTACTGACTTCCGTTGACTGCCCGGTTTCCCGGCGAAAACCAACAACAACAACAACAACAACAATACAATCCGAGGGAATTGAGAATTGAATCAAACTGTAGGCAGTGCCAGTGGCACTTGGGCTCTACAAAGAATGCCAAGCAATTCTTTGGCCAGATACAAATCTCTGGAAATACACAACTGGGAGTACACACCTACTCGAGGACTTGTTGTGTGTGTCTGAGTGTGTGTAGGTGGCGCTAGTTGCAGTCACAAAAGTAGGAGCCAAAAGACGTTGTCTTCGTTAAGGCAACTTGTACAAAATGCTGTTGTTGCTGTTGTCGCTCTTCGTCTACATGTTGTTGTGTGTCTTTTGTGTCGTCTGCAATTTGTTGTAGCTGGTAAGGTGCAACCGAGCGACTGGCAACTGGCGTGTTAACAACCGTTGCTACGGTTTAGTCGTCTTTTGCGAACGGTGTTAACAACTGAAATGTTGCCACTCGCACTTTGCGACAGCTTCAACTGTTGCAATGACATGACAGCAAACTTCATGACACTGTAGCCCTCATCGTGTTGCCACCTCTGCCCCTCTTATTCCTTGCCCCCCTCCATTCCTTTTCCCTTTCAGTGTGTGCATTTATCTTAATTAGGCGGACTTGAAGCTACCACTTGGACGACAATGCTATAAATAGTAGATTGGGCCAGTGTGATCTATAAATATCTTGATATGTTCTACATATATGTAAAGTGCTTATCTCATGTAAGTTGAGGCCAACACATCTGTTATCCATGGCACTAAGAAGGTTTTTTCTCAAGCTAAATGCTACAACTAATTCATTCATATTACACTATCTAAGACTTTCCGCTCAGCTCTGCGTATCGACAGTTTTGACATATAAGATTTGGTAATTCAGTTCAGACAACCAGATAAATGTTGCACAGTCTGCTTTAAGCCTAACTCTAAAATGCCTATCGCATGCATTCCAAAATATAATTTACAATTTACCGTCCATTTTATTTTTTATTGTTTTTTTGGTGTTTTGCTTTCTGTGCACCGACGAGTGATTATTTTTTTTTTTTGTATTTTTGTTTGCATGCCAGTCCTCGACATAATTTACGTGATCATTTCGCGTCGATAACAAGAAATTATCGGCGCGCTTGCGCACGAGTCTAACAACGACGACGACGACGACGACGACGACGCGTCGTCGTCGCCAGCATCATTGGGGCCAGCGACGCAATGGCAATCGATGTCGATGTCGATGGCGTCCAATCGTCGATAGCCATAAAATGTTTGGCTTCGTTATTGCCATATACCCTGTAGAAATTATAACAACTGATTAAAGTTAGTTGTTTGAAAAAGTTATAAGATTGTTTCTTACTAACACAAGAAGTAGAATTAAAATAGTAGGAGGAATTTTTGCTTATTTTAAACAATAAAAACCTACAACGAAGTACTATAGAAAACACTAAAAACAGGGTATTAGCTGCGTTGTGCCTGCCTTCTCCGCGTGCATACTTACTTTGCAGTGTTGCTTCGTTTCTAATTGTTGCGCGCGTTTTTGTGAAATTTATTGCGTTTCGCTATTTATTTGTATTTATTTTTGGCTACGTAACGCCATGAACTAACTACGGATTCAAGCTAAACGCTCCAGCTCCAGCTCCAAAATTGAACTCCAACTTCAACTGCAATGCTTACAACTTCATTTGGCCTGGTTGCCTCGGCTTGGAATTGGCTTTTGTCGATTTGGTAGCTGCGATATGGCAACGCGAAAAGCGAAATTCATTTTTATGTTAATGGCTTTTGGCGCTGGCCAGCGACACGCGCGTTTTTTCTGTTTTTTTTTTTTTTGTTTTTTTTTCGTCGTGAAAGGAAGGCGCATGTGACGTGCTTGATTTTTGATTTCATTTTATAGCCGTTGAGAAAAAGGTTTTCATTTACAGTTAACAGTTGCAACGCCTCCGCTTATAGTATTTCCTGTTGTTGCATTGCAGTCGCATGACATGGTCCCAGAATAAGAATAAGAAACAGCTGTTTTTTGGTTTGTTTTCTTAACTCGCAGTGAGGTACACTGAACCGAACCGCATGGATACGAGCTCCCTGAGAATTATGACGAACCCCCGAATAAAACGAGAGACAAACGTGTTTGCTGAACCTTTTGGTATCGATGATTGCCCGTTTGTCAGTCCATTCGGTCAAGTCTGATTCATTTTTGCATGGACTCTATATACTATATATATGTATATGTGTATGTGTGTGTGTATGTGTATGTGTATGTGTATGTGTATGTGTATGTGTATGTGTGTGTGTATCTATAAGACATGCATCATATTTAATCTTTTGGCTGTCCTGCCTCCGGGTCCCAAGCGACGGCTCAGCGTGTGAAAATAAACCACAAATATTGTGCAGTAAATTGATATCTTGTTAATCATGTTGCTGTTGCATGTTTGTTTTTATTGTTGTAGTTGTTGTTGTTTCTGCTCTTGTTTGTTGTTTCTGGCTGTGCAGCAAAAAACAAAAAAAAAAAAACAAAAAAAGAAAGATAAACATCCGCAGAGTATTTTTGAAATCGCTGCTGATGAGAAATTGCCAACAGTGCAATTTCAACAGGAAGCTAATGAGAAGATGTTTATAGCCAATTTTAAGTGTTGAAGCAAACATAAAATATTGTTTTAACGCTTGTTTATGTACAGGTTTGATCAGATTTTATAACCGCTGCACGATACTTAAGTAAGAACCAAGAAGCTATCAAATTAACACATTTTTAACTATCTAGGAAAAGACATTGTTTTAAAGATTTTCTATCTGTAACTAATTTATTTTTTCCATACAAGCGATAAATATTTCCTTAATAGACACTCAATTCTGAGCAAAAGGTTCCCAAGGTAAATGCTATTATTTACAGAAGTTCCAAAAGCTTATAATTGTAATCCCCAAAATGTTTAAGCCCTGTGTGTTGGGTAACTTGCTTACATAACTTAAAAGGTTAACAAAACACAAACATCCCCAAAGCGAACCAGTTTTAATTCTGCGATATCTGTTTCAAGTATTTCCCCCCAATCGATTGCCATTTTCAATGCCAACTACCAAATTAAAAGAAACAAAAAACTTGCAGCATGGCACCTGCAACAGCGTTGACAACAACAACAACAACAACAACTTCATCACGAATTGGTGGGCGTGGCTGGCAAGTGTGCGCTAATGGCCAGACTATAACAACAACTAATGACTAAATTTCACATGCCACAAAAAATGTTTGTTGGCTGTTTTTTCGGGATAGGAAGCGAACGTTAATTTAATTTAATCACGTTTTCTCCTGCTGCTGCTGCTGCTGCTGCGACAAACAATGCAACACCGCAGAGTAACAGCATCAACTGCATCAACAACAACAACAAACACACGTTGCCAGTTCAAAGGTTAAGTGAGTGAGCGCATTTGACTGGAGGCGACACACCCCAAAAATGGGCAACATTTGCCACAACAACTGGCACGGGGCGTATCAGCGAACGCATCAGCAACAGTTGTTGCCGTTGCAGGTTGCCGTTTGCCGTTGCCCGTTTGCAGGTTTTTGCTCGTGGCATTAAACGCCAATTATGTGCAACATGCATGTGTGCCGCCAGACCAGAGCGTGGCATGTTTTTGGCAATTTTTCATTTCCTGGCCAAGCCAGCAACAAGAAACAAACTTTAAACTGGCGGAAAAACTCAGGTTTGTTCAAGCTGCTCAGGTTGCCAGTGTTAGTTAGCCCGCAACCCGTGGAGTGGGTGAGCCGGCAACTGAAGCTCTAGGCAGATGCGAGTTCGGCGATAAGGCGCCAAATGTGCAACAAGCGTGCGCCTCGAATGAGACGGCTAGCAAGTGTGGAGTGGGGGGAGAGTGTGAGTGTAAGTGCGGGTTACGCCAGCCTGTGTTGCACAGCCTTGGCAGCCAGCCTTGGTCACATTAGAATGACAGCAGCCGCAGCCATTGTCATTTCTCATGCAGCAGCAAGAGAAAAAAGAAAAAACAGGTAACTGCTAGTTGTTGTTGTTGTTGTTGTTTTTGTTGGAGTTGTTAACTGGCAACTGGCAACTGGCAACAGTTTGCTGGACGATGCATGCAAATTGCCGTAAATTGAATTTGTCTGATTACGTTTGCGCCCCAGCCGCGGCGGCACATAATCGATTGTCTCGCTGGCTAGCATCAATATTTGCTTTATGCCACAGGATGCGGTCGAGCTGAAATGAAAAATTGTGCCAGCATTAAAGCAGACAGAGTCAAGCAAGGGACACAGGGGGACACAGGAGGACAGGAAAGATAGACGGCAAAGCAGAGAGCCGAAGCGCAGTCAGATAAATGATTGCATTCGAATTGCATTTCGATGATTGCAAAAATTGTGCGCTTTGAGTTTGGGCCACGCAGCGCTAAAATTATGTGCATCATGTGGCCAAAGCCAATGTAAATGCTTAATGGAGATTATAGAGCAGAGCACAGCACAGCACAGCACAGCAAGAGACGCAACACAACGGATGGATGGATGGCATCTCTAGACTCTAGACTATGATGAATAAAAAAAAAAAAGATACATAACTAGATTATTTCAATGGAAACAATTTCACTTTGATGGATTAGGCTGGAATGCGAGTAAATCAACCTTAAGCAAACATTGAAGCTTGAAGTAAAATACTTTTTAAATATACGTTTAGTTTATTTATAGCTTCGTTGCCAGTCTTTTTGCTATCAGTTAGTTTATCTTGAGCCTTTTTTTTTTTTTTTTAAAACATGTAAGCCAAGTTTGACATTTGCTATCGCATTGAGAGCAGCTTAAGCAGATTCAATAAAGTTGCGATTAAAAGTTGATTAAATGCACGTTTATCAAAGACTTGTCGCCATGGGAAAACCGAATGCACGTTTTCTTGGTAATTGGTTTTTTTTTTCTTCTTTTTTTTCCTGCAGCTTAGGTAAACTAATTGCATAAAATTTGCATATGCCAAATGAAGTTTTTGGGTCTGAATTCAATTAAATGCGGATACCAAAGAATCCAATGCTATAGCGTGTTGCATGACAGTCACAAAAGGCACACAAATGGGAGATAGAAAAAATGTATTTAATTAGATTTGGCCAACGTGCTAAGGCTAAATGAAGCCAGGGGCAAAATGTGTGTTTTGTAAAGATTTTCTTTTTTCAGGTCAGGCAACAACTGGCTGGCATTAACATAAATGAGAAGGCATGTGTTAGGGGTTCCATGCCACATGGCGATGATAGGTTGCTACATTGGTTGGGCCTCAAATAGAAATGGTTGCAAGAATGCAATCATTAAGCTAAAAATGCTATTGCGGCATGTCAACATAAGCATTTGCCATAAATCAAATGACGGCCAAAAGCATTAATGCCAGCAAAAGCAACAGCAACAGCAACAGCAACTCAGGGCAATGCCAATATCGCGCAGCCAGTTAGCCCCAGCATCAGGCCAAACATCGCAGTTCTGCCCATTCAGCCCAGCAGCTATTCAGCCATTCAGGCAATGCCTCAATTTGTACTGTGCTTGCGGGCCGCGGCAAAAGAATGTCGCAATCAAAATTTCAACATCGTGTTTGCGGGCCATAAGAAGATCAGCAGAATTAAACAGTAGAGACTCGTAGAAGCTGGAGCACGAGCGCCTATATGGTACTCTATATTTAGATTCGAGTCGATTGCCGCTCGATTGGGCCAAATGTTGTTGTTAATATTTGATGCTGCTGCTGCGGCTGCTGCTGCTGTTGCAATGAGCGAGTCGACTCCAAAAAAGAAAGCAAGAATATTAACAGCCACGTTGAAAACTTCATAAAAAAACATCTGTTGAGGTCGAAAGAACATTTTAAATATGTTTCTAATTGGCGCAAATTATTGTTGATCCATCAACTGATTGTTGTGGATTATCTACGAGTATCTATTATATGATGTGTGTGTGTGTGTGTTTGTCTAATGAAAATTGCTGGCAATTTGTTTAAAACGATTGCATTCCACAGATTCGATGGCTAATCTTTCTTCTGTCGCTTGGCTAACTATAAATATTAAATTACCATAAATTAATATTGTCCACTGGCACTTAATTAGAAAGCCAGACAATGGGCATGGGTCCCATGAGTAGAAACAGTGGCGCCAAAGTCTATAAAAGAGGTGAAAAAAATAAAGTTTTTTAAGCAAGATTAGTACTTTATAGGACTCATAAATGGTGTCAGCTTTTTAGTTATAAGATGGCCATATCTTATAAATATGCACAAGTATCAATTTGAAGAGCACTTTGGCATTGCTGTTTGCTGTTGCCTTTTCATAATTCGTATTCCAACACAAATACACTGTGCCGATTGCCACTTCTTTTGCACTTTACTTGGCATTGAAGTTGCAGTTCATCTTTCTTTCTTTGTTGTTGTTGTTGTTGTTCGCTTCTTCAATTCACAATTTCAATTCCAATTCCAATTCCAATTGAAAATGATGAATGTGTCGCGTGTTTTAATTTATATGCCCCACACATGGTCAGCAAACGAGTGTGTGTGTGTGTGTGTGTGGCAATGTCAAACATGGTGTAAATTGAGATATACCCATTGTAATTCAATTCACTCAACCATGGAAAAAACTTCGCCTCTTTCTTTGATTATATCTTTCTCCCTCCCTCTCTCTCTCTCTCTCTCTCTCTCTCTCTCTCTCTTCTCGCGCTCTAACAAAGTGCCTTTTACCTGTGCAAAGGTCATTTCCATGCCTTTCGACATGTTTAAGCTTGACAAATGTGATGGCATTATGGTTTGTTTTAAAGCTGAAATAAAGGTTGATCGAATTAAAGATTGCTTATACCCCGAAAAGAAAGACAAAACAAGCCATATGATATCATATTAATAGCCAAATGTTTTGCACAGTGTATGGCGATAATGTTGCGCATCATGCTGCGGGCCTGCAACATTCTGCGCATGTGCAACCAATTATTAATTGCATATGAATTATGCGGCGCTGTTGCTATTGTGGCTGTTCTTGTTGCAGTTGCATTCCATGCAACGCTGTCGCTGCTGAGTCAGCATATTGTTGGCTTTGTTGCCTTTGTGCACGCTTGCAGCGACCGACTGGCGCCGACGTCGACAGAGGCGTCAACGGCGTGTGCCTGCCACAAATACACACACATACATATTCAAATATCTATAAGCTTGACTCTTGTCTGCGCTTGTGTGGGTGGCTCTTCGCTCTTGGCTCTTGGCTGGGATACAGGCAACTAGAATCATAGTCTACTCATTTCTCTGCTTGCAACATTGTCTCGCCCCTTTTTTTTTTTTGGTTTTTGTCTTTTCTCCGTTGTGGCGCGTTTGCTTATTAAATTACAAAACAAACGGCCCACACATAAATAAGCTGCTACGGCCTGGGCATTAGACGGAAACGCGCGCATCCTGCCAAGAACCCAATGAACCTAGAACCAGGCACAGAACACGCCAAAGACCAGGCTTTATGAAAAATTCCTAGCGTTGCGGCGTCTATAATTAAGCGTGAAATGTTGCTGGCGTTACGCTGCATTCCAGCCAGTAGCCCTTTGGCTATAACCAAACAACAACAACAGCAACAACGTCTTGCAACAGGCAACAGGCAACAACACGAGCAAGTCACTTTTATGGCTGCCTTGTGTATGTGTGTGTGTGTGCCTTGCACCTTTTGCAGCAACATTCATATTAATTGCAAGTGTCCGCACTTACTTTGCAACATGCTGCAATTAGAATGTTGAACGAAGCTGCTCTTGCAGTTTCTATAAGATTTTTGTTGTTTTTCACATTCGTTTTGTTTTTTCTTTTTTCGTTGTTGACGGAAGTCAATTCAAATGATGCCCTTAAGGGTCCACAGCTTCAAAGTTGAATGCACTGTGCCAACAACCAACGAACAACAGCGATTGTGACTGGACTAAAATTGATTTCTCATGTTGCTATTTATTTAGTTTTTTTTTTTTTTGGCCCAGTGCTCGTATAATAAACTAGCATGGGGCAAGTAATTAAAATAAGTTGCTAACAAATGCTCAGGCAACATGCCTTCCCTGCCACACTAACTGGCCTAACTGACTGGTTGGCTAGCTGGTTGCTGTTTGGTATTGGTGTTGGCCATCTAATGCCTGATTGTTAGCTGTTGATGGAATTTGCACCCATTGCCTTGACATTGAATATGCACAGCAAAAAATCGTCAGTTAGGTAGTATAACACCTTATTGACAAAGTCTCTCGAAAGCAAGTCACTTTTATTATGTTTATTATAAAAATAATAGTTAGAGTATTTAATATTGTGTTAACACAATAATTTCTCTCAATGTGATTCTGTTGAATGTAAAATTGTGCCTTTACTTAGCTTTTTGCCATGTTTGCCATCAAATTAAAGCGCTAAATTTTGTGCACCTCGCCTCTACCTCTTTATCGCTGTCTTTCAACATCCTAGGCACAGCCAAAGTCCATGCAGTTGCATGTATTTGTGCATGTGTGGCTTCATTAACATATGGACGTGCGTTGAACGCGATTCGGCGCTGTAAATTACTGATGGACAGCTGCCTAGACAGAACTGAAAACTGAAAACTGACTGCCCATTGGCAGTGAAATTTTATGATGCCACATTTCCTTATTGGGCGCAGCAAGGGGCAAGCTCTCTGCACCTTTTATGTGCTGTGCAACAGATGCGCGAACATTGCAGCTTGGCGCAGTTTCGCTATCCGTCCATCAATTAAAGATGCTGCCACGCACAAATGTGGCCATAATTTGATTGTTTTTCAAAACCCAGCAGTAGCAGCAATAGGCAGTGCGGGGCTACGGGAAAAGCAGCAGCAGTTGGCAGCCAGTCGCTGACCTGCTTTTTATGGTCCACCTCGGTAAAGTTTGAAGCCTGCACAGCTTTTGCCACTTGCCAATTACAGCGAACCGGGTCGACTCTTGCCTAGTCTTGCCTAGCCATACTATAAAGCTAACTATGCCTGCAGCTGCAACGCCGGTGGTCCGGCCAGACACTTGGACGATCACGAGGATGATGGCCTCTGTAAACGCGTTCTCTGTGTAGTGGGACCCAAGTTGGCATTTAAGTGATCCGCACATTGCATCTTTGGCATATTTTCATTGGAAAATGTGGCTACTGCAGAGGGCAGGGGCATAGGGGAAACGGTTGAACCACTTTTCAGTGCAGTGCATTGACCAACAATTGAAGCCTCTGAAATGCATTGACATTGGCCAAGAAGACACCGAGTCTCACTCACTCTCAGATCTTTGACGGCATTTCATCTTCGTGACGCGGTGCTTATGGCATCTGAACGTTCGATTTGGTCATTGAAAACAGTTCCACATTCCACAAAGAGCGGCCTTGCTTAATATGGTGTGGGTTTATCTATTGAGTTCTTGATATGGCTGGGCCATTGCAACCTGTGGGGAATTCTCAATTCTCAAAACGTAGTTACTAATTTAAACTTATTTTCTTCTTTCTCTTTACAGGTATGTTGTACTCAATGCTGTTGATGATAACCGAAAACAATTCAACTTTAATTCTATCTGAGTATGTATGAACCGAAAGTGTTATAGCTTGGCTTATTACGTTAAAAGGAAAGTTTTGCCAAGCATGCGTAACGAGGCTAACAAGCTGCTTATTAGCCCTTTTCCAATTGACTTGTGTCATAAAGTCAAGAATTACCAACAAGCAAAGCCGAGAAAAAAGATGAGAATATCAAGAACAAATCAACTGTGCAGCTTGTTAACAAAGTTATCTTGACTTGGGCCGTGTCAACAGGCCAGACTGCCAATGCAAATTTACCCAAAGGCCTTATTTATAAAGCTCATTAACGACTGCCGCAAGCCAAGAGTCCGGCCGCAGTAAGCTTGTTGCAGTTGCCGTTAGCAAGAAGTCAATGTCGGCATGTCCAACTCGTATCTAAAGTCAATATTTTCTGTCTGTCTCTTTGTCTCTCTGTCGCATCGTGTAATGCACCTTTAGTCTTTTGGCCTTCAAAAAGAGCAGCAGCCGCAGTGCCAGCAGTACAAGCAACAGTTGACGAGGCCAGTCATGACAGTCTGACAGACTTGTGACTCTGTGATAGACTGACTGACTGACTGACTGACTGGGTTAGCAGTACTTGGTGCTCAAGTACTGAGCTGTATTTGATAGCATCTCTAGTGTCAGTTGCTCAAGTAAAGCAACACCCACATTGCAGTGTCTTACGCAATCTGCCTGTTCCACTTATTGGCCCTGGCCCAATCAATCAAACCCGAGTTCAAATCCAATGTCTGCAACTAAAGCTCTGGCTGCAGTAAATATTTCTTCGCTATATTGACAGACGTTTCCTGCTTATTGTGTGGCTTTCGCTTTCCGCCAGATGCGTATAATGCATTTGGTAAGAAAATTGATTTTGAAAGCGAATGCCTCAAATGAGAGAGATACACTTACAGCTTACAGCTTAGAGACTGTCGAGACAAGCAGCGACTACCAAAGACCGCAAGCCACATCTGTCCACACAGATTAACTGCTGCAAACGGAGGCACAAGGCATTTGTGGCTCCCTTTCCTGACTCTTGTGCACTCTCTAATGCTTGTCTGGCTGTCCGCTTGCATTAGAGACGCGTTGGCGGCCCTGGTCGAGGTCAAAATGCGGCTGCTTTCCATATGGAAAACAAGTAAAAGTGCCATAGTCGTGAGTGCGTATTGAAAACCTTAACAGTCGAGTCAAAGGAGCCTTCGGTAAACTATATAACAAAAAGATTTTTTCTATGTAAAAAGTGTCATGCAAGTTTTATCGGCTAATTAAAATGAAGTCTGGTCTTATATAATGCTAAGGATTTTAAATGTCTTTATCTATCAGCGTTAAAATATCGTTGACCAAATGCGGCACAATGCGGCTTGTTGAATGCAACAAATTTCACCCGAAAATGCGCAGCCTTAAAAAGCCCTTGAACTGGAACTGGAACTGGTCATGGTCATGTTGCCACAATCTGTTGGCCATATTCGGCACCGCCAAAACAGCAACAACAAGCAACAACGCTATTAGCATAAGGCCATTGGCCCGTGTTGCTGCAACATTTGGGCACAATGTCTGCGAAGTTAGTTTTTTTTTCATATGTGTTCAAATACATTTTTAGGACTTTTGCATTTTTGCGCATGTATTTTTAGTAATATTTTTCACACTTTTTATGCATTATTCTCGGCCCGTTCGCCCATCATCAGGCACAAAAATACTGTAGCTGTTGTTGCTGTTGCTGTTGCTGCTAATATTGTTGTTATTTATGGCTCAGTGGCACGGTCTGAGTTCTGTTCCTGTTCAAATGCCAGAGTCACGCAGTTCAGTTCGTCATGTCAAAGTCAACGACGGTCGCTGCATTGTAAATGCCAGCAAGCTCTTCGTTATATACTCTATAAACAATGCATTGACAGGGTATGCCCATTTCATATAATGAGTTTTTCTGCATTCTGCATTTAAGGGTAACCCGTAGTTGGTCACTTTGATGCTTTGAGTTAAGTTAACTTGACGGACTGACTGACTGTTTCTTTCGTATGCAGCTGACGACACTCGAGACTCCTTCGGGCTGAAGTGCAAAGTG
The DNA here is from genome assembly GCA_035044725.1 of Scaptomyza caliginosa. NCBI lineage: Eukaryota > Metazoa > Arthropoda > Insecta > Diptera > Drosophilidae > Scaptomyza > Scaptomyza caliginosa. The sequence goes on from JAWNNR010000317.1 coordinate 710,640, forward strand.
CAAAGCCGCTAGCAACAATATTCAGCAGCTGCTGTTGCTGTTGCTGTTGCTGTTGCAAGTGTCGCCCAGCTCGAGTGGCCTCCTCTGAGCTGTTGCAGCTAACGTTTGGAGTAGGAGTTGAGTTAAATTAGAAGCAGCTGCCGCCTGGGCAACGTTTTATGAGATTTAAGCACTTTGTGCCCATGCGGCATGCCATGTTGATGTTTGTTGCCTGCGTCAGCGTCTAGGTTGGGTTCTATGCCTGGGCTTGCTTAATGGATTTCTGGCCATGGAATTTAGCACGTAGCACTAGTGAAAAACTAATATGCCAGCAAAGCAGGCAGACAGCAAGCCTGCCTGGCTAGAGGTTGGCTTACAGGCCTGGAACACATTGGTGGCGTGACATTTATGGCTTCGTCTCGGCCACAACGTCGGCACGTTGTCCATTTGTCCAGTTTGTTCAGTTTAGTTTCGTCGGTCTGTTGTTTGTTCACGTGCAAATATGAACAAGATTTATAACGTTTTTGGCTCCATGACATTTTCCTAGATGTTGTTTTTTTTTCTTTTTTCTTTTCTTGTATTTTGTTTGCACTCGCTTAAAAGGATTTCACTTTTCGCTGGAATTTGCCGAGATTTTTGCTCAACCCATTGACTCTGGCTGCTCCAAAAGCAAAAGTTGCCACATTGCGTTGGCCTACAGCAATCAGGGGTGTACGGGCGGTAAAGGTGTAGCCATTTAAGTGCCTATGATCCATGCGATCTGGCCGTGTCTAAAAATAAATATGCACCGAGGAAGTTTAACCAGCGCTGAGGGAGATGATCTTAAGAATGTGTGTTTCTTTTCGTTTGTTGTTGTTGTTATTTGCCTATGGCTTTGCAAGTTTTCGCCTCTCAATTTCGAATGGTATTTCACAATTGCCCTTAGCTAAGGAATTTATTGGTACAGCTGACTGTAAATGCTTATTAAACTATCATTTTTGCTGCATTCATTTGGAAACTGTATTAGTCTTCGCTTATGGTTTTCATACTCGAAGACCATAAGAAGAAAGATAATACTTTATAGCTTATACCAGTGATTATATTTTATATACTGGTAAAGTTTTGACGATCTGGTTCAAACTAAGACGGAGTATGTTTCCATGATTAGCGTATCACTTGGAACGGATGCTATAAAGAAGATGCAAGTAAGGCAAAAGAAAAAGTTTGCAAAAGCAGAATATATACCCCGGATCTATGAGAATGCTTTATTATATAGTTTATAAGTATGTTATAAAAAATCTTCTTTAAAACTTTTTTTTGCTGAAACTTTAAAAGTATAAATAAGCCCTTCGTTAATACAATGAGTTTGTGTACTGTTTTGCTCGAATTGTGATTGACTTCCGTGTTATTGTTGTTTTGGGGTATTGCTTGCATCCGCAATAAATAAATAAATTTAAAAATTTAGCAATATTACAATTACATGTGTTCAGTCAGTTGTTGCTCTAATTTTCTTTTGTGATGATGTCAGTTTCCGTTTTGGCATTTCCGATGAGGTAAAGATTACTTATCTATCGTAGGGTGTTTGTAATCAATTTAACTGCTAGTAATTTTATTATTGCTTTTATTATATTTAAAATAAAACGACAACAGCGCAGTTTATTATTGTTGCTGCTTCTTATCGGTGGAAGTGTGTTTTAAAAGCGCATTTTGCCACACGTTAAAATTACCTTTAATATATATATATGTATTTTTTTTTAACTGCCAATTGCAAAACGCGTGCCGCGAAGGCCAAGTTAAGAGCGTTGATTTGGTAAAACACACGTTCACACTGATACAAATAGCGTCGCAATGCCAATGGCTATTTAATGGCACAACAACCAAACCACAGCACATTGTGGATAAGGTATTTGTGGCGCTGTGGTGCTTAACTGGCGACTGGCCACTGGTCATTTCCCTAAACGTTGGCCAAATGGCGCCAGCTAACAGACAAAATGAAATGCCGATTAAAATATCAATTGGATGTGTGTATGTATGTATGTATGTATGTATATGTTTGAGACAGTCTACCTTGGCTGGCAGACGATGCCACCGCAACAAATCGCCTAAGCGCATTAATATAATGCTATCAACACAGCTGGCCAAGACGACGAAGGTGCGTGGCTTTTTTGCAACATGAGGGGTAAGGAGAAGGGGAAGGGGAAGGGAGGGTGGCAGCATGTTAAACAACAAGAGCAGCAGCAGCAGCAGCAGCAGCAAGCAATCGATTTAGTTGTCGTCGCAAGCGATTGCAATCGAACAGTGTGTAGGGGATGAGTTGGAGACTTTCCCCTTGACAATTTGGTCAATTCGCATAATTCAATGTCACAATTGCAACTTATGCGACAAGTAATATAAATCAGCGCCAAAGCGTGTCAACACCTTCGACTGACCTTTTGGGGCGACACGCTGCTGTAACTCGGACTTGCTTTGTGTTTAACGCAGCTATTTTTAGCCAAAGTTCGCATAATCTTTTGCCCAGCCATCTGCAATTGGCAACTGCAACAGCAACAGCAACAGCGTCTCAGACTTTGCGTCTCGCGCATTATGAAATTGTGTCAGCTCTGCCATAAATTGCGCACTTTAAACAGGCCACATTGCAGCGTGGCAGCGTGGCAGCGTCCACTGATAGCATCGATGCTGACGCTGACGCTGAGGCTGACGCTGACACCTGAAGCCGCCACCCGGACAGACCGACAGAACTGACAAAGGGCCGCAGCGTTGCAGCGAATATATGGCAAGCGTCATAAGCCTTTCCAGGTCTGTAAGCACACAGCTGTAGTTGCTGTAGTTGCTGTAGGTGGTAAGGCAGCGCATAATTTGTGTGACGTCCAAAGTCTGTGCAAATGTAACCAAAAGCTGGCAGCCAAGTCTCAATGTCTCTACAGGGACATTTGGGCTTTGGCTACTCCAATTGCAAAAATTGCGAAATGCGTTTCAATTGTTTTCCAGTTGACAATGCGACATGTAAATTTGTTGCTGGCTTCGCTAGTTTTATTGGTGTCAGATCTGCTGGCTGATTGCCCATGCAACTTAGCCGCAAGCTTAGTTCCCCGAATCCCCCATAAAAGTGTCGCCTCGAACTATGGCATAAATTCGTTAAGCAAATGTGATTTTCTACTAGCTTAAACCAAAGTTAATTAACTTAAGTTCTACAAGCTTTAAACAGGTTGTTTAAAGAGTTATCTTGAATATGAATACTCTTAATTATATAAAAAAAAAGCAAGAGGAAAATGCAGCTAAATCGTTTAACTACAGCCGCCATTTGTAGTGTGTAGAGTGTGTGTATATAAAAGTTGCGTTTAGCTTTAAGTTGGCAATTCTTGTTAATTAAACGAATGACAATGATAAAACTCTGGTCATAGACATAATCATGCATAACCTGTTGCATGTTTTCTGGTTACCTGTCACTGGCAATTTTCCACATCCCACGGCTGGCCATTAAGCAAACGCTGCAAATCGTTCTCTTGCCACCAAACTGGGTCAGAGATGCACCAGCATGTGGTGTGTAGCATGTAGCATGTAGCATGCGGCGTGCAGCAAACAGATCTCTTAGTGGCGTCATCAAGTTCGTCATTGGCTTTTCACTACCCACGCAACAATCAAGCCGGGAATGATGGAAAATTAAATGTACAAATCATGTTTACGACTTGTCGTCATTCTACCAGCCAGCCAGACAGCCAGTCAAGCTAGCTGAGTGCTCCATCAGTCTATCTATCAGTTAAGTTAGTTACTCTTTTCGTCTGTCATTTTGTCAGTCAGCTGTGGGCAGTGGGCGTGGCACTCAAGCAAACTAATTGTTGTTCGTTGCATTGCAACTCGAACTCCCTGAGGAAAAGAATCACATAAAAAAAAAAATACAAATAAATTGAGAATAAAATGTTGCCAACAAAATGTGAGCAACAACATTTTAGCCGGCTTCACATTGACACCATTTGCAATTAGAAGAAAAAGTGGCCCGTTGGCTACTGTGCTATCTGTGGCAGGCTGTTGGGGCAGGGTCTCTACGCTGTGGATGAGGATGCCAATGAAGATGGTGCTGCTAGGCCTTGTCTATGCTAATACGCTGGATTCTAAATAGCTGAAAGTAGTAAAAAAAACCAGTTACAGGCAACAGTAGCCAAGAACAGTTGCCTCTCACTTGTCTTAAAGTTAATTGCCCGATTTGCTAAAGGCCTTCGTTTCATTCTTCTTTCTCTTACCCCCAGGCCAAAGCTGTGGGCAGATCTTGCCAAGAGCTGTTAGGCAAATGTGCTTTTGGATTTGTCACGCATCTAACGTAGTTCCTGGAAAGTATATAGTGTGCATGCAAAGGGAATAAATATGAAACAGAACCAGGAAGTTTCTATCTTCAGTTTCAAACATGACCTTTTTATAGATTAACATAACATAAGCAACATAAAAGCGAGCATATTTATTTATATGCTGAAATATTTGGTTTCGCCAATTACTTAACGATCGTGACACGTTCAATTGAGTATCGCATAATTTTTGTGATAAACATTTAGCATAAGTTTTATACGTAATATGAATTATGTTAAGGCCAACACGAGCTGATGCATTGAGTTGTTTAGCCCCAGGATGCAAAGGCAAAGGCAAAGGCAAACACAAACAAGAACAAAACGCAGCCATCAGTCAAGGCCTTGGACTTGAGACAACGTCTTGGAGTACACAGCGCATGTTGTATTCTGTTGGCCTGGCTGGCTGAGTTTGCTGCATAAATAAGTAGGTTGCCTTCCAGTTTGTCCAGTCCGTCTGTTGGATCTGCCTGCTGGGCTGACATGGGAATTGATATGGCAAAACGCAACATGGCAGCAAAACTGCAAACGACGCTCTAGTCAGCACCATCACCACCACCAGCAACCACTATTACCATCAATCGCACCACCAACAACTGACAAACAGTCAACGGGCCCAATTGGCATCGGTTTGATGTTGCAGCATTCTTTTTTTTCTTTAGCTTCTTTCTCATCATTTCTCACAAATGGTTCAATTAATCAAAGTAAACCCTTCCACAACAAAACTGCGAATTTAATAACATTATTCACCACAAACATACATACATACATATGTGATATCTGACAGTTGATATATAAATTATAGTTCATGCCAGTCGATAGTCAATAGCTTTAATGATGCCCCTTGTAAGCTAAGAAAACAAAAGTCGGCAAATTGCATAAATCAGCGAGTAAGGAATGCAGATCAAGATCGACGGACGACTCATGAATATCGTTTGTAAGTGTCTTGATATCATTCAGTCTGGCCAATTGATGGGAAAGTCTAGACTAGTAACTTCAATTTACCCTCTCAGCATATTTTTCCTATAGATATTACGTTATTATATATATATATATATATAAACTAATCGCATTATTTTATTACTGTTTCGTTGCTTTTGAACAGGCAGCACCACAGAGTTGGCACCATCACTGCTGGGTTTCTATGACACACTGACAAACAGTTTGGCCGTTGGCATTGGTGCAACTACAAGCAGTCCAACAGCAACAACAACCAAGGCTGACGTGCATGGCACACAAAGCAACCAAAGCAGCGGTGACTCAACGCCCAAACGCAGCAACAGCAATTGCAGCAGCAGCAGTGACACCAGCAACACAAGCAACAACAGCAGCGACAACCATTCGGGCAGCTACACACTTCAACCGGCTGCAGCATCGGGAGCTGGAGCGGGAACACCACTGGTGGTTGCCGGTCTGCGTGATGAAGCTGATGGCGTGCAGCTGAGTCGTCTGGTGGTGCAGCGGCGTCAGGAGCTGGGCAGCAGTCACAGCATCGCCTCAAGTGCCTCAAGTGGTGGCAGTGTTGCCAACACCATAACCTCAAACACCAACTCGCGACGTGGCAACAATATTCGAGTGCTGTCACCCAATGTGCAGCGTATAATTGCACATGCAGATGCGACACCCGTTAATGCCGTCGACATTGAGGCACTGCAGCAGAGCAACGGACAGCGCAGTCCGACGCCCACACGTTATATAAAGGCAAATACCACACCACCCAACTTGAAACTATCACATTTGCCACTGTCCAAGATCACAGGGAAACTATCAACACAATCGGGCAGCGATCTGGTGTCCACATTGGATTCGAGCAGCGATTATAGTGGATCACATAGTAATAGAAAACACGCCACACCGGTGGATGAGGATAAGACACCAACAAATAAGGCGGCACCCGGCACACCCTTTCATTTTGAGGGTCAGCCATTTACACAACTCAAACTGCATCGCTACGAAAAGCAGCAGAGTATAAAACTTACAGAAATGGAGCAGCTGGCGGTGACCAGTATGAAGCTAAATGGTTTAGCATCACCAGGACAACCAGGACCACCGGCAACACCACCGCGTCACAAGGCATTCGTTGTGGCCAGTGAGCCACTGAGTCCGGAGCCCTATGTGGACACCATTAATTTTGATCTTGTTGCCCAGCACATTGATCAGCTGACACTTAACGATCTGGATTTGGGTGAAACCAATGCCGCGCAGGAACTGGTAGAAGCTATCAATAAGCCATTGATTGGTAAACCTTTAGTGCGTAGTGTTTCCGCACCACGTGCCTGCCTGATAAGCTCCAACTGCAGCTCTCCTCTCCAGACCTATGCACGCACCAAGCTCAAGACTCAGAGTGGCAAGGCCAGCACATTGGGTGGCGGCATGCCTCTTAGGTTGCCCACTGCGGAGCAGCTGGCGGAGCTGGAGGAGGCTAACAAGCTGTCGGCAGAGAGTCTGGATACGTTGACGGACATCAAGCCCAAGTATCCGGCTCGTCTTAGTGAATTGGCGCGTCTCAATAATCGTCCATTGTCCTCCTCGTCCATTTGCTCAACATCCTCAAGCTCCAGTTCCGGCTCGGATCAGCTGCTCAATGGCAAACTGACAGCTACCTCGTATTTGGCCAGCGTGGAGAGCTTGGCCGAGAGTGAGAACGAGCTGGGCGATCATCATCATCATCAATCCCACACGAATCCCATGAGTGTGTTGGAACGCGCCTGCCTAGAAATTGTAGATTCGGAACGCAGTTTTGTTGAGGATCTCGGTCAAGTAATCAAGGGGTAAGTAGCTGGCCTCAAGAGTCTCATCCGTTTTAACTAACCTTCTTTTATTTGCTTCCCAGTTATCTGTTGGACTGGAAGGAACGCGCCTGCCTGCGACAGGACGAATTGCAAATACTCTTTGCCAACATTGAAGAGATTTACGAATTCAACTCAATACTGTTGCAGCAGCTCATCAACTCGAGCATGGAACCGGGCAAAATAGCTAAATGTTTCATCAATTTACGTGAACGTTTTAATGTGTACACAACTTACTGGTAAGATACCTACCTAATCATTTGTATTTTTCCTGTTGATCTTTATGAAATTATTTTATTTATTATTTAGGGATCTTTGATTAGGAATTATAACTAATACCCAACGCTGTATTTGTAAATTGTACAATCAATAAGGCACAAACACATTTATGAACAATTCCACATTTTCTTCTCCCTCTTGTTCTTTTACCCATTCGCTCGCTCTATTTTGCCTTTTAAGAGAGGTCTTCAAAGTATTTCCCCATAGACTTAACTAAGTCACAAAGCTGTGGCTTAGCGTGTCTGCCAAATCAGCGATAGTCTTGGCCAAGAACGGTTAACGGGCTGACCAAAAATGATCTCGATTGCAGCAGTAGCTTGGTAGTTAGCCAGCAGCGGAACACGAACATTGACTTTGGCTATGACTTATCTCTAGTATAGCTCCATCGTCAACGTCAGCTTTGGCAGTCCAGGCACGCCAAGCTCCCATTCCATTTAAGCGCCTGACATTTGCTTTGGCCTGGCTCTGGTTGGCATCGCCATCGTCATCGTCATCGCTGACGCTGCGCAAGGCTGATGGTCGCTCTTTGATTTGTCGCCCCGGCTGACAGTTAAGCATATATCATGTGAGGCCAACTTAGAGTTCGAATACTGCTACTTCAACAGCTGATTTAAAATTCAAACATTCATGTTCAGTCTGCCTGATGAAGAGCTCAAAGTTTTATTTTTGTTACTCTTGACCATAAATCAGCTGCTTTATTACATTGTATCTTTCTCTGTTTTGTTTTGCACAGCACAAGCTACCCGGAAGCCATCTCGCTGTTGACCAAACTGCTGCAGGCGAAGCACACGAATTCGCTGCTTGCCTCCACGCAGAAGCTGCTGCAACATCGTCTGCCCCTTGGCTCCTATTTGCTGAAACCGGTGCAACGCATACTCAAGTATCATCTGCTGCTGGACGTAAGTGGTTAAAGCTTTGATAAACCCTTCACTAAGTAACCTTCTGCCTTCCTCTTCTTCTTTCATTCTCATGCTCATCAGAGCCTGCGCAAACATTGTGATGTTAAGGAGGTGGCCGAAGCGTATGCCATAATGCGTCAGGTAGCTCACAACATTGACCAGGTGAAGCGTCAGCAGGAGCAACAGAGTCGTGTCAAGGAGCTCTCCGGCATTTTAGACGGATGGATGGGTCCAGGTGAGTGCAGCACCACGCTCTCTTGTTCTCTCTATCTGAGAGATTCCTAGGAAAAACGGTGCCTTTTATCGTACAAAATGGCTTTGCAGATCTAAGCGTGTTGCGCGAACTGCGACACGAGGGTTTGCTTATGGAACAGCACAACAAGCCACGTCAGGTGCTGCTCTTTGAAACGATGCTGATCATTACCAAGCAAAAGGAGGACGGTCGTCTTCAGTTCAAGAGCCTCATAACCGTAAGCCACTCAGTCACTCAATCCAATCAAATCTCAACACTCTCTTTCGCCCTCTCTTTCTCTGTAGCAAAAGAATTTGATGCTAAGTGAACATTTGCCTGGAGAGCCGACCAGCTTCTATGTCATACCCTTTGATGAGCCACGCAATCAAATCAAGTTGACGGCCAGAAATCGTGACCAGAAGCGTATCTGGACGCAGCACATTAAAGGTGTTATGCTCGAGGAGCTAGATATACCCACGCGAGCCAAGGAACTTGTCTACCAGCTGGGCAACGAGGAAGGTGAGCGTCACTTGGACTCTGCAACCACACTGCAACTTTTACCTTAGAGCTATCTAGCTTCCTACCTAAATGTACATTTCCCTCCCCCCCTTTTTTTTTTGTTTTTTGTGTGCTTTTTGTTAGTATTTGTATTTGTCGTTGTTTGTTTGCTTATGTTTGTTTGTGTGCTTATTTTGTTGACGGCGTCCAAAGCACATACACAATTTTGGGAAAGGAGTGATGATGTAGTAGTTATAGTTATGCGGGCATAGCCTGTACACGTGCAACTACACTGCACAAAACGATGATGATACTTGCTTTCGTTAAGCTTAAGTCTTATCTGTATTCGTTTTGGACTAAACACAAGTTCGTAATATTCAGTGTATTTGCACTTTACAAACCTCACTTGAACAGACATAATCACGTTTCGCAGTACTGTCTGCTCTAGGACGGTAGCTTTTGGCCAAAATCGTGGCAAATCTGACTTTAAAGTTGATTTATATGCGTCTCTTTGATGTTTGCACAATTTAATAGTGTACTAGGACTTTATTTGTGTGTGTGTGTGTGTTTTGCTCGCCTGCATAAAGTTATATAATTGGTTTTTTTTGGAGCTTATGACTTACTAATAAAATATTTATGTTCATTATAATTTTGGTAACTTGGTTTAACATTGTAATATCTTTACGTAGCTTTAGTTATTGTTTTTATGTATTTATTAATTTATCTATATATATAAATATATATATTTACCGTTGTAGTACTACCAGTGATGCATTCCAAAACTAAACCACCCAAACCAAACAAGAAAAGAAAACTTTAATTAGTTTTTAAGGCGTTCCTAAGGCTGAACACCAGAGACTGAACTAAGCGCTAAAACTTTCCAGCCTCCCACCCAAAACCAAAACCAAAAAAAAAAAACTATTAAAAATCCAATACTGAAACAACTTTTCAAATCGTTTAACTATAATTTCTAGTAAAATTTAACTGTTAACTGCTAATCGGTATTGCTATCGCTATCGCTATCGTTATCGTTGTATTGCTATCGTAATCGTAATTTTAAGTAAATTCTTGTGGTATTTGCGGCGCTGACGTTAGTCTAATTAAACAATTATTTCCGGTCGCTGCCTCGTAAGTATCTAAACTTATCAATTTGCAACCGTTTAACGTTCCTTTCTGTTTTGGCTTGTGTGTTTCTTTAATTGGCTTGTTTCCGCTTCACTGGTATTGTGTCCAGCATGCATGCATTCTAACCTACATTGTATTTATGCCAGCCTGAACTAATACTACTAACCCAAAACAAATGCTCATATAAGAACATTTAAGATCTCTGACAGGGATGAGCAATAACGCGACTTATCGAAATAAAAGTTTGAATATCACAAATTACTTTCTTTTAAAGTTGAAGCTTTTGCTTCTTTAAGTTAAACCTTGAATTTCTATGCACAATTGCTTGAAACAAAACATTCCAAACAAATTTTAAAAGACTTAACTTAACCCTTTCCGTAAACCCATTCAATATAAAATCCTTGTTAATTGTTATTTATTTGCTATGGCATTTGCTCTAGTTTCTAGTGCTTAGAGAATGTTTGCTGGTGTTTGTCCATTGTATAGTTTAGCCTTCCGTTCGTTCATCCAGCATTTGCTTGCCTTAAGCCTGTTTAGCTGCACATTTCTATGCCACTGCAAGAGAGTAATCCTGAGACATGTTATTTTATTTCTTCCCATTTTTAAAATGCTTTGACTAAATGCTATGTATAGATCGCACGCCGGATCGCAGCACTTGGAAATGGAGCCTCAACTCGAGCAGCAACTCGACTCCAACATATTTGGAGCGACGCAATGCATGTCGACGCAGCGAAATACGTCTGCGCAATTCCAAGTTTAAGCGCAAGACCATCACCAACTCCAGCTCCTTTGACAGCTTCAATGAATCGCTGGAGCAGACTCCCACAGACGCACAGGAGCAACCCATTAAGCCTGCCAAGCAGCTGGCTCGTAATAACAGTCTAGATGACACGGCACTACAGAAATTGGCAGCTGCTGTTCGTTATCGTAGCGGTGGCAAGCGTGAATCCAAATTGAGTCCCAGCAAGGAGCAGTGCAAGTGTGCGAGTGAGCCGAATCAGCCGAATCAGCCGAATCAACCGGAGTGCCTGTGCATATTGCGGGATCAGCGTAGTCGCACCAAATCCCAGAGTCCCGTCTTTAGCTATAAGGCGCTTAAGGAGCGCAGCAAATCGGTGCCACGCATCGGTGGCTTCAGTCTTGATGAGCAGCAGGAGGCACATGAAGAGGACAGTCCCGCTTCACTGCGCGGCAGCAAGCCGGATCTAAGCGAGCGTAAGGTCAAGGGCAAGGGATTCTTTGAGGTGAAGCAGTACAATCACAAGACGATGCCCAAGCGCATTGCCACGCTTAAGAAGCAACGTGGAAGCAGCAGCAGCAGCAGTGGAAGTTCCAAGTTTTACATGGATCTAAGTGAGTTTGACAGCACGGTGCTTAAGATCACCGAGTCCACAGAGGATCTAGAATTGGCCGAGGAAGCCCAAGAGACTTCAGAGTCAAGGCAGGCCACGGAGCAGTATTATGAGACAGCTAACCTCTCTCCGGCGGAGAAGTCCAAGCGTGATGCCGAGATTGTGCTGGATTTGCTTAAGAACAATAAAGAGTTTGAGCGCATCTACAACAAGAATAAACAGCAGAAGCATCGACGAGATAGCAGCCAGTCCACATCGCCAGTGAGTCCAGCACAAGAATCACCACCGCCTCCGCTGCCGCCACGTCCGCCTTCACGGTCACCGCCGCCACTGGAAGCGGAACAGGAGCAAGCGCTGGCCTGCTCACCGGATGAGCAGCCGGCGGAGGAGGAACCCATCTATGAGACGTTGTTGCGCAACGTGCATGTTCCATATAAATTCTCGCCTGTACTTGGACGCGCCAAATCCGTGCAGTATTTTAAGCAGCGCGAGAAACGTTCGGCTGCACCTCGCCCAGAATCGGATTATGTCACTCTAGTCTACTCCCCAGATGGTGTGCTGCAGCGTGTTGGCGAGGATGCAGTTGATCAACAGCAGCAGCCGCAGCAGCAGGAGCAGCAGCGTGACAGCACCGGATCCGATTCCAGCTCCTGCTCCACTGTAAAGCGCGACAGTCAGACAACGGTCATCAATTTGTGCCTGGACTCAAATGGTGAATCCGATCTGGTTGACTCGCTGTATGCACGTCCCATACCAAAGAACCTAATGAAGCGTCTGCTCAGCTACAATAACGGCCACAAAGCTACGCTTGAAAATGTTAGCCACTCGGAAATCTCGCTATTGCCGCGTGCCCTCAAGTCCATTGATAATCTAAGCATGGCCTTTGGCCGCAGCAATCGACCACCAGAGCGTCGCGTCTCCGATGTAAGTGAAATGTGCCGGCAAAGCATATTGCATCGACAGGGTAGCGAGGCAGTGGGTGAGCGTATGGCACATGTGGACTATGCGGATCCCAAAACACTATTCAGCATCATTGCCAGCTCGGAGGCATCGCTGCAGCGCGACTCTGTCTTCTCGCTCACTTCATCCTCGTGCACATCCAGCGATAGCATGTGCGAGCACCAGCGCAGCAAGCACCCAGGATCTCAATTCGAGTACGAGCAGCATGTGGAGGACAGTTTAGAGAATGACTTTCGGGATTCGGCCATATACAGTGACGATAACAATGAGAAGCGCAGCGTTCTCGACTACGATCTAAAGCGGCCTCGCAGTCCACCGCCACCGCCTCCACTGACATCGTCGGGGCAGGAGCAGGGGCAGGAGCAGGGGCAGGGGCAGGTACAAGGGTCGTCATCGGGATTGGGTTCAGCATGGGAGCGTCAACAGCCGGCAGCACCGCAAATAGCACCCAAACCGACGAAGGCGGCACTGCAGGAGCTGCTTAGCCGGCATCCAAGTGTCGTACTCTGTCCACCGAATCTAAGCCAGTCGGCATCGCGCAGTTGGGTGCTCCAACAGATTGAGAATTTTAATAAATAGCAGCAAGAAATGTTTTGTTCATTGCCATAAAATTGATTTTTGTTATTTTGTAGTTTTTGTAAATATGCATAGTAGAAAGTATACTCGTGCACATGCAATATATGTATATTAAATGAAAAGCGTCTTACGATCTAACTTATTCAGTTTTATATAATACCATATATATACATACATACATATATATATATATATATATATTTAATTACATTTGTAATCGACTGTTTTATATTGATTAGTCTAAAATCGCTTAATTGCAAAGTCATTTAATCAAAATCCCAATAAACACCAAAACTATGAAAGCAATTTTTTATGTTTTGATTTTTAAGAAACTTAAGTATACATTTCTCACACTTATCCAAACATTTTCTGTTGGGTAATGTTTTAAAATTGTTTTTATTAATGTTTTGTCTTTGCTAACAAAAATTTTGCATTGTGAGGTTTAGAAGTGAAGGTTGCTGCATTGGCTAAATTTCCCTAGATCACAAATAAACTATGCATACTTTTAGGTGCTTTGGTTATTTTTTTTTGCCAATTTAAGCCAATTATATAAAAATAATGTATAGAAAATAAAAAGTAAACTACTAAATCTTAAGTTGGTGCCATTTCTAAACAACTTAATTATAGTTTAAGTCAACTAAGATTCCTTAGCAAGCACATTTGTTATCCATGGGATAAACTTATCAATATTTACACCAAAAGCTGAATTACATCCGCTGCCCGCAGTTATAACAGCAAATTGTACAAAGCGTTTCAAACCAGAATATTTAACCAAATTGCTCAATGGACTGCCAGATATGCCGTTGCAAAAAACAATCTCATCTTTAAAGACACAGACTGGGTTGGCACAGTTCTGGCGATATTCGACCAATCGCTGGGGTTTTGTCAACGGCTCTCGCCCAAGGTCTGTGACCTTGAACAATTCGGCACTCGAGAGTTTTGAATTCTCAGAGAATCAGTTTAAAGAACAAAATGCTCATGATGATTATGCGAAAAGAGTGCAAATAAAATATACAAGAGGAAACAGCCTTTGCTTGTTTAAACAAATGTTAGGAACTTGACAGCTTTTTTAGTGTTTTCTTCATTTTATTTCTACTATAACGCTGGCAAACTTCAGGAACTCTTTGAGTTGTGCGACACTGAATACTTTTTTGGTAGCTATGAAGCTATTGATACGAAGCAGACCCACAGTCGGTATGGAAGTAGAAGCCAATATCGCCATAGTTAAAACTTCTACACCAACGATAGCGAATCGTTCCACAATGATAGTGCCACTTGTAAGCTTTAATACATTGAAGAATTTCGAACGGAACACTTTGAAATCATCTCCAGAAACACGGAAGGTAATTATAATTTATCGAGATGAATGAAACGACAGCAACAAACGTTTGATTCATTAACCATATGAACAGTAGGATAGGTTTGTGATTGGCCTAACAACTGCATCAAACACTGAATATTGCACTTAAATACGTGTTTAATAAAGCAAAACTCGTTTTACAGCGGATTATAAACAAACAAACGTACATTTGGATATGGGCGAAATCGAGTGAGACTACGTTATTGGGATATTAGCTGTCTCGATTTATGGCAATTCCCCAAGTTAGTTGTTGACGGTTGGGGAAATGCAAGTTGTTAGTAAACAAACAATTATTATTTTATGCATTTATTTAATCATAAATGCAAACTAGCTTAGGTAAACTTGTTTTACTACTAATAAGAAAATTCAAAATATATTTTATAGTTTTTATTTCTTTTTTCTATTTTTATTTAAATATTAAACAATATATTCAGGTAGAGTGTATGTACATAATACTTAAATGATGCACTTAAATCTAGTCTAGTTTGTGACTGACTTTACTGCATGCCGTGTCTTGGGTGTATATAATTTGAGCCAGCATCATCGTCCTGCCGATAGATGGCGCTCATGACGATAAATAGGCTGGCAAATGATATGGCGCGTACCGCAAAATCAAAGGCGCGATAACGATAGTTGCGTTTACAATCGGACATCGTATTTATTTGAGACAGTTTCTTTAACAACTGACTTTTTGTGTGTGTGTGCACTTATCAAGCGTAGGAACTCAACTAACTGTAGAATGTTCGATCTAAGACTTTTATTGTAAGCGCAGCCTTTCAGTGTCTCGCATTCTGAGTTTATCTTTGTGTGTGTGTGTGTGTGTGTTGTGTTTTACCCAGCGAGTGAGGTGGATTTCAGAGAATTGCGGGTAAAACACAGCGTTCTGGACTTGATCTCTTCTGTCAGTTGTAGCTCTGCAGATATCGATTTTGAATCAAACGCTTCACAATCATGCCAATTTTATTTAAATTTACAAACAAACGTGCATACATATACATAGGTATGTGTGTATGCATATATTGGTGTGAATATTTTCGGCATGCTCGAATCGACGTGAGACGACTCTCAAGTCGGCGGATAAGTCAGAACTGCTGCGCAAAATTGCTAATTTTGTTATTGTTAATACTCTCTGTGTTTGCTGAATGTATTGAATTGTCTAATTATGCTATTTGGCTTGCCTTTAAACGGGGCATAAATTAGTTTCTATGAATCTACAAAAGAACCGCGAAACATTTGAGATCTAGTTGAGTTAAAATGCATTTTTATTTTATTTATTACCGCACATATCGCTGGAAATTGGGTAAGTGACAGAAATTTGCAATCTTGTTTAGAAATCTTGGAGGCAGCTGCAACATGTGCTTTTTGTTCGGACTCATTAACAACACTCGAAGAGTGATACTAAAGAAACCTATCTTAAGTGTTATTATCAGCTGTTAGGGTCACAAAAAATCTTAATAATGGTGAATAGAATAATAAAACACCAATTGAAAATGCCATTTTAAAATAAATCAGCTATTAAATTTTGGTCAAACAATTGCAATCGCTTGGGTTTTGTCAAACGCTCTCGCCCAGGGTCTGTAACCTTAAACAGTTCGGCACTCGAGAGTTTTGAATTCTCAGAAAATCAGTTTAAAGAACAAAATTCTGATGATGATTGTATATATAATATTAACTAATATATTATAATTTGTCGAGATGAATGAAACGACAGCAACAAACACTTGGTTAATTAGCCATATATGATATATTTCTGGTGAATAACGACGAAACATCTGTGGCAAATACAAGATCTGAATAAAGTTCAAGAAAAAACGCTCAAAATCTGGGTGACCACATTGTAAAGAATATTCCACAAGATGGCGCTAGCATAAGCAAAAGCGATAGCTACATCGAGATCATGCTTTAAACTGGATATTATTAAAACTTGTTAGATGCACATATTGTGTGAACTTGTTAACGGATCGTAAGTCACTGTTGTTTCTGTAACGTTGTAACGTTCTAATAGTAAATATTTACAGAAAATTGCCTTATCTGCTGCTCATTGTGTGCATGAAAATGCCATGTGAGTAACACTTTAAATGCTTATTATATATTATATACCCAGATTGGGTGAGCATCAACTAACAACATATGAAGACTGCATCAATCAATGGCAAGAAAGCACAATGTTTGCCAAATATTGTCGAACGTGTCATAATACATGAGGAGTATAAAGAACCGCGCTCTTTTCAATAATACAAAAAATCTGCTAAAAAACAATTAGTTCCATTGAAATATTTGGTTAAGTTTCTGCATAGCAAAAAATAAATGAGTTTTGAACTGATAGTCCAATGAACCTTGAATACTTTAGGGGCTATCCCTATATCTAAAAATAGAATAACTAATGTAGCCAGTTCGAATAGACTGTTTAGTTCCGCTGCAACTCCAAGTAAACTCCACTTCCTATGCAGCTATAAATAGCGAACAATGCGCTCCATCCGGCAAGATCAGACACGCGTCTCCTGGCAGCTGGTAGTAACTACATATATACATACATATGTACAAAAGAGTACATGGGTATATTTAGAAAGTGGAGCGAAACAGAACAAAAATCAAAAAAAAAAAAAAAAACCCAGAAATTAGAGACTCCAAGTTTTGAATGCGTTTAGTGCTGCGAGCAAAGTCATGGAATGCAGAAGTGTTTCTATTCTGCCAACCTATGAAGAATCTTGGTAAATATATAAATTTTTTTTTGAAAAAATATTGCTAAATACAATTTGATTTAATATGTTGCAGCGCTGAGGGCAGCGATTTGAAAAGGGTTTCGCTGTGGCAAACGCTATTTCCCAATAAGACAACTAGACAGCTCGATCCGGCCATCATTCTTATAACATTCGCTGTTGTGGTTGGCTCCTTTTGCTTGCTCAGCGGCTTTATTTTGCTTTGCGCCGTGTCCAAGGCCTGGCAAGACGAAACATCCGAAGCCATACTGCTAATGGGTAAGAGACTTTTCTTAAAAAGAGCTTATTAAGAACCTATCAATTTTGTTTTTAATTCTAGGTATTGGCTTCTTCATCACATCCTTGGCCTGTGTTACATGGAAATTAACAAAAGAACAGCGTTTAGCTCAGCTGCAGGACATCAATTCAATATAGTGCAAACATAGTTTTAGAATATATTTTTAATTAAATTTGGCAAATTCAAAGCAAGCTATTTAGCAACTAATTTATCAGCTATCCATGGAATAAAGCTACCAACATTTGTGTACACACC
The DNA here is from genome assembly GCA_035044725.1 of Scaptomyza caliginosa. Lineage (NCBI taxonomy): Eukaryota > Metazoa > Arthropoda > Insecta > Diptera > Drosophilidae > Scaptomyza > Scaptomyza caliginosa. Next base: position 728,254 of record JAWNNR010000317.1, read on the forward strand.
CGGTTCACCGCAAAGGGTCGCTCCATAGCTAACAATTCCAAACTGAACAAAACGTGGTGAATCCTTATACATGGTAGGATATGCAAGTGGACCACCAGAATCGCCATTGCATGAGTCGTGTCCCAAGCTGCCGGCGCAGAGTTGACTCCATTTTACAACTTTTTTGAGGTGCATTTGACAGTCACTGCGATTCCTGTTGTGGACTTCGGTTTCCATGGGTACATCGGACAGCTCTTGGCTTTCTGTTTTGCCCCAGCCAGTTATAAGGAATTTCTCCAATTTCTCGGCCTCTTGCTGAAGTGTTATGTTAACTGGCAAACAAATGGGCTTAATGCTTCCTGTGAAAAGTATTTTTAGCTTTTTCTCCAACAGTTAATAGTACCATCTAGTATACTAACGTTCATTTCCAACGTCTCGTGAAAGCTTAATCAATGCAATATCATTTTCACCCGTTCTCCACGAGTAACCTTCATGCACAAAGGTTTGATCGAAAAGTACATCTTCAACTGGCGGGGCACATACTTGGGGTTGATTGCCTTTAAGGACACGACAGTCTGTTTGATTGGATATCTGGTGTTCTCCCAAACGCACGAATAGTCTATGGCAACAGTAGCAATTAAAGATATATTCACCTAAGCGACAGCCAATTTTACTTACAGATCTTGATTATGGAAACAGTGGGCAGCAGTTAAAACAAAACCTTTCAATTGCACTCGTTTACACATCAGAAAGAACAAATATGAACTGAATTTACTTACGACTTGTGATTAAAGTGCCACCGCATGTAAATTCATTAATGTTAAGTCTTCTGAACATAAGCAGAGCCATCCAGGGTCTTGACATTAATTTTACTGCATGTCCACCATATGTCATTTGACTATGACCAAAAACTCCACAATTGTGTTCCAACAATATTTTGACTCCCTCGGATATTTCCTCTTCACAGCAAACATGATACTGAAAAATACAATACGAATCAATCAATCTTTAAAACATATCTTAACTAGTATGTACTAACCCGTATGTGTACGGGACAACCTGATTGTCTAAGATATTCATTTTCAGCGCTTAAAACTGGCCCTTTCAATCGCTTACGCTGGTAAATTTCGCGTATTTTTGGACAGTATTTAATATGGATACAGTATCCGGGTAATCCATCTTTTCTGGTACAACTGTTATCTGTGTATAAGACATACTTGTTAATTCGACCTATGTACATAGCCACATCTGCATAGAAATACATATTCTTACCTATATCATCAGCTAGCGCAAGCCGACAAGCTAATGCTATATAAAAAGCAAAACTCAGAGCACAGATTATGTTCATTGCAAGCGGGGATGTCAAACCGAACTGAATTGAAAGCGCAATCGACGATTCCCTGTCTTATCAATTACTGAATGTCTTAAATCTCCAACTGTGAAGTGTCTATTTATTCGACAGTTTTTTTATGTGTCTGTATTTCCAAGAATTAAAAATATTTTTATCAGCAAGTCTCCGGAGGGAAATGTATTTTTAACATAAACCGATTAAAACTGGCAATTATTTTATATACAATATAGGTATTATTTTTTTTTTATAAACAGCCAAAAATGAATATATGAAACAAATGGTATGACAAATTAGCAAAAGTAAATTAACAAATTACCAAAACTAGAAGTGAACCTAAAGAATTTAAGTGGTATATTGATTAAAACTGCAGACTTCCAGTTGTCTTATAGAAGTCATCCACCTCCTTTGACGAGTTCAACACACACATATGTACTTCGTTACACTGGGCCGTGCCAAAGTCGTAGTCGCCAAAGCGTTTCAGAATCTCACGTACATCAAAAGAGTTCGGCTCGTTCTTCTTACAGTTTTCCTTGCTCCTTTGACTTTTAAGCACGGTCATATGAAGTTTAATACTATTGCGCTTGTTATTGTCGGTTGCACACAGTCCGGTCGTTTGGAAATGTTTAAGGCAATTATCAGCAAACTGTTGTAACTCCGGCGACTCCACACGAGCATAAAGCACTCTTGCTGAGCTGGGATCATCGTTCATGATTTCCAAGCCTTTGACCTTTATCTCAAATGGTGTATTTAAGTCAACTAAAAACTGGCGACAGTTTTGCAGCTCGTTAATAGCCTGTTTGCGTTCAGCATCATCTAAGAGCACATAAACGCCCAGAGTTAAATGAATGCAGGTTTCTGATATAAATATATCCTGGCGAATGCCTGGAAGTTCTGCCTCTAAAATGGTTTGCTAAGCAAAAATATAAGTTGAATGTGTTTATAGCAAAATATTAGCAAGTCTACCTTTAGTTCCATAAAACGCTTTTGTACTTCACCCCTGTTAAGGGGAACGGCCAGAAAATGTGTTGGTCGCATACGCTTTCGGAGCGAATCTATTAGAAGCCGAATTTTGCGCAATGCAGCATAAACATTGCTGCGTTCTTTGGACTGAATAACTAAGTCATTTGTAGTGTCATTCTGGCGAGGCACATAGATTTCTGTGTGTGTCTCTGTTTCAATACGACGCTTTGTAGTCCCCTTAAAGCCAATTAAACCACCATAAAAGGATCTAAAATTGGTTAATGAGGATAGTTCAGTGTAAATTCGATTAGCTTCAGGTCTTAATGGGCCAACTCACTTGGGCACATGCAGCGCAAGCTTAAAGGTGCCATTAGAAAGCTCTTCGATATTGCATTGGGCACTGTCCTCCTCATAATCATCCTCGGCGTAAAGGTCTGTAATAAATGATTTTTTAAATATATTTCGAATACAGCCGAATCTATTTTTATATTACCGGGTTCCTCGTATCCTCTTGAGGTTTTAATATTAGCAGAATTCCACTTGTTGCCACCAAAATTGTCGTGCACGACATTTACACGATAGTTTCGATTATGGCTCATTCGCTGAGTAGGGGGAGCTAATATATTGCGACTCATTTTGTTTTTACACTTGCAGCTTTTTTGCTTGATAAGAGAAAACAGATAAGTTAAAACTTATTTTTTTGTTTTGGTAAAGCTGCGCCTTTCTTCGATAAGCAATTTATATATATCGTTGACCAGGGATGGGTATAGTTGAACAGTTCGATTTCTTGTCTGGTTATGTGTTATCCACTTAAAGGCATATTTATGTTAAATACGAAAGATGTTCAAAAAATAATATAATTTTTTATAGATTTTAGAACTAAAGAGACACGTTAAGGTTTTTTGTACGAACATATCTGTTCAATACTAGGTTCAACCATCGGCTATCAGGTTTAAATATCGATGGACTTGAGTTCATCCCTAGCTGAACTAGTTCCACCAGATTGTTAATGAACATATTTGCTAACACGTGCCGGAATCGTTTTAAATGTTGTTGCTCGTTGGCTTAATAATTAATTAAAGGAAACCAGGTAGAATGTCCGCGGCAACTGCTAATGGTCGTAACAACACACCAACTGAACCGCATAAATCATGGAAAAAAATAAATGAGGAACGCAAGGCGCTTAAACGTCAACGTAAGCAGGATAAGGCAATAAAGGATTTACAGAAATCACAAGATACTGAGGCCGCTGCCAAAGAGGCCGCAGATGCGATAAAAGCATCTAGAGCCAAACCAAATCCATCTACAGTGAGTATAGCGGTGCCAGGCTCCATACTAGAGAATGCACAATCTGCCGAGCTACGCGCCTATGTTGCCGGCCAAATAGCGCGAGCTGCTTGCATATTCCGTGTCCACGAGGTAATTGTTTTCGATGATGTTGGAGTGGCAACAGCGCGCGAGACAAAACGTAGCTATGAGCAGGATGCCGATGGCAGTGGAACAGGCACAGTGCGCAGCAGCTCATTGCAGTTGGCACGGATTCTGCAATATCTCGAGTGTCCGCAATATTTGCGCAAATATTTCTTTCCACTGCACAAGGATCTTAAATACTCCGGCCTGCTAAATCCCCTAGACACGCCACACCATCTGCGACAACAGAGCAAGTTTCGCTATCGCGAAGGCGTCGTTTGTGACAAACAAGCCAAGGATGGCCACAGCTATGCAAATGTTGGTTTGCTCAACGATGTGTTAATCGACAAGGCACTGGAGCCAGGTGTGCGGGTCACAGTAAAAATGGAGCCAACAACCGGTAGGGTTTTTGCATAAACTAATTAACTTAGATTTATTTAACAGACAATTTTCATGGTTTTTCTTCATTGTTCGCCAGAGGCAAACAGAAAGCAACGCGGCACATTAGTCAGTCCGGAGGAGCCGCGTCGGGAGACAGGTGTCTACTGGGGCTATCAGGTGCGCATTGCTCACTCGCTCTCTGAAATCTTTACGAAATCCCCATACGAGAACGGCTACGATGTCACACTTGGTACATCCGATCGCGGTACAAGCATACACGAAGTGCCCGGCAGATCCATACAGTACAATCACATGCTCATTGTATTTGGCGGTCTGCAGGGCTTGGAGGAGGCGCTTTCCAACGATTCCAAGCTGACCGTAGACGATCCCGAATTGCTCTTTGATCATTATGTGAATGTCCTGCCCAAACAGGGCTCACGTACCATTCGCACTGAGGAAGCGCTGCTCATAGCCTTGGCTGCTCTGCAAGAGAAACTGCTGCCTCAACATACGGAAGTGGAAAGTGATCTTAGTGATTTGCTGCCGCGCAGCGAGGACACTGGAGTAACGATGGCCCGTGATGTGTTAGTTAGCAAAAAAAAGAAAAGGAAGCTTGAAGATAAACCCCAGTCAAATGAATCTGTAGCACCAGAACCGGTGCCAATGCTTGCTCCAGTCCCAGCCGCGGCTCCAGCTCCAGTTCCAGCTCCACAGCATCCCAATCCGTTTAACGATCGTACAGCTAAAGCAGCTGATACTGCGGACATTGACTTTGAGGTGGTCCCTGCAGCAAATCCAAATAAAGCTAAATATGCTGCTGTAACTGCTGCTAGCGACGAGGATTTAAGTCGTTTTGATTAGTGTTTCAATGTGTTTTTTTTCACTAGTATATTGTTAACTATATTGTACAGCTTCACTTTTAAATATACATATAGATGATGACATTGCAATGATTTGTTTTTGCATAAAAGCCTGTAAACGGTAACTGTATTTAAAGAGCGGACAATTACATTTAAACACTAGATACATGAATTTTGTTCGTCACGCTCTTGTAATAATTTTAACTTATGAAACTGAACGCAGGTATCCGGAATGCTTGATCGATTTTGGTTTGTGTTCACGTTTTGTAGCAGCGTTTGCATTATGCTGAGAAGCAACTATCTATGCATTTAATTGTTATTATTATTCAGTCACTTGCACTGTCAACCTAAGACACAAAAGTATTTGATAACCATGGTGCACTTAACATACAGTTTAACCATAATCTTGCTTTTTTCTTTAAACTTAATATACAAACTAGTACAAAATATAAATTTATATAATATATATATCCTACAGACTACACGCGTATAACCGAAGGCTGCCCTATTTACACACTCACACACAACAAACATACAACAAAGTGCTACTAAAGTTCCATTCGCACATGATTTAGAAATCTAAATGTAATACGTCGCCACATTGTCACTGGTCATGATTAGCTATGGAATGATTGAGTCCTGAAAACGAGCCTCTGACAGGAAATCCTCCTCCAGCTCAATGCGTGTATCGCTATGGTAGCCCAATAGCGATTCGGTATCCTCCTCAAGGTGCCGTATGGGATAGCTAATGCCATCGCCAAAGCTAAGAGATTTATGCGTAATTATATTGAACAAACAAAAAACAAATAGTAGAAAACAATATTTAAAAACTCTTTAACAAATATTTCAGCATGAGCATTATCAAAGGTGTACTGTGAGTTTTTGTGTGTGTTTTGTTTTTGTGCTTAAATCTAATGGATGTTCAATGTGTTTTATGTGTTGACAAGTAGGAAATTTTTTTTGGTGCGGTGCAGAAAAGTAGCGAAAGAAGCAAACGTACATATAAAAAACGTTCAGACATTAAGTTTGGCTTGTTGTGCAAATGCATAAAAATAAAACAAATAAATACAAATTAAAGAAACTATCCTGAGCGGCTTAATATTTTGTGTGCACATTCATGTACTTTTATATATTTGTCATTCTTTTTCGCGTACAAAATCGAATTTCAATAATCATGATACACAAAAAACGTTGTCATATCAAGAAAAAAAAACAAACACATTATAAACTAGTAAACTAGACCAAAAACAAACTTGCAATATTGATTACCAAACTAAGCTACTTAATTACAGTTAATAAAAGCAATAAAATGCCGCCAGTTTAAAATTCATTTAGTTGTTTACAATGTGTGTTTCGTGTTGTGTTACGGATACAGTACATTTACGCTTTTAACTAACATTCGTTTTGGTATAAAAGCATGACTTATGTCCACTACAATGATTGGACCGCATAACTGCGAATGCATTGAGGTTGTTCATAGTAAGTATAGATCAATTGATCTATATTTTAGTAATGCCTAACCAAATAACCATATTAATATAATAATTTTATGTTTAGTATTGCCAAATGGTACAATCAGATTTAGTTAAATTCAGTATAAACATATGTATGGTTTGGGCTATATATAGCTTACAATATTCACGTTCTACAATGCCTGGCATTTAAAATGTGTACAATAAACAATTAGCTTACGTATTATTTAATTACAAGTTAGGTCTTCTTTAATCCATATACTTAATCAAATATATCTCGTTTCTATATATATGTACATACGTATTAGACGTGGGCATTACATACATTTTTACACACGATAGAGAGTGACAGAGAGAGGTGGTGGGGCAAGCAGAGCTACTGGTAAACAAGTTGTTATACATTGTATGAATACATTATCGCTTAGCTCAATTCATAAAACTTACGAGTATATTAAAAACACACACACACACATATACTTATTAACAATAAGCTGGCAGCTACCACAACACAATAGGGAAACTTGCTGGTACTCTGGCATTCTACACGATCTTGTTGGCAGGGATTACAGGCGGACCGCCGTTCAAGACTTTGGCATCTTTGCTAGCAGCAGGCACAGCCCGATCACCGATTATATCGATGACAATGCCAGATTGATTTTGACCCAATGTTGTTCTCGCTCCTGCTCCTGCTCCCGCTGCTGCTGTTTGCTCAATGTTGACAATGACTTGACTAGGCGGAATTAATGGTTGATTGTTGCTAGATGATTGACCGTTCTCTAGCTCCACATGAGGATGATGATTATTGAGTGGAATAGCGTCAATCAACTTATCTGTTGGTTGGACATCTAACCTGGTGCTCCCAGCGATTGCCGTCGTATTGCCCATAGCCTCATAGCGTTGCCCATTACCTTGACCCGTCTGATCGCTGGCCGTCGGAAAGCTTAATCCATCACCCTTACTAAACACAGTTGGTCAGTGTCGGTTTTTGGTGTGAATTGTGAATAAGCAAAAGTTTTGTATTTTGGATTAACAGTAATTGAAACAGAAAGCAATTTAATTTTGTTTGTTGTTTTTGTGGGTAATTGCATATATTGCTGTTTTGGTTTTTGTTATTATTATTATTAGGTTATTGCACTTTATACAGTTTTTAGTTGATAAATCTGGATAGACTTGTGGTTTGTGGCTTGTGTGAGTTATATAGTAAGCATTGGTTAGCAACAGCTTTTAAAATTAGTTACAGCATCGCATTAATGCATATTAGGTTCTAAGAACTATATATTTAGAGAGCTAATCGACTGCACCAACACAGAAAGATATACAGAGACAGAGAGACAAACAAAAAGTGTTTTGCAGACACTTTATTCTGCAATGTATTCCATATATAGAAGGGTATGATAAATTATAACTATAAAATTGGGAATATTAATCACTTAGCGTTGATGTTGTGTACTAAAAGCTAATTGACCAATTTTAAGTAACGATTTTGGTTTTTGCTTACACACTAAGTAAGGTTTACATAAATTAAATAATATCACATTTACAATTTTTTCGTTCGTTTTCGTTCTTGGTTTGCAACAGTTTTGGTTGGTTAAGATTTACAAGTTGAACGCGACTTATATTAAAAGGAAATTAAAAACAATTTATTTGATATTTCCAGAGGTAATAAGTGTGGTTTGTTAGGTGCACAACATATTTGAGGGTTTGAATTTAAAAAAGCGATTAATTTGCAGCATGCCTCAAAAGAGCCAAATGGTGAAAATAAAAACAAAAGTTTTTGACAAAAGCGATGAACAGTAATAGAAAATAAAACAAAATACACACAAAAACAACAACTAAAGAGCAGATCGGGCTGATTTGTTTCTTTGGTGAGTGCAGCTTATAAAACATATAGTACGATAATAAGACATACCTGGTAAAAACGGGAAGAAGCCAGAGCTGCCATTTGTCGCCAAAGACTTCGCAAAAGTTGGCATAACGACCCAGATTATAGCCATTCTTATCTGGTCCGCCAACACGAAAGATGGGCGCGCGAAAAGCCTCTGTAAAAAAAGTGCATTAAATAGTTTATATACAGATTTGTTGTTATACACAATCATATACTTACCCAGTGTGGTGCGATTGACGAGTACCAGGTAGATGTGATAGCCGAAAAGGCTAACCAAACTAATGGCAAACATGATCGATATGAAGAACAGGAAAAGTATGTGAAAACGACCCATGCCGCTGCCAGTTAGTTGGCCCTGTTCCAAGACACCATTTTGATTCTTTACATTATATAACATATTGTACATAATACAACAATACAATATATACGGGGGATATAGGTTAGTTATCACAAGTATTTTAATACAACACACATTCATAAATCAAATTAGGCTCAAGCTGTATAAAACATGCTCATGCAATTTAAAATAATATGTACTCTGTTCATTGAGGTTAAGGAGTTTTGTTTTCTTGGGAGCTGAGGGATAGTTATTTGGGGCAAAACTTACCTTCCAAAACTGGATGAAATCATGCAGCGTGGTGAGAGCAACGTACAGACAGTAGACCAGAGCATAGCCCAAAAACAGTACAAAGAACTTGTAATTGTAAAAGTTAACGCAATTGTTAACCCAGGGACAATGATGATCCATTTTAAGTACACAGCAGCTGCAAACGCTGCAATGATGTGACCGATCTGGTTTTATTATCTTGCATTTCTCACAGAAACGCACAGAGCCATTGATTGTACTGTGTATAGATATAGATATAAGTACAACAGATAATGATTTCCATTTGATTTCCCTAACACTCACCGATTTGTTACCGGCAAATTCCGTGCAAAGTTGTTCAAGATACGTTTTTGCGTCTCGGCATTCTCGGCTCGAAACAGATGATTCACCTCCTCGTCTGGTATGCGCCACTGAAATGTTAGACATTGTTATTAGTTTATAACTTCGTTCGTGGTTTATATATAAATATATCGTTTAATGTTATGAAACTTGAATTTGTGGCCAGTCACCCTATTTGGTGTTATCGCTATTTGTGTTTGTTCTCAATGCGTCCTTATCAGAAATGAAGCGTATGTGAATCACTTTAAATGGATTTGTTCTCTCTGTGTGTGTGTGAGTTTGTGTGTCTTTTTGGGGCTGCACTTACCTGATCGGGCACGCGGCCCACCGATGTATTAATGGTTTGCCAGTATGACCAGAGAAATAGGACGAGAGCGATATGATAAAACAACAGCATGAATGCCATTGCAATACGGTTCTCCGTATTTACTAAACACAGCTCCACCACATAGGCATAGTAGGACCAGCCGATAACTGCGAATATAAAGAGAACGGGTATCCACTTGAAGACAGACATGCAGCAGCCGCAAGGTGTCTTCCTTCGTCGATTGTCTTCGTTGCCCATGCTTTTCTGATTAAAAACAGCTCAATGCTGTTTCGTCACTGTGTGTGTGTATGTTTGTGTTTGTGACTGTGGCTGTTTTGGATATGTGGGTGTATGCGTGTGTTGTTGTTGTTGTTGCGCTTGCCGCTGTTATAATGCACTTTATCCTGTCGTAGGGCTTCTCAAAATGTATTTCCAGATTAATGAGCCCGGAGTTGCTCAATCTTCTAGCAGTAGTTAGTGAATCACAGCCAAATAATAACCACAAATAGAAGACGAACAGTCATTGAAGCTGATTGGGTACTTATTTTTTTTTTTTGTATACCAGAGAAACTTTTGCTTTTTTCTCTTTCTCCCGCGACGGTATCTCAGCTGTGGCAAGTGAAAGTGGTTGTATTCAGCTTGAAGCCATGTTATGAAATGACTTTGTTTTTACAGATCCACCGCCTGCTTGTGTGTAGCAGTTTAAATAACAGCTCCAGTTATACCATATACAATTTCCTTGCAAAATTAATAAATATTTTTATCCGAATCGACGGCTCACTCCAAGAATGGTTTGTGATGAATAGGGATGTGCAAATATGCTCGCGATGTAAATGGTATATCGATATGTTTGAAAGACTATGACCGGGATTTTAAACAATTGTTCAATACAGTTAGCCAAAACATGAGAAAAAAGTTCAATCAATTTGACATTTCAGATACCTAGGGGTCATTTCTATAAAAAAAAAACATAAGCTATTATGCGATAGCTTATGCAGTCGCGTTGCCAACTACTAACAATATTGCTCAAACGCCGACTAACTGTGACGTCACAAATATTGCAAGAAACTGGCAACGCCAGCAAACCGATACCGCCGATACCGGCTGACAAATGTATCGAATCAGCCCAATCAGAATCCGAGTTTCAGTATTATAGTAACGTGTGCCGTCGCCAGTGGTAGATATATTCTCTCTCGGATATCGGATTATGCGTACTGCGTGCGTTTAAAAATTGAAAAGTTATTACACACTAAACAACAAAAACAACAACAACAAAAAAAAAAAAAACATCAGCAACAAGAACAATAAATTAAATGAAAGAGTGCTAACTAGCTTGCTTAAGGTAGCTCAAACAGCGCAGTCGTAAGCCCAACAAAAAATATTCACATTAGAAATTTTTGTCGATTGTGCAAGTGTATGTAAAAAAATGTGCGCGTAATAAAAAACGAGGGCGCGATATGCACGAGGAGTAAACGGAAGGGCGGGCAAGCGGGCGAACGGTCGGTCGGTCGGTCGGACGGACGGTCGGACGGGCTGCCAGGCAGGCAGGTGGTAGGCAGCAGCAGCAGCAGCAGTAGTCGACAGTCAGCAGTCGGCAGTCGACAGGCTCCCACAAAAAAAAAACCAAAACCAACAAAAATATACATACAAAAATTTACCTACCTATCACTTTTGCCAGCCTTGCCGTTGTTGTTGTTGCTGCTGCTGTTGTTGGCAAGGTTTTTGGGGGACGCCTGTTGGGGCTTTTACTCGTTTGTTCCGTTGTTCTGTCGTGACGCTGCAAGGGGCAGGGGTGGGCGGGGGTACAATCAATAAACGCAAAGCGCTTAGACTAGGCTGTGCGAAGAGAAGCATCGTTGGTCAGAAATGCGTTTGGCTTTGATGATGATGTTGATGCTTTGCTGTATGTGGATAGGGGTGGGGGGGGAGGTGGTTAAGGTGTGTGTGTTAAGCTTAAATGCCGGTTTGAAATGTGTACAATTGGCGGGTACAGTGGTTGCTGTGTGGAAAATGTGATTATTGCATGTGAAATAATTTGTATTAAACGCTAAGCTCTTCTTTAATATATACTAAGAGAACGAATAACATATCAAGTGCTCACTGTACTTTGCTAATCAGTTTATCTAATTGCGATTACGATAAGTAGACAAGTGTGCGAGTGTGTGTGTGTGTGCGTTTTGTGGCCTTATTACTTAATTAATGCAATCGGTTATTAATGAATTTTGCATATTAATTGAAATTAAAACAGATTGTAAACACATTGAAGTCACATACGCTTGCTGATTGAATTCGCTACTAATCGAGTTGGAGTTGTCGGGATGCAAAAAGTATCGAAATGCAATTCCCAATTCGGGTCACGGTCATCGATGCCATTTAATAAGGCAAATGCCAATCAGAGCAACATCAGGTGTACTCACACGCATTCCAAATACTTTTATAGGCCTTGTGTGGGAGTTGTGCAAGCAGATAAAAATGAAGAACAAAAAGAAGAGAGAGAGAGAGAGAGAGAGAGAGCAATTGCTGTTCGTTTGTAGTAGACAGGCCCAAAAAGCACAAAACACAAGTGCAAATAAACAATACAAACAAATGAGCGAAACGTGTACAAATACATAAGTACATACATATCTACCTATACACACACACCCACACACAAACATAGATATGTATGTGTATGCAGAATATACAAACTTAACAAATTGTTGTGCACACACGCAGAAAATATTCAATGTTTATTTAAGCACAAATAATTCGCAGACACACACGCACACACACACACACACACACACACAGACCAACACACGATTAATTAAACAATTACATTGCCTTAAAAAAGAAAAAAACGAATTATACAACACAATGCGTGTGCAGATACCTTATGTTATTTATACTGTGGTTGTTGATGTTATTTTACCAGTTAAACAACTTTACATTCGGTATTAAGAATAAGCAAACAGTAATCTTATTGGAAACCCTGCATTTATGTTAGGGGTACAATGGTATACTCGTTTGAAAAGTGTACAAATCGTAGCAAATTCTCATTTTCAATCAAATCAAATGAAATATTTGTTTGAAACATCAAAGCCAAAGCCACACAAAACAAGCGAAAGTGCCAGCAGCAGCAGCAGCAAAAACATACGCAAAAACATCATCAGTAGCAGCGCAGCAGCAGCGCAGCAACCGCTCAGCAGCAGATTTGATGCTTTAATTTAGCTGTTAGAGCCTTCACCTTCGCCGTTTGCCGTTGCCGTTGCCGTCGCCTTCGTTTGTGCGCCCTCCGATAAGCCCAAATAAGAGTAACAAATTAAATTCGGTTTTAGCCAATAGAAGCAGCAGCAGAAACAACAACTACAACAGTAGCAGTCGTCACAATCATAAGAAAACGAAAAGAAGATAAATAATACAAAAAAAAAAAAAACTGTGGACAGACAGCAAGTGAACGAGAGAGCAGCGTAAGCGGGCACAGTAAGTGTGTTTGTGTGGGACAGAAAGAGAGAGAGTGACAATCGTCGTTCCGTTTTGTGGTTTAGCAGCAGCAGCGTCAAAGTCAGGTGAGTGTTTATACTAGTAGATATATTGTTGTTGCCCGTTATGTTTTTCTTCACGCTTTTTGTTTTGCGATTAAAAATTTCATACGCGCTTATCAATAGCAGTATCCCCTCCCAAGGGTGCCGCATTACTTGATAAACAAATAGAAACGCAGCACCTAGTTAGTGGCGGTGGGTGTTTGTGTGTGTGTGCATCAGGTGGCAACGCTGCCATGCACTTATACTTCTTAAGCAAATAGTTGCACTTGTTATAAGAGTATTTTTTTCTTTCTTTGTGTATTATATGTGATGGACAATTACTCATATCTCACTCACACACACACACACGCACATCCATCAAACTTCCATCATATATCAACATTCACGGGAGGCCAGCGGTCAGGTTAGTCACGCGCACAACCAGCTGCTGACGTACTTGCTCCACACGAATGGGAATGTGAATGCGTCTTCGGACTGACACTTAAGAACGAGACTAGGCATTGGAACAGAGCAAATACTTGCGTAGCCTACATACATATATACGTATATACGCTTGTGGCTACCAGTTACTTTTTCCTTTGCCTCTCTCTCTCTCTTTCGCAACCATGCTCCTTGTTTCCTTGCATGTCCGCACGTTTCCTGCGACAAGGTGGCGCTCCTGCGGGCCCTCGCATCTTATTTCATTTTGCCGTCGGGGCTTTGGCGTTGGGTGCTGATGCTTTATTGATTGCGTTACAGCCAGGACTCGAGATGAACGTAATACATTATTGGGGCTTAACTAACGGTCGCTGAATGTGCCGCTACCTGTGCCTGTGCCTCAAACGAAGCTCGACCGGTAATTAAGAGCGTAGAGCATACGTAAAGCTAATCAAAAGCTTTGTTTGCTTTTACGCTTTCTTCGCCTGCATAATGAAGTAGCTAAGAAACAAAAAAAGGAAAAAAGGAACGGGAACGGGAGCATATATATACAACATGTAGTATTTTACTGTACTCTTACCTTTTAATTATGTGTCGGGAGGCGAGAAGCGGGAGGAAGGCGTAATAAGTAATAATTTTGTATGCCACAGCTCAAAGGCATTTTATTGACAGGCAAAAGGAGCTTCTCTTTCTGTTTCTGTGCTGTGTGGTTGTGTCTGTGTGTGTGTGTGTGTGTGTGTGTGTGTGTGTATTTGCTAGCTTTGCTATTGACAAGGGTTTTTGCTGTTGCTGGCTTTGCTGCTTCCTTCCACCTTGCACCTTCATGTTGCACGTGAAAAACCTATGAGGAAGACAAGAGCAAAGACCTTTTTGTTTGTTGGTTCTTGTTGTTGCCTTTATTACATTTTCATTTCGTTTTAAGCAGTCGATTTTCTCTTCTCCATTGTTCCATTGACTATACCACGAATTGTTTCAATTTATGCGATTCCATACCATTTTGTTGGCTCATGCGTAGCTCAAATGAGAAAAAAAAAATAAAAATGAAAATTTAAAAACACTTTTCGCTGGCTCGTGTAAATAATGTACGAAAGTTTCAATGAACATATTTTCTGTTGTTGCTGTTGCTGTTGTTATCTGCAACGCTTCCCTGACAAACTGAACAGCAAATGTTGTTGCTTAACTCCCCGGCACATATGCAAATTAATTTTCGGCATAAAGTTTACCCTAGCACCAGAGCGGTGCCCAAAAATAGAATCAACAGAATTAACGGGCCAACGAGCGAAACACAACAGAATAGAACACATAAAATTTTAGCATTGCGCTAAATAAACAAAAACTTAAAGGCTAACACAATTTGGCGGGCCATTGGGAAAAATCTGTGCTAAACGCGAGCTAAGTACATGGCGTATGCGCAATAATTTCGTTACCATACCCACCGCGTCATGTGTTGTGTGTGTGTGTGTGTGTGTGTGTGTATTTAACATTACCTTACGTTGAGGGCTTAATAGAATTTTGGCAAACTTTGTTCAATGAATTTAACAAAATTAACTCAACTTAACTGAACTTATTGTTATTAATTAGTTTTTTGTTCGTTTCTTGAGTTTAGTTTGCCTTACTTTGGTAAGAGACATATTAAATGGCTTGAAGACCCGTGACGTCAAATGCACAAAGTGCTGGACATGATTAATTGTTTGTTTGTTAAATACACAATTTTTGATTGCAATTAATAATTCACTTGTGGTTCATCTTTTTTATTGCGTGGGATTAATCTAAGAATTATTATTATACAACAATCAAAAGCTCAATGTCTGAACGTTCCGCCACAAACAAAACAAAATGAAAATATAATAATAAAAGAAATATTTAAAAAGATATTCCCGCAAAAGCATTAAAACAAGAAAATGAAAATCTGTTTAATTGCCCTGCTACAAAAAACAAATGCCAAACAGCAGCACAAACAAAAAGTTGGCCAACAAAAGCAACGACCTTCTGCAGACGCACACACACACACACACACACACACGCACTCCTCGTAGCCTAAGCTGGTGGCAAGCAAACAATTCCCAAGTTCATCAATATTTCCATCTAATTTCTGTGGCATTTTCGCTTTATGTGGGCGCAAATTCGTTGCAAGGCTTTTAACAATTAGCAAGGCCAATAGATAAAAGCCAAATGGCTATAGAGGTTGCCTTTCTAATTAGAAATATTATTATTTGCACACTTTGTTTTGACGTTGTGCTTCTGTTAAAGTTTATAAACATCTTTGGAAAAGTTGTAGTACATTAAATTTATATTAAAGCTAACTTAAATGCAATTTGTCATATCGCTTTTATTCGGCAAGCATTTCTAATACATAATCCTCTTTGGTTGCTCCATTGAGTGGACAACTGAAGACCACTTTGCCTCAACCCCGGGCATTGTTATGTCAGAACACAAAAGGAAATGAAGCTTGAAGCTTGAAGCTCTATTACATTTTATTGCAGGTTCCTGCTCGTGATATTTGTCTTTTCTATAGAATATTGTTATGTGATGCTTAAAGCGTACAGTTTCTTCAGTTGATGAATCGAACCTTGTCCTTTAATAACAGTTGGCAGAGGCTTTCTATCTGAGTTAATCAAGCAGTTCATATTCAGTTGACTTCAAGGCAAACTGTTTAAATAGCACACAGCAAACTTGAACGCACACAAACTAAAGATAGGAAAATACAATCTAGATAAATTTCATTAGACACTCTATTTATGTGGTATATATATATATATTTATTTATAAACTATAAAACTATCGAACGATAAGGCAAAGTGAATCCCCAAAGCAATTTGCTGACACATTTAAGCAAGCACAAAAGCCAAGAACAAAAACCAAAAGCCAAAAACGAAGCAAATTGCGTATACGTTGTGTTGTACGCTACAACAAGCAACAGAATCAAACACTAAATGACTTTTAAAAGCCAATTAACGAACGATATCTGCTGCTTGGGCCAACATGGCAATATGGCAATATAGACTGTCAATATGTTCAAGCTTGTCAATCGAATATCGGTCGATATGTCGCTGTTGTTGCCACCGTTTCACCGTTCCATCTCCACCCACATTCAGTTTGACGCTCGTTTTGACAGTTCAGTTGTTGTTGTCAGAAAAAAAATTGAATTTTGTGTTTGCCACTTCTGGCCACTTTATTTATTTTTATTGCTCCCACTGCTATTGCTGCTGCTGCCGCTGCTTATGAGAAACGTTAGCAGCATTTTTCCCGTCGCGTTTTTTTATTAGCAATAAATTAGACTTTGTGTCGTCGTTCCACTTACAAAATGTTATAAATATATATAATATATATATACATCTATACGAGTACTTGTAAGAGGGTCTATCCATAGCAAAAAAAAAACAACAAATTCATACTATCATATTTAAGGCTTTAAGTTTGGTTCATATGATTGCATATTGTCAACAAGTTGTGTCCAAAACCTTTGTGATTTAATCTGTGTATTGAAATGGTTTGAATCCTCTGTTCCTGAAATTCAGCACGATTTTCCTGCTTTGCAATCAATAAATTCTTTGTTTTTCGTGGAATTGCTAATACAACAAATAATCTTTCTATATCCGTCTTTACTTAAAAATATTTTTTTAAATTTGTAGATCTTCCCTCGCATTATTTAAAGTTGTTTTTCTTTTGTTTATGAAACGCATAAATTTCGTGATATATGTGTTTGTCTATATAAATCTGATGCATCATACAAAATGAGTTTAAGTAATGACAAAATAAAAGAAGAAAGAAAAACCGCCCACACACACACACACGCACGCGTACACACACACACTTAATAAACCAAAAGAACTGTGACAATAAACATTTCTGTGAATTTCTGACCCAGTCAGCATCAAATGAGTCGCAAACTCAATTTTAATCTCAATTGCAAACAGCAACTTTAGGCAATGTTGGCTTCATTTTGTGTACTGTGCTAGCCACGTTTTGCTTCGGGCCTTGTGATAAGCTCTAATCTACATTTAGCCACTTGACGCAAGTCTTTTTCTTTTTCGGTGTTTTTTTTTTATATTTTTTGCGTAACTTTTTACTTACTTAATTTAATGCTTATCAACAAAAGTCATATGCAAAGTAGATAAAATAACCTATGACGTCTTTTGGTCAATCAACTTGCAGCTGTTGCTGTTGCTTTGGTCTTTTTGTTCTTGTTTTTTAATGACACCTCGACAAATCACTCAAGTCTGGCAAGATGTCTGGCTAATTAGGACGGAAACACCACAGCCAAAAGAACCAAAAAAAATAACAATTTTTATAGCTGGGACTACAAAACTTTTGACTCCAACTGATTGCAAAACTTGGCACTTTTCGTTGAAGGTGGCAAGAGATATGCTATAACTATGTATACTATATATATAGAGAGAGAGAGAGAGAGAGAGAGATGTGGATAGATGTGTAGTTATAGGCAAGTGATTGACTGTCTGACTGACATTCATGACATTGACATTATCAAGCTGCTGGTTTTGCAGGGCGCAACTTTTGTGGCTCTCAAATAAGAAAAGTTTTCGCCTTTAATCGATTTAACAATTTTCCTTAGCAGCTGCCCTAAGGCCAGCTTAGATTGTTAGTTGGTCTTGGTTTTGCTGTAAGAAGGCAAACATAAAAGTCAAAGGCATGCTGCTTACAACAACTTGCAATAACAACAACTACTACAACAACAACAGCTGCTTCTGTGACGTCAATTCGCACAACTATTGTTCATTTGGTTGTCGCTGTTGTCAACACTCGTCTTGGCCAAAGATAGAGCTAAAGCTTACTGCAGCTCAGCCCACCATTTGACAGCGCACATTGAGGCAAAATACTTTCTATGTGTAGGTGTTATATATAGTTGTACTTTGTTTTTGTATATCATGTGTAAATACTTTTGTGAAACTCTACTTATTGTTATACTCAGTTTATTGACAAGACTTGGAATTTTGCAAAAGCAACTGATAATTGTTCTTAAAACGTTCATAAATTTATTTTTTTGTTAGCTTAAACGTATGAGAAACAAACAAAAAAGTAATTTATTAGACAATTGCATTAGAAATTAGATGAAATTGTATAGATACAATTTGTTAAACCACATTTCAGATTAAAGGCCTTCAAATATCCTCGGGTGGTTTTCATAGTGTGTGTGTGTGTGTGTGTGTGTGTGCTTGTTGTGCAAATAGTTTGGCCCCAAATTGTGTTGAACAACTGATTTGATTGGATTTCTAGGGAAATGCAAGGCTTAATTGATGTTTGCAAGTGCCATCTGTCGTCTGTCTGCTTGACTTGTTTATTGTAACATCAGCACGCTGGGCCATTGGCCTTAAGCATTAGCTGTGGCCATCCATCATCGAATGCTGTCTAAACAAATTATAGCCTGACCTAACTGGGTGGTTGCAAGGTATTACTTCCTGGGCGACATACCAAAACCATTGCCAAATCAAATTTGTTGCCTACAACTAAGGTGATTTCAGCTACATGAAAGTGCTGCCATATGGGCAAAAAGTATTGAACAAGTGGCAGCACTCACTCAATGAACGAAGGTATATCCTTTAAGCATTGCCAACATTGAATTTAAACTTTTCTTTGTCAATTCCAAACGAGTTTAACGGCCTGTCAAACATGAGCTTCTTTAAGTCCTTGGCATCTTTGCTGCATACTTGATGAGCGTGAAACGATGCTGATAAATAAAACTGGTGCGAACTTGGCGTTTCGTTTGCGTATGTTTCGAAAGGCCTCAAAAAACACAAAAAGCATGTTGATTAGTTTTTTTTTTGGTTTGCTCTCTCGTTGTGCTTCTCGTTTCTTTGACAAATTCTCTTAAAAAATTGACTTTCATTGTTTGTTTTAAAATTGTTTGCTTATGTTGTTGCTGGGTTTTTTTTCTTTTTGCTGCTTGTTAAAAAACAAAAATTGTCACAAGTTTTGAGTGGCGTCTTGTTTGCTTACTTTTGCTCTGTGCTCCTCTGCCCCTCTGTCTTTGTTGTCACTCTATGCTCATCAATTTAGTGTTTGTTTGTCCAGCAAGGAAAGAAAAAAGAAAAAGGTTCAAACTATTGTTGCTGCTGCTGATGCCTTTTGTTGTTGCTGCTATCTTGAGCGGCTGCATGTTAAGATGCTTAAAGTGCGGTAAATTTGTCAAATGCTTAGCGACCCAAAGCGACCTCGGGTATAACATTTGACTCCTTGCTCAAACACCGAACACACACACTTTCTCGTATTCTTCCTTTATTTACTGTTTGGTCGTTGCACAAACTGCATGAAACCCATCAGATTGAAATTCAGTTGTGCATAGTCGAGCAGTTGGGTCAACATTTACTAACCTCCATGCATAAATTATTATGCATAGGTTAAATGGGGAAGATGCAATGACATTGCGAATCTACATATATGCATCTAGTTATTCTCAATAGAGAAAGCTGTAAGTTAATTTAGACAAACAATACAAAACAAAAGTTAATTAAAAGGTATTGTTAAATTAAGTGTATTTCGCCCTTAACATATTTTCACAGACCTTTCAACTATCTATGTAATTTTCACTAGAATCTTACTTTAACAGCAACACCAAAAAAAAAAACACAAAATGTGGTCGGTTTGTATATAAAAGCACTTCAAACTTTACGCATTTAAGCCAACAACAACAGCAGCGCAAAGAACAGCAATAATAATAAAACAACATCTTTCACATACATGCATGTATTTTTAGTGTGTGGTGTGTGTGTGTGCCACAAGAGCCATGCCCATATACCATGCCTTTGACCAAAGGACAATGAAAAGCTCGCAAAAATAAAATACACACAAACGCACATGCATATAATATGAAAAACTGTTGCTTGTGGCACATAAAAGGGGAAATAAAATAGAAAATGGGAGCGCAAAGCGACAACTTATGTTTATTTATGGGCGCATATGTTGAGTGTCTGCGTTAAGGGATGTAAGTATATGCGTGTGTGTGTGCGTGTGTGTGCGGGGGGGCTCATGCGTGTACACATGGCATTTACACACAAACACCCATGCAAAAGAGAATATTGCAAATGCACTTTGAGCTTCAGTAAAACACAAAAAGCGCAACATGTATAGAAAGATGGCTGCCAAGGGTTAACAGAGTAGATCTGACCAGAATGTCATTAAAAAATATACATTAGTGTAATTGAGATTGTAATAATAATAATAATGCATTTTATGTATAGTTAATATATTTGTTGTGTTTGCAGAGAAAGAAAGAAACTGCAAAAATGAATCTTAAATCTCTATAAATATTTTATTAATAACTCTTATCAAAAATATCAAATATCAAATTACAATTTTGAAATAAACCATAATTAAATCTTAATTAACTTAAAATTTATGTATTCTTTCTAAATGTTTTTGCCATTGTTGATTAAATAATAAACGAATAAATAACGTGAAATTAAACAATAATTATTGAACGAGAGATACAAAAACAATACTTAAATATTTGCTAGCTATTAATTATGTCGACAAAGCGTTTGAGAAATCTCTTTTAAATAATGCAATTAATTTGCGGCCAGGCTGTGCAACCAAATTGTTGGCCATTTGTTTGGCAATTGCCCGAGCTGTTCTGGCTGTTTAATTTTGTTCACGTCGTGTGGGTTAAGTGGTCAAATCATATTATGAATTACATATCTATGGGTACTATATGTACTATGCACTAAATATGTGTCATGCCTTGTTTTATGGTTTTCGACTGTATTTTTTTGGGATTCATTTGAATATTTAAATATGCATAGTGCATTGCATATATGCCAAGTATGTGGCATGTTAAATGGCCTTTACTTTTATTTATCGCTCTGGCAAATGTCACTCGAGCGTTTCCAACGTGTGTGGCTTTAGTTGTTGTTGTTCTTGATGTTGTGGTTGTTATTATTGTTGCCAATATGTGACAGCAGTAAAATGTATACATTCTGTTTGACCGGCATACGTACGTACGATAATTAAACGACTTGGCACAGTTTCGAATGTGGGTGAATTGTTTGCTTAATTGTGTGTGTGTGTGTGTGTGTGAAGGAGGGTATAAGAGGAATAGGCCTTATCGTAGGCCTTATCGTAGACTTGTCTGAATATTTAAATGCATTTGACGTCAACAGTTAGCTGTATTTATACAACAATATATATATATATATATATATATATAAATTCTGTAATTCAGTTAGTTTTACTTTAAAAAAGCCAAAAAATAATACGACTCGAACGTACGAGTTTTAAAACAATATCGGTGTAGTATTTATGTATGTATGTATATCAATATTTAAGATCCAGTTGGCCTGGCCGAAAGCAGCTAACGTGAAGTGTAAAATTTCAAATGCAGTTGCTACCAAACACACAGACCAATGACAGCCGCAAGAAACACACACACACATTTGACGTCAGTAGCCACAGCCTTGGTCAAACTTCCTCCTGCCACACACAAACACACACACACATAATACAAGCATGTGTAGAACTTCATATATGTCATCATGTGTGGCTGACATTAATGGGGTCCGCCTTGTCCAAAAAGCTAGTGAATGAGGGAGAGGGGAAAGGCAGCACTTGCTGCTTGGGCATGTTAAGTGATTTTCAATGCAGTTGCATTTGTCGCTCGAGTCATTTGCATAAATGTTAGTCAAAATGCCAAAGTGTCAGCAGCAGCAACAACAGCAAACAATTTTAGCAAGCAGCAACAAAAATATTGCTATTGTGTTGCAAAAATAACTGCAATTTAGGTTTATTTTCACATTCTGTTGCTCGTTGTGCTAGCTTGTTTAGCACATTTTCCACATTAACCCACATGCAAACAGGAAGTGGAGCTGAATGGGGTGTTAGCTAACTGTACTGTACTGTATTGTTGTGTCTATTGTTTCGCGCACGGCGGCCATTTTGCACTTTAATGGCCCCCAAGACGAAGGCAATTGGCGAAAACGGGCATTTTTGCATAATTATCCGTGTGGCGAATGTTTCAGCAATGCCGCGACCCAGTTTTTAAATGAAGATTATAAATGACTTTGTGCTACTAAATGGAGAAATTACAATCGTATGCATATTAACGTATGTTTTCGGTTAACTGTACGTGTGTGTGTGTGTGTACTGCTTCAAGGCTTTTTAAAACTGGCTTTATAGAATCTTTAATTCAACTGTT
The DNA here is from genome assembly GCA_035044725.1 of Scaptomyza caliginosa. Taxonomy (NCBI): domain Eukaryota; kingdom Metazoa; phylum Arthropoda; class Insecta; order Diptera; family Drosophilidae; genus Scaptomyza; species Scaptomyza caliginosa. The sequence goes on from JAWNNR010000317.1 coordinate 750,891, forward strand.
TCGTTTACATTGCGTAAGTTTTTCATCTATGCGAACATTTCAAAATAGTTGAGCCATTGATTTGTAATTAACGAAATCTTTACAGTTCACGTGTCGTATCCTTCAAAGGACTTTTAGTGCAACTTAGCCCTCTGTTTACAATTGCAAATTGCAATTTCCAATGAATTGCCAACAACCCTAATTTGGGATAATTAGCTAATGCAGTGCCTGACTGCACACAAGTAACCGAAATGATGACGCAGTATGCACACACACACACACACACACGCAAACAAATTTAAATGCATGTGTGCATTTGTTGCTTTGTGTTGTTTGTTGCTCGTAGCCGATATTCAACGCACGAATGTATGCTACACTAATTGGTCGAATGTTTTGGGCTCTCGCGTCTGTGTTTGTGTGTGTGTCTATATCTATACTTTGCAGGCATCTTGTTGCTATGTGCAAGTCTCTCCGTCTCATTCTCTCTCTCTCTCTCTCTGTTATCCGCTTTTGTTCATCCCTTTCTCACACTCAATTCAACTTAATATTTATGGCTGTCTCGATATTTTTATTGCTTTTTGTTTTGCTGGAGCCTTGTTAATGACAGAACAAAACACTTTTAATTATCACCGCACACACACACACGCACACACACATACATGGGCGTGTTGTTAAGGCAGCAAAACTTCGGTGGGGAAAGACTGCTGTTCGAGTTATCGACTGAATGTCATGCAATCTCAAAGTAAAAAAACGCAACGAACTGAAACTTTTCAAACACCAATCTAAATGTCTGCGGCTCATATAACTCACTTCCAACTCCCACATAGCTATTATCAGAGCCCAATTGCCATGTTGTTAATTGCCCAAAAGCAACACGGCTCATGCGCAAGTTGAGCTGCTATTTTATTTTCTTGTTATTTCACTTACATTCTACTTTATTTGTTGTTGCTTCTGCTGTTGCCCTCCGCACGCGCCGTTTAACAGCCACGCGCAAATTTACCCAAAAAAGTGGGTTTTAAAATTAAACGTAGGCAACAATAATAACAAAATAACAACAACTAGAACAAGCATTTACTTAAGGCCAGAGGGGAAAGGCGTTGGAACGCAAGTGCGTCATGTAGATAAACGTTTTCTTACAGCACATAATCGTTGTAGATACTTGTATATAACTACACCGAAACAAAAATTCTTTTGCCTAATCAATTAATTATTTTGTAGATAGATATTGAAGAGTATGCTTAATTAATGTTTGTAGTTTTCAGTGAAGTGTTATTCGTTAATTTAAGAAGTTGTTGACTTTGATGGCTATAAGCAAGTCTAAGGGTATCTTTTTCTGTGTACAAATATATGCAAATAGACAAAGTATCTTTTTTGTGTGTTGGTTGGATGTTTTGCTAAACTTTAAAAGCAGCTGCCTTGACTCGAAATTGCGCTCTAATTTAACGCTAATGAGCGTCAAATTATTTAGACCAGGCAGTTTGTCATTCCATCATCATTGTGCTATTTTGCTGAAAATTGTGCGTGGGCATTTTTGCATATTTGACGCGTCTATTTATTTATAGCTACAGCTTTGCCTTAGAGATAGATAGAGAAAATGTGGCGTGGATTGACAAGTTGAAGTCCACAGCAAAGCCAGAGCTGCTGCCATCATTGTCTGGCTTTTGTTTCAAGAATTAGTCTTAAAAGCATTAACTTTGTGTCCAACTTTGTGCTAAGGTCAGGCACATTAAGTATACGATTTAAATATGAATCTCCTACGAGTTTTGAGCTTAGCCTTGGCCAAAAACTGCCACTCAAACTACTAGCAATTTATTGCACCACAATGTATAAAGTATAAGTGATGTACATAAGATAGACCAAGAGCCATGTAATTATTTAGTGCTGTCTTCTACAGCTTTCGTAAGTATAAATTTGAAAATTTCCTCAAGTTTGATGTATTGAAATTCTCTTATTCAAAACTTAAGCTTCAGTCAATTCTGGTTTTTTTTTATCAGACAGAGTTTCATTTGATAAGCGAAAAATAAAACAGATACGCACAAACTCTATAAGCTATTACTTTGAAATATTGCAAAACGATTTTAGATCCTCTGCATACAAAAGTCAAACCAACAGATTAAATTGTAATTGAATCAGAGCCAAAGACAAAAAGAACCACAGACAAAGTCAGACTTTGGCGGTGAATAAAAACAGACAGATAGCAAGAGGGTTAACGTCAAAGGTTAACTGACAAGTCGACGTCGTCCTCGTCGTCATCATCGTCATCGTGTCACGCAATCTAAAACCTAAAGAGAAGAGGAAAAAAAGAAAAACCGAAACAAATTGCGTTGAATTGACAACGATATGTGATATATACACAAGTCATTGGACGTACTTCGCCCGACTTCCCTCTGCAATTCTGACAGCTACTTTTTCTGTCTACTACTGAGAAATTCCATTTGACAGCAACAGCCCTTAAACCTCTAACCAAATGCCATTTGTGCGCCTCGTTTTTTTTTCGTTCTTCTTTCTTCTATATGCCACTTGTCACTACGAATAATTTACTTGCTATTGTGGTTGGAATGAGTCAGCGGGTATGCCTGAAATGTTAATGTCATCCTAATTTGCAAGAGTCAAATTTTCTTTTATTTATTACACATACGACATGTGTAACCATATTGAATTAGACCTTCAGTTTCACTTAGCTTTGCAACCCAGAGCCACTAGTTATTTCACAATATTTTTGTTGTTTGTAAATACTTATTAAAAGAAAGCTTCTAACGATTCGCTACTCTCTCTTTGGTGCTCTTTTCTTCCCACAAGTACTATTAATTTGCCTTCTTTAAATCCTTTCAATCATCCCTATCATCTTTTTCCTTAGCTGCTTTAACTACTCGTTACTTTGTACTCGCTTCTTAGTAGAACTTTTCCTATTGTTAGATATTTTCGTCACTGGTGCCACACTTGCTACTCTCTACATTTTACTACCCTCTAGTACAATAATTCTTTATTCCTCCTACTCCATTTGTCACTCGTTACTTTTCGCCTATCCACATCGAACGCGTTAGTAGATCAATACCCTTGCGTCGTATTTTGACAAACATTTCAAGCTGATAACCTTTTTACTTTAACACCGCTGGAACTGAAGAACGTTCCAAAGGAACCTGCCAACCAGCCAGCAGGCGGCACACACCTTGAAAATGTATATATATATATATATACACTTTTACTTTATGCACACACAATGCAAAAACAAATAAGCATTTTACCATTAAAGTTGCGTGACGAACTGAAATTTACGCCAAAGACTCGCGGGACTCGTTTATTCCCTTTTTCTTTTTTTTTGTTGGTTGTTTGGGTTTTTTCTTTTATTTGCCTTCTTTTTATTTTGTATATGTTTTTTTTTATTAAGCCTCTATACATCACATATGCGTGTGAGTGTGTGTGTCTGTGTGCTGCTTCTGACATTTACGGTTGTTGCGCTGTTGCCGTGTGTATGCTTTCCTGCCTGTACATATGTATATTTAGCAAGTTCTGGTTTTTGGGTTTCAGGTCTCTCGACATCTTGAAGCTTTTGCCTTGTCGCCCTCGAAGTATGCCTTGAAATTGCTTTGATATGCCTTCAATGTATGTACTACAGTGTATGTGTGTGTCTGTACGTGTGTGTGTGTGTGTCAGTTTTGTTGTCACAATGAGCGAGACGCGTGTTTTAGCATGGCGACTTTATGGTTGGCTGGGATATATGTCGTCTGTGCACCCAACACCCAACGACCATCCCAACGACCATCCCAACGCCCAACCAGCATCACTCAGGACAGCTTTTTGCTTGACTTGCGGAAAATTAAGTGCTTGTCGCATGGCAAAAGCGAATGCTTTTGCTTGTACTTTTTTAGCTTTTCTACTTTGATGCATTGACCGGAAACGGCTGAATGCAAAACTGTACAACTGTTTCAAATCACAAGTCGAAATAACGTTTGGAAATACATTAAACTAAATGTCACAGTATACATTAATGTCATTTACAACACTTAGAGCTTTTGTATAAGTTTGATAGTCCATAACTCTTTTACAAGTCTTCAAAAATAGATTAATATAGTAAATAGGTATTGAGTGACTGATACAAAAAACGTTTCTCTTTATTAGCTTAAAATCAAATAATCATCAAATATTCATTTATGCGGTTTTAATATACAATTTAGTTCTATCGTTTCCCCCCCCCCCCCCCCCATTTGCGAATGGCGCATAAAACTGGCTATTTAATGGCTCATACTTGTTATTGGCCATATTAAATTTTGGTATTTGCTGTGCTGTGTTTGCCAACTATTGCAATGGAAATCAAATTTTAATTATGAATTTCTGGCCACTTTTGGGCAGCCGCAAACTTTTTGATTTACAATGTTTCAATGGTCGAAAAATGCGGTGCATCTTTTTTGGTTGCCACAAAGCAACAACAACATTTACTCAAGTGTTCAGTAGGAATTTTCATATTTATAAAGTACTTGCTTTTGAGTTGAAAATTGCCTGGCAAATAAAATGCCAGCCAGTTGTTGTTGTTGCTTGTTTTTGGCCAGGTGGCACAGCAATTGAAAATTCGACCTTTTCCGAGAACCATATTAAATTTGTTGAATTCTTTTAATGATTAACATTGCTCTTCGAAAATACTTCGTTTAATATTTCACTAATTAAATGCTTAATAATAAATAAAAAAGTCAAATTAAAACAGATTTTTCTATTTTAATACTTGCGTATTATCTTTTGATATTTAATTCGAACCCCAACTTTAATGCATTATGTATTCAGCTGTCGCATTTCATTTAACCATCGATTAAGCTTATGGTCTGGCCATCGGAAAATGCTTGTGTATCATTGCACTTGAGTTAGTTTGTCCTGGCCTTCGGCCTTTTTCTGACTTTGTACACAGATATAAAACACTGTCAGTGCATTTTATTTATGCGGAATTGATTCAGCGCCACATTAACACTTGACCCAATTCAAGACATGACCAACACACACTTGAGCTTTATGCCTGCCTGCTTGCTTGCCTCATTGGAGGTCAAGTTAAAATGTATGGGGTGAGTGTAGTCTGTCAATGACATGCTGGCTGACATATGCGCTGGTCATAATAATTAGGTACGCAAACAGGCAGAATCTGGTCACAACACACAAACACCGACAAGCATAACTGTTGCCATTTGCTGTTTGTCCACTTTGGCTAATTATGTACAGTGAATTCCTGGGCGCGCTTGAAAGCCTTGTTGCTTATGAAGTCATTTAAAACCTACGCACAGGTGGTGTTGCCAATAATTTGTTGACGTAATTTGATAGCTGCCTGCTGCCATTTACTGTTATACGGTTTGCGCTCTTACCTGTTAGGTTTTACCTGTTAGCTGGAACTGACTTGGCATCTGTTGCCGCTTTCGTTGCTTGTCTTCAAGGTCAGCACATAGATAGTTCTCTTCGTATTGTGTTGTATGCAAAATGCCAGCAAAAGTTTAGCCAAGGCCAAACTGAATCGAAAACCTGTCAACGCATTTATATAAATAGGAGCATAACAAGAAGGTTTTCGATGTTTTCAGCGTTTAGATAATGCAGCATATATTCTTTCAATTCTTGGTATCAAATTCTTGGTCTATGCTGTTAAACTGATCAAGCGCACTATAACTAGCTTCTCTTATGCCATTGAGTTTGGTTAAATATAAACCTTGCCAATGTTACGCTCTGTTCAAACTTAAGGTCTTCACTAGCTTTAAGTGAAAGTTGGCAAACATTTTGGCTTGGTGCTGCGCATGTGAATTGCATTTGCGACAAGCATTAAATTCAATTACAGCTTAACTAAAACTGAATTTTCTCTAATGCAATGCTGCATCTGATGAGCAGTAAGCAGAAGGATAGACAGTGCGAGAGTGTGTATGTGTGTGTGTGTGTGGGAAAGAGATAGAAAGGTCTACTTTGTTAGGGACACACAAATTGTGCTGGGCAACTCGGATGATTAATGTGAATAGAGCAGACAGCTGTGTGCCGAGAAAAATCCCTAACGCTCACTTAGTGCAGGTGGATGTTGTATTAGATTTTCCATCAATGTAGTTTGTAATCGTTTGAACGCCTGCGGAGCGAGCTGTTGACTGCAATGGCGACCAAAATGGCCAAATTAAGTTGGCTAATTTTATAAAAACACTGCCGACAGCAGCACGGCTAAAGGACGCTTAACTAAAGCAAAACTCAACCATAAGCCAACTTGCGGTTACAGCACGTGAGAACAGCTAAAATTGTTCCGTGTGTGTGAGTGTGTGTGTGTGTGTGTATAGGTGTGTGTGTTTGTGGCACACATTAGCTTAATTGCCAATAGAGATTTAAGAATCAAGAAACAAAAAATTACTTTATTAAAGTATACAAACAATTGGATTAATAGTTTCTTGTTTGTTAAGGCTTATAAAAAGTTAAAAGTTGTTAATTAACTTAACTTAAAACCACAATGCTTTAATTAACAGTGTTTTTTTTCTAAGGTGTATACCTATTAAAATGAATTTATTTTAGTTCTCCTATTTTTCTAGTAATTTTTTATTAGTACAAAGCGTAATTTATAACAACTTAAAGTCTGTCTAAAAATAAATACAAATAAATTATATTATAGTATATAACAAGTCAAGTCAATTATAAAGTAAACTAGACTTTGTTAATTGAAGAGTAAGATTCTTTATAGCACAGAGAGCTGATTAAAATTGGATTTGCTTTACAAGCAACTATCTATGCTGAGTTTCTGCAACACTTTAAAGTTACCTTTTGAACATTGATTCCATTTGCCAGCATCGTAAGCTGATGTTTTTGCTGTCGTTGTCATTGTCGTTATCGTCAGCTGGCTTGAGTCTTTATGTGCCAGCAACTGTTGCAGGCAAGTGCAAGCTGTTGTCTGCTGTTTATGGTGGCATTGTGACATTGCGTATACGCCTGTTATACAAAACCGCACACACACAAACAGACAATGCGTGTCTCTTTTTCGCTTCGGAACTAGCGGAACTTGCAACGGAAATTGTGAGGAAATGAGAATGGCTTAAGTTTCTTTTCTGTTTGTTGCTCTCCGTTACATAGACCTTATTTTCCTTTTTTCTTTGCTTGTCCACCATTGCCCCAAAGACATGGCGAAGCCATCTCCTCAACAGTCTGCGAACTTTTAACTCAATTGCTAGAAGTGGAACTCGAATTCGATTCAAAAAACTCACGCAGTTGCTGCACTTTGTCGGTCAGACTATCTGTCTGTCTGTTTGTTTGTGTGTTTGTCACACAATCTGTCTGCCAGTCGCCATCTATCTAGTTACTGCAAGTAAGCTATTTTTAAGTTGCTGCTTTCGAAGCATATAATTTATTTATGCAGTGCATTGCGTATTACGTGTAGACGCCGAGTAAACCACCTTGACCCACTAATTGAACGCCTCGTCGATATAACAGAGTTGACTAGTTGCAAATTGTTTTTCTGTTTTTCTGTTCTTCTGTTTTTTTTCATTCATTATCTTATTTTCTTGCCGCGCCTAACGTTAGAATTATAGTGTCTGTCTGTAAGCAGGTGAGAAAGAAGCAACTTTTATGTAAAATCTAAAACTTAACTTACTTAAACAAACTATTCAAAGTTCCAGTTCAATTGAATTTAACACACATTTTGAATAGAAATAATCGAATCCATTTGCCTGTAGCTTGATTAATTAAATCGTACATCTTGTATCAAAATCAATTTTCAACTCATTCAATATTCTCTACTTGGTCTTCTCGGTGCTTGTTGTTTTAATCGCAGTATCTATTATTGCTGCACGAGCGCAACATGAAGTAACTTAAATAGTTTTCGCTCAAGAAAGGTCAAGCACTATTCTCACATCGATTATGCATAAGCTTATGTCTGGCTGGGTGATTGGGTGGTTGGGTGGTTGGGTGGTTGGGTGGTGCAGGACATTGCCAGAAGCATTTAACTGTCAAGTGGCAATTGGCAATAGTGTTTAACTGGCAATTGGCAATTTTCGTAATGGCTCCAAAGAACATATATACGCCAACACGACCATTACGCCTCATTATATGGCCAACGGCTTTGGCAGCCTTTATTAGTTTGTAATTTTGATTTTAATATTTATTTATTCGTCGCTTTTTTGGCCGCAGGCCAAGTTGAATATTAATGAACTTAATTGAAAAAGTTCGGCTTGAAAACAAAATGGTAGGTGTATGAGTGTTGTGCGTGTGTGTGTGTGTTTATCCACAGTAAACACAGGCACAATAACAATGCTTTAACTGCTCCTCTGCCAGCCGGGGCAAAAATTAATTTCCAAAATTACGACAAATAAAATGTTGCGGGTAACTTTTCCGCAGGCAAACCAAAACCAAAAAAAAGAAAATCCAATGCAGAGCAGGGAAGAGAAGCAGCAACAACAACAATAACTGTAACTGAATGCGCAATTTACATAATTACGCATACTTTGGTGCAAACTTATAATTATTTATGCGGCTGGGCTTTTCAATGAAGTTTCTTTGCAAGATTTCTTAAGTGCCTGTGTGAAGGCAAAATATAGAAATAAAGCCTGGGTAACGGGGACTATGTCATATGGCAACAGGAAAATAGAGCGCGAGTGTGTGTGTGTGTGTGTGTGTGTGTCTATCAGGTTGACTCTTTGCTCGTATATCGAAATGTCTTAAACAGCGAACAACAACTAGAAGTAAATACTGAATGTTGCTGATAGGTTTTATGCTCGAATACAACTAAACTAAAAGTATGAAACTTGCACTTGCTGAACATATTTGCAAAAGTAAGCAACAAAAGTTTGTGTAGAAAACTTTAACTACCCCTTAAATGTATTTAAACAAGGGCATGCCAAGTGCATTATGCATATCACATACGTATAGCATATGTATATGTATGCATTACAGATATATAATTTTTTTTTTTTTGGGCGCCCTGCTTGCGCTTGCAGTCACAAAATTAGCATGAAGCTCACGTTCTACGTTTTCTACGAACAACCAACAAGTCGACGACAATATCTGTAAAAAACTAAAAACAAAAAAAAATATAATATATATATATCATTGTGCAACGTTGAATCACGCGCCAAACGACGATGACGCGGATGACACCCGAATGTGCTATAGTTATGTAGTTATGGTGATACATATTGCTGTTGCTGCTGCTGTTGCTGATGTTGCTTATAATGTTTACATTTGTAGCATTGTAGTTGATGGATAGGGGAACACAGTTTGTATTTAGTCGCTTCCGAAATGAGCAAATCACAAGTTGCACTATAGGGGCCAATCAACAGGCAGACTCGAGGTCAGACACACGCGTGTGACAAATTATACAAATGGTCATTAAGCGGATACAAAATGTGTCTTTATATATCACTCTACACTAGTTTATATACGTATGTATGTACATGCACACGTACTTGTTATGTTATGATTATCTTTTATATCACTTGTCTTTACTCATTAGTCGTAAATTGTAATTGACCAACCCTGACCAGCACTTGACACTTGCAGCAGAGCAAATAATATTCACTTATTTTTAATGCAATTCAATTGAAAATTAAATATTTTTAGCTTTAAGTTTAGTTGTGCTCCAATTGCCGCTGCTATCAAGGTGTTTTTAAAGCTATTTATAATAGATATAGATATATGTTTACACAAATGAATATCTACCGATAAGCTTAACTATAAATAACACCTGACGCACCACAATTATGTTTTTCTAAAAAGTTTAAAGTTATTGTTTATTCTTTTTATAGCACAAATATGTCTAGCGATTCAAGTCGACGCATTCAGGTGCCAGATGAGCTCAAAGAGGTGCTTTTGCAGTTCTCCATTTCGTATCTGGTCGAACAGCCGCCGGATCTAATTGACTTTGCTGCCGAATACTTTAACAAATTGCAGTCAAACCGGCCACAAACAGTCAGCACTGATACCGCAGGCGATGATGAGATCAGTCTCAATTCACAAGATGGCGATGGTAAGTCACTAAGAACAAATCGAAAATACAATTTATTTCAACCAAAGTTGTTTGAAAACAATCAAATATTACTCAACGAGACTTTCTACGTGAATATACATGGAAATGAGTTTCAATACAATCGAATAGATAAGCAATCAATTTGACTTTAAGGCTAAACGAAAACTGCTCCTTTTAATGTATTAGTCAGCCGGGGAAAAATCAATATTGTTTCTTGTTGGATAACGTCTCTGACTAATACTAATATGCCAACAAATGAGCAATGGGAACATTGCGTGTAAGAATTCTTTGGGGGTTGTCAAAGCCATGTCTCGTCCTGTTTGTGCGTCAATTGAAACCACATTGCGAGACATGGCTTTAACTGCAGTTTGCTTCTTATATTGGCCTACGTAAATGTATTTTTAGTTGCCCAACTTTTGTTACTTTTAAGGCTGGTGTAAAATAAAGGGAGAGGCGCCACCAGCGCCAAACCAGCGTCATGCAATTTGACGTCAAACGTGGCAACGCACAATAATAAACGCTTGGCCCTTGATTTTGGCTCACCCAAAAACCCTGCACTAAATTTGAAAGCCAAAAACCATAAAAAAAAGGTTATCAAGTTTGTTGCCGTTGTCGTTGTTTGCAAATTGAAAAGTTTTTTTTTGCTTTTTTGTTGGTTTTTTGTGGGTGTGTGGCGCTATAAGTTTCGCTTCTTGTTGTTGCCAACTGTAAACTGTGTGAGCTTGTGTGTTTGTGTGCGTATCTGTATCTCATTATTTGCCATAATGTGGCGCACGTGTGCAGACAATTAGCGCCAGCTGGTCACGCTGCTCGGTCTCGGCTGCATCCATTTGGCCCATACATCTTGAGCATTCAGGCAGCAAAGCAAATTAAATAATAATGTTGATAAAGCTGTCAGGAGCAAGAGCAGCAGGACAGGTCACAGGACCAGCAAGCTGCATTCTTCAGTTGTTGCGTGTTTATCTTTCGGTCAATCAAACACGCAGCACAACTTGAAGGACAGCCGTGTGTCAAGTGTGCTTCTACTTCAACTCAGCTATTTGCCTTTGCTCTTGTGCTATTTATATACATAACGATTGGAAGCATCCTGCACTCTGAGACCTGGTGCTGTCATTACAAATCTATTAATTGCGCACACAGCTCAAGAGCTGTACAAACAACAACTCAAAACTCACATCAGATTAAAGTATATATATATATAAGGTACTTCTTTTGACCCAAACTTTATCGATATAAACTCTTGTCTAGGTTTGTTGACTGTATAAATTCTGTTAGAACTATTACTCTGAATGCGTTATCAGTAAGAAACAAACACTTGTACATAAAATGTTTCCTTCGTATTATGACAGGCCTTTCATTTAATTCAAGTTTACATTGGACTTGTCTGACTATCGTGTTGACCTTTTTTTTTTTTTCTTGTGTGTGTGCTATGAAATTGTCTTTGGCTTTGCTCAGTGAAGCCCTCAAAAGTTCAGCTGAGCGTAAGCGTAGCACGCAAATAGCTTTCATATCTATGTGTGTGTGTGTGTGTGTGTGTGTGGCACGCCCCTTGCAGCGCTTTGATGTCTATTTATGGTCCAGGCCAACTCGTTTTGATTTAAATACGCTTTAAGCACGCAGCAGCAGCAGCAAAAAAATACTTGCATGAAATATTAAGTATACGCACAGCAATTTTTGCGGGTGCCAAAATGTGGCCTAATAAGGTGTGTGAGTGAGTGTTAATGTGTATGTATATACGAGTGTGTGAGTGTGTGTGTGACGAGCTTGTTGTACATTTTATTAACGTGCAAGTAAGACAAAACGGATAAATAAGAGAGCGAAAGCGAGAGAGCAGAAGCTCATTGAAGCATGCGGATGAACAGCCGAAGCAGCAGCCGCAGCGGCAGCGGCAGCGGCAGCTTCGCAGTTTGCGCTTCAACAGGCACAAAAGGAAGATGACAAGGAGTGGACAGGGTGTTGGGTGGAGGCTGTGCCACACCCTTGTACTGACACGGCTTGGGCATGGCAGTTACATTTTCAACATTATTGACATGCCAACGGCGTTTGCAGCAGCACGGAAATTGCTGGCCAGGTTCTCGCTCTCTCACTGTGTGTGTGTGTGTGTGTGTGTGTGTTGCTGTCCCTATTGATGCGCTTAATAATAAATATATATGTATGTATAAAAAACAACAAGAGCAACAGCAAAATGCTCATGTTAATCGAAACAAAGCGACGCTCTCGCTTTTATTCATATGTATAGACAGACAGAATGACAAACAGACAGAGGCTGTCAACTCTATATATATATATATTAGCACATATTTTTCTCTTGTGGCTGTTGCCTACTTGCAGGCACACTATTTCCGCCTTTCATTTTTACGCCTTCTATGTGTGTGTGTGTGTGTGTGTTTGTGTGTAGAACTTTTTCTGGGCTGGCTCAAAAGGCTGCTGCGGCTACAGCAGTGGCTTTAGTCGTTAACCAAACGTCACTTCGCGTGCACAAGACTCAAAAACCAGTCAGTTTGTCAGTCAGTTCGTTAACAAACTTGGGTGTCATCATCATCATCAACATCATCATCATCATCATCATCATCATCAACAGCAACAACAGAAAGAAGAACATCATCATGCTATTAGCATTCATATTGCAAATCTCATTCGCGTCATCAAAGCTGTCTTCACATTCTGTTAACGAACTTAATGCAGTCAACTTTTGTATTTTTTAATTAAATTCTGCTCGTGCGTGTTTCAACGCGTTTGTTTTATTGTGTGTGTGTGGTCTTAACACAATATATAAGCCAAATTGATTTTATAATAATTTACTGGCACATTATAAAAAAAGCCCATATGAATTATGCTCAAGTTTATAAAGTGTTTCAATTAAAAAAAAAGAAAATAGTTTGCTCAAATTGTTAACAGCCCAATACAATTAGCATTCAATTTATGGCCTATTGACACATTTGTTAATTTTTTGTTTGCCTATCCAGTATAGAAAGTGAGAATTTCAATATTAAATATTGCTTGGATGCATAACCTGTGTAAAATATTTATAATCAATTCTATTTAGATCGCATAAAAGTGGATGGAAGGATTTTTCGCAAATGTTTGGTTGGTTTGGCCAATGCGCAAACATTTGCTTTAGGTCATAAAAACCACAATGATTGGTTTCAAATCAAAGCAAAACTCTCAACGCCAGCAAATCGAATCATATCAAATCAAATGTGATCAAAGCTAAGCCACAAGAAATACACACATATATTTATGTATGCTTGTATGTCCTGGTTTCTTTTGTACTCTACTCCCACGTATCCTTGTCTTTAACAACGTCATCGAGCGTTGTCGACATCCTGTCACAATGCAAACTGTAATAAATACTTGGCTGCCAGTCATGATGCAATTGAGTTTTTTGCTCCGCTCTTTAACAGCTTTCACCTCCAGCTCAAGGATAACATCAAGACTTACATCTATCTGCCTGCGTGTGTGTGTGTGTGTGTGTGTGTGTTATTGCATCATTAAAGTGGCAAGTATACCACTTGACGCTTGACTTTTAACCAATCGAAATGCAATGCAAACACAGTTTTTTTTTGTTTTTCGTTTTTCCCTTTTGATAATACAACTTTAAAGTGCATTTAAGCGTGAAGTGTGTGTGCGCTGTGATTTCTGATTAAAGCTGAAAACTTGCTAGCAAAACGTTAAACAAGACAGTCGATAGTTAGCCAGCTGCATTAATACATATGTATTACGCATACGACGCATGTGACAGCGAAATAAATATCTTGTGCGTTTTGCTTGAGTTTTCACCTTGAGTTTTCAGTTTAGGCTTTTCAGTTTTTCCAAAACGTGTTCGCGCACAACTGGTTTATGATATTTTGCGCGAGGCTGTTAAAACTGCAACAAATGCGAAATATTTAAGCTACAGCTCAAAAAACAGCCATAAAACAAGATATTGAGTGCAGTGCATAATGTCTACGCAAGTGTCTAGCAATTTATTGGCCGGTAAGCAACAACAAAATCAATATATATTTTTTAAAACTAAAACAACAACATGCCAAATATGAGTGTAAAAAAAGCACTAACACACACTCACATTATAAAAGTACACTCATTTTGGTCAGACACGTCGCAGTCACATTGTTATAGTCATGAAGATAATTTTTTGTATCTGTTAATCTACCGATTTGGATGCAAGCCACAAAAAGCAGTACAAGAAATCATTGCTATACACTTAACAGCTCTAAGTGCTCTTAAAGGAATATTGATTAAATGCTATATTGTGTATTGGTAAGCAATAGATAGAGTTTAATCTTAACTTTGACGGCAATCAATATGTTTAAACTAAAACAAATTTAATGCTATTTACATTTAATACTGTAGTAAAAACTACACGATTGCCTGTTGGTCAATATGAGTGTGGGATTTTACCATTAAAGCTTATCAGTGCTTTAGAAACAGAACTGCCAGTGAAATACAAATGACGTTTTTGGTGTAAATACTGTTGATGAGTATTCTGCTGTTAAAATCCATAATACTGTGTTTGTTAAACCTTTGTCCATGTTTGAATATCATGACACAATTCGATAACCCGCAGAGCACTCTTGAATACGCACTCATCATCTATCACATACAGATATCAGATTTGGGTTGTTAAAGTGAATAGTTGTTGCAATTGGTTTTGTGGTTCTCTCTTGCAGTCTGGGTTTGACTCGTCTTTTTTGCATGTTAATGAATTGCAAACATTTTCACTGTTTGTGCATGCAGCGAGGCAAATTTATTTTGTTGACGTTGTTTTCACTATCATCAAATTTTAAGAAGTGTGGCTTGGTTAAACTGCTAACTAGGCACAATTATTGCATATGCAGATACATTACTTACATATCTCTCAGCTGTATCTAACTGATGGGTCTAGTCTGTGTTTATCTTTTTCTCTGTTTGCGCACTCTACAGCTATCCATCTTTACATCTCCTCTCGTGTGTGCTAGTGTGTGTGTGTATACCCCTCGCCACTTTGTCTCTTTATGTCTGCTTTGCGCTTCATTTTCATTCAGAGCGAGTGCATTTCATTACGCTTATGCATTCGATTTGCTAAGACAGTTTCCAGCAAACTTGACGCAGCTGGTTCGTAAAACCGAAAAAACAAAAAAAAAACAAAAAAAAAAACACCAAAAACAAAATGCTGACGCAAAGCATTTGTTATATGTATGTGTTTGTGTGTGTACTTTGGGTACAGTAGAGCACCATATCCAGCTAATATAGACGATGGCCTCAAGATGACAATAATGATAATGATGATGATGATGATGATGATAATACAAAACGAGGAGGAGAAGGAGGAGAATGAGATGATGATGTTGATGAGTGGAAGCGCATCAGGCAGCATTCAACTCAACTCATCATAGTGTCTAATCATCAACGAATTTCTGTCTATCTGGCCTTTAGCTTATGCTCTCTCTTTCTTTCACTCTCTATCTCTCTCTTGTTTTCTTTTAATGACATTAAAGAAGACCATCAAAAGCATGTTGTATGTGTGTGTGTATGTATGTGTACTTTGGCTAGTGTATCCCTATATGAAAGTCAAACTAAGGCTCAAAAAGCTAACGCTTAAATGAACCAGAAACCCAATAAAGTAAGCCCTGAATCTTAAATTAGATTCAGATATTCTTGACTTGGATACTAGATCATTAACTTTTCAGAAACCAAATAATTGTTTTAATTGTTTAAACCTATTTCTTATCTATTGAAAATTAGTGTTTTTTTACGACAAAAGAGTTTCAGAAATGAAGATATTTTTTGACGAAATGCCTAGAATTGTATTTAAGATAGTTTTCAGATTTATTTAGATAACATATTATAACTTTTATAAATGCGAAGAGTCAATAGATTTTATTAAATAAATATATAATTATTTATTACACGTGAACAGCGGAACCGCCAGTTGTACAAAGCACACGTCGCAAATCTGTTTTCGCCGAGGCCTATGATCCGGAGGCGGATGATGATGATGAGGGCGCCACTGCCATATTCCCCAAGACAGATGAGCAGCGGGCGCGTCTCATCGAGTCGGTGAAGAATGTGCTGCTCTTCCGTTCACTGGAGAAGGAACAGGTATGCATTTAAAGCTTTCATAAATCTTTAGCATATTCCGTTTACACGCAAAACACAAACCACAAATAACTAACAAACACTAGAGCCATAAAGAAGAGGAGGGACTAGATCCTTTCGAACCGACAGCCATTAACACCGTTTCACATTGCTTGCGGCTTCCACCCCCTTTTGTGTGTGTTTGTGTGCATGCCATTCCCATCTTCTCTGCTTTTGGATTCTTCTAGCCAAGCACTTAAATGCCTTTTGGCTGATTTCTATTTTCTCTGAATTTCACAGATGAACCAAGTGCTGGATGCAATGTTCGAGCGTAAGGTGCAACCGGGCGACTATATTATACGCCAGGGCGATGATGGCGATAACTTTTATGTTATTGAATCGTAAGTGCATCATTACAATAATTCCAAACACATTGCGTATACGTCAAGGCATTATTTTTGCACACATGGTTTCTTTGAAATTGCTTTCGCGTTGAGTTCATGCTTGACTTTCATTTACTAATTCACTCATCTATTCCACAGTGGCATCTACAAAGTCTATATAAATGATAAACACATTAGCACCTACAACCACACCGGACTATTTGGTGAATTAGCGCTGCTCTACAATATGCCCAGGTAAGCAAATATTCAACATATCATCGCATCGACATGTTTGTTTCCTTGGCTCATTGACTCTGAATTATTCCACTTATTATTATATTATTCCGATTCCACACACTCGTCGTCTACGCATGTCAAATGTGCTAATTTATCAATTTAAATTCAACACTTGGTCTTTTCCATACAAATGTTGTTATGTGAGAAGGGGTTCGTATAAGAGAAGAGAGACGTTCCACTGAGATTATCTTAAAGATTTAATTCTTATGCAAAAAAGCTATATTGCATTATAATATTCTATTTTAGAGCGGCTACTGTGCAGGCAGAAACTGTTGGACTTCTTTGGGCCATGGATCGCCAGACATTCCGACGCATTTTGCTCAAGTCGGCATTCAAGAAGCGAAAAATGTACGAGGAGCTGTTGAACAGTGTGCCCATGCTGAAGGCCCTGCAGGTGAGCAAAGACTTGGAATACCAAAAAATAAATAAAAACGAAATGGTTTTTAATTGTTTTACTAACAGAACTACGAGCGAATGAATCTGGCCGATGCATTGGTCTCCAAATCATACGAGGATGGTGAACGCATCATCAAACAGGGTAGGCAAGAATCTTAAGAGTAAACAACTTTTCATTTGGTAATTGTTTGTTTGTTTGTTTGTTTGTCTTTTTGCCAGGTGATGCTGCTGATGGCATGTACTTTATCGAGGAGGGCACCGTGTCTGTGCGCATGGATCAGGATGACACAGAAATTGAGATATCCAAACTGGGCAAGGGTCAATACTTTGGCGAACTGGCACTCGTCACACATCGGCCACGTGCCGCATCCGTTTATGCCACAGGAGGCGCTGTTAAGCTCGCATGTAAGTGCATCAACCTAATCAATACGCGAACCAAATCCGCTACATTGAAAACCTCTTTAAGGATTCGCTTTACCCACGCCATAGCCACTTTGAATTAATGCTTATTTATCGTTTCTTTTTTGTTTACTTTGTTTACGCACTCACTCCGATGCTCATTTTGCACTGTTGCTTCTGCGTGTTGTGTGTTTGTCGCTTTCTGTACTGTGTTCTGTTGTGTTCTTTGTGTGTTTTGTGTTATGTGTTCAATGTTGTGTAGTTCTCGATGTTTTTTGCTTTGAGCGACTTCTGGGCAGCTGCAGTCGCCTCCTGCAGCGTGGCATTTGCGATTATCGTTATCTGGAACTCGATTTGCGTGCCTATTTCGATAGCCTGCAAGCCTTTTAGTAGCTTTGTAGTTGCTTTATAGATTTTGCAACATGATCTAAGCAGGGGGCGGAATGGTATTTCGCAGGTTAAAAGCAGCTTAGTAAATGCAGCAACATACCTTTGAAAGTGTAGCATAGTTGAGAGAAGAAGATAAAACGAAAACTCAAAGACAAAGTTTTTTGAATAATAGTCAGGGGGTGAAAAAAAAGAGAACGAGAAAGCTTAAGTAGAAAGTGTTTTTCTATCAGATTGATTAAGCAGGACACAGAAAAGTAACTAAGACCAATTAGTAGAAAACTAAAGAGATAAAGATGGAAAGATTTGCTAGCTAGCTAGAGCATCTACGTCAGAATATTAAAGCAGAGAGATAAAGATGGTCTACTCGTAAATACCAAGCTACGCCCCCTGCATTATTTACTTATAAGAATATAGCTCTAATTGAAATTCCATCCTAGTCCTAGATACGGAAGCCTTTGAACGCATTCTGGGCTTCTTAACCGACGTGCTCAAGCGCAATATACTGATGTATGAACAAATGTTTACTGAAATGGCGCGTCGCAATACCAATCTATGAAATCACTATTATTACTTATACAATTATTGTTATGTATATTTTGTTACT
This sequence comes from Scaptomyza caliginosa, assembly GCA_035044725.1. Lineage (NCBI taxonomy): Eukaryota > Metazoa > Arthropoda > Insecta > Diptera > Drosophilidae > Scaptomyza > Scaptomyza caliginosa. The sequence continues at coordinate 769,345 of JAWNNR010000317.1, forward strand.
TGTGTGCCTGAAATTCATTGTACAGCAAGCGAAGGAGAGAGGATGATAACGAATTTTTTGGGTTAAAAAAGTCATTAAAAATTGTACAGTTTGCCAAGTTAAACAACAATTTATATGCAGTTTTTATTTAAACACACACACACACACACACACACACACACTCACACGCACACACACAGACACACGAGCCAGAGGTTCACAAAGTATAGCACGTATACGCAACGTATGCCCATTCAACAACATAGTATGTCTGCTGCCGACACACAGACACAACACCTGCCACCCAACCAAATATTAAAAAAAATAAAATAAAAATCAAAAACCAACAATAAAATTACCCGAAAAAAAAAATTATACGTTTCCATTGTGATTGGTAAGCGCAGCTCTATATAATATTTATGAGTTGAGGCGCCTGTGGTTAATGGCAACGGGTTCAATCACACACACACACACACACACACATATGCACAATCACACACACACAAACACAATGGTGTACATTCCTGTGGATCAATATTTTGGTGACTGGGTCTTTAATCATACTGTTTACTTATATTATTTCTATGATTATTCATGTAGTGTGTATTTAACTAAGGTTAAGGCATGTATAAGGGCTTGCATGGATAATGAATCACATTTAAAAATAGCAAAATAAAAATCTTGATTTTGTATTTCAACAGTTCTCGATGTGAGAGCATTTGAGCGTCTGCTTGGACCCTGCATGGATATTATGAAGCGCAACATTGATGACTATGAGTCGCAGCTGGTTAAAATATTTGGCAGCAAAAATAATATCACCGATACACGATAAAAAGTCTGAACAACAATCCAACAATAGCACAAAATCAAACAACAGCAACAACAACCACAAACCAGGCTAATGGGGGTTTTTTTTCCTTTTTTTAAAAAGGACTCTGCACAAAACTAAACGAACGCATGCATACAACAACAACAACAACAGCAATACCAATACAAGCGCAAAACCAAACACACACACAAACACAAATAAAAACACACGGACCCTATATACATAGTCATAAAAGTAAAGAACTTGATTTAATTATGTTTTAAGCTGAGGCTGGTTAATGAATTAAACATAAAAACAATGATAATGATAAACAAAATGAAACACACACACACGCACACACTTAAAACAAATATCGTATGTATGTATTAGCAATTGTAATTTAATGTATTTGTATTTAATTGAAATTTTCAAGCAAAAACAAAATGAGAAAAAATCAAATCTTAATTATTATTTTTTTAAGTGTGTCATTAGCTTGAAGAAAGAAGAGGGAAAAAAATTGTTAAGTGCATAGTTGATAGTATTGTTTTTTTTTTCTTATTTTTATTATTATTATCATAAAACTAATTTGTTATTGCTTGATTTACGTATAATTTACACAATATATATGTATAAATATATACTATATACATATAGTTAAAAATAAATACAACAACAACAAATCAAGCAAGTTAAATGATGCATATATATATATATATAAATATCAAATAAGCGCAAATGGAAACACATCAAGCAAAGAGTTTATATCTACAAAATACAAATTTGAATACTTATATAAAGTACACAAAAAACCAACTTACACATATGCATAAAACAAATCTAATTTATTTATAAAATAAAGTAAAAAAAAAACAAACAAACCAATCATTGTACTAGTCTATACATATACAAATACATAAAAATATATATGTGTAAAAAGAAAAGAAAAAATTGCTGCTTGCAGTCCTTACAAAAAATAAAAACTAAAACTATAAAAAAAAACTATTAACTTAAAACAAAAGCAGCTGACACATTGTTGAGCAATAAAGTACTTTTGAAATTGTTTAAATACATTATATTATATTTGAGACACAAATCATGTTATGGCCCCTACCAACAACCAATGAGAATCAAAAAACAAATAACATCAAAATGTTTATTTTATTTATTGGTTTCCTTAACCTAGCTCTTCCACAAACTAACCTCATATCTATTTATTAAATATAGATTGACAGCTTTGTTAAAGATTTCCATAACACCCACAAACACACACACACACTTACACACACAATCAAAAAAAAAAAACACGATCTCAATGTAAGCGAAATTTAATATTATTATAATATTACGAATTTCATTTCAATTTCAATTGGCTCTACAAAGCAAAATGGCTAAACGGCACAATCAAATCTATGTTGCATGGGATCAAACTTAGAAGAAACAAACACAATCTGTCTGATATGATATATAGTATGATATTGGTATAGGTATTGGTATTGGTATTGGTATTGGTATTGGCATGGACTAGCATAGTATTAGAGCAAAAGCAAAAGCAAAAGCAAAGCAATATATCAATGGCCTAGATGTGTACTTAGTTGAGTTTTATTTTGCAAAGTTTCAACCCAATATTTATCCGAACCCACCCTAATACACTATTCCTGCCCTTATTCCCACTTTCGAAACACCCTTCTACTCTATCCAAATGCAGCATGCATCATGTATCTATTTAGAAAACTACTACTTACACTTTGTAAACTAAATGAGCTTAAACATATGGTAAACCTATCGACACAAAATAATACAAACAAAAAAAAATAAATAAATCAAATCAATAAACGTTACTTTATATTGTTTGTTTGTGAAATGCGTAACTAACAAACCAATCTTAGACCGTTAATCAGTAATAACAAATTACTTAGTATATGTACTTTGTACTAGTTATGTAAAAGCAAATATATAAACAATTGTAACTGGCATACCAACAGTCGAAAGGTGTTCACAAAATTACATAAACAAAAAGTATATATACATGTATGTGTATATTTAAAAAATAAATTTAAAACAAATATATCATAAATTTAAAAGAAACAACATGTTATACGTGTGAAAAGAAAAAAATTAAAAGTAAAATGTATGTATGTTTAATCCTATATAAAATTGGTGTCTAGTCTATGTTCAAGACTTTAAAAGCAACAAATTCTTGAAAAACAGCAAACAGAAAAATAATTAATAAAAGAACATTCATAGCAACAAGAAAATAACTATATATACATCTATATGCATAAAAAGATATCAACACATAATATTAACAAACAAATAAATATGAACCTTAACTATATAAGAAAGCTGAAAGTGCTGGCCATTTTCTTCCAACAAATAACAAATAACAAAAAAAAAAAAAAGAAAACAACACGCAAACACACGCACAACTCCTAAGCACACACACACACACAAACACAACAAACAAAGAAACAACCAATCATTAAGCAAAGCTCAAAAAACAAAAACGTTGAAATAAAAGCATAAAAAATAATATGAATTTTCAAATGAAAAATAAAAAAACGCGCTAAAGTAACAATTAAAACCTATTTGTATTTTAACTGTTGTGTTGTAATTATTGCATAAAGCGTATTTAATTATGTATGTGTAAAAAACCCAAAAAAATTTAAACAAAAAATACAAAAAAGAAAACCAAAACAAATATTATGTATGTATGTAATTAATAAATGAGCATATTTAATAATGTAGACAGACACACTGCAAAGAACATTTTCATTGGCAACAATTGCATTAGGCGTTAATGAACTAAGAAACAAACAAAAATTAATCAATTGAAAAATAAACTAAAAACAAAAAACATTAAACGCCACACAGAAGCTGCTAAGAAATGAAATTCAAATTAATTTGCTTTATCATTTAACCAATGCCAAAAGAATGATTTAAATATGCGTGTCATTTAAGTGCAGCAACAACAATTGGCATATTAAATAAATTGTATCTTAGCATACACTAAGTTATAGGATTGTGAAACTATTCTTCAGATACATCGTTATGTGTCGCAAAACAAAAAGCAAACATGACGAAATGAATACAAAGTTTAATAAAAGCGATAAAAACACAAAACATTTGTTGCCTTTCATTCCCTTTTTAAAGGGTATTTTAAAACACAGGTGTGACGGGTGAGTACGCAACATTATTCTGCCACCTTCACAGGGTATTCCATAATTGAAGGCCTGTTTTTACAGCCATTATCCGCAAACACTCATTTCCAAAAGCACAAATGTCTCCGACTTTATAATTTTTATTCTCTTAAAAATGTAGCTCCAAATACACTTATAATTTTAAGATGTTTAATATATGTATGTATTTATCTTTATATTTGTATGTTGTGTATATGTGTATCATTTATTATCATTATAATGTATAAAGAACTCCGATATCGGTCGCTCAGCTACCGTACGATAGTATACGAATGATAAGTGAGGCTAACTATTTTTTAGATGCGCCAATTTCAAATTACAATTTGATCCCGAAAATTGGTATCAAAATTTTATCGATTCATATTTTATATTGTTGGTTGTTGCTGTTGTTGATGCTGTGTTGTTGTTCATATTGTAGTTGTAGTTGTGGTTTTTCTATATGCTTGTTTTTACTGCTTGTTCCTGCTGGTGATGCTGCTGCTGGTGAACCACTTGGCTGACAGCTTATGCCTCCATGCTGAATGTGTTTTAAAAATTGATGTTGTTATCGCTCGGTTATGTTTTTGTTTGTTTTGGAGGAAAATTCATTTAAAATTGTGTGGTTTTTTGTCTTGCGTAAAACTAAGAAATCTAACTGTAAAGATCATCATCGCCATTATCGCCTGGCGAATTAACTGGCATATTGGTGCCAGACCCTGAGGTGTTGCCGGCATTGCCGGGGAATCTGTAACGAAACCACAAAATTAATAACCCCTTTAATCAGGAGCGTTGTACTGAGTGAAGTCACCTGAAGTTTTGTCCAAAACCACGAGACTGTTGCAAAGTCTGAGCAAACATCTCGTACTTGCGAATGTCATTGTCCGACACGGAGCGACGAGCAAACTTCATGGCCTCCTCAAAGTGGGCACGTGTTATTTCCGGCACTGGATCGTCCTCGTCCATCTGCAAGACAAATTACACAAACATAAATATTTCTCGCAAAAGTGATATGCGGTCACACTTACGTCCATTGCGGAGTTCTGGTTTTCAGCACGATCCTTTTCGCGACGAATCTCGGCCTCAATGGCCTGGCGAATGGCCAGCTTGCAGGCACGCTGACAAATCTCGGTCAAATCGGCACCAGAAAAGCCCTGTGTCACCTTAGCAATATATGTCAGATCGACCTCCTTGGCCAGTGGCGATTTGCGCAAATTGGCCTTAAGAATAGCCTCACGTGACTTGTCATCGGGCAATGGAATATAGATCAATTGATCCAAGCGACCCGGACGCAAAATGGCTGGATCAATGATGTCTGGTCGATTGGTGGCGCCAATAATAAACACATTCTTCTTGGCACCCATACCATCCATTTCGGTTAGAATCTGATTAATGACACGATCAGCAGCACCGCCAGCATCACCCACATTTCCACCACGTGCCTTGGCAATTGAGTCCAACTCATCAAAGAACAGCACACAAGGTGCTGCCGAGCGAGCCTTGTCAAAGATGTCGCGCACATTGGCCTCCGACTCACCGAACCACATGGTAAGCAGTTCGGGTCCCTTAACCGAAATAAAGTTTGCCTGGCACTCGTTGGCAATAGCCTTAGCCAGAAGAGTCTTACCACAGCCAGGTGGTCCGTAAAAGAGAACACCACGGCTGGGCTGCATGCCGAACTTGAGGAACTTATCGGGATGCTCGACTGGATATTGGACCAGCTCCTGCAGCTCTTTCTTTACATTTTCAAGACCACCAATGTCGGTCCAAGTGGTGTTGGGCACCTCAACGACTGTTTCGCGCAAAGCCGATGGACTAGACTTGGTCATAGCATAACGGAAGTTTTCCATGGTGACAGCCAGTGAGGCCAGCACCTCAGCATCAATTTTATCATCCTCCAAATCAATAAGATCCATCTTCTCACGGATTTGTTGCAGCGCTGCCTCCGAGCACAACGAAGCCAAATCGGCACCAACATGACCGTGAGACTCGGCAGCAATCTGCTCCAAGTCGACATCCTCATGCAATTTCATGTTCTTTGTGTGTATACGCAGCACCTCCAAGCGACCAGTGGCATCAGGAATGCCAATATCGATCTCACGATCGAAACGTCCAAAACGACGCAAAGCTGGATCAATCGAGTTGGGACGATTGGTAGCCGCCATCACAATCAAATGAGAGCTCTTCTTCATGCCATCCATCAGTGTCAGCAACTGCGACACAATACGACGCTCTACCTCACCGTGAGTCTTGTCACGCTTGGGGGCAATCGCATCGATTTCATCAATGAAAATAATAGCCGGCGAGTTCTTTTCGGCCTCCTCGAATGCCTTACGCAGATTCGACTCAGACTCGCCAGCCAACTTTGACATGATCTCGGGTCCGTTGATCAAAAAGAAGAATGCGCCTGTCTCATTTGCAACAGCACGTGCAATCAAAGTCTTACCAGTGCCGGGTGGGCCATACATAAGAATGCCACGCGGTGGCTTAACACCAATCGCCTTGAATAGCGATGGATGACGCAACGGGAGCTCAACCATCTCCTTGATCTGGGCAAGCTGCTTGCGGCAACCACCAATGTCATCATAGCCCACAGCATTTAGGGACTCCTCCTCTTCCTGCAGCAAGGCATTAAAAAATTAATTAGAAATACAGAACATATCAAGAAAAAACAGCACAGTGGATAAACATAGTTTGAAGACTGATCATGAAGTAAGAAAAAACCAAACAACAGTAAAATTTAAAACGGATATTTTAACTTTTACCGTTATTATGTTGTCAGCTGCGCTGTATGAATCTTTTAGACAATTAGCTTACCTCACGCTTGATGGGATCACCATCGCAGAAGATGACAGTTTCGGGCGCAACAATGCAATACGGCTCGGGATCGGTGAGCACCACCTTAAATTCAATGGGCCGCATGGCAGCGCGCACGATGAAATTATCACCCATGTGAATGGGACGATAAGCCTCGAGGAAATAGGGCTTCAGATAGATCTCAAAAAGATTGCCCGTAACGCCCTCGGTGGTGTCATCGATGGGCAAAATGCGGACACGCTTGCCGTACTTGACATCTGGACAGGATTGCACAGAGACAACGTCCGACAGATGAACGCACAAATTGTTGCGAACAACGCGATTCATGCGAATCTTCTCGTCAGGGCAGGTCTCATCTGACAACACAATACAGACGGTCTCCTTGCGGCGTTTGCCCTTGAGAATGACGGTGTCGCCTCGGAAGAGCTGCAGCTCATCCATTTTCGCCTAAACATTTAGATGTGTAGTTAGACCAATCAAGTTATGACGTGGCCTTATAGTTTTGATATTGACATACCTGCGAAAGCGACACAACAGAATTATCATCATTCTGCGCTTCTTCGACAATCAGACGATTGGGACGATCCTTGCGCTTGAGAATTGCCGTTGCCAGGTCATCGCTGCTGAAACAATGAATACAGTAGAGATACACATATACACATAAAGACATTATCGAAATGAGCCAAAAAAAAAAAAGGCGCACCGTTTCTCCATGGAAGGCTGTGGCTTAAATTGACCTGCTATATCATTTTTTTTCCACTCTTCTTCCAACTTGCTGCGATAGTTGCGAACAAATTCAGGTATATCTTGATCCATCTGCTGATCAATTGAATGATGCGAGCTGCTGCTGGCAGCGTTCTCATCTTTTCCGCTAGGCATTATATATCTTTTTTGGGATTCTGACTGAAAACTTACTAGCAATACGACACACAGCTATCTATATATCCATATATATAAACAACAAACTAAGACAATAAATTCAAAGCACACTAATACATGGCTTACCCGTTTAAATTGAAATGGAAACAATTGCAGCTCAACCCCTTCACAAAGAAAGAAAGGGCAGCAACAACAACAACTAAAACTCATAAATGGCGATTTTTTTTGACTTGTCCTAATTTCGCAATATGCATTAATATAAAAGTGACTAAAATATATTGAAAAATATACAAATACATTGAACAAAATGAGTATATTTCATACGGACAATTGGCATTTTGACGGCTAAACATGGCGCGAACTTATCTGCAATTTTCACACAGTTTTCCCTATGTGGCCTTTTAGTTTTTTTTTCATGTAGGGCCAATGACTGCGCGAAATTGTGGAAGTCTCAGTGCAGTGTGTCGGCATTCATTAAATGGCGTTTATTGTAACAAATACACTTACCCCTTGGAATCAGCCATTGTAAATGATTTGTGTTTAAACTTTTGAACTTAATTATACAAATTAGTGCGTTTATATCTTGAAAAACCTTTAAAAATCGAGCACAACTTTTGTACAAAAATCACAAATGATTTAGCTTAGTGTTCGCACGGGCTGCCAACTTAAGTGATAGAAACGCGATGGTAGCTTGGCGGACGAAAAGTGCTGAGTTGTGTGATAACTAGCGCTGACACTAAACGATACGAAAAACTATCGATAAGAACATAGATGCAGCCGAACGACACAAATAGTGCTGCCACACCAATAAAATCCCGCAGTCCATTAACTTGGCACAATTTGATTTAAATTTAAACAGGTGAAATCCATTTTGCTCAAGAAAAATTCTTTATTTCACTGTTGTGTAGATCGCTTGTATAAAGACATATATAAATACATATATATTTGTTTTTTTAATTCTTACATCAATATTGAATACAAAATATGTTTTAGCTATTTAACTTTTTGTGCTAAATTACACTTGTTACATATACAAATTTGTTTGAAAGAAAATCATTAAATGCGATTTTGTGTCAAATTTGTTTAGCAGAATTGTTTGTTTCATTTTGTTTTGAAATATATATTTGGTGTGGTTTTTGTTTTGGAATATTTTTTGGATTCGGACATTTAGCCAGCATGCACGGACTGAAACGAAGAAAAAAATCAAATTAAAGGCAAAATCCTATGCATATCAGATTGAATGTATTATTTGTGTAAAAAAACGTAGTCAGATACCAAAAATAAATAAATAAACTGTATACAATAAATGTAATTGCCACATTGCAAATGAAGTAAATAGAACTTCATATAATGTTGCTACATTTTTCTCTACCAAGTCTTTTGATTGCCATTTTGTGTTAGTTTTGCGTTATTATTTGTTTTTTTTTTTTTTTTCTTGCAGTGTTTCCTGCTTGTTAGTTGTTGACTTAAATAAACTCTGAATTGGAACGTACCCTGGCAATGTCGACACCAGTGATGGTCTTAACAAGCTCTGGCACCTTGTTGACAATCGCCAACACCTCGCCGGTCAACTTGGCAGCGCCGATATCGCCCTGGCCACTAGATACCATGGTTATCTTTCTGGCCTGCGACAAAGGTGCTGCAACTTCAGCAGCAACCTGTAAACAAATTGGAAAATGAATAACAACATTAGAACAAGAATAACTTGTTGCATTATTCAGGCAACAACGTACCTTTGGCAACGTGTCCAAAAGCATCTCCACCATTGCAGCCTCCCGATATTCACGATATGCGTCAGCCTTCATGGCCATTTGTTCAGCCTCAGCCTTTGCCTTGGCAGCGATAGCAAACGCTTCAGCTTCACCACGTATTTTTATCTGCAACCAAAAGGAAAATAAGATTGCTTCCTGTACAAAACAATAACAATGTTTAACTAACCGATTCTGCTTCAGCTTCGGCTTCCATAACGACGCGCAACTTGTTGGCCTCAGCGATTTTTTCGAGACGATACTTTTCAGCTTCTGCTGGGCAGCGCACAGTGGCATCCAGCTCCTTTTCACGTCGCATTATCTCTTGTTCCTGCACAGCAATTTCCTGGGTACGCTCAATGACCTTCACCTGCATCTGTTCCTCCTTAATGCGCTGCTTGGTCTTAGCTGCCTGCAGCTCATATGCCATATCAGCTTCGGCCTTCTTTGTCTGTACCTCCAGATCGTAGGCGGCGCGCTTAAGTTCAAAATCGCGCTGTGCTTTCGCAATGTCAGTGTCATTGAGGAATCGTGCAGCCATACGCTGCTCCTCAGCAATAGCCTCCTTAATATGCGCCTCAGCACGAGCCTCTGCCTCACCAATGCGAGCGTCACGCTTCACCTCCGCCGTGCGAGCCATGCCCAAAGATTTTAGATAACCCTGCCAAATAAAAAGAGATACATATTTGTTTTTAGTATTAAAGTCGCCATGCATTTCATGGAGAAGGCTCCAATACACCGACCACTATATACGCACCTTGGAGTCGCCCTGTTACGTTATGTACATGCATGCAAAAATACATAATATTTCAGTTACTCAAAAAGAAACACTGTATCAAAAAATACACTTTTCACAGAAACAAACAAACAAACATCAAATTTTTAGAGAGCCAGTATTGCCAATTATGCATTTTTTCCGTCAAATTGGAATCTGCACGGCAATTTTTTATTCGTACTCTAAAAAAATTACATTAAATATGCTCGCAGGTTGCAACTCCATTGGCGAGTTTTTTGGTAAATTTTAATGATACAAAAAATGTTTACGAATATGGAAAATAAATATGTACACGAGAGTTGTTAGGATGCAATCTACATAAGTTATAAAATTGCTGCTAATAATAATAATTAGATGTAGAAATTTGAATTATTTTGAACTCTTACTCATTTGGAAACTTTGGTATTTTTTTGCAATAAAATTTAGATTCATCTGCTTAATTTTTTTAAGATGACAACACTGGCAAGAGCTTACATGTAGGAATGTTGTGGGTCAACTCTATTGTAGCTTACCTCCTCGTCGCGCAGATCCTTAATGGTGTAAGACACGACAGTGATGCCCATGTTGGCCAAATCACTGGAAGCAACTTCGAATACCTGCTTGCTGAACTTCTTACGATCCTTGTAGATCTCCTCCACGGTCATGGAGCCCATAATGGCGCGCTGATGTCCCTCTAGTGTAACTAGAGCAATGTGATTAATCTCCGACTCGGTTTTGCCCAGGAACTGCTCACAGGCAGTCAATAGCATATCTTCATTTTGTCCCTGCACCTTGACCTGAGCAATACCGGTCACAGAGATTGGCACACCCTGGCTGGTGTACACACAGGGACTCTCCACTTGAAGTGTCATTGTGTTCAATGAAATGCTACGAAAAAAAGAACTAAGTCAGTTGATGTCATATCACAAGGTCGAATAAATTAATTACCGTTGTACTTGTTGAATCGACGGCCAGACAAAAGCACGACCGCCGGGAACCAACAATGGCTTCATATAGCAGCATCCTACATAAACAATATAGAAAACGTAATGTTATTGTTTACTAACAAATCACAACAAATTATTACATATAGAGAACCGCCGACATTTTTAAATTCTCATGCAAGTGTTTTGTTTATTTTTTTACGCAACGGCGTTCGTTGGGTGCGCATGTACGGCTTCGGACTCTTGAAATTTGCTTGTACATAAAAATCGATAAGCACTGACGTCATTTAAGGGTGCTGCCCCAAGAATATTTATTAACAAACTTTTAAAGGCCATAAAACATTTGTTTTTAGCAATAATTTACCTGACACGACTAGTGCCTCGTTTGGGCCACAAGTAACAAATCCCCAAGTCATTTTCGGTTAACTATAATTGCAACAATATTTGATTTCAAACACGGGTATGTTTGTTAATATTTTTGTTAGAATTCCTCCTTAGAGGATGTTTATTTATATCCAACTCGCATAAAGAAATACCTCCTGTTGTTAAATTATTGAGATTTGTTATTTTAAAAGAGGCAAATATATATAGCAACAAAGTTCTAACTTTAGATAAACGCGAAGCACGACCGGTTCGTCAACCACACGAAAAGCAACTAAACAACTATATAATTTACTCGCGAGTGCGCACTGCGCAGTACATTTAACCCTTAGATGAGACGGAGTGGTCTTTTTGAATGCCGTTAAAGCGAATGTTTGTTTACATATTAAGAAGGTATGTATATGTTTATTAGGATTTACACTAACAATATTGAGTGAACTAGGTACAGTTGCAAATTTGATTCTTAAATATAATAAATTATGTATATATTTTTAATATTACAACTTATGGCATTCTCATGGAAAAATTTTGGTAAAAATAACTATTTTAATTAAAATTGCAATGAATTTAGGATAAAAACAATGTATAAAACTAAAGGGTTACAGTCCTAAAATATAAATACAATTCTATTATATATTATTACAATGAAACAGTCGTTAGAGCCATTAGTAAATCTGATTGCCACGTTAATGACCCGATGAGGAGCTGTCTGTAAAATATGGATGCTGCATAGCAGCTTCCGCACTAATTCGCTGATTCGGACGGCAAACAAGCAGCTTTTGCAGTAAATCACGGCCCTTTGTATTCAGTCTTGGTACAAGTTGGCTCCACGATGTAATTGGTGGAAACGCTAAAATAACAGCAAATTAAAAGGATTGACGAAATCATTAACTGGTTCTAGTTACATGGAAGCGCAACGTAATCAGAGAGATGCGAGACACCGGGCCAAGACTCTTCAGTGGGTGTCCCAAGCACTCGAAATATCTTAAGCAGTTGGTCGAGCACATCAGAGCCGGGGAAAAGCGGACGACCAGCATCGGCTAGCTCAGCCAGTATGCAACCTGCTGACCACATATCGATGCTTGTGGTATACAATTTGGCGCCAAAGAGAACATCTGGCGGACGATACCACAACGTCACCACCTCTGCAGAGTAGCATTTGACGGGTATGCCAAAAGCTCGAGCTAGACCAAAGTCGGCTAATTTCAGTTCGCCATTCTTATTTATGAGCAAATTTTGAGGTTTCAAATCTCGATGTAGCACGTTGTGACTAAAAACAATATAAATTCGATATTAATACCTAAAATGCAGTTGCATAAAAAACCCACCTGTGACAGAAGGCTAGGCCGCGCAACAGTTGCAGCATAAAACTTCGACAAACAGCCATATCGATTTCTCCATTCAAACTGTCAAAATACTTTTTTAGGTCCTGATCGCAATGTTCGAATACCAGCGTTAATTTTTTATCGGAGTGCAACACATCACAGAGGCGAACTATGTTTTTGTGCTTCAGTTCCTAATGGAAATGTGACGCAAACATTTGGATAAGTCATTGAACAGACCTCTGGTTGTAGGATCACAAAAACAAACCTTCAGTAAGCAGATTTCTCTCAGCGCGGAACTTGGCACACCCTCGTCGTCTTCATCTAAACGGACTCTTTTCAGTGCCACTATTTCCATAGTATCTCGGTTGCGGCCTTTGAACACTGTCCCGTAAGTGCCCTCACCGATTTTCTCCATTTTATCATATTTTTGCATGTTTATAAAATAATTTTGTTACGATTATCTAAAAAACCGTGCGTGCTGCCAGATTGTCATAAATCAGCTGTTTATAAAGCGCTGATTAGACGCGTTAAGTTGGCTGCAAACGCAATTTCGAGCAGGCTGTCATTTAACCTCTGCTCACAAGTGAAGCAATTTAAAGTGTTTTTAAAATAAAAATTTACTTAATATTTTAAATCTATTTACGTTTTGTTTTAGTAACAAAGATGGATTCTTTAAACGATTATGTTATCATTAGTATACTACGTTTTTTGGATATAAAATCGCAGCTAAATATGATGAGTTTGCATCCACGATTTTACGATTTAATGCCAATAGTCTGGCGCGCACAGTACAAAACTATATGCATGTCATTGTTCGAGGCACAATTTTCTATAGAGGACTTTCACTATTTCTTAAACAGCATTCACAAAACTGTTCAAGTGCTGAATTTGAAAATGGTGTCATTGGTACAGTTTAATGTAATCACCAGCTACGTTTATCCAAATGTCCATGATTTTCGAATCGGAACAATAACGAGCAAATTGCTGGTCGATTCGGACATTCCAATTATCATAAAGACATTTCCAAACCTAAGAACATTTAGTCCACAAGGTGATTTATCGGGAAGATATTTCACAGATATACCTTTACTGGAAAGACTAACCCTGACATACTGCAAGCGGTTTTATGTGAAAAACTTTGAAGTTATTATGAGAAAACATAAGCTTAAAGAAATTAAGCTATGCCTGTTCGATGAAAAAACAGTGAGAGCTAGCAATATAAGTTTGCCTGTTGAATGTTTGGAAAATCTAGAATGTATTAAAATTGAATTGGATGAATTGCCCTGGTTTAATGACCATTTAGGCAACCTTAAGTGCTTAAAAGAGTTTACTCTTTGTGGAACTAGGGGAATGGGAGCGTTTCCTTTAATATGCCGAAAATTGCGTGGCTTAACCCATAATAAACATATTAAAATTTTGGAAACATGCAACACCACCGACACATTGGGCACTGCAATAAGGGCTAAACTTCATGTGGATGCCCTCAAAATCGTAACGGACAACTGTTTATTTTACGATATAGCCTACTTTCTAACACAGGATTTTGAAAATATAAAAGAATTATACTTAAAAGCTTGCTTTATTGCAAAAAGCGCATATCTTAACAGTATAATGCGTAGCATTACAAACGTGGAGCTTGTCAGCTTCGAGGAATGTGTGTTTGGATTTGATAATTATAAGTTTGTGGCATCAACCATTACGGAAGATCGCAACAAACCGCTTCAAGTAAACATTTATCAAAATTCATGTGCACTGACGGTAAGCTTGATGCATTTTTATAAACAGTGTTTTATCATGAGTCTTTCTTTAAATATATTTTTTATAAATCCTACAGAAACTACCATGGATTTGGACCACAGTCGGTGAGCATTCTTTACTACAATTCATCGAAGGCAGAAACTACGAATATACATTTGAGTCACTTTACATAAGCTTAGAAAAATAAGTGATAACAAAAAGAACGCATCGTTAACAATGTCAAAGTAACTTGTATGTTTGTTTGTTTACTGTCTACTTAAAATTAGATCTTAACTGGTATTTCTGATTAAAATTGTTAAAAATTCGAATAGCTATAATCCATTGTGTTCTTGCAATATTTAAACTCTAACGGTGCATAACATTGCGCGACATTCTGTTACTATTTTGCACGATAGCAGTACGTTAACAGAGTCGATTTCACGCACATAGTTCGTTCAGCTGGTTCACGCAAGTTCACGCAAATGTTCATTGCGAACCAAACGCAATCGCCATAAATTAATTCGGTATAAAATAAGTTAAATAAAGTAGAAATTAATAGAATTGTGCATTTAATTTAGTTCGCACGTTAAGTTCTAATCCACACACAAGCTTGGGTAAGTTCCATGCAGGTGCACAAAGTGAATAAAAGGTGAAATTTTATGCGCATTTCGACACCTTTGTCAAACGCTTATTTGCGCAAAATAATAAGTTGGAGTGTTGTTGTTGTTGGTGGAACAGCACGAATACACAGAACTTGGCTCGCTTGTCGGAGGCAGTGAAGAAGAACAACAACAACAGTAGCAGCAGCAATAACATCCAGATCAACTTGAGCAAGAACAACATCTGCTACATCACTCTTAGGAAATGGCTAATACTAATATGATTAGCAACAATCATAACAGTAACAGCAATACCAACAACACCGCCTACACTTACAACAATTACAACAGTGTCAGTGCGGACAGCGGTAACAGCAGCGGCAGCAACGGTGGCAGCGTTGGAGTCGGTGTCGGTGTCGGTGTCAGTGGTAGCGAGGTGCAAACGTTGCGCGAAGTCTGTAATATGCTTAATACAAACGCCACACAAAGTTATATGATACCAACAGGTGGTTGTGCGTATGATCATATTATTTCCATGATGCGTGGCCTTAACCTGCAGGACGACGGCATCATTTTGAACAACAAAATCAAAGCCATTGAGACGGATTTTTGCAACATTGTGCGCGACGAATCGATGTTATGGTAGGTACATATGTATATTTATTTGTATGCATGTATGTATGTCTCTTTTGCATATGTTGTATGGCTGAGAGTGTGTGTTGTATGTCGACGTCCATTGATGATTAATACAAGTATTTACACATGTATCTATACCTATACGTATATATATATTCATTTTCGTATATGTATGTACCTACGTCAGAGCAAGTATTAACATTTACAACTTTTTTTCTTTTGTAACCTGTGTCGCATTTTGGGGTAAAATCATAAATGAGAGATTTGCGCATATACCTGTAGAATAGAAGCAAGAGAGACACAAACGAGAGAGAGCGAGAGAAACTTGCAAGTTTCCCGCCAGTTGAATAAAAACAACAACAAAGTGAAGCGTGCGAAAATTAAATACCCTATTGAATGAAACATTTGTTTCTTTTTTTTTCAAATCTTTAAAAGTGGCATTTAAAATTATAGTAATAATTGACGTTAAGATGATTTCACGGCGTGTAAAGGGTATACAAAGTTGCTCAAACAAGAACTGATTAAAATAAATTCCTTCAAAACATAGATATTATTATTTGTTTTTTTAAAGCAGAGCAAACAAAAGTAAATGCAGCTTATCAAGTATGTTCGTAATTTCTATTAAATTAAATGTTGACTTGGTAACTAATATTAACCAATTCCCATTTTGTCCTACATAAAGTTAAATCTTCTTATTAATTTAACGGATTTAAGAACGATTTTCCGTTCACGGTTCACTTGCTTCAAAAGAAAATAAATCAATAACTTCTTGTTGTACTATTTATGTATAATAAATTGAAATGCATTACAGCGAATCCATGGACTATATGAACAACAAAGCATTGACAGACGCTGAAACGGCATTGAAATTCGCTCTGCTCTTCTCTTCACGCAACTTTGATGCACTGGCCATGAAGGAGACGAAAGTGCGCAGTGCCATGTTGAAAATCCTGGAGACAAATTTCATTAACGCAGATGCGTATCGGCTGCACGACAAAAATCGATTGTACAACTCAATAACACTGCTGGGCGAGTACTATCATCGTGTGCGACTTGCGGATAATGCGCCAATTACCATTTTGGGCGATTCCTTGCTCAATTTGCTGTTGCGCGAAATCAATGATGTTACGGTGGTGATGAGTACTCGCTTGGCACGCTTGGTCCTATCACAGATAACGCTTAATGGTGAAATCATGCGAACGCGCCACAAGGCGGATATCAATCAGTTGCTCTATCATGTCCGTCGGCATCTGATCATGCAGCCAGCGCTGACGGCCAAAGTAAAGGCGATGCTTATGATGGTGCTCGATTTGTTCTACAGCCATTTTAAGCATGTGGGCGATGAACTTGAGGCCATGTACACCGAATATCTAATTGTGGAAGATGATGAAGATGATGGCGTCAACAATAACAATAACAGCAACAACAACAATAGCAACAGTGGTGCTGATACACAGACCCAGACGGATGCTTACACCGACAGTGAGGAACAAGGCAGCAGTGCCAATACATCGGCACAGGAGGTGCCTAAAAAATGGAGCGAACAGGTCTGTGAGGATTCGTTGTGCGAAATTGGTTATGGCGAGACAATCGGCACCGGCGATGAACAAAAACAGCATCAGCAGCAGCAGTACAGCGACAGAGCCGAAAACGCGTATCCAAGTCACGACTCGGTTACACCAGGACGTCAGGCTCGACGCGGCTATCAGGCACGTCATGTGCCGCGTCCCCTTAAGCAAGCTCACACACAGACGTCGCATGCCGAGTAAGTATTTGCTACGGGTGAAGCCTATTGAACTTTATTTTAATCTTGCATTATTTACCATACAGCAATGCCAGCTCTGATCAGTATCCATCCATGGCAAGCAGCGAGGATCGCGACGAAACGAAGCCGCTGCCCAGTTGGCGCAAGACACGCTTTAATCGCGCCAACGAGGGCGATCAGTCGAACGGACGCTCGCGCGAAGATCAGCAACGTCGCAACAGCATTAGCTGCGATGATGATCATCAAAGTGTACGTAGTGAGGGACGTGGAAATTTGCGCTTGTATAGCATCGACGATCGCCGAAAGCACTCGCAGGAACGCTATGAGCGCAACATGGGCGGTGGAAGCAACTATAATAACATTGTTAACTCCAATTGGGATCAGCGCGATGATCGCAGCGAGCGTTCGTACATAAGCAACTATGAGCGTGGCAATAGCTACAAGCGTGGTGGACGTTATAACAATCATAATCGCAATACGTACGATAAACCACCTCGCTTTCAAAAGCAGCAACAACATCAACATCATCAAAAGCAGCAGCATAAGGATTATCAAAAGATACACAGTGACACGTGGCGTCGTTCTAACACGGCAATCAATAATGCATATCAGGATGAGAATTGCGCCTACAACTCAAATGGTCCCGAATCCAACAGTCGTAGCTCATCGCGTGCACGCACTCTGCCACGTCCACCCAAATCACAAATGGATGACAGCACCAGAAAACCAAATGCCAATGCGCATCGCTACAGTCAGAGTCCAACGCGTGCTACAGGCAGTGGTGGTGTCGGCATTGTAGGTGGGCCGCGCAGCTTTCAACGTTACAGCAGTCAGAGCAGCCTGGCCAGCGAAGCGTCTAGCACATTTGATCGTCGCCAACGGGCACCAGAACAACGTGGGAATTCACATCAGCTTCAGCCGCAGCGTCATCGCAACTTTACGCGTCGCTCACAGCCAAACATATATCAGCCACAAGAGCAAGAACAGGGTCAAGATGCACAGCAACAGCAGCAGCTGCAGCAGCCACCGCGTCCAAATGTTATTGACAAAAACTGGCACGAGCCTGGCAAGGATGAGAGCGAGTTGGTGCGCAATGCGCAACAGACTACTAAATACATGAACTACCTGTCTGCGCAGAAATGAGATAGACGTGCCCGCTGCAGAAGAGCCCAGCGGAAGACATAAATAGAAAAGCATGTAGTGATTACAATAAGCACGAGTACGAGTATCTTTGTAAAGGAATTGTTAACAAGTTGTTTTTGAAAGAATGCAACGAGATTTTGCTTCAAATCGCTTTAAAGGGACCCCAAACCATCCAATTGCTCTCCAAATAAGTTTTTTTTTTGTTTCTATTTCAAATATTGTATTAGACTTACTTTGCTTCTTTTTTTTTTTGAACAACTGCATATTAAGCTCACTTTTTCAATGTTAGATAATATTTGTGCCGTTCAATTTTTGTGTTGTATAATAATAATAATCTAGTTCAGACTGTTTCTTATCAACAATTAGAGCTCAAGTGTTGAAGTTAACTCGTTGCCATTTGCATCTTATCTCCAAATCCCGCCTCAAATAAAGAAATAAACCTAACTAATCACAAATTAAGATAGGCTCAAGTAATAGTTACATAAACAACAAAAAACTTATATGCAGAAAAGTCGGTAACAATTTATGATATCCATAAACAAAATGTAAATAAAATAAATATATTGTGGTTACGACGGATTAATCAGCACATATACGAAAACACAAACACATAAACATATATATATATATATTTATAGACATAGGTACATAATTATACACCAGCATGTTTTATACAATATTTGTTAGAAACGTAAGTACAAAAGTCATAAACATGAAACAAAAATCCTATTTCTATTATATTTGTAATTGAATAAAAATTATGTTGTTTAAATGTTATACGCACGATTGAGCACGTTGTATTTTAGCTAAATATATCTAAATGTCATGTTACAGTTCAGATCAAAAGGATTTATTAAACAAATATCAATACAAATACATATACATACAAGCATACCTTAAAAAGAAATGTTATTATAAATAATTTGGAAAACCTAAAACAAAAAGGAAAAACAGAGCATTGATATTGTGACGAATTTGTTGAAACAACAAAGTCGCAGATTGAATTGACAGATAAAAACATTGAATGCAAAATATATACATAGTTATAGTCAAATACATAAATGTATTTTTTAAGCAAAACATGCGTTTAAATCATAGAAAATATATATATATATCTATATACAAATTCAAAGTCTAACAATAACAATTTTAATAAAATTATTTCCAAGTTTGAAATTCAAAATTCACAGATACATTGAACGCTGATATACATATAACACAGAAATGTAACAATTGCAAGTTGAGAGCAATTAGTTGAATCTAAAAGTGAGCTAGCGCTCAGCCTGCTCCTTGGGTGTAACAACTAGGACCTCATAGTTTCTAGAGCTAACTTCCTCGCGTTGATAAGGCATATATAAAACTCGATGGGATGGATGCACTTTGCCCAGCAGCGTCAGTTCTGCATGCACAGATCGACCGGTGTAGAGAGCCTCGCCGGTTGCCGAATAGCCAGCCTTGAGAGCGCCCTGCGGTACGTTTCCATTTGCTGCTGCCACCCACTTCACTTCACAATCCGTTAGCACCAGCAAATCAACATCTGTATTGAGCCTGTGGGCACTGCAATTCCAGGGGGCGTACACAGCTTTTAGCTGTGGCACGTAATTAGCAGGCAACAGATCCTCGTGTAGATATACTCGTGCCACATATGTATCGTAGCCCTCATGATCGGTTCCACACTGTACGGCACCCTCGAGGGCAGTCGTGGGAGCAAACGGATCATCCAAATCCATTGGAACCCACTGAATTTGTGGACGTTCCATATCATCGATATCGGTGCGTTCGGCAAAATTTAAGTATATGCGATGCACACGTTGCCGGTGGCAAATGGCACGGCATTGAGGACAACTAAGCGAACGAGTTAGCCAACGCGTTAAGCACTCCTTGTGGAAAACATGACCACAGCTAGCGGTTGAAAATATGATATCATTTGCAAGGTAAAATTCATTGCATATGCCACACAAAACGTTAAGCGACTCATTGGCTTTTGAGGTTGTCGATGCTTCTGGCTGTGCTTCCGCTTCCATTTTGTTTATGTTATTGCACTTTTTCTTAACTAAGTCTCGCCCTTGTGCTCTGATCTTATATTTCACCAAATGCACAAATGAGAAAATAAATGCAAAAAAAGCCGATAGTTGGTGTTTGTTTTTATTTGCAACTTGAAGAATTTTCAATTTATCGATACTTGTTTGTATGGAAATCGCTTATCGAAAACGGTGTTTTGGCAGCCCTGGTCAGTGCACGTTGTGTTTATTTTGGTTTTTGCTTGCTATAAAAATGCAGAGTAAAGATCCCAATCCATTTATTCAACTTGGTTTGAGACCATGGCTGGCGAAACAGTTAACAAAACTAGGTAAATAAATAAATAAATATATTAAAATAGCGCCAATGATTTATTTACCTTTAACTGTATTACAGGTCTCAAAGGCGCAACGCCTATACAAGAAAACTGCATACCAGCAATTTTGTCTGGCAAGGATTGCATTGGCGCGGCAAAAACTGGCTCCGGTAAGACCTTTGCCTTTGCGTTGCCTATTTTAGAGAAGCTCAGCGAAGAGCCTGTCAGTCACTTTGCTCTCATTCTGACCCCCACACACGAGCTTGCCTACCAAATCTCCGAACAGTTTCTAGTGGCTGGCCAGCCCATGGGCCTGCGCGTTTGTGTCGTATCTGGCGGCACTGATCAAATGATTGAGAGCCAAAAATTGATGCAGCGACCACACATTGTTGTAGCTATGCCAGGACGTCTAGCAGATCACCTGACAGGCTGTGACACGTTCTCTTTTGATAATCTTAAGTTTTTGGTCGTCGACGAAGCGGATCGCATGCTAAATGGTGACTTTGATGAGAGTTTGGCTGTAATTGAACGTTGTTTGCCCAAAAGCCGGCAAAACCTATTCTTTTCGGCTACCATGAAAGATTTCATGAAAGAATCCAGCGTGTTACCAATAGCCAAGGATGTAAGTGCTTCAACCTTAAAATATTGTTCAAATGTTGATAAATAATTATTGTTTATTATCTAGTGTCTAGAGTGGTCGCAAGATTCCGACGTGGCCACGGTGGAAACGCTGGATCAACGCTATTTGCTTTGCGCTGATTATGATCGGGATATGATGCTAATTGAGTGCCTTCGCAAATATCGCGAGGAGAATGAAAATTCCAATGTTATGATCTTTACCAACACGAAAAAGTAAGTAAATAACACAATATTCGGTTTCTTCATATAGAACTCAAATCCTTGGTAATATTCAATATTTGTTTTTAGGTACTGTCAACTACTTTCAATGACTCTGTCTAACATGGAAATCGAAAATGTTTGCCTGCATGGTTTTATGCGGCAAAAGGAGCGTGTTTCTGCGCTAAGTCGCTTCAAATCGAATCATATACGCACTCTTATTGCCACAGATGTGGCTGCACGTGGCCTGGACATACCCAGCGTTCAACTGGTGATTAATCATATGCTGCCGCGTACACCCAAAGAGTATATACATCGCGTAGGTCGCACAGCGCGGGCAGGACGTAAAGGCTTAGCCATTTCAATATTCAGATTTCCACGGGATTTGGAATTGTTAGGTGGCATTGAAGAAGAGATCAACACCAAATTAACAGAGCATCCCGTTGATCGTATGTTTGAAAGCAATGCAAATTTTTGTATATATTATAACTTATAATTATGTTTATAATATTTAGAGAGGATGGTGGAACGCATATTTATGCAGGTGAATGTGTCGCGTCGTGAATCGGAAATGAAGCTCGACAATAATGATTTCGACGAGCGAGCGCAGAACTATAGACGCAAGACTTGGATTATGGAGGGCAAGGATCCAGACCAAATGGAGGCACTGTTAGTGACAAATCAAACACTGTTAATGAATAATTTATTTATGCAAATGTACTTGTTTTCCATACAGCTATCGCAAGAAGCAAAAGGATAAATTGCGTGAGATACGACGCAAACGAAAGCAGCAGCAAGCGGAACAGAGCGCCAGTGAGGAAGGCAAGGTTCTGTTACAAGATGATCGCTTCAAGACCGTGGACAGTGCGCGATTTGATAAGAAATTTAGAAAACGTCCAACGAAAGATGACAAGGATAAGCCAACACTTAAACAAAATAAAACCAACACTTCCAAAGCTAAAAGCACAATTAAAAAAAAGCCAAACGTGAGGCGCAAGGCAACCGTAACATAATTAAATATAAATATGTACATATATATTTATATATATATATATTATAACAAATAACTTTCGAGCTTATACTACTAAGCAGTGTAAAAAAATATGTATGTATGTAATTTCAATATTTCAGACCGAATTCCGAATTTTGAGCAGGCACTTGTCTTTCAGTCTAAAGAAATTGCTAGCAGTGCATCCTCAGGATGAACTTCCAGTAGGACTTTGGCTCCATCGTTAAACGGATACGATATGCTGCCATCAATGACCAGATCTGCAGAAACGTTAAAAACATATAAAACAATTAAATAACATACATACTTCAACATTAACTTACTGGCATCGATGCAGTGCGACTTTACAAATACGCTTTGCACAAAATCGCGTGCCTTGAATGTCTTTGGCTTGGGCCAGACGCCCACACAGATTTGCTCACGTATGGAGTAGCATAGACGTGGATCGTCTGGCGCAAACAGCAGCCCTTGATTATAGCGCTGTGCAATTTCATCGGCTTTGGCGCGCAGCCGGCACACATCTGGAGAATCACTATTGGGCAGCGATTGCAGCAGATCATCGACATCGCTGCTAGTTATGCGATTAATGCTTGTGTGCCAGGATGTAGAGCCAGTGCCGGTACTGACGCACAAGCCCGAACACTTTGTCTTATTTACCACATCCTGATGATCAAGCACCACCTGCAAGTGAGATACGCGTGCAGAGAGATGCTCACCAATAAAAACCTAGAAAGCAGATAAGATTCAAGGTTAGTTTAAGACGACAACGATTATTCAGTTAGAGATTACTTGCCTCGTTAAGTGCTAGATAGGGCAGAACACGCTTCATTTTCGCCTTGTACTTGCTGGCCATATGCTTGTCCAGCATTTCAGGTGACGTATTCATTTGCTCCATTTTGACAGCCGTGTGTCTAAACAGATCTGTCGACTCAGGTATTGTACCATTGCTGCCCAACAGCGTTGTGCGTATGCGCGTTCGATGAATCCACTTAAAGTCACCCTGCAAATGATGCGAATTAGAACTGTAAGTCTTTAAGGTTGGATAAGTATGTATATCTTACGCATTTGATACGTTCCACCGCATCCGCGGGATTTTCCGAATAATGCTTGGGCAACATGAGGCGACCCTCCGAGTTCTGTGGATCCGAATTGAAGCCAACTATAGGTGTTTTCTGCTGACTGAGCGCAAACAGGGGACTGGCACGGTTGGCAGACAGCAGAAATGTGCCATCACCGCCAACGGGTACAATAACATCTGCCCAGCTCATGACATCCTTGCTCAGAGAGCTTCTAAATTCAAGTCTGCTTGTTTAATAAAGTCAACAGGCGACAGGGACACATTATGTTGGATGGCGGGAAGTAAGTACAAGTTTGTAGATTTTGATAATAATTGTGACGACGATAACAACAACATTTGGACGACGATGACGACAACACCAGACATAGCCACACACAAACAAACGTTAGATATATGTATATATTTGTACTATGTGTCGAAGTCGACAGATGTATGTATATATGTTAACGCCAGGAAAGCAGGCGAGGTGTACGCACCTGCTGGACAGTTTTACCTCGCAGCCAACGTTCTGGAAGCTTTGCACAATTCGCTGCTCAAAGTCCTTGTGCAGATTGTGCAGATAGAGCACCATTTCGACATCGGTTCCCCGATCACGCAGCTTCTGTTCAAGCTGTTCGCGTGACAGCTCCGGATGACGCAGTTGCTCCACTTCATAACGTGACAGTTTTGTTACGACCAATGCGCGTTTCAGTTTAAAATTTGCTGGTGCAAAGTTTGAATATTCTTGAAAGATGAAATTGTCAAATAAATGTAAGATATTAGTTTTTTTTTTTGTTAAAGACTCGAACATAATTTTTATTGCTCTCATTGCATCAATGCTTGGTTTACTCATTCGATTGTGTTTTTGGCCCAAAAACATTTTGTCTCTGTTATCTCTTTAGTAAATTAGTGTGCGAAAGTATAAATGCCAGATTATCTTTTTATACTATGATTTCCGACCAACACAATCACATGCCTTAGCCATGGCTGATAATAATAATAATAAACGGAAACGAGCTGGAAGCGCATTTCATGTTTGAAAACAAAAGCATTATGCGGCAGTGTAAACAACGAATATTTAAAAAGTGGTGAATTAATTAAACTTACCTTTAGTTAGTTGTTTAAGCAATTGCCTGGACTTCAACATGCTGAGCGACAATAAAGAAAGATCATTTATTTGTAAGTAAGGCACTGAACATTTATTTTGAATTCTTTGTTTAACTGAGGTTAGACATAATCAGATAAATTTATTTTGATTTAAATGTACTTCAATAATCGCTGTAATAAGAATAAATGAATAATTGGAAACGTAAAATATATGTATACATCCGTTATACATATGCGTATGTATATTTATATATTATAAATCGAATTAATGGTCATTGATTCTAACTAAAACTGGATCAATTAACACACTTTGAAAACACTTGTCATCCGTTGTCATTGACCATTATTTACGTCCACGTTCTACGTCTTTAGAAGATTAACTGATTGATTGTTATTTCTTTCATTTCTTTTCGCTCCGTCGTCGTTTATAAAAATATTCGCTTTGCCGTCACTTATCGCTCTTTTTGCTTCTACTTTAGTTCGCATTCGCCTTAAATCTCTCTTGTTGTCTTGTTGTGCATTGCTGATAAGCGGCGCGGCCTTTTCTTATCATCCAAAAAAATAATAAAACAAAAAATTTCATGTATTTTCACTCGTACGTGTGTGTGTGTCTGTGGTTTGCCATTCGCAGAACAGCCGTTTTCTTCTTTTTACTTTACGCCTACGCGCTATTCACATAAAACGTATAACCATTCGCCTGGAACAATTACTTGAGCGGTAATATTCAATCATTCCTTCTCTTTGTCCTTTTTTGCTACTTTACAACCCGTTGTGAGAACTTAAAATAGCTAGCTTATCATTAGATTTTTTTTGTTTGGTTTACATAAAGCGATGTGACATCGGCATATCGGTGGCTTGGGGATTTATACTTAAGTCCAGGCCAGTGGAATTGCCACTTAAACGATTTTTATGCTGTTTAATTAAAATTTAAATGGTCATTAAACTGTGTTAAATTTTTGGATGTTTGCTCACCTGTATATTTGACAGTACTTGCTGCACGTCTCTATTTAGCACAGGCTTATGAACAACCTTGCTCAATAACAAAATAGCATTCGTGGCCACCTCCCTTACATTCAGAGTTTGATCGTCGTCATTGGTCATTCCCATAAGGTCAGCCAAACGCACTGATTCCGAAGCAACCACGGTACCTGAGCCAGTATTTATACGTTGCAAGGGATTGGTTTGGTTTATTGGGTTCGGCTGACGTTTTGCAAAGCCCGCGTTATCAAACGATGACTCATTTGAATAAGCTCTTGCAAGGGGCCGCAAATGATTGTGAGTTGGGTTAATGTTGGTACGAACTCTTTGAGCCTGGTTATTGTTAATGTTACTTTTATGTTCTTTGTTATTGCAGAAAGTATTTGCTAAATTTATCAATGTTGAGATGTTGTCATTATTTTTTATATTGTTATTCTGATAACCATTTGATTGGTAGACCAGATCATTGTTGCAACCGAACGAGGAATTCGCATTTAGCTGCGAGTTACCATTTGGGAACTGATTGTTTATGTTCATTAATACTTGCTGCTGCTGCCGTGGTATATTATTGTATTGTTGGTTGGTATTCAATCGATTGTTTATGTTCATTAGTAAATGCTGCAGTTGCTGTTGCATGTTCTGCTGACCACGTTGCGAATTTTGTATCATATTGTAGCCTAACCGGTCATGAACAGAAATTCGCGAGTTATTGGCATTGTTATAATTGTTATTCTTGTTGTTGTTTTTAAAAAAATAAGAGCGGTTGAAACGTGAGTGCTTCCGCTGCTGCGGATTGAAATTATCGCGACGAGTATGTTGAGCACTTTTTGAAACTAAAGGAGGTGCACCGATTGGCCTATTGACATTATTTGGTTGTATGCGCCACTGCGCCGAATTAGCCGGCATTTCTTTTTTGCCCTTCTCATCATTGCAGTCCATCGGCTCATCAGCGTCTTCATTTAACCTATTAAAGTTATTAGTTTCGAACTCAGTTTGAGTCTGATTGGTATCATCTTTAGAAGAATCAAGCTCGTCTTCTTGTTTCTGCTCAAATTCTTCTTCATCATCTTCATTTTCTTCATTGTCCGAATCGTCATCCTTGTATGATTGCAAATGAGCCGCCTTTCGTTGTTTTTTTGCAAAGCCATATCTTTTCGGTATATGCGGCTTTGGGTCAACGTAATACTCGTAGTATTCGTCTGTGTGATTTTAAATAAATTTAGCAATTGTCGAAGTTGTTGCATTCATTTGTCACTTACCGAGTGGCATTAAAACAGAAGGCGCATCAAAAGTTGACATGTTTATTTATGGCCATACGTTTTATGTATAAAACAAAGTTAATTTCAACCTAGGGAAAAATCGACGCGCAAAAAACGGTGCCAACTTCTGAAAGAACAGTTATAATTTTGACAGCACTGCATGTGTGTGAGGAAGGTATGCATTTTAAAAGAATGGAATCAATTATATCGATGGTTGTAGATATGAGCCGAGTGGCATTTGAAATGCAACTCTGTGCTATTAACCAGCGCAGCCGACTTTGCTTGCTTCCGTCACTTGAATGTAGATTGCTAGCCGCGTTGGTTGATTAAGCTGACAAAATGTAAGTTTACTGTATTTATTTCTAGAGTTTTAAAATGGTATTGCTGCAAATATAACTGTGAAAAGTGTATAACAAGCCTTTTTACAGAACTCAATGCAGCAAAATCAAATTCTTAAGTGCAGGACGATGGCGTCCATGTGCCGACCATAGTTTTATAGTCACGTGGCTCACGGTCCGCTTCCTGCTCTTAGACATTTTAACAAATTTTATGTTAAAGAAGCTATGTAATTCATACTCTCATTTCTTATATTGCAGGTGAATCAAAAAGTTATTGAGCCAGCTTCAGCAGGCGTATATGAAATTGGTAAGTACTCAGTAATAAGTGGTTATGATATCAGGTTGCGAACTCGAGTCGCTGGTATAAAGATAAATATCCACTTTAGCTAGTGCTTTTTTTCTGTTCGCAGAACAATTTTTCTTCACACAAGCATAACCCAAATTTATATCAGAAATTTGCGGTGCATATTTTTTCGTGAAGCATACAAATTAAATAAATTAAATGTTAACTTGTCTAGTTTTAACTGAAACTAATTGTGTGTTTTTATTTTTCACAGGAAAAATTAATTGTGTTATTGCTGACCAATAGCTAAGGTAAGTCGTCTTAAACTTATTTTCAGTTAATTTTTTGTTTCTCTGATGAAATTTTACATCTGACACCTCATATGAATCAATGTGATTCAATCTATTTGTAATTAAATGCTGAAATTGTGTTTTAAATCATATGTTGCTTAATGCTTTTGAAATGTTATTAAATCACAAATGTTTTTTTATTTTTAGGTTATAAATGCACATGGTCATCCTAGAGCCTTCAGTTTAACTGCAACAGACATGCACACACATGTTCGTCGGCTGCCGGCTATGTCTTAACATTGGGTTAGTATTCAACCGCGTGCTTTTTGTTTTTTTGCTTCTGCTGTGATGAAACTATAAACCATTCACAGACACCATATAAACGTTAAGCGCTGACAAACCGCTTCAATATTCTTTTGGAGTTGGCGAGTCTTGTTTAGCCGGTTATGGACCCTGGTTAAGAAATTGGCACTGAGTCCTTTACTTGATGCACACTTTGTGTTTTTCCCCGCAAGTTTCCTTATGCTCTTTCATTCTCTCTTTTCAGGTGCTCGCTTGGCTCGGTCAGATTACATTTTATGTACTCAATCATGACGAACAAAATATTGACTATCAAATAAACACTACATTTTGTTATTAAAAATCGTTTTTTACTATATTTGCGCGCTCCCTTAAAGCGAGCTCCTGATTCTGTTTGGCAATCATGCGGTCACCTTTCGATTTCTTGCCAATGCCCAGCTTTGGTAAGCCACGGTTAAGCCCCTCCAAAAGCACACACGCTTTGCATGGCTGCTGCGATGAAACAAAACTGCAGCGTTCGCATATGCCGCGCACGGGTTTCTTTACGGAATCCTTGAAGCGAAGTTGTTCTCCCGAATATATGATGTCCATTATAACGGATGGGCGCACCTTTTCAAGGTCCTTGAGAAAGGCACGAGCGTGTCCCCGATATGCATTGGGTGCAAACACGCACTCTGTCGAAAAGTAGACCAATTTCTTGAAATGTGCATACATAACGATCTCCTTTTCATAGCTGTATTTGAGCGGCTTGACACGCGGTATGGAGTCTTCACCACCTCCCGTGCGGATGTCAGTGCAGCGGCGCAGACGAGCTGTATCCCCGCGTAGTATATTCATCAACACCGTTTCCGCAATATCGTCCGCATTGTGGCCAGTTGCAATGCTGTCCACGCCCAATAGCTTGGCACCCCGATCGAGGGCCTGGCGGCGAAAAACGCCACAAAACGTGCAATTGTTGGAGCGCCCGATTTGCGCCACAATGCGATCCATGGTCCAACCGTATAGTTCTTCGTAGGACAGAATTTTAAGTGGCATTTGATAATCATCGCGATTTTGTTTAACCGTCTCCAAACTGTCGTCTCGATAGCCAGTGATGCCTTCATCAATAGAGAGTAGCACCAGGTCTAGGCCGTAATCATGGCGTTCGTTTAGTAACTTTAAACTGTAAGCAAAGAGTTTTATAAGTTGAAATGTGAAACTTCTTCACATTGGACTTACACATGCGCCAATACTGTGGAGTCCTTGCCACCACTTGCAGCGACGGCAACCTTTTCGCCTCGTTGAAAGAGGCTACTCGAGACAATTGTGTGATGGATTTCAGCTTCGAAGGCAGCAAAAAAACAATCCTTGCACAATGCGTCACCGGTTTTTGGTCGCTGTTAAATAAATTCATTTAATTTTTTTACACTAAATGTAAATAAGACCACTGACCTTTAATGCGGCTCTGTTGCCACATTTTGCTTTACAATCTATAGGCATATTATTTTTGTGCAAGAAATTTACAGCGCAACAGATTGTTTATAAATAATGAACATGCGTTGATATTGATAGGCGGACTGTTGCTATCGATAAGAATTGTCTAGTGTTGAATAACATTCGAAAATGTATAGGTAGGGAATACCATTAATGCAAGAAATAGCTTGAAATGAAAATAGAAAATTTTAGTAATGTCTTTAGATGACAAAAGTGATGAATACATACATCAGAAATTATACCGCAGCAGGGGCAAGTGTGGTAAGTGTTTCAAGTATTTATTAAACGTTCGTAGCTCAAATTTATTCCCGCAAAAACAGAAATCTTTGCACGTCAATCGGATGTTTACGTTGAGCTAAAGAAAAAATCCAATGCAAACCACAAAACATCAACTGCCGCCATGGCTGAGAATACCAGCAACATCCAAAGCATTTGCATTGAACATGACATTTGGTTTCAAATAGCTATGCATCTTGACCCGGAGGATGTACAGAACTTTGCTTTGGTATGTAAACGGACCGCTCGACTGGTTAGTTCGGGAGCCTTCTGGCGGAACATGTACAAACGCTACTGCCTGGGTACATCAGCCAAGGGCTGGAATTTGGAGCTGCCTGCCCACTTGCAGTTGGAGCAAATAAGTAACTGTGATACTAAAACACTGCGATCAAATGTCATTTTGGCACTTTTTCATTGTTATCGACCGCTCAAGACGCGCCTTGAATTGGGCTACAGTCTAGACTGGCTGTTGCATCGCACATTTGTGTCGTGCTCACAGAAACAGTTTGGTTGCTGGTGGTTTATGACCTATACACTATGGAATCAACAGTCGACGCCGTCCAAACAGTCGGAGAAGGCCAATACAGATGTGGTTAACAATTGGGAAACATTTGCAGAGGATGTGGCTGACATTGCACCGGCTCAAAGCTATGCAAATCGTTATGAAGGTGTTGTCCTGTTGATTGTCTTATGTCGACAATATATGCCCTTGCCGCTGCAGTTGCTCTACAACCAAGAACAATCACGCTTTCGTCTTAAGGCGACACGTGAGCTGCTTTGTACGGATATGCGTGCTAAAAATCTGGAACTGGACTTTGCCGAAGATAAGAGCAACTGTAGTCAAATGAGTGTGACTGTAAAATATTCTCGCATAGACAAATACAAAGTGCTGCCCTGGTGGCATCCAGATTTTAAAAGGTTTCGCAAATAAAAATTCCTAATTTTATTTTGGTGAATGAAACCTTAAACCATTAATGGGGCAAGCAAGCAATCCTTATCTCAACTGTCGCAGACGACAACAACAAAAGCAACATGCCAGGTGACACGACGCGAAACAGATGTTTTACATTGATGGGAACGACCAAGAGGGCTTCCTAATTGATTTGTAGTAGATAGATAGGTAAACAATCGTACGTAGATACAAATATACATTTTTATCACTCTATTTGAATTGTCTTACAAAAACAAAATAAACAGAAAAGCATACAAATAGATAAGTAGATTTATAAAAAAGCGATTGTTGTCATTATGATAAAGAAATACATTGGAAGATTATTGATATATATATATATATACATACACTTTCATCTTAATCATAGGTTTGTTTTACATAACACATATAAAAAACAATTAGAGGTGGTCGTTAGTGACTGCGATCACTATCGGTGTTTGTGTCTTTTTCTTATCTTTTCCTTTCGAAGAAAAGTTAATCCTTAAGATACTTGAATTACACTTTGCCCAAGAGATCGTGGCCATAGGGTTTCTTGCGATAGCCACCCTTAAAGGCAAACAGTTTGAATGCCACCACCATCATGACAATGCAAAAGGCATACAATAACATGCCCATGCGCATATCCATGTCGGAGAAGACATTAGAGATCTGCCGCTTTTGCCGCATCTTATCGAGCGTCTCATGTAACAGCTCCTCTCGCTGCACACCATAGCGGCTGATGAACTGCGGATTATGTATGTTCTTGAGAAAGCTCAGCACTGCATCCTTGTTCCAGTTAGCATCTAAAGATTCTTTTGACCCAGCTGCGGATGCTTGATGACACTGTGCACAGCTATTGGCACTGGGAAACTGAACTTTGGGAAATTGTGGATCTTCGGTGTCATCACCGGCCAGTCGCTGATTAACCTCATTATGCGCCGCCCATAGCCACAGTATGGCTTCGTCCTTGGAGGCTACGTTCCAGATTTTTCGGCGTGTTGCCATTGCCTAAAAGAAGAGAGAACCGATTAATAAACGTATCTTAAAGTTCAAACACTTGTGTCAATTGCTTTGAACAGCTGCTGATAACAGCAAAATGAGACAATAACTCATACCATTCCCATAAAAAATGCCTGAGATAAACACAAATAGGAAACGATCAAGTGAAACAGTCACCTTAAAGCTTGACATTTGCTTCATACGCAATACGCAACCACATAAAAAAATCTCTGTTTAAAGAATTTCACAATTCAATGCTCAATTAAACTTATTTATCAGCATAATGCTTTCTTTCATATATATATATATATATTTATACTTATAATAAGGGCTTTGACCCCGCATAACGTAAATATATAAGCGCCTATTTAGCATAAATATATATAACTAGACATCTGTTTAAATCGCAAATCAGAGAAAGTTAAGTAGAGTAGACTAGATATATGTGCATGAAGTGATCTATTAAAAGTTGTCAAATTATATGGTATAATTTATTAAAACAATAAATGTGCAACATCTGGTTAACGCATATTTAACTACCTTCATTACGTCAAAGCCAATTGTTTTGGTTACACTCTAAACATGTGTTAGCCCAATATTAATGTCAATTATTATTAATGTTTTGTTTGTTTATGGTTCTCAAAACATCGTGACTTCAACACACATATGTTAAACAGGGTCATTTGTAAAAGTAAAAAGTTGAATTTTATGTTTTATTTTTATAACTTTTTCAAAGTCAAATGTGGGCTTTTCCCATCGATTATAAATAATAAAGGTTCAACTAAACTGCGACTTGTAACAAATGAGCTAGCATTTTTTTTTCTACTTAAAAACATTGCCGTAAGCTATAACTAATTATATATGAAACAGGTACTTTTCCGAACCCTGACTAGACAAATATACGTGCTAAATGTCTCGATAGACATTGGATGATCTCATAGTGAAAGCATCTATTGTACATATATATTTATATAATAACAATAGGATCTTATTAACACGTAGGCACAGGCCACAAACGATTGTTGGTGCGTGTGTATATTAGTGTAATGAATAAACTTACCTGGAAATGTTCGCTGCAATCGGTGCAGCCAAAGAAGTTCTTGATGTAACCATGCATTGCCTGCAGGACCTCCAGTGGATCCTGTGTCTCCTCATTGCCCGCTGCCTGTACGCTCATAAAATGGAAGAGCGTCCACAGTGAGCAGCTGAAACCGCGAAAATGCGGACTGGAGCCAGTGCAGCCCACATAATGTGTGCTTGAGTATATGTGTCCCAGTTGCGCCTCCAGACGTTGCAGCTCCTGCTCGAACTGTTTGCCCGTTAGCTGCTGATTGAATTGCACCACAAAATCTTTCAGCCTGCTAACCAGCTGTCGTCCATTGCTTCCGAGCGGATTGTATGCTTTGAGCACCGTTAGGAAACGCTGCAAGGCAAGCAATCGCTCACCACTAATTGCATTCACTTTGGACACCTCGTTGTGTAGTATGGTGCGTATGGCCTGTTCCAAATCCGCTTGATATATCAAATGCTTATTGCGATGCACTTCCTTAATGATGTCGATTAATGCTTCACTATGACTTGGCTGTGGCTCTTGTGGCCCCAGTTGTGGGTTCTGCTGTTGTGGTCTAGGTGTAAAGTTGTGCGCACGAAGAGCTGTCTCAATGGCCTGGGCGTGAGCCTCGCTGGTTTGATTAGCTGGTGTAAGCATTTGGATGTCACCTTTACGATTCACAAGCGCCAGATTTGGTTGCTTGGTGTCTATCTTAAATTTAGAGGCAATCGAAAAATCGTTTATGCGGCGAACCTGCACAGATGGCCAGTGCAGCAGAAATAGCGCCGTTTCAATGGCCAGTGTTGAGTTCTCTGGCTCATAGACGAGAGCTATATGCTCCCGCTGACTATTTAGGCCTTCAAAAAGATTTGAGGCGGTTTCACTTTCTCCGACTGGCGTAAAATTAGGCCAATGTGTATTATTGATTGTCTGATTTTCAGCAGCAATGAGGCTGGCGAGCAGCGAACGTATTTCCTCGGGCTTTTGAGTCTCTAGTTTTTGGCCATATTGCTGCGCGCTGGGCTGAAAGCCAGGTGCCATATAACGCAGTGTGGGATAGCCCATTACCTCATAGGTGCGACATATGCCATTATTCTCCTCGGCTGCGCAATCAATTGCGCTCACAACGACCACATCCTGCCAAGAATGTAGCTGCTCTGCCAACTGCTTGTAGGTGGGTGCAAATCGTCTGCAATGTCCACAATATGTATTGTAGAACTCGACGAGTGAGCCACGATTTTGCTCTAGCACCGTCTCATTGAAATTGGCAACTGTTAGCTTGATCACCTTGTCTTTGTCATCGTACAAGCCAAGCTCCTCGTCAGCGGGTAGCGATTGATGTTTTACCAATGCCTCAAATCTTTTGAGGGGCACGCCAGCGGATATTTTTTCCAGTAGGCATATTACGACTATTAAAAATACCAGCTGCGTAGCTCGTCGTGTTGTCATTGTTGTCGCGGATCGCGAGTGTTTTGTGTCGTTTTAGGTGTTTGGTGCGCAATGCAATGAGTACGACTGATACGATATTATTCTACCGTAGCATTTGGAATGTTTTATGGTTTCAATATTTTTCTTTGATTAGCTACAGCGTCTTCGCTTTGAACGCTTTCTCTTTCAAGCGATTTCTTCTTCTTTACATTACGCTCGCACCAGCAGCTCATAATAGAGATGAGCAGTTGTAGCTTAACTGTGATTGCATCACGGTGACTCATTGCCAACATAGTTTGTCCTAATATCTTGGGATACTCGAATTGTAGCGGAATAATAAGTATATTAATTCAAAGGGCATGCATTTAAAAGGTAGGTTAAGACTTGCAAGTATTGCTACTCATTTGCGACTTATTAAACAGTAACAACTATACAATTATTAATGATTTTTAATAATATTAATTTAAGCATTCACTGAATACACTATACACATTTGAACTTATTTATAATTGAACATCGTGACTTTACAAGAGTGTCACGCACGCACACAAGCAAAACGATATATGAGTATTAACAAAAAAAAAAAAAAATACTATCGATATGCCGAAATACTTTGTTTATTTATTTATACACGTATACGCGACTTGAGTGTCAAACAAATTTGAAAAGTATTGGAAGTTAGATAAGTGAACTATAGAATGATACTTCGACCATTGAAACGGGCATTATGGCCCCGTTCGATTGCCGACGCTGCGTGTTTTCTACTCATCGCAGTTTTTGTACCAATAACATATATATTTCATGTCACTGTTGTTATGCCGGAACTACATGTTGTGGGCAGTTTCTGGTACACAGTCGTCTGGCTGGCGGGACTCTTTGTGATGTTTAATTTAACATCGAATATGCTGGCATGCATGTTAGTGGATACGTCTATAAAAAGCAAGTAGTTTCTCCCCAATGTATAACCCTATTTAAACAAAACCTCAACTTTACAGTGCATATATTGAAGCCGCCGCTGGACACACACCTGCTTAACCGCTGGCACATGTGTTACAGCTGCCAGGCTCTAGTGCCGCCCCGTGCCTGGCATTGCGAGGTTTGCGATGTGTGTGTGCTAAAGCGGGATCATCATTGTCGATTCACCTGCTGCTGCATTGGTCATCACAACTATCGCTACTTCTTTTACTTTCTTCTGTACATGAGCATTGGCGCCTTATATGTGAGCATCAATGCCAGCATATATCTGTGGTATCTACACGCCGACTATTATTGGCGGCCATATACATTGATTACCATCTTTGTGCCTGCATTAAGCTTTACCGTGCATGCCAACTGGGAGAACTTTTATGTGCTGATCTACGAGCTGAATCTTTTGGCTTTTGGCATGTCAACATTGCTGCTTTTATATCACTTACCCATTTTTAAGCGTGGAGCCATTATGAAGGAGCGTCTGACCAACAAATACAATCTCGGCCTGCGCGCCAACATTGAAATGGTGTTGGGCAAGCGCATGTACTGGACTTGGCTTTCGCCTTTTGTGCGCAGCGATTTGCCACACGATGGCGTCAACTGGGTGCCTGGGTCAAAAAAGGATTGAATCTCTGTATCATTTCCATACTAGTCATTTACTTAAGCAATCTCAAAACACAAATATAACGAATTTTCGTATTAGCTAATGCATTTCTTGATTTATATACATATTTATACACTTACATATTTGTATTTATTGCAATTATAAATCGAATTTAATGACTTGAACAACAAAACTTGGATTCTACTTTGCTAAGAAGCCCTCGCCGACTAGCGACTTTAGCTTGGCCAAATGCACTTCGTTGAGCGTGAATCCCTCGTGTATACACTTTGCCAGCGCACTCGTTTCCATATTGTTCTCTACGGCATACTGAAGGGCAGCTAAAGCCTGACTAGGCGCCTTATGTACCACAGCTGCTTCCACATACTCAAACAAAGCGGTGTCGGCGGGCGTACCGGGAATACGATGCTGTTGCTTGTCAATGTGGGTGAACACCTCGGTGGCCTTATCAAAGCTGTTGCCACCGCGCACCAGCAAAGTGAGGATGTCACCAAGCATTTGGCCGGTGAAGGAGACCTTGTTGATGCGCTTTACTGACTCCTCGATTTTGTTGTACATGTCCAATGCCACCTTGGCGCATTGCTCGGGCAGCTGCTGCTGGTTGGGGAGCTCCGCATTTGGACGATTATTAACCATTATGCGAAGCACATACAGCAGCAGACTCTCGCGATGTATGTGATCAAAAATGACCATGTCGGACCATATGCGTGGCACCTGCTCAACGGCGCAATTGATTTCAATAGCCCGTAGTATCTCCTCCATTATGCCTGGTTCGGGTATGTAGATATTGGGCACCAACAAATCGTATGTGTGCATGAAATCCTCAATGGATTCGGTCTGACAGAGCAGCGCTAGATAGTTTCGATAATAGATTGACTCCTTAAATGAGTCACCAATCAGATCGTAGTTGCTGCCCGTATGCAATAGTTCATCCACTTTCTTGGCTAGTGCCTTATCATGCAAATGATTGCGACACACATCCATGGCCGTGGCAAAGAAGTACGTGTCCTTGGGATGCTGAATTTTAAACTCCTTGCCAGAAATATCATTGAGAATGTCCACAATGACGTGGGAGACAGGCGCACGTTCGCGGCAGAATATGATGAGTAGGTAGTAGTATGTGCCCAAACTGGGCGCTACGCCCAATTGCTTGAATTCGGCCAGCACTTTAAGTGCTGAGCTGCGTGCCAGTTTGAAATTTCCAAATGAACTAATGCATTCGAGCAGAGCGTTTAGTGTGCTCAAATTGGGTTGTAACTGTTGCTCGGCCATTTGATGCAGCAGCTCTGTGCATAATTGCCAGCGCTGTTCCGCAGATTCCTTGAGAAGACTAACAATCTGTAGGACGGCATTGTAGGTGTTGGTGTCCAGCTGCATTTTCCTTTCATTAGCTTCCTGTAATAGGGCAAAGGCACGCTCGCACTGCAAATACTTGGCCATGCCACGAATAAGTGTTGCATAGGATTGCGGCGTCTTTGGTTCTATGGCAGCATAGAGATTTTCGGCCAAATCACCATCCTTCCAGGTTTTGCCGTGTCGCTCACGACGACGGCTGTTCTGTAGAAACCAGCGCTCTTCAATATATTCTTCTGGCAGTGGCTCCTCGTTGTTATAAAAACACACAAGCTCCAGTAGACTTTGCTTTAGCTCGACACTTACGTCGATGCCCTTTTTCTCCAGCAAACCGTACACTAGCGTTGCATCCGACACCTCACCTTGGCCAATCAGACGCTGGAGAGAATCCACATCTACCTCCGAGTCCTCGGTATACACCATGGAGGGGGCAAATTTGTCAATTGCAGGTTGCGCCTCTTGATGCTGCAAAGGAGAACATATAAAGCTTTAAGCAAATAAGTAAAGTTATTTCCTTACCAGGAACAGATTGCGGTTTTCCTCTTTTATCCAGTGAGCCGCCTTGCGTCCCGCTTCCTTAGATAACGCATACGATCGCTTGGCTCCATTTGACGTGGGTATCAGATACGGATCATCGTGGTATTTGTAATGAGGTGCTGTCGGATCGCGTCCAACGGTACTGGCTAACGCTTGCAGCAAATCTGTTGGCGAGCGTTCAATACGATTGGGTATCACAATGTGCTCTTCGGCGGCCGGCAGTGCAGTTGTTGTGTAATGTGGGCCATTGCCACTGGCAATGTGTCGCGCAAGGATACACCTGGGCAACAGTCTAAGCTGGCGCGTTAGGTACATGATGGTAGCAATTGGGTGAGAAAATCACTTAACTTTAAGTTAAAAATTATAATTTTTTGCTGAACAAAAATAAATTGCAAGCAAGTTGGTACCACCAGTGTGACCGAAGCTTATCAGTTTAATAATATGTAACAGCTGTGTGTGTGGTGGTCGGTCGATAAATTGTGGCGGTACGTCAATTTTGTCTGAAGCATGTGGAGTCAGTTTAACGAAACTTGCTTCAAACAAAGTGCGGGAGCCTACAAAAATCCAGTGGCTTTCTAGCATTGCGAGTGATCGCTTGTCTTGCGGTTGTTTGTCTGGCTTTGATCTTGTTGGTGAATTTATTTCGTCTATTAAAAATGACAAAACCAATTTTATACTATGATGATCGCAGTCCACCGGTACGCAGTTGTCTTATGTTAATCAATATGCTAAATATCGATGTAGAGCTGCGTTACGTTGATTTATTCAAAGGCGCACAATTTGAGAAGGAGTTTGTAGCGGTAAGAAATGCTTATCTCATGCATTTGCATATCTTAACGAATGCTCCCTTCTTTGTTTTTTTTTCTTGTATCAGCTAAATCCACAACATAGTGTGCCCACATTAGTGCATGGCAATCTTATACTCACCGATAGTCATGTCATACTTATACATCTCGCGGAGCAGTTTAATGCAACGGGCACACTGTGGCCCAAGGATAACGGAAAGCGTCTAAAAGTTCTTAATCGCTTGTTCTTTGAGTGCTCCTTTTTGTTCCGCCGTGACAGTGATTTAATGGTAAGTGACCGCATAAAGCTTCTACTGCTTTAATACTGCAAACATTCTAACCAAAACCGGCTTTACATCCAACAACATAGTCGGAAATAGTTCGCAAGCAGTTTGCCAATGTGGATGTGGATTACCATAAGCGTAAGCTGCACGAGGCATATACCATCATGGAGCAGTATTTAAACGAACATCAGTATATGGCCGGCGACCAGGTGGGGTAACTAAACAAAACCACAGAAATGTTTAATAAACTGCAGTTGTTCATTATTTCTTATTTAACACTTTTAATTGCAATTGTTTGTTGTTTTTTTTTTTGAAGCTGACGCTCGCTGATATATCTATTGTGACCACATTGAGCACCGTGAATCTCATGTTTCCAGTGACGGCAGAACGTTGGCCGCAACTGCATCGCTGGTTTGCAACAATGCAGCAATTGGAAGCCTATAAAGTGAATATTCTTGGCTTGGACAAACTACGTGTAATCGTGGAGCAAATTGGCAACTTTAAATTTCCCCAACCGCAGCAAATTGAAAATGCAACTGAAGAGCATTTAAGATGAAAGAATTAGGACTTGATATGTTTTTGTTTCCGTTGTAATTAACTTACAAGCAAAATATAAGTAGTTTAGTTGTTGCTGTTATGTTAGAAGTGAGGTTTTAGTTTGTATAAATGTATGTATGTTTATATATTCGGCCGCTCGGTGCAGCGAATGAGAGAGATGTTGCGATTGTAAGAATCATATTACTTTCCGTTTATGATATGTCTCTTGTTGTGTATATTATTCAGACTTGCGTATAATATAAGGTAATATTTCGGAAGATAATTCATAACTAATAAAAAGTCAAAGATCTTTATTGACAAATACATTTTTACTATTTTATGTGTATAAAAAAGAACTCCTTTTATGCTTA
The DNA here is from genome assembly GCA_035044725.1 of Scaptomyza caliginosa. Lineage (NCBI taxonomy): Eukaryota > Metazoa > Arthropoda > Insecta > Diptera > Drosophilidae > Scaptomyza > Scaptomyza caliginosa. Next base: position 809,442 of record JAWNNR010000317.1, read on the forward strand.
CATTTTTATCGTTAAAGAAACTTTTGGTGGAGACTTATTTATTTGTTTCAATGATTTGTCCTTAGATTATCTGTAGTGTATTTATTGAAAAAAGTTGAAAGAAGGGTTTTGTAACTGTCTTCTTGCCTATTATCCCAATTCTAAGTTTAGCCAAAATAATGTTTTTGTTTGGCTTATATTGTAATTATACGTTAAGAAATCTTATTATGAACGATGGAATGCGTTGCATGTGTAAGTGAAACTAAGTATACGTTATGGTATACATACATATGTTAACAAAATAGCAACTTTTTTGACTTAAAACATATATTATAACCAGCCTACCTATGGTATATTATAGCATCTTTCATTGTAATTACATTTAGAAGAGCCTCTTTGGCTTCCTTTCATTTGTGCGAAAAGAAATAAAACAGTTTGCTGTTTAAATCTATTTTTATATATGCTTATTATATGAGAATTCATAAGGTGAAAGGTGAAGGAGCAGGCGTCGTTTATATTATAAAGGATTCGCACACTCAAAATGTTGTCCAATATTTGTTAACGAGCCGACGACAGCATGTCATGCCTAATGACCATATCGAGTGTGTTAAATTGAGTTGGGTTGGATTTCAAGTATCATTTAGAATCGCTGGAATGGCGTTAATTGCACGCACCATATATAATTAGTTTGCTGATCCTGCCACACACCCAACTCAAACACAATCTCTCGACCAGTCATCGGCCATGTCAGTCAAAGGCAATCCAGGTGCTGCTGCGCCATCTAGCTACTTGACTTTAAGCCAACACCTTTCAAGTTGGGGCATGGCAAAAATACTTGTGCAACACAAGTGCAACGCGTTTTGCTGTGTGAAAAAAACCATTCTCGGGTCACGCAGTAAACTTTTTTTACTCCAGCAAGTTTTTCTATTTGCCAAACGGAGTGACCCAACAAATTTTTTTCTGCCTTTCGAGTTGGCATTTCCTGGTTTTAGCTGATGCTCTGATACAATTTTATAATCGTACTGTGGTATACTCTTATTGTATTTGAAATATTTTTTTATAAATTCTACGGCGAATGAAACTCTTCTTTGTATGCAACTATTTTTTAAGAGTATTCTTACCATGGCGATCTCCTCAATACAACATTATTATAAAAAGTTAAATAAATATTAAGCTCCCTTTAAAAATCTGAATTATTTCTTACACAACCGTGCATTAAATCATTGAAGCTAATTGGTTCATTCTTTAATTAAAGTTTAAATATTTTATCATTTTTAGTCATTTAATATAGTACAGATGCTTCAGTTCGACACATAAGGGGCGCTTTAAACATATATAAAAATCAGTTCTTGTGTTTTTTCGTCCCTAGTTATTTGCATTTTACGTTGCACAGGATTTAAAGCCGATTTATGGCTATTTGACGCTGCAGCTGCAGCAAAAGAAGTTTATGAAATAGGGTAGAGGGGTTTGGGTCAAAAAGCAATAAAAATAATATTTATAAAGGAAAAAATTAAATTCAATTTAAAGCAAAACATGCTACAATCACTTGCTGTGGGCTTAACATTTAAATTATATTAACTTCTTTTTTTTCAAATAATTATGTTTAATAAATTTAATAATAAACAAGAGTGAATTGTACTTGCATTAATTGAGAACAGGCACAAAGCGACAAAAAAAGAATAAAAAAAAACAACAAAGAGGGAGGTCAACAGAAGGTGATATTAACAAAAAAAAAACAGCCTAAAAGCAGGCAACGCCTTTTGTCAAGAGGCGCTATAATTAAGCGCATAATGAGTGTAAATTAGCACAGCTGTTAAAAAGTGTTGAAGCAGGCTGTTGGGGGCGGAGCTATAGAGAAAGGATGTGCTACAAATCGAGTTATAATGACAAACCTTATTAATTGACACCTAACAACGTTATTTTTATTATTTTTTTTTGTTATTGTCGACTTCTTGAAACTTTTTGGGCACAAGGCTGGCGGCAATTGCTGGGGCAGGTGTTAAGGTCTGCAACTTGAGCTTAATGCTGAAAAATACATTTCGCCAAATTGATTTATGTGTGCAAAATGTTGCTTTGATGTCGCAATACTCTTGAGCTTCTGCTGTTACTGCTGCTGCTGCTTCTTCACCCACTTTACTAACGCCTTTTACGACCTTTTCTCTTAAGTCCAAAATCTCATTAACTGCTGCTTGCCTATCAACTAGGCCCAGCAACATGCTTTAAAGTCTTAAATAATCCGCATGCCAACCAACGTGCCGCTCAACCACAGCGTACCGCTCCTGAATCAACGATGCGTATGCTGCGGAAATATTGACAAAGTTTTATGGTCCAAGCATTCCATCAGCACTTTAAGCTACATTTGTTGATTCTATGTGGGTCAGACAAGATTCGCCAAGATTTTCCCCTTTGCCCTTGCCAACCAGGAAAAAAAAACAAGAACTCTGAAACTTGTCCCAGCTGCCAGTTTTTCTTCTTCTTATTCACTGGCTAGCAGCAAATTGAAATTCAGTCGCCGCTGAATTATTGATTAAAGAGGCAAAAAAACAAATTGTAAAAGTTCACTTAAGTTAAGTGTGTTAAGCTTGTTAATACCATGTGTATCTTTTACCAAAACCAAAAACTAATAATTGATTGTCTTGTTTGTGTGTAAAATCTTCAAAAAAAGTTTTTTCGGTTAGTTTTGAAGCATTAAAAACTTTCTTAATGAAAAGAAAAATAACATAAAATATTCAATGCTTTAAAATTGTTATTTATATGGTAATCGAATCTTTTTAAAATAAATAATAAATTATTTACTAACTAAACGAATATAATTCTGTTTAAATTCGCATAAATCGAACTAAAACTAGCTTACTTATTTAGACTAATTTGAAAATATTTTATAAGGGAAACGTACGTTTTCTACAAAAATAAAGACAAAATGCCAAAACCTTACCATTATTATGTATTATATACTTTTTAATGAGAAATTCTGTTAATAGAGCATTGAGTACAAACAAAGTTTTTGCCAATTATTACCTGTATTTGGGAATTTACTTTTTATATTCTTTCAATTTTATATGACTTAAGCTGGAATGAACACCAATTTTATTAAATTGAAAGCTTCGGGTTTGATTAAACCTTTTTGGTTGTGGCTTAAGTTGGGAGTGTGTATTTACGGGTTTCATTTTCATTTCTTGTTTCTTATTAAGCAATAGGGTCCAAGGTTGAATTGGCCAAAATGAAATGTGGATGAGAAAAGTTTAAGGCAAGGCAAGGGCAGACAAAAACCAAAGCAAACAAAACAAGCAAATAAGCAAAGTTCAAAGTTCAAAAGATGCCACGGACAACCAAAAAGTAGGCAAGAAAGTTAAAACAAAAGCATAAATAATTAAAATTTATGTCAATAAATGCAGGAAGACTCGCGAAAAAAAGGGCATACAATATGTTTGCTTAATATGCAAACAAACTTTCTTTGGCAAATGTTCACACAATTTTAATTGCTTATGGTTGAACCGACAAACAGACGTCAAAAGAATGGTGAAATAAGAATAAAATCAAAAACTTATAAATAACAATTGCCAGCTAATCTCAGTTCAGATAATGATGCTGGTCTAGCAATGGACCACACTGCGTATGCTTGATATATGTTTATTTATATTTATGTATATTTTTATAGCGCAATGACGACATTGGCGACAGGTCGTGAGTTTTTCCAATTAAATGTTAAGCACTCAGTCCAATGCTTGTATAAATAATCAGACTATTTTTAGATGTCTCCTGTCTGCAGTGTTAAAAACTATTTTTTTCTTTTGCCGCAGAAGCAACAGTTTTGTTTATTTATGAGTACGTTTGTTAAATGCTATTTGCTGGGCAAAAGCGCAAAAGTCAATTGCGAATTATTTGAACTTGACTTCATTTCCGTTTCCGTGCTGTAAAAACAACGGAAAACGTTCAACGGCTACTCTAAACAATATCCACAAGTGGAATTACAAACCCTCCACGGCCCATTGCCTAAAAGGCGTAAATAGTATAGCATCCCTCTTACGGCAGCAGACCAAACGCATTGAATCCATTTTCGCTTGACTTCATTTGTGTGTGTTTTATTTTCCGGGTTCATTTGCTTCTAATTTTATACCCTAACAGCTGAGGGTATTGGGCTTTTTTGAATCTAAAGCTATTATAATTTGGAAACAAGCTGAAACAGGGTATTTAATATTCTACTATAAAACTTAGTTTCTTGCTTGTTTATTGTGCTAGCAGTTTCGGCCATTGCCAATGCCATTGCCACTGCTGCGGAATTTGGCCTTTTGTTACGTTTTAATGTTGATTTATGTGAAAATAATCCGAACGCGTTTAGCATCGAATGCTTGGGCCTAAGCTTAAGCTTGCTCTTTAGACAGTCTGCGCTTGAAATGTGTTCTCTCTGCCGGCTGCAAATCAAAATTTACTCAACAAACAACACTTGGCGGGCAATGTTGAAGCGGTTAACTTGCTGTTTATGTTGGCCAACTAAACTGCTTAAAAACTGTGATGGAGTATTTATTTGTCTCCAGATTTTTTTTTACACACAAATACAAATGTTCCTTTACTTAAACGATATTTACTTCCTGTCTTCACTTTCTTCATAGCTATAATCTTACGCAATGAACCAGTTTAATTGTAATTACACAAAATTGTCTTTGCATCCGCGGAGCATTCATTAAATTTGTAGCTGAGTCGAATTTAATTTTCTTAAGTAAAATGCTATGTTGTGTTGTGACCATTGCCAAAAGCACAAAATTTTATTAATTAAAAAATTTTAGCTGCCTTGGGGACTGTTGGTGGGAAGACTGGGCCCTAAGAACAGAACCGCCTTGGACCACAACTGCTGTAAAAATAAACCAACACGCCATGCAGCGGGAATGTGTGAAAAAAAAAACAAAATAAACAGCAAATCGCGGCACAGCATCCCAATGCTCGAGACTGCCAACTAGTAGCACGCCTGGAAAGTCTCAAACGCTGACGCAGCGTAACTATTTCTGTACACTTTTCCACCTGTTCAATGTGTGCCGAAGCACAAGGCATAAAAATAGACTCAACCCAGCGAACAATTTCTTCGACGTTCTGTTTTCGCGATTGTTATCGAAACTGTATCCGCTCTAGCAGTAAAAGTTATCGCATTTGCGTGATGTCAGCGTCTGCGTTAGACAAGGTCACACAGTCAACGCTTTTTCTCGCCTTTTTTGTTTTTGTTTTTACGTTTCTTACAATGCTTTCACATTTGTGGTTGTTTTTCTTCTCCGCCTTAGTCAAATATTATTGTCTTGTTATCTGTGTTGTTATTTATGAATAAAATATTACCTTTTACTAAGGGTCTGCAGCTCTGTGTGTGCGTCTGTGTCAGCATTCCGAGTAATCAAAATCTGCCTTCCAGACATGATTTGGAAATGGTCTTGTATTTAATACACTTTCTTTATGGGAGTGTACACATAATAGCAAAATAATTTAACTAAACCCCTTAATGAACCTATTTTTTTTTAGAAAGTGCTCTACTTATTCACCTTTATTATTAATTGTGTTTAAAAGTATTTAAGAGCATTCCAGCAACACATTTTACCGCATTCCTTCTTGTTTGTTAAAACATAATTTGGGCATAATTTAAACTTTTGGTAGGCGAGCCGCCTAAGGCGTTTTTCAATAACGCAAATGCTTATAAATTAAATTAATTGCCCGTTCATTAGAAATGGTTTTGGCCTTGCGCGTTTGTAAAGTTGTTTACCATTTTTAGATTATGGCAAATCCCAATGGCATGTGTCAAGCATTAAAATCTGTCAAATTTGCTTGCAATAATTAGGTTTTGAAAACTTTCAGTAGCTGTAATTGATGAAAGTAATTTACCGAAAAGCATTACAATTTTTTATTTATTTGTGTTTACGTCATTTTGGTTCGCATCCTCCGTATCTAGGGATATATCTGATAACGAGGGTAGCTCAAAATTTTTTAAAAATTCCATTTTAGCTTTAATGGTATCACCTTTTGGTGTCTTAAGCAACGCATCCTCTTCCTCATCAACATCATCATCTTCCTCGACGAAAAACAATTCCATTTCATCTGGGTCATCATATTCTGAATTCATTTGGCCACTTTGAGATTTAGTTGAACTTTTCGCAATATCTTCCAAAGAAGTTTCCGACTCCCCAGTCTTAAAACGAATATCACGTGCTCGCTTTAGACGAGCTCTACGTTCTGCTTTCTCCAAGTCTTCAGTTTGGAATTCCTTTTCGCATGAAACTGGCTCACCTTCAGTTGTTTCAAACATGTCTGACATTGAGGGTATTTGGAAATGTTTTAGGAATTCCATTTTGGCCTTGATTGTATCGCCTTTTGATGTCTCAAGCATATTCTCCACTTCCTCTTCCTCGTCATCATCATCATAATCATCGTCTTCTTCGAGAAGCAACTCTATTTCATCTGCTTCATCAAGGTATTTTGATTTAATTTGACGTGTCCGAATCGATGACGTATCATCGGTGGCTATACTATACTGAAAGTCTTTACTTTCCTTTATTGTATCGTTTTCTTTCACAGAAGTTTCAGAATCCATAGCACGCTCTCTTTTGAAACAAACCTTTTGAGCTGTGCTCTTTGAGTCGTCCCGTAGGTATTCCCTTTTACTTGGAATTTGCTGATCAAGTAGATTTTGATTTAGAGGATCTATTATCGATTCCTCATCGCTATTAATATCCTGTTCAAATGGCGAAATTTCCGAATCAGACTCGGATGCAACTGCATTTTTTTGCTTCTTAGTTTGAGAGTCCATTTTTATTGTATGTACTGTGTATCTTTTTTGTATGTTTGTTTATAGTCTGTGCTAATTTATTTAAATGAGAAATGAATATGTGAACTACTTAATAACAACATTCTCATGGAAAACAAGTTTTGAAAACGTTACAGGAGTTTTTTTTTTTGAATTTCATAAATAAATAATTATGTTCACCAACTCTTAAAACTAAGTTCAATTTTCATGACTCAACTAAGGAACTAATGTTTAAGTTTTCATCACTTTCTCACACTGCGCATTGCATCATTTTAAATTCACTTAACACTCATCGGAAATCTTTCGGAATGTTAATTATAAGCGTGATCCAATGCATTTCGATACCGAATGGAAACTACAGGCAACAACAAACAAGCGCCCCAAAAATGTGCAACAAGACAGCTGCTCAAAAGTCTGAAATATTGTGGATAAGTGGAAATTTTTCTGATGAACAATTAATGTATATACGTTAATGCGATGAATGTAAGGATAAACAAAATATCACTATAAAGAAGAAGCAATATTCACAAGACATATGTGTGAAAAATTGTTGAAATTGATTTGGTAAGTTTTTAGGATGGTCTGGTCTAAAATTAAAACGCACGACTCATGCGAGATGGCGACGCTCAAAGTCGGAAAAGTGAGAAATAAATTGTTGCTCACACTCGCACACACACTGGCCCACTCGCACACACACACACACATTGTTACCTGACAGATTCGTACAGCCTACGCCCACGCCTTGGCCAAAAAGACTCTCACACAGCACAGAAGCGTTTATATAGAAGACTCCGAATTCGTATATATTTTTGGAAAATTCTTGATTCTTTTTGTGCATTGGTATGCGTGTGTGCGATCATCTCTTGCTCTCGCGCTTTAAAAGCCGCATACGCCCTGTGGCCAGACATCAGTGAAGGCTTGCATTAGCTTTGGTGAAGATCTTATTAACCGACTACTCTCCCCATCCAAATCAAATCCACAAACATGTCTCTAGAACGTGCTGTTCGTGCCAAGGTGAATAAAAGTGAAATAAAACTAAACGAAAAATACAAAAGATATGAGAAAAACTCAATTGAAAAGTGCACAAAAAAAGTGTAAAGAGATGTAATAAAAGTTTTGTTTTTTTGGCTATAGATTGCCGGCAAACGCAATCCCGAGATGGACAAGGAGGCCCAGGAATGGATTGAGGCCATTCTCGGTGAGAAATTCCCCGCTGGTCAGGCATACGAGGATGTACTTAAGGACGGTCAAGTGCTCTGCAATCTGATCAACAAACTGTCACCCGATGCTGTGCCCAAGATCAACTCATCCGGTGGACAATTCAAGTTCATGGAGAACATCAACAACTTCCAGAAGGCACTGAAGGCCTACGGTGTGCCCGATATTGATGTCTTCCAGACTGTTGATCTGTATGAGAAGAAGGATATTGCCAATGTGACCAACACCATCTTCGCCCTGGGTCGCGCTGTAAGTTTACATTAAATTATTAAAATTGAAAAAAAAAACTGAATAACTAATCAATTGATCAATGTGTCATTTCTTGCAGACCTACAAGCACGCCGACTTCAACGGTCCCTTCCTGGGCCCCAAGCCCGCCGACGAGTGCAAGCGCGACTTCAGCGAGGAGCAGCTGAAGGCTGGACAGACCATTGTCGGCCTGCAGGCCGGTTCCAACAAGGGTGCCACCCAGGCTGGCCAAAACATTGGCGCTGGCCGCAAGATCTTGCTTGGCAAGTAAATGCACACGGCTTGCTATCTGAAGCAGTTGCAACATTTGTCTAATTAGTTTTTGTTTTAAAAATTATGTCTATCGTTTAATTGTTAAGTTTACAAACCAAACATTAAACCACAAAAATATTCCTCACACCAAAAAACACTCACAAAACAAAATCAAAAACACAATAAGAAAAATACACACAAATGCACAAAACACAAAGGCTAATTAGAATGCGCCTTATATTAAGTATACGCCTAAGTTTATCTATACAAATAAAGAGATGATGATAATGTGGAGAAAACTGAAAACAAGACCGAGAACTGATTAAAGAAAGCCACAACGCTTTATGGCCAAGTCAATATCAAATTCAATATCAATTCCAGCAAACGACGCATTTCTAAACACATCTATTTAATAACATTTAGATACGAAAAACTTTGTGCTGTCCTGTGTTGTGCCCGTTGCGTTTTGTGTGGGTGTATCTTTTTATTTATTCATCTGTCTATCTATTTGCGTGCTTGTTTTATACATTCATACGTGTGCACATAGATATTATATACGCTATACGTATGCCTGATCTAAATACGGCTGGCACATCTATAAGTAAGATATATGTAGCTTCGTGAATATTGTTGAAAAACATAAACAGTCTGTTTTTACAAGTGTGTGCAAAAAAATTCCATTCAAGCGTGCTGAGGTCATTGCAGACAGCTACTTATGTTCCAAACGCTTTTTAGCTGCTTAGTGGAACTACGGTAAACTGAATTGCTTCAGTATATATATTTTCTTGGCATGCATTATGCAGGTGTGATATGACATTGAAAACATGCTTGAAATATCTAAGACGTTTTCTGAATTTTACGCCCCCATTTAATTTGAATGCAGCTGGCTTTTGCCTCCTCAATTTATGTGTAAGAATTTTTCGTGTTACACATTGTTGGCTTATAGCAGAAATGAAATATGTACTCCATTAGTATTTGCTAATTGCAAGCGTGACGCTTCTAAATATATATGTTCAATTCGCTACTTTCACCAATTCCAATAGCGAAATATCAACAAAGTGACATACAGTGAGGTAGAATTGAATTTTTTTAAATTAATTTTTTTTTTAAATTTGTATTATCATATTTGGTGAGAATTGTTGCTTATGTTATTTTTTTCAGACATCCTCAGCTGTCAACTATATGACAATTTGTTTATGCTCTTTTGAAGGGTATGCCAAATAATTTGCTGAGTAATACAATAATGCTTGAATCTAAATATAGAAGTAATAATATTATAATAATTTAGCGTGTGCCAGCAGTTTGGATTTGTTTATAATTGAACAATTTTCGCAATTGTTTACAAAAATTTAAGGCAAAAACCTATACAACTATATGCACACATATTTAAATTATATATATAATAATTATGATCGTATATTTAATTTGAAGACGGAGAAAACTTAAAGAATTAACAAAAACAATCATAAAGTATCAAACTTGACACTGAAAATGTGCAAATATATACGTATAATGCTTGCTCATTAAAACATTTTCTGTCATTTTCATGGCAATTATGTATGCATATATAAAGCATGCATGTAGGTATTGGTTTGATATATAGGAAATCATAATTTTGCTCTCTATTTTGTCATTTTAAACAGATTTATTTTGGTTTATGAATGTTCAAGTTTGGCTAAATTGCACAATATATATGAAATATGTTTGTGTTTTGTGATATTCGAAATATTTGTAATCATAGCAAGAACAACATTGTTTTTAACAAGTTCTTAAGTTGTTTATTTTTTTGTTGCGTGTTTCTTTAGGTACAACGTGTTTCTAAATCTGTAATGCGTTGTGTGATACGTTTAAATGCCTCTTTCAGCTCCTTTACAACGGCCTTGTTAGCTTTTACTTTCTGTACCGTGTCATCAAAGTCGTACATTAAACTGGGCATTGATAGAAGACCACCCTGAAAGCTGAGATCTGAGTGCTGTTTTCGTAAGCGATTACGTTCCAGTTTGGCCTGATAGAGGCATTCGCGCAAATAGGTCTGCTTATACTGTCTCTGATCCAATGTATCTTTTGCTATCTTTAATTTGCTTATTAGCGCCAGAGCCTTTTCACGATTGTGCTGCGTCAAATGCAGTTCCGTATGATAGTTATAACGCAATCTCTTCAATTCACTGTTACGTTCTTAGAGAGAGAGAGAGAGAGAGGGGAGAGAGAGAGAGAGAGAGAGAGAGAGAGAGAGAGAGAGAGAGAGAGAGATTTGAAATAAGTAGAAATTGATGGCTGACATTAAAAGTTACCTTCGATCTTCTTATCCAATGTAACAACTTGATTTTGTATGTTTATAAAGTCATCCATACAAATGTCCTCATTGATTTGTTCCAGTTTTGTGATTTTCTACACAAGGTAAATAATAATATTAACCAGATTTCAGATTCTTTTAGTTAATACTTACATCTGTGATGCGTCCCAAAGTGTGCCTTCTAGTAATCAACCAAAGTCGAGTATCACTGATTTCATTGCGTTTCTGGCTCATTAAACGCAGTTCGCGTTCGATGCAACGTTTAAGGAGCTCCGATTTGTTGGTACTCAGTGTTTTTAGCATGACTTCTTCGAAATGTTCTTCAGTATGCATGGAAATGTTTTGTACATGCGAAAGATCCATAAGTACACTGGACATGAGAATAGCGTTCCGCTTCTTTGTCTCCATTGCTTTCTTTTTAGAATGATCCAATTGTTCCAAAGCCTGAAAATATCTAGTTCTTTCTTTCTCTTTAGTACCTGGAGTCAGTTCTGAGAATACTCGAAAGTTTTTCATGCGCTTGTAATAGTCGCTCAATTTCGAATTAAGATATGTGTTCATTTCCTTTGTCATCAAATACTTATCTCTCATATCTATCAAATTCTCGTGCAGCTTATTCTTATCCAATTTATTGCGCATGACATCAGCTGCATTAAAATTTTCTGCTTTAGTGACCACATTGTTCAACAGTTCGAAAATAAAGTCGTTGGCTATTTGGATAACTTCATTTTTAATATGTATGGCTAAGAGCAGTTCCAGATCTTCTTTAGTTTCCGGTTCCGCTATATAGCTTCCCTGGAATTTCACAAACGCCTCAGCATTATATTCTTCGTCTGGCTGCACTTTGACTTCAAGCGCATCAGCATCACTGAAATTTAGAGAATCATCGGACTCGCTTTCGCTTTCGCTTTTCTTTTCCTCGAAATTAATTGTTGTTTCCTTTTTGGGTGCATTGGAGTCAGTGGAACTGCTTGAAATTCTCAATCCGGTTACGGGATCAGCAAAGTGTCCTTGGTCTTTTATCTTACTGACATCGGTTTCTAAAGTCAATGTTTGTTTTGTCTCTATTTGCTTCTGTTCAACTGCGACGTCTTCGGAAATATCGGAAAATGAGGGTACCTCAAAACTGTTTAAGAAATTGGTTTTAGCTGCGATTGCATCGCCTTTGGGTGGCCCTCGATCATCGATATCCTCATCCTCGTCATCTTCGATATCACTATGCAACAAATCATCGATATCGGTTTCTTCATGTACACTGCTTCGCACTGATTCATCGTCCAAGTCCTTTTCTTCTTTTTTCTGTTTATTGTCAAAGGAGTGAACACTTTCAATTATTTGATCATCTTCAAGGAATTCCCATTGCTCCTCCCCCCAAGACTCTAATAACATATTTTCATCGAACTCATCGTTAATCTCTTCATCATTTTCGCCAATCGTGAAACGCTGATTTCTCGCTCTCTTTAAGCGGGCTTTTCGCTCTGCTTTCTCCTGTTCCTCTGTTTGTGGTTCAGTACCCGCAGCAGTCTCACCCTCAGGTTTAGTCAATACAACCGACGACTTTTCCTTGGGCTCAACAGTTTCTTCTTCTGCGCCTTTATTTGCCTCATTTTCGACGACCTCGTCTGCTGCAGATACAGGATTAACATCAAATGTTTCGTCATTGTTTTGATCTACATTTGTTGTTTGTAGTGTTTCAGTGTCCATTAGAGTGTGCGGTTTTGAGCGTGGTGAAGTTTTTTTGTGTTGGGTTATTTTGTGTAATAGTGTGTTGTTGTACCTATGTTTTGTTTTGTAGTGTGTTGGAAGTGAAGTGTCTTTTGACACTTAAATCTAAGGCACATTAATTTAATACACAAGTACTTAATCATAATAATTGAGCGCATGCGGTTACTTAGAGCAAACGTATGGAAAACTGGACAGAAATCATTGCATACTTGCAGGCGAAATCATTAATTCAGAACATGGGCAAATTTGTAGTATTGCCCTTAAAGCGTTCATTTTTTTTTATTGGCTGTGTCAACATTTTACGCCTAAGCAAACTTCGATGCTTTAAACTTGATTGATGGCTTGGCAAAACTTATGACATTGATAAATTTTTAATAAATATGCCTAAAAAAACGCAAGCACACACACACACACACAAATAAAAACGGAAGTAAAATTTGACGAGGCAAATATATATTGTGAGGACATCAGGTGCCAGTTGATTTGCATAAAATGTTGCAGTGCGCGTTGCCCCACTCGAACAACTCGCAATTTACATAAAAATATATGAACTGCATTATTTTTGAACAGTCGCCAGACCGTTTTTTTTTCTAATGCTTAAAGCCTTATCAAATTGAGAAGCGTTTGATTTTTGCTAAAAGGGATGAATATCTAGATATTTGGATACTCTGCACAATTTTACAATTTCAAAGGCGTGAAGGTTTTAAACAGAGCTACAAATGTTTTTGTTATAAAGCAATATTTAATTCAATTTTATATAGCTTTAAGCTCCCACCGCTTTCAAATAACATATGTATGTATGCACCCAATAACCCTTAATGGGACTTTGGGGTGCCTAGGGTGTAAGCAGCAAAGCTATAAAGTGTAAATTCACTTAAATTATGCAGTATGTCATCATCATCATATCAATTCGCATGGATTTGGTTTCAATTCATTTCGTTTCGTATCATTTCGTTTCGTTACTTGGCTTTTTGATGTTTTAAAGTTATACCGCGTTAGCTGAGACTTTAGCATATCCAGTTGGGAATCAAATTCAATCAGTTTGGCTGTATGAAGCCACTTATTTTTGAATAAGCAAAAGAGCTTGAAGGATTTTGGCTCTTAAAGGTGAATAACGCTGCCGAATAAAGCCGTTAAATATTTGCATTTCATTTCGGCCAGCAAACATACTTTGCTTTGACAGTTATTGCTTGAAATCGTCCCTTATAAATTTGTCCAGCTTTTATGCAAAAGAAAGGCGTAAGGGCGCATGTGTCAGTTGAATGCTAAAGGATAAGCGAGGGACGCATAATATGCACGGTTACATTTCGACAAAAATTCGTTAAGATACTACGCCATCTACGAGATACTTTAACAGTTTAGCCGTTAGTCTAGGCTCTTTTTTAAACATACGAATCACGTTGCTGTTTTGCATTTTTTTGTTGAGTCTTTTGCTTATCAGTGCAGTCGGTAGATTAACCTGCCGTTGTGACTTGGCGTGGCTTTAAGCGTTAGCGGGCTTTTTAAGCTATCACTCTATGCATTTAACTTTTATATTTTGATAATTATTTATAAATATATATATTTATTTGACTTGGGCACATAGTCTGTTTGAATTTAATTTTATGTTTGCCTCATTTAATTAAAGTACGTATTTTCATAATTTTTCTTGCCAATTTCATACTGCCTATGAATGTGTGCTCAAGTATTCGTGTCTCGTCTCGATAATCACAAATTGCGCGTTCTGTCAGTTCTGTTGATCTCGGCTGATCTGTGCCTTATCAATTGCGTAGAGAAGCAGCCGCTCAATTTGTATTTGTTATGCAAGTCAAGCTTAAATTTGTACACAGCAAAAAGCTCGCAAAAGTTTTTCGTAAATTGCGCATTCCGAAATTGGAATAGGAATAAACAATTATGCTGCAATAGACGGCATTTGAATACTCTTATTACAAGTACTTTCCCTACAACATAAATTGTTTAATATATATAGAGCAGATTGACTTGAGATTATGAATAAATAAATTGCATTGGATTGGATATTCTAATTGTGTTACATGTTTGTTTTGTGTAAATTGATTTCGCCTTTTAAAAAAGTTATTAAATAATTTCATTTATTTTTAGCTATTCCCTAGTTGAATTTTCTCACAAATAAAATAAAGTGAAGCTAATCATAACAACGTCAAGCATGAAATTCTCGGTAGGGATTATCTTTTTACTGTTCAGTTGAAGCACAATTGCAAATCTATGATGCTTTAATTAAACTGGTATTCAGTGCCAGCTGAGCTGAGTTGAGCTGTTCTGTGCTGTGTTGTGCTCATGTGGCGTCTTTGAAAAAAAAAGTGATAATCAGTAAGGCGACAAGGTTCATAAGAAAGATTAGAAACTAATTCCAGACAGTCGAAGAACACAAGTCGCAGCGCGAGCTACAAAGCAAGTGGGCAGCATAGACATATAAAAGCCAAGAATTAACATTCAAGGATTAAATAATTAAGCATAAACAACTCAGCGAAAATGCATTCGTCCATATATATTTTGGGTTCGGTGGCGCTAATGCTAAATGCAGCATTGGCTCTACCCATCAATGTGGGTGTTGTCCAAGAGACAGCCGAAACTGATGACCAGTTGCTCAAGTTGCTGGGCGGTGATAGTATGGGGACGGATGTAGTGAGCGAGGAACATGATAGAGTGCGTCGCACACCCATCGAAGATCCTTATCGAGATAGCCACAGATGCGGTTATTCACCTCATGCAGATGATCTGGCGCATCAGCTTTCGCAACATAGGTATGCTGGACGTAAGCGTCGAGCAGCTGGTGATGATTCAAATAGCTCATCATCCGAAGAGCAAGGTGAAGCTCAGAAACAAAAGACCAAGCAGGACTCATCTAATAGTTCATCGGAGGAGAAGAAACAGGAAGCTAAACAGGCGGCTAACCAGGCGCCACAAGGCGAGGCACAGCAAGAGCCAGAAGTGGTGGCAAAGCAGGAGCAATTGCAGCCACAGGCCCGTAGAAGGCGAGCAGCTGGTGAAGATTCCGACGGTAATTCATCGGAGGAGGGTAGCCATGAAGACAAGGAGAAACATAAGATAGAAATTATAGACAATAGCTCATCGGAGGAGGATAACCACAAGCATCAGCCAGAGGCCCGTAAATGGCGATTAGCTGGTGAAGATTCCGATGGCCACTCGTCGGAGGAAGATCACAAAAAAGAGATTGGCTCAACAGGGCCAGTCGGAGAGAGTGCACGCCCCAAGCGATCGGCTCTTGAGAACCCGTTTGGGCAAGAACCAACTGAGGAAGACCTCTACACACAGGATTATGCGCAGGGTTACGAAGTGCTCGAAGGCGAATCATGAGACCATCTACGCATTAAGACTAAAATAAATACAGAAAAAGAAAAAAAAGCCCGTATTCTTTATTACTTTTAACTTAACTTTTTTAATTAAGACGTTATAAGCGTTGATGTTTTTGATTGTTGACACAATAGAAATTTTTTATTTTGCTTTTGCTTTTGGATTTCTGCTATCAATTTGAATACGTTTCTTATAGTTTGAAATTAATTTAGAGAAGCGTTTGTTTTTGTAGACTTATAAAGATTATTAATGATATTCACAGTTCGCACATGTGCAAAATTCCAATTAATAATGGTAAACATATGATCTGATTTAGAAATATAACAATAAGAATGATTATGGGTTTAGCCAAAATATTAAGGACAAAAATAGGCCGATTACAAACATACATATATAAAAAATAAAATATTCTTATCTTGCATTTTCGTCTCAATACACTATAATGAAGTATTTAATTTAAGTTGATTAACTCCTTAAATAACGGCCTTTAAAAATTATGCATATTATGCACTCAAAAATTATTTATAACCAATGACTGGATTTCCAACAACAAACGATAGCGTCGATGCCGATGGGGAATTCTTCAGGCAGCTTTTAAATTTAACCTTATGACATCGAACGCCGATAACCGGCACACTTATAAAACAAAAATATTGAGTTCAGGTGAATATAATCAGCGACGTCAGGCGAAAACAACATTTATAAATAAACATTTCAACAATTACGTACTAGCAGAAAATACCTATCCAAGAAAATGTTAGAAAAAACAAATACTTACCACAAATAAAATCAAAAACATTCAGATTCCAACAATGCGTTGTAAGCTAAAAAGAAGAGCGAAAACAAATTACACGCGCCGAATACTTTTCATTAACCTATCCCAATGTTCACCAGAGAAAAACAACATAAAAGACGCGTAAGATACTTGTGCAAGGATAAATGTCTTTCTTTCTCTTTAAGATCTTAAAACAAATGAAATATTTTAAAGAATAATCTTTGCATTATAAATCACATAGGGTTAAAGTACAAAGTCTTAAACTTTAAGAAATAAATAACGCAACAAAAAGTTTCACTTAAAGACATTCTTCCGTCACGTATATACCCTGTCTGTCCCAAGATATAAATAAAAATAATAAAATACAGCATTCGTCGCCGCGTGGCAACTATAAAAAACGCGAATGCACCACAAAGAAAAACTTCTCGAAATTATTTCAACGCTTTTGCCTTCTAGTTTTAGTTGTTCAAGTCGTGTGCCATCGTGTGGAAGCCAAAGAAAATTGTGGAAAAGTGCAAAGCCTCACAAACAAAAACTTGCAACATATACTCCTTTAAACTTTTGCACTTTCAAAAATCTCTATCATAATTAAACATAGTTTGCTTTGGGGCCGCCGCTACAATTTCGGCACAGTTCTAAAGTTCTAATTGAATAGAAAAATAAAAGGAAATTAACTAATTGGTTGAGTGCATTGTGCAATGCGTGAATAATGATTATATAACGCGACGCAGATAAATAATTAAAAATAAAGACAAATTCTAGACAAAACATTTGGAATAACGCATTTCGCAGTCACTTGTAAAAAGCCGGCAAAACAAATAAGAAATTCTTTTTTGTATATGTTGCACGGATTATCTTTTATTCTTGCAGCTGAATTTTGACAGGCGCCGCAAAAGAGCAGAAACTTAAAACAAATCCGACAAAAAATTATTGCAAGTAAACTGTGTAAAAATAAAGAGAGAAAGAGAGCGAGAGAAAGAGATAACGAGAGAGTGAGCGCAAAGGTTTATAAATAAAACGAGCAGCGACGCGAAAAGCGCAACGAGCAAAAGAAACATAAACAAACCAAAGGAAAACAACAAGAACAACAACGATGCCCGAACCACTTGGTTTGCTGTATTCCATGCCAGAGACAAAGAAGAAGGCGCCTATTATTAAGGTATCCTGCGGCATTGGCGATACGGATGGCTTTCCCGCCTTCGATGTGGAATCGGATGTCTATGACTCCAAGGATGATACCAAGTGGGGTTTTCTCATAACCGGCGGCGCAGAGTTTCACATGCCCTTAACCGTCTTTCAGGTACAGAAAAGTGGAAACACACAGAGGGTGAAGGAGAAGTGTGTCTCTTACGCTTTGTTAACTATGCATAAGTTCGTAGGTAGGTGGGTTACCCTTGAGAACTTAAACAACTGCCGCAACATCATCAGCGTCGTCATCGTATTCCCTTTTGGCGTGGCCCAAACTTTACAATTTCCAATCGACAGCTGCAGTTTCCATTTCGTCATTGCGTGCTTTTCTCGCTTTTCTGGTCGCCGGCCAAAAACAACCACAACAGCAAACACATTCGTCTGATTTCGAGTTATTCGGATATGACGAAATCATCGCAGCCAACGAAATGAATATTTCACTTTGCTGGTTCGTTCGATGGGGCGTATGAGCGACAATTGTCGTGTGGTTGGCAAAGACAAAGAGCGCGGCACATGTTCGAAAAGGCTTGCGGATCAAGGGGGGAGCAAAGAGGGCAACGTTGCGTTCTCGTTACAATTGCTTTTAGTCTTGAGCTGAGGGAATGCACAATATTTGGGTTAGCACTGTTTCTGCCTATTGCTTTTAGTTTTGACGTCTGTCTTTCTAGTTTAGTTGCAAAAATATACAAATTGTTACTTTTTTGTGCCACTAAACATGCACTACCTACAAATGGGGCATTCGCAAAGTCTATGACTATATAAAATAAATAAAATATATATATTTTTTTTTAAATTATAAGAAACCTATATAAATGCTATGATTAAAACAATTATTTGCTGACCAGATTTGGACAGCTTGAAAAAATAATAATACACAAAATGATCTATGTTCTTTAGAAAAAGTATTATTATTTTAGGTTTGACTGTAGCAAGCAAACAGTCTCAACAACTGTGGTGGTAGGGTACAACTAAAAGCACAAGCAACAAGTATCGCATTGTGTTTTCGGAGCACACATTCGTTCATACATGCCATCTGTATCATCTGTATCTGTCTGTCATATATTCTATATAGATTTTGAGTAGAAAAATGTATTTAGCTTGACCCAAACTCGAACTACGCAACATTCGCAACAAACAATTGCGCTCTGACTGTTGCCGCGTACGGTGCCGTGTAAAGTGACTTTCTGTGGTAGCTATTATATGGTAATAATAATGATTTGATTGGATGTAATGGTTATGCATTGGTAATAGGTTACACCCAATGGTATAGCTGACAAATCGGGCATACGTCTGGGCGATATCATACTCGAAATAAACGAAGAGGACGCTACGCAGCTGACACTGGCCCAGGCACACGAACGCATTAACGCAACGCCCAAAAAGGTGCAGTTCCTCATGCGCAAGTAGGTTGACCCATTTACCCAAAAATATACATGAATCCAAGGGCTTATGCAATGTTTTTCATACAGCATGGAGGAGGATGATCCCATGGGCATGTACGAGGCCGGCGAGGAAAAGAACATTGTAATGCGTGCGCCCAAGCCAATGCCACCGCCAAAGGGTGAGTTCGGATCGGTTATTGTTAAAGAGCATGTCCAATACTGTTGCAACAACCCCTTACCCAGCTGGCATGAATTGTGTGTCTTGCATCTTGTAGTAACACACACACACATAAAAAAAGAAACGAAAAAACTTTTGTATTTTGTAGACTTCACCCCAACCCCATTGCTTGGCTCGCGTTGTTGGCATCCAATTATGTGGCAAGAGCCGCCTGAGCCGCCCAAGCCCAAGAAAAAGAAAACCAAAACCCAACTCGATGAGGAGGGCAACGAGGTGATCATTGAGTTGAGCGAGGACGAGTCCTCCGACGAAGAGGAGCAGGTGAATGCCAACAATGCCCTTGTCCTCTCTTTATTTTAAATTTCTCTTTATCCTGATAATCCCCCATCCGCAGGAGCTGCCGCATCATCGCATTATACGGAATATTAAGCGCTTCTTTGCGGAGGTCGGCGATAATCAGGAATTGCGCAGCAGCACCATTGAAAACATGTTAATGGCTTTGCCCACTGCATCCAGATCGGCCAAGTGATGGGCTGCATCTTCCTCTTTTCCCCGTTCCATAACCTTAGCATCTCAACAGAAACCTTAACCTTAACCACGAGTGCTTGCATCTTTATCCTTTATCCTTTTTTCTCTGCTTTCAAATTCTTGTACATAAATCTTAAGCACATGTATGTCGCTGTAGTTTTATCTAATATATGTGACGTTTCTCCTATGTGTGTGTTTTTGCAATAAAATCATAACCTTCATAAAACTATAAATCAGAGCATCTTCGTCCAGGCCGCGTGCTGCCGAGTACCATTGAGATGAGATTGCTGGAAATGCAGCGCAAGCTGTCAGCCATAGCTGAAATACCCAAAATATTAACATCAACGCTGGCAACCGTCTCGCAAAGCTTTAGCTCTAAGGAGCTGTTGTTTATGCAGCGCAAATGCTCGTATGATGAAGATGCGCTGGACTATGAGCTAATGGATCAGTTGGATAGCGAGGATGAGAATGAGTTTGAGACTGACAACGAGCAGGAGGAAGATCTAGTGCAGGTGCAGGATGAAGATGATGAGATTGTGAAAGAATTTAAATCAAAGCAGCTAAAGGATTTGATGCCAGAATCCGATTATGCATCAGATGTCAATTATGCGACAAATGAGCTGAGTGATGAGCCAGAGAATGACCAGGATAGGGAAGACAAAGAGGAGGTGGATGAGGATGAAGATGACGAGGAATCCTTATCTACTTCTCACAAGTCAGTTAACTATATAAAACTGCCAGTTGCCGGGGAAATGGGGGCATTAAATATCAGTTTCAGCGACGATGATGCTGTACATGATGGAGATGAGAATGAAAATGAAAATGAGAATGACAGCGATTTCTTGAGCACCACTTATACATGGAATTTGCGAAATGTGCCCAAGCTGCGCATCAATGACACCGAGGGCGTATATGATTTAACGCTCAGCCCGCAGCAGCTGGAGACGCCGCCCCAGAATATCGCTGACACTTCAAAGGTGCGCGTCGCAACGCCAACACCTACGCCGATACTGGAGGCAACGACGACAACAACAGCAGTAGCAGCAGCAACAAAAACAACAACAACACAAGTTGTTTCTGCAATGGAGTCACAGAAGGTAAGAAGCAATCAATGCGATGTCATCTCATTAGGGACACAACATAATATGACATTGTCACATTTTTGCAGCTGCTCTTCAAACTGGATAACCTGGAACGTAGTTGGCCTTGGGCGGATCGTGAGAAAATCATATACAAGTGAGTTCAAACATATTGAAAAAAAAAGTGTGATGAATTCAAAGTAGACTCGCTTTAAGTTTCAATTATTTTTAAAACGCATAGTTATTTAAACATTCTTCTTACTAAACTTATTAACTAAAGAAACTTGTTAAAAAATTAATTTTTACTTTCAATATTTTAATTGTAAGAAATATATTTTTTTCAAGTGCAGTGTCTGGCAATGGCAATGGTTTTGCTAATACATACTTTTTCTTACACACAGGCAATCAACTTGTCATCTGGTTCAGCGTAAGCCGTTGGGAATTGTAGGGCAGCGTATCCAGCTGTTGGCCAAACAGGAGCTGTTGCGTAAGGACAACACGCCAGAGTCTCTCCCAACTCACTCTTAATCGAACCACTCATTTTCACGCTCGTCATTAGTTTTAGGTATTGTGGTTTTGCTGTTGGCAGTCGGCCAACTTTTAATTGAGTTCATTATGCAAATACGTCAGCTGCACACAAACTATTCTTAACATCCCCAAAGAACACACTGGTCGTATGCGCAATTTTACTCTCACTTACATATAGATACACATACAGCACCCTTTTTTTTCGGTAAAGTTTTTTAATTAAAAGCCACTGCCACTAATTTATTGGTATTATATCTACTTCACAATATTATTTGTTAAACTTTTTCCACGTTATTTCGATACTTTATATTAAACGAAATCGTAATTGAAAAAAATAAAATATGTAGAAAAATTGGCTTTTTTGACATGGAACTAATTGTTTTTGTTTATTTTAAAAATATTATTAAAGGAGAGAATCTGTTATAAATATAGTATTTGCACTTTGTCTAACAACATTTGCTCAAGTCTAATATTAAATTCATTCTTACCAGCCAACTTTTCAGGTGTGTGTTTTTAGTAGTTGTAGTTGCAGCTGTACAAGTACTTGAATGGATATCTGTTTGTTTTATTCTAAGGTGTCCAGTTCAGGTTGCCTGAAGTGTTTGCTCGAGTGCAGAATCCTTTTGTGAACTCTGTTCTTAAGTATTTGCACAAAAAAGAAAATGTGTTTTTCATAGCTGCCGGCGCCTAGGACTTGTCAAGCACTTAACTAACACACTCATGCACATAAATCGACTCACTCACCTGGATACCTTAACACACACACGCACATAAACACAACGCGCACACACTCGCAATTAAACAGCTCACTTACTGTTTGCTGCAGCTTTGATGGGTAAAGTTTTTCTTGACTGTGTATAAATTACACACCTCATACTTTATGACCTGCAAGTGCGCGAACAGTTTGCAACATTGAAAAAAATTAAGTCCACAAATTGCAAACAATAACTAAATGGCAAATTTACAGCAAGATTTTTTTAAACAATCATTTCGTTAAAAAAATTGTTGTAAAAAAAGTAACCTATTTTTTAAGGAGTATTTTGTGTTGCGTTTCGTTTTTTCCAGTGCGAACGCGTGTTTTGAGTGGCAATAAAATGGCACTTAACGCATTGCTTTACATGCATAAATCGTGGGGCGCCACAACAGCTGCTCATGCATTTAGCTGCAAAATGCGGCAGGCATGGCATGGCATGACCTGACACAGAATTGGCAACATTATTAAGGCCACATCCACACAAAGAGTGCGGCTGGCTGCGAAATGCCAACGGCAACGTGATAAAACAAAACAAAAGTCAACGTTTGTTCAAATAAGTTTAAATAAATGTCAAACAAAATGTTGACAACAACCCAACACCCACCCCTCAGGCCGAACATTGCCTTACCAACTATTCTTGTTAATGTTGTTGTGGTTACTGTTGCGTTGTCGACAAAATTAGCGTGCCAATAAACAAAGGACCCCGTCAACGGAATTTATCATCCTGCTGCAGGTACAATTTAACGCAGTCTGCTGGACTGTTGAGCGCTTCAAGGATTTCTCATCGCCTTCGCATTTGTATACGCATTCATCAACAGCTGTTGGGGGCACGTCCATTGTTGGTGACGGGTTCATTTTATAACATGGCAACTGATGCGCAAAAGTTGGCTAATTAGCCGACTTTTGGTATCTGCTTAGTACTTAATAATACTTACCTTAACAACAATCTAACGGAATGCGCAAATTAATGCTGTGGCTTTATAAATTGCATAAAGATAATAACCCTAATTAAATTGTTGTTAAAATTACTCTTGAAATGACTGCAAAATACCCAAATATATAAAAAGACAAAAGTTTAGCGTTCACATACATAGATATATATATATTTTTATTTCATATACACTGATATCAAAGCATTCATCTAAAATGGCGAAAACAACATTAAGCGCTTAAAGTTAGGAAATGTTAGAAAGCTCTGCTTACCACATACATATATATATTTGTGTGCATATATTTGTTTATTTTAATATGTTTAGTTGGAGACACATAACACTTAAATACAACAATGATATTTGATATCCACATAAATTCTTAAAAATCATTAAATATGTATATTTTTTATGCCTTTCGCTTTTACAACAATTTTAGTAACTTTAATGCAGCATTGGTATGTTTTTGAAATAAATATGTAATCTTCCAAGTTTGTTTAATTATATAGAAATACACTTTGCTTATTGCACTCTTCTGGGTATATGATAGTTTTTCGGTGTGTCAAATCATATTTTATTAATATGTTTTCTTGTTTTTAATACGTTTTTAACAAGAAATATTGTTAAATTTCATACATATTATTGGATAATGCTGCAGAAAGAAGTTTATATTAAGCCTCTATTAGCTTTTGGGTAAGTGCAAATTTGCATTGATATAAGCATATTTATTTGTATACGCAATAGTTTAACATTTGTGTGGGGCTTTGGGGACTTTTTTTATTTGTTATTTTTTCGTTTGTTTTGGTTGGTGGGCGGCTTGTTTACTTATTTGGTATATAGTTTTTGTTTTTTCTTTGCGTTGTATCTATTTCGGGTGGGCAGCTAGCTTAAAATTGGCTTATGGCTATGAGATTTTGTTACAAGCTTTGTGACTTTGTTCAATGCAGCTGTAGAAGTTGATCTGTATGTCTGTGTCTGTGTTTGTGGGGCAGCTTAAAGTGCCTCATCGGCTATATTATGTTGCTGTTCAGCATTCGCATTTGTATTCATACTGACAATGACAATACCGGTTCCTGTTCCATTTGTTGTTGTTGTTGCTGCAGCTACTTCTGTTGCTGCTGCTGCTGCTGCTGCTTCGGCTGCATCTTCTGCTATTGTCGTCATCAGCATTGGTTTAACTGCCTCCGTTTGCATATTAACTGTCAATGGAAGCTGTGAGTTACCAGCTGCTGTCGCTGTTGCTGCTGTTGCTGCTGCCGTCGTTTCTTCCAAAAGCGGCTGCCGCTGGTGGGCATTGTCCAAGTTTTGGCGGCGCAGGAAGGGCAGTTTGTGTCGCCAACCATCAATTAAGCGGGACGAGCTGCTCGTTGTGGTTGCACTCGAATTGGTGGTGTGAGTTGTCAATGCCATGCTCTGGCTGCGTGACCGCTGTTGATCGCGACGCTGTTCCAGTTGCTGCTGCTGATGGTGTTGATGGTGGTGAGGCGCTGAGGAGGCGCGTCGTTTGGCCGATGAGGACATATCCTTTAGTCATACCTTTTCCTCGCCAGGCACTGGCGGACCGCAGCGCACGAACTACAATCAAAAGAACTGAGAATTTGCTATCATGGTGTGGTTGGCAGGTTGGAAAACAGTGCGTTGCATTTTTCATAAGTTATTTGCACGTGTTTTGTAATTTGTATGTGGTACAACATGGCGTATGCTTAGCATGCAATAAGCCACAATGTTAGTGCAAGTGTGTCAAAGCCAATTATGTGTTTGTATGTGTGTGTGTGAGTATGAGTAGTTTGAGAAGTAGTTTAATATATTTGCATACATTAGCTTGCATTACTCATACGCGCCGTAACCCGTACTGTATATTATTAACTTAAGGAAGGCAAGAAGCATGTGAAGCTCATATGAAATCTTACCGAGACCTGAGTAGCTGTATAGGAATTGGTGCGTGGTCTATTACTAAAACAGAGCGTCCTCCATTTGCGCTTCACTTGCGCAATCACCTCGCCATTGAAGAAGCAAAACAATGTGGCCACGCACAAGCCCTACAAAATAAAATGAATGAGAATAAAAGATAAGTGTAAGAGAATTATTATCAATGAAAGTTGTCGACGCAATTGTGCTTATTAGATTTTGGACGCAGGCTGTGAAACGAACCTTAAGTCTAATGCAATTTTGTTTATTTGCCATTTCTTGCCCGACTCAAACAGTTGTCAATTCATTTTGGTTCCCCCCTAACATTTCTCGGCATCTCGGTATCTCTAATGTATCTTTGTTCGCATAAGTCAGTTGACTGTTATCTGTTCTCTGTTCTCGGTTGTGGCTTGTCTTTAGCCAGTTTAAGTGGGCTTGTCGTTTGGCTTTTGTGTGAGTATTTAATGCATAGTTGTGTACGTGCATGGGGCTGGCTTTTAGAATCCTTATTCACACATTGCTTGCATATAAATGAAATTGGCAAAAAGGCTTCATATGATTGCCAAAGCACACGTTCTAGTTTCAGTTTCTCAACTCAATCAAAGCCACACACACACACATACAAATGTTCAACGTTAACTATATTAGGTACGTTTTGTACGTAGAATATTTATTCAATAAGTTACGGGACTGTTTAACAAACTGTTCCCAAATTGAAACATTGCGAATATCATTTAATTGCAACCAATGTATTATTTACTTTTATTTGCTAATTAACAAAATTATTCAAATAGAACTGTAAATTGTATATCCTAGTATATATGTAGTTGGTGGAAGAGAGAAGAAACAAATTGTTCTTTAATACATACAACTTATCATAAATCATACTACAATATGATTGAATACGTTAGCTTTGTAAACATGCTGATATAACAATATGCATTTATCAAAGTACACTTACTATGATTGTAATATTAGAGTCTTTAAAGTCTAAAATGTTTAAAGCAGCTTTTACAGCCCTTCAATTCACCAAAGATTATATAATTTTATTCCACAGAACACTCATACTTAAGCGAAACTGTCCAACAGAATAGCCTACAAAATGGTCATAGTGTAATTCGCTGTCGGCTCTATGCTTTTGTTTATATTTTATTTATTATGCTTTGTTGCCATGGTTTGTGTGCGTTGTTTGCGCATTTATAAAGATTTTCTTTTGGATTTTGCCTTCTCCCTCTCCTTCTCTCTCTTTCTCTCTCTGTCTTTTATGCAGACGGATTTGACTTGAATAAATCCGGCAGCTAAGCTAAGTTTATGTAGGTTGAATAATATTTAGCTAGTTATTATTCAGCCTGATGTTTGTCATTACTCAACGCTGCCAGCATTAAAGTTACCAAGAAACATCAACACACTGACAGAAGAGGGGAAAGTTTCTTTGTTATAAGCACATACCACACTTACACACTACAACTAGAAGTAGTATTCCGTACTGATTTGCATGACATGCAGTTCTTAACTCTTAGCGAACACATACGATGACTAGCTAATTACTCAGTACTAGCAAGAGAGAGAGAGAGAGAGAGTTGAAGGCAAAAGTGCAAACAGCTTGCAAAACTAATTAGCAAAGTAGACAGTCAAAGTGGCAACAAATGTGCTTTCGTTTTGGACACATTCATTTTATTTTTTAAATTGAATTTAAGGTACATAGGAATACACCAACAAGAAAGAGTGGTTGAGTGGTTTGGGTTTGGATTATTTTCTAAGCTCAAATGTATCTAAGACTTTATTGAAATTCCAGTTTAGACATTTGGTTGGACAAAAAAGGGCAAAGTGATAGAACATGTGTCAGCCAAGTAAATGAAATTAGAATTTTTGGTTTTGTTGTTATGAACTTTGGGTTTTATTGCAAAAACTGTCTAGAGTAATTAAAAGCCAATGCAGTTGATTGCTTGCATTGCTGTCATAATAATGTCATTCATGAGAAATTGCAATGTTTTTATGATTAAACATTTGCTATCCCGTAATTCAAAAACAAAGCTTATTTAATTGCTAAACTTGATGAAATTTTTAAGTATTTTAGTTGTAAGTTTACCAAATCAAACCAAAAAACAAGAAAACTAAAAAAAGTTGATAATATACTTTTTATGACAAGTTGTTAACACAAACAGCTAATGCAAGAACAATAACATGCTGAAGGACTATGCGGCAAATAATAACTACAATTCGCAGTCCTTGTTTTTTAATACAATTATTATAATTATATATATTTTGTTTTGTTTATTTTATGGTGTTTAAAACTTGTTACCAATCTTTCATGAGTCTGCTAACCCTGCAGTTGGCATAATAATTTCAAATTATATTCGTGCCAAGAAATAAGTGCCTCTCGTACCTCTCGTTGTTTGTTGTGGCCAAACTTTGCAATTTGCGCAGCAGCAACACAACACAAACAACAACAAATAAACAATAAAAAGTTGCTGCTTACTGACTTACTGAAAAACAATCGGCAAAAGTATTTTCCTTTTGCATTTGTCACTCGAGTTTTTCGTATTTTTGGCTACCAGCCAAGTTAAGTTATTTTGTTATAAAAAAGAAAAATACCCTTGGGGAAAAGTAATGTCATAATAGGCTATCCATAAAATTTAGTGAACTTTTGGCAAAAAAGGTTAAAGATAGTGTTGACTTGATGGAGACTCAATCAGCTTTTATCGGAGATTTACGTTTTCTCAGTTTAAATTTGACTTTATGTTTGTTTTTTACGATCGTAAAAGATACACTATAGTTAGATCCATTGCGTGTCTGACTATTCCTAAGTCTAGCAAAGCCCTTGAGCTGCTTACAATTTAGTTATTCTTTGTGTCACCCATTGTTGTTACAGCTACAACGTATGTATTTTAAATGCAGCGCACAATGCCACGCCTCCAGGCGACTCAAAAGACATGATAATTTGGAATTTATGTGCAGCACAACAACCGCAGACATTGGAATTTAGTCGTTTCTGACGTTTTCTTTTATATAGTTTCGTATTTTGCATCAAAGAGCAGATGAAAATGAGTTGTAGGTCGATTTGGTTTTATGCGTTTACGCATCTTTGCCCGCCTTTTACTAAAATACTTTTTCTCCAACATTACTTAACTTCACTTTACTTTAGCTGGTACTTTTTCTTTTACTGGCTGTGCATTTCATGCTTGAGTTGTTGACAGAGCTCGGTCAGCTTTGGAATCTCAGCATGCTTTTGTATCCAATTTAATATGCACATTGATGAAAATATCTAAGAAAATACCAAAGTAAGATTTTTGCATTTCGCGTTTATATATTGATTTCACCCCTAGCCTTTCCATAAACTCAGCTTTGACTTGGCCGCAGTTAAATGAGCTGAGAGCTGGCTCAGCTTTGGGGAGCTGCTGAGCATGTGCCTGGCATTTTAATAATTTAGCCCTGAGCGTTACATCAATAATAACAAGATGGTTGATATTTTTCTGTTTTTTTTCTTTTTACAATAAACAAGATCTGACATGATTTTTAGAATATTTGCATAAATTTGGAAAATATCTCTTGATAAAATCAAGCACATTTTAAGCCAATTAAATGTGCATATTTCTCAAACCCCTAAAAAGCAATTGATGTTGTGAACAGATGGACAAGTGGGCAGAAGGTACAGGGAACATAATAAGCGAGTAGATTTAAGTTGTACTTAAAGCAGCCAAGAACATTTACATACATTTCGAACAGTATAAGGTGTTCAACCTGTGCGAGGTCATAAGACAATATTAAAATTTGAGAAAAAACACAGCTAGGGTGGACTAAAAAGTGCCCTATTTTCAAGTTGTGTCAAGAGAATTTCAAGCAAAAAATATGAATATGAGCATTTTAGGTTATTAGAAGAAAGGAACATTTTTGGATTTAACTTTGTAAAAATCACAAGTTTTCAATATATAAAAACATAACAATTTATGGATTAAAAAATAAATAATTCTCATTATGTATGTACCATGCATTTTATATAAAACAAAAACATAATGTAAGATTAAGCTTTGTTGTAAAATCTGAAGTCAATGAAAGTCAAAGTTAAAGCGAAGCCTTACACTTCGTCGCTGTCTTGCTTATATTAAACTTTCCAGCTAACAACAACTAATTCAACGTTGCGCGAGGTATTCGGAATGGAGAACTCAAAAGGAATTACTTACTTGAAATGAGGCCGTAAATGCCGAGATAACTTGGTATGTATACTCCCAGGGATGTTCCTGGGCAGGACGAAATGGCGTTAACATATACTGAAGGCCAAGCAGCGGCACAAGCAGCAGCGTTGCTCTGCAAAAAAAAAAAAAACATCGGGGAATCAGAAAAAGAATTAAAGAGTGACAAAGGGAAAAAGAGAGGTCAGAGGTCTGTGTAATAATACTTAACTGATGTATAATTCGTTGTCGACGAGCGTATCAAAATGCAAGTCAACGCGGCGTATGCGTAATTTAAAATTTAAAATGAAGCAAAATAAAACTTTCGCAAGCAGCGAGGCAAAAGCCAGGATGCGAAACGAATAAAACAAAGCAAAGAAAAACATGTTTATTACGCATACGCCCTGCGGGCACTTGTGCGTACGTGTTTTTTATATGAACGTGTGTCTGTGTGCTTGTGTTAGTATTTGGCCGACCCAAATTACATATTATTATTGAATTGAAAGTCTTTTAAGTTAAGGCACTCGCTGTGTTTTTTTTTTTAGTTAACTCACCGAAATGCCTGCAGGACAGTCCGCGAGGGTCCGCAACTGCCCTGAATGCTGGCCGGAGCATTTAACTTGAGCAGGACAACGCGCACAATATTGCAGAGGAACAGTAAATTGAGGAATATTGAAATGCAAACGGGCACTATCAGAATGTAGTTAAAGTCCGTGTCAGTCATCCAGCAGCTGCAGAAGAGAGAGAGAGAGAGAGAAAGAAAAATAGAGAGAAGTTTTCGCATCTAATGAATTGCAAACGAGCTGGTTTCACAATTGATTTGATTTCCAGTTTGCGAATCATCGTGCATGTGCTTGTGTGTATGCGTATGCACAATCAATTTAGCTCAGCCACACACACGCACACACACGCATACACATGTGATGACATCATGTTTATGCACTCACTGCAGATTCTCTTCCCGGCTACCAGATAGGCCGCGAGCAAGTCCGTAGATGCATATGACAATGGCTGGCGAGCACCAGCCAAAGGCAATCAGCCATTTGACCAGCTTTTTCTCCGATATAAACGCTGCCACCAGCACTGTGTGTAGATAAAAGCCCTCGCATAGCATCCACGAGTAGTTGGTCAGCAGAAAATAGTGCAGTATTATGTGCAGTGCCACGCAATAGCCCTGCAACAAGAACAACAACAATGACAGAAAGCAAAAACAAAAGCCAGTTGAGTTTTGGGTAAGTTAAAGTTTCCAGTTGGGTCCATGGGTGTCTGTTTCTTTTTTTACTTACCGGACTGAGTTGAACAAGCTCCGAGTTTGGCACCACCACCAGATACCAAATGAGCCACAACGAACTGTTTACCGCGAATGAACTAAACAGATTCATGTGCAACGTTATGCGGGCGCATTTTAATGATCTGCAATTGGAGGTATTACAAATACAAACATATTTGTTACTAAAAACCAAGAATTTCATTCAAAATATCTTATAATACAGTTGGCATGGGGTGTATAAATACTACCAGATATTTTTTTAAGTTATTCGTCTACAAAGCTTAGGGTAACCTCGACACAGTCATTATCATTGGTAATCATATTTTTCCTTTGCTTTGCGGTCTTTTGCCAAAACTTATTTCAAATGAAAACTTGTTTATTTGTTTTCGCAAATATTGACATACCATTGGCAGCAACATGTATTTGCATTTCACATGGCAAAAAAGGGAGCGAGAGTCAATCCAACCAAGAGAGGAGCTGACTTTGCCAGGATGTTCGCTGTGCATATATGTATGCATGTGAAAATACTGACCGCACGTGCCTTCAGTTGTTTTTGGTATGAATTTTCTTGCATTTGCCAATTTTTGGCAGTTGGCCAAAGGAAACAAGCTGCATATTAATGAAATCATGTCCGATCGAAGTCAAATTAATGCATGACATGCAAATTGGATGCAACATTTTCATCCGAGTGCATTTTCTCAGAGTTTATATTGCAGTTGGCTAAGCATGTGACTGACAAGTTGTCATTTGCTATGCTCGTTTTGCCTCTGCATTTAAATCAGTTTTAATTAAAAGTCAAACATTAAAGCTTGAATAAGTTGTTCTAAGTGAAGAGAAAAGACAAATGAGAAAACAAATATTAAAAACACAAGATTTAACTGTCTTAATTAAGCTGGCACGCTTACTTTATTGAATGGGAAAACAATCACAATTTTATATATTAACATTGCTCGCTGTTGTGTGTAGACATTTGCTTTAAGCAAATATTAAGGTATTGTTTAGAATCAATTGAGCGTCGTGCTTAATTATCACACAAACGCTAAACAATTGACAGTTGGAGCGATATGTCTAATCGAAAATTCTCATCACATTCCGTGATGCCTTTTTATGTGTCCCTTGCACACAATTTAAAACGCTTTAGCCAATGCTAAGCTGTCTCTGTTTTTATCTGTCTCGCTGCCTGAGCTGATAATAAACAAGCCAAGAGCACTAATTGTGCTGCAGACAAGTGGAAATTAATCGATATCCTGCTGGAAAAGAAGACACACAATCTAACGCTGAGTTGACGTGCAACGCAGTAACGTCAAAAAATAGGGAGGTAAAGTAGACGACGGGATAAGAAAGCAAATATTTTCTCATTTCCGACGTCAAGTGTAGCGGATTAAATGGGCGTAAGCGTAACTAAGAGAGTACAATGAACAGAAATAAGTACAAACACACACGGACACACAGGTTGGCAGTTGATTAAGGGCATTTGGCATCTTTTGTTTAACAATAAAATTTGGCGTCAAGCGCACAGCGGTCATAATGCCAAATGGCTAATGGTGTCTCATTAGCCATGAGTCGTTTTCCATCTGCCAATTTGTGCCACATGCACACAGATGCCACAACGTAACAAGAAAACAAACAGAGAGAGAGAGAGAGAGAGAGCTTAAGAAGAAGATGAAGATGGAACATACGCCAAGGGAAAAAACAAAAGCTCTGTTAATTAAGAATGCAGCTAATTAATGCAGTGTGTATGTGAGAAAATGGATGATTAAAACTTACTTGAAGTAACCCAAGATGGACAGCGAGAGTAGTATGGCCAATAGGGAGATGCTGTAGCCCACCTCATAGATCAAGTTCACATTGTGATTGCGCTGAAAAAATGTAGATAAAATCAAGCATTATTTGCTTGCAATTGAAACTAATTAATGGTTAATGTTAACTTACTGCCAGATCATCTAAATTCACGCAGGTGGTATAATTCGACCAGGTTTTATTGGTCAATGGATGCTTGAACCATTCGCCATCATCGCCACACTCCTTGTGTGCATATCCTGTAAAATTACCAATATTTATAATTGCTTAAATACACTCTCATTATAAACAATTTCCTGCACCGGATGCTATTCATAAATTTATTACCACACTACTTTCATGTGTGTGTGATTATAGAAAATTACAGTTTAATTAAATTTTTGATTAGCAAAGTTAATGCATTTGTTGATTGCTCATACGCCACGTAATCAATTTGACCACAGCTAATTGATAGCAAGCGTTGCTAAATTGCAAATTGCATGCTTACTGCCTCTTAAAAAAAACAACTGCGGCTTTATATAGTTAATACATAATTTGGAGACTTAAACAACATTAAAAATTAACGGTTCGAACATAAATCTTTTACCCAAGCTTGCTTTTGCAGCTTTCCACTTGAAACAGTTTTAACAGCACACAAAACGGTGTGCACATAACAATCATTTAAAAGCAGACCCCAAATAAGCAGGCAAGCCAAACTTTAAATTGAAATTGGCCATAAAAAGAATGAAGAATATACAACATGACATTCCTGAACAAAGTTTTCAAGTGCTTGCAGCATGTGGAATGCTTAAAACGAAGTTGAGTTATGCAATTTTCGTGTTATTGTTAAACTGTTATCGAATTTGCTAAAAAGTACCGATTTGCTAGCGCTTACAGCTCCAGCAACTATTGTTGATTGGAGCAATTTTTTGTCAATGCGGTTGGAAACGAGTTTGGATGTCGTGGCGTGGCTGAGAATTTTACAGGTGACGTTTTCCAAACACGCTCGTTTCATCTGTTTCACTCTTCCGCTCTATATCCCTTTTCTTTTTATCGTTAGTTGGCACGCAGAGTCAAAAAATCACGTATACGCTTGGTGTGTGGCAAATAAGTCGACAGTGAGACAATAAAATGCCAACGTTGTGGTTGCACTCAAAGAAAAAAAATGGTTTCAAGTCTTGTAGAAACAATTAGTATTTGATTAATCTGAACTTTTGGATTTTTTATTTTTTTAAATTTCGTTTCGCTCATTCGATTTTAAATTTAATTTAACAAAAATGGGTTGAAAAACAAAAAAGCAATCAGGTATGAGGCTAAATATAATTGTTATTCTAATTAATAAATTGTTTTGTCTATAATCTTGCAAGGATATTTTCCACTGGGAATCGTATCACCTGTTGACATGACGTTTAGAAATAAATTTCTTTAGTTTACTTATTTACATTTTTTTCTTATTTCTTATTTTTGTGCCGAATTTTTCTTAATAATATAAGTGTAGTTTTGCCAGTGTATGGCTGCTGTTGCTGGCAAGTTTAACCACATCCGGCAAACGGAAGTGCCATAAAAGTTAATAGCGGCGCAGTGTAAAGCATATAATCTTGTATACATGCTACAAGCTGGCGACCCCAAGGCGCGGCAACAGTCTCGCTCTGTCCCAGCCACAGGCGAGCGGTGTAAGCCAAAACGAAAAAAAAACATTCATAAGCTAAATGTAGCAAACGCAACATTTGCTTATTGTTATTCACTCCCACCACATGGCTTCATGTCATATTTCCTATGTTTTTTTCCTTTCCTTCGCTTTTTGGCACAAACAACACACAAAAATGTCATTCAACTCTTGTGTGGGGGTGTGGCATGGGGAATGCCTTGTTTCATGCACAATTGACATGCTACATGATTTATGCCATAAATTGCCTCACAACACTTAATTATGATTATTTTATGGCCATCGCTTTGCTTGTCTATCAATTTTTTGGGTAGCTTTGTAAGTATATCTCTTTATTTTTGTTTTTCTTGCATAAACAATTGCATTCCGTTTGCATAATTGACGCAAAGAGTCCGCAAGCCAACAACAGTTAGGTTCGCTTGTTTAATTTATGAAGTTGCTTCTCAATATTGGAGTTACTATAATAATTTTCCATACTCGAAATATGTGCAGTTAATTAGAAGGAGCGGAAGCACTTGTGATAATTTTGCGGTTTTTGTTCATAACACAGGCGAAGTTTTTGTTGTTGTTTTATAAAAATGATTTATTTTTGAGCTGGGAACATTAAGTGATAAGCTTGTTATTGGTAGATAAATAAATTATGCAAGCGGCAAATGCAATTAATCATAGACAGCATAAAATAAAAGAGTTGGTTAAAAGAGTTGAAAGCTTTGAAGGTATCTTTTAAATTGAAACATTTTATTTATGAATACTAAAATGTTCGAAATTAGTTTTCGCTAAAGCAAATTTTAAACATTTGCTAAAATACTTTAATATTAAAGTCGAATTAGTCGGATATATTTTAATTGATTTCTCAGAAGTGTTTTGGAGCAGCATTTTGCTTCAATAACTTTCAAGTACTTAAACTTAATACCAAATTAATGTAGTATTCAAGTGGTACGTTCAGATAATATTATTAGCTGTGTTGCCAAGCGACCACTTGACATTGTGTGGGAGAAGCTTTTGTCCATAGCATATTGTTCTACAAACTTGGCTAACAAACTTGTACAATTTATTTGTAGACACTTCGAAAAGTTTGAACAGTGCTTGGCTATGCTTTCTTGTTGGTTTTTAATAATACATAATTCGCAACAAAACTTCAGTTATTGATTTCCAACCAATTGGAAAAGCAAGCCGCAGAAGCTACGTCAGCTTAAAGGATCTCAACTACACAGGTATATACATATGTACATAGGTATATTTATGAGGTAGATGGGGCAAAAAAAAAAAACAATAGCAAATAAGCAGCTGTTGCAAAGGCGTGGAAAAGCTGCTGCTTTATGCCTGAGCACACACAAATACACCATATGTGTGTATACTTAAAATCAAAGCTGAGGCTAAAATGATAAAAAAATTGATTTGCCAGCGGTTTTTTTAATAAGCGAGGCGAAAAATGTGGCACGTTTAAAATACACAAGCCTAACAACACAGAAGCTGCGGAAACGTGGCCTAAGAGTTGCTTTTACACTAGAGGATGCGGCCAATTAGCAAACCCCACCTGGTTTGCGGTTTATTTTTTATGCATGTGTGCATTTATATGTGTGTATTAAGCCTGTGGTGCTTTGGGTCTGTGAACCTTCATTAGCCAGGGCATGCAACATTTCCGTTTCCGTTTTAATCTTGTATGCCTGACATTTGACTGCGTCACATATTTCGTATATAATAAATTCAATTTTATACAGATATTTGGTTATTTGGTTTTGGATTCTTGATTCGCTATGTTTGAGTTCCAGCATCCGAGTGAAGCAAAAAATGGCCAAAAGCGGATGTTGTCCATTTTGATGAAATTCAATAAACAACAAAAACAACACTTACGCGTCGGATCAAAGCCAGTGATGAAGCCCGGGCAAAGCTCATAGGCGGAACTGCCAGCGGCGGTGTCGGGCCAACAGAGCCAGCCGTCAAAGGTGCCAGCACAGTAGGAGCCTAAGCGATAAGTTCTTGATTAGGTATATGTATATACAAAGTATTCTGCCAGTTGATTTACCTTCCACCGGATGACTGCCATTCAAACGTACTTCGCATGCGGCACGTAAAGCATCAAAGTCGGGTCCACTTTCGGCAGCAATGCTGCTGCTGCTGCTGCTGCCGCTGCTACTGCTGGTGCCACCGCTGCTGTTGCTGCTTTCAACCATTGCTTGGCTGCTGCATAAAAAAGCCAAACGAAACTTTTCTGCAAAACGAGACAAAAATGTTGTTATTAGTTTTGGCTAGCATTCAATTTGAGAGCATACAAAATGGCTTTTAGTTAGCGCTTAAATCAAGGCAATGCTTTTATATCATACATTCGTTCTACACATATACAAATGTTTGTTTGTGTGTGCTTCTGCTAACGCTTCATTGAACGCGCGCATATTTTTGTGTTTTACAGTTCGTTTGAGCCGCAATTTAATTGGTTTTGCGGACAGTTCACTGGGACCAACAGTTGAAAGCAGTTGTGAATGTGTGTAAGTGAGTGTGTATGGGTGTGTAAGCTTAACTCATGCACAATTCATTCATTTTGTTATTTTAATACGATTTCCATTACACAGCACTGCTGATGGGTCAAGCAATTTAATTTGCTCGCCCAAAAGTATGCAATTAATTTTTATTACAAATTGTTTATGGCAAACAAAATGCTATAAATTATACATAGATCAATGTATTTATATTTGAGCACTGGTAGTAAATGGAAGCACATTAAAATAAATGAGATTCTTGTCAGCAGATTTGGATGAAATAAAAATTGCAAAGAAACCAAGAAAGATTTATCGACAAAGGTCAAAATGTAAAGATGAATATGATTGTTAAAATTCACATATTCACATCGGTATAAGGTCAGGGATTGTGTGCATTATCCAAAACAAATGTACGATTCTTTAAAAGCATACAATCTCATAAAACTAGCCAACAAGCACGTTACACACCCCTTTTTTTACCCAGTGCTAAATAAATATTCGCAACGCACAAGTTTCTCTCGATAAAGTTGAGGTTGCAGCAACAAAAAGCAAAGCAAATCAATGGCCGTAGCAGTCAACAGCAGAGAATACGGAATTTCACGAGCAAAATGTATGTTGCTGCAATCAAGCGTGCCCGAACGATAGAGTTGGCTTAGACTGAGAGCGACTCATTCAAACAGGTACGAATCTGGTATTTTTTACACTTACAACTGAATGAGTGCACACATGAATACACCCACTCACACATTTAGCTGTATGTTCTCTTATCGTTTAGGTAAATTGCAGCGAGCACTTAAAGCAGCAGCGAGAAAATGTGTACAGAAATGAATTGCCGAAAGTGGAAACGAGGGGGAGCTGAATTACAAGATAAGGTGCAAGAGGGGTTGAATAATGGTAAATGCTGTTGCATTTGTGTGCGCAGCACTTGGTATGCATAACACCATAAGCGTTTTACAGCTGTTGTTAATGCTGCATGTTTATAAAGGTATTTATTATGCTTGCAACAAATCGTCAGAAGCTGAAGCTTAAGCAGAATTATTTGGCTAATAACTGGCATTAGCCATAAAAGTGTTGCAAATGTGTTGCGGGGGAGACGATACAGATCTAAATTTAAGCCGGGCAACACTAAAACTTTACGACAAGTTGAAGACACTTAGCGACGCAATGAATGTAGCTAAATTTGTTTTAGGGTTGGCCAAAACGAGCGTTAAGACCAAAAAGGTGTGCTTTTATATGTATACATATATAAAAGTCATTAGGTGTTGTGCCTGTCAATATTAATCTAAAAGTTGAGCTATTGATAGAGGCATACGTTAAATGCCAGCAGAAAATATAGCGTACATAGCATACATTCCGGGGCAAACACTTTGCGAAACGTTTACATGTCCTGGCGTGATGGCAGGGATGTTGGGAGGCGTATCAGTTCGTACTGTGCTAATAAAAATATTTTTACGAGGCCGCATGAAAGGCAATAACAGAAATTAGCAATAAAAAAAACGCCTAGGCGAAAGTGAAGTGCGATGGGGAAGGGAAAAGAAAACTCATCAGCTTGCACATAGCACAAATTGTGTGCGTGATGTCCAGGGAAAGAGAGGGATGTGTGAATGTGTGCTACCATAAAACTTACACGTCGACACATAAAACAGCAAATGTACGTGTATTTCGGTTTGCGTTACATTTGTCGAGCGTCTATTTTTGTATGTGCAACAAACCTCCACCCACACACCATAACACCCACACACCCTCACATTTCCCCTTCAACTTTTTCAGTGCACGTCACATAGTGGAAAACATTGTTAAAAATCTTTTTATGTGGCACACATGGCAAATTGCAGCCCATATTAAAAAGGTAGCGAGGCGCAAAACATTCGTTGGCTTTTCACTTGCATTCATGTGACAGAATCTTTTGACTTTATACAAAACTTGACTTTCCAACAGACGCTCACGTGACGTATGACTAATGAAAATTTACGCATATGACTTTAGTTTCTATGATGTTGATGTGACCATGTAATCTGTGAGTGTGTGTATGTGTGTGTTATTTTCAATGCGTTGGCTGTCAAAACTTTCAACATCAATGTATAGTTTATGGCAAGTCTTTCAAGTACTCGTATATTTTTCTTTTTCATTTGTATAAATAAATCACTCGGCTTTCCAATTTATTGGGCACATAAATCATAATGTCTCGGTCGAGAATTCTTTTCGCGCTCCACCCACTGACTTATGTGTGGATTAAAAAACTAACGAATGCTTCTTAAAATAAACAATAGAGCACTTTTTACGCCTCCATTTAATGCAATTAAAAATAGCACTTATTTCAAGTCTTGTGTGTTTTTCAACAATCATAAAATCTGAGTAGCTGCACGGCCTTGTATTTATACTCATATATTTTGTACATATATATTTTTTTTATTCGTTTCAAAGCTGCTAGCAAAGAGCACAATATGTATTTTTATATACTGTTTATTTTTTTTATGTATTTAATTTCGCTGTGGTATTCAAAGGTTTTTTATGAATTGTATAATGAAATTAGAGTATTAAGACCTCGGCTTACATATTCTTTGCCCACATTTGTTTTCAAACAAGCTTTTATTTAAATGGGTTAAAATAGTGGCAAGATATTTATATTTAAAGCAGTGTCAACACTGGGATTTGACCAGTTAAATTATTACTGAAGCACAATCGTTTATTTTGCGTTATTGTGTTTGTTTTCGAGAATATTTTAGCATTTGTACACAGGATTTGAGCAAAAGGATTTTTGGTTGAGCTCGACAAAAAAATCGGCTGGCATTGTTAACACTTAGCTTAAAAATAAACCATTTGCTGAGTTTGCCGTTTATGCATGGATTAAATCAAGAGATGAGGCAAAAATGAAATTTTAAAAGTTTTAAAACATTTTAAAATCCAACTGTGGACAAGCAAATGATTTGATGTTCTGTTTGACGCCAGCAGTATTTTGCTTAAGAAGGATTTCAATAATTTGAAACCTATTTTTTCTATTGCTGTGTATTTCAGGAATTAAAAGTAACAACAAAATAAGAATATATTTTTTTAAGTTTTTCAGAATTTTAACGATACAAAACACCAAATCTCTGGGAAAAAGTTAACAACATAACGCATACGACCCATTGAACATGCTGAAAAAAGGGAAGGAAATGCTGCTTATCAGTGTGACAGCGGCATATTTATCAAAGCATTTATCATAAAATTTAAACCTACTTTAAATATGAGACAGCTGTCAGCTGTCAAGGCGACGTACATACAGTATAACATCTTGTAAGCGTGCCGTTGATTTATATTTGAAGTGCACACAAAGTAGCCAATATATCACGTCAAATGCGAGCAGTAAATATGGAGACAGCTTCAAATGTTCGCCGCAGGACATGTGTATATCACTGTGCAACAGTCGTTTAGCCCTTCCCACATGTCACAGCAGCAACAGTTACAACAAGAACAAAATGTTCCTTACGTATACACATATGTCCAAATCCCAATGTTTTCGTTGAGCGCGCTTTGAGGCTATTAGCTGATGGGTCAGCAGTGGAATGTTCGTATTTTTATTTTACTTTTGGTTGCTGCTGCAGATTACTCGCACTGGCATTTTATTTATTTAGCACATGTTATCCTTTTACTTGGTTTTTCTTTTGCATTTATTCTGTTGCTTCAGGCTTTTCTTTTGCAATGAATCGGATTTAAAACCCAAATGGAATAATTCATACGGCAGAGACAAGGTGCTTACTAGCTGCTCAAGCAACTCAACGTCGAAGTTTTACCTGCGTGAAAGGTCAGAGCTGCAAACTTAAAGCTGCAACAGTGCAATCTTTCTTGTGCATCGCTTAAAGGCAGTTTGGTAGCGGGATGCTGGGTGCAAGTTGCAGATTACATGGTACAAGCTGCAGGCTACAAGCGGAGTGCAAGCTTGTGGTTTCCTTTGTGCCACATTCTCGCTTTGTGGCTGTCACATTTTACTCTGAGCAGCCGCCTACTTAGTCTGTTCTCTTTTTTTTACACTTTGATACCCAAAGGCCAAAGAGCATATCGTATTTGGTACAAAGTGTAACATTATAGGGGTTGGTTTTCTGTTCATTGTTATTTCTTAGTTTGATAACATAAAGTAACACAAAAGTTAAGCAAAGATATCTAGAAATAACTTAGCCAAAAGTTTTATGCTTTTCTTTAAGCAGAGTAAGAGTGTAAGGCAGTCGTTTAGTTTCCGTTGCAAGATTTTTTGCTCTTTCCTTGCTGCCTACGGTCCGAGAAAAGTAAAAACTCATGTTCTACGTGCCACGGCTGGGGTTTTTTTTATGGCACAAGCCTGTCAACTTGCGGCTTTTTGCTAGGCATTCATTGTTACCCATACGACGTGTGGTGCGGCGGCAGTGGGTGCACGCAAGGTTCATTGCTTCTCGCTTAACTAACCGGCACATTTATAAGATTGGTGTGGGAAGGGTTGCAGCGCTTGCTTTACAAAATGAAATACGTGCCGCTCGTGTTAAATGCGGCAACAATTGCACAATTTGACAAAACATCAAAAGATAGAGAGAAAGTGAAAGTGACATAGAAATTTACATATGTTGCCACACACAAGCTGTGACACATTGTGTCGTTATTTTTTTCCCCCACTACTGGTAATGTGAGCGTTTTTCAGGTTTTGTTTGCTGTGCCTTGCCTGTTTGTTTGTTTGTTCTTTTTAATTGTATCGCAGTTGTAAAGACAACAGTCCTTAAGATACAGATACTGATACGGATACAAATAGGCCGACACATCGGTGGCCTATGAAACAGCTGCTCAACATGCTTGTCCTGGTGCCAGGCATATTAATTACAAAGCTTCACAACAAAAGCATCCTCTCACTTACATCTTTCTTTTATCACATTTCGTTGTTTCTGGTACGTTTTCAAGATTGGCAACATAAGTTTGTGTTTACGCATACTTATTTGTACTTAATGTACTTTGATTTTTGACAACTTATGCTGTCGAGTGGAGAATTTTCCCTTGGGAAATTCTTTTTGATTTTTCTTCTTCTTTTTTTCGATTTGGTGCCTAGATAAAGCTAAGGCCTGCCAAAGCTGCGGCAGCTTAATTTTAAGTACAAATAACATGACAAGAGGATTTTACAAAGTACATAAATAAGAAAGAAATCATTCGCACATAATTCGATTGTTGTTTATGGATGGTTAGTTCGACAAGTGCTTACAAGGTGTAAAATCTAAAAACCTAAAAAACTATTTACCGATGTGTTCTTCGCAGTCTTGTATTGCTACTAAGATGCTTTTAAATTCAATATTGCTTGATGGCATGATCTTAATTAATTTGAAGTTCATAAAAATCAATTCACTTCATAGCTACAATCAATTCTTGACTTGTTGATTTAATTAAGGGTACTCAGTCATTTGTCACTTCCGTTGTTCATACATACACACATATTTCAGACAATTCATTAGAATCATATTATTTGCTTGCCTGCTTGCTGGCTTGTAAGCCACGTGAACTTGGCCACAACCAGCCAAACACATACAAAGCCACACCTCGCTTACTATAAAACACCCAGGCTCAGTAAGCAATTGAAAGAGTGATTCGAACAGCACACGCACTTTTCCGCCTATCAACGATTTTCTGCACGTTTCGTTGAGTTTTGTTTAAAATGTTTTTACAATTGACTTGACTGCGCCATTTGCACGTTAGGCTATTGATGGGGCGGGGAATATGGTTTCAACCACATTGACAGCTGCACTCAACCACACACACACCCACACACACACCCACACACACAGACATATATACAATTGAGGCGTTGACTTAAATTGCTTTATGTCAGTCTCCTCTTCCCACAGTGTGGCTCAAGCGCCACCTTACTCTAACCCAGACCCTGGGCAACCCGTCTGGCCGTCAGCTGGGTTAATGTGCATGAAAGTCTGTTTGATTTTTATTAATATTTATCTTCCATTCATTTGCCTTTCAATTCTCTTTTGCCTTCTTAGACAATTGCTGCTCAATTCATATGGAAATTTACTTTGCTCTTTATTGTCTCGACCTCAAAGGAGGCAGCGAGGAGGTAAGTATCTGCATAATGGAGTGTTATAGCCCCAATAGCTAGACAATAGTCGCTCCCCAGTGTCGTGTTTTTTGCGACCTTTCCACAGCCTTAATTTCCATCGGTATTGAGCTACAAGTAAAAGTTTCAGTTATAAAGTCAAGAAAGTTGTGGCTTTTGTCCAGCTGCGTTTTTGTTTACTTATTGCCGCTTAAGCTTTGCTTCATTGGCTTTTGTCAAATTTCAATTTATTTGTGATTTATGGCAATTTGATTTACTTTAAATTGAGCAAGACACGAGGCACACAATTCGCACGTTCCCAGACAATTAAGGCAATGCATGTGATATAAGTATATCTGTTGGAATTGTATGACTATTAAGTAGCCAATTTGTGAGTTAAGCACATTTGAATGCATTTAATAATTTACAGCTTCAATTTGTTATACATGCATATATGGTTCTGGAATTCGTAATGCTTTTAACAAAATAAGGTGCCAATAAATATAAATAAGAATTCTACGATAAGTCTGCTTAACTTTAACAGATTTTCTCACCTCTTGAATGGCATAACAACTTCATTTAACTTTAGTTTCGTGTAACTAAGAAGACATTTTTCGAAAAAGGTGACCCACGGCTAAGCTTTAGCTTTGGCTGCTTAGAAATTTTCTTGCTTTATGGCAGTACAACTTTTAATTAAAATCAAAAGTTTTGCGTGAAAAGTTGTAGAAAATGCAGGTCGAACAGAAGCTGCAACGAAATCTTAGCTGAATCAATAACAATGCCAAATACAAGGTCAAGAGCTCAGTTCCAAACGTTTCGAGTGAAGCTTAAAATTTAATTAAGCCCATTTATGCTGGCGACATCAGATACAAAAGTAGCTTGTCTAGTCACACAGATACGCTGTCTTTTAGCTTGGCACGTGCTTCAAGTAAAAGTTGAGTGCGCTGCACTTTAATGGTGAAAAACTTTCTTTCTTTCA
Organism: Scaptomyza caliginosa; assembly: GCA_035044725.1. Lineage (NCBI taxonomy): Eukaryota > Metazoa > Arthropoda > Insecta > Diptera > Drosophilidae > Scaptomyza > Scaptomyza caliginosa. The sequence continues at coordinate 852,892 of JAWNNR010000317.1, forward strand.
TTCAAGAGGTCGGCAGCTTTGGCCACAACTTTGGTAAGTGTATTAAGCAAGCCACAAATTACAGTTACTAGTTAATGCTGCTACTGTTGCTGCTGCTGCTTAAGCTGTTAAAGCTGCGGCTAATGAAGTTGCGCTCATTGGCTTAATTAATTCAGTTGTGTGTGAAGTCTAATTTTTGTGTTTTTACGCCCTATGCGCACTAATATTGTTAAAATGGATATCTTTAGTATGTAATAAGGCGTCGGACATACATGAAATGGTTGTTATTCACCATTGAAAACCCATATAAATAAAGTAAAATAATATATTGAAGAATGTTTGACTTCAAAACTTGAACTTTACAAAGGTTATATTCCTCCAAAAAAATAAACTTCATTCGATTTTTGGACCAGTTCTGCAACTTAACAAGAAAATAAGAGCAATAATGTCGCATACTAGGAAACTCCTGTTAAAATATCAAATGGTTTTTTTGGATTCTGAATAAGAAGTTTAAGCTAAGAGCATTCCGACTAATGCTAAGAAAATTCGTTCCTCGTTCCTCGGGTAGAGCCAATTCAATCTAACTGCAATGCAAAGGATGCAAATGCAGCGATTTTCATGCCACTGACAACACCAAAAAGATTTATCTGCATATAAAAACAAACATAAGTATTTGTATACAAGTTTTTAATAGCTAAATAATTATTACAAAGGCTGTACAATTTTTAGTGTATAAATATCAACAGGCATTGCTCATTCAAAATCTTTTTAGTTATGGTTTGTTAACTTTTACTACTCATTCCATTTACATACAGAGCATCTGTTAGTCGTCATACCATATTTACTATTTTTTTTGTTTTATTCTTGCAGGCATTTTTTTTCTTGCTCTGTGTGGACATTTAATTAGTAACTGTGCTTGACAACACAACCAAAAAAACAAAAAAAATGAGGAAAGGAAACAAAATAACATAACAACATAGCATAAATCTGAGTGCAACAACAAACAAATGAGAGCCTTGCCTCTGTCTGTCGTTGTGTCTGTGTGTAACACAAATGTATCTGTCGTATACAATCAGAAGCTCATTACAAGGCATGTATTCGTTATAGTACGTTTGTTCTTTTCTCTTCTGTTCAGTTCTGTTCTGTTCTGTTTTGTGTGCCCTCAACCAGTTGTTGCCCGCTTGTCCAGCGAGTGGAACGCATTATTATGGTGCGCCAGGCATTTGCTGTGGCCTTATCTGATTTGCCTTTTGCCCGTTTGGCCGCTGGCCAATTGAATTCCAGTTTCTTTTGTGCTTTGAACCTTTGCGCTGGCCTGCGCTTCACTATCTCTCAGATACATTCTGATAATTCAGATTGCTCGCAGGGGCTGCCAATTAAAATGACGTTCGCGATTTGGTTGCAAAGATTTCCCGCAGCCCGCTGCTTGTGGCATTGCTGCTGTTCTGGGCTAATTCAATAAGCTTGGAAAATTTATGTGCCATTAAGTGGAATGCCAACTGTGTGGCGGCATTGTAGCAGTCGCAACAATTGATAAATTTAAACTGATTGACTAGCAGACACCCTTTAAAAAGCCAAAGCTATCGATGATAAATCTCATGAGTGGCCCAAATTTTTGAATACCTATACACAGAAAATGTTTAGATGTTAATGTATAAAATAAGATAAAAAGATCGATTTAGTTTTTAACAACCCATCTTGCATATTTAATGTGAACAGAGCAAATAAAGCCCAGCTTCTGCACACACTACACTAAAATTTGGTTAGTTTCAGCTAGTTTCATCTGCTGTGCAACATTGAGCAAATTACGGCTATTAAGCCTGATGCCAAATGCTCTCTTGGTTTCCACCCACAACAATGTTATGTGCATTTCTCAACTCTCCAATTTAGCCAGCAAAAGGAGTTCGTGCCACTGCTTGTCGATAAGCCAGAGCCAGGCAGCAGCTGCATTATATGCTGCATTACTTTGCATATTTCATGTTGCATGCAATAGATGTGGTGTGCTGGCAGTTGCATGCCGCAACCCATCGAACTGGGTTAACTAAATGCAACATTTGAGCAAATGCATAACAAATTTTTCGATTGGTTATTTCTTGAGTCAAAAAAGCTAGCATATGTATGAATAATTGGTTCTTCTGCAGTTTGAAATGGAATTAATTATAATACTTTATAATTTTTAATACTTGAAAGGATTTAAAGTTGAGTTAACTGTATAAAAACTTTTATAGCTATCTTTAACTCGACACCGTGATTGTCGGGAATAATTTATGAAGCTTTCATTATTATTTTCCAATAATTGACTTATTAATTTTGTAGTCACGTTTATAGTTAGTAAAATATAGTCTTTAAACTTCAACAACATTATCGATAGGATAAGTTTTAAGTGGGCTATTCGATCATTTTTCTGGTAATTGACTATGGCTTCAGGATTATAAAGTTTGTAAAAATAATTGGTGTAGAATAAAAGGGTAAAATAGCTTCGACTCCATAAAGCTTGTATCAGAAAGAAACGCTGGGAAAATAACATTATTACACGCCTTACCATACGTCTTCTGCTTAGGATGTAGGGTATTTTCTAGACGAGCATGCCATAAACTGTTTTACTTGGTTTTAATACTGTTTTACTTAGCCTAGTAAAAGTTCTCTGGTGCAAAACTGATTGCTCTGTTCGGACTCATATGCGTAAAAGCATATCCATTAAATATGTATATTTACTACTTACTTACATAAACAGAATTTATTGGCTGTAAATGCTGCTAGACATAAATGTATCGATTAAGATAATAGCTTAGATTTTCCAGGCACTTGCCATGTGTTGTTTATACATATTTATGGCTTATTTCGGTAGCATAAAGTAAAAACAAAATCAATATAAAATGCATTATCCATAAAGGGATTACTTTATTTCTTCTTTAGATTCTTTTTCAGCTACAATGTCCATTTGAAGCTATAAAAAACTTAAATAAACGCCCTCGAGCTGAAAGACTTGCTGCTCGACGCTAACTTGAGATATTTCGCACTGAAACGCCTTATCTGCGGCAAAAGGGTCGGTATAAAAAGAACAAAAAAGGACAAAGGGGAGCTGCTTAGTTGGGGGCGGGACAGGGCTGCTGGCCACCCACTTAAGGCTGGAAAAGGCGTTAACCTGGAAGCGGTTGGCAATGAAATTCTGCCGTTGAGTTATGTTGATGGCGGAATTCGTTTTATAAATTTTTTCCTCAGTCTATGTGTGTATGTTGGGGTTTGGGTGTTTCTTAATTACCTGCAATATTGCAGCCACAAAAGATGCCCAGCATAAAAAAAAAAACAGAAAAAGGAGAGCAACAAAAGACTTTGACAAAATGGCAGCCACAACAACTTTAATTAAGCGTTTTAATTTTCAGTGGCTGGCAACCATTATCGCTGTTGACAGGACTCGAAGAATGCTAGGATTTTGTTGTTGTTTGCTGTTGCCTGTTTAGCTTGGTAGAATAGGGAATAAGCTGGCCACAGTACTTACAGTTATAGCAGGCAATCATTTTGCATAAATTAGGCGTAAGGATATTCATCACAGGACACTTCACTTAATTGCTGCTTATGTATATTTAATCAAAAGTTGGTCGGATTTAACTAAAAGTCACCGAAAACTAAATCTTTGCCCAACTCGCGAACTTAAGTCAAGAGAGCTAATTTTATGCACAAGCACGAATCTCTAACCTATAAGTTAAAGGACCATTTGCACTGTACTCAACGTAAGTTGTTTGTGAGTGTGTGAGTATGCGCAAACTAAAACTGGGCTGGCAAAGCTGATGGCTACTATAAATAACAAGAGTAAACAGCGTACTGATTTGATTGCTGTTGCGTGTACACTGAGAACTTGCAAGGATATCAACAGCATATCAAAAACGGCACAAAAACAAATCTTACAACCTGAACGGTCATTTGCTTCTCATCAAAATGGGTCGTGACTGATAGGCAGTGCAACTATGTGTGGCTGGACGTTTGTGTAAAGCATTTCACAAATGGACATGGACATTGAGTTGAGACACATGCGATACACGACATGGGAAACAATGGTCAACATGGCGTATGAGCATTGTTAGCTGCCAGACGCTTCAGTTGCTCAATTTGCTAAACGCTTTTCACTTGTCTGCTTGTCCGCTTGCCCTTTAAGTATAGTTATGAAACACTTTGCATTATTTATACCCCAATATGTCGGGCCCCAAGATCATTAACTGACATTTTAGTATTTGCTGGCTAGCTATTAGTTACTCTGTGAATATTTAAATAAAGTTTCTATAAGCTGTTTTACGATATGTTTTGCGTTTAAACAAATAAATAGAATTAAATTGATTTTTTTCTCAAATTTAATTATATAAATAAACAAAGTTAGTATTTATTTTAACGCTTGACTACTTGATTTAATGGCTAAAATTTAATTTGATGGCAATGTTTTCACGTTTTTTTTATAGCAAAAGAGTATTTTAAGGCTCGATCAATGTATGTATATATATGATATCATCACAGCAATTTAATATGCCCCTTTGCAGTGTATGATGAAAGCTCTTGAAACATTAATGGCAGCTGTCGCTATCAGTTGTGAGGCTTTAATTTTGTTACTACACACAATAGCCCGGTCAACATTAGAATCCAAATAAAACTCTTAAGAGAGGCAGGAAATGTTGTGCCAAAGTTTTAACATTGCCTGACGTATTTCAACTGCCAAACCATTTTTTGGAGTTTGGAGTTGCTCGACCACTAATTAGAAAGTCTTTAAATAGTTCAACAACAAAAGTTTGGGTCAACGTAAAGAAAAACCCAAAAACAAAACCAATGCAAAGGCGAACATTTTTGGCCACATTGCTTGTTGTCACTTTGCATGATGGATAGATGGTCAAAATTAAATTAGAAATTTCGCCCAGACATTTCACTTTCGCCACTGACATTTTTAATTACGCTTTACATGCACTTTTTTAATTGCACACAACAACTGTATAGGTGCAAGGTGTGGGTGTGTGGATAGATTATGGTGTGGGCCCATCGTTTCTAATGCAATTTTCATGTTGGTTGTCTTTGGTTTGGCTGCCTTTATGCATGCTAAATGCAAAAGAAGCTCTTGCCACAAATGTGTGTGCTTGTGTGTTTATTTATGCCACGCGCCGTTGTGTCTCAATTGGAACAGTGCCACATGTGCCGCCACAAGTCAGCTCTGGCAACACATAAATATTACGCATACGTCAGATTTTGTTGCCAGGTTTGCCAAAACGAAATAGAATAAACCGAAACTAACCTGATTTACGCATTCAAATGCAAAAGAGGAATTAAGAAAACCAAAAACAAAAATCTTGGTAAATTGGTATTGGCTTTCCGATTTCTTCTCCCTTTTTTTTCGGCTCGGTGGGGATTGAGACCATACGGTTTTGGCAGCATTCAAGACAAAAAGTCAATCAGCATATAACAAAAGATGCAAATACGGAACTAAGAACTATTTTGCAGCTTTTTTTCTTCTTTAAGTTAAGGTTAGATTTGTTTACCACTTCACCATTTTTTAGAAATAACCCACATAATCTGACACTTTTAAAGACAAGTCTATTTATAACTAATATAAAGTAAACTTTAAGCTTCCTGGACAAATTTAACGCTTTTAAATTCTTTTCTTTCTTTTTGTTTCTGTTTTTTTTATCGATTGATTGATTGAATAATTGCTTATTTGTACAACATAAGCAAATAAATTTTTTGCCACGTTTACTCTTCATATTTATTAATTTATTTATCACATATTCTAGAAATGCATTTTAATTTCAATGATTTTGGCAAAATTCTTGATTGCTTTTCTGTACAGTTTGTATATTTGTGAATTTAATTATAATGTTTGCATATGTAATAACAATAAAATAATATATGCAATCAAAAAATTCTCTATTTGATTTTGTGAATAAATGTAACAATATTATTACTGCAATTGTGCATGCCACATATATTGCAGCTGTTGTTGTTGTCTTTACAGTTTCTGGAGACTTGCCCAGAAATGAGTAGGAGAAATAAAAGAGAGACTGCGTGGGGATTTCTGTAAACTTGAAATGGCATTTTACTTGATTTTGCTTTTGGCGCTATTTTGATTAGCAGCTGTCAACGACTGCGGCCAAAAATGTCGAATGATGTTTGACGTCTCACTTCCGGTTTGCGGCAAGCGTTTAGAGACTTGATAAGGCCTACAAATTATATGTGTGAATGTGTGTGTGTGTGTGTGTGTGTGTGTGTGTGTCTATAAATATATATCGCACACTCATCGCTTGATGTGCCAATCAACAGCTTTGAGGCGTCAACATATTTAGCAAATGTCTGGCTGTAGCTTAACGCGTTTCATGGCGGTTTCTTCAATTGCAGCTGCTAATAGCAACAAGTGGGCAAAATAAGGGGTGTGTCTTTTTTTGCGGACGAAAAGGTGGCATAGAGTGTAAAGTGCGCTGCTTTGCAATTTGCGGGCTTGATTTATGGGCTTGCCAACCACGACATGTAAAACATTGTTGCGCATTGTGTGTTGCTTGAGAAATTTGCAAATGCTTCCCATTTCCCCTTTATTCATTCTGTTAACATTCGTGTGGTCTTATCTAAAGAGCATATCAATGTTTTGTTGTTAAGTGACGCTGCAAATCATCTTTTCGCATCTGATGCCAAGCAGAAGGTGAGCCAAATGGAAAAGAAAAGATAATATGTAAGGGTATCTTGTTACTTAAAGATACCCATTAAATAAATGAACAAAATAACCAATTTCTTATAATCTTATCTTTATAGAAACAAAGAAAGAAGCTAACAATGTTTGGTGCAAGCCTAAACCGATTTACCATATTGCATTGAGCATGAAATCGTTTCTTATCAACGTTTAATTGTTAGAGGGTACAAAAGAACGGAAATGGGCAGTGGCAACAAAGTGCAAGATCCTACAATGTGGCAACAGGTGTTTGGTGGCAAGCTTACATGTGCTAGTATGCAATCGTGCTTTGGTCAGGCGAGAGGCACACGAGCGTTATTTATGGCCAACTCCGGTCTGGGCCAGGTAGGTGACAGGCAACAGTGCAACTTGGGGCTGCATACTGCTGAACGCGAGCACACATGGCAATTGATTAATGTTGACATCGCGGCGTGAGGCCCAAAGCAAAAGCAAGCTAACAACAAGGAAAGAGAGGGAACGAAAAAAAACCAGTTTACTGACTTTTGGCTTATCAAAAGATGCGGCACGTGTGACGTGCTCAGTGTTTGGCGTTGCGCTTTTAATTTTGTTGTAGTTTGTTGCTGCTGTTAGGTTGTAGGTTGTTTAGGTTTGTGTTTGCTTTGCTGCTTCATTAGCGCTGACAGCCTGCTCAAAAGTGTGCTGTCAGCATCATCCAGCTGCTGTTGTTGTGGTGTTAGTGGCAGGCATCACAGGGATTGTGTCCCGCATTTTCAGTGGCCTGTCAAAGGCACATGCACAACACATCAAACAACAACAGCAACAACAAGATGAAAAATCATCAGGGCAAAGTAATCTCAAAAAGTTGGTTTTGAAACTATTTGCATGCTATGTAAAAAGTCGAGATTAAAATTCACCAACATTCCCCGATGAATTATTGCACCACTTTCATGTTACAAATATAAAGCTTTCATTTGCAAGATAATGGATGTATGGTCAAAAATACTCTGCATTTTGCTTAAATATTACACAAAGTGTTCTTACTTTTCGTGCTGTTCTTAGCTCATATATTACTTTATTTACTGTACATGATTTGTTGTGTTGGGTATTTTTTGTTTTATATATTATAATAAGTATCTTTTCTTCTTAATACCTATCATAAAAAGAAAATTGGAATAAAATAAAGGTTCTAAGAAAGCAGAAATCAATAGTTATTAACTTGTTAATGTAATGACTTCTTAGCTATTTTAACGCGGAACAATGTTCTGATATTAATATTGATCTCTAAACTTTACTAAAAAAATAGTTCATCTCTTTATTTTAACAAAAAACAACTTAAAAATTCGAACTAAAGTGACTAGTTGCAATTCCCATTAGATAGTTCTTTTTATTGCTTTCCCATTGTGTTGTCTGACTGTAAATGCAAGAGATCAGCATTGAGTACTGACGCCTTAGGCAACGGAATGCAGTGACTTAAATCGGGATTGGCTTGGTGTCTATGTGTGCCATTGTTGCTGGCCAATGCTATCAGCTTTAACTTTTGTGGCAAAACAGCTGCTTGGCTTTGAAATGTTGAGCGGGACCAGGCAACTAAGTTGATTGTTTCGTGCTTCGGCCGACACGTAAATGATACTGACAGCGCTGAGCAGGCAAGAAGGCTCAATGAAAAGAGACAGAGACTAAGACGATTGCTGTCCAACCCAGCATCAATATCTGCAACAGCATCAAACGAGACAAAACTTAATTTCTACATTTGCTGACACGATAATAGCAGCAACAAAATAGCGCTGTCAAAGTGAATTCACTGCGAATGTTCGTTGAGTGGGCAAAACTGGTAACAGTAGCCAGAGTAAGAACAAGAGCCTTGGAGTTGCCTTTGGGAATACGGCTCATCTTTGAAGAGAGTGGCAGGAGGAGGCGTGGCAGTGTGCAGTGGGCAGCTTGATATTAAAGTTTGAGGCCTATAGCAGATGAGTAGATGAGGCATCTACGAGTATTCCATTAGACGCTTTTAGTGCTTGTTAAATTCCAATTAACAACTTTTTCCGCCAGTTTGGCTGATTGGCGATTTGCTGCTGATGTCTCTGCCCTTTAAAGGCGTGGCATCTATTCATCTCTCTCTCTCACAGACTGTGCGTTAATTGAACCCGCACACACAGCATTGCGGGCCATGTTAGAGCTAATATTAGTCGTGTAGTTTGTTTAACTGTCGACCATCAGTCAGTTAGTGAGCCGCTCTGTCAGTTTGTCTCTCGTCCACCTGTTTGTCTGTTTGTTTTTATTTGTTTTATCTGCTTGTCACGCAACTGTTGCACGTAGCACGTTGTCCATTTAAATAGTAAACCTGCCTCATCTTTTTTAGGTGAGTCAGTGCGACGCACGCGCGTTTCGTTAGCGTTTTACGCGCGGTTTTTCATCTATTTTTGGCTTGGCAGAGAAACAAAAAAAAAACAAAAACATATACACATTGTAATTTTTAATGACTGCTAATAACAATTAATATTAATTTTGATTTGCGCCTTTTAGCCAGGCTGCCTCAAGCCAACAAAACCAGCTGACCAGCAATGACGAAGACGATTACGACGAGCTGCCCCACCCCTTTAGCAACCCCTCACTTCCAGTTTATCATAATGAAAATTGATTGAAACTGTGCATAGCTCGGCGCACAATTCAATTTCAATTTTCAAACTGGCAGCAAAAACAATTTTAGCGGGCCAAACAGTTTGCCTCTTTATATTGTTTGTTTAGACTTTTTGTTTCTCCTTTTGCAACAGAGCAACAAGGCAAACGAGGAGGACGGGGTGAGGGAGTGGTCAAAAGAAATGTTCGTTTCAACGATTTTGATGGAAAATGCGGTTTTGATGTTTACAACCCAAAATAGATCGCTGTATTGCAATTAATTGAAAACGCTTCGTGCAATAAACATTCATGTATGGCCGATGATTAACCAGTAATGAGTATAATACGCCTCGTGAGCAACAAGTAATTGCTAAAAGATCACATTTGGCTATTGGCCAAAGACAAGATCAACATTTAAATGTTCATTAATGAAGTTCAATGTGCAAAGAAAATCAGCGATAATCAAACAATAAGACAAAAGAAGAGCAGTTCATTATTGGTTTAGGTTCAGTGTTATAAATAAATTTGTATAGTTATTTTATTGGTCCAACAATGTTTACATTCATAACTAAAGCTAAACTTTTAAATATACTTCTATTTGATTAATCTACTTCAACAAGCTTTTTAGTTCAGTTCTTGACACAATAATAATTGGCATTCATAGTTTTGTTTCAGTTACTTTCAATTATTTTCGATTACTATCAATACAAACTAATAACCCAGTCTGTCCAGACATGACTAAACCTGCCCTTAGCTAGAGCACATTTAAGATCGAACAGCTCTTATGCAATCACACACGTACACATGCAGATAACATGGCAATATGATTATTAATCTAAGGCGTATATAAAACTTATATAGAGAGAACTTCTTATCGCAACACTCTCAGTGAATCCAAGTTAATGCTATTCAGTTTGATGTTTGCTTTTGCATTGCAGTCTAAGATCAGCTGACTTAGTTTATTTGCATTTTCAGAAGTCATTGCATTTCCTATGTGATCTACTATATATTGTGCATAGATATTATTTCTTATTATATCTCAAGTCAAGGCATCATCGTCAACCGATTTTGTCAGAATTCTCTGACGATGTTTGCTTAGACTATACGTATATGTAAACATATGATAAATAAATCTAGTCTCTGTCATTATTTACTTATTGCAGCTGCTTTAAAGACCACGTGCACAACAACAACAACAACAAGAAAAGCCACCCACAGAGTCACAAAATGCTAAAATGCAGTCAACGCATTTGGCCAAGACTCATTGTGCTGCCAAGTTTATTGTTTAAACTAAACTGATAAATGGGTAGAAAGCCAACTGATACGTTCACCGCATACAACTAAGTAATATGTACACAGCACAGCAAGCAGGAGGGTGTTGTCGAAAAAGGGGGCTGGTTAAGGGGAGAAGGGGGGATTTTGGCAGCGCCAGTTAAGCGCCTAATGTCAAATAGACAATAAACGGCATGTTGGCTAGCAAATTGTATTTGTTTAAGACTGCGACTGCGGCTCGTTAGGCTCAACTTGTTTTGGCCAACGCTGACAAATGGTTCCAGATACATCATGATCGTGCCACAATGATAAACATTGCCACACACACACACACACAAACTTTATTCACCTAACAGTCGCGTCGCATTGCGTGAAATCATCGTCGATTTTTGCCCAATCATTTATTGTCGCTATTTTGTATACTTTTCCAAATCGATTTCGTTGAGAATTTAAATTTAAACAATTAAATTTAGTCGGCTTGGTCTGACAATAGATTTATGGTTTTGCAACGTGCAACGTTCAACAAAATTCGCTCAAGTGGTGGGCGTGTCAAATGTCCAAAAGGTCGAAAAGTCAAAAAGTTGCCTTTGATTTATGCAGCCAAGATTTGTGGGCCATAAAAATAAAGGACAACCAAATAAAAATACAAAGCCCAAGTGTAAATTTACATTAGCCTAGAAAGGGAACTTTGGGTGCGAAACAAATAAAAAACATAAAACTAGATTTGTAGGCGTGTAAGGTTGCCTTTTCGAGAATAAGAATAAAAAAAAGGCCCAGCTATTTGCGACTTGCATAAGGCACTGAGTTCATCTGGGACCAGATGGTAATTAGTAAGTTTGTTATTTAAAAAAAAAAAACATTTAACTTTGCTAACACATAATTCATAACACATAACTGTTAAAGTTTAAACTTACAGCCCTCCAGTTACTTTTTAGGCAAATCTTTAAATATTTTTATATCTAAATTTCATGGCTGTGCCACGCCCAGTCACTTTATTAACGCCCACATATGCAAAAATGTTTATGAAATATGTTAATCAACTTACTGGAATGCTCGTTAGGTGCAGAAGATTGCAGCTGTGTGTAGGGTTGGCGAGGCTCAATCCTATCCTATCCTATATAGTTCTATATGCTATGCTACTCTGCTATGTGTGTTTATGGGCTGGAGCCTGTGTGCCGTGGTATCCTGACTGCAGCCAGGGCTGAGTATGGCTCGTTGACGTTGTCAGCAGTTAATTGAATTAGTTGTTAATTTATGGCTATGTTTTCACTGGGAATTTAAGCGAATGTGCGAGCCAGAGCGTTGGCTCCTTAACAATGGATGCTGTACTTAGGAGTGAAGATGGCTGGAAGTTTGGGCGGGGTGGTACGCACACACATACACACGTACATACACACGGAGGCATGCCAAGGACGCCGATGCGTCGCCTGGTTTGTAACAATGCCGCTGCGCCGTCGTCTCAAGCGCTCAAGTTGAGAGAGTTGATTAAATGCCTGCCACTTAAATTGGCTTTTAAGCGGCACGCACTGCACCGAAAGGCGATAACAAATCAGCAGCAAGTAGCAAGAAGCAGAAGTGTTCGGTTTTTTTTTATTTTTTAAGTGACACTTGTAGTTATTTATATTCTTTTATTAAGCTAACACTTTTTGTCACTAAGCAGCGAGACAGTGAGTATTATTTTGCTCATTTCATTGCTGGCAATTTGTGTTGATTTTCACTCATTATATACATTATTTGCTTGCATTCACATAAAACACTTAAGTTTGCATTCATTTGACAACGTTTAACACTTGAACTTGTCCCGGTCGCAATTCGTTATTACATCTTTCATTTTGTATTTCAAGTTGCGCGCCACACAAGCAAAAGACGTTTCTATGCTGTGAGCATCCGCGTAGGACGTGTGGAATTCGCGGCAGTTGAACGGCAACTGAGATCCGCACATGCCACAAAAAACGATTCAAAGGCCAAGCAACAATTGCGCCGGCCGGTAGCTGCTTGAGTTTTGTGTGCTTTGTCACATTTCCTACTGGGCTGTAGGTTTTTTATAACAGCGCCATTTTGAGTTTAGCATGAGCATGTTAAGCTTAACAGAGAAGCTTGCGCGCGCTGTTAACATTTTTAAAAACCCACCAACAAAATGTAAACACAGAACAATTTCAGTGTTTGCTTTATTTTTGTACTTAAAACTCTCTTTGTTTTTGTATTGTTCTTTGTCTAAAATGCTAAGCGGCTTTGGCACTTTTCATTTTTCAATGAATTTCTGACTGATTACTGATAAGGCGCTACTATGAGCTATTTTTTTAAATATTGACTTTATCAGTTGTGTGATTTTTGGGTTTATTTTTGGACTGACAAAGTTCGTAAATCAAGAGTAATACCCAAATCATAATCTATGTTTTCTAATTGTACTCTAATTAAAATATAAAACACGCCTCGTGCGGCGCATTATCAATGTTTTATAATGAAATCGAATAAATATTTAAAAAAAAGGGGCGTTTTATGATAGAGCTTTAATAGTATAGTACATTAAAGCTCATTCACAGTAGATGCGCTTTTTATTGACAAAAGACAAATGATTTTTTAATGTGCTGTTTTTCAAGTAGTTTTCTTGTTCACATCGTACAAATTGTAACGCTGTAGACATACTCTGCAGTTGTTTATCTCTTATCAGCGATAAGTTTTGTCAACCAAACTGAAGCTTTGACAGGTGCGCAAATAGTTTGTATCAATAATTGATAGTAGCGATAGTGAAAGAACAAAACCAAAGACATCAACGCAGTTAGATAGCGTGCAAGGGGCTTGTTGCATCAGATTTAAAAGAGTGACAAGATCGATAAAAGATATGTTTGTTTGTTATACAGTTCGAATTACAAATACCCTTAACTTCCCAAATAAACACAAAATCTTGGTTTTCCCACTTTATTTTAAGCACATTTTTTGTTGTTGTGTACGTTTTAAGCTTTTTACTGCACTGTATAGGTAAAAGCAAATCCAGCTTCCTTGGCCTGGTAAAATTCATCGCTGTTGAAAAGCACCAACAGAGGACCAGGGTTGTTGCCTGCGATAAATAAAAAAAGAAGAAGAAGGCGAATGAGAGAGCTTTTTTTGAAAAGCTCTAAGCTGCATACTTACTGCTTATGACCACATCCTTTTGCGTGGCGCCACAGAAGTAAGTGGCACGCTCATTGTTATCCACAAGCTTGGCCTGAGGCACCATTAGAAAATCGGCACTCTCAACCCCGGAGCTGCCACTGCGATAACAGGAACTATCAGTCAACAAAGTGCTGGCCGAAGTCTCGGCGCCCACATGGAAGAAATACGAACGAATGCTGTGAAGAAGAAGTAGTTAAAAGAGTTACAAGTTGAGATATACAAGCGTGGTACTCTTAACCCACATGAGCTCTGAGGTTGTTACTGTGCGCCTGAAGCAGATGGCATAGTTCAAGTGCGAAGGATATATGCCATTGCCATCGTTGTAGTTAAAGGACTTGACCACGCCCTTGCGATCCGGAAAGTATTGCAGGCAGCCGACTGGCGCCACTAGAAAACCATCATTGAACGAGCTGGCGCGCATCTGTGGCTCCATTGCATTCAACTCATCCACAGTCTCAGACAACTCACGCACCGATGCACCGGCAGGACACTCCAGCTGCGTGACCACCATATTCCATTCGGGTGTCGGCAAACTGGCGCTACCAGCACGATTTGCCAGCACAAGACGCAGTTCGATACGGGATACTCCAGCACTGGCATTAAACGGCACATAGATGTGCTGCCAGGTCTCGACGCCGCACAGGCGCAGTTCTCCATTCACATCGAAATAGTCCTGCGTGCACTCGGCTGTCTTCAAACCGGAGCTACCCTCCAGGATTTGGGGCTGTGCCAGAGTCATGGCGAAATCGATGCGTAGCTGGCAAACGTATTTACTATACGCATTGATGTGATATTCGCATTCGCGTGGCGGATTCGTTGGCTGCACCAGCTTGATGTCCTTGGAGGAGGTGGTGGCGCCACAGGTGGGCGTGGCCACAGATGCGGCCTGTACGCCCAGCACAGCTGCTGCCAGAATAACAATTGCAATGTACCCGTTCATTTCAACACTTTTCTTGATGTGTCTTTGGCATTGCTCGTCGGGCCTTCTTTTATAGGTGCTCAGCTGGATCGGTTTTCTTGGCTAATTAGCATTGTCGCATTGTCAGGGCGCCAACGATAAGAAATCGATAAGTTTTATCGCAGCACTGTTTTGCTTTTGGGTTTGAGTTTTTGCAACTGTGCAATTTTATAGACATTTTTCAATTAAATTCATGTAGCTATTTCAACTGACAAGCAGACAAACTCTATAAATAAATACATGTTTGTTCACCATAGCGCGTTGATGTTAAGAGTAGAAAAATAACTTAAAAAAAAGAGTCTTAAAAGTTTTGGTTTTAATTGTGTAGTTTTCGTCAGCAACAAATTCGAATTTGTAGTGAAAAAGTAAACAAAGTAAAAGATAATACAAAAAATGTATTAAAAATGTATATTTAACAGAAATAAACTTGATTTAAATCAAATATGACACATATCATTTATGCAGCTATGAAAAAAGTAAACATTTAACGAGTAAACATTGAAAAGTAGAAAATATTTATAATGGTTTACAGAGTAAATTTATGTTTGACACAGCTTTATTATTATTGTTATTATTTTCTTAAATTTCCCAATTATCGTGCATTTATCTTTCACATTTCTCAATTATTATTATTATTATGCAATTTGATTGCGTTGATAAGCGTTTGATTGATTAAACATTTCTTTTGTCATCTTCACAAATTTGATATCAACCTGTGAAATGTATAGCATACATTCAGTATTCGACATCATCACAAGATGATGATGACAATGTGGGAATAATGGTGACAGCTTTTCTATTCGAGAGAGCAAACATAACCCAGTTACGAGAATTTTTAGTTAGTCGAGCAGAGCACGCAAAAGTGTTTAGCGTTGTTTGCTTTATGTGGTTCAATGACTAGCTGACACTTTGTGAATATATACTTTGAATATTCATTGGCCAGTTGGCCACGCCAGTTGACCGCCCTTTAGATATTCTTCTTAACAAATATTGATTCAAAGTTCTTCTAACATGAAAATCACATCAACGCTGCCGACAAAGCCAACGCTTGCTGCGGCCTCTCTTGCCATCGCAGTCGACGCTGGCGTCATATAAAAGCAGCAGCTCTCGAGATTCGGTTGCTCATAGTTAATGTGAAAGTGTAGGTGGCAGCAGCAAGTGTTAAACAAGAGTTGGAGTAACAGAAAGGATTATGCGATCTATAGTTTGGATTTATTTGCTTGGCATCTGCGCTTGCGCCTCTGCACAAGAAGAGGCTGCGGATGCAAGTGCGTTCGTGCCACTTAATCAAACGGAGGCACAGCCAGATCAAATTGAGCCAATTATTTGGCGGCAGGCACGTCGACGCACAACTATCTCAGATAGCTGCACCACTAATGGCGGTGCCACAGGTACTTGCCTAACGCGCTTCAAGTGCATGCGACAGGGTGGCACAGTTAACGGATATTGTGGCACATACGGCGTTTGCTGTGAAAGTAAGTTGGAGTTGTTGTACCTCTGCCTTGAGTGGATATTTTGTTCTCTGCCTGTTATTGTATTAATGACTGCTATCAACAGTAAGGTTGATAGATTTAATTTGATTCCTCATCCAGAATTCAATTCAATTGTTATTTATCTAACTTTTCAGCTAATATGGCCTGTGGCACGACAACACGATTGAAACGTACTATCATCAAGAATCCACCAACATTTGCCAATAGGCTCTGTCAGTATACAATCGAGGCATACAGTGCGAATGTGCAGCAGCTGCGCATCGATTTCGAGCAGTTCGAGTTGCAAGAGCCAACAGTGAGTGCAACAGATGATCGTTTGCTGGAGTGCCAGGACTACTTTGAGGCAGGCAACTTTAAGGTGTGCGGCATTAATGCCGGTCAACATTTGTACCTGCCCTTCAATGTAGCCGCAGGCATCGATCAGATTACGTTAACATTTTCCATACCATCTGGTTGGGCACAGACCAATTGGCGTCTGATTGTCACCCAGTTGGAGGGACCACAGGCAAGCACAAGACGCAGGACGAACATGCTTGGTGGATTGGCGGGCAGCTCAAATAGTTTGCAGGATCTGCGTGGATTATTTGCATCGCACAATGCGGACTACGAGCTGCTGGCACCTGCTGGCTGTCAACAGTATTACACTGAGCTGAATGGCGACATACGCAGCTTCAACTATCAGCCGACAAGGAGCAGTGTCTATATGCCGGACACTAGCTACACCATTTGCATCAAGTCGACGCCCAGTGCCAGCATGATTGAGTGAGTAGTCCATCTCGTCAGAGCATAGTTTTGCTCAAAGCTGAGTGGTTTGCTTTTACCTTTTTTGCAGATATAGCTTCAGTAGATTCGCCATGTCACAGCAGATTGGTGAGGGCGAGGGCTATGATGAGGCATGCCATTCAACAGTGCATACGCCTGGCAGACAGGAGGATTATCTTTTGATACCACAGTCTATGCTGGCAAGGAATATGGCCTATCAGCCCACATACTACTGTGGCACCAACAACAATTTTGTAGTCTATGGTAAGAACTTGCATCCTTGACCTGCTTTCAATATACACTGTATATATATCGGTTTAATTTTTACTTGTTTTTCTTACTCAGCATCACCGCCCTATATATTGCACTTCTCCAGTGACGAGATGACCATCGATGCCACCCAGGAGACAGGCTTCAGTTTGACTTATCGCCTTCGCACACCAATTCTGTAAAGTGTCAGTCAAGCTGGCCAGTGTTAAGTGGCCATTAGATTAAGCAACAAATTTTAGCCATGTGCATAGAATTTAATAAACTAAACTGAAAACGATTCTCTCGAAACTCAATAGCTTCTCTTTCGACTGCTGCTCTACTCAATTTGCCAACTCACTTGCAAGCCGCATCAGAGCTCAAAGCTGTTGCAATTTGCTAACTTTTCGCCTGCAAATATTTTGGCCAAAAACAGCCAGCTTATGTGGCTGGTTTATCTGTGTATATAATGCTGTGGAAGCAGCAGCAACAAAGGCAAATAAAAGCTTAGCTATTTAATTCTTGAATTTTAGTTAATATTTTGGCATGAACTAACAGCAGAATAGTTAGGGATATCAAAGCAAATATGTTTAAACATATATATGTATATAAAGAAGTCACACTTAACTTGAGATAAATCCAGTTTGGTTGTTCATTGGCTTGTAGATAAGGTGTACAAGGGGTTCATTAGGGTTGTTGTTTCTTTTTAACTTTGAAACATTTAAGTACCTCGGCTTATAGCTTTAAGAGGCATAAATAAAATGAATCAAACTTGTCGAGTTAAACCAAAGGTATGTGTGTGTTAGCCTTGATTAATTAATGTAGCATTCTTCAGTTAGTTAGGTTAGCTGGCAAACTGTTATAATAATAATTATTCTAACATGGTGCCACCGAAAAGTTGCACAAAATAATTGAGAGGTCGAAACATTAGGAATGTGAAGTTGAAAGCAAAAGCAAATGCTGAAACTTGTTGCGGTCAGCGACATGATTATCCTTTTAGTTCTGTAATTAGTGTGATTAAAGTTAAGCAGTTTTTTTTTTTTGCCCAGATTAGGGGGTGTAAATGGCGATGAGACGGGCAAGGGTGGTAGCCATGGGATGCCCCTTTACAAATACACACACACACATGAACACAAATACAAATACAAATACCAATACAAATACTTGTACACAAACACACATGGTATTTACCATGGTATGTAAGCCAGAACGATAACAAATAGTCGAGTTCAGAGAGATGTTTATTTAGTTACGCATTTACCCATTATTATGTTGTTTTTTTTCGGATGGGGGATTTGCTTGTGTACCAAAACTTAGTGGATGCATAAAACGCGCATTTAGCAACATTAAGTTGTTTTGCCCCACCCACAATGGCAGACCTTTCACTTTGACAAGGTGTTAGATTTTAGAGTGCGCCGCTAATTGCCAGCTCTGAGCCAAGTTGATGTTTCTTTCTATCTTTCTTTCTTTTTTTTATACCAATTATTTTCTTTCACTTCGAATTCTTTCACACTTAACGGCAGTAGCTAACAGCACTTTAAACGTGTGTTAATATACGTATATATATATATAGATTGGGTATAAGTCAATCAGCTACTCGCAGCATTGGTCATAATAGATACTCGAATCTTTATGGGCTTAGATATGCGTAGGCGTAGGTGTTTGGTTTTGTTAGGCAAATTGAGTGGGTGGAGTGGAACTGTCAATATTAAAATTTGTTGGGCAGTGAAGTGTGTCTTAGGTGGCATGCGAGATGGATTATGGCTTAACATCTTCGCACCTGAGTCGAATAAAACTGCTACGTGTGAGAATGCCATCAAAGAAAGACTAAGACTTGCACTGAGCTTCACTTCTCTGAAGATACTTTATTTATAATAGTTTTATTCAGATCATCTCTCGATTTATCGATTATAACCAATTGTACTTCAGGCACAAAGACCTACAATATACTTGGTTTTAACACAACCAACCTTTGGACAACCTTTAAAGTACCCTATTTACTATGCTCAATGGACAAGGGGGGCAAGCTGGTATCGGTATCTACACATAAATATTCATGATGGTCGCAACGAAATTTGTTGTTGCAATAATTGTAAAGTTTAAGCGTTGGCTCTGCAACGCAAAATGCAGCTCATAAATTAAGCGGCAGAGAAAACTAAACTTGCAACTTGCAAAAAGGTGCCAAAACAAGGTGCAACAACAAAAATGCAAGGTGAAAAGGATTGTGTGGCAAGAGTGCGACGCAGCTGCAAGGCAAATAACGAAAATGCATTTTAAAACATGGCCAAAAAGGCAAAAAAACAGGGGAGAGGAGAAGAAGAGGCGACAACTTGGCAGTTAGCTCTGCTGGCCACTCGACTCTGTCTTCCTGCTCTCTCTCTCCCCCATTCTCTCTGTATCTCTTCCTTTAACTCTATTTTGCTCTGTGTGTATTTAAGTAATGATTTTGCAAAATATGCGCAAAAGTGCCAACAGCAACAACCGCAATATGGTGCCCCTAAATGGACTGTAAACCGGAAGTGCGAATAGCGTGCAGCTGCGTCAAGGAACCGTAGCAAAGAGCTGGACCCTCGGGTTGCAAGTCTATGTCTATGTTTGTCAAATAAAGTGTGTGACCTAACGTGGCAGGCTTAAATGCAAACACCTCTTAAAGTCTTTTTAGCTTTTTTGGCTAATAAACACACCCACGCACAGACACAGGGTGACTCGAGTTGAATGTATGCTAAATTAAAGCCCCGAACGCATACAATGGCCTGTATTTTTGTGGCTGCTCACACACCGGAAACGGATATTGTAACGAGCATGTAAGGCGACATGCTTGTCTATCCGCCTCCCTTGCGGTGCCTCTCGTCTCTTTTGGGGCCCTGTTGTCTTATCAACATTGTGCTGAAAATGAAACGAAAATATTGCAACTGTCCGCTTGTCATAGTTTGTTGTTGTTTTTAGTTGTTGTTCTTGCCACCCAACTGCCTCGCTGCTTGCCTCTTCTAAAAGGCAAAAGCAATAAAATCGAAATACAATTGCACTCATATCCATCCCATACACACACACACACAAACACATATAGTTTTTATTTTGTTCTCCTTTTTTTTTTTCTTTTTCATCATTTTTGTCTTTTGCTTTTTGGCATATGGCATGCGGCGTGAGAATTTTACGATGGCTGCGAAAACTGAAAACTGCAAAACTGAGGCTCATATTCACTTGGCTGTGTGTGTGTGTGTGTGTGTTTGTGCTACTTGTGCTGGGTGTGCATTTTTGTTGATTTTCATGGCATATTTTACACTGCATGTAAATACACACACACAAATATATGTATAATGTTTATATGTATGTTTGTGTATTGGCAAGAAATAAAATTGAAATGAAATATGCAAACATGAAAAATATGCACCAGCTCGAAATATGTTACGAAAAAATTGCCAACACACAAACACACACACACACATGCATACTTGCATATGCAGGTATACATAGTTGCCTTTTGCAAACACACACACACACACACACACACACACACACACACACACACATACATACAGTTGGATGCTGGAACGCCCACTGGCTGCGATTTATTGCATTATCAATAAAGTGAATAAATTTTGAGGTTATTGTGGCGTGATAACGTCCATTTTTCCACTTTTGTTGTGCTTCGGCGTATATGTATCAGTGTGTGTGTGTGTGTGTGTGTGTGTGTATTTTCCGTGTTGTGTGTGTGCGTGTCGTAATGCTGTGTAAATGGCGCTGTTAATTAAAAAATCGCACCCATGTCCAGTTTTGACTTCTTGCCTTCGGTTTCGGCATGGCAAGCCTTCTCCTTCTGCCAACAACAATTAACTGATTAAGTGTTTAAGCCGACTGGCTTTAAGCCCTGTTACCCACTTGACTCTGGCCGACGTTAAGATACACAAAGAGCTTAACTTATGCGGTATTAAGTAGTATTAAGTTTCAGTAAATTTGTCAAGGTTTGTTAGCTTTAAACATTACCAATTAATAACTGCAATTACTTTGAAAATATGTGACACAAATGATTTAATATTGGCCATTTAAATATGTCGCTAATATTAATTTACAATTATTTTATTTCATGCTTTAAGAAGAAAACGGCTTAAATGTTCTGTAAATATGCATATGCATTAATAAAATTATGAATAAAAAAAAAGCAAATAACATGAAGGTATCAAAGAATTTTTTTTTATCATCAATTTCAAACAGATTAAAAGTATTTTTTTGCATAAAACACAATTTCAAATAAACATAAATTAACATAATTGTATGCAGCATTCAATAACAAATAGCTTTATATGAAACTATAATTTTTTTGCAATATCTTTATTAAAGTTGTCATCAAATATTCTAGTTGAATTTAAAAAAAGACTCTAAGCTTTGAATTAAACTTTAAGTGCTACTAATCCACTCAGCTTTCTCAATCCATATTTGCCTTAGTCATGGCTGGCACATTTCTGTATACACTTTCGTATACCATATTCCGCTGAGCATCAATCATGTGGAACATTTATGCATTTCAAATGATTTGTTCGCTAAATTTTGATTAGCGCTTTGCTTAATTAGCTAACGTTTGTTTTTCTATTCTTGTTGTTGTTTGTTGTTTACCAAGCGGGCAAAATCAATTGATTCTACACATCATTATCCGCATATGAACAATATTATGAGTTTATGTTGACCGCTCATCACTTGCTGCCACTTCTTCAGCCCTCAATCTATTTCATGACTCGATGATTGTTTGAACTATGAAATGGTCATCAATAGAAATTTTAGGGAAATTATGCAAAATGCCGCCGACACAACTCACACGCAATTAAACACACAAACAACACAAATACACACACACACACACATATTTTGACACCTACTATTGAGTCTTGTGTGTTTTGTATGTGTGTGTGTGCGTGTGTGATAACTTGTTTGTTTCTGTTGTATGTGAGTTATAATATGTTAATCGCAGCCGTTTGCATGTTTGCACATTGAATAATTACCGTTATGCATCGACATGCGCCATTGCCTTGCTTTTGTTGTTGCCTTTGTTGTTCTCAATTGATGTGCAGCATGTTCAAAATATGACAACGCACTTAACATTTTAAAGAGTTGCATATCAAATTGGCAAAATGTCGTTCGCAAACTGAAAAAGTTTCAATAATTGTATTACAGAGTTTGATGTTAAGCAAAACCTATAATGAATTCAACAAATTTTCTTATTTTGCTGTGATTTCAATATGTATAAGCAAAAATCCGTTGTACACCATTGCAAACCAAACAAAATTCTTTACATTTTAATCATTTGCATTGTCATTGATTCTTTCCACACACACACACACTTACCTACACTACGCTCATATTTGACAATTCCACTTTTTAAAGGGTGAAGTGTATGACGACATCAGCTAAAAATACCTTTTTTTTCGCATGGTGATGATGCTGATGCTGATGGCAGCTCATTGAAAGAACTCAACCTTCTAACAGATTCAGTCAAAGTCTCATCCCCACGATGCCCCTCATCCCGCACCCAATTGTAGCACACAGCAGGCAGTCAAATGAGCGAACTGTGCGAAGGTTTTAATAAATTTGTAAACAGATTTGTTAATTTCAGCATTAAATTTTGATGAGAATTTGGCCATATTGTCTGTGCCACGAAGCATCATCATGCCAAGCTATCTATGTGTGTATGTGTGTGCGAGTGCGTGTGTGTGTGTGTGTGGAAGAGTGAGTGTGATGGTGTTGGTGTTAAGTATGCGTGTTCAACACAAATAACGATAAAAACACAAAGTTAACTGCAAACTGGGGAAGCTCTGTGCCTGTTTGTCTGTTCTCTGTATGAGTGTGTGTGGTTGTGTGTGTGTGTGTGTGGTTGTGCGTGTATGCTTAATGCCTTGAAGTAAACCAGCAACAGCAATGTGGACAAAAGGCGTATGAATTTAATGAAAATCATTAACAAAGTGTTGCCCACAACTGACAGCAGCTTTAAGCTAGCCAAGGTGAAGCAGACAAGCGTTTACAAGAGGGGACATTCTACATAGCGGAAGAGGGATTGGGGATAGGAATGGAAGGCAGGGAGGTGTACAGGATGGTGGGTGGGTGATGTAACCAAGTTTATGATGAGCCACACGCAAAATTAAGACTACAAATGTTTGTTTGGCTTAAATGAGTTTCAGCTCAGGTCGCTGACAAAAAGTTTTCAACTTTAAAGGCGTTCACACAAAAGGCCAAGACGGAACGTGGCCGAATGTGGGAGGCAGGCGAGGGGCGGCGGTGCTTGCATAATGAATGAACTAAGCCATGGCCCGTGTGCTTTTTATAGCCATGTTAATTATTAGATTGAATTTGAAATGAGCCTTTTTGACTTTTGGCTATCATCTGGGCTATCATAGCCTTCAAATTGAAATGGTCAGCAAATGTCGTTTATGGTCAAAATAGCAAGCAGCGTTGCCAACTTTTGTCAGGCCAAAAACTAATAAGGATAATGCGCGGATTGTTTGCGCGTGTCCTTGCCCCAAGCACATAGCCAGCTAAAAGCATAAAAATATATAGCAAAAATAGCGAGCGCGTTTTTTAATTGCATTCGCAACAGTTTTGTGCTGCGGCTGCAATTAACGCAAGCCTGCACAAAACTGTAGCCCCAGCCTCATTTAATGGCCTCTATTTTGACTTTGTTTAGAAAACAAAAACGCAACAAAGGCAACACTTTCTGATATTATGATGTTAATATGGCATAATGCTTCATTGAATCAACTTGTTATTGAAAAGGGTTATCAACATTTATTTAACTGTCTATGGCAAACTTGTCTATAGCCATAAATAATAACAATGACATATGGAACGTTAGTATTTTAAAATAATAATTACTTTGGTAGTAGTTATTAAATGCAAAAGTAATACACTTGACAACATCTTTTGATTTGTGTTGAGTAAGGAAAATGATTGTTGTAGACAGACTATATTCCCTCTTAAGCTTTGTTTATCCTTTTTCTTATCTTCAGCTTACGCATAGGAAAAACAAAAACACTTTAATCGCTTAAATAAACTGTTCTTAACCTGTAAATAAACCCTTTGAACTATGGATAACCAGTTGACCTGTTTGATATCAAATCTAATAATTAACTAAGCACTGCATTAGTTTTGCCATTTGGCATTTCAATAATGTCTCTTGTGGGTCTTGCTAAGTGACCACATAAATGCCGCATTTTGCAGCCACATTTCGTTGGTCGTTCCACTTAAAATATTCTGGCAATGCTCTGACGCTCAAAAGTAGGCAACACAATTTAAATAAATTTCTAGCTAATTTGTAAAATGAGCCAGTCAAAAGTTAGTGGTGCTTTTTTTTCTTTCCTTTCGCTTTTTGCTGCGATTTAAATATGCTTAAAGCTATTAAATGTATAAATTTAGCTGGGCGTGGCACGTAGGCGTTTTGACATTGGCTGACAGTTTGTGTTTTTTTGTGTTGTTTTGGTTTGGCTTTCGTCGTCTCATTTTCAATTTGGGTGTCGCGCTGTTGGCTTGTTAACCGCCCGCTGGGCAGAACTTTACCTTGCTTACACTGGCCGCCTCCTGCCCCTTCAAGTGCTATACATAAATGTTGAATGTGGTCGCCTTTCAACACAGTTTGCTTGTTGTTTGTGTTGTTGTCGTTGTTGCTATTTTTGTGTTGCGTGTTTCCGCATTTCGACAGAGATTAAAAAATTTTCATTTTTCTTGGTTGCTTAGCCTGGGCAGCAGCAGCGGGCGGGAGGGGCAACATCAATGCTTATACAACCAGGAAATGCCCACACGCTATACTTGTGTGTGTGTGTGTGTGTGTATGTGTGCATTGGCTAGTTTTGTAGCATTTCGTGCGGTTTATTTTTGTTGTCCTTGGCCAATGGCAAACGGAGATTAATGTTTTCGTTCATTGCCCCATAAGGCAAACAAATGCACAATAAACACACACAGACACGCACGTTCACACACACACACACACAAACAAACACTCACACACACTTATATTTAAGAATTTAGATTAGTTTTTTTGTTCGTATTTTTTCTTTATTTTTTTGTTAACAAGCTCAATCAAATGTCAAGCAAATGAGCCTCATGTTCGCCTGCGCGTTTTCAATTAACTTAATGTGCACAAAAACAGGCAGCACGCACACACACACACAAGACGCTTAAAATGTTAAAAAGCGTTGAAAATTTATGACATCTTGTTGTTTTTCTCCTCTCTCTTTCTCCGTCTCTCTCTGACTGTCTTTTTGTTGGGTTTTATGACCAGCGTTATGCGAAATGCGCTCGATTGGCTCACAGGTGTTGGTTGCGCGGTAAGGGATGTTGCATGCGTGTTTGTGTGCGTGTGGGTGTGTGTGTGCGCACTGTCAATTCAATCAAATGTTTCATACATCAATGGACAGCGACAGCTATGTATGTTGTACATACACACATTGTAGATGCTTATGTGCCCCATTGGGGCTCTAACTCTTTACAACAGCAACAACAAGAACTCAAAAAAAAATTAGACCATTGAATACTTAAGAAGGAGATACTCTGTATTTAATTGTTAAGCTAGAAGGGAAATACTTGATCTTATTTATCCAAGGAAAAGAAAGGAAAGTAAATGGCAAATATGCGATTTATTTTATCAATGAATGCTGCTTTATTTGTATTTAATTTCCACCGCGTATCCAATGTCTCGCAATATATAAATAACTAATATTTAACATTCTTGCTCTTACTTGATTCATACTTTTAAGTACGGCTTAGTCGGGCAAGGAGACATACTCTTTATTTAAAATACTTTGTTGTGCAAATATGCTCTTGCATTCTACTTACCCAATGCTAGAGTGTTTAACAGCTACAGGGTATATGGTTAAGCTCGGGTTTCGCAACAACATATGTAAAACACTAACAAACACACGAACGATGCCACTAAGCGACAGTAAAGTGCAGAAATTCTTTGCATTGAAATGCCGATGAAATTCATAAAAACTGCTCACGTTTTATTGAAATAAAATATTTATGTAATGGACAGTGAACTGTTTGTTGTTGTAACTGCTGCTTGCCACAGTTGGTGTTTTCTTTGTATGTTGTTGTTGACGTTATAGGTATTTTTTTTTTTTTTTGGAATAAAAGGTGGGAATAAAGGTTAACATACGCTTTAAACTGGGCTGATGGAGTAGCTACATATGTATATATAACTGTACGCTGTAACTGTATCCTGTGTTCATTTGTATCTACAAGTTTGTATAAACTCGCTCAATTTCCCCTACCATCCACCCCTTTAAATTTGTTGTTGCGGTCACATTTCAAGTCGTAAATTTGTCGCACGTAAAGGTTTAAGCAGCCATGTTACCTCTACCCCCGGTCAGCTGTGCACCCCGTTTGCCGTTCAACTCTTTCTTGCTTGCGTGACTAAAAAGGTTCATCAGATAGCCCAGAAAATTATGTTTCTTCTCTTATTGCCCCCCCTCCACCGTGGCTCACCGCTGCCAAACATACTTGTCCAGCTTGCTCAGCTCGTCGACGTGGAGTAGAGTCAAAAATTCATTGAATTGCGGCCGCTGCATTATTAATAAGCCCCCAAAAATATTGTTGTTGCCTACTACTTGGGTACACTTCGTGGATGATGGTGCTTTTGTGGAATGGGGGATGAAGATAGCCGGGCGAGCGGTGGAAGGGGGGGAGGGCAACTGCAGAACGCAATTGAAACGTGCGATGGCAAGTTTAACAGTCGTCTTGCATTTATTTCAATTTACCGTCTACCTACAACTACCCATTGTTATTGTTGTGCTTGTTGTTCTTGTTGCTGTTGTGTTTTTGTCCGCTTTTGTAGTCAGTCGCAATTCCTTTGTCTTTTAACTGCCCTTTGGGGCTGTCGCACGTATCTTTGCATCGTCTTTTCTTTCATTTTTTGCTGTTCTGAATTTGCCTGTCTCACGAAAACTGTGTAATAAAAGTTGGCTGCATATTTAGGGTGGTCTAAGGTTGGGATGAGGATGAGCTTGAGTTTTTGGCATTATTGTCGGTTGGTTTGAAGTGCCGGCAAGCAATTGACACTGAGACGCTCTTCAGTCATGCGATCAATAGTCGGACACTAAATGTCCTTGAGATATCTAAAGGAGTGGTTCAAGTATGGATAAGGAAAATTGTTGTATTTTACAATAATGGTTTTTCCAGTGCGACCATGATTAATATACTAATAACTTTTTTTGAGTATAAAGTTTGTATTAATGTTATTTACTAATTTGTGTTTAAAGCATGTGTAAACCTTAAAAACATTTTTGAATAAAAGTTTTCAATTTACCGGTCTTAAAACAAAAAATTTAGAACTAAAAGCTACTGAAAACTAGATTTAAGTAAAATTGCACAAGCTACTTTGAATTTAAGTAATTATGTTAAGTGTTTCTTTACAATTGAATTATCAGATTTTATGTGTTTTATGTTTGCTCGTTTAAAAATAATATTCATAACACATACACACACATTGTAGGCCTTTAAATAAAAAAATCAAGTATTCTTGAGCTAATTAAAATTCATTTTAATGGCATACAAATAGTACAAAGTGAAATTAGCAATTTAGAGCACGAGTTGATCTTTTCCAAGTTACTTACCTAACATCCGAAGGTAAAATGCCTTAAAACTGATTTCGATTCAGGTAACATTGCCACAGGACGTTCGGGTGTGTGTGTGATTGTGTGTAAATGTTTTTTGCATTGATTGATTTTTCATTACATATGAGCAACATCCGTTGGGGCCAGGTTTGGGACCAGAACCAGGACATGACCATTGCATGGCCAGGACATTAAACGCAGGCTGTGTGTCTTTGCTTGAATGTTTACCACTTCCGGTTTCCGCAGCAACAGAGCCGAGCAATGCCAAATGGCAAATGGCAACAATGCCAAACACACACATTCACAAACAGTTCAAGCAGCAGCAGCAGCAGAAGCAGCAGCAGCCACGGACAGTGCAACAACTGCAGTTGCAACACGAAGCATGAATGAGGCAGGCAGGCAGGCAGCAGCAATTGTGACAATGAAACAACTGCATTTTTGGCCAAAAAACACAAACACACACACACACATACAGTTGTTTGTTTCACATTTCCGTCACACATGCAGCTCAGAGCCGCCCACATGTGTCAATGTGGACAAGAGCACTTTAAACGGGCGAAAGAGAGAGAGAGAGAGCTGCCATAGAAAACTGCAGCTGCAGAAGGACCAGCATCAGCATCAGCAACAGCCACAACAACAGCAACAGCATCAGTCTGAGTCGCAACTGTAACAGCAGCACAAAGGACTGGACATTTAGCTGCCATGTCAAAGAGAGAGGTGGGGCTTGGTGCATTGCTGGTTGAGAGGGTGGCAACTGCAAGGGCAAGAGGGTTCAGTTTTGGGCTATATCTTGGTGCCTATTGCCCTTTGACACGCGCTCAATTGCAATTTCGTTTTGCATGTGTGGCAAACGGGTGCGCAATGCAACCAAAATGAATGAATGAAATGACTGGCAGCACCAGGCAGTAGGCAGCAGCAGCCAGTGCAGGCGGTAGTCAGCACAGCCCGCACAGGCAGCTACAGCAGTGGCTTCACTACCGACAGCAGTAGCCAGCGCCCTCTGACCCCAACCTTCTACACTCAGACAAAAAAATTCGTAAGATTATAAAGTAAACATTTGTTATTATTTTGCTTGTTTCAATAATTTTTAATTGTTTGTAAATTTTGTATATGAGATATGAATTAATATTAATAAAACAATCCCTTACTTAAAATATAGCTTGCAAAATTAACTAAAATGAATATTAAAACATTTTTTCAAGAAGACATCATAGGAGAAAAGCTTTTTTTTGTATTTGTTGATTGAATCCTTATTTAACAACAACAAATACAATTAAATATAGACAATAAACTTATATATGTGTTTGTTAATTGACAATTTGTGTTTCTCATTTTGCAAATTGCAAAGTATTTAAATAAAACATTTTACAATTAACATTCTGTTGGGTAACTTTTGTTTTGAGTGTAGCAAATGCTGTCCATGTGCCAATTGAGGACTCCAATTCGCTTTAAAGTAACATTTTTCATTTGCGGCTCCTCTGCATGTCTGTTTGGTGTGTGTATGTGTGTGTGAAAATGTGTGTTTGTGTGCAAATATGCAATATCCTGTGCGGCAACGACTTGAAGGCTTTTTTGGCTGTGCCTTTCTTTCTCTCTCTTTCTAACTTTTTCTCTCTCTTTCTATCTACATCTGTCTCCGATTCCCAAACTATACACATATAGAGTATCTCTCTTAATTGAGCGTTCGAGTGGCAATGTTTGTCATTTTGGTGGCCTGTTAATTTTGAACGAAAATCGATTTTTCATACCTGCATTGCCATTCCCTTGGATTCCCTACAGCCCCGCCCCCGTTTGTGTGTGGCTGGAGGCGAGTATGCCACTGGGCGCTGATCGTTTTGAGTCTCGGACTGTGACTGGAAAATTGCCGGAAAATATTGAATGCAGAGGCATGTGTGCAGCATGTGTGCGGCACATTCATGTGTGGCACATTTCCCAAGTGTGCGGCATGTTTAACCTCGTTTGCAGGCAGCAGCAACAAGAACGACAAGAAGGACAAGCAAAACAGAAATAGAAACGGCAACAGACACTTGTCTAATGTTTTATTGCTGCTTGGCCTTAGACTGCGATGCAGACACAGACACAGAGTTGCAAGTTGAAGCAATTGCAATTGTATAAGACTTAAATTAATTAATTTGCCGCAAACACACAAATCGAGACAGAGACAAGGTGAAAGAGAAAGAAACAGAAACAGAAGAAGAACGAGAACGAGAACGAGAAGGAGAGATAACGAGTGACGGAGTAAATCCTTTGGCAAGTGTCTGGTCTAATGAGTTGCGAGAAGCGTTTTGGGCGCACGTTTATTTGCTGCTTATGCAACTGGCCACAGTGGCTGCCAAAAAGTAATCTACCAAGTGCTGCTACACAGATAACAAGGCAAGTGACTTTCTACTCCAATAAAAGTTTAACTCAACTTAAAATGTACATTTTTTATAACTTAAACAGTATAACCTAAATATGCCTGAAATCACATATATCTTTTACTTAAATTATTTTGCATTTTCTCCCTTAGCTGTTAGCATCTTTTATTGCTTGATGCAATAGCTTTTGGTTAACAAACTTGCAGAGCCATTAGGCAGTTCCTTTTGCAAATGAGTTGCAACGGGAAGACACTGATAGGCCTTCAAGACAGTGAGCACGAATTGTGGTGCAGTGGTTGAGGCAGACGTTAAAAGTGTTGCACAATTACACGACTCTTTGGTGTATGCTCTTTGCTCTTGCCGCTGTCTTGACACCACAGCAGACCACTGCTTTGGCTGCCCCTTTTGGGGCAAACGCCAAAAAGTGTTCCTTTTGGACAATTTGTGGCAATCAGCAAATGGAGCAAGGAGCAAGTAAGCAAGTTGCAGCTACCAAGAGACGCTGCATTAGCTGCAAAATGTAGCATCGGGCGACACTTTTGCGTTTTTCCGTAATTAAATTAGTGCCACTGTCCGAGCATTAGTTACACTCAACACCCACACCAAAAAACACACACACACACACATACATGGCATGTTGGCAGTTTAAAGTTGGCCACAAACCTCAGACAGAAATGAAGGGGCAAGGGAACGTCCTACAGAGTTTCTACAACTGCGACTGGACATTGTCAGGCACTGATTTTTGTGAGCATTTTAAACGTTTTATTTGTTCGTTACGAGAGATTTTACAGTTTCATTTTGCAGTCAGCTTAGTTTTGTGGTTAGCTAACATTCAAGGGCGTTTGTGTGTGTGTGTGTGTGGGCGTTGGCTAAGCCACGCCCACATGCTGTTTTCCTCCTACCCTATTTTGCCCTTTTGTGTTAGTGTGCGGGCGCTTTTTAACAGTTTTGGCAGCTACTTAGGAGTTGAAATCGCATTTTTGGGCTAGGATCAGCTTTAGTGACTTTCAGTTCCTTTTTTGATTTGGTTAAAGTGTGGCTGCATGCCACTGATTGCTGCGCAGTGTGACCGTTTGTAATAGCATTACACACTACTGTTTTTTGTCCACACCATTCTGTAAGCTCAATTTCATGACGTGTGTTTGCAAATGCACCGAAAAACATAGAATTTACTTTTTGCTGCCACTTTTCCTTCTCGTTTTTTTTTTACCCCCCTCCACAGTCATTACTTTTTAAACTCTTTGAAGAAGAGTATCTTTGGGTAGCAACGAAAGCTGTGAGACTACGAACAATTAGGTTAATGCACCCCTAATTTATAGTTTGATAACTAAAATCTATCTCGTTAAACTTATGAGAAATTATAAAATATTGAAACTATTTTTTCTTATAGCGTATTCAATTCTCAACCCTTTAATGTAAATGTGAGAAACCTTCATTTTTCCATTGTTTCTCCTTGCCGCTCTGTGACGATTGTTGTTGTTTTATATATTTGGTTACTGCTTTTTTTGCTACTGTTGCTACTGTTGTTGTCGTCCTGTTTCTGCCTGCCTGCGCTTGTGTGAAACTATTTTCGAAGATTTACGACGAAATTGTTTCAAACTTTTTGATTTCGTCGCACGTTGCTGGCAACTACACCAGCACCGCACCATACTCGACCCTTGGACCAGAACTCTAGCCTTTCTTTTTCATTCCTTTTTTTCGCCAGTCGATTTGTTTGTTTGGTTGGCCGTTGAGGCCCGCATGTGCACATCAGGCGACGCGAATCGTCGACTCGTCGCTGCTTTAAGCCAACGAAAAAAAAGGCTAGAAGAGCAAAGACTACCAAAAAAAGGGAAAAGGATTAGGAAGTACGTGCATGTCCCTTGAAACATACAAACCCCCGCTCTAGCCCTGGCCAGTGCACCGACAGCCTTTAATTCTCTTACAGCTGGACATGTTGCGGTGCTGGGCCATTTGTTTCTCTATGGGCGAGCGCAATTTAAAGTGCCCTGAAGCGTGCTACACACACACACACACACACATGCACATAGCACCCACTTCGGCATACACATACGCCACCCACACATAGTTAGATCCTTGCACGTCCTTGATGCCAACTTAATTACACGTAGTCGAGACTACGAAGCACTCATTTTCACTTTTTTTTCTTTTTTTTTTTTGACTATTCTTTTGCCTTAAGCTGATACCGATTATTATCTGGCATTTGCATTCGGCTTGCAATATATATATATATATATATATATATATATATATATAGAGATATGTGTATGTATGTTTTTGCCTTTTTTCAGGAGTGCTTTTCGCGCAGGCACTTTTAATACGCTTAAGTGCGCCGGGAGCCAAAAACTATGCTATGAAAAATAGTTCAACAACTTTATTATGAAATTTTTCACAAGCTCTCTAACATGCAGAGACCAGCAAAGACGAAAATAAATAAAAATAGCATTTATACATGTGCAAATGCATACACGTGTGTGTCTGTGTGTGTGTGTGTTAGTGTGTGTAAAAGTCGACTGAAGCGCTTGGCAAATAGAAAACAACAGCACAAGAAGAAGCTGAACATGAACAGAATCAGAATAAGAACTACGACAACAACAGCAACAGCAACAACATTAGCAGCAAAACAACAAGCTAAAGCCCCAAACTAGACACCAACATAAGAGCGGAAGAGTAGAGAAAGACAGATAGAAAGTAAGCGAAATAGCAATAGAGACAGTTACAAGACAAACTGACAAGTGTGCTTAGTGGGCCGTGCAAAGGTTTTTGTGAGTCTGAGCTGTGTGTAATTGTTGGAAATGCAGCCGAGAGCAGTTGATATTCATACGAATACACTCATATGCAGTAGTTTGCGTAGTAAGTGTATGAGTATCTATATCTCTCTGTCTCTGAATGTGAGTGCATGCCTTAATACCAAGGTACTCATTTCGAAATACTACTCGTACATAAGTGGAGGTAAATTGCTCAAAAAAAAAAAAAATACACTAAACTACTACTTGTACTTTGTACCATGTGGGCCATAAAGTGCTTGTATTGAATATGGCATTCTTAGTAATTTCATCAGTTTTCGGGCATTTGAGAATGAAAGCGGTTCAAAACTTAAATTCTGTACTTTGCATCAAAAGAAAACTTGAAGAAAGTGATTATAAAACACAAGGATTCGACAGTACATGCCAGCTCGTTAAAAGAAAGCCAATGTTGCTAGAGGATGCCTTAGGAGATTTTAGTACAAAGTATTATGAATCAATAGTCTTTTTGCAAAAGTATGTTTGCTAAACAAAGACCTGTTGTTTAGATATTCTAACAATACAACCTATTAAAACTAAAATTTAATTCGTTTCTTTTCAAATCTATCTAATGTTGGCAATTTTATTAACTTTCCAAGTTTAATCTTGGCAGACGTTATAATATGTTGGCTCTTACCAGCAATATTTTTCTCTTTCTTTTTTTTTTTGCTGTATTTTTGTTATGCTTCGCAATGAAAACGTTTGTAAGTGAGACCTAGTAACATTGTTATTCTACTTAGTTGCATTTGCTACTCATAATACTTTGATATACACATGTAGTAAGTTATGTGTATACTCGTATACGAGTATTTATCAAGCTGCTGGGTATCTGTAGCAATTTGTTGCTTTGACGAACAGCCATTAAAGCGTAAGCCGGCTGTCAGCAGCTGCCATAAAGCAGAAACTGAAATAGCAACAGCAAACGGGTCGAAAGAAACACAATCAGAACCTAAAGCAAAAGCAAAAGCAGTAACACCAGCTAACAGTCCAACATATCGTTAATGTGCTTGTGAGCGTAAGGGGAAGACATGAGGGGAGAGAAAAGGAGAGGCGGCTTGGTTGAAGGCCCTACACTCTGAAAGGGAGGGGATGGGGGAGGGGGAGGAGTGGCGAGTTGGTTGCATGCGCTTAATGCAAATCCTTGAAACCACTTGCGGCCCACTCGAAATTTTTAATTTTTCCCACAAAAGCCGCACTCGACAGAACTCGAGGCGCATCAACCAACCAGCCAACAACTCGACATATACACACACACACAATCACACATACACAATCATAAGTGTGCGTGTGTGTGTGTGTGAGTGTGGCATTGCCGTTGCAAGTTGCAACTGTTGCAATGGGCATGCAACAGAAACACTTTGGTCTGCTGTGCACCTAGACAGAATTACAAGTGTGTGCATGTTCCCATCGGTATGTGTGTGTGTGCGCGCGAGTGTGTATTCGTATGTGTATTAAGTGTGCGGTTGCATTTGCCACAGTAACAGATAACACAGAGTTGGCCAGAGCGGAAAGAAGGCGCTCAACGGGCGTGGCATAATTTGCAAATACTACCATCAAACAAACAAACAAGCCTAAGCCGAAGTTTTAATACCCTTTGAAAGAAGCTATAAGACCTAGATAGCTTTTAAAAGTTACTAACATTTAAAAACATAGTTGGCTATTAGAAAATTTAAGATTTTATACTTTAAACTCGATGCTATTACTATAAACTCCAAACAAAATTGTAAAGGAAAAAGAACAACTATAAATAAATAGACTATATTGCAATAATGTATATAACTTATAACGTCTGAGGTTTTATAATAGTAAATAGTGTGTAGATATACCATTTAATACAAGTCAGAAAGTATGAGGTTAGATATTATTATTTTAAATGATCGACAATTGCAAAGAAATCGAGAGATACACGAAAATACCAAGCAAAAGTCTGTAGAAAATAGAGAGCGTTTTTTTCAAATCATCTTCTCCCATTGACTGGCAATTTCAACTTCAACTGACTAACTCTGCAGAGTGCGGGCAACAACAACAACAACACTGTGTGTGTGTTTGCGTGTATTTGCTGGCAAAAACTCACTCATAGCGCTCAGCTCTTGGCGCTCATTGCATTCGTGAACTTTATTAATAATGGCGCCAAACAACATGAGCTGCCAGCTCATACGGCTTCATCCCGAACCGTCTCAGCCTCACACGCTGGCCATGTCCACGAACAAGAATCTGTCTGTCTGTGTCTGTGTGTTTTAGCTTCGCGTGCATGTGCGAAAATCGGCGAGAAATATTGCAGCAACAGTAACGGCTTGCAACAAAAAAAAAAAAGTAATAAAAAAAGGTACGCGAAGTTGAAATATATACAACATAAAAGCAGGCAACAGCAAAGCGACTAAATGAAAAGTGGCACAAAAAAAAAGGCCAGCAACTTGCACTGCAAATAATTATTTTTTGCCCAGAGGCTCAGCTGTAGAGGTAGGAGACAGAGTAGACAGCAGCAGTCATATGAAGTTTGCCACTTTTTCTCCATATAAACAAATTAAAGCTGCTTTAAGGCTTGAAGGCAAGCACGCAACATACAGAATTATCGTTAGTGAAAAAGGGCATTCATAATTATGCTGCCACGCCCACTCACATGAGCAGACTCACATTCATCTTTTGGTAGTGGTGCTCCCATTCCTTGACTGCCATTTGGGCAAACTCCTCTGCCTGTGTCCTCTGCGGCTCTGTGGCTGCTTTCTAAGCTGCCAGCGCATCACTCAGTCAAATTTCAGCGCGTCAAGTTGTGTTAACAGCAACAACAACAACGACAACAACATGGCTCATATTCTTGGCTTTCGCTCAGCTGTGCTAATTACAGCTGACAGTTTTCTTTTGCTCCTTTTTTTCACACACACAACGTGACGTATGAGCAATGTACGTGCAGCAATTAATAAGCGATGGCAAGGCGTGGCAAACAAGCTTGGACTGAGAAAAAGAAAAAGAAAGAGAGAGAGAGAAAGAGAGATGGGAAGTGAAGTAAAATTCTGCTATTGATTTTTGTTTGCAAGCGTAATTGAATTTATATGCATGTATTTGTGTTCAATTGCAAACAATTCGCGCCCCCTTCTACTTTGCCTTTTCTTCGCCTCTGCCCTGCTTACTGCTTACTGCTTACTGCCCAGTTTGCCATTAATTAAGTGCGCTCTGACCTGAAAAATCAAAAAGTTGACATTATAAATTACAAAACAGCGGCAAACAGCGCGACAGCGGGACAGCGGGACAGTCGAACAAGCGGACAAGCGGCCGCAACTCGCATTGTCAACAATCAGTGGCAACAGTGGACCCTAACAAAAAAAAAAAAAAGAAGAGAAAAAACGAAAATGGAGACAGCAAAGGCAGCAACAGAAACTGTCAAGAGTCTCATTAATTGAACAAAGCATTCAAGTGGAGAGCTCGCATAGGCTGTGGAAAATGGGGTGCTTAGTGGGTGGGAGGAGCGGTAGCAGCAGCAAATGAGCAACCAATTTTTTTTTGTGACATCAGCAACAACAACAAGAAGAACATGAACAAAACGTTGTAAACTGTGGCAACTCTTGCTAACTTTTGAGCCCCGTTTTGTTTGCACTGTGCACTGAACGGATGACAAAGAGAAACAGAGAGAGAAAGAGAGAGAGAGAGACTTTTAGTCTGCCTGCAACCCGCACATCCTCTCTGCTGTGGCAGGCAGCGAAGCGACAATGATGATGTCGCTACTCCTTGCCACTACTTGGGCTTGGACTCCAACTCGGACTCGGACTCGTCCTCGGACCCTGGCGCTTTGTGCGCTTCCGTTTCCGATTTTGTTTAGTTTTTAATGTCTGTGCCAAGTGTATTATAATTCTGTCATGAATCGTGTTACGCATTGCATTACATAATTCGGCTGTTTTGTAATATTGCATTATTTGTATACTTTATATCGTGTAAATATAAACACTAGACGCTGTTTTTCTTCTCGTTTCTTCAACCATATTATGTCCAATAAACGATTTCTATTTCAATGTATAACTATGGAAATCCTTTAAACACACATACAAATATACGCATTATATTAACTTCTTGATTTTTAAGCCATAAAAATGACTTACGTTTATGATTTGAGAACAATTGACTTTCAGCAAGTATACAAAATCATCGTTACATGAGCAAGCATTATTAGAGTATCTAGTATTCGTTGTACCATGAATTGTTGCATTTGCTTCCACCGTATTTCACAGTGCTTCCTGTTGCCACCCGTGCTGCTGCTGCTGCTGCTGCCGTCGCCGTTGTTGCAGTTGTTGCAGCAACGAAATGTTTCACCAAGCAGCGCACTTAAGCGCTCTTTTTCTTTTTCGCTCATTTCGTTGGTTACATTTTTTTTTTTTGATGTTGCTCGAACAAATATGTTGCTGTTGCTCCTTGAGACTGCAAACCCTTCTGGCCCCAAATGTAACTGGCAATTTCATTTGGGTCTTTTGGCTGCTGTGGCAACAACATCAGCGTAATTGCGGTTATTTCACCTGTCGCAAATAAAACAAAATGCAGTCGGGCGCAAACAAGTTGCAATTTGTACTCGCTGTTGCAAACAGTTCAATTTCGACTTTGCCAGTCACACACACACACCCCACACACACACCAGCACAGTGGTCGAATTGCTTCGCTGACAAGTTTTGTGGCATGTGCAACGCCCACACAACCGCCGTGCCACGCCCCACCACCATTCGAATGACTTTCCTCGATTTTGCAGGCATTAAAGAATGCTACACAGAAAAAACTGTCAATTTTCTGGTAAATTTGCTGGACTCTCGTTATAACTCTCAATCACTTAGTTTTCCTATTTCCTACAGTTGCCTCAGCGCTATCTAAGTTTGTGGGCTTGTATTGGTGTGTACACTTTTTTTGTCAGCTATTTCGGCTTGTGGGCCATTTCATAAATGCAGCCATAAATCAGCTTTCTGTTGACCACGAATTGATTTTGGACTTTTGTCGTACGGCGTTTTCCTTTTTCATTTCCTATTAAAAACTCCTCATTTTCCGCCCCTTTCTTTCTTTCGTACTCCTCTAAGCCTCTCTCTCTCTTGCTCTCTTGCTTTCTTGCATTCTTATCGCATTCTTCGTTTGGCTGTTGCTTGCTAACAGTTTACTTAAAAAAAAAAACAAACACACAACAACAAGAGCAGAGCGTAAAGAAAGCTAAAAAAAGAATGAATGTTATTTAATATTTTATGTCTCGTTTTTCTTTTTACGTTTTTTTTTTGTATTTTTCTTTTGCTTCTTGATGATTTTTCTTAACATTTCTTTGCGTGCTTTTTCTGCTCGCTTTTAATCAATTTCTGGTGTCATTTTATGCCAATTATTTGCTTGTCAGTTGCCTCATTCTTTGTTGTCCTCGTTATTGTTGTTCTTCCAGTTGATATCATTGTTGCTGTTGCTCTTATTTCTGATACTGTTGTTGTGGTTGTAATATGCCATTGATATGCATATTTGCAGCTTAAATGGTTTAACTTTTGCTTACACACATGCCATGCAGGGGAGTTTTTGGTATTTTCCAAGAGCTTTGCTTTTTTTTATGAGAATTTGCAAATTACAAATTACAAATAGCTATTTGCATTGGAATTTTGTTTGCCAAAATATCTTCTGGCAATTTCTTGAGCCTACTGTTAAAACTATTATTCACGCATTTGTTTGTTATTTTGTTTTTTGTGCGAAATACTTTTGTTTCATTTGTTGTCTAATGACTTTTCACAATTATATTCAGTGAAATGAAATGAAAATTGTTTTGTTATTTAATAAAAATAAATACATATTTCTTTGAAGTTCTGCACTAAATACAAAGACATTTTTACATAAACTAACACTTAACTTTATGATTTAATTGTATTGAATGCTTAATGTCTGATAGCTTTAAAAGGGGTAATTACACATACGCAATTAAGGTTTGGTGTTTAATCTGATTGAAACGTTCCGTTTGTCACCAAAAGTACCTGCAATAAGTTTGAAGTCAATTTTTGTGTGTTTGAGAAACTTCCCTATTTCCTACTAATATACGTTTAGCATAACATTAAGTTGCTCTATTTGTTTATTTTATAATACTGAAAAGATCTTAGAGACATAAATCCCATCTACCTAAAGCGTAGTGCTAATATCTTTTTAATAGCATTATTATACATAATATGTTTAATAGCTTACCGCTTAAATGACTTTGTGCTTGGCAACTTCGTTCGGACTTTTATGTGTTCAATGGTTTGTGCTGATTGTTCAGTTATCAGCGTAGATATATATATATATATATAGCATAACCATTTTTTCTGTGCAGCAGCTGTTTGTCCTTAAGTAAACCATAAAAATGTAACAGGAAGAGCAGAGAATAGAGTTTCTTTTGGGGCCACATAAAACCATTTAACAGACACTTTCGCTTTTGCCCCTAAGCTCAAGTAAGAAAAGAGTTCCATTCTGTTATTATTGCTCAATGAAAAATGAAAAACACTCTTGTCTATATATTACTATCCTTCTCTTACTTACTTACTTTTTCTCTCCCTCTCTTTGGAAGACTCTTATCATATGCTATCTTATTCTTGTCCCTTTTTTGTGTGTGATTGTCTTGGTCCTTCTCTCTCTCTCTCTCTTTCTTACGTTGTGTCCATCGCATGGTTGACAACACTTGACAGCATTGCAAGTGCAAGTGCAGCATTGCAAAGGACCATAACAGGATATTGTCGACCCGGGGTGAGTAGAGGAAACGGTGCAAGAGTATGAGCAACTGCTGCACTCCATGCGACCGAGCTAGCCAACTTTAAAGTGGATTTCCGTTGGATTTGTTGCGGTTGCGTGTCGTTGGCATTGCTCCACTATCCACTATCGACTAGCAGTAGCTCCAGCTGTTGCAGCAGCGGGCTGGGTTGGTGTGTGGCTTGGCTTGGCGTGGAGGAACGCTTTGCTTTTATGTCTTCCGGCTAACATAAACACTTGAGAGTTGTTGTAGCTGTCGAATGTCAAAAGAAGAGCAAACCAAAGCAAAGTTTCGCTGACAGTCATAGCTGCAACACACACACACACACACACAGACACACACGCGAGCGCAGAAAAAATAAAATAAAATAGTATAAAATAGGAAAGCAAAGTACTGTGACAAATGTCCTCAAGTATGTGACTATGTGCGTGTGCGTGTGCGTGTGTACAAGGTAAAAAGTTGGTGTGTGGCATAGCACAACTTTTGCAAGTTTTACAGTTAAACGCCTTGCAATTGCCAAGCGTCTGCTGCCAATGTAACTTGTCTCAAACTCTTTTTCTCTCTCTCACCTGTCTCTTATTATGTATGTGTGAGTGTGTGTGTGTGTGTGTGTTGCCATTACTGCGTTTATTGGCTTAAAGTGTTTGACAATTCATTAAGTGGGTGAGCTTGCACACACATTGGCAGCTTCAGCCATTTGCTTGTCTTGTCTTGCCTTGCCTTTCCTTCTCCTCTCATCTTCTCTGGTCTTGTCGTGTTCTGTCTTGTCTAGTCTTGAGCTGCTTACAGGCGCGTAAATTGCATTGTCGCCATTTGTCGGTCGGATGAAACGGTTAAGTAGCACAGGACACGTTAATTTGCCGGGCTTAAATGGCTTTCGATTTGAGGATTCCGTTTGCACAAGTGTCAACAAATCGCTATGCATTAAATTGCATTTTGCATAAGCACTTTGCATACATACGTACGTTTGCAGTTTGATATTAAGTAGCTTTTGTCTGTCTAACCTGCCGTTCAGTTATTTATGTGATGTGCCCGAAAGTATGCTTCAGTAAAATTCATTAAATTAAGCCGTGGCTTACAATTGAGCTGCTAACGATTGAGTTAGGTACTTACTTACTAATAAAGCTTATTAAAAACAAACAAAATATGTTTAAATTGCACATTTGAAGAGAGTTTACTAAGCTAAACCCTTAATACTTCAACAAGATATTGTAACACATATCCAATTTCAAATTGAATTGCCTTTTAATAGCTTAAGTTTTAGCTCAGAGTGCAGCTGAGCAATATTTTTATTGATTTTTTATTGCAAGTGTATTTAAATTTTCGGCATATTAAATCTAGCAGATTTCTTTCTTACTACCCAATAAAATTTGCTGAGCCAAGTAGCAGCAGTAAAAATTTCAAGACACACACACATAAGCACACGTGCCAAACTATAAAATAATAAACCAAATTTGTTGAGCAAGTTTAAGTGAAAATGTTAAGAGTAAAGTTTTTGCTGCTGAAATAAAGACAAACATTGTTATCACCTACAAAACAGAGAAACAGGCAACCAAAAAGAGAGAATGCCACTCCCAACAACAACAACAACCAGAGACAGAGGGCAAGGGGTGGTGGGTGGCATTTGGGCTGTGTGGCTGATGCACGCTGTCGTTGTCGTTGTCTTCGCCGCTGGCATTGGAGACGTGCAAATAAGTTGAGCAACAGAGCGAAGCAAAAGGCAAAATATTTATACAAATAGGTTATGCAAACAAACTTAGACAAAGTCACACACACACACACACACACACACCTACACACTGGAAGAGATAAAGTATATGACGAAGTAGAAGAGGAAGAGGAAGAAGGCACGCACAGGAGTGTTGTTGTTGGGTGTAGGTGTGGGTGTAGCTTGGGGAACACATCAAGACACGACATGAGCTTCCCTCAGCTGGCGCCAGACGCTGCAGGACATAATGAAGTTTGAGTTTGAGACTCAATAAAATGTCAACAACGCAATGCTGCCTGTTGAGAGCGGAAGAGTGCGGGCGTTTGTGTGACAGGGAGTATGGCTTCAATTGCCCTGTTTCTATATATAAAGATGAAGTCAAAGAAGATGAAAAAGAAAAAAACAACAAACAAAAAACAACAAAAACGCTGGAACGCCAGCTGACAAGTGACGCAGATCGCATTACAAAGTGCAACTGATGCGGCGACTGCTGTTGGAGGGACAATGGGACAGGAGATGGCATTGAGTGGCGTGAGGGAATGTTGTTGTTATTGCTTTTATCATTTAATTACAATAAATTAATTATGACTAGTTGGCAAGTAGCGAACCAAAAAAAAAAAAATAAACCCCCGAACCCCTACATAGGGAACAACCCACAAACCAATTCACTGTGCGGAGCGTTGAGTGTCGATTACATATAAAATTCAAAACTCTAAGGATATGTTCATGCCATGAATACTTTATATTTATATATGTATCTATAGTGGTGGTATGCACATATACATAAAACACGCAGCCGCAAAACATATTAAATTTATTATCAATAAATTTTCATTAGCTTCGTGTTACTATTAGAGACTAGACCTATGTCTATATATAGTGTGTGTGTGTGTGTGTGCGTGTGTGTGTGTGTTGAGGGATATCATACTCAAACTATAACGAGCTCTCTGTGGGTCGTGGCCAGTTGACATAATTTACAATTTTAGTCATAAAAACACACAAACACACACACACACATATGCTAGCAAAACTGATGCGCCATCAGCAAAGCACACACACACAAGCATAGTCATGTGCTCTAAACTTGGCCTTTAGCTATGCCAAAGTTATCTAGAACCGCATCAACGGTTAAGCCGCACAGCTTGGCTGAAAGGGGTAGCCCTTGGCCATATTGGCGGGGTGGAGTGTAGAAAGTTGGCTGTTACTACAACGGGTTGCTCCAGTGTGTGTCATTTTAAAAGGCAACTAGCCCCACACCTCTGTTGGTATTTGTGTTCCGAAGCGAGTCTGTTATGTATTTTAGCGTCGACCAGCATCGGAACTAGCATAAAAGTATCTAAAGAAAGAAAAATACAAGTGTGAGAAATAGTCGGTAAATTTATCAAGTAAGTCTGATATTTTATATACCTAGTGTAAAGCACAAGATAAATAATAAATATGTTTGTGTATAAATAAGCTTAAAGCATTTACTTTATTGAAACAGGTAAAACATTACTTGACTATTGACAAGAAATATATTGTTATTCCTATGATTGTTCATGAACACTAAAACATTTTTCTTAACTACATTACTGTTTATAAACTTTGAGCCAATAAAAATGGGTAAAGATTTCTGATTCTTTGATTTACTTTTTGTCTATATCAAAGTGATTTAGCAAAAGGTGTTTATTATGTTTTAAGCTTTAATAAACAAACATAATTCTTCTACTTCCAAAGTAGTTATGTAAATAATGTTTATCTTTTGATGATCTTTAAATGTAAATATTTATTTAACGCTTTGAAGAGGAATACCTTATAAAGTATATATGAGTTGTATAACCGATTCTGTCTGTTTCCCTCAGTTACTGGACTTTAAAACTAAAACTTTTCTGCAATTGGATAACTTGCTACATCTCATTTGTCTTTATCATATGCCTTTATACAAATGTACGATCTTTAACAAGATTTAACTATGAATATCGAGTTGTATTTGTAAGTTTATATACAACTTTTCATATCAAATGTAGCCTTTCCTACTTGATTTAATATTGTATATAATATAAAGTCAACTCCTAACGGTGCAAACACACTTTTTAGTTTTGTTTTGTTTTTAACGTTGATGTTGAATCTAGCCAAGTTTTTATTAGGTTTAAAGGAGTAACCGATGTAACTTTAGTATTAAATGAATTATTTATTGAATAAAACTATAACATTTTAAAATTGTAAACTGAAACCTTGATATACATACATGTTATTTTTGTTTGCCATATTATGTTTTGTTGCTCGGGGACAGCAGCATCAGCATCATGGGCATTTCTATCGTCAGATACTGCAGAGGCCAGCAACAACAACAAAAACAACAACAACAGCAATGTCAACAACAGTAGCAGCAATGACGACGACGCCATTTTATTTTCTCTTTGTGTTATGCGCTGTCATTCATTGTTGTTGCTGTTGTC
This sequence comes from Scaptomyza caliginosa, assembly GCA_035044725.1. Lineage (NCBI taxonomy): Eukaryota > Metazoa > Arthropoda > Insecta > Diptera > Drosophilidae > Scaptomyza > Scaptomyza caliginosa. The sequence goes on from JAWNNR010000317.1 coordinate 896,613, forward strand.
CCTGTAGTAGGAGTTGTTGTATTATAATGCCAACTCATATTGCGCTCGTTATCCTTTTGTGTGTCGTGCAACGGAATTGACCCTTTTTGCTGCGTGACATGGAAGGCAGGCAGCCAGCTTCAGCCTGGAGCATGGGACATCAGCGGGGTTAAGAGTGTAATACAAGCCCCTGCGCCATTCCCATCTCCTGCCCCACAATCCCACTCAGTCCACCACCCAGCGCTCATCGGTTTTACCCACAAAGGTGAGGAACGCGCGCGGATGCTAAAGTATCAAAAGTGATGGATGACAGGTTAATATGCGGCGACATTTTCTGATGCTGATGCTGATAAAAAATTTTCGTTTGCATGCCGCATGCGGCGGTGCTGCCAACAACTCGCTGGCCCTGCCAACTTGCTAACGTAACGCTCGCTTCGGTTAAAGTGGCAAGGAGAAGCAGGAGCAGGAGCTGTGTTGGGTGACATTTTAAATGCACAGCAGACAAGTTTAATTTTACAACGTGCACAGCAAATTAAGCGTAGCGGCAAGAGAAGGAGAGGCTTAGTGTGTGAGCGAGAGAATTGCATTAAAGTTGAGCTGCTGTTTAATTGCTGGCAACAGCAGGCTTCATTAGCAGCACTGCTAAATAACAGTAAACCAGACAGTTGTCAACAATAACACACAGAAAAAGAGAGAGAGAGATAGAGAGAGGGAGAGAGAGCGAGGGAAACGGGGAAAAAGAGTGTTGCAAAGAGATAGAATGTGAGCTCATCTGAATGCTGTTTGAATGCGCTTGAAAATGGCCAACTCACCAAATGGTTGACTGGCTGCCAGTTGGATATCTAGCTGATGCTTTTCTATACACAAACATACATATACATATGTATTAGTGTATTAGGGGTTAAGGTGTCAGTGGTTGAGAGAGGGCATAAGGGCGGTGTCTGTTGTGTATGTGTATGTGTGTATTGCAGTCATTTGAATGCTTTGGAAAAACTTCCGCTCCATTAGTCTGCCAGTTTCCGGCAACGTTTTCCTAGCACAATTTACGCAAATTGATGTCATCAACAGGGGCCAGCCCACAACTTGCATTCACATTTACATACATACATGATTGTGTGCGTAACTCGGTAAATGAAGTGAATGAATGAGTGAATGACTGAATGAGTGTGCATGTTGTTGTTGCAGGTCGCAACGTGCAACGTGTAACGTGCAACGCGAGCTCACTCACCGGATGGCTAGACAAATTCACTCTTTTTTTTTTATTTTTTGGGGTCAATGCGGGGGCACAAACAAGATCTGTTGACACACACACAAACACGCACATAGCAGGGTTAAAGGGGTTAAGAAGGGGTTGCTGCCTGTGGCGCTGAGTTCCGCTTGAAATGCATTTTGCTCATTTCAAAACTTGGGCCACTCCGCCATCCACTTTTGCATGGCGACCTAGTTTATGAGAAGGCAAAAACGAAAAATGAAAGAAAGAGAAGAGAAAAAGAAGAAGCATTTGCGGAGAAATCTAATGAAAACAGCTTTATAGTCAATGTGAAGGCAACCAAATGTGCAATATCATGCAACAAGAATCAAAACTTGAGATTGTGTGGCAAGCTGGCAAGCTGGCAAGCAGGCAGGCTGGCAGGCAAAACTTTAGCAAACATAAGCAAACAAACAAACAAACAGACAGCCACAGACAAACAAAAAGACAAAAGGGGGGACCGAGAGAAATAGAGACAGGCAGCGAAAAACTCTTAACTCTCAACTGCTCAACAGGACTTCAAGTGAGTTTCGAAAGTCAAGTGCGTGTCGCTGTTGGCAGCTCCTGAATACTCCTTTGACTGTTGCTCAGTGTTTGTCTCTGTGTGTGTGTGTGTTGGTTTATAAATATTTGCCTTGCAAATGCCGTCTGTCTCCCACACACACACACACACACACACACACATTCATATACGCATAGCTAATGCCTCCAGCTGTAGATTCGGTTACCAGTTTCAGACAAGTCAAGCTTTGTATGCGCCTTTGTGGAAACTAAAACCAAAGACAACCGGAGAGGCTTACTCATTTTTTAGTCAATAAAAATCTTACGATAACTCTAGCAAATCTGTAATTGCAACTTTTTACTTATTCATTTTCTTTATTATGGTTGTGCAATTCAATGGTTTTGGATCGACGGCTTTATCTATTCCTTCTTCTGATTTTTGAGGCGTTTTGTAAAACGCGTTTTGAACATGCAAATTATGATTATCATTAAAATGGCGCCAAAGATTCCCAAAGGAGATCCCAAACAATCAAGCAACAAAAATAAGCAAAGATTCTGCAACTCCACGTAGTGCGATGACATCTGAATAGTTTTTTTCAAGCTAACATCGCTAATAAGTTCCAATTTAAACATTGTTCTTGGTTGTGATAGAAAACTTGACAAAACTGTTAAAGTGTGAAAAAGCGTATACAATCTGTAGGGATATATAAAAATAAATAATGCTCGTTTGAAATTTATTTTTGACACTTTGACAGATTTCAAATTGTTAAGTATTTAAGAAAGAACTTAAACTAAAAATGGTTTTAAGGCGCAACTTGTTTAATCAGAATGTGTCTTTGGGACTATAACTAAATATTAGATTATGTTAATTTCTAGATCCAATTATCTGTTTCCATATCGTTTACCAAAGGCAAATTTAGCATTTCCTTACAGTAGCTACGTAAAAGTCTTTGTGACAGTAAATGTAATAAGAAGAAATTTTTAGGTTAGCATTTAATAATCGTTTCAACAAACCCTTAAGAATATTTTGTTTTAGATAATCTACGAAAGTTTTATTTAGTTAATCACTTTATAAGCAACTGCAGAACATTTGCCAAGTTCAGAAAATTTAATTCATCTTCAATAGATATAGATGAGCAATAGAACATCGTAGACATTTAACATACGGTCAATAAATGAACACATGAAAGTACACAAGTTGCACGTTGCTGTACAATATTTGCCAATATTTTGTTTTTGTTGTTTTATTTTTTATTTTCCGATTATGTGGTTTTACATGATTTTTGTGTGGTATACCGCAAATGCAATTAAATAGAATTATTATGCATTGAAAACAGATCAAATTATGTATTTATTTATTAAAACCCTGATAAAGTGATAAAATCAGGTGTTGGCAATAAATATGCAGTAAATATATAAGGGTAAACAATTTTTAACACTCAAATAAACTGCAAAGTAAATATTTCTTGCAATCTTAAAGTTGCCTTCTGCCTAAGTTACTTTTTATTTTAATGTAGTTATAATATGTAAAATATTTGAGAGGAAGTTTGACCTTAATTTAAAAGCGAAATGTACTGTGAAAATTTACCAAAAAGCTAACTGTGAGAAACTTTATGCAAAAATAATAATTTCCTTGCGTGTCTGTCTCATATTTTATGGATTTTCTTGCAGCTTCTTCAACTTCAGATGCGCAACTTAATTCGCGATTTCACTTGAAACTTTATGTGTTTGTTTGCAAATGCGGAGTAAGTCGCAAATATTTTCTTCCAAGGCGGGGGAATCCCCCAAGTCGTGACAGCTTTTTCGCCACTTGCGCAATGTCAAACAGCAGGAACTGCGGGAAAACTGCGAAAACTTAATAGAAAATTAGCTGCTGAAAGTGTTGTTTGAACTTGCTACCTGCAACGTGCAGCGTGCAACGTTCAACTGTGCAACTGCCAAGTTAATTTTCCAGTGTGCAAATCTTTGTGTATGTCGCGGTCTTAGCTCGTGTCGCGGCCTTTTTTGGTGCTCACAGAGTTCATAAACCAAATTGCATTTCATTCGGCAAGAACGGTTCAACGGCAAAATGGCAAAACGGAAAAACGAACCAAGTCAGGTAAAACGTGGCAAGTTGCTTAAGTTTTAGCCGCATAATCTGCGCTGGCACTGCCATAAATATTCAATGGCTTTGTCTGTGTGGCAGGCAGCAGGAACAGCAGCATCGTGTGGCAAGCCAGCAACCAGCAACATTTGCAGCATTAGCAACTGCACCAGTTTGAAAGCAATCAATGCCTTAAAGCAAACGTACAAAGATGTAGAATAAGAGCAGAAGAGTTTATGCAACTGGCACGTTGCCAACTTCATTATGGCCAAGTTACTCATCTAAACTAAATCCAACCAGCCGTTGGGCTCTGTGCGTTGGTGTGGGAGTGTGCAGGCCATCGATTAAGCTACGTTAAAAGCGTGCACCTGCAACACCTGGCGTATGAGCAATGCAATTCACGCCATTTTCCAAATCTTGTATATCTCCTTCAGTCTTGCTTTGCCCCCTGTCTCTTTCTTATTCTGTGTGTTTAATGTTTTTGTTGTTAGGACAGCACTTTCAATTGAAAGACAAAGCAAAAACAACAACCAGTTTGGACCAAACACTTTTGTGCAACAGCACGCGGCAGCAACAGAGGCATCGCATGTAGTCGTCTATCCAGCCGCAGCCTTTTTCCCAATTGAGCTCTTTTCACTGTTGTTCTTACTCTTGCCACTGGGTAGCATAATGTTGTCAAACCTTTCGTAACGCATTGTTTAAGGTAAGTCCATAAGATATACTCTGGGTTAAAAGGCGAAAGGTTGAAATTGATATCCATATTTAATTGAGTTATTTGATAAGGACCATCATGTTGCTTGTGTACGCTTGACGATTTACTTACTAAGGCACTCAACACTCAAGACTGGAAGCAGCTGGAAGCTTGCCAGAATACATTGAATAAGTCCAACTCAAGTTTAAGATTTCACATTTGAACTCGGCAACAGCAACAACAACAAAAACAGAAAACTTTACAACAAATCAAGCCAATTTTTAAACGAATCATGCATATCAATCTGGTTTTTCTGTCTTTTGTCTGCAAAGGGTATTTCAAATTCGACAGCTGCATTAATAAACCATTTCTTTGGTTATATTTTCATGTATTCTATTTTTTTCCAGTTCAATTGCTGGCACATCGATGGCTCGATTTGCAGGATTGCAGGATTGCACGTATGTTGAATGTAGCTCTCCCAGCAGACACAGGTTGTTGCATGTGCCGCGCAGCAATAAGCAAAAACAACTAAGCCAAGCAAAAAGATGGAGATACAGAGAGAGAGAAATAGTGAAGAGTTTGGAGTCTAAGCACACACACACAAACAATACTCAAGCGATTACAACTTGGCCCAAAGTGTTGGCAGCCGGCAAAAGCAAGCTAAGGTAAATATATTTTGGGGGCAAATAACATTCGATAGTTGTGCAATGATGGCACAAGTGCAAGTTTTGGTAACTGTGGTATTGTTTTTAATTTATCTAAGTTGAAAAGTGAAACAAATCCGCACACAAACGAAAGCGTTTGTTGTCAGTGTGATAACAGCTAACAGCCACGCCTTCCATTGCTTTTTTTTTTGGCTGTTTTGGATGAAAGGTAAAAGTGCCCAGACAGACCAACAAGCAAATAGCCAAGAGCATCAATGGAGAAGGAAAGAGAAAGAGAGGAAGAGACGGAGGGAAAGGTAACAGTGGGATGTAAAGAGCAAGACATTTGCTGAAATAAAATTTCAATTTGCTTGAATTTCATTTCTGTGTGTGTCTGGCTGAATGTGTGTGTGTGTGTGTGAGTGCCTCTGCTTTATCGCCTTGCCAGTTAACGTCAGCTTGGTTTACCGTTATGCTTGGCTGCGTGCGCCGCCAGCAACAGCAGCAGCAGCAGCAGTAGAAACTCGAAGTAACCGAAAGGACTAGAGAAAAAGTGAGGAAACAAAGCAACTTTCAGCTCACAGGACAACGCCAAATATTTGCTGTGCGTGTTCCTGACTCCTATATGTATGTGTGTGTGATTCTCACGGGTTCTTTGTCTGTCTGCGTGTTCTGCTTACTGCTTTACTGCTTGCTGCTTGCTGTTTGCTTCTTGTTGCCTGGACTGTATTCCCGCTGGTGACGTTTGTTGATGGTTTCCAGGTGAATGCACGAATTGCGTTTACGTATTAAATAATAAATGAATGTCGGATTGTTTTCTTACGCTTTTTGGCCTCAAGTCGCCAGTCTCCAATCTGCTTGCTCGCCCAACTCCGTCATCGTCTTTTCGTCTCTTCGTCTTGTGCCATAATTCCAGCTGGCTCGCTGATTGCTTGCCCGTTGGACATTAAATGTGTATTGCTTATTTCTTAAGTGCCAATGGTTTGTTTATTAAAGTCCCTACACCCCCGCACGTACGTCTCTTCTATGTAACCGAATGTCGCCACAGGGAATTGTGCCCGTTTTTTGCTGCACGGCCAAGTAATTAAAGCGAATGATATGTGGAGCCAAGGCAGCGTTGATAGATTAACTCAATGAATTTGCTGGCAGCAACAACGCCTGCTGAGCCGCTTGCTCACTTAATTACCAGCCTCATCATCAGCTGTGATGTGTTCCCAAAATGATGGCTGAATGCTAAAAGCTGCTGCTTGATGAGTCAACAACAACAACAACCAAATTATGATAGCTACTTGCGGTAGCTTATTACGCAACGTTGCCACAAGCATAATGTGTAGCAAGTAACTCTTTTCCGTTTTAATACATTCTTGAAAAGCTTTTAAAATTTTGGCGTAATTAATTTTAGCTTGTGTAGAGAAATGTTTATATAAAGTTACATGATGCATGGCATAATCAGTTCCGTAACTTAATCTTAACTTGAATAATATTATTTTATTCATAAGAATCTTTTATTAAGTAAGTTTCAAACATTTGATACTGCATAAGTTTTTAACGCTAAATGATTGTAAGAGTTGTTAAAACAACATTTTATTACTCAATTTTTATAAGATGTATAAACAAGAATTTGTGTTAGATTGAAATTTCTGACAAACTACAAATAATTGTTATGTACAACACTTTGCAATTCGCAGAATTTTTGTATTAAAAACTTTTACTTTTACATTTCATTACAATTATGCAATTAATATAAAATACATTGCAATCCAGCATAAATAGCAGCACGGAATTCTAAATGCATTGTGTGCTTGGCAAATATTATTTAGTATGTTTGTAATTATGTAATTGCAATTGTTTGTAGCTGCCTGTCCAAAGTAACAGATGTAAGAGCAAGAGATAGATTTATTTCAGCACTGTTATTAATATATATATATATATATATACAGCACCTGTGGTATTTTTAATTATAAATTACACAGACACATACATAACTGCAAATACTTTTTGTGTGCTGCGGCAAGCAATTCATTAATTTATCCAACACATAAAAGCCAAAAGTTTCAACTGCTCAGCGGCATTAAATCCTAGATTTATTTCATTTTACACATATTTATGTATGTATTTAAATTGAAACTCACACGCAGCTAAACTGCATCACAAATATTGTAGTTGAACATTTTGCACATTGCACATTTTGTTTGCAGCTAATTTGTAAATGATTTTCAGTTTGTGTATTTTGTTTGTACAGTTCGGTCCCAGTTGGGCTATGCGAATGTTGTTTGTTTTTTTTTTTCTGCTTTACTATTTTTCATTTTCATTTACATGTACATTTTCATTTTCATTTTTCATTAATTTTTTGCAATGTCAGTTTTATTCACGCCTGTCTGCGTTGCATGCCACACGCACATTAATAATAAATGGCAAATGCCATCCAGGATATGCCATGGATGCTCTTGGATATGCCACATTTAGTAAAATGAACATGAACATTAGTTGCAAGTTGCTAACTTTAACGAATGAATACACTGGCATAGCAAGTCAAGGCTAAAGTCAATGAAGAGACTTTTCATTATACAGAATATATTTAAAGAAATTATTGCCAAATATTGTTGAGAAAGACGAAAATAGAATTGGTAATACTAAGGGTAGAATGAAAATAGTCCTTACTCTTACTTTGAACATTTCTTTTTACTGCCAATCATTAACTAATACCATTCGGTTATCTTTTTGAGTTGTTTGAGCTTATTTTCCTAATTGGGCTGCCAGTTCTTTTGTTATATTCACTTAGTATCTAAATCGATTCGTTGTTGTTTACACACATTTGTTGAGTTGGTGATACGAGCCCTTATCAGTTCTCCGTCCAGTTGTATAGTTAGGCACACGGGGCGAGAGAATGATAAGGGTACGAATGCACCGGCCTTAACCATATGCAGGCTGGCCATTTATTTTCAAACACACACACATATAGACGACACTTTTTGCTATTGATACTCACCCATTATTTGGCTTTCAGCTGTCAATCAATCATTTGGGTCAGCAGGCGTCATTGAAGTGCAGCTGCAACAGCAACTGAAACAGAGACACACGAAAAAAAAACGAGTGAAATGTTAAATGGCGACACAACTGAAAAGAATTTGTGGCTTGCGAGGTGTTAATTTAGCTTTTTTGTGTTGACAAAATTGACAAAACGCCAGCTGGACAATGCAAATAGGAAACTGAAAGAAAAAATGAACAAAAAAACGAAGACGAACACACAAGCAACGAAAGGAAAGAGTCATAAAAAATACAGCAGGCAAACACTAATTTGCAAATGAAAGCTGCACAACAATAAAAAAAAATTGTGTATATATATGTATATAAAAAGCAAGAGCTGCCAACGATGCTCGCGATGGCTGATATGCATATTGCATTTGCATACATACATATACATACATACATATTAAACAAAACTCAGCTAACGCACACACATAAATAATTCAGCAATCAAACATGGGAGGGCAACAAAACGCGACTCCTAAGCGACGAAACGGAATATGTGTATAACAAAAACTGTTGCCTACTTTTGCGCGGCGCAACAATAAAATGCAGTTTTAAATGCTCAACAGAAATCGTATAAACAAACGAAGTTAGGGAATAATACTCAAATGCAATTGCCAAAAAACAAAAAGCGAAAAAATATTGCGCAATTTAGTGGGCAAAGGCATTTGCAAAGTATTTTTCAATCGGTTTTAGTTCAAGTGCCTTGGCAGCGCGCACACTAATTGATTTTAGTCATATGCAGTTTATCAGAGGGTTTTGAATAGGCCACAGAGTCGATTGTTGAAGTGGCGTTTGCTTAGTTTCCAATTGAATGTTTTGATTGAAATACAACTGATTTACTAGAGATGAGCGAGTGACGAAACACGATACACAAAACAATGAACTCTGCTCATGTGTCTTATATTTAATATGATAAATTTATTAGAATGCTCAGGCGATTCTTATAGTCTAGCTTAAAAGCTCTCAAAGAACTACCAACTTATTGTGATTGTGAAACAAGTCGTGTCACGCAGCAACTTTTCGCATCACTCGAACTCCTGCCAGTTTAAATGAAATCGATTCAAATTTTTGCGCATTTTTGCGTTTGGGGAATGCAGTTCGGAATTCAAATACAAGCTAGCCGACAAGCTGAAAAACTCATCTGTGCATTTGAGCGCCTTATTATGAGTTGGCATTTTGGAAAAGTTGACGCATGTTTTCTGTGCGCATTGAGGCGAACAATAATCCGGGAATGCGCAAATCTGCACCAAAACTACAACCAAAACTGAATGCAATTCATGAATTTTACCTGCTGCTGCTGCTCTGTGGCATTAACATTCGTTCGTGTGTTATTGTGTACTGCATTCAGAACGTGTTTAGTCTTTAGTTAGATGAAGCAGGAGTTGTTAAGGGGGGACGAGTGGCAATGGATGGTCTTTTCTAGCAAACCTTGAAATTAGCTGGCAATATTGTGCATATAAACTATGGGTAAACAGTTTGCCTGGCGGCACCTTTATGTGTTTGCCGTTATGAATTTTGAAATGGAATTCGTTGTTGTTGTTCGTGGTGGTAGTGGTGGTGGTGGTGCTGCTGCTGTGTAATAAATCAAAACTATGCAACAAAACGCGCCACAAGGCATGCCAAAGGACTTATCTGTGTGCCGTATAAAACGTTAAAACGTTGCCCAGTTGCCCAGTTGGCCAGCAGCAGCAGCAGCAGCAGCAGTAGCAGCTGGTTTACCTCGCCACAAAAACCAACAAAACGAGCCAACGAGCCAAACAGCAGAGTTGCCAATGTTGCTGTCAGCTCGCTGCACTGTGCTGTTTTTTCTTTTTGTACCTCCCTTTTTTTTGTGGCCCTACTGAATTCTTCTCTCCTTACACTCTACTTTTACTTCAGCTTCTTCTGCTCTTTTTTTCACTGTTGCACTTTTACGGTTATAAATTTTAACACACAAGAGGAGGCGGGGCAATGGTGGCACATAAAACCGGACACATGCTTTTAATCTTCGGCACAAACATGCTCACTGCTCGCTGATGCATGGCAACTCTGGCAACTCGAAAAACTCTGGCCAGCCAGCCAGCCAGCCAGTCCTGAGTCCCTGAGCGTAGCCAGTGTCGCCAGCGCACCAGCGCTCCATGTTGATGTTGATGGCTTATGGGGCTGCTAGTGCCAGTGCTGGTGTGCTGTTGCCATGCATAAAATCTTCCGCCGGAAGTTAAAGAGTTTTACACAAATCCGCGCTACTGGGCCATCAACAACAAATAGCAGCCAAAGCAGCCGTAGCAGCCGCAGCAGTAGCTAGCATTTGCTTTAAAGGCTAAGCCCTGAAAGTATGCAATTGTATTTGTTGTTAACTTTTATTATGCTCTTGCAAAGGTTTAAAGCGTTTGTGTAACGAATTAAAAAAATACTTAGGGAAAAAGAATTAAAAATATATTCATCAGGCATCTTGCTGATATAACTAAATAGTTTTTAAGCTATTTCCTTTGTTTGATTCAATTCAGGTACATACAATAGAGTATCTAAAATTCGACGTGTCAAAGCATTAACTCTGCTCTTCTTGTTTTTCAATTAGACTTTTTGGCCATTCAATTTTTGGCCAAGTGTTTTTGGGCATTTTGCAGCGATTTTGTAAGCATAAATGTTCGCTTATCGGCTTTTATGCGCTTTTTATGTGGCAACATTTAGCGCACAGCCGCAGGGCAACAACAACAACAACAATAACAACAACAGCAACAATAACAAGAAGCGAGTCGCAGCTGCTGGACGTTGGCCATTGTTTGCATTTGGTCCATGCGGCGTTTTGGGCTAACCAATAATGGCAATGGCAATTGGCCATGGACACAGAGAGAAAGAGAGAGAGAAACAGAGATAGAACGAGCTGTAGGCAGTTTTGTGTTGTCCTTTCGTCCTGGTGTTGTCGTGTCCTCGACTCGCTATCGCCAAGGGACATACACGCACACAATTTTACTGGCCACTGGGCGATAGATTCGAGAGGGGGAGGGCGTGGCACATTCTGGGAAACATCAAGTGCTGCCGTTATCAGCGCGCTGCCGGCGCAGGTGCTTTAAATTTTCCGACATGTTGACCCAGCAGAGAAAACACCCAGAAATAGAGGCCTGCACTTGAAAATATTGAGGGGTGTGTGTGTGGTGGGGCTTGCTTAGTTTGCATATTAGTTGAGAGCAGCATCATCGATTGTCGACTTGTCGTCGTTTGCCTTGTGTGTGTGTGTGTGTGTGTGTGGCAGAAACGAGGCATTTAGCGCCATAACGTTATGAATATTGAAACAATTTTACGCTTGCCATTTTGAATTTTGAATAGATTCTTGTGGTCTGCCCCGGGCGGCAACAGCAACTTGATCATCGTCATCAACAACAAACGCTCTTGCCGCTTTGTTTGTGTTGTTGTGATTTGTTGCTGTAAAAGTTGAGCAAAAGCCTTGGTCACAATTTCCAGCAGCAGCATTTGCGACTTGCCGCAGGCTGTGGCAAACCAAGACGCTAACTGTGCCAACTTGACAAAACTCAGTCTGTTTCTCTCTCTTTTTCTCACTCACTGGTTTTTAATAGCATACTTTGCGGCACTTGCCTTAAATATGCAGCGTGCGCATTATAAATAAGTAGAATATCAGCGAAAACAGCTGAAAAGTCGCTAATAATTATTATTACAATTCATATTGTTATTATATGCATTATGAAGTTTTGGAAAATTATGATTTTTGCATTCTCTTTCATATAAAACAAAATATTCTGCTCAAATATTGTTGGCAACGTTTCAAAATTGTGCGTCAGTTCAGCAAATCAATTAATGAAATTACATAAACAACTGGTCGGGAAACATGTACAATACAAAGCAAGCAACTGATCGTATTTTGATTGTTAATCTTGATTGTCTTTCAGTTGTTGTAGCCAACTTTAAATATAATAGTAAATCTGCCTTGATGGGCAATCAAATCAAAAGAAATTAGTCGCAAAAGGACAAACGAACAACTAAAACAAAACTGGAGTGTAATTAAATATGACAAAATCAATTTGCAGCTGTGCTTTATTTGTTGTATTGTGACAATGTGTTGCCAAGTGCTGAGGCCAAATGGACATGGCCTGTTGACATCTGCCATCCAGCCATTCAGTTATCTATGTGTGTGTGTGTGTGTGGGTACAAAAGGCCACGCGTGTGTGTGTGTAAAAATGCAAATGTGGCCACAAATTCAAATGAATTTCGCATGTGAAATGTGCCAAAGAGTGAAAATCAAAACAATCAAGTGAAGCGTTTAACAGGGCTGACCAAGAGAGGGAAGGGAAAAAGAGAAAAAGACAGAAAAAAAACTGACAGAAAACGAAAACGTAACGTAACGAAATTGTCATAAATATAAAATCGAATGCAAATTGAAAACAGATCGAGCATTAGATAGACAACAAGAATGGATATAGGTAAGTGGTATTTGCATTTAATTAGCAAAAAACTATGCATAGATTGGATAGATTGTTGATTTGGTCATAAAAACAAATACAAAAGAAGAGCAACAACATTTGTTTAGCTATGAAATTGTTTGAAATGTTTGCAATTACATAAAACGTTTATAAATTATGCAATTGCATATGATTCGCATTGAAATCCCTCAACCCGCAATTGTTTAATGAACCTCAACGGAACGCAGACAAAAACCACAAAATCAAATCAACGGAAGTTGTTTTTGCCACAGTTACAGTTACAGTTACAGTTACAAAGCTATTGTTAGTTGTTAGTTCTTACTATGACACACACACACACACACGCGTAAATATTGCAATATTCATGTAATTAACATTAAAATCATAATTCATAAATGCGCCTAGCGGAAATGTTTAATTGTTTGATGCAAATGAAGCGATAAGCATCCAAAAACGCACACAAATTATGCATTAATATTATCCAAAATGTATATGCAACACTCTGTTTGTTGTGGTTTCTCTGTACGCTTGTTTGTGGCATGTTAATGCAGCGAAGGGGTAAGGGTGGTGTAGAATATTGTAAAGCTTTTGCTGAGCTTGTCAAATATATTCTTTATTTTGTTGCTGTCGCAAATGTCATTCAATTCCAGACGAACAACTTTGTTGCTGTTGCAGTTAAGGTTTTAGGTTCGGTTTCAGTTTTGGTTTCTGTTTTGAATGACTTTGTGTCTTATTTGTAGTTGAGTTAAAAAATGCGCTGTGCTTGCAGAAACTCGAGTTTAAAATGTCGAATAAAAAACGGTAAATATAATGTTTTCTTGTCTCTTCTATGGAATTATTTCAACTTAAATCAGTAAAAGGCAAAAGAATTCACAAATTTTTTTTAAAAATAAATACAAAAGTAACGGCTCTGTGGCATTTCGTTTGAAAACTGATAAACGAAATGTGTATGTATATCATAGAGTACACATTTGAAAACGGAAAACAATTATACAAGTCTCAAGAGCGTTACAGTTTGACAAGCACTGTGCGCTGGGCTAATCTTTGCAGCGAGCAATTAAAACTGCATTTGCTTAGCGATAAAAAGTGTATGTGTATGTCTGTGTGTGTGTGTGTGTGTGTTTGTATGGGACCTTATCGCTGTCCATATGCAAATAGCAATTGGTTAGTTAAACATAAATAGTCGAGAACAGAGTTCAGGGAATAAATACATATACAATTTCGAAAGGGAAGCAAGTCTCATGTCTGTGTTTGAAGCTCAGCTGAGCCAAAGATTAGGGCGACATTTCTTGCTGATAAGTGGACAGCAGTGGCAGCGTACTTTGAATTCTCGTAACCCGACAATTCCACATGCATAATTGATATCCACTAGAAGCAGAATGTCTCAAACAGACAGAGAGAAAGCGACAGAGAGAGAGAGTTGAAGCCAATCAATTGGAAATGTTTTAATGGCCAGTGTAGAAGATGAAGCTAAGGCTTGAGTAAGGAGTTAGGAGTTGGGAAAAACATCAGACTAAGACGCTAATTAATCATAGAGACTGTGAGACATAGCCATAACAATGCATTGGACCAAAGCAAAGTCAATTTAATTGATGGGCAATGGCCTAAGAAACCACCACCAAAACCAAAACCAAGCCAAGAGTAAGCTGTAAAGGATGACCAGGGTGCAGCAACCGCAGGCTCAATTACATGTGTGCGACAACAGGGTTGTTCAGGCTGTGTGTGCAGAAAATGTTGCCGTGTGATTTGCATGAGTAATTTGACAGATTACTTTGCATTGGCCTAGGAAGGATAGGAAGATTGGAGGCATCTTATTCCACGTGAGTGCCACAGAGACAACACACAAACAACTCAGTTAGCCGTCGGCTTAAGGCTTAAGATTGAATCAAATTGATTTTGAATTAATAACAAAAATAATCAAGAGTGAACTTTGTCTACAGTTAGAATATATATTCTTAATTAATGAAAATAGTTTGAGTTGACTTTTATATCAGAATTTCTATCTACTTCTTAGCATATTATTAGCGCATAAAACATTCCTCTTTCAACACACACAATCAATATGCCAATATTATTGAACATTGCCATACAAGGATTGAAATGTTATTTGTTTTGACTAATGCCAAAGTCTTTTTTATTGTTTTTTTGTTTTGTTTTTTTGGGCGTCTGCCAGCCAACTAAAAGATATCCAGATAACTGTCAAGTGTTAAAGGCGCCACCAACTGTGAGCATACTGAAAATTGTTGCTTCCCCAAACCTCCCGTATCGCGCTCCATATGGAACTTACCATATAGATAGATAGATAATTTATGTGCCATTGGCACAGGCAGAAGAGAGGGTCAAAGAGAGAGAGAGAGAGAGAGACTATGCTTAACTGTCCACTTCCTGGACCCGCATAACGGAAGCCGTTGAAGTGTGTGCCTGCGGAGCGAAGTAGTTGGGTAATTTGGGGCAGCGGGACAGGGTGTTTGGTGATGACAGCCAGACAGCGTCGCCAACATTGCACAACAACAGCAAAACAAAAAAACAGAAGAAAAAAACAATTCCAAACGACGCACATTTGAATTTCAATTAGAATGTTTAATAATCAAAACGAAGCGAGTGTGCGTGTGTGTGTGTGTGTGTGTATCGCTTCCGTTTAAGTTATATATTTAAGAAGCAAGCATTTATCGAAATGTTTGCCTCAACGCTGATGGATATGCCGCATGTGGCAGCTGGAGTTGAGCTTCCCCAATGCAAGCAACAAAAACGAAAACATAAATATAATTAGCGAGGTGCCAGCAAGGGGGAGAGCGACCGGGAGGGGAGAGGGAAGGCAGCGAACGTTGGCTGGCAGCAAAATTAGCGCCAAGGACAAAAGTTGGGGCACGTTGTTATGTGTGGCAAATCCCACAAGGATTAAGCGAGCCAAGCAACAAGAATGACAACCAAAAAAAAGGTATGTCAAAAAGATGGCGGGGTGCAGAGGTTAAAGGCGTGGCAGGACATGTTATTTTTTTTGTCCCCCCTCCCTCCACACCCCGCCATTCTAATGTGTAATGACAAAAAAAAAACCGTGTTGGTGTGTGAGTGTGTGTGTGAATTTAAGCGACAAGGCTGCTGACAACATGAACAACAACAACAACAACAACCAAAACCCAAAAGGCAAACAATTCAACTAAAAGAGAGACAGAGACAGAGACAGCGAGAGAGCGAGAGAGAGAGAGAGGCAAGGTTGCTGGACAATTTCATTTAGCAAGGTAGTAGTCAACAGAATGTGGGCAGAGGGGGAAGGGGGGGCGGTAGCAGAACAGCGAATTTGGCATGTTACTGTCATGGGGCAGGTTTGGGGGTGTAGAAGAGTGGGTGGGGGGAGAGGGGAGGCATGCACAGTGAACATAGCGAAAAGAGTCGCATATTCAACAGGAAAATCCCTTAATTGGAATAAATTAACTGTTATTGCTCCGGCATGCCACACAATACAACAACAACAACAAGAACAACAATCACACACACACAAACACATACATAGATAGACACAAACACGTACATACATATATTTATATATATGTATATATTTGCATATGTGCAGCTGCAGATACAGATACAGAATACATAGATACTTATGCCATATATACATATATATATATATATATATATGTATATATATATATATACATATACAATGTGTACCAGTCGCTATCATTTCCCACTGGAGCACTGTTTATTCTATAAATATATATATGTGTGTGTGTTTGTGTGTGTGAATTTGTGTTCCGTTACTTTTTGCGCGTTCCGCACAACACAAAAATTAAATAATATGATAAAAGCGAATATTTATGACGCATGCGAGAGAGAGACCAGCACGAAACTCGAATATCAAATGCAAATGGAAAATGAAAAAAACAAAATATCAGAAATATATGAAAACAAGAATAAAACGTTTTAAACGATAACATTAAAAGGCTTAAAATTAAAAAAAAAAATGGTTTTTAAACAAAAGCTTTAAAAGAAAGAAGGGCTTTTATGATAATCTTTTTACTATTTTGAGGTAGAAATTGCCTTTCCTTACTTTAAATGTCTTCAGAGAATCGGATATTAAATCAAACCTTACTTAATGAAATTACTTAGCTTTCAAGTTTATTCTCTAATACCCTCTACAACCTAACCTACAGGGTATTTACTACTAAAAACCTCATACCATTGCGAGTGTGCGAGTGTGTGTGTGTGTGGCAACAGGGGCAGTTCAAAGTTTATGCAACGCAATTTGCAATTCGCTTGTGCTCTAATGAACAACTCGAATATCCTGTTTGGCTGCCTAGGAAACAGGAGCAAAAAGGTTGTAAGAAAACATAGAAGCAAAAAAAAGTGTCCTCCCCTTTGTTTGTTTGGCTGTCTGACAAACGCCTAAAGGTATTTAAACAAGAGGAAGCTTTATGCTTTATGCAACATATTTTCCCTTAATTAGAGAAAAAGTTGGAAAAAATAAATGTTAAAAACAGAAAAGAGAAAGAGTTTTTAACAAGTTCCGTGGAAAAATACTGAAACCTAACGATGTGAAATATAAAAAGCTATATCAAAAATTTTCTTTCACTTTTTAGTTTGACAGAAAGTTGTTTGACCTTTAATCATATATTACAGATTAGGGAATTCTTCTTATGAACCCACTCATAGTCATTTCAAGTGGTTCATTTTTTATTCTCATCTCTAAAAATTATCAACATTGTTAAGTGTTAAATGGTTATGTATGGGCGTGTGTTTGTGCTTGAAGCATTTGTTGTTATCAGCATTTTGTTGCTGTTGTTGTTGTTTTTGTTTTTCGCGATAAGCGTATGTATTTTTGGTATTACTCGACTATAGAAGTATGTATATATGTGTATATTAGTATAGTGCCCCCATATGGCACATACGTTACGTGTACTTTTATGATGGCCATGTGGCATATACACACATACGTACAGAGGCATAGAAATCTAAAAATTTGGTATATAGACAGAGAGAGAGAGAGAGAGTGAAAGGCATAGAACTCACCCAGTTGAAAGAGCAATGAAATTCCAATTTGCGTGCCACAATTTGTTGCTGATGAGATGTTGTGCCCGCTCGTTGATTTGTTTGCCTTAAAACATTTCAATTAAGAAACGCCCGGGCGCTTAATTGTTATGCGAGCGAGTGCTTATAGACGATATAGTATTCAATATTCTATATTGGACGGCAACGTCAATGAATAGTTTTCATTTAACCCGGCAAAAAAGGGGGCGAGGGCAATTATGCTGCTGCCATTGATAGATAACGCACGAACAAAGCACTCTTGTACATACATTTATTTGGTACATACTGTGTTTCACCGACTTAAGCACATGATAAAGCAAGTATTTAGTAAAATTCTTGTGAATGTAAAATGTTTATGAGCACAAACAAAACACAGATCCTTGAACAGCCGCTGCCGCTGCCGCCCTGCACGCCAACGCTGACGCACAACAACTGAGCCACAAAGCGCTGAAAGGAAAAAGAAAAGAAGAAAAAACAGCAACAAAAACAAAACGCACCATTGAAAAACTCAATTGAAATTAAATTCATTTTTTTTGAAACGCGCGAAATGCAGAACGAAACGAAATGAAGTGAAACGCAACGCAACGCAATCTCGTTTGACACGTCGCACTTCGTATACACTGCTTACTGAAACATGCAGTCAAAACGCTTAATTATATTGAGGTGCGAGTCAAAGTGGACAAGTACGCGTGGTTTGTAAGTGTATAAAAAAAGAGAGAGAGAGTGAGTGATTGTGTGAGTGTAGAAGCGGGCGCACGTTCCATTCTCATTTTGTGCCCGCATGCTCTGCTTATCAATGACCAATGCTGTCGGCGTCAACGTCAACGTCAACGTCAACTGCGACCGCAACAGCGACATCGCCGATCGCTTGTTGCGCGCCTTTCTCAGAGCGAGATAGCACTTGGGTAGCGAAAGCATTTGTTCATATTTTGGATTTTAGCGCGTATTAGAAAAACGTTCGTTATGGTTGTTTTTGTTCATTTTTGTATTATTTTTGAGCATAAAAAACGTTTGTATTAAAGGGAAAACAAAAATATTAAACACAAGAGGCAACATTTGCAAAACACATGTCAACGGCATGTTTCCGATGACGATAGCATTGGGATTTGCCAACCGAAACGAAAGAGAGAAAGAGAGAGAGGGAAAGAAAGTGTGTATCCTTTGTTTTACATCACAGCAAGAGATGACAGCAGGCCATGGCGTGTTTTTGGGCTGCATTCAAATTAGAGACAAATTTCTTTTTGCTGAGCACACATTTAACATAGACAAATGGAATATTCAACTCTTTCAGAGGCAATTCAAAACTCAAAACTGCGCCTCCAACGAAAAAAAAAAAGGAATATCAAGAAGAAAAAAGTCAAGTCACATATTGTATTAGATAAGCATATGCAAAGCTTACTTAAAAGTCCGTTGTGTTGTGTATGTGACGTATGAATTTTGATGTCAGACACAAGCTCGTATCCTACATCTTAAAATACAATGTATGTCTGTAAGTATGTGTAGTATAAAAAAGCACAGACGGCACAGTAAACATGCTCTCAAACACACACAAACAGAAAAATTCTTTGCCATATGCAAACTCTTGGAATATTTTGCTCTTTGAGCTGTTTGTCGTTGTTGCTGCCGTCGTCGTTTTTTTTTGTTGTTGTTGCTTTAAACGCGCCAGCGTCATCAAGTTTTATGAGCAATTACAACATCTGTTGAATATCGCAAAAGAGACACAAACACACAAACACACACACATAGACGTCCATTCCCAGCATTCGTGCTGTTCTCTCGCACGACTAAGAAAGCACTTTTTAAAGTGGAACGCGGACGACACAAAAATGAGAGCATCTCCATAGAAATCGCACATTTCTGTTTTTTGCATTGCTTCTTCTTCTTCTTGGTTTTCGTTTTGTGCGCTACACAAAGCGCCAAACAGATAAAATAGAAGACGCGAGCGGGGGCGAAACGTAAGGGGTGGACACATTTTAGGTAGAATGGGAAATGTGCTCAAGACGAAGGGCAGTCGAGCAGCAGCAACAACAATAAAAATGGGCACTTGGCATTGAACTTAGACGCAATTCTTATGTATGCTCCCTCTCTCTCTCTCTCTCTCTACCGTGTGGGAATATCCCTGATTTCTGATTGAGCTATTGAATTAACATTTGCAATGATTTTCTAAACAACATTTGATAATGATGCTCAAAAAGAAGCAGACAAAAGAAGATGCAGTGTGCCCAAGAATGTGGGTCTGACATCAAATCATGAGGGTGGCAACCATGGCAGAACAGATGAAGACGAAAGCAGCGTGTCGAATTTAAACGAATATAACGAGCCTGCATTACAATGGAATATCAATTTCTTTATAAATGTCTTGATTTATTTGTTGTTGTTCGTTTTGTTAGAGTATCCAAATCCGGAAAAAATAAATATATATATTTTATTAGCAAAACAGTTTTCAAGAAATGAACTTTATTGTTGATTAACTTTAACCTAACTGATTTAAAGTTAGTTGTGATTGAAAGAAACCTTAACTATCTCATCGATCTGATTGCCAGTATCGTATTTCATTAACCTCAACTTGGAACGCATCAAGTTACAATATTCTGAAACAGATATCGTAATCGGTTAAGGGATACAAAGGACTAAACAGCTGCTTAGATGGAAACGCTTTCAGTCAGATCTCTAACAGAAATTTTAATTTAAATACCAATCCACTTAACGCTAGAGTATGATGTCCTTCCTCTCGGCACCTGGTCGAATTGCTTTTATCAAAAACCATTCGCATTTTGGGCTAACCCCTTTTTGTGGTTTTTGCTTCGGGGAAATATACAGCCACAGTTCGCAATCAATCAGAAATACTACAAATACAAATACCTAATACCGAATACTGAATACTAAATACGGAATTCACAATATACGTGTACAATGAGGGCGAAAATCTGTCAAAAAGTGGTAAATGAAACTCTTCAGATGTCAGTGAGCCATAAAATTATGCGATAATTAATTTCTTGCACAAAAAAAAGAATGAGCTGTGAGCGGGAGAGAAACAGAGAGAGAGAGAGGTAGCGAGGCGTAAATTCTCATTCGAATGCATTGTTTGGGCGAGTCCTTTTGGAAGCCCTTAGACTCAACCCTCTGCACTACTCTACCACTGATGCTTCCGCAATTATGATTGTCCTTCGTCACTCGCCAGCCGATTCTTTTCTTTCTTGCTTTTATGATTTTTTGGCCTCATTGGGCTGAGCATTTGAGAATTATTATTATTTTTTTTTTGTTGAGCTTTGGTCTTGTCTTTGCTGGCCTTAATTAAAAGCTGTACAAATTTGTGGCAAGCCAAAGTACACGAAGGGAAGGTGTACATAAAACCATAGACTACACTTGGATTAAACTTAATCATCTAAATAAACTAAAAACACATTTCAGAACATGTAAAAAAATATTGGGGAAAAAAATCAACAAATAAACAATTAGGTAGAAGAAGAATTAAGGGAAGTTAAGATACTTTATATCGAAAAGTACTTGATTTCATTCAATTGATAGTTTTTTGCAGTGTATATTTGTCACAACCCCTAGCTAAAAGCTAAAGAATTTTTGTTTTGTGGCCATACGCCTAAAACAAAGCGCACACAGATCTCAATTGTTTGCCGCCCATTGTTAAACGCTTTTACGAGTATCTGGAAGCATGCTATAAATTCCATTGTTTGCCTCAAAAGCGCATTGAATGCAGGGCTAAAGCTGAAAGCTGAAGCTCAAGCTAAAGCTGAAAGCAAACCAAAAGTGCTGAACCCCAAATGCACATGTGCTCATGAGAAGGAGCTGGAAGAAGAGTTGGTTAGAAGCTGGCGCTTGGCTAATTTGCAGCTTAGGGAAAAAACAGAGATGGTGCCACAGCGAGGCGCCCCACTTCAACTGATAAATGCTCTAAGCTAGAAGCTTAAATTGGAGCCAACAAAGGGAGCTGCAACTGCTGGCTTTTGGGTTGGCGCACCTGGGCCACTTTGTCGCGCACTTTAGTGAAAAACTTCCGTTAATTAACGTTAATTTACTTGAAACTTAACATCCGCTTTGCCTTCTGGACTCGTCTTTGCCTCAGCCGGAAATGTTTCCGCTCTAAGCTGCAAGGACAACAAGAAGCGAGAGATGTAGAGGGGGAAGGAAAAGGAGAAAGAGAGAGAAACAAACTGGGCAAAATTCTCGACAAAATTTGAAGGAAACGCACATAAAGAGCGTGTCCAAAACGTACAAAAAAAATAATATAAAAAGAAAAGAAGATCCTGGACAAAATGCAGCGCACAATTCGGTAACTAGTTTGCCAGAGTTGCCACCATCGTCGTCATCGTCAGCGTCATCATCAGCGTCAGCTCTATGGCTCCATTGTTGCAAGCAGCAGTAGCAGCACTATGCCACATACAATGGCTGCTGCTGCTGCATGCTACGTGCTACATTGCACATTCATATGAGAGACGACGCCATTTTGATTTTCCTTCTTACTTTTTGTTTTTATTTGTTCATATATAGTTTAGTTTTGCTTGTTTTTGTCACTGTGCGGTGGCTTTATGCATTTTAAAGAACTTTTAGCGTTGACTTTTTCACCCAATCCAAAGTTAGAGTGTATAAGTAAAGGCAAAGTACAACAACGAATAGCAAATGCTCTTGCAAAATTCGTAAAACTAGTTCTATAAGAGATTCCTGATACTATTAAGATTGACTTTCTTGTCATCTGGCTGTGATTGATTTGTGTGTGCCAATAACAGGAAGCTTTTTAAGTTGAACAAAGCAATTTCTTGGAATCATAAGTGTTTGAAAACCTATCGAATAAACATAATGGCAAGAGTCTTGGAATCAAGGGGTCTCTGTTATAATGAAGAACAAAAATAAACAAGTCTTCAAGTTAGGTTAGAGAAATCTACATGCCAAACTGTCTTGCACTATATATATAAGAAATATCTGACAGCTCAAATCGGACATATGCTTTTTGTTAGAGTATCAACAAGAAGAATATAGAAAGAAAAAAGCTGTCAAGTCATGTGCAGCTTGTGCGCTTTAAGCTGCATTCAGTGCCAAAGCGGAGATTAAAAAATTACCCAATGTTGACAAAAGCCAAAAGCCAATGGGAAATGTTTGCCTGTGTGTGTGGGTGGGTGTGTGTGTGTGTGTGTGTGAGTTTTATGTTTGTTTTGCTGTTCCTGTTTTGGATGCTGCTCTCTTGCTCTCTGCTAGCCTGATCAATATGCGTGGCATGTTTCTGATTGAAATATGATTAAATTCAAGGCGCAAACAAGCAGCAACAAAAAAAAAAAATAAGAAAACAACGCAACACTTGTAAACCAGGACTCTCTGGCTGCAACGTGCCACAGAGAAACAGAGAGAGAGAGAGAGAGAGAATTGCAACTATTATGCACAGGTACGTGGATACTTGTTTGATGTTATGTGAAGCAAATAATTTCTTATATGGATATATTTTAGAACTTAAGTTCTAGATTTGCTTGATTGAAGCTTGGGTAAATTCATAATATTTCAATGTGTGGCAGCCATGTAAGCCATAATAAAGAGATGGCTAACAAGATACTCATGTTTTTCGCCCCACACACACTCTCTGTCTCTCTCGCTCGCACCCATGCGTTGAATAGCGTGCAACTTTGCGGTCTTTTAAAAGATTGTTTGCATTATTTGTGGCTGCTCTTGTTGGTATTTTACATCACTCTTGCACCCGTTCCGCCCACACCACACCCCATTTTTAAGCGAGAGAGAGAGAGAGAGAGAGAGATCCGCAGACCAAGCCAAAACATTTTCTGAGCTGTTAACAAAGTGAAACCGCACAGTTTGTTTCGCTAAAGTTTTTCGCAGAGCAACAAAAAAAAAAAAAGTTGTATATAAAAAAAAAATAAAGGAACGATAACGGTATTTAGTTTGCATGAGCATCGGTTTTTAGGGTTTTTTGGTTTTTGGGTTTCGCTTGGGTTTTTGTGGGCGCTTTTACTGTTCTTGCTTCATCTTCCATTGTTGCTGCTGTTGTTGTTGTTGTTATAGAGAGGATTAGTAACAGGGAGTAGCAACAACAGCAACTCTGTGATTATGCGTATGGCTGTTAAGCCTGAAGCTTAGAAAAGTTTGCCATATTTTGATGGGTTTATACCAGAACAACAACTACAACAACAACAGCAACAAAAACCGGCAAGAAAAAGAAGAGGAAATATATACATGCAGCTTAAATGTTTGTGTGTTTTTAGTGGGTGGCAACCCTACCAATGTAATATTATTTGATTTCAATTCGTTCAACGATTTAAAAGAGTTTCCAGCTGACTGAAGTTGCAAGTGTGTAAAAAATATGAATATAAATAATATGAGTTTAAGTGGCGTTTGGGATTTAAAGTTTGAGTTGTTTGTTTAAAAGGGGTTTAATGCATTACAATTATATCTATTTAAGGTAATCAGAAAACACTAAACATTTATTTGGGTTAAGGTTTCTCAAAAGTATTTTAAATAATTTTCAAAAATATAATTTGTTAAAGTTTGTTTTTTTTTTTGGTGCTAATCAAATGCTTTTATGTTATATCTATTTCATTTAATTGCATATTATATATTCTATAGTTTAATAATGCTTGGGCCATGTATGTAAACAACTTCATCAGAACTTGGTTTGTAGTTTCTTTAATTATTAACCAACACTATTCAGTTATGCATGAAAGTTTATGTGCCGTTAACTCTAGTCAAATACCATGTAGGCAGAGGTAGTAAACTTTATCATAGATTTATGCAAAAGAAAGAATAGTATAACTTTAAGCGTAAACAAAATGCTTCTCTTTAAACAATCGCAGTTAACTTATATTCTTCTTAAGTGTTTAATTTTTAGGGGAATATAAACGTGATACTAGAAATATATATGTTGATGCTACAATTTCTATTTCAACTGTTTTTATTGCATTTATAATGCATTGAAGGACTTCAGAGCTGCCCCCAATTTATGTGTGGCCGGGGTTGCATGCAACAATTACAGTTAGTCACAGTTACAGTCACATTAACGATAGAAGGAGCAACGAAAAGCGAAGGGAAACTCACGAAATATACAAGAAAACACTTACATACAAAAAGTCAATTTAGTTGATGCGTGAAGCGATTTATGTTTAGTTTACGCATTTGCAGTTTGTTGTTCTTGTTGTTGTTTGTTGCTGTTGTTGTTTTTGGCGGCTGCTGTAACGAGCTGCTAAATCGATTGTGACTAATTTGCGGCAGTCACGAGGCAGGCAGTGATTTAGAAAATAATAACAATACCAAAAACTTTGCCAAGGACGATGAGAGAGAGAGAGAGAGAGAGAGAGAAAGGCATGGTAATGTGGGGAAGGGGGGTGAAGGGAAATGAAACGCGACACATTTCGTATTATTAAAATATTAAAGACAATTCAATTGGAAAATTGGCAGTCGGATAGACAGACAGAAAGAGAGGGCGTGAGATAGAGATAGAGATAGCTGCTGTCAATGCAGATATATAGAGTAATTGAAATAAACGAGAACAGTATATATATATAAATGTTGCTATCAAAGAAAGAGAAAGAGAGAGAGAGAGTTGAGGGGGCCTATTTAATAAATGATTTCCGCTACGTTCGTAGCTATAACATGCATATATGAGAATTTAAAGTACCACCATGCCGATCCCTCTTTAGCTACACTATTTGATATGCAAGCGTGGGCAAATCCTATGTATCTATGTATCTATGACTTTTGTATCTATATATCTGCATGCGTCATGCGTTCAGATTAGAGTTCGTTCGTTGTTCGTGCCTTCCAACAATTGAGAAACACACACACACAACCACACACGGCCAACTAAATCAGTGCGTATAGAGTATCTTTGTAACTGTATCTATGCATCTGTGTATCTGTAAGCCGTCGTCATTGTCGTTGCCGTTTTGGCGACAATAAGCGCACATTGTGTTGATTTTTGTGCGGGTGCATGTCTGTCATTTCATTATACATATTACTATCGAAATATGCAAAGCGAAAGCAAGCGACTGCAAATGATAATGAGGGCTTATCTGAGTCAAAGCAGAAACTAACCTTCAACCCCTCTCGCCAAACGGAAGTCACACAAATGCACAGTTTTTATCTCTAAACTGAGAGCAGCAGCAGTAGCAGCAGCAGCAGCGAAAACAAACAAGGAATAAAAATAAAAATCGATCAACAAGTGGCTGGAAACAGTTGAAGCAGGCAACCCCAGCTGCCAATTCATGCCACACCAATGTGCAACATACACATACACATACATTTAGTTGTAGTCAAAGTCATAACGCCTGCTTAATAATTAATTTAATTAACATTAACGATGATGATCAGCATATAGTAGCCATATAATGTTATGCCAAATGTATATGTATAACTCATGTCCATAAGCAGTCGCATTTAACTGCAATTTCTGCCTCCAGGCACGCACATATCCCAGCACACACACACACATACGGACACACACATGTGTAGTAAAATAATCATAAATAAATAATGATGATGTGCCCAGGACTCAGGACTCTCTCTCTCTCTCTAGCGAGAGGCTTTGGCAAACAGCAAGGCATTTTAGCCTGCGAAAATTGTAATGAACCAGACAGAGAGACCCCCCCCCAATTCCACCCCCCACCAGCACCATTCAACTCACACAGCCATGCAAAAGATAGCGTTGAGCTGAGCAAATAAATTGCTATACAATTTTACCCAAAAGTCGCATACAAAACCAAACAGCACGCCAGAGGGGGCTTCTCTCTGAGTGTGTGTGTGTGTGTGTGTTTGTGTATTCGGAGTTGGGTGGGGGTGAAGTTGGATTTGTATGGCTATGCCTGCAGCAAAGTTGCCATATCTACAAAAAAGAGAGAGAAAGGGATAGAACACACAGACACACACACAGAAACGACTGTCATCATGTCAAGCAATTCAATTCAATTTGGTTTCTCACGCGTTTGTTTGCCTGAAATACATATCTCTACCTCCCTTCATGCGCGCCCATCCCATCAGTGCCAGTGCCCGGTGTATGTTTTATTTTATTTGCTATTTTTATTTGATTTAATTCATTGAAAAGTTGTTGCTAGGCTGGCGCATAAATTAGGCATTTTATTTTCTCTGTTTTTTTTTCTTTCTTTCTCTCTTTCTCATTGGCCGTAAATAACAATTTACAATTTTGTACACACACACACACACGCACGCACACAGACTGTGGCTATGTGGCAAAAGTTTGCTCGAACTCGCATACATAACAATTTGCAAGAGCATTAAAAAGTTGCCAGATTAATATTTAAATGACGCAGACAAAAACTTGGACACATATGGCAGCATGCAGCGCACTTATTTTAAATCACAGCTTAAAAGTATGCAACACAAAACTGCACAAGCACACGCACACACTTGCACACAAACACTCAATTTCATATGGGTTTTTTTTCTTTGCTTTCATTCTCTCACTCAATGCAAAACGACACTTTTACTTACATGTCTCAAGCTGCAGTTAAATTTGAGCAGCCTTGTCAACGCATTTGCAATTTCCGCTCCATCGCTTCCGTGGCCGTGGCTAGTTAGCGTTGACTTTAAGTGGCGACATCTCTTGTCCATAGTACGTCATCAACGTCAACGTCAACGTTTAAATAGCAGCGGCCTGCTGTCCAACATCACAAAAAAATACCATAAATGCCGACGGCTGTTGCTTTCTGCTCTCTCTCTCTCGCTCTTTCTTTGCACTTATATTGATTGTGTGTGTCTGTGGCACTCACGCATTCACACTCGCACACACTCACACACTGGCACATACTCATGCAACGTTCGGTTCTTGTAAGTAACTGCTAACACAATTTGAAGTCTATGGGTTAACTGTATAACTGGATAACTGGGCAGCAGCAGTGTTCACTAACAAACTAACTGTGCTTTCTGCCGTGCCAAACAACTTGACACGAGCGAGTTCTGCAGCCAAATGAATCTGTGAAACGCCAAACGGCAGAACGTAGTGAACTTCAAGCACACGACGTTGCTGTGATGCTGTGAAACACGAACGCACAACGCGCCCCTCTGACACGAGGCAAAAGCTTCGTGAAATGGGACAATGTGAGCGAGAGAGAGAGAGCGTTAAGCAATGCATAGAGAGCAAGCTATACGAATTGGACGAATTGATTGCGCAAAGAGCATTGTCAAATTGTGAAGGGGCAATGTAAACAACAACGAAAAATTGGGATGCTGTGGGCATTTAATTAGCCACCGCTTGCATATTTGAGCAGCTAAGAGAACGGCACTAAGAGCGAGCTTAAAGAGAGAAGTTCAGATAGAGAGAGAGAGAGAGAGAGAGTGCAAATAGCCGAGGGCAAGTTTGTGGGTGGACAGCAGCAGCAACAACAAGAGCATCTCCTGATAAGGCTACTGACCTCTGCGGCCGTACGCAGAGGCGTCGTATTCTCAAAGAGTGCGCCGCTTTGCAGGAGGGGTTTCTTTTGGTTAAGCTTTGCTGTAGCTTAGCTTAGCCTGCTTGCAGCTCTTGCAGTCAGGTTGGCAGCACCAGTTGCAACGCGTTTGTGGCAAATAACTAAATGCCAATTAAATGCTTTCGAGTGTTTTCTAAATACGTTGCAAATTTACACAAATTTCAAATTTACCGTTGCTTTTAATTAAATTAATGCATTGCCTACATTGTGGATGAACTGCCAACTGCTGTAGCTGCTGCTGCTATTGCCCACTTAATTGTTGGCATTTTTCTTGTGCTGTCTGGACAAACAGCTGTGCCATCAAGCGCATAGATTACACAACAAACAAAAGGCCGCTCAGAGACAAAAGGCAAAAAGGAGCGCTAAGGACTAAGGCAGCAATAGACCCAGACCCTTGTCCGGCAACCGGCGAAACTGGCGAAATCCGAAGCAGCTTTAATTTGGCCACGTCAAACGCTGAGTGAAGGCAAATTTGTTCTCACAGCAACAAAAACAACGGCAACTTTGCTTACGGACCAAAGAAATAGCTAAACAGTTTTGAAGAACGCGTGCTGCCTACTTTTCGGCGCACATATTAATCAAAGAAGGAAGCAAAAGGGAAGTCAGAGATACTTGACTTGCGGACCTCGTTTGGCTTTCGGAAGCAACTACTAATTGCCGTATGGCTTTATGGGTTCCAATGTGTTGCTAATACGCCACGGCAAGGAAGTGTGCAAAGTGGTTTTTGTTGTTGTTGTTGGCGATTTTGTGGTAAAAGAGATTTTGGTGATAGATTTCAATAAGTGTTTGCAGCGAATCGATTTAAGATGAATGCTTTTTTAGAAAAAACAAAGCCATTGTACATTATATTGTCCTTTAAGAGACTTAAGATGGATTTAACTTATTTTCTTTTACAAAGATTTGGATAATTCGTTAAGGCAAAACTTAATTCAAAAGCAAATCAAACGTATAATTTCATCAATTACCAACCAAAAAGAAAATGAAATCGTCAAGAATTTTGTTTGTTGCTTTCTTTTCAATTGAACTGGAAAAACCAAGTCAAACTTCAATCTCAGTTCGACTCACTGTGGCAGCATTAAGTTTGCTCAGTTTCACAGTTTTCACCGTGCACGTAGTTTATGTTTTTCCTCGGGTTTTTTTTCCCCAACTCCCGTTGTCGTTTCATATGCGGCACACTCACACACAGAGACAGTAGCAGAGCCCAAATGATTAATGACCGTTTTGCGTTACGTTTCTCATAGTTGATATTGTTGTTGTTGATTTGCTGAGAACTTGGGTTATCAACAGAGCGTCGCACAGTTGTCGATGGCAGCGGCAAAAGAAGAACAAAGTAAAACTAAGTAAAAGCCAAAAACTTTGCCTGCAAATGAAATTTGATTTCAACGCCAACGGGCTTAGCACAGCCCAGCCAAAGACTCCAGTTACTACAACCTTCAACCGAGGAGGACAGCTGGATAGCTGGATAGCTGGATAGAGATGCGAAGGAGAGGTAGACGCGGGGAGTTGAGCCAGTTGATTGAGTAACCCTGGGATTGGCAACTCATCAGGCACTGCAAACTGCACAAAGAGCATGCGACAACAGGCAGCGCAAATTCCCTCACGGATTACCCAATGTAAAATACAAACAAAAAAACAAGTCGCAACAACAAAAACCTTTTTGACTGCCAAAGTGTCGATGATGGTTGATAGTAATTGTTACAGCTGATATGCAGGTATGTAGTAGTATGATAACGAAGAATAGGCACAGCACACAACGTTTCAGATGTTTTACAACACTGTGCTGAAAAGTCACAGGTTTTTTGCTGGCCAATTTCTGCCAGAAAAGTTTCTGAGGTCGAGTTTGATGTGGTCTGCAACTCTGAATTTCAGGGTAGCCACATGTTACAGCTCTTGAGTTTCGAGCACAGCCTCTCTTTCCCTCCTGCCCTTGTCTTCGCAGACAATTTACAGCTAACGAGCCGGTGCTGTGGCCGAGTGACAATTGAAAAATGTTTTTCTTATTTGTTTTTGGTTTTTCTTTTTGGTGTTTCTTAATGTTGGGGCATATATTTAAAAGGATTTGCCGTACGCCAGATAAATGTGCCTTGGCAAACGCATTATTTAAATTAATTTCATACACACACACAGTTATAGCAAACGCAAGCAAACAAGGCCAACTGCTAGACACAGGAAGGCATCAAATGAAATCGGCAACTTTGTAAATATTTAAATAAGGACAAAAAAGGACAAGCCAGAAAAAAGTGTATGGGGTATAAAACAAATAAATGGCCAACACGTCGAACGACGCATTAAACAAGTGCAAATATTTGTAAAGTGCCTTAATAGCAAAAAAAAGCAGCTGAATGTACAAATATATAGAGCAGCAGCAGCACGCACAGACACACACACACCTGCCACAAGGATGATAACAAAGATAACCGGTGTGTACTCGGAAATTATGTCAAAAGTTGTGCAAATACAGCAGACGAATAAAAAACAGTGCATAACAAAGGAAAACAACAACAACAACAGCTAAAGTTAAAAAACTTACCCGGCTCACTTAGGCAATGCTTTTTTAATTAGCAACAACTCAGCAAAAGCAGGAGCAGCAGCAGCAGCAGCAAGAGAAGAAGCAGACAGGATAACACGATGCGCATTTGACTGTTAAGTACATAGAAAGAAAGAGAGGATATCATATTTGGGATTAGCTTTTGACAACGTTGCTTTTGTATGTTTGTTGGTGTGTGCGTGTGTGTGTGTGTGTTAAAGTGGGTTAAACAATTTGCGACTCGCTGCGCTTTAAAGTGGCGTTAAAAAAGTACAAAAGATATAACGAAAATACTGCGAAATTATGGCAGGCACTGTCGTTGACAAAAATCTTTTGTGGTTGCCTCTAATTAAAAAGTCACTGGCAAGCTGAAAGAGTGGTGATGAGAGGGGGAAGAGAGTGTGGCAGGTTGCCTCACATAGTCAGTCGCAGTAGTCTTTGGCTTGGCCCAATGAAGCGAACAGCGTGAAGGAGTCGTGCATATACAAAAAACTATAGCATACTTTTGCGCGCAGCGCATATTTTACAACGGCATAATTAATTAAAAATATCTGACATGCAATAATAAATTTTCGCCCAGTCCACGTGTGTGTGTGTGTGTGTGTCTTTCTCTCACTCTCTCTGTGTTTGTCTATCTCTCTCGCCCTGTGTTAAATGCCCCAAAGTGCAAAAGTTTTAAATAAATGAATTTTGTGTGCGAAGCCAAGGCAAAACATAACTGACATCATTAGCAAACTTTAATACACTTTGCGCCCAGCGGCAGCCACTCAGGCAAAATAAATAAACGAATGAAACCAAAACGAGACTCAACGCAACGCAGAGCAACGTAACGAATCGCAGTGGATGGCAACATAATGAAATGAGACTAAAATGAAATGAAATAAAATGAAATGAATTGTGAATTGTATACAATAAAATTTACGTGGCTCACTTAAAATGCAAGCCACACCAATTGCGAGGGCAGTGCATTAAAAGAACAGTCACCAAATGTAAATGCCATAAATTCTTGTTTTACTTGTGTTAAGGGAAACTTTATATTAATGTCATCTCTAGTTATTTTTTTTTATATATATAATCTGTTAAAAGCACACGCTTAATAGGTAAACAACATTTTATGACTAAAACAGGAACAAAATCTATTTCCTGCTCATCAGTATTTTCTAAATCCAATCAACTAACTAACTAACCCTCGAAGTCCTTTTTTTTTAGCTTGTTGCTCCTTTTCCCTGTACATGTGCGATTGTGTGCAAAAATTTATTTTGAAAACAATTTAAACTTTGCACATTTGTTTCAAATATGCAGTCAGATTCTGTCGGATGCTGGCTAGAACTTGGCTCATGCAAAGCAACAGAGCATTGGCCAAGTGGCTTAGATTTTAGAAACTGAGCAGACAGAGAACAAAATGAAGAGAGAGAGCTAGTGAGAGTCCATGACAAAGTTTTATGCCAACGAAGGTGGCAAGAACTATGTGGGATTAGACAATTTGTATGCCAAGCACTGTGGGTGCGCGGTGTGTGGTTTGCCGTTCAACCAACTGAACCACCACCAACATTACTACCATAAGCAGCAGCAGCAGCAGCAGCAGCAGCAACGTTGCCAACGCCGCATTAAGCCACAACTGATGTTTACATTTTTAACTAAGGCAAGGAACTAAGGAAAAGTTTGTCCTGGCTAGCGAGGGAACGAAAGGCAGATGGTTCTGTCCTATGCCTTGTGCCTTTTTCACGTTTCTGCATAAAATTTAATGCATATAATATTGGCTAATGATGTTTACAATGCGCGCGGGCTTAGGCGGGCATTAAAATTGTCGAGCCAACGCCAGTTGGGGCCACCTGCTGTGCCGTGTATTCTGTTTGGCCGTGCCTTGCCTTGCGTTGCCTGGTAGCCATTGCCAAGGACTTGGAGCCATTTCTCGATTTCCCTGCCGGCCGCCTTATGTAACCAAGTTAGCAATTAAGACAACTGCGCACTTAATATGCCAGACAGTTGGCCAGTTGATTGTTTGGTTGCTTGGTTGGTTGGTTGGTTGGATGGTTAATTGAATGGCGACGCCAGCGAACCACAAATTTCATCAGGCATCAGTGTTGTGTAATTGTATATTATGTGCGAAATCTAATTAACTAACATCTAAATATCCACTGTCTAGATATGCCTATCATATATGTAGTGTTGTATTGCGTCATTAAGTGTTGGTTAATTGTAGTATGTGCCGCAAGAGAGATAAGTTTTAGTTCGTAACTTGTTGCTTTACACGCTCATAAAACTAATTGGAGAAAGCATTCGGTTTTACACAGTGTTGTAAGGCGCCATGATGTGACATGACCCAACTGTTAAGCCAAACTTTTAGCCTGTTGCATTAATGTTTCGTGCACTACAGTTGCAAAACTGCATAATATGTTTAATTAACAAACTCTTTTAAACACCACTAGAAGTTAACTCCAGTTCCAGTTTTTTGCCACGATGGCAAGCGCGTTAATTAGATTTCAGTGTTACGCTGCATTGTTGCTGCTTTTGCTGTTTTTGTTGTGCAAACAAGCCAAACAATTTCAAACTCATTAAAATTTGATTGACACATTGTACGCACACTTGTGCTGTAAGTTACACCTATGTGGCAATGAAATCTGTTGTGGCCGAAAATCTAATTGGATATTTTATGGCCAACACTTTTGACGACTCGGCAACAAAACTGTGCGCTCCAATGGGAACAATTCCGCTGCATGTTTGATGAGCTTGCAACGGCAACAACAGCAGCAGCAGCGGCAGCATCAACAACAATAACAACTGCTTGCAAGAGCTCACATATGTCAACATCAGCATGGAAAAGGACAACGGGACATAATTAAACGACAACCAGGACCTTTTGCCAACCCGTTTCAACCCTCAAACAGTTGATGAGTAGCGCCAGCTAATGAGCCCGAATGGATACAAACTGCGAGTGTATTTGTGTTGGCCGGTGTGTGTGTGTGTATGTGTGTGTGTATCTAGGTTAATGTGCAATACACAAGCATAATTTCATGAATACATAAATACGCAATGTCCTTGATATGCGAGGAAATTTTGTCAACATAGCTGTTAGCTGATCTAAACTGTTGTCACACACTCACACACACACAAACAACAAAAATTGCAATTAATAAACCAATCAGATGCTCGAAGGAGTTTGCTACTGATGAGGCACCAACAATTTTGATTTCACAGACAACATCTGGTTGACCCTAATGACAGGAAATTGTGCGGTCAGAAAACTCAACCAGATGCAATTTCAGCCGCAAAAACAAATCATGATGACCACAAAAGCCATCAAGTAATCACACACACACACACACACATGCACAGTGACTATTGAAGTAATACTAACCGGAAAAGCAGGCATATTTTGCGTTTAATTTTGCCAAAAATCACAAGCTGTTGGCTAACAATTTGCATAATTGAAAATTCAAATAACTGCAATGAGCAACAATTGCAAACAAATTTGTGTGTTTAATTTAACCAAATCAAATTAGTACGCTTCCAACAAGTATTATTGAGAAAATCTATATAAATAAATAAGAAAAAACAAATGCATTAAAGCCTTTGATAAAGTTAAAAGCTCTGTATTTTTTTTTTATTATTTAATAATCAAAAAAGTTTGCCAAGAATTTCAATAGTAAAAATAGTTAATGGGTCATATAAGTTGTAGTGTGAAGCAATAAAAACCAATTTTCGTATTAACATTTAAAAGCAGTAGTTGATAATACTTCCTAAAAAGCTTCCCAAATGGCCTTGCGTTGTTTAAATGTGTTAAGAAAATATTGTCCATATTTTTTAATGCATATGTCAAATCGCAAAGCTTAAACTAACGCTTAAATAACTTAACAGCCTGTTTTTTTTACGTTCTTTCTTTCTCTCTCTCTCTCTCTCTCTCTCTCTGTTGTAAGTTGCTGTTGCCATAAGTCTAGAAGATTCATCTAATGCTCGAAGTGGCACTTGCAGCTAGTGTCGTTTGTGGTGCTTTATCGAATGCGAAGCAATTAATGCATGCTTCAAGTAAAAGGGATTCATCTCAAAACTGAAGCCACGCTGAAGCCAGACAATTGCATCATCCATCTTCTGCAGGCATTTATCTCTTTCACGCACAGGACATGACCATGGGAGATGGAGATGGACACAGATACGGACACGGACAGCTACACGAACACAGCCAGAGACATGGACACGGACATGCACATGGCGGTCGCCTTTTGTCACTGCGTGAGAGACAACAAACACATTTACTAAATTAAAATTGAATTTATAGCGCACTAAATGCAGCGCCTGCATATCCTGCACTCTAAATTGCCCCATTCGCTTCCTGCTCTCTCTCTCGCTCTCTGTGTGTGTTTGTTCGCTTATGTTAGTTTGCTTAATCTGTGACAAGCAGCAGCCAGAGGTCGTCGCCTCGTAGCCGGCGCGTCCAGGCAATCAGTGCAAAACGTATTGCAGCCAGGACACACACACGTGACTTGGTATAAATGTGTACAAAGGTGGACATATAATTAAGTATGCTGCTTTCTATTTAAGTAAACAGTGCATATCTTTAATGTGATGCAATGATGTGCAATTAGCTGTTAGCCATATATATATATATATATATGTTAAGAGAACATTTTTACACTTCACTTTTGATTAAATGTTATTTTAACTATGTCTATAACTTATTGGCTGACTGCTGTCAACCCTCCCGCAAAGCTATCAAAACAATTATTTGTATTATTTTTCTGACTGTTTATAAATACATATTCATATGTTATTTTTTGTGCTGCAATGCTGTGTGTGCATCTGTTTGACTAATTAATTATATCATTCAAATGAGCAACGTAATGTTGCACCTATTAAGCCGGAGGAGGCAGAAGGCAAACCAGATGCCAAGGCTGAGCAAGAAAATAAAAATGCACTCGAATTTATCAGCTGCATGTTTCGTATCTTGGCCCGGAAACTATGCCAAAAAAAAAAACCAAAGCCTGGCAAACAAGCCAAGAAAATAAATTGGTAATTTGATGCGGTAGAAGGCGACGGCTGAGGCTCGTTTAATGAAAGCAAACCAAGCAAACCCCTCACTGGCAGCACACATAAAGTGGCAAATCTCTTGGTTTGGCTGGCACTGAGAAACAAAACAGGACACAAAAGTTGTTGCTCTTGTTGTTGGCGTAATGGTGACATAATGAATAGGATTTTGGCTTTTTGCGGGCAGCACAACAACAACAACAGCATCCGGGTGTTGCAATTTGGGGGCAAGGATATGCAAAGGATATGCAAGCCATGAAACAGATGTTGCATCTCGCCTTCTCGTGCTCTTCCCTTTCTCTGCTGTGTGTTGAAAAGCAGCCAATTTGGTTCCGACGATAGACATGGCAAAGTGACAAAAATTTAATATGGAACACCCCACAAAACCACCCACACACACACAGATCAAGTGAAAAACGAGTAAAAGAAACGCGCGGCAAAATAAACGGCAAAATAATCGCGCACAATGCATTGGCAATGAGCCAAGGCAAAGGCTCTCTCTCTCTCTGTATATGTCCCTTATGTGAGTGAGTGTGTGTCTGTGTGAGTGTGGCAAAAAGTTTGCGCTTGCTATCGATGAAATTGTGTCCCTGACACACACACACACAAGTAGACAGGCAGCTAAAAGGACACACAGAGTGGAGATGGTCGCTGCCACAGCGATAAGGCCGTGAACGTGGCAAGTAGGCGGACAGTAGCTAAATGGGGAGTGGTGGCCAGGTGAAGCAGCAGCTGCTGTTGGCCACGATGGCCACTTGTAAAAATTAATCATGCATGCGACCAAGCAAACAAAATGCATTTATTGCCAACACAAATGGCAACAATTTTTAAAGTCATTTTAAATGCGAACCAACAATAACGGCAACACAAAAAACTACTCGCAATTACAGGGTGTCAAAGATCGACAGCAAACAAAGAATAGTGGGTCAGCGAAGGGGGAGGAGAGGGAGGAGAGGGACGTATAAGAGCCTAGCAAACATTTCAATTTGCCTAGCAGACAGAGCGCTGCACATAGAGCCAAACCCCGAAAAGTGCACTAGCAAAGAATAAAAAACAAAAAATAAATCCAAAAAACAAAAAAAAAATGGCAAAGAACTAAAACGAAAATGGTTTGCAAATCGGACAAATGGCGCACACAAAAACGCTGTTTCATATCCGGTGCGAGGCGGAAGTGGCTGGCACTGGGACTTTTGTGTCATCCAAAGCCTGACTCCGGTTCACGGCCAATGGGATTAGAGGAGTGTTCCCAAATTTCACAGAACTCGACCCTCTACCGCTCTTTCTCTCTCCTTGGTTTCACATATCCTACATTTTGCATGCGTTGGCTGAACTATTCCCGTGACTAAAGTCAACCATATCAAAACTATCATGTGTAAGCATGGTTATAGTACTTTGATGCACAAGTTTTTCATAATTATATATACAAAACCCATTAAGAATTTGTTCAATAAGAGACTTTTGCTCAATAACAAAAACCTAAATTGAATTATTCAACTGAAGCGCTGTTAGAATCACGATCACATCTTTGGTTTTTTGACATCCTATTTGACGTTTTGGACGGCTTGGCATGCAAAAGAGCAAATATTTGGTAACATGTTCAGGTGTTCATATCGAAGCTATCGAAATCAATGCAACCGTCACAAATGCTGCACACAAGCAACTAGCGAGGCAATAATGGCAACAACAAACACAACAAGAACTTTAGCAACAATGCGGGCAGCCGCAACCAGAGGCAGAAGCGAGCTATCACAATAACAAAATCGAAAAGCGTTCACCGCACTTTTACCATATTGTTTCGTTTTGGGCCATGTGTGGTTGTGGCTGCAACTCTGCAACTAACTGCAACTACAACTGGGTAAGCGTGATTCATGCGAAGCGGGAGCGGGAACTGAAGCAGGGGGCCGCGTACAAGCGGCGTGCTCAGTGGGCTCAATATTATGGCCACAGAGTCAACAAACACTGCACAAATACGACAACAGCAGGCCCACATATTCACATATTCATACATATCCCCACATTCGCATTCGCATTCGCATTCACATTCATATCAACAACGCGCGGCTCAAAATCATTTTCAAATACATTTTGTGGCAGTTCTTTTTTTGTTGCTCTGCACCCATTCTGCGATTTTTTCATCACTCATTTAATTGCAAATGTTGCGCTTTAAAAGTACTAGCTTGGTTTTTTTTCTTTGTTGTTTTATTATTTGGTTTCTCTTCTGGTTCATTTTTTCAGCACTTTGATTTACTGCTGGGAAATATATGAATAACGGCAATGCAATATGTGTTTTAACCCATGTTTTATACCCTCTAAGAGTTGAAATGATCAGCAGGGGTTACTGAATAAAAAACGTTTACTACACTAAATATAACAAACAATGCCTATTTCATGTTTAAGCTACACGATATCATCATGGCAAGCACAAGGTCCTTCGTACATAGTTTCATTCTGTCGATTATTGTTTAGATATTTATTGTACTTTTTATTTATACGATTATTTATTTTGGTAAAATATTGTTACAATATTTCATAAAAATTTGTTGCACAGCTGGCGTATCGCAATTTGATGGATTTAGTCATGTAGAAAATTGCATTAAAATGCATTCACTGTGGCATTGCGTTGCAACGTGGCGTATGAAAGACAACATACACGAACCCAGCCGCAAAGTATGCAATTAAAAAGGGAACAAAGTGCAGCTGAGGCGTTAATTCGATTGTGTCTGTATAGGTGTATAGGTGTGTGTGTGCAAATACAATATGCAGGCAGATAAGCTAACATTTAAAGTCACTATTAAAAGCCAACACACAAAGAAAACGCTGTCGAACAATGAGCCCGCTGTGCAGGTGACAAAACAACGAGAATATTCAAGAATATTTCATTGCCTGGTTTATCTTTTTAATTAGCTGCTAGAAAAGTAGTAAAAGTTATAATTGAATTAAGATGGAGATGCAGATACGACTTAACGTTTTTTTTTTTAATATATGTATATGTGTATTTTTGAACATTGCAAGGCTATGCAACAATATGAATATACGGGCTAATTTGACTCCACCAAACAATGGTTCACAGATTTGACGAAAGTTAAAAGTACTCAGCATACACATTAATGCAATCCAGAAAAATATAGAGAGTGATAAAAATAGCTGCATCTATTGTGCGAAACAGCTGGGTTAGAGTTCACATTCTGCAATTACCAGTAGATCAGCAGCAGATAAAATGTTCCCAAACTTAACAGTAGTAATGCCAGCAGCAGCTTTATTTTAATGCGCCAGCTCTACGGAAATAAGCTATACATATATCAAAACCATCGGTTTGCTCAAGTATAAGAACTTACGACCTTAAACACATATACAAGCTCTTTCTGATTTGACTGCCCCCTCAAGCTGCGTCGGCACAACGGACAGTGTTTGGCCTGCCAAGTACGCTCCTCGAGATACAAAGCCAGACAGCCGCTGCAGAACGAGTGCAGGCAGAGCAATTGTGCAGGATCGCGTAATCGATCCAAGCACAAAGCGCATATTTCCTCTTCCGGTTCGTCCTTGCTGATGCTGCTGATGCACTTGCTGCAGTCACTATTGCGTTTCATAACCATTTAATATTTTTAAATATTTTTGTGTGTTTTATTAAACAAATGTGTCTGTTTGTGTTGTGTTGACAATTGTTAAAGTAAAACTGGCTTAAATAAATAATTAAAAAAGCCTCGTTTGACATAAGCATGTTTGATCCCATAGAACCCAGCGATAAGCAATAACATTATGATTAGATCATTCACTTACACAGTGGAAAAGCAAAATTCCTTTTTTCAAACACTGATTTTAAGTTTACCTAGAGATTGGAAACATAAAACTAACAGTTTGACTTAGTTAAATAACTGGCCTGATTTGGCAATAACCTTTCTTTTAATTAAAAAAAGCAAACTCTTGGCCATAAATTGCCAAAGTCATGTACCGTCTACAACATCGGCACACACACCTTGTCGCTAAACGATGTCGTTGTCCTCGACGTTGCAATAAAATTTAATTATATCAACGCCGCCTCAACTGAAGCGGCAAGCATCGAATGCAATTAGTAGTAGCCTTGTACAACTCAATTAGACGTTGAGCAAAGGGAATGTTTAGGGGCAGAGGGTTGGGAGGTCTTGGTTTGGTCGCTTGTTAGTAACTAAGTGTTTGCCATACGCGCGGCTCATCCTTGACAGCCGGCTAGACACAGTTGCTAAAAAGGGGGAAAACGCAAAGAGAGAAAAAAAATAAAAACGAAACGAAAACGATAAGAAAAGACAGCGCTTTGCACTTTGGAGACAAGCGCAGAGAACCGCAGAGCAGCAGACGCGTTATAAATCGAACTTAACAACTACTTTTCGGTACGTCTCGACGTCGACGGGACAAACGCCGTCGCTTATTTGCTACAAGCTTTTTAATTAAGTTCAAACTGCAAGTCTAGCAAGTCTTGGCAGGCGCTAAAAGTCACATCATTTCTTAGCCACATCAACTCCCTTTACCTCCACCCTGTCAGAGCCCACCTCTCTTCCGATTAACAAGCTGACAAATTGAATCTGTGACGTCAGTCTGCCTGGCTATCTGCTTTGGTAATTTCACAGAACACACAAACACAAAAATACACTCGCTTTCATATTATTCTTTAGCGCCTCAAACTGGCCAATTAGTTGGCCCAAAGCCCAAATGCACCACTTGTGCAGCATTCGATTTGCATTCGCAACTTGATTAAAAAGTTGCCAATTGCATGGCTTCATTCCCTCTGCCAGCTCACCCAATTCAACTTGATTGTTTATTGTTTGGCTTAAGTAAACATTTCTTCTTTACTTTTTCCATCATATTCTTTGCTTTCAATTTTTTCTCAACTCGTATTCGTGTGCAAAAGTTTTGCATACTTTTCGGCTCTTTTTGTTGCCGTTAAAATTCAAGTTAAATTAATTTTGCCAGAGTTTTCTTTAATTATGCTTACAAATGGCAACGCAAATTGTTAAGAACACACTTCACGCGCTCACAGCCGCTGCAGCCAGTTCATCATCTCAGTTGGCAGGTAGTACTACCAAGTACTTATCCTGTCTGTAACTGTGGAAACTTTGCTCGAAAGATAAACAACAACAATCAGTAAGTTTGTTGCCAAAAAAAAAAAAAACCCGTGGTGGAGTTCTTCAAATAGTCGTATAACTAAGTTAACAGAAAACTATTCAAAAGTGTTTACCAAAATTTTATTGAAAGAATTTACAAAAGTCATCATCAAGTGATATTGAGGCAAAGATTTGCCAAATAAATTATATCAGTTAAATGCGTTTAAGCCACTTTTTGTTGTTGTTGCTTTCTGTTCTTCTTTACCCAACCTTACTGATCACAATGCCATTGTGTATTTATTAAGATTTATTTACGCTGATAAAAATTCAAACAAATATGTACATTTAATATCTTACCCTCCTCTGTCTCCCCGCTACAGTAGCTTAGTGTATATGGGATGTAGTGTAATGTTCTAGTATTTCCGGTTGCGCTGTGGGCATGCTAGATGGCGCTTTAGTGCTAGCTGCTGCGCTAATGAGCTTTGTAACCGGACACGCTGGCAACAGCGGCGTTGTCCTCATTTATGCTAAGCTTTTTGTGCATTTATGCCAGCTACAACAGCAGCAGCAGCAGCAACAACAATATTGAGAGAAAAACCACAACTGTATCGTGTGCTTAATGGGTTAACGTTATGCTAAATGAATCATGCCCAGCAACTCGCAGCATTAGTGGGTTAATATTTCAAAAAGGGGAGAAGGCCGGAAACGGAAGTGCGAGGGCAAGGAAACTGGCAACGGAAAAGCCTAGCCAGATTTGCAAATGGCAACAGCAGCGGCCTCGGCAGCGGGAGCAAACAATTTCTATGGCAAAACAATGTTATCATTTACATTTTACAGGCCCGTCTAATTACATAAGTCGCATTTCTATTTCAGCTTACTTGGCAATTAGCTAAAGTTTTTTTTTTTTTTTTCAAGCTGATTTACAAACTAGTAAAATGTACAACTAATTAGCACGACGAAAATTTGTTAAAATTATACAGCTATAAAGCTGCATCTTGCCTCTGGTTTGAAGCACAGTTCTGCGTCTTCAGGCCTGGCATTAAGTGGCTCCCCTAACACATTATGCACATCTTTGAGATGATGCTTCGGCTAAATGCAGACAATGGCATAAAAGACGCTCGTCTTTAGATATGAGGCACAGGAGGCCTTCACCCACATTGCCACATACAGCTGCAGCTCACTTGACTGCACTTCACAGGGGCAGCTCGAAGCAGCAGCAACAGCAGCAGCAGAATTCTCAGGCTCAGGTGTGTCTGGGCTTGTCTATGGGTGTGTGAAAAAAGCAGGTGTAATTCAGCTAAATGCACTTAGCCACACGGAGCAGCACGAGGTGCATTGTCCTAAGTTCCAGCATGCTGCATGTTGCGGTTGCACTTTATACACTGAGAAAAGCTGGCGTCGTTACTTATTAACAGGTGAATTTTTTCATTTATTGTATATATATAACTTAGTAATTTTGGCGAGTTTTTTACTTTTAGTTTAAGATAAAACACAGGCCATGCTCCGCACTGCTTGCTTTTTACTACTGATCAAGCACTTGAACTGCTTGTTAAACTGCTTGCTGCAAGCTTTAATCATATTTATTTCAAATCTCACAATGCTTTTGACTGAAAGCCAAGCTAAGCTGCACGTTTTATAGAAAGTTATAAGAAACCTGCAGCAAATCAAAACGAAATGATATCGGTGCAAAATCTAGATTAAAACGTGCGCAAAGCTAGCACGTTTTCTGTATTTCTTTATTGAAGGTGTTGCATTCTGGGTGTAAGTGAAAAGTAGGTTGCACATTTAGTTACATTGTTTGGCTGCCTCTGCAACGACCCACATTTGGGCCATTGCTTTGTTTGTGTTTGGGGCCATAAATCTTGTAACAGCAACTCTGCTTAGCAACTAATTTGTCAGCTAATATACACATACAAACACTGTAGATATCTTTGGATGGCATTGAGGCGCATTAATAGCCTAAGCAATTTGTTTAGGCCATAATAAATTAAGGCAACAATTTTTGTGTATTGTTTTGCTTGCCAAGTTTGCACTGAGCAGTCAAGTGGAAAGCCTGTGATATCTTTACAGTTTGACAATTGAATTTCAGCCCACCTCTCTCATTCGCTCCTGAGTTTGAGACTCGACAGCTCGAATACATTTTGCCAATAGGCACATAAAAGATTTGTTGACAACAGCAACAGCATCCGGCGAAAGGCAGCCACAACTTGCCCTGCACTCCTTTCATCCACTTTAGCCAAAGGATGCGCTGCTGAAAACTATGCAAATGACATGGCTGGCAAAACTTTGTGCTGTCCCCGCAAGGACAACAGAGCACAGGAATCGGTTTTGGTAAAATACTGTGCAAATTTGGGCAAAATAGCTGAATAATTTATCCAATGCCATTATGCAAAGCGAAACGATTTGCGATTGCTTTAAATGATAAGCAATATGTTGATATTGCAGCGGAAAATACGTAGCACGGAAAATGCATTGAACTGTGCTCCAAATACAAATTAGTTGGACATTCACAAACTTACAAACGCAACATTTGTGGGCATTTTCAAATAGCTTGTAAGATTACAGATTAATTGCTTTTCATTTTATTCATTTAGTATAAAATATGGAAATCTCTGGGCATTGTTTATGTTAAAAACGTTTAAAGCTGATGTTGTAAGCAATTTTAAGCCAGTTTTTTTTTCATTTAATTGTTTTTTGTAATTCTTAATTTTCATTTGACATTTTTGTGTGCTTTTTTATGAAGTGTTTGTCGCTTCTTTTGAGTTGTTGCTTCACTTAAAATCCCAAAACTTAAACCATAAAACAAAAAGTCCGAAAACCTGGCTGTAGACACTTTCCAACAGCATACAAGGCGCCATAATTTTTAGCATAGTCGCGACGAAAGGACTCTACAGCCTTTCTTTCCCGCCCAGCTAGCTGACTGTTCTTGAGGAATGCTTTTCAGCTAGCTGAAGCTCTCTTTATGCATTAATTCCTACCTTTTATAATGCAAAAATGAAAGAAATAAGGTGCACTTACAAGTACATCAAAAAAAAAAAGAAAGAAAAAAATTAAAATAAAACATATAAAACCAAAGAGCTGAG
Source organism: Scaptomyza caliginosa (assembly GCA_035044725.1). Lineage (NCBI taxonomy): Eukaryota > Metazoa > Arthropoda > Insecta > Diptera > Drosophilidae > Scaptomyza > Scaptomyza caliginosa. Next base: position 940,376 of record JAWNNR010000317.1, read on the forward strand.
AAGAAAAAAACGTTGCTGAAAGAGACAGAGGAGACGAGGTAAGCAAGTAAGAAAGTAAAGCAGAAAGCAAAGCAAATTCCAAACATGCCACAGCAGCAACTACGTTGAGTACTCGCACTCAACAAGCTCAACAACGATGATGATGACGACGACGACTACGACGATGGCGACGTCAAGAGCAGTCAAAAACAAAAAAATTATATATATACTTAAAATAAAAATAAAAGAAAAAAACAAGAAGTGCAGTGTAGTATATAGCGTTTTTGAGGCAACATTTTTTAGCTGGACAACAAAAAACAAAAGCGCCGCTGAATAAGTTAAACATTTTGCTAAAGTTGCACAACAACATTTTTGGTCTTTCGCTCGTTTTTGTTGCTGAGCTGCTTCTAATTGTGAAATTTTGTGAAAATAAGGGACAGCGGGTTGGCATCGAGTGATGGGGTTGCTGGTGTTGTGCATTACTTAACTTTGCTTACAGTTGCTTATAATAAAATGGAGTACTCCTACTGCCGTCTATCGACTGCTAGCAGGCACTGTAGCAGTACGAATACAATTGCCATTGCACTTGAGCAGTAAGCCAAGTTTACTTTATTATGGCTTGTTGAACAGAGGCACGATAGTAAAAGGGTGGTGGCTGTTGGACAGGGAACTAAGCTTGAAAATAACCCCATTGTAATGGGTCTAGCTTTTTCGCTTTGGTTATGCCAAAATATGCTAGCTTTGTTAGCTGCTTACAGTGCACTTTTTGACTGGCTTAAACGAATCTCAATTTGTTCGTGTTCTTGTGTTTGTGTTTGTTGTTGGGCAGGTGAAAATTAATAGAAAATTGAAAAGAAAATAATGGCAAATTATGCGCTAATGATTTCGTTTTACCACAAGGACATCAAAAGGAAAAGGGGAAAAATGCTTTTAAATTACACATTATAAAGTAAACAGCTGATAAAGTGTGGCAATTGAAAAGATGAGTAAGCTTTGCTGCCAGCTGCAAGTAATCAGACTCATATTTATACTCATTTTGCCTAGCATTTGCAATCGTATATTTGCACACACACTCACACACTGACAGGCAGCTTTTCATAATATAAGTAAGAGCTTGAGCTAGCTGCTCTAAAATGCAATTTATATTGGCAACATGGCACAGGGCACTCAAGACCGAGTGCCAGCCATAAGCAAAGCAAACAACTATACACAAACAAGCTGAAGAGTGCGAAAGCGAGAAGGAGAGAGTGGGAGAGAGAGATAGAGAGAGAGAAAGAGAGAGAGTGTAGCGCACATAAATGCAAAATTAGTTTAATCTTATCAGCAATTCTCAATTTATGGCTGCACTTTGCGTTTTGATGCCATTTAAATTATTGAGCATTTAAGGATCCGCAGGCAATTGATTTACCGCCATATCAATGCATTAGCATTATTATAATAGCACACATAATACACATAAGAGCATTTATTTCCAGAGGCATTTTCAACTAGCCTTAAGCTTTTAATGTTATTGACTAATTAAATGAGCGCAACAGCAAATCGATCAATCCACAAACGCTTAACAATCAATTTATTTAACAAAAGAAGTTATGAATATAATTCAACTTATCCAAAACATCCACGATTCCCACTATAAACATATAAAACATAAAAACTTTCAATAGCACGTTCAGAATCTGTAAAGGTTTTGTTTTGGCATTATCAATGTTGCAGCTTGAGTTTAGATTTAGTTCCAGAAAACTTACACGCTTTGTCAATGAAGCTTTTCGTGTCTTGACTCTTAATTTACGACGGCATAGTGGACAACAGAGTGAAAGAGAAAACGTTCCACTCATGCATTGCAAGCGTTCCAGGCAGGTCGCACAATAGGAATGATTGCACTCGAGTATTACTGGATTGCACTTGATTTCGAAACAGATGACACATGTATCATCTTGATCATATTTAATTCTTTGATTTTTGACTCGGCCTGCACTCATTTTGTTCGTTATGCTTAATAAAACTTAAATAAACACATTACGACTAATTTTAGAAAATAACTTCGACGGTTACTTTGTCATACAAAAAGTTTATAGTTTACTTTTGTAAAAACAAAGTTGCTTAGATGTATAACAACCTCAATTTAACATGAATTTCTCTGGCTTCTTTTCAGGCAATCTTATCTCATCTCATCTTATCTTGGGTCTCATTTTTATCGCTTAACTCAACGCAACTCAACTATATTCAAGTCATCTCATTTCTGGTTTGCCTCGCATTTCAGATATACAAATTGCCAAACTTTGTGTGTTGGCCCAAGAAATGTCAAATGCAAAGCCAACAGCCAAGCCAAAAAACCACTTTATGCTAAGTCGCTTATTCCGCTGCATATGTATTTATCTATACATGCATTTAAACGATGCGTGTGTGTGCGCGCCTGCAAGTATGCAATGCAAAGCCAGCGACTGACTAACGAAATAAATTGCTGTATCAGCTCAGAAAAGTAGTTGCTACGTATACACACCCACATTCACTCACACACAAACAAACACACACCTACACACGTATACGTGTGTAAAGCTGCGAGTTGGTTAAACACACACAAGAAAAAACAAAACTCGCATTGGCATACTGAAGTTTTCATACTCTATGAATGTTTATTAAGAACATTTTTAAGATTATTTAAAAATGCCTTACTTTGGATTATTTAATCTGCCAATTACGCATTATTAAATACATATCTTTCAATTGAATATTCTTTTAGTTGTCAGAGAAGAAGTTTAGAGAAACCAGAGATAACTTACAAAAAGTTATTTATTCATATTTTTACGTTAATAACTAAACAAAGTATATAAAAAATTAGACAAACCACATTGCAAAGTAAAAGTACATGCTTTGGAGTAGGGCACACAAGTAGAAAGACCAAAGCCAGCTGCAACCACAAAAGGTTGCCACACGGTGTGCGGTTTGTTTGGCTGCCACCTGGTCAGGGACTCTGGAGCAGGACGTAGGACAAAATGGGAGGTCGTTGTGGATTGGATAGTGGTAGCTAGTTGTATGTAGCTGGGGCTGCCACGTTGCAGTTAATATTTTCTGCTACTCTGCGCTGGACTGCATAATTTATGCACAGATGCGAAGCGAGTGTGTGTGTGTGTATGTGTGTTTGTGTAATTGTTGGTCATGTCTGTGTGTGTGTGGTATGCTTAGAGGGAATGGAGGAGCAAATGAATTTACAAAGCGCAAATCTCAGCGGATAGCCATGTCAGCTCTGGTTGACAAGGACTCTAACTGCAAATTCTCCAAATGCTACACACACGTACACACAGATGAGCAAACACAGGGTGTGTCGCGTGCAACGCTGTTCCATTTCCAGTGTTAGTTAGTAAAGCAAAAAAAAAGGTGCAAATTTGCGCTAAGTTGGCATGTTTGGTCAGCGCAAAGTGTTTGTTCAAATACTTGCCATTCGCAATTGCATTAAGTCTAATTGCTATCCACACACACGTACACAAAGCCAAACCTCTAATTTACATTAACCTGACAATTTCCCACAGACCAGTCCAACTCTCCTTTGGTACGGTTCGTTAAAAAGTGTGCCCGAAGTGTGCTTCAACTATGCGATGTGTGCTTATTGATGGCAAACCAACACATACGCAAGAAAAATAGAAAAAAAGGACCAAAAGTAAAGCAGAAGACTGAGCCAGGCAGACATATCCGTGCAAAAATTGTGGCAATTATGCCAAAAAAGTTTGCGCACTCGTTTCAAGTCGGAACTCGAGCTAAGAGCTCAACTGCGGACCGAGAGAACTGGATGGCAACACACGAATAATTAACAAAATTTGCACTTTATCGCTGCCAGTGCAGGAGCCCAGGATCCAGGACCAAACAGCGCCCAGAATGAAGGCAAACTTTAACGAGCGCCAGCAGCAAAACCCAAACTGCTCCTTTCAATTGAGTTTTTTTTCTTATTTTGCAGTCTCTTCTTTTACATACTCTAACAAAAGGAATTTGACGTATACGAGAAGTCTATGTATGATGTGTAAAAACTATAAAAGCGCTTAGAAGCCGTAGTTCCAAATAAGTATGGTGAACTATGCTATATTCCTGATCTGATTCTGATTCTTTTAATGCTGATTAAATTACTTAAGAAGATATGACTATTACCTGTCTGTTTATGTGTTACTTTTATTAAATCCAAATCAGAATACTCTCAATATTATTTCTTTCTCGTTCTGTAGAGTGTTTGAAATTCGTTTTGCGCTCAAGTTTAATACTCTTGGCTTATGATTTTGTTGTTTGTTTTTTTGATTTTGCAGTGCTTTGCTGTTTATTTTTGCCGCTTGGCATGTGACGGAAGCTGATTTGAGACCAAACACAGTAACACATTTAGCCAGAAGGAGTGGCATATGCGGCATATACGGAAGCTTTGCAACGGCATTTGGCATGCCAGGGAAATCGGAAAATGAACGAAAACGAAAATGTCAGCGGAAAATACAGCAAGCAGGCAACAGCAAACGAAGTCGTCAGCCTTGCATTCGCCAGTCGCTAGTCGCTAGTCGGCAGTCAGCAAAAGGCGCCAAATCAACAGCCAGGGAGTGCGCGCGTTGAGGCTTATGGCAGTCAAGTGCGATATGTGGATGCATGACTGCAGCGAGTGGTTAAATAGTGGGCGGGTTGGTAGGGTGGCAGCTTCTGTATGCACTAGTACTTAGAAACTCTGTGTGTGTGTGTGGGTGTGTGGCATTAGTTTGGCCGCCGCGCCGCGCAGCTTGGCAACTAAAATTAAGCCAAGCTGAAACAAGGCTTTTTGCTGCAGCTGCGTTAAAGACTCGTCTTTAACACTACTTACACACACATGTTCAAGCGATAAGGCGAGAAAGAAAGCAAGAGAGAGAGGGAGAGATACCGTATAGCTAAGCGTTTTTTTTTTTTTTTTTGCAATTATTCACATTTTCCTTTTAATTGGAATTTAAAGTGCTGCACTGATATAATTCTTAGCTCATGGATTTTTGCCTTGATTTTTGTAACTATAAGAATTTCGACACAAAAAAAAAATGGTGGAAATTAAACTTTGCTAATGATGTATCTATCTATCTTAGTATCTATCTGTTAAGCTAAAAATACACTCTTTGAGCTCTTCGTTAAATGAATTTAAACTGAAACAGCAGAAATGCTTCCCTCTATTACCAACCGTCTGCCCTTTTGCGGTAATGCTGCAATCTGCACGTTAATTACAGTTGTTGTCTCACACTGCAAATAAAATTGAATTTGCCCCATTTTGACCGTTTTGATAGGCTGTTTTATTTTATTAATCGACTGGTCATATAAATTACATGAACACATACACTTTGGATAATTATTTACAAATATAAGTAGTACAAATGAAAGTGTTGCATGTACATACATATATACTCATTATTTATGACACTCATTCTCTGAATGCCTCATTTTTGGTATGTTCTTTTTTCCACCATTTGCAAAGCCGCCCACAAATAATGAGGCGTCACATTTTAAAATGCAATACAGTTAATTTGTATTGAATTGAACTGTTTATTTTTGCCTCGTCCTGTTTTTATTTTTTTTCAAATCGGTAATTGTTTATTTGAATTGACGTTTTATTTAACGTGAATTTTGTTATTCGCTTTGTTGCTGTTGCAATTTTTATACAAACTTTTTAATGAAATTACGAATTGAGTCGAATGCACTTTTAATTGAATGTGAGCTTGAAAAGTTTTCGACAGTTCCAAATCGGATTAAGTGCACTTCGTTTAATAACGACATGTTGTTAAGATCGGAAAAATATATAATATATATTATTTGTCTAATATTTGATGTGAGCTCTACAATTCAGTTAATTGCGAAAACCTAAAGAACAAAACTCTAGAAATACTATGAGATAGATATTTATGAAATTTGAACATGCAAGACTCATAACTCTGGCTTTCAGAGTATATCAAATAATGTGGCAATGGATTTTGCAGCTGATGAAGTGAGAAACAAAACAAACTCCAACAATATGTACTTAGTTGCTTTTAACGGTTGACTAATTTGAGCTGAAATTAATTTATGTTGAACTTAAATACATACGTACATGAGCAGGTGTGTGTGTGTGTGTTTGGCAATTTGCATGGAAATGTATAATTAATGCCATGTTTTACGAGCTGATGATATTATGTAATGAATATCAATAAAATTTATTTACTTACCTCCCAAAATTGTGTGCTTTCATCTGCCTTTCAGCTGCGTTTGTGGCTTTGCCGCTCAGCAATTATAGCCCATCAGCAATTACAGCAATTTATAAATTGTATACGAAATTTGCATATTTTCATGATTAAATGATTTTCAATTGAATTGAATTTAGTTGTTTTTTGTAAATACATAAATAAATTGTTCGTGTGTGTGCTTGTGTGTGTGTTGATTGATTGTTTCTGTTGTATATTTTCATCTTCTCGTTTTGTTCGCGTATAATTAACAAAGCTGTTCAAATGCAGTCAAATGTCATATTAATTATATTTTTTGTTTCAATGCTGTTCTCTTGTTTATATTGAATAAATATTGGTTTTGTGTTCTGGTGTCTGATATAATTACATGTGCAACATGCTCGTCCAGTTATGTTTCTCTGTTTCTGGTTGCCTGGTAATTGCCAGTGTTAAAGGTGCGTGTAAATAAATTATATAAAATAACCTAATAAATGATTAATAATGGCCCACATAATATGCAAATTTTCCTCCATTTCTTTTGTTTGTTAAAAAATTAAAATATACAAAAAAACTCAACAAAAAAAAACTAGAAACACATTTGAATATTATCCTTTCTTGTTATATTTTTATACATTCGTTTCATAGTTTCAACTTTTTCTTTAAATGCTTTTGCACTATTATTATAATTTTGTTTCCAAAGTTTATTATTGTTTTTGATTTTAATGGATTTCTTTTTGAAGATAACTTTTCACTTCTGAGCAGCAACAAAATGTTCCTTTAGTGTGTGTGTTTGTGCGTGTGCGTGTGTTCGTTTCCCAACGAATCTAGCTTCTGCTGTAGCTTCATCTCCAGAGATATTGACTGTGGAGGACTTGAGATTGGAGCCGGAGCTGGAACCGGAGCAACACAGGAACGCACAGGAGCACACAGGACACAGGACACACACTGAACGCAATGATTTCAACTTATGAGCAACGAAATGCGTTGCGGGCGTTTTTATACCGACGTCGTCGCATCGCACACGATGAATTTTCCGGGTGGGGATATGCAAAAAGAAAAGCAACGCAAGACGCACGCAAAAAAGGAAAACTCCGCAAATGAAAAGAGTGCGCGAAAAATTGAAGAGCACAAAGACACATCCACCCTCTCATCCACATCCACATTCACACACTCACATACACATTCACCCAAAATAGTCACACACCGAGATGCAGAGATAAGCCCGGCAGCGCAGCTGGCAGCAACCAAGTCAAAGGGGAAACATTTCAAACAGTTTTGCAGCTGCAGCATCAGAGCAGCATCAGGAGCAGCGCAGCCTGCGCACGCATCACAGCCACTGTTTGTAAGAGCAAACGAGCCGAGAGCTTTTACTCCTGTCCCAAAAAGCTCTGTGCGCTGCTTATGTGCCAAGGCTGTGCACTCGTTTCGTTTTTGTACATTCGGCTGCCTTCGCCTGCGCTTCGTTTCCGCTCGGTTGTGTGTGCATTAAGCTTCGTATCGCGTTCATTTCGCTTCGTTTCGCCCAGCGTTCATTTCACTTTTGCCGGATGCGGCGACAAATTTCCCCTGCGCTGCTTTCATTGCTGCTGCTGCTGATGCTGCTGCTGCTGCTGCTTTTAGGCGCCGCTTTGATTATGTTTCGCTGGTATTCTTCCCTTCTCTTTTTTCGATTGTATTTTTTGCTCTTCAGTTTCTTTTCTGTATAGCTGCAGTTATTATTATGCGCTGGCTTTGTCTGTTCCCTGGCCCGCTATCTACGTCCTCGCCTCACCCACTCTGCACCACCCTTTGTCTTAACATGTAGTGTCTAATTTACAGTTTCATTTAGCTAGGGTCAGACTATAAATAGTCGGCAGCAGACATTGGCTGCCATTTGGCTTTCCATTTCGCAGACACGTGCGTCGCACCCACATTTCCACTCCCTTTACTCACTCTCCTGACACTCTCTCTTCGGCCTTTTGCCACGGCTTCAGCCTTTTTCACGCCCCAGCAGCAAATCAAACACGAAAATCAAATTTGTAAACATCGTACAAAAGTGGCGCCATTTCACCAAAAGCTATGCAAATTTGTACCTGATGCTTGTGTACGTGGTTGTGTGTGTGTGTGTTTGTGTGTGCCGCCAGCCAGTAAAATGCATAAACTGTATCGCGGTGTTGTTGCTGTTGTTAGCATTAAAATAAACCGCTAAACGGGATATTTCCTCTTTTATTTTTGTTAGGCACGCCCCAATGTTGCGACTCAAGTGGCATCAACTCAAGTGCGGTTGCCAATGCTGCGTCATCGGTTTTGGGGCTACCCTTCGCGTTGCTGCTTTGCATATGAAAGGCAAATCGCTGAAATCAAAATCACTTAAAGTCTGCCACAGCCTCGCAATGTTGATAAGCGAGGCGAATAACGGTACACCACACCGCCAGCACAAGCACATAACAGGCAAAATGGTTTGGCAACAAAAGCTTCTTGTTACAAACTTTGCACTTTTTCAGCTTCGCCTAAAAGCATGCAGCAAATTATTATTTGCCAGCCATTCAATTAGCTATTAAAAAAAGGCACACACACACACGCGCGCATGGTATACACATATGCAATAACAGTTTAGTTGTTGTTGATTTCTAATTTTGATCTGTCAAACGCAAGGCCAAAGATCGATGGCCCCGATAAAAAGCCACAATCGTCGCTTGGCAGCAACAAAAATAGAAACGAAAGAAAAAAGTGTGCAAGAAGCAAAAAGGAGGAGAAAAAAAATAACTCGCTCGCTCTTTTCTATATTTTTACCTCAACTTTTTTTCCCCCTTTCCCTTCTCTCTGCAGCATATGCCATTCATGTGGAAAATTTCGTCTAGTGCATTGTGCACGATTTTTATGTTTATATAAACTGGCCGCAGTCGAATGGCCAGAGTCCAAAACTCACTTGCAGCCCATAACTTGGCTCTCTATTAACTTGCAACACGTGAAAATCGCAACAACAACAAACTGACCACCTATACTAACATACACCCATACATAAATGTTTCTTGCTGTTTCTTCTGCTACTGCTGCTGCTGATGATGATGTCGAAAGTCGGAACAAATGAGGCGCACATCGCATGTCGAATGATGCTTAGCAGCAAGTAAGAGCACAGAAATTCCACTATATATATATATATTCAGTCAAGGCAACTAAGTGATGCACGAGAGCAGGTTTTAGTATGCTTAAGCAAGAGACTTAAGATGTGCTTAATCAGAAAGTTTAAGGTGTTTAAGAAACAAAATTTTATTAACTTTTGCAAACTCTTTAAGATCTACACATTTTTTGGTCTATTTGATGAAAACTCATTTGTGCACCAACAAATACATTATATGCTAAGCTAGGTTTAATTTCCTCTATTATCAATAAACAAGAACTACAATCAACACTTGCCAATGCTTTTTAGCTTTTCCTCCTTTGTTAGCTGGCCAACAACGTATTTGGGTATAAGCTGATGTTTACTGCGATTTGGGATTCATCAAAAACTCGCAAAATTCAATTTGTTTCACACAATCTAAACCAATATTTTAGAAGGGGCGTGCGGCACTTGCAACTGCAGGACAATGCAAGAGTCAAGCATGACTAACAGAAAAATATAAAATGAAAAAAAAAAACAAATCCACTAGAAATATAGAAATGCCAGTGCAACTGCAGTGGAGCATTTGGATGCTGGCAGCATCGGCAAATTATGACCACGAAAATAAACGAGTTACGCAAAAATGGCAACAACCAAATTGAGAAAACTGAGCACTTTTGTGCACTTCTGTTGCCGCTGCTGCTTCTGCTGTTGTTGTTGTTGTTGTTGTTGCCGGCTTGTGGCAAGAGCTCCTGGCCATTGCCAGTTGCTGACAGCAGAAACCAAAAATTTTGATTTATGACCGGGGCATAAACTGCATTTGACGCGGCGTCGACTGCTACTGCATGGAGAAGCCCATACACGTGTGGCAAGGTAGAATTGTGGCACGTTGCATGATATGGCTACACAATACTACAAAATATATATATATATATACAATCAAATAGCTGTACGTGGATTTGACCAGCCAACCATGTGAACGGTGACATGGCAGCTCAACACACACACACACATACATATCCGTTATATTGCACGGTACGAATGTCATTTTTCGGGTTGCGATTTTTATTTCTTACGGTACGTAACGGAAGTGCGAACGCAATATTGTGAATGTGTTACACACACACACACACACCCACACCCACACACACACACCTACATACAAACAACTGCACGCACTATGCATTTGTGCACTTTATCGCTGTGCCATAAAAGGGGATGGTATGAGCGGGGGTTGGGGTAAAGTAGTGGGCGGTTGGCAAATAATGATGATTAAGTATTGTAATGAAATTGCAAATTGGAGCCGCGCAATGCCAAACTTGAACTCCAAATTAAGTGTGTGTGTGTGTGTGTAGCTTTGATTTTAGCCGAATTTCATTACCCAAAAGGCGTGTGAGCTTCAAGTGTAGTACATAGGTGTGCATGTGTGTGCGTGTGTGTGTGTGTGAACGTAATTGTATTGTAGTTGAGTGGCAAAAGCGAAATAAACCTCTAATAAGCCAAATGACGTGCATTTGTCATGTCATGTATGTGTGTGTATGTAAGCTCTCTCTCTCATCTCACTCTTGCTTTACCTGTCTATCTCTCCTCTCACTCTGTGTGTTTTCCCCTTTTTGCTGTGCGTGTATTCTTTCCCACGTAACACAATCATTATATTGAGCGCCTGTTAATTAAATTGTACTTTCATCGATCTCTGCACACATATAGCTGATTTTCATTTGGCCACGTTTAAAGCCAACCTTTTCGCCTGTGGCTTCATTATAAATAAGAACAAACATCTGCTGAAATTTGCTTATGATTATTGACTTTAAAGTGTTAAAGACTGTTATTTATAATACCTACATCAAAGAAGTTAATAAGAAGCCTTTTTAATTTATTTATTGTGCAATTTAATAATATTTATATATCAATTATAGTAACTATGGTAAAGTAGCTTAAGCTGTGAAGAGTTTTTGTTTACTTTATTGGACAATGAAATCGGTTTTAGAAAATTAGACAACAGCCTTTGACCTGTATGTATTTTCTGAATAAATGTTTAACTGCAATCCAAAGCAAAGAAGGCAAGTTATTGTCTTACAGACAGATCTAAATATTAGTTATTATCCAAGTACTTGTTCATATAAAGAGAAAGTAAACTTAAAGTCTAGAGCCAATCTGAATGGATTTTCATAACACATCCCGTTAGATGGCGCTTTAAGCCTAATGCACATGCAGTTAGATTTAAACTGCAGTCAACCATTCTGAATGTCATCTTAAAAATTGCTGCCCCATTTCGGTGCAGCCAAACGCAAACAATGGGGCCCGAACCCGCCTAATGGCCGTCATTTAATTTGGCTAAAAATTTTTACTAATTCTGCATTTCTGCTGACTGCTTCTGTTGCCTGTTGACGTTTTACTCTGCTCTGCTTTCAGCCAGCTATTTTTTTGCTTTTGCGCAATGAATTTATATGACATTTTTTATTTATATTTTTTTTTAATATTTTAAAAGTAGATTTCCAAATGCCAACAACAAAAGCCAAACAATGACAAGCAGAAAAGGGACGAGCCAAAGGAAGAAAGATGGAGTGAAAATAATAATAATAAAAAATATTATGATTCGGTAAGTGGGCGGAGTGGGAAGGGGTTGGCATGGCTGGTTGGTGAGAGGGGGTGGTGCAGGCCAAAATGCAAACAAACTGTCGAAAAAAAGGCAGAACAAAAAGTTACATAATCAAAATAATGACTGTTGTTGGCGGTGGCTGTGGAGCTGAGGTTGGGGTTGGCGTTTGCCTACTAAGCCAAGAAATAGACAATAACAACGAAAATAAATAAAAGCAATGACAATAGGTAAATTTGTGGCAAGGAGCACAGTTGGACGACTCTGCAGGGCTAATCTCTCAAGTGGCAAGTGCATTCAAATGGCGAATGTCGCCATATATTGAGGAGCGCGGTGCAGATTGAGGGATGTTGCATATACTTTTCAAGCTGATGCAGCAGTTTTTTTTTTTTAATGCAGAAGACACAAGGACAAACAAATTTCAATGGCAGGCCGCCGTCGAGTCAGTGCCACAAATAGTGGCAGCTACGGCGACGTCGGCTTAACACATGCACTTGAAATTTAATATTGGCATGCAGGCTCGGCAGCAACAACTTTCAACTGGCGACGACTCTCGACTTAGCTGCATTTTATTATAGCATACTTTTCAGCATACAGCTTCCCTGCTTACTTCATCCACATTTACACACACACACACACACACACACAGATACACATTGACAAGCAGCCTGCACAATAATCCCTCATATTTATTTTTGCAAAATTATTTGCTTTGTCTGATTGCGGATTTGCAGCTGCAACGTTTGCACAGTTACTTTGCTGCTATAGGGGCAGCACTCTCCACACAACCATCCAGAGGCAATGAATGAAAGTTCGTCTTATGCATAACCCCCCTCCCCCCTTTTTTCCCCTCATTACCCACAATCCGTTCACATTGCTGTAGAAGCAGAGTTCACCTATAGATACTCATTTAATATGAAAGCAAATTGCATAAAATCACACCTGCAAGCCAACTTAGCAGCTATCAGTCTCCCTCCATCTAGCTCTTTTTCTCTATCGCTCTCTCTCTCTCTCTCTCTCTTTCCTGTTTACTCTGTTGGTTGGCCTGGCAGCCAATCCTTGGCGCTTAGCCTGGCCAAACAACTACTGCTGGCAGCAAACCGAACCCCAACAGAACAGAGTCGCGTGCAAATATCGACAACATAGTCCAGGCGCAAACAACATGCTGCCCATCTGCAGTTATCCTCGCTCTCGCTCTCTCTTTATATCTTTCTCTTTTATCTCCCTCTACATCCGTTGTCATGGCGGCCATAAAAACACCTTTACGGCTTGGCCCTAGGTCTCTTGGCCGGCGCGTGTTTGGGATCACATCTTGACTGCATGCCAAAAAATTCACTACTACTACGAATGCAACAACTCCCAAAATTGTGGAACTGTGCTGCAACTCTGACCCCTTTAGCTGCCTTCATTCACATCCTCTTTTAACTGGGATCAGCGCCGCAAGTTTATGATGTCATCTTCAATTTTACGGTGCACACAAATAAAGTCTAGTAATGTGCCGCTTACCAATTTTGTCAGCTGAAATAAGCTTAAGCCGTAAAACTATACAAAAAATATTTAAATTCGTTAAGAGTTAAACATAAACTGCATAATGTGTGTCTTTGGGAGAGAAAAAGACATATTTATAGTAAGTTGGAAACTTATTTTTGTCAATGTTTAACGATAAAGTAAGAATGACTTCTTCAAAGTAAATTTATAGTAATGTAAATAAAATTTATATAAGATCGTTTTTTTTATCAATTTAGAAGAGTGTCAATAGTATTTAATATAACTATTTAAGTAATAAATAACCAAAGTTAGTTTAAGTACACAAAACGCATTTTTACATTTTACCCAGGTCTTGTGTCATAGTGTACTTAAATTCGGATACGCATTTGCCTCCTGACGAAACGGTAGCTTTTCCTCAATGCACTTTATAGCATAACGCATAGTATTGTAATGGAATTTAAATTAGTTATTTAGAAACTATCAACTTATCCAGAATATCCTTCTACAGGACCTGAATCTGATTAAAGAGGTTTAAGATAAAGATAATTATTCTATTACTATAAACTGTAAATTTAAATATTGAAATAATTTGTAACAGTTTATTCGTTTATCATCATTGGTAATAATATTGCGTTTATTTCTAACTTTTTCTCCCTTAACTAAAATCTAAAGTTTTAAATAATCACCAGCCTGCCTGAAGAATCAACTCGTAAATAGCAGCAAATTTTCAATTAAAAGGGCTTTGCAGCAGCAACAGCAGCAAAAGCATGAAAATTTAGGTGGTAAACAACCGCAGGAGCCGCAGGAACCGCACTATTCAAAGGCACCAGCAGCATGCGCTTTAATATCAAGTGCGGCGTGTTGCAGTTGCAAATGCAACACAGCTCATTGCAAGCGATGCAGTTATGCAGCCTCTGCCTCATTCTTTTCGTCTCTCTCTCCCTCTAACACTGTTTCTGTGTGTGTGTGTGTGTGTGTGTGTGTGTGTGTAGCTGTCAGTGCCACGCCTTGTCGCAGTTAGCACTTTGCACAACGCCCACGCAGCAGTTGCAGTTGCTGTTTTCATTCCCGTTGTTGTTGCTGTTGTCAACGCTTCGATTTTGCAGTTGTAGACAATAAATTTGTGCCCGCTTATTGTCAACTAAAATCAAAAACATAATTCAGAGACGCACAGAGACCACAATAAGTCTGGACATTTGTGTATGTGTGTTTGGATGTGTGTTTTGGTGTGTGTTTGGATGTGTTAGGCACAACAACATTCATGCTGCTTGGCTTGAAATTAACACAAAATGCCAAAACACCAGCAACAGCAACACACATAACAACTAAAATTTGTCTAATTGAATGAGCCTGACCCAAAGATATCCTTTCAGCAACTGTAAAATGACAAAAATCATATTTTTAACCTTTTACTTTGTTATAAATATTCTTTTGTTTAATTCTTAACTAAATCCCTACTTTCTATAAAAAACTAGTCTTACCTTTTCGCGAGTGTAAGCTACCTAGGGTATACACACACACACACACACACGCATACAGTGTGTGTTGTGGGCGTGGCACAGAACACCGCCTCTGTCTGACCAGTTGGCTTGGTTGGCTGGCTGTGCAGGATTACCAAGCTAGCAGTGTTTACGCTGGCATTTAATGCATTTGCAGTCCGGCCACAAATCGACAAATCCATCTAAACATGCACCATGCACAGAACCCAGAGCGACAACACACACACACACACACACACACACAAACAAAACACACACACACCCACTCACGCATATATATATGGCTGAACTGAACTCTGCATGCAAATGACTTCCGGCATTTGTCAGATGTTTGTTTAAAGCAAATAAGCGAGAAGTGCGGAGATGGTTTTGGTGGATGCTTGGTTGGGTGGTTCACTGTTGTGGTTGGCAGTTTCGGTCTTAAATTTAGCACAATTGCCAAAATCACTTGCTAACACGCCCACAGGCGAGCCATGCCCTCTACACGCCCACTCCGCCTGGCGCACTTCTGGAAAATGAGCCACATGACAGCCACTAATCTGCACTTGTATTGACATTATATGGACATTTGTAATTTCCGGTCATGCCATTTTTATAAGGCCCATAAAAGAGGCATATACACATAGTATATATTTCTGCAACAATGCCCCACCAACAATGAGCTCAAGGCAGCCCTTGACCAGCTTCTGTCAATGGGGCATCCCTTTTTTTTGCCTGCTCGATTGCCAGAATATTTGCGCCAAAAATATGTACACAAAAGCGATGCCAAAGTATTTTTATTTTTATAAATAGAAGTTTGGGTTCGTGGAGCTCGTTAACTATTAAAAAGGCAAGCAAATGTGTGGCACACACACACACACACACACACTTAAATTCACATACATGCAGACATACAAAGAGCGGCAGCAATTCAATTCTGTTTATGAGCTCGCATAAAAACAGCAAACTTGAATTTTATTCTAACGTCAATGCCAAGAAGTTCTTGTTATCGCCTAATGAGGCAACAGTAACCCTAGCTGCTACAAAAAAAGGGTTGACACTTTACACACACACACAAACACACATTTGCCTTGGCTTATTGACTATTAAGTTCATAAAATGTGCTCAAGTAATTTTCTAGGCAGCTGCAAATGCTTTGACATATATGAATTTATAGAAGCATACACCTACACCTACACCTTTACTCACTCACACATACACAGTTACACACCTGTGCAGGCCGTAAAGCAATTAACCAAATTGCTGTTTATTTGCTAGCAGGCAACAGCTGGCAGGCAAAGTTGCAAGTTGCTTCGTAGTTGTAATTGCCAATTGCAACACAATTTGTTTCTGCTTAATCAAATCCCAAATTAATTGAAGCTTAGCAATCGATAGCTTCAATATTTTTGTCAGATTTTTCGTATTTTCGTTGAGATTTCTGCCCTTTAACTTGAAGTCTTATTCCAGTTATATGCCTAGAAAATCTTTGTCTGCGCTTGAACAAATTCTAAGACTTATTATTCCTACAATAATATCCAAAACATTAACTCTCCTTGCTTTATTTCGAATTATTAATAAAAGTTAAAAATTAAGTTGTTTGCATCATATAGGGATAAGAGAACGAGCTTCTTATAATATTTTTTCATCTCTTTACTTGTATTTAACTGGCTGTTTAGACTTAGACAATGAAACATTGCCTTAGACTTTTAACGATCTGTGTTTATTAAATTATCTTATTGCACTTTATTTGAACATTGGCAAAACCCATCTTAGCCAATTTCCTTTTTCAAAAACTGCTGCCCGCATATCATTTGTCTAAGCATTTTGTGTGCTTTTCCTGTTCAGCATCGAGTATTTTTTTATTACCTACACTGTCCAGGTGAAATGTCAACATTTTGGTTTAAGCTGTAAAATATTAAATGTCTTTGGTGCAAAACCCAATGTGCCGCAACTATTTGCATGCAATTTTGAGCAAAATAGAAAATAATCAAAGCAATGTGCAGCTAAGCGTGCAACAGCAAAGGAGGCAAGCGAGGAAGCGATCGGAGCTAGGCTACTTAGCAAACATCAACACCTGTTAAGGGCTTTCATTTTGTAGTGGAGAGAACAAAAGCTGCAAATTGGCTTGTGGCAAGTGGCAACAAATAGCAAGCAGCAAGCAGCTTGGTAACCAGCTAACCAGGAAACCTGTAACAACATCTAATCAATTTTCTACAATTGGTTTGCAGCAAATGGAGCACAAGCTGACCGCTACTCGCACCCACCAACCACCCAGCCATATTCTCTTACCTTTAGCTATTCGGGTCTTAACTTCATTATGAGATTTGTGTAATTGTTAACAAATTTACCGTTACGCATTTAACATGCCAGGGCAAACAACAAGAATTTCTTCAAATAGCTCTTGGCAATAAATTATATGGAGTATGCATAAATATTTATATATGTGTATAACCATACCATATATATATTTTATAGCTGGAAATGATATTAATTCAAAATGCAACTCAATTTGTGCGCTAATTATACCGTTCTATAATTGCCTTTCTTGTTGTTGTTACTGTGCGCTATTTACCTGTCTGACTGTCTGTATGTTTGCCTGTTGTCTATTTGCCTGCCTGCAGTTGCCTCATTTTCTGCTCTGTTTTGTAAATTGGCATTTTCATCAGCCGGTTGTTTTCATTAAGCTGAAATGGGCTTCAATCTCCATTCGAGCCAGAGCACTCAAAAGTATGCAACACTTAATTGATTGACCGCAAATTAATGGTCAAGACTTAACAATACACTATAAGTTAAATTGTTTTGTTCAGCTTATCGCAACAACTATTCAAATTGATGCATTCATACTGTTCAAATGCTTAAACTTAAGGCTTTGTATTGCATTGATTTGTTAAAGCTTATAGACATTATCCCCTTGATAGTATTAAAACGCAACAAAACTTTGAAACAACAAATAATTAGATTTAATTGCATTTTGTTTATCAATTTTAATGAAATAAACCCAATTTATAAACCAATTTTATAGTGTATATATAGTAATGAAAAATGATCTTATCATTTGCAATTGCACGTTCGACTTTCGCATTCGCATTCGAAATCTCATTTGGGTAACAGTGTGGCAACTGCAACAGCATTTAGCCTAATTAAAATTGTGATATGTATCTAAGTGTGTGTGTGTGTGTGTGTGTGGGAAAGCAGCAGGCCATATATGGCACACATTTGCATTGTTTTATGGCAGGCCATTAAATACATAGGCTAATGTACAACGGAAATACAAAATGAGCAAGCATTGCATGTGTTGGTGGCACGCTGATGTGGCACAAATTTCAACGGGTTATCAGTTTATGTTTCGATAAGGGGCAGCAAGTTAGGTATGGATGCTGGCCAGTTTGTTTGGATGGTTGACCTTTAATTATTTGATGGCATCAGAGCAAACACACACACATACACGCTGAACTTGCAACGGGGGCAAGTTTTTCGAAGCCAGGCACTTTCGCTTATTGAAAAACATTGAAAACTGCAAGTCGAGACGGGCAGACATGAATGTTTATTGATCGCTCCGAACGATGCTTTTAAGGCCATCATAAAAATAATAATGATGCCAAGGCATGACGATGGTGGTGCGAGTTGTGGTGCCACCAACCAATGCCGCCAAAGTGTAGGCAGCTGCACATGGAAATAAATATTTATATGCGCGCCATCTATAAATTGAAAGGCCATGCCAGGGAAAAAAACAAAATCGAAAAGGGTTGTGCGCTAAGGCCAATTCCAAGCGACAGGTGAAACGACAAGGAAACAAGCTAAGACAGAAGTTCGTGGCAGGGGTAGAAGTGGGGGTGGGGGGCAGCTGGAGTGCCTGGGAACGGCAGGACTTATGAGCTTTGGCGCACAGCATTTGGACTTGGACATTTTTACGATGTGATTTCACATAACCACAGCAGACGTGCAGACAACAACAAGCCAGATACTGAAAGAGCGAGAGAGTCAGATAACAAAAGGGAGAGAGATAGAGGTATTCAAGTTGCAGACGCTTCGGTGATAAACTTTGAAATTGCTGGTGGAGCGTTGTACATACATGTGTGGCACGTGTGATTGTGATAGTAAGTGTGAGTGTGTGTGTGTGTGTGTGTTGGAGAATTTATTACACTCCAGCGGCACAAGCGAATTCTAATAAGCGAAATGCGACGTTGAGCCGCGCGTTAATGTCCTGCAGCGAAATCAAACGGAATTACAGGGCGCATTACGCATACGACACGCCCATCTAACGCCCAAAATGCCCTCCCACAAAAACAACCACACAAATACACACATACTCGTTCACTTCGAGTGACACAAAAGGGTTGACTATCATTTGTATGATATGATTTGATGCTGGGGCACTCCACATATACTTATTTTAGTTTGATTTCAATGTCTGCGCATGCATGACACAAAGCCCATTCATTTGACACCAACAAATAGAGCAACAAATGCTGCTGATGTCAACAGTTACATTCACACGAATTATAGGTACTCTAGAAACTTATTTTGTACTAAATAAATATAAGTACATGATGTAAAGTACAAATAATTATTTTAAAAACAGTGTGTCCTAGCATTTAACTGCATTTTAAAGTTCCAATGAAAATTATTTAACTGCAACTAATAGCGTTCTAATGCTGCACTTAAGCCCAAATATTATTAGTCAAAATGAATTAAGTTTATATACGCTTAAACAAAGGTCGAGGCTTTAGGCCACAACTACAAACAAAAAATTATAATAAAAGTAATTTAAATATACAAAACTATTTGTTAGCAAAATTCAAATACCTTTGAACAAGTGTATTAGAAAAATATTGTGCATGGTTGAAAAGTTATCCATATGCTTGTAAAATCGTTGTTGCTGTTGTTCTGACTGCTGGTGTGGGCTGTGGGGCAAGGGGTTGAATTGTCGCACTTGAGTTGATTTAATTCAATTCATGGACAGACAATGATTGCTTCAATTGCCGCATGTTTATCATTGTGACAGTTTTTTTGAACAGCTAAAAAAAACACACACAAAATAAAGAAGAACTTTGCTGACAATGGTGGCCAAATCTTTTGGCACGAATCTGGGCCAAAGCCAAGAATCATCTGTCTCCCTCACACTCCTCACCCAACTCACTTGCTTTGTGCTGGCTTGTTTTCCTCTGGCTGCTGGCTGCAGTAATGAGGGGGCGGTTTAGCGGAAATTGTATGTAAGCATTTTAGTTTGGCAATTGTGTGCGAGTCGCTCTTCAAAGTGTCTACAAATTGAGCGCATTATTTGCATCACGACAGCTCTTTTTCTTCTGCCTCTGCTTCTGCATCTTCTTCCTGTTGGCAAGGGTTGGCTCTTTTTGGCTTGGCTCCTGGCCTTGTTTACATAATGGCCAGCGGTGTCAGTGTCACACAAAAAGAAAACCCTTTCTTCTTTAACGTTTTTTTTTTCTTTTTCTTCTTGGCTGGCCAGCACAACTGTGCCAATTAGTTTAAAGGGAGCGGAAGGAGCGAGAGAGATAGAGGGCAGACACGACACATCGAATGTGATGGGCCCAGGGGTGCAATACTATATTGTGCAGGGTTTTCAATTACACATTATGGTCGTGGGTAGCCGTAAAAGACTAGGGCCACCAAACCACAAACAGAAATTGGATTTGCGACTATTTTCTTTTTATATATTTTTGTTTTTTTTTTTTTTTCGTTTTAACTTCGCTTTTATGTACAGCCAAAATATATCCCAACTCCAAATAAGCGCCTGACTCGTTCAGTTTTATGAACTTATAAACAAGAGCAAGGCTAAGCGGGTGGATAAGTGGGTGAGAGGGGTGGTCGGTGGTGTGTTAGGTGGAATGTTTAAGGTGTCGTTGAAGTAGCCAGTGCAACCCTTTAGTCAGCTGTTGCTGCTTCGACTCTCTAGCTGCTTATTATGTGGATTATTAGAGGGATTTACTTGGCTGGAGTTTTCATGTGCTACCAAAATCACATGAGCTCTGAGTGTGTGTGTGTGTGTGTATTTCATGTGCCTTAGCATCAATGACATAAATAAAAAGATTTACCAAGGATTTGCCACTGGGTAACCGCACCAAAAAAAAACCAAAAAACCAGAAAAACAAAACCAGCAACAGCTTCCGGCGCTGCCAAAAGGTGCCGTCAAAATGTGGCAATGCCGTAAAAATACAACCTCAGCCACCCGACGCCACCCAGCTATCTTTTGCCATTTCTTGGCTTGTTGCTTGTTGGTTGTTTTTAAAGGGTTTCACTGTCGTGTCCACAAACACACACATTTGTGTGATTTACGCTGACACTAAAAGCTCAGTCAGGTCAATGTTTGTCTTCTGGCTCTGCCACATAAATTGATAAACACCTAATCGCCAATGCCACTACATTGTATTGAAACACCAACAACAAACAGTAGTAATAGAAAATGACATTGTTTATTCACATTCGCACTGATAACAAGCCATTTGAATTTAAGAATATTCATTTTAGACTGCGGCTAAACAATGACGTGTCGCTGACTTTCACTTGTTGTCATACAATCGCGTGATATGTGTCAGCAAATAATCAAAACCTAGACGTACCACCAGAAAAGCTACCCTGCAATTTAGCTATTCGTTAAAGTAATCATATGAATACAAAAGTACTGCTTGGGCAATACAAATTTATATATTTTATATCAAAGATATTTTTCTTTGTTATTCAAGTTGGTTTTTGAGTTTGGTTAATTTAAATGCAACGAAGAAAATATATTAAAGCAACAGTGTGAGCAAAAACCATCAGCTTTGTATTGTATAAAGGTTTTAATTTTTAGCAACAGACTATTTAAGAGTTTTTAGAGTTACATTAAAATATATAAAAAGAAAAATTAACTTATCATCGAACTTTACCTTATAGCAACATAACAATAAATTTAAATTTAGCACTAATTAATTAAAAGTGAATTGAAATATTTATTATTTTACACATTAATTAAATGCTAAGTAGACAAAAAAGTTGCACACTTAACAAATAGCTGATAGCAGAAGTGATTTTTCCCTTTTCTTAACTTGTTTTTGATTAATTTTACTCTGCTCTAAATCATTATTCTTGTGTTCTTTACTGATAACGATGGTTTAACAATAGATTATAGATAGTTTAGCAACTAGTTGTAATGGCCGAGAGCATTCTTTAGGACACGCCAGCGAGAAAAGGCAATATCCCAGTCGACGAAAGCGCCAACAATATGCCGAACATTTTGATCCGAGTCATTGTACCCAGTGCGCCCATGAACCATTCTCACATTGTCGAATGTAAGAATATCTCCCGGTGAGGTTTTAAAAGTGCATGCCTGCTCGTTGGCCAGCCGTATAAACAAAGCCATCGCCTCGTACCATGGACGCACCAGCTCCGCGGGCACACTAAAGTGGCTATCGCGCTGCGGAATGCTATGGTTAACTCTCACGTAACGGCCATTGGCATCCAGGCTATAAAAAAAAGAGAAACAAAAGGCAAGAAGTTGTTAAACTAACATTCTATAGAGAAACATTTAAGAGTTTTACTGCATTGAATAAATAGTGTTCGCCAAAATAACAGACTTACTTGATGACTGGCTGACGCCAAACATTGTGAAAAGTTAGATCCTTATCGCTGCCAACATCCGCCCAGTCCACTGGAGTTTGTGTGAGTACCTCAAATGCTTTGGGATGCCGTTGACGTAAGAGATCTGCCACATGGAAAGCATCGCTGAGCAGATTCCAGCCACCTGGTGATTCCGATTGCTGTAGTGTGTGGAGCAGCGTTACTCCTGGCTTATACTCAAAATAAGGCATATCTGTGTGCAGTGGAAGTGGTGCAGCCAAGTAGGCATAATTGCTGGCACCAGGCTGGGCACGCACACTCCACTCATTCCCGTATGTGGTGCGTCGCATGAAACCCACACGATTGCACAACTTTTGTAGCACATCCTCTTCGAGTGGAGCGCTTTTAACCAGCGCCAGACCATAGACAGCCAAATGGTGTAACCATTCAAGCAGCACTTTATCATTCTGCAGCAAGTCCTGATATTGGAATTCACGTTGAATCTGTTCAAATTGTTGCCCAGACCAGTGCCGCTTTTCGGGGCGATAATAGTCGCGCAGATAACGCGCGCGATTTGCCAGCGAGAAATCACGCTCCTTAAGCCAACTAAATGAATAGCTTGACCGATGCCCATCGGACCATTCAATCAGCAGTTTTTGTTGCTCCACAGACCAACTGAGCTGCTGCACTCGTACACTAGTGTCCAAATAGTTCCAGCCGTGTGGCAAGCGACTGCGTGTCTGTTGCATATAGCATTTGGCACACTGGCAATTGTCGCGTAACCAAATCTCTGGAAATTGCATGGCCGGCTGCTCCAAGGAGCTGCGCAACAGCAACAAATGCTGCTGCAGATCTCGACTTACTTGAACGTTCATCATCGATCGCAAACTTAAAGAGTACTGATTGCTAAACTCAACGAACGCTCCGAGATTGAATGAGTCGAGTTGACGGCAAGACGGCAGCTTTAAAATCAGGCCATGGGTTGGCTACTAAAGACACGTGGCCCTAACAAGCCGGCGTTCGTATCGTAGCTTTATAGATTATGGAGAGACTCGGCTGATGCCAGCTCGAAGTCGAGCACTTATCAATCCTTTGTGTTAGGTTGTGGACGGCTTGCTGCTGCTGTCTCAGCATATTTGTTTGTTTTTAAAGACTTGTCTTTAAACTGCTGCACAAACACACACGCACACACACCACAACACACACACACTTGTTCGCGAGAACATGCCACCCTATATGCAAAATTAAAAATGCAAAATTAATTTTGCACAAAATTGCAAACGCTAGCAATTCTGCATAATTGTTTGTCATCAAGTAACGCCCAAGCCCACCCACTCATCAAACCATTCATCCACTCATTCTCAGGACTAGCACCCTTTTCTTTGCCATTTCATGCTTGTCTGTCTCGCTCGCTGCATTGAAATGCCGTCAATCATTGTTAGGCCGCATTGATCACTTCATTCGCAATGATGCACACATTCCACGTACATATACTATATCCACACATTGCCACATCCACCTTGCCTCATGTTGCCATGATTGCAATATCCCACTTCTGACAATACAATAACCATTCACTATATAGCGATAAACAACAAGCAGTAGCAACAAGAGCAACAAAAACAACTGCAAAGTCTATAGCGCGATTTTTAATTATCACTTTCACATACACATACATTCACACTTGCATTTACGTTTACATTTCCATTCACATTCACATTTATATGCATGCAGTAAGCATACGTATCTATCATCTATCGCTTGGGTATATCACAGCATTTCAATTTTCATTCAGCCTGCTTTCACGCCTGAAACAAAGAAACACAATCCGTGAATGCTCAGCTTTTAGCATTTTGCCAAGAGTTTTCTTTTTACACTTACCAACAGATTGTGAAACACATTTTAATAAAGCAGCACAAAATGAAGCAGATTTGAATAATGTCTTTAAAACTACACCTCATTACACTACAACTTGCAGCTTTAGGTTAAAAGTTGTAGCATACTTTTTGGAGTTTATTTAATTGAATAGGTATTTGTGTAGCTAAACGACACATTAAATTCTTTTGGAACTAATAATAGTTTATATCTTTATAATCTTAACGTACTAAGGTGTAAAGCGTATTTGAATATCGTTGATTTACACATATACATCCATGCACGCTGCTCATTTGTTGGGCTTCCATGTTTGCATGGAATGTTTTGTGCATTGTATGTGAGAGTGAAGGCAACGCGAGCTACCTGCCATTGGCACAGCGTGCAACAGCCAAAGCCAGAAACTTTATTGTTTTCAATTAAAAACATTTTACATGCAAAACATTCGCATCTATGTAAACGAGTGCCTCGATCCATTCACTCAGCCGGCAATTCGTGTATGCATGGGCTTAACAAAAGCAACAACAAAAATAGCAACAATAGCAACAACGAAAAATCATCAGCAACGCACAATTGCAACGAAGTGAAATGTAATGAGGTGTAATGAAAATGCATTCAAGTGTTCAAGCCTGACAGTTTCTCCACCTGCACTTAAAAATAATCATAATCAACAACAAAATAAAGAATAAAGAAAGCAATAATCTTACAAAGATCCATTGAGATAAAAAAATCTTTCATTATATTTGATTATATCAATTACAATTAAACCAAAAAAGATAAAAGTGTCTGCTAGTGCAATAATTATATGAAGTTTACAGTGATAAATTTAGTTTCGTTTAGCTCCAGCAACCATTCCCCTAAATTTGTTACTCCAGTTTATAACTGTTTGATATTTATGATTATCGAAATTGAATTTGCCATTATTTGCCACTTGAGTCAAACGAAATAGCTGCAAGTCAAATTAAATGATTCGACCTCAGCTAAAATGCCAACTTAATGGTGTGTGTGTGTGTTTGTGAACATTTCTTTTGGCCATTTCGTTGAATGCTTAAATTATTAATGAACTCCAAAGCGCAACTAAGCGGAAATGCTGTGTGTCAGAGCGAGGGGGCGTAGCAGGGCGTGGGCATGTTGTTAGGCATAACAATGTTGGCTAACGGGCGACATTGCAGCGAAGGTGCACAATGAGCGTGCTTTAGGCCTAATTAGCCTCGTGGGCAGCAGCATCAAAAGAACCCGACGCAAAGCCAAGCAGCCAAGCAGCCAACAAACAGGCAAAACGCAAAACTGGCAAGGTAAATCGGCCTCTATAAATAACAAAGCCAGAACGCATAATTAGGCAACGTTGTTATTGCTCTTGCTGTCGCTTGGCACACTTGAAATGGCGCAAATTGGCGCATTTTGTGGCTTGTGGGCTGCCACACTGCGACTGCACTTCCGCCGGAACCTTTGGCCAAAAGAAATACCCAAAATCCTTGAGTGGGCACCACTGGCTCAAGATCTGTGTGTGTGTGTGTGTGTGGCACTGACTTGGGCCACTGTGGGACACATAAATAAATGTGCGACAAATCCGTAAATATGATTAAGTGCCAAAAATTTATTTACAGCACCCAAGTTGCCTTTAAAAAAAAAAGAAAAAAAATAAGTGAAATAAGTGAGGTAAAGTAAAGAAAAAGCCTTCCATTTAAAAAGCCCAACGGGCGTGGCATAAGCCGCGACCACCTGCCGGAAGCCGCGTGGCAGCTGCAGCTGCCTCAAGCCTTATATATGTGTGTTCGAGGCGGTTGTTTTTGTTGTTGTTGCTGCTGCTGGCGGCCAACTCGATTACAATTACGTGCGCTAATTGCACTTTAAAAGCGTCCGAGCTTGTCAACGGCAACGCTTCACATCCGCCAGCATATCCCCTTCTCGCCTCGCCTCGCTTCACCTTCACATTATACTTCTGCCACTTATATTTCATTTCGTTCGAGTTTTTACGCTCATTTTTTTATGGCCTTTCCTTGCTGCCAGAAACTTACAACTACATAAATTTGCAAACATCATGTCCCATATACATACATATATAATATATATATATAAGTTGTAAGGTTTTGCTGGCTTGCCCAGGTTGGCAGCACTACTTGTAGCATTATAATAGCCTGCCTGCCTGCCACAGCTTTCTAGTTCATGTCGCCTGCGTTGTGTTCGTTGCTCGCCTCACAGCTGCCGTAATTCAAAGTGACGCTAAATTTAGTTTAATACACACGGAAAACCACAGTGGAAAACAAATGTTTAGATTTCTTTAAGCACTGTCTTAAAATACACTATTCTAAGCTTAAATAAGTGATTCGTAAAGATTAAGCATTATCAAATAATGCAAATAAATATGGTGTCAAAGTAGCTAACAAATTAAGTTCAGTGAATTTCTTTGAAAGTGAAATATTATAATTTGTATCTTACGTTTAATATTTTCAAATAGTTTATGTTATTACTGCTTATTGATTTTAATTAAATCAAGTAGATTAAGGATATTTTTACCTCAACTTGTATGCTCTTTTCAAGTCTGATTAACTTACATAAACTAACTTTATTATTCTGAAAACTTTCAAATAGGTTTCCACACTTTTCTATCTGTAAGCTTAATCTTCAAGTTAGTTCCTTAGTTCAACTTGCATTTACCATTCCAAATATCCACTGTAGTCCACATTAATAATGTTGAGAAACTACTCAGCACAAAAAAAAAGAGGAAAGGTAAAAAGAACTTTGCACAACGAGGCACATTTCACAATTGCTTTCATACGTTTTGCATTCATTCACTGTGGCACGAATATATATATAAATAGCCCACCTGGCTGTTGGCTGTGTAAACTTGAAGCGGCAGGCAGCAAGTGGCCCCTATAATAGTCCAAGGCGTAAGTCCATATCCGTCTGTCCGTCTGACGCTACGTCTGTGTGCCCATACGCCTGACTGACTACCCCAACTTACCATAACATGCTCTACCTTCATGCCCGCCTGTTGGCTCTTTTGCTCATTTACACCTTTTATTACGTATGCGTGCGTCGTTGGCAGCAGCAAAGTTTTCAGTTTAGTTTGCCATTAACGTGGCCATAAGCGTTTGGCCACACGACTCTGAGTCGTGTCCTGTCCATGTTGTCGAGTGCCTGCCTTGCTTGCTATTCATATGCAAAGCAGTCAAGGCGAGGTGTGCCACAAAAGTAAGTTTCTTGGTATGACAAATTGTCTGGGAAAGTTTTTTGGCAGCCCACATTTAAATCAAAGTCATGCATTTATTGCTCAATGCATCGCACCGTGGGACAAATTCCAAGCTTTTTAAGATAGAGAAAAAATCGATTGATAGTGCAGCAGAAATAACACACTAAAAGACAATTTTCCAACAATTTTTGTTTCTTAAGCAACTCTTAGAGTTTTTTATTGATTCCATACAAAGAGCTTTGTTGTGCCATAGTGCATGCAACTAAATGTGTGTGTTTATGTGCGTATGCTGTCAAAACCAACGTTCAGTTGCCACTAGTTGGTAGCTGTGTTTCTTAGCCGGCTGCTTGCGGGCAAAACTTTTTAATGCGAAAAGTGCAAAGAAAGTGCACACACACACACACGCACACACATAATGCACACATGCCATTTGGCTGCCCTGTGTCCTTCTCCTTCTCCTCTTATATCTTCACCTCACACTCCATGCAAAAAATGTCACTGCATTTTAATTTACTGCATACCTTGAGGCGACTCGCCTTCGCTTTTGCCTTTGCTCCTCGCATGTGCCAAGTGGCAAAGTCCAATGTACGCTGACTTGTTGCCTTCCACACACATACGCATACGAATACACACACTTTGCATTTACTGCAAATTAAAGGATTTCATTTGCGTTTTGCCAAGCTGACAACTTAAGATACTTAGGCATAAAAAGCCTGTCATACCATGTCTACCCCAACATGTGTGTGTGCGTAAAGAGAATTAAGTGCGCTGCGCTTTGTTGAAAATCACTCGAAAACAAAGCCAAGAGTTGCTGCGGGCTACCAACTCCCCTCACAAGCAACCGCACACACATTCTCACAACCCCCTTTAAAGCACTCTCTGCCCTACCACAAAGGGTACAACGGGGTCGTCATTGTCAACGCTGTGTGCGTTTTTATACCCAATTCAAGAACGGGCAAAATGGGTATGAAATGCACGATGGGAAGAAAAAAAAGCATAATCGACCCCATAAAGTAAACCTATATTCCTGAACAGCATCATCTACTCGGTTAAACTATCTTGGCTCAACTCTTGATCAAATTATTTAAAACAGTTGTAGATGTTAATTATAACTAAAGATGATTTGTAGAGCTCGTTACAGAGTATCTCCCGGTCTGATATTTTTTACAGATGGCTTGGGTGTTGCTTCGTTTGCATTTTTTTGTTAGACAGTGCCAACACCTTTTCGCCTGCGTCCATTTTATTATTTGTCTTGATTATTATTTTCCATTTGCACAAAATTAAAATACAACAAATATTCTGTTTAATATACAAAAACAGAAAAATTCACACAGAGATACAAAAAAAAAAATTGCCAGCGCCATTCAACCGCAAAGCCGCCACACGATAGGAAAGGAGAAGAGTCATGATTTTCTGTGTGTTAGTGCGCTTGAATAATGTGAAACTGAAAACTTTTCATCAAAAATCAGCCAAGGGCTAAACTGGACGGGGACGACAGCAACAGTAGTCACCCAGACAGCCAGTTGGACAGTCAGCTGCCCCACACTTTTACTCCCCACCCATCCCTTGCCATCCCTTGCAGCCCAACATCTTGGCAAATAGAAAAAAGCAGGAACTGTGACAGGCTGCCATGAAAAGCGGAGCTTTGGTGTGACAAATCAAAGACTAAAACAGCCGCTTTGGTTAGAGCACAAAACGCACGCTTCGTTGAGTGGCGACTCATTCTGTGGCATCTGAGGCACAGAATGAGCAAGCTGCAGGAGCTGGGTATATAGGATATGGAAACACGTAGACATGGTTCTAGCTGAAAAGGCCGTCTGACAGCTGCAGCTGCTCAATGGTTATGGTTAGGCGCCATTATTCAAACCACAAAGATAATAAGTACAAGTATTAAATTTCAAATATGACAAAGGTACTTCAAATAAAAATTTTTATTATGATATTTGTAACTGAGAGGTTAGCTTATTAAATGAAATGCTAGGGATACTTCCGTTAAAGCTGAGTAAATATAAATTTTCCATATCTATTTATCAAAAACGAGAAGCTTAACGAATATTAAAAACAATTAGTTTGAATGCAAGATGTTTTTAATAACCTATAACCTATTATGTAATTAGTTTACGAAAATAACCAACTTTTTTTTAAAGTTTTAGAGATTTTTAGTTTTGTATTAGTGTGCACCTAAAATTAATAAAATAATATCAGTGTTCTAAGAAGAACATTTAACGTGTTTAATAAATCATTTAGTTCCCTATAGAAATATTTGAGAACCTTACCAGATACACAAATTAAAGATTAGAAAAATTCTCACAATATTTTACATACACATATGTCCCAAAAAAAAACTTTACAAACTTTTACAGAACACCATTAATCTTTCTCACGTCCCCTTTCCTTCGTCCACTCTTCATAAGACCATCATTTAAAAATGCATAATAACTTGTAATTTGTACAGATTTGCTCTTGTTTTATCCAGAGCTTATGAATAGTGATTTTGGTCTTTAAAATATTTCACTGTATGCATTTGCAGCTGGCGAGTATAAAAAAAATAAAATAAATAAACATAAAAAACCATAACAATAACAACAACAACATGAAGAAGAAGCCGCATACCTTTTTTGAATGGGACTCGTCTCTAATCAGAACGCGCGCCTGCAAACAATGGGAATAGCAGTAGCAACATCAACAGAAGCCAGCACCACCACCCCAGACCTCTGCACCACAACTCTTATCCATAGCTGTGGCCCAGCACAGAGCAAGGCAGGGGCCGCTTGGTGTGCGGGCTGTCGCATTGTAATGAAAAAAACGGAGGAGAGCAGGGGTTGATGGTGCAACAAGAAGCGGGGGGAGTTGGGTAAGGGTGTGCTGCTGCTACTGCTGCTGCTTGTTGCTTTTGGCATTGTTCCTGCCGTTGCACATATATATATATATATATATTCTTTGCCATATATTTTACTCAGCACAAATTTATTTGCGGCTGCAATTCCAATTCCCACCCACCCCAGTCCCACTCTCTTTCTATCTCTGTGTGTGTATATGTGTGTGTTGCATTTGTTATTGTTGCGGCTGTAACTTTGGTTAATGCTTTGCATTTTGTGGCCACAACGCAATAGGATTGCGAGCAAAAAGGATGCTGTCGGGTTTTTGGGCTGCTGCTGCTGCTGCTGCTGTTCTTTAAGTGAATCCTTGTGCAATTTGTCATTACACTTTAAGGCAGCAAGAACTCCTTAAGGCCCCCAACTTCACTTGCGCTGACTATGTTAATTGTTTTTGTAAAGTTTTTAATAACTACAGTCAGGCTACAGAGCTGCCAGTCAACACAGTTTGGCCCAAGCCATCAGTCTCATTATTTATTTGTAATTTAATAAACCAAACGGCCCAGCAAAGGGGAAACAAAGTTGCTTGGAGGCAGGAGCGGAGGTAAAGTGATGTTTAACTGCCAACCCCGGTTTACAGCTTCTTTTTGGTGCTTGAGGCACTTTTTACCCCCCAACTACCACTTACCACTTCCACTGATTGCTCTCTTTCTCTTACCCTCTCCCCCTTCCATCTTCTCTGTATGGCAGCAATTGATTTTATGTGAAAACTTTAGATTTTTATGACTTTTTTGGCTGCCGCAGGTCGATTCACAAATATAAGTATATATATTTATTTCAGGCTCAGCGTCAGCTGGAATTTATTTGCCCTTGCGCATATTTTAATGAGGCATTAAAGCGTGATGCTGATTCTCAGCACACACACATACACACATACTTAATTTATGAGCAACTAAATATTTGCCAAGTGTTGGAGGGGGGAGGGAGAGAGAGTCCTTTTTGGCCTGGGCAAATGTTTGCCTGCGTTTGCCGTTTTTAACACTCGATTACTTTAAATGCTTGCTGCTCGTTCCGCATTTGACTTTGGCTTGTCAATATTTGCCTTTTGCCTTAACTAGCACACATACACACACACACACACACACACCATCTCCTCTACCTCGTCTCTCTCTCTATCATTGCTTGGCTCTAGGAAAATTTTGCTTGAGTTTGCATCAGCATATTTTTCGCTGGCACTTTGTTTGCCCAGCTACCCCGCTTCTAGTGGACTTATGTAATGAGTATTTGGTTACACAAATCTCTCAGGCAGCAACCACCAGTTACCCAGCTAACAGTTTACCGTTTACCGTTTACCAGCTGCCAGCTGCCAGCTGACCCCCCTTCTCCCGGAACAGAGCTTATTGAAATGCTGCTTAAATTACTGAGCAAATGACTCATTTATCAAGTGGCATTCTGGTGCTGTTCAAAATCCATTGACAACTTGGCCAACAACCCAATTATGCGCGCTCAACGCGAGCTGTCACACAAGCTGACAACAGCAACAACAACAGCAATAACACCTAACCACAGCCAGTCACACACTCATAAACTCATACACACTCACACATATGCAGATTAGCCGCGCTGTCCCGTTGATCCATCCAAACTGACTGTTTCCGCCTCCACCATTGGAAATTTCATTAAAAAAGATTTAAGGCATTTTGCTGGACAAGTTATCTACACGCCCCCCCACCCCCCAACCCTTAACCACAATGTCCCTTACCCACAACACTCACCCTTTGGCAGAGGCGAAACATTTTGGACTCCTTGTCGCTTTCAACGCCATCGGGCGCATAAATGTAAATGCGCTTGCACCATGGGGCATCGAGTGTTGATTGCATTGATGCCACACGAGCCACTGTGCATCAGCCATATTCAGTATTTTTCTTTCTCTCTCTCTATCTCTCTCATTTTGTTTTTCGTTCTGTCTCTCTTATCAGGTTGTGACTTCGGTTTGTCAAATAATTTCAGTTTATTTTCCATTCTTTTGTTCCGATTAATTGTGTTTAATAAAGAGTTTTTACTACAGATTTGCTTGATTTTCAGTTAAGTAAGAAAGTTAGAAGCAAACTGGACTTATAAGTTGAACTTTTAGTAGCCAACACAAACTTTGTCTAACCAATAATGCAGTCTGTTTGCATTCTCAGTTGGCAAATCCAAGTCGTAACAAATTTGATTTAGCATTTGCATGCAACACACGCTGCATGCTGCAAGAGGTCTCTAAGCAGTTTGAGTCTAGACTAAGGACAAGTACATTGCCTAGACTTATTGCGCAGCTGCAGCAGCGCCAAATATTAATTTTATGCTTTTCACTTAAAAGCATCTTACTCTTACCTTTAAAAAGTCCTAATAGCGAATCTCAGTCTCGAGACGGTGTGCTAAAAATAAATCGCTGCTATCGCTCCTAACGTTGATCCTGCATCCAGTGCTGTATGCTAGCCAGGTCCTGTCATATTTATTGTTGTATGCATTGTGCGTTTAATGTCACTTGATTTACATTAGTTTGAGCAGCGAAAAAAAAACGGGGAAAAAAGAAAATATACCAACACAACGTGGAAAACAAAAGAAAAGCAGAAAACAGCAAATTGAATTTGGCGCACTTGCCGCTAAAATTTGAAGAAAAAAAGTGAAGAGAAAACAAAAGGAAAATAAAACAACGGTAATAAAATACTCTGTTTTAACGCTTATAAATAACACTTGAATTTTTCCAAAGGTCAAGCCTTTACTCTGCAACAAGTATACCGATTAAAATCATAAGATAATAATTATTTTCAACTTCAAAATAAAGGAAAACAAATATGAATACTTTTCAAAAACCAAATTCACCTTTCTGTTCGACCTGTCATTCAGTTGTTGTATATTCTTTGTTAAAATATTTCTAATATACTCCAAAGACATTTAAAAACAAAGTAGCAAAGTAAGAAACCCAGCCAGTGCTCGACACAATATGCAAATAATCTAAAAATTTATAGGCTTTTGTTTAGCTGCTGTAACTGCTGTATATTTTGCTGTTGTTGCTATTGTTGTTGCTAGGCTGTGGGCATCAGCTGTTAGGGCCTTAAGTTCTGAGTGGCATGCAGGGTAAGCTTAAGGCTTATTATCTTTTTATGAACTGAACTTCTCGTTGGGATTGCACGAATCGGGCTTAAGGTTGTAGATTGTCGCTCTGTGTGTTTGGTGTCTTACGCATGATTGATGTGTTGCATGTACAGAAGATATCAAAGCACACAAAACGCACACACATACACACAAGAAAAACTTGACATTCCTTCAATTCTTTTGGCTAAAGTTCACGGGTGTGGCATGTCAAAAGAGAGGGAAGAAAGACGATGGTGCAGTAATGAGGGTGTGTAGAGTAAATGAACAGCTTTGCTATGCATGTAGAAAATCCATTAAAACACTTGAGTCCTTGGCAGACGCGACGCTGCTGCTCTCCAAAACCAGGCAGGCAACAACAACAACAGCAAGAACAACAGGAACAGCAACAAAAATGCATTTCCGTTTATAGTTGAAGGCTGCTTTGAAGGCTGCAACACTTAGACACAATAGCACTTTCAACCTCACTCCACGCTGCCACCAATCCCGCAGGCAACGAAAAAAAACGAGCACGTTAATTCTTATTGATATTGCAATTTTAAGCATTTTGTAATTGAGGCAAGCTTACAAAAAAAAAAAAAAAAAAACAATATAATAATAATGTTTGTGTGTTTATAGATGTTTGGATATAAAAATGTGCCGCACTTATCACACAGCCATCAATTGTCTGGCTTAAACCTTAAGGCTGATTCCTTTACCGTTAACGTTGCTGTTGCTGTTGCTGTTGGAGTTGTTACTGCTGCCAAGCGGATAACTGTCTAAATGACACTTAAGCATGTGTTTAAACATGCCAAGCACTTGGCTCACTCAAACTATGCAACAAGCAGTAGCAAGAACAACGACAAGCAACAGTCGCAATAGGGTTGACACCATCACTAAAGTTCACGTAGTCGAGCTTCTGATGCTGCTGTCGATGCGCTGATAAGTCTTTAGTCTGTAACCCTCTTGCCTCACCAATATGTGTATATATACAGCATATATATGTATATACTATATACACAACGCATCTTGTGTCTAGTCTGGAGTTCAGTGTAGAATGTTGCCAATGTTGTTGGGTAAACTCATAATTGGAATTAATTATGCATTCGCACTTTGCGGACAACTTTTCAAGTGGTTTGAGTGGTTACAACGGCTTTGTCTATGTATGTGTGCAAGAGAATGTGTGCTATGTGTATGTGGGCTGCTTTAATTGTCCTAGGGCGAACGCTTAGAACCTAGATAGAAGCCAACAAGCATATTGGCTAGCTAGGGTTAAGTGCAAATTGCAGTTATCGTAAGTATTTCTCAACGCTAATATCATTGGCTTAAAGTTGCTCAAATTCGGCTAGCTAAAACCTAAACAAATTGTGCATAAGTCTGCAAGCTTTTGCAGTCAATTAGTCAGCATTTAAAGTGTGTTTAACATTTAATGCAGTGAATGCATTTTCTCGAATTAAACTTATCGAATTTCATCATCAAATTAAGTGATTTATCTGTACATAACATTAAATTATTAACGAAAATGGAGAGTTGAGCTAGCAACTGATTTGATTTAATACAAAGCTGTCTTCAATATGCATTAGTGCAATCTTAGATTACTTTAGAAGATACCCAATTCAATTAGAGTTAACCACTGTAAGTTAAAATGAGCACATTTATCATTTTTTGCTTTCTTTACAGCTTTTTTTAAGCAGTCTGATTTGTAGCTGCATTATGATTACTTAGATACTTGGACACTGAACCACAGACCACAGCTAAGCAGAGTAATAACAAAGGTATTTTCTCTTATATTGTTTTGTGTGTTTGCTCGTTGGCTGCTTTGTTATGCATTTTGTTTAATATATATGTTTGTCAATGCTTTTATTAAGAAACAACTTACATGTGTTACCATAGAAGACAGAGAGCGGTGGTAGAGTAAAAGCAATTTAGAGATTGAGTGTTGTGAATGGAAATTAATTAAATTTTGACTGCAACATGACAATGCGAATGACAATGAGCTATAAGCCAGCAATAACAGATAAGCGCCAATAAAATGCAATTACATGAATATCAAATGCCGTATAGAAAGTAGCAAGAACATGAACAGAATACAATGCCTGTTGCTGCTGCTGCTGCGGCTTTTTTCTACTCATCTGCAGTTGTTATTCTTGTTTTCGCTTAAGGCATTGGGCATTTCGAAGCTGTCAGTTATTTCAACGCTTCATTTCGTTTGTTTTGACAAGCCAAAAGACTTAAATCACAAATGACTTATGGAGCAAAAAAATAAAGAAAAAAAATCAAACTAAATAATAGAAAAGCGCTCGCGCGTGAAGAGAAATGACAAAAGCCGCAACCGAGCTGTAAAATGCGAGAAATGAGTGAAACGCCAAAGCTGGACAATGCCAAGCAGCCAAAGCAGTCGGCGGCAATCCAACTCTGGAACGAGGTCCTGCTCCGGCTCTGAGTCTAAGTCTGAGTTCTTCTTTGCTGGATTGCAAAGCGCGTGTCATGAGCAGCATGATGATGATTTGCGTTTTCCTATACTCTATACAGATTTATGAAAACTTGAATTCTTTTTCCCTATTTTTTAGTTTCTTTTTAAACTCAGTGCAGTACACTAGCACAGAAAATACAGGAGAACAACAAAATAAGTAACATAAATTATGACATCATATAGAAGGTACTTTTAGTAAAAGGCAGCTGTTGGTTTGTACACTTGTAATGCTTTAGGGTATTTGAAGGTTCACAACTCCCAATGAAGCACTTAATTTTAGTTCGTTTTGGCACAAAATGCAAATGAAAACGTCTCAACTTACGCGTTGACTGGACCGGACTGCCCGGCAATATGCCGGATAGTCCCGAGGCTGCGCGGAACAAGGGGAATGTAGTTTTTCTACAAGCTGTTGAAAGTGCTGCCGCATTCTAGTCAAACGAGATGGCTATAAACAAGTAGTCGAAGCGGTAGGCAACCAAATGATTGATCGCAGGCATCAATTTTCAACCTTATTCTTATTGTGTTACTTGCCTTCGACAGTTTTTGTGGCCACACTTTAAGAAGCGGACTTAAAGAGCTGGCAGAGCAAAGAAAAATAAACAGCAAAAAATACTTAAGTAGTAGATTCTGTTTCTTCATCTCGTTTCGTATCGTTTTTGGCTAAGAACGTTTATGAAAATGTCTGGTACATGTTTCGGCTGCGCAAACAGAATGCGAGTGCTGCAATAAAATTCCATTACAGCCGCTTGACTTAAAAACTTGGCCCAAAAATGCAACGCCAGCCGGCACTGGCTGAAGAGAGTGTATTAAAAGCCAGCTACTCATTTGACGCTACGTGAGTGCATGCTACAGAAGTGTGTGCATGTGTAAGGGTGTGTGTGTGTGTTGGGCTTTTGCATATTTTATGAAACTTGGTGAGCATTTAACACCCCGGCAGCCAGTCCGCTGCTGCGTATGTGTATGTGTGTGTGTGTATGTGTATGTGTAACGACTGGCGGCCATAAGCGCTGCAAACTCATTACTTGAATTTATTTTGCACTTAAACAAAATGTTTCATTTGCCCAAAGCAGTCACAACAGCAGCTAAGATACAATGGGATAAAGCCTTACACGTCTCTTATTATATAAAGTAAAAACAATAAGAGGTTTTTTTTTGTTTTTGTAGTAAAATTCTTTTTGTGTTTATTTAGTTATTAATGACGTTTTAAAAAATGTAATTTAAACCCGAAAAAGTGTAAATTTACCATTGTACATAGTGGTACAAAACAGTTGCCACTTTGTTGGCTAATTCGACAGCATCTTGTGGCAAGCATTACTTCTCAAGCCAAATCATGCAGTGTGGCAAGTGCAACTACGCAAAATGTATTTTACATGGCTTTCTACGTTTTGCTGCACTTGCAACACCGAATGTTTGTGGATAAACAGCAAGACTCACTGCATGGCTCGTTGTTTGAGCAACTTTTGACTGCTGCCTGCCATATCTTAAACTCTTTTTGGCAACGCCCAAGCTCCCTGATGAGCTGTATTAACTCCTGCGTTCTCTCCTTAATGTTTAAGCAGCTTGTCACACGACACTCGGTCTCCTTAGGCTCATGGCAAATATCTGAGGGAATGTCTACCTGCTGAGCAGCATTCGCACACGCCGATAGCAAGCTTTCAGAGAGAAAGAGATCTGTTCGACTGTTGGCTGGCTGAGGTGGCAGCTCTTCGCCACACCGAATGCAACGGTCCTGAATATCATCTTTGCATGTGCAAGGATTGCAATCAATATCATTATCTTCTTCGGCCTGACGCTGGCGGCAAGTGAGACGTGGGGCATAAAACAAACGTGCAACATTCTCTTTTCCGTTCTGCCGCATCAATTTGTTTTTAACCTTACGTTCTCTTTTGGCTTGCCTTAGCTCAGCCTTTGCCTCATGTCTTCTCTGCTCTTCAATAGCAAACATTTGTGGCGACTTTGCCAGACTCCTGAAGTATTTCTCATGTGCATAGTAAATTTTATCAAAATGCTTTGAGGAATAGCTTTGATCAACGGAGGCTAATGCATTATTCAACATCGAATCTACGGAAGGAGCGAGTGTTTTTTGATCTTCGGATATAAATGAGAATTTGTCTCTGCTTTGGCAAGTCATTTGCTCCTTTAAGAGTCTCTCCTGGACAGATGCTTGGGCACTGGACTCCATTAAATTGTCTAATTTATTACTGTTGTTTAAATTAAGCTTTATGTCATCTTCACTGCCTGGAACAGATATTAATTTTGCGCCCTTTTTTATAGCTTCATTAACGATTTCATCAATATACTTGTGGTAGAGCTCTGTGAGTATCTTCAATATATCCGCAGGGGATAAGCCAATGACTACTAAGTCTTTATGCACACCATCAAGTATTCGCCACATATAATGCTTGCGAACCTTCTCGACGATTGCACGCTTGTCCCTAAGGTTGTCCATTGCACTCGGTCCGCTTATCGCATGCACAAGCAGATCCCGGATTGAATGATATTTTTCTTGAGTGCTTATTTGAAATGCATTCATCAGAGTTTCTCCAGCTGGTTTGATGCTTCTTGCCTTATTGAGAGGCAGGCTTTTGAATGCATTTTTTGCCGGCACCGAAATGAGTCGCCTAAGCTCATTAATATATGGTTTATTACTAGAGCTGGGTATATCAACTCTAGAGTACGGGTGTATAAGAGCTTGTATACGTTCTTTTTCAACAAACTCGACTTTCGTCTGTTTAGAAAGACGTGTGCCATAGAAGTTTTTATTTGACCCATGACCCTTTCTATTTCTTTTATTTTGCTGTTGATGCTGTTGGTGTTGTTTGTGTTGCTGGTGTTGTTCGTGTTGCTGGTGTTGCTGGTGTTGTCGATGTTGCTGGTGTTGTCGATGTTGCTGATGTTGTTCGTGTTGCTGGTGTTGCTGGTGTTGTCGATGTTGCTGATGTTGTTGCTGTTGCTGATGTTGTTCGTGTTGCTGGTGTTGCTGGTGTTGTCGATGTTGCTGATGTTGTTGCTGTTGCTGATGTTGTTGATGATGATTGTCCTGTTGTTGGCCATCAGATATCACAACCGAAGACTGAGAAATAGAGCCAGTGCCATATAACTCATTTTCAAGATCTTCTTCGGCTTTCGCTACTAAAGACATCTTTGATCTACGCCTATATTGTGTTTCATTTCGTTTTTTGTCTGAATTCATATCCATTTCCCTGGATTGCATTGAACTTGTGGAAAAATCATCCTTTGGCTGATGCATATTAGATTTCCTAGATCGCACAGAATGTGTTTGCTGATCAGTTTTCAATTTCCTTGGTTTCACTGAAGGTTTGGAATGCTCTTTCTTAACGTGATGCATATTATATTTTGTAGATTCCAATGACATTGTAGATAATTCTTTTCTTAACTGAAGCATACGCTTTCTAGCCATTTTTAATCGATTATTTTTCATTTTTAATTCAATGTCAGGGCTAGTCACGTCGCTTAGTTCATGATGTTCTGGCTTTTTCTGCTTAGATTTTAACTGTTTTTTAGCCATTTTTCTCTTTAATCTTTGCTTATGCTCATGCTTATGAACTGTTTCATTTGCCGTAAGCCTTTCAGTCTGATCGCTTTTGGACTTCACGGGAAGTTTTTTGCGCTTCAATTCATAGTTCCAAAAGTTTTGAAAGTATCTCTCATAATCTTTGATAAAATGTGTTTTATTTGGCCTTATTCGTTTGCCCTTGCGTTGTCTAAAAAAATTCCTTATGCGCCTAACTTCCACTTTCCATGCATCCATGGAAAGCATCGCTTGTTCCTTGGTGCCAACAATAATTTTTGGATCGTTGGCCCTCACATTAATCTTTTCAAAACATCGCCGAAGTATTCTTTTCCTATGTGGTAATAATCGCAAACGTTTGCGCAATTGCACCAGTCGCTTATCGCAGCTCTTTTCCTTTTTCAGTAAGTCCAATACTTTCATCTGTTGCGCCGTTATCCGCTTAATCCAATGCAGCAGCCAACTTGTGTTCACTTGCAGCACTCGACCAATATTTGTCTTCGGATGTTCCTGGGGCGACCGTTTGGTGCGATGTAATTCGGCATTGATTAACATTCGCAAATTGTTAAGCAGCTCATATCGTTTTTTGTTCATTAAATTCAGGCGAGTGTTTGCTCGTAACTCGTATCTTTTAAGCTCATTGCTTTTGCGCTTGATTTTCTTCTTGATCAACAGCAAGTTTTTCCAATTATCTATCAGTGGATTCATTTTGTATTACCTTTGGATAATTTCACGAATCGAATCTTGTTTGTTGAAGACTATACTCTCTTTTCACGGATCACAAATAATTTTGAATTTTATTTTTGGCAACACAAAAGTCAATGTTATAGTGACTAGAAAGGTCAGTACTTAAATTCATTACTGGTGCAATACAAACATATGAGTGAGTATTAAGATATTTAGCTAATGTCAATAATTAATATATATTATTTTTATATTTCTGCTAAACTTATTTAATAAAAAAATATTTTTTTGTAAGCACAAACACAAAACTTAGTTAATTAATCATTTTATGTTTTTAACGAGTTCTTTCATTGCGAGATGAATCATTGGCACAATCAGCAAGCTAGGGGTCTTTTGTTGTGTTGTTGTTTGTTGGCCAGGTTTGTAAATCACCGGCACAAACGGGTATTCCGTACGAATTCTAATCGGCCGCCGATAAGAGGCGACCCAAAAGTTCGCACGTATGTTAATCACACTTGATGGGGAACCACAGCTGCAGTACTAGTAGCGGTAGGCATCAATGGGAAGTCAATCGCAAGTGGTATAAAAGACAAGTGGACTCGATCACAGCATCAACATTCAGCAACAACAGCTTCAAGCAAACAAATCTATTAAAATATGTCTAAAATGATTGCATCGAGCATTATTGTCTGTATTGGACTGATGGGCGCTTTAGCGGCAGCAATGCCACAACAGGCATATACCCAGCCATTGATCTACTACCGACCAGCATCAGCTCCAACTCCAGTGACTTACCAGCGTGCCCGTCGTCAGGTTATAGGCGGTTCACTAGCCTCCAATCCTAATGGTGGCGCCGATGCTCGTGTGGATTTGACCAAAGCAATTGGAACACCAGAGCATAATGTTATTGGACAGGTCTTTGCTGCGGGCAACACCCAAACTGGCGGACCACTTCCAGCCAGCCCCGTTACCAGTGGTGCAACTTTGGCCTACAACAAGTAAGTCTAACAACAAGCTTCGTTCTTTTTTCTTTGGTTAATCAAGTTTTATCTCTCTTACAGTCAAGGTCATGGCTTAGAGCTGACCAAGACACATACGCCTGATGTACGTGACACCTTCCAGCAGACTCTCAGGGCAAATCTCTACAACGATGGCGTACACAATCTGGATGCTAAGGCATTTGCCTCACAGAACGAGCTGGCCAATAAATTTAAGTTTGATCGCAATGGTGCCGGCATAGATTACTCGCATATTAATGGCCATGGCGCCAGTGTAACACACAGCAATATTCCCGGCTTTGGCAAACAGCTGGAGCTAGGCGGTCGTGCCAATCTCTGGCAATCTCAGGATCGCAATACACGTGTGGATCTTAGCAGCACTGCATCCAAGTGGTTGAGTGGTCCTCTAAATGGCCGTCGGGACTTTGGCGCTAATCTGGGAATCTCTCATTACTTTAACTAATGTGACATAAGTAATTTAGATTTGTTTTTCAACTTTTTAATCGAATTTATTTAATAATCTAATAAATTATTATTATTCATGAACAAATTACATATTTGATATATATATTATTATAAAAAAAATAAACTATATAGTTCAGGAAAATAG
This sequence comes from Scaptomyza caliginosa, assembly GCA_035044725.1. Classification (NCBI taxonomy): domain Eukaryota; kingdom Metazoa; phylum Arthropoda; class Insecta; order Diptera; family Drosophilidae; genus Scaptomyza; species Scaptomyza caliginosa. Next base: position 982,015 of record JAWNNR010000317.1, read on the forward strand.
TAACAACATTTCATCTTACTTTTGAAATCTATATACAAAAGGTTACATTTGACAATCTTTTTAAAAACTCAATCACAAACAGTTGACTTAAAAAATTACAAATTCTGAAACAAAATCGTAGAATGATCTTTCTACAACTGTGGTGGACACTGATGGTGCTCACGGGCGGGACTACACCAACAACAGAAAAATTTACCCAACCAGTGAGCGAGCAGTTGGTTAACTTTCATCAATCGGTAAATGAGGCACGCCAACAGTTGCAAGATCTTCACTCCAACTATGGTCAAGTGCAGGAAGCTGAGCTATATCGTCCTAGGCGCGATAGCATTGATGAGCTGCTGGCGAGCTTTGCACAAGAGGGCGATAGGGAACAGAATAATGATCAGGATGATGAGGAGCAGTCGTTGCAGCAGGCGGCAGATGATTGGTTTCGTGGTCTGCAATCGGGTAGTTTGCATGGAGCAGGAGCGCAGGCAGAAGCATCGGTTAAGATGCCCAAGAACTTACGTGCTGCTGGAAAGGATACGCGTAGATATGCCCAGGAAGAAACGGAGCTGTCTAAAGTTAAGAAGAAGTACAAGGATATCAGTGAAGAAGGTTTTACCTTTACTGAAGTGCCCGAGAAGCTGGCCTACGAGCCGCTGCATTCTGGTGCCACTGCGCTTGACATTAAATTGCAGCATGTGCAAGAACAGCTGCGCAATCAGGAACAGGATCAAAAGCAGCAGCAACTGAATGGCATTAAAAAAGAATTTAATAAAAATAGAGAGAAGGAGGAAAGACTGCCGCAGTATGGAAATAATAATGTGCCTGATGGGATTTACGAGCAAATGTTGGCACGTCTTCAATTCTCTCGGCACAGTGCAAATAATCTCTCCCATGAGGCCAACTACAAGTTGTCAAAAATTGAACAAGAAGCCGCTGCAAAAAGCTACAAATCACGCTATCCAATTGGTCTAAGGAAACGTAGCTCTTCCTCCGGCTTCAATCCCATGAATGAGATTAAACTAAAGACCAGCAATCGTTTGATGCGCAAAGGAATGGGACCATCGTTGCCCAGCAATTCTCTAACAGATACAATGCGTGCCCATTTTGTGGATGATGTGTTAATGCGAAAGGAGCGAAAACTGCGGCGTCAAAAGGAACAGCAGTCAAATGTGAATGAAAAGAATGTCATGCTCAATTCATATGATACGCTGAACTCTCCAGATGAAAGCCCGATCACTGGATCCAATCCCAAGCTGCAGCTTTTTGAAATACCACAAAGCTATGACTATCGCGTGCCCCACTTTGATCAGATCCATATGCTTAGCCAACGAGATTATTCGCATGCCAATGCCAGGTTGAAGATGGACAGGGATCGTGACCGCTTCAAGCGACACCAGGAGCAAGTTAAGCAGCTAAGTGACTTAAAGCTGACCGAGCCACAAACTGTACCAGGTAAGTCAGACAAACAGCAGGTTGAACATAAGCAGGACGAGGCGGAGGAGCTAGTGGCCAAGTTGGCTCCAGCTGTAGAGCCACAAGTCAGCAATGTCAAAGCAGCAGAGGAGACAAAATCATCGCAAACTACAGAAATCAAAGCTGAATCTTCCAAAGATGCTAGAGCTCAGTTAAAGGCCGAAATTGATAATAAAAAGCTGCCGGAGGCAGCCAATCTCAAACAGCAGAACGCAAATCCAATATCAATAAATAATGGCAAATCGCAGTTGGAGGCTAAGCCTGGGGCTGCGGATCAAAATGTTGGCTTACAACCGACTAGTAATAATAAAAATGGCAAAGTCAAAAGAGAGAATGCTGCAATCCGTACAGGCATCTGCAAAAGTCATCCGGATGCTGTGGTTAAGCTTCTGGCCAATAAAATCTCCCAACATTCCAGCGACAAGGATCGCGATGGAAGGCTGGTGAAACGCTGGAGCTGGCAAAGAGCGCATCATCAGAAGAACAGCGACATGAAAAATGTTAAGCGTAGAAGTAAGCGATCTTTGGAGGAGCCTGCAGTGGTGCAGTTTGTGCTGCTGCCTGATTGGCACTCAAGGCTAAAGACGCAATCCAAGCAAGAGCATAATAGTTGCAACTGTCAACGCTGTGTGGAGCAAAAATTGGTGCTGGAGCAGTCACAGTCTGAACCAAAAGGAAGGCATCGCCGCTGTAAACGTTCTGTGGAACAGGAAGTTGGACAGGCTAAGGTGGATCAGGATCAAAAAGAGTCAGAGTCACACTTAACTACACTGGTAGGTTCAGAGCGTGCTTCTAAGCGATCTGTTGCGGTACAGTCAGATTCGCATGTGGCAGCGCAGTCGGAACAAAAGTTAATGACAGATCCGCAGGATAAGCCACAATTGCAGCCACATTTAGAGAAACAGGCAAAACCTCAGCTTGACTTTGAGCCAGACTCCGAACTAGAAGCCCAGTCTGAGATAGAGTCAAAGGTAGAAACGCATTCAAAGCTACAGTCGGATCAACAGCAATATTCCAAATTGCTAGATTCATTTCCAGATCATAATGGTAATCATGAGCGTTTTGGTAGCTTGGACAACAGCTTGAGTAACAGCATATTTAACAGGCTTGAAGCAGCTAATATTAAAGAGGAGAACAATGCTGAATCTTTACCTTATCCACAGAATCAACAATCTAGTTTCAAGGAAGAGCAAGTTCCATACGATTTCGAAAGCAATACCTTTGCCAATCCACGATATCAGGTGCCTATGATGAATCAACGCAACAACAACATCAATAACAACTACAATAGCATGGCCTATCAACCGATGCCACAGCAACAACAATATCAGCCTTGTGTTTCACAGCAGCAACAACTGTTGCAGCGTCAGGCATTGCAGCAATGCCAGCAACAGCTGCCATTGCAGCAGCAGCAGCAACAACAACAGCAGCTGCAGCAGCTGCAGCAGCAGCAGCCACAAGGCAATGGTATAAAATCCAACTTCAATATGTCGCAATTTTTAAGTGAGCTGGCCAAGCAACAGCAGCAACAGCAGCAGCAGCAACAACAAGCACAGCAGCAACCATTGCAACAAGTAGCACAACAGCAGCAACAATCGCAGCTGCAACAGCAACAACAGCCCTATTATGGCGTTAGCCGCTATTTCGGTCCAATATTCAACAAGAACAAACTCAATGTGCTGCCTGATCCTTGCCTTACGGCATCTGCAACACCTGGAATGGCAACAGCACAACCAACAACAACTGCATCTGCACCGATTGTTGCTGCTGCCGGCACTACAATGAATCCTGATTGTGTGCCTATTCCAATAACCAAATCGGATAAGACTACAGCAGCAACAAGAGCCGCTCCGGAACACCCAGCACCCACATCGAATTCGTTCAACAGTCCTGATGCAGTCAAACTTAATGTGTCCCTCAATGCTAATGTCTGCACTGATCCAAAGACCAAACAGATCTATGGAAATGGTTCGATCTGCATGCAGCCTACACACAATGAGCTTATCAAGATGTCTCCATTATTTAAGCTAGTCGATGCACTGGTGGATGATAACGAAGATGAAGATTTGGACAGTGATAAGCGTTTCTCCAGGCAGGCTAAAGAACGTAGAGAGGACAAGGACAAGGGTCAAGATCGAGACAAAAGAAAGCAGAAGAGCAAGAAAACTCCAACAGAAGGCAAAAAAAAGCCAGAGCCAGAACCAAAACCCAAAGCGGAACAAAAGCAAAGGTAAGTGAAGTGAAGCTCAGCTTAATTAAATTAATGGTATGAGAAAACGGTGGATGTTCTAATTCCAGCTCGAGTTCTGGCACTGGGTCAACCTCCGAGTCCGGCAAACATTCGATTGAGTTGGAGGATAACTACTCTGAAGGATTCAATAAGTTAGTCTCTGGCAGATTGTCCGATGATATTGTGCAAGCCGTCTTCGAAATAGTCAGCAATGATCCCAGCTTAGATGCATTGCACTCTGTGCTATCGCGTAATCGCAAATGTGGCTATAAGCGACCCAAAGTCTTATATCAGATACGCAATGACTTAAACGAGAAGAGGTTGCAGGAGATAGATACAATGGTGCGTCAAACCATGGCGACCATAAACGATATGGTTGATAGGCAAATGAGACTGAGGAATTGCATACCATTGCGTCCAGATCTGACTGATTTCTACAACATGATCATAAAATGCAATAGCCAACAGCAAAAGGCACGCCAGAAACGTGAATCCAAACTACGACAGCTTGCCGAGTACAATCAGGAGCAGCGCATCCTGGATCCAACCAATATTGAGCAGAAATCGCGAATAGTAAAGAAACTCCTGAGACAGTATGAGAATCTTCCGATCGAGGAGCAAATACTTGCTGCTGACTTGCGAGATGAACTGATGATGGACTTGGTCTATCTGCGTAAAATGATGGACTCGCTGGAGCGCAGCCAAAGGAAAGCTCAGTTGAAAGGAGTACTACGCAGGACACGTCTTAGTGTGGACAATGATAACCAGATGCAACAGAACTATTCGCCACGTTTCCTCAAACTACTCAAAACAGCGGAGATCTTGAAAGACGCTGGCGAAGAACAGGCCAAATCATTTATTGGACTCTGATTTAAATTTATTTGAAAAAGTTATGTTTTTTTTTATGTTAATTAAATTTGTATATTTTTTAAAACAAATTAAGGTGTTTAAAACGTTTTTAAGTGAACGATTTTTTTGCCCAATATTGAAATAGGATTTTAAAAAACTGACAAGTTTTCTGTAATTAAGTTTGTACTTTCGTATAACTTAAAGACAATTAGCTTAAGCCAGTTAGGATTTTTCGGATAGAAAAGTTTGAAGTTAATAATTCTGTTTTTTTAGTAAATCAGTTGAGAGCCAATTGAATTGAATTAACAAGTTTGTATGCCAACTGCATGCGTTTGTGTTTTCATTTAAGTTGGCAGTGGCAGCGGCAACAGGTGTCTGACGTGGCGCCCCATTGCTGCAACTCTTTTGACAGCGGACCCGATAAGAAACCAAAGAGTCGAGAATCGAGTTGAGTTCAGTACAGTTTGAGAATCGAGTCGAGAGTTGAGCGCCCATTTTGCATTGTGGCAAGTTTTTGCCGCCGGCTTCCGACAGCCGATGCCAGCTGTTTAACATGAAATGTTCTTTGTTGCCAATACACAACACACATTTACACACACACACACATACATGAGGCGCGCGCATTGTTCGTTGCGTTTCCCCATGTAAATCACATTTTTGTTTTATGCCAAAACTTTTGCGCAACACGACAACTAACTGTGGGTGTGGGTAGAAGGGGTTTTTTTCGTGCGTCCTGGCAAGGGGAGATGCGGTGGCGTATGCGCAACGACAATAACATTTCCTATTTCCGCCTGGCCTGTCTTTCTGTCTCTTTTGTCTTTTGTGTGAGAGAGGGGGTGTGTGTGTGTGTGTGTGTGTGTGTGTGTTGTCAATGCCAAAGTCAGCACAATGCGCGCCACAACATAATTGAATATTATCAAATGTGCAGGAGGCAACAACAGCAGCAGCAAGAACAACTACAACAACAACAACAAGATGAACAAACGCTTTTCGCATCGAGCCACAGTTGAAACTAATGTAATTAGCGGGGGCTGCGTTTGATTAAAAGTTTTGCGGCTTGACTGAAGCGCCAATCCATTAAACAAAGCTATTCAAATTAAATAGATTGCCAGCACTTAATCTACTAGTTAAATTCATCCCTTTCAATACACACACAACACACACACACACGTACACACACATTTGTAAACTATAAGCTGCTTAAAAATGCAAAAGTTTCAACTAACATTGATATTGTGAACAAATGATTTATGATAATTTAATTAGATGAATTATAATTAAAGTTTACACTAAAATGTTTTGGGCAATAAAGGATTTAGATTATTCAATTTCTCATTGCATTTTTGAATTTTACAATTGGCGAAAGGAAACAAAAAAAAAGGCAAGCAACAGACGGATATTCAGTTAAAGTCTGTTTTTTTAGATGGACAAATAAGTTTAAGGTTGATAAATGTTAATTGATTAACTGACTGCCCCAAAGGAAAGACATAAAGATAAAATTCGAATCGTTAGTGAAAACATTAATACATTTTTTTGGTATATAAAAACAGGTGTTGTAGTTTGTAAGAGCTGAACATTTCTGAGCCATGTCAACATATAAGCTCTTAGAAATGAATGACAAAATCTAAATTCAGTTTGTCATTTACTAGTTGGCAAACGAATATAATTCGTATTGGCTTTTGTTCTGTTTGTCACCATTTGTAAAAGTGCAACTGCAATGTGCTCAGTGTTCAGTTACCCGTTTTCGATACGTTCGTTCGTTCGTTCGTTCGTTCGTTGCCCGGTCTCATGTATATTTAATTTGATCAATTGGCGCAGCGTGTCACATAAATTTGTCCATTTTAAAAATGCACAAAATACACTAAATTTGTCGGTTGTTTGCCAGGTTCACAAACAGGCCAGGCACACCTGGCGGCGGCAGACTAAAATGTCCGACAGCCTGGCCAAATAGACGACACTTGTGGACACAGCATCGCTGGTCTCCTTGCCTGCTTGCCTGCTTGCCTTCTTGACCTGCCCACGTAGCAAATACGTCTCAACACCTTTGGCAAATGAAAAGGAATTGCCAGGACGGCCGTTCTCGTCTTCGATACGTTGCAACTGGCCCAGGTTAGGTATTCTTTTCGTTTTTCTTCTTCTTTCTTTTATATGTGTTTTTTTGTTATATGCAACAATTTTGGGTTTGTTGCACGTGAGCCGCATGTACACAGCAACCAGCCAGCTGCCACTGACAACATACTTCAATGCAATTGCATTTAAATCAGTTGGTTCGTGCGTATGTGTGTGTGTGTGAGTGTGAGTGTGAGTTAAAGTCCTGGTCGTGTGTGTTGCCGTCGTTTGGCACTCTGCTCATAAATTATGCAAAATTTTTTGGAGTCAACACCACAAGTCTATCTATGTTTGTGTGTATGTTTGTGTGTGTGTGTGCTCCATTTGTTCATTTCGAGACCAATAAAATGAAACATTTCAAAGTAGTAAATATGCAACCCATCGACATTTGCTGCTGCTGTTGCTCTTGTCTGGCGTCTGCGGCTCGTAAACTGTCCAAAGCGTAATTTTTCCCTTTCTTTCTTTCATTTTTTGCCATTTTCTATTGCGCTTAATGAATTGCTTGTGTGCGCTTAGAGCTAACCGGATGGGCCCCCAAGCATTTTGAATATGCATAAGCACAACACCAACACCAATGCCAATGCATTTAACTAAGTTTTAAATATTTCAAACCCATTTTTTTGTTTTTTTGTATTGTTTTTTTGCAACGCCAGCAGCTAAAATGCAAGAGAAAACTTTTTTTTGTTGGCTGTAACATAATATTTTACTCAAAGCGCACAAGAATTGTATAAAAATATGTTTTTGGACTCAGCCCAAAAACAAAATATGTACATAGTGAGAAAAAAGAAGAGGTTGCTGCAAAGTAAGAATAGAAAAACAAACGAAATGGCTCGTGCCATGTCATGTTTTTTGATGCACGCCCGCGCTGCCAACAGTCAGTCCAGCAGTATTCAACAACCAAGTATCCTTTTTCATTTTGTCATGTCGCTTACTTTTTTCTACCTACTTCCCCCGACCAACCCACACACACACACACACACATACCCAGTCGCCAGTGCACTGGCCGTGGACAAGGAAAACGTATTGAGGCATAAGTAAAAATTGCTGTAGCATTTGCTCACAAAACTGCTGTCGACTCGACGATGTGGAAAGCAGCAGCAATAGCAACAGCAGCAGCACGAGCCAAATGAACGTTTTCAGCTTTAAGCCAAGACAATGCCAAAAAAAAAAAAATAAATAAATAATTGACAGAGGCAAACCACGATGTGGCATAGACAAATTAAAGAATTCACACATACGAATAGGCTATAAATAAATCGCAGCATATGTTTTTTTTTGTTTGGAAAGTATTACGTATACGCCGATTCGGCTGATTCTACGATAAAGTTTGCATTCACTAACGTAATCTTAAAATATAATGAGTGGTTTGGATACCTGCCTCTGATAAGTTGTTCAGTTAAGGTCAATGTTGAAAGGACAATTATTATGCCCAAAAAACATTCAGCTCCAATTGGTACTAGAAGTCAAGCGATGCAATAAAAAAAATAATATGTATTTTTTTTCTATTAGAAAGTACCTTATTTGATAAGTGAAAAGTTGGATAAGGAATCAGTTATATTAGATATTATTTGTCTAATCGATAACTAAAAAAATGTTTGACATATTTCAATCCTACATAAAAATTACAAAATTGCATTAAAAATGTTCTAAAAAAAAATATAAAGATAATCTCGTAATATCTCTCTTTCTCTAAACTCAGTTTAATAACTTTCTTGCACATCAAAACAATTATAGTTAAACGTTATTTATCGATCTAAAAGCTGATTAACAGCACATTTAAATCAAGCATTTGTCAAGAGCTCAATTGAGTTTGGTGAAAGTATTAAAAAAGTGTAGTTAAAAAGAAAACTATTCGAATTAAATTGTTTGCACTTTATGTTTTTCATGCCAAAGTGGAATACTCAAACAGGCTGGCAATCAATTTGTTGCTGGGCCAATTGCTAGCTAATTTGCGATAATTAACTAAATGCCAAGCGGCACGTGCCGCCAAGTTCATCCAAATCCCATAAAGCAATCACATGCACTTGCACAACTATTAAAACTCTCAGTCCAACTGGGAGAACAAACTGGCAAACAGAATTTTCTTCATGTTTTCTTTTTTTTTGGTTTTCATTTGCTTTTTTTTTTATGTATGCTTGTGTTTGGGTCCTGTCAGGCCATTATGCCTTGCTACATTTCCTTTTGCGACTTCTTTTGGCTTACGCTCTCTTTCCACATCTCAACTGTTCTTTGAGTGTTTGGCCCTTGCTGCCTTTAGTTTCCTTCTGTTTGTTTTTTTCTTCTTCTTTTTTGGCAATTTTCCATATGCAACACGCAACAGACGTTTTTATGTTTTGTGTGTTCGGCGTCGCAAACATAAAAAAAATAAACGAGCCATGCCGCCACCACCACCACCACCACCAACACCACCAACAACAACGACAACGGCTCATAGAAACGAAGGGGAAAAAACACTAAGCGAAAACTGACCGGACGAAGCAGTCAAGAGAGTGGAAGTCAATTATCGAATTAATTTAGTTGCAACTGACCTGACTAAAAAGAGAAAAGATTTTCTCTATTTTGCTTTTTCCCCATTTTTTTTGGGTGTTAGAACCTGAAACGCATCATAAATGTAAATGGGCAACGAAATGGAATTCAAATTGTTTTACACATATTTTTTCGAGCGGGTGGGGTGGAGGAGGAGTGGCATAGACTGAGCCTGATTGCACAATTTGCAATTAATTAAATTACTGCGCAAATGACATTTTTGCCGGCTATCGTTCCACGCATGCAACAGTCTGTATTATTTTCATTTTTTCACACACACACACACACACGCCAACACTAGCAAGAGGAAATTTAATAAACACGATATTCTGATCGACTGGGGTGGGCTTGTGCTTGGGGAAGCTGCAAAAGCGTACCGTGCCTGGTCATGTAATTGATGCGTTAATCCGCATATTGACAGCGGTTATTGCGGTGGCTTTGGCTGGAAATATGCCCAATGGATTGGCTTGAGGGATAAGGTGGGGCGGGGCGTGTACATGGCTGCAGCGTGGATGCTGCTCGTTTATGGCCTGTTAAAAGGATTGGCGCACTGCATTTTGTACACTTGGTTGCTAGGGCTAAGTAATTTAATTACGTTGCGGCAGGCAAATTTATTCGAACGGCAACGTTGTTTGATTTTATTGGCTTTACACTTTGCATAGATAGATTAGGCAGACAGATTACAAATTTTTGATTGTGTCCGTACACAGATTGGTAATTTACGGTAACTTCGTTAAGAGTTATTTGCATAAAATGTGTTTGAGGCCTTAGCGTTTATTTCATACAGTTTGTATATAAGATGCTTTAAAATAAATTTGTAGCTGCTTTCATCGCTAAACTTAAGCGTAACGTAGGAAAAGAGTTTTTCTTGGAAGATATTGGTACATACTATTAGCATAGCTATACTGTAAACCTGCAAAATTGTTTTGCTTGCAGCTCAGTTCAGGTAGCTAGGAAAGCCATGTTTTTGTTGCCGCTTAAAAGTATGCAGTAGTTTTGTAACTACGGGCTGCATGCTGTTGCATACTTGTAGGCTGCAAACAGAATCAGTTATTCGATTACAGCAAAACGTAGCATGCGTTCGAAATGTGCAACAGTTGAATGCACAACTGTGTGTGTGAGTATATGTGTGTGTGTGTGTGTGGTTGGCGAGCACTATTTTTCAATTTATTACGCGCACATAACAAAAGTTTATTGCTAAGCTTTAGCAGCGGCTGCTCCTGTATCAGCCACAGCGTTCAACTCGCAGCCAACTGTTCCAATGCTCATGGGGAATTTGCCAATGTGACGTGCCAATGTGTGCGTGCCGAGCAAAATTAGCCAGGCAGAGAGAGCAGAGAGAGAGAACAGCAAGGAGTAGCAAGGAGTTGCGTCGAGTCGAGGTATCAGGTGCTTTGGGCTTTGTTAACGGATTTATGCGGCAATCATAAAACTTGCCAACTAACCAGCGTGAATGTGTCGCGCAAGCCAAATTGATTTATGTATGGATGGGCACAAAATAGACAATAAGTCGAAACAATCGAACAAGCGCAAAACTAACTGATTACACACACTCACACACCCCAACTATTGTCAACAACAACAAGAGCGGGGAAACAAAGGAAAAACAAACAAACTTTTAATTTTCCAAATGCACACGGTCTCGAGCAAACAACTTGATGATTTCAATACGCACATAAAGAACGCAACGCAGCCCAACGAGAGTGTGATAAACGAAACGAAGGGTGAGCAGAAAAATAGAGAGTGAGAGATGGAAAAAGTTGCAATTTAATGCCAAGGCAAACGTAAAAACGGCAAAATTATGACCAAAATGAGAATTTAATCGAAATACGTGAGCGGAAAAATGAAAATTTGACTGCAACTTGGGAACGTCTGCTTCTGCTTTTGCGTTCGTTCGTTCGTTCGTTCGTTCTTTCGTTTGGCCAACTTGCAGCAGCCAGCATAAAATGCCAAGTGCAAGCTCATGCAATTTTTATCATTGCCACAAAAGCAACGAAGACGCAACATTTCAGCCAGTCAGCCAGCTAGCTAAGTACAACTAAACTTACTTTTTCTTATGTCCTTAGCAACCCCACTCACACATTCGGCAAACCTTGCGTTGTTACCTTGACGGTCCGCGTGTGCGGTGCGGTAAGTATCCAAGGCAATTGGACAAATTAATGCCACTGGGCGCTGACTGCTCAGCTGCAGCCTTTGATGCACTGAGCTCTCTGGCCGCCAGCACAGACAGACAATTCTCAAATGAGTCAACGGCACTAAAATTGTTTATTTTATTATCCAAGTAATACTTTGAACGCAGCAAGTGGCTCAGACATTGCCTAGTCAGGCTGGAAGGAGAGCTAGCTGCCAGCTGTGTTGGTTGTCATAAAAAAAAAAAAATGCTAAATGTAGCTTTAGACTGATTGAAATATTGCGTTTCGCTTTTGACAAATGTTTAAAATAATATTGTTTATACTTTGATCAATTGATCTGGCAACCTTATGACTTAACTTTAAGAGCATGCTTAAAGAGAGTATCAAAAGCCTCGTTATGTCTTGTTTGTAGCATTATTATTATTTTTTTTTTTTGCATCGTGAATAGCAGAATAACGACTGACGACGACGGATCAATTGATCGATCGAGCAAACAAGCGAACGAGGCTTTTGCGAGCCACAAGTCACGTCACGTTCCTGGTATAAAACCAAATGCGAGGCTTGTAATGCAATCAGTCGACAGTAGACAGTCATCCGGTGAAGAGCCAACAAAAGAAAACCCCAACGACAAGTGAAAGAAAGCTGCAAAGCAAGTGTTGTAAGAAGAGTTAATTACAAGCCAAAACGCCGCAAATACCGTTGTAAAACAAGTGAAAAAGAATGTGTTCAACAAGTCAACTGAAAGTAATGGGTGCCGCCGCGTTGCTGCTACTTCTGGTGGCGCTGCAGTGTGAGGCACGTCCCATGGATCTGTACGATGATGTGAGCGATTTCTTTGATGCCATCTCACTGGACGATGTGGCCAACACTGGCCGTAATACACATCCGGAGCAGTTCTGCATGATGCCGGCACGCAAGGGCGTTTGTCGAGCATTGATACCACGCTGGCGCTACGATCCTGAGCAGAAAAAGTGTGTCGAGTTCAAGTTTGGTGGCTGCGATGGCAATGAGAACAACTTCTCCAGCTACAAATCCTGCATGGCCACCTGCGAAGGCATGTAAAGGGTAGATCGTAGGAGAGAGAAGTACGGGGAGTACTGCTGGTCGGCGTTTCCGTTTCCCGATTGGTTGGCGTTGCCAAAGGCGCTTGCCTTTCTTTCGTCATCTACCAAGTAGCGAACTAAAGGCAGCATTTACTTTTAACACACACACACACACACACTCACACACATACAAATTACCCCATTAAGTAACTGTCTTTCAATATTTTTTTTTCTTCGTTTTCTTAATATTTATACAGTTTCTTTGTTAGTTTGTAAGTTTTCATGCATCATTTATTTTTGTTTTAATCCACACCGCCCAAAACAAAAACAAAAAAAAAACTTTATGTGTTCAACACTCTCCTAGTTGTTAAGTTATTGTGATATATATATTCATGATGAAATAAAGTATACAAATTTATTTTGTAATAAAACACACAAATGTAATACCAAAATCAATGTGTAATTATTTAATTTAAAATAGGAAGTTTTGGTTTTTTTTTTTTGAGTTAAAGTTGATGTATTTTTTAGGTTAAAGGTACGATTTTCTTGAAGTTTATTCGGATGAGTAGAAACAAAAATTCCCGAGAATATTTGGACAAATGCAATTAGCAATAAGCTAAAAATAACTTTGTGGGATAAAATATTTAGCACATTAACATATAGGGCAAATAAAGCTTTATTTCCGATTTCTATAACTAAAAATTATCTATAACTTGAGAAAAATTTCCACAAGTTTGTTTCTAACCATTGTCTAGCTATAAAAAGAATAATAATAACTATTGTTTGGCGATCCACAAAACTCTATTTTTAGTCTACAAAATTGCAATAAAAATGTTAAAAAATGGCATAGATTAAGATTGAGAGGTGAAGTTTATGCAAAAAACCGGTTGCTTAAACATTTCCTAGTGTATTTTAGAGTCGAATACTAAATCAATCTACTTGGCTATTACCCAAATAGATTTTTCTAGCAACAGAAACTTCGAGCAGGCTACAAATTGCATTCAAAAAAAATGATGAAATAAATTACAACAATATAGTTTTTCCCCGAAGCTAGTTCTTGACAACATTGGCAAAAAGGCAATAAACTCAACTTAAAATTAGATCAGTTAAGCTTGTTAACAACAAAACTTTTACACTACAACATATAAGGCTTTCAAAGTTGTTTACGTTGAGCTCATTAACGAGTGAACAAAAAACAAAAATAAGAGAATACAAATGCTATTGATTCATTACTAGCATAGCCTGAAGCTACTAGACTCTAAACTCAAAAAATAAAGACCTGTCCCAGTGCAACTTTCATAGATTTCACTTGGAAATGGCCCAAGTCGCATGCCAGTTTTTTTTCTATTTTTTCCCCCATAACGCTGGCCATTCATGCGAATATCGGCAAACAGCAGCCACAACAACAACAGAAGCAAAATGTTCGTAAACAAAGCAGATCAGTAGCTTCAAAGGTCACACAATGGAGTACAATGATGACTGGACGGACCACCTCAATGGATGCCTAGTTGGGTCTAGGTAAACCACATACGAAAAACGTCAGATATGTGACGAGAGCATTATCTATGTGTACATGTGTGTGTGTGTGTGTGTGTTGGTAGCAGCAAACGTCAAACCGGACCGTGGGCAAAAGAAAAAAGACTATTCATGTATAATATAATAATAAACATAAACAATTGAAAGGTGCGAATTTATGTTAAATCGATTGCCAATAAACATAATTTGTCCAAGTCGCCGTGTCTCTGTCTCCGTTTTCGGTGTCTCCGCCGTTCAAAGCCTTTGAAGCGAAACCGAAAGCGAGGGCAAACCTTTAAGCTTAGAGCTGGGTTTATTTTCGACCTGGCTATTAGCCAAGATACTAAGCTTAGTTGTTTTTCTTTTTTATCTTAATGGGCGGGCTTTTTGCCATACTTAAGCTAACACAAACACTTATATATGTGTTTTTTTTTTTACAAGTGTTTAGATCAATGACCTATCGACAAGAGTGGCACAAGTCCAGTTACAGCCATTGGCACAGGGCACATTCGATCAGTGTTGACACGTTGAGCGGGGAAAAAAGCTAGATTTGAAGGGTGAAATTTGTATATTTATAGCATAAAGCGATTTGTCGAATACAAGTTTAGCTCTATCCAGTTACATTTATCTAAAATGCAGGATGAAAATATTCAATTCTTGTCTCTAGAAAATTCGAGTTTTTATTTTTGTCTAGTGTAGAATCCAAGCCAAAAGCATTTAAAATTCATTTTAGAAGATAAATTGTTTAACAAATTGATTTGAAATGAAAGAATATTATGAACCCTTTTCCCTCTATTAATTGCCGCTAAAGAAAAGTAGCTAAATTTGAAATTGGCAACATTTGAAGCAGACTCTAAGCCAACTCAAAATGCGGGCGTTGTAAAAAAAACATGTTAATGCACTAAATACATAAGAGTAAAGATAGATACACATAGCGGATAAAGGTTTACATTTATATGCTCTGTTTATTGTTATTATTATTATTATTATAATTGCGTTTTGGCAATATAATTGTGTCATAATCTTGTTGTTGGTATTATTAATTCACAATATTTGCACAGTTTTTCACAATCATTTGTAATTTACTAACGTCATATAAAGAAGGGTGCGGGGTTTCTTCACCCCTCATTCCCCGTCCCGCAACGCAGCACAAACAGCTTCAGTTTGAGCATATTTGGCGTGCTCACGTTTAGTGTCCAGTCCAGTTGCCAGCTCAAGTCCAATCAAGCTTAGTTCAACGTTTTTGTTGTTTTTTTTTTCTCTCTATCTCATTTTTCTTCAATTTGTTTTTTGTTCGGCTTGCGCCTGCGCAACATCTTTTGTGCAGTTGTTTTGTTTTGGGTTTTACGCAATTGGGTTCCGAACTTTGCTAAGCTTCTAGCAAATTCTATGTATGTTGGCAATTGCTCAAGAAATGTTGTCTTTGTTCGAACCGTTCGCATTTGTGTGTTTGCCAATTCAAAATTGGAATGAAATGCGGGCTAACAGAAGTCAATAAACTGTTTTAACCTGCATAACGGCCAAACAACAGCATAAACAACAAATGCAACGGCACGCTAGGAAATTTGAAAAACAAATATGGTATATAGAAAATATAATTAAAATGCACTAAACGTATTCCGCAAAAAAACAAACAAAAACCTATGAAAAACTTACAATAACAAATTTTCCGCCTTGTACATATTTGTTTAATGAATTTTTTTTTTTTTAACTGTTGAAATTTATTTATTGAAGGCACGTACGAGCTCACAAAACTGCAACAAATAAACATACAACAACTAAAGTCAGCCGACCACAAAAACGCCCCGCCCCGTGTGTTGGTTGGTTCGTGTCCATGTTTAAAGTGACGTCGCCGACAACAGCGGGAACAAAGTCAACGAACTTTTTACCTACGCTGTAAAAGTCCCTTTAAAATACCCTCTGAAAGGAAAAAGTACTTGGGAAAAGTGTTGTGGGAAATTTCTGCGTATTTATGCTTAAAGATACCATTCTTTTGAAAAGAAGCGATAAACTTAAGTTTAAACAAATTCACAAGAGTATTTCAGTTTCAACAAAGTAAAGTCAGCAGTTGTTGATATTGTGAAAAAGTACATATGACAACAAACATGACGAATGCATTGTTATTGCTGCCTAGTTGTTGTCGCTATAGCTGATAATGCAAATATGCATAATGAAGCGTAAATAGTAATTCCACACAAATAAACATTATTGTAAGTAGTTTCCTGTGTGCTTAAGTGGGCCCTTAAATACCTACTCAAACATATAGACGTGCACCTTTCCTAGATAAAAGAAATTACAAAATGACAACAACAAAAAATTTCCAAGCAACAAGCGTAGGGGTTTTATCTTTGGGTAAACACAATAGATAAGAATACTTCAGTATGGGCCAAGATAGGTTTAATGGCAAGAAGAGAAACTAAATAATTGAATCAACTTTAGTTAGTGTTTAATTTATGGTTCTTTACCAATTGCTAAATACAATCATATAATTATATTATAACTAACATACACATTGTAAATATATATTTGCTTTAATTTATTTATATAATCATATATATATATAAACTATTATCGTTTTTGTTGTCTATGTTGATTAGTAGAATCGATTGATAGGCGTTTTCTTTTGTTGGAGCTTATTTTGTTCATCAACTTTGAAACATTTAACTTAGCGGTAGCAAAATATGATTATTTGTATACAATTTGTTATAATTTTTGCCTAGTTTTCGAGGTTTTAACATTAGTTCATGGATTTGTTTAGTGTTTAGTTTAACGTCAACGTTTGTTATAATTTGATTTGGCTTGGATTCTAATGGATTAGGCGTAAGAGGCGCGAGCCAGGCTCCCATTTTTCTACATATATAGCTGATAATAGGACAAAAGACTAAGGAAGCAAAAGAATTGTGCTCCAGCGACGAGCAAAGCAAATCGTAGCGTGCACGGAGCAAACTATGTTGAAGATGAAGTAGCTAATATTAGCAGGCAATATCTGTTGTAACGCTCTTAATGCTCTCGGAGCTGAAGTGAACGCAGCCGTATTTGCAAACAAGCGTCCACACATATGGAATGAAGAACTCCTCGGGCGCATCCTCTTCAACGTACTTGAACTTAAGATCAGGGAATTTCTGTAAGGTAAACTCGATGGTTATAAAGGTGCAGTTTAAGTATTGCATTGCAACATACCCTTAAGCGATCGCTGGACCATTGGCTGGCACCTTTTGATATAACCTCAAGCACTTCATTGACACCCAATTCACCGCGTTGCTCCTGAACACGCTGCAGACGCGAGGAGAAAAAGCCAACCACCTGCGAAAGTAATGTATTTAGTAATTAAACATATTCATTATTGTATGACAATTAATACCAACCATATCAATATTCTGTATAACATCTTGGAACGCATGATGGCTGCGAAAAGTTTCAAAGACGCTGCGCTTGTAGAGTAGCGTATAAACCAAATTGGGACAGTAGACAAGTTGATTTGTAAGGCAGGAGTTTAAGATTTCCAATACCATGCGCAGCACTTCCTCCAGCACACTCAAATCCTGCATCATGTCCTCGGGCGTCGTGGCAACATTCACAAACACAGCACTATCCGCCGGCTCCTTCAACTGTGCATCCAAACGCGTATGCTTACGCGCCAATGTCTCGAACAGCGATACCAAACGTTGCGCCACATACGGATGCAGTGCCCGAAAGTGACCCGACATATTGGCCAATGCGGCCAGGCAATTGGTATGCAAATACTTGTCCCGCATCTTCAACATGTTGTACTGAATGGTTCGTATGACGATCAAGATCAGAATACCGCCAAGCGATATTTCCGATATCGTACGTTCCGTATACCAACTGATGTTCTTAAGCAGCTGTAAAAGCAAAACATTTAGTTATTTACTACAAAAGATTTGCAAATTTCATGACGCTTACAATTGTGTGCACGTTCTTGTTGAAGCCCTCATCCTCGCTGAGTATGAGCAAGACAATAAGTGACATGTAAATGTGATGTGAATTGCTATCCGGTGCATTGTATAACGTTTGCAGAATCGGTATAACCAACTGCTCCAGATCCTGTTGTTGCATGACAAACCTATAAAAGCGTTCGTTTCGATGTAGCAGCAAATAGAGCAACAGCGTCGCCTGATCAATGGTTACAATGCGACAAAGAGTTTCGTACACCGCCGAGAAATCGATCTGAAAGGAGACGGCGCCGCTGCCCTGCTTGGGCGAATCCTTGGAATCGGCGCAGCCAAATAAGCTCGTGCGATACGCATTATCCTGAGCGGTACAGTGATTGGTTAGTATCAGTATAAGCAGCAAACTTTGATTTGCCAATGGGTAATGATTGCGAAATTGCTGGGATAACTCCTCGCCAGTGGCCGTGCTCGTCTTGAGCACGTCCTGTTGCTTGCGAAACGTGAATATTGAAAGCAGCGATTCGGCAATGCCAAAAACAAACGAGCCCGCCGAACTGGAGCCAAACATTGTATGCGGCACCTCCACCATGCGTGCCACAAAATGCAGCAGCGCTGACATCAGCACATTCGCATGCTGGCACTTGTAAATGGTGCGAAAGACAATGGATTTATCTGTGGCCTGTGGCTGCTGCTGATGATGCTGCTGATGCTGTTGCTGGGCAAACAAATGTACAGCCAAGAGTGTGATCAGTGTATTGACTGATTCCAAATGCAGATGATAGGTAAACTCTTTGACGGGTATGACAACAATAAGATTGACCAGAGCATCGATAAATGTTTCGAATTTGGCACCATCCACAATAATGGGTGCAAGTGGTGCTTGATGCTCGGTTGCCTCCATTGCTATTGTTGCCGTTTCCGCTGGCTGCTGTTGCTGTTGCTCTTCGGCAGCTTTGAGCAGCTCGGCGCTGGGCATTGCCTCAAAGTGCTGCAATAGCTGAAACTCTGAACCCGTCTCATTGATGTACTTGATCAGTGTGCGGATGATGAAGAGCGCATTGAATGTTTGCCACACATGCATATTGCTTTCCTGATCAGACAGCGACAGCAGCTCCGATGCCTTCTCCAGAAAGACTGTGACCAGCGATCCAAAGTTGCCTGTCTTTAGGTTATTGCCAATAAACGATTGACATAGTGTCTCCAACCGCGAATCCAAACTCAATTGATCCTGGCTGTAAGAGATGTTCTTTAAGTTGCTGACGTGTTTTTAATTTTATTGGTCTTACCTGTTTTCCGGTATTACTATATTGTAGTTGAGCAAACCGTTCCAGAAGGCCTCATCGTCATGCTGTATATGATGTCGGCCCACAAAACGCTGAAGCCATTCATTTGACGCCAAGTCGGCATTTCTGCTGACGTTTATGCCCATCTTTTTTAGGTTTTCTGCTTTTAATTGCTAACTGCTGCTGTTGCTGCGGCTGCTACTGCTGCTGCTCACCTCAAATGCTTCAAGATGTTTATCGCATGGCCAGGGCACTGGGCCGTATTTTTCAATTTACAAATAATAACAAATATTCCGTGTTGGCACTAGGCACGTCACCCATTTAGTTTGTCTTGTCTTGTGTTTTTTTTCTTCATATGTTTTTGATGTGAAACAATCTCACGTTTTCCAGCACTAAGCGTTAGTGATGACACGTTCTGGTTCAGCAACAGTTGCGTGACGGAACAATTTGTTAGACTAAGTCATTTAGCCTACTAGCCTTTTTATTTATTTTTTTTTTAGTAAGATTTCCATTGCCTATAATCAATAAATAGCAGCTTTTTAGGTTCATAAAATATCTCACAAACCATAAGTAGTTCACGCTCACACTGCAGTTTACTAGTTCGATATAACTAGTTCAAAATGAACAACAACCAATTATCGGCATTAAACAACACTCTCAATAAAACGTGACGTCAATTTTGCTCTGTTTGAGGATAATTTCGTTGAAGTGTCCGTTCAAAAGAATGATATGCGCTGTCCAACGTTGCGCGAAACCAAAGTCAAGAAACCGTTACTTTTCATTCCCAAAAGATGCTGAGCTGTGTAAGAAATGGATTCGCTTCTGCGAACGCCCCGACACGATAGACACCAAATTGGAAAAGATTTGCGTCGAGCACTTTCTCACCAGCGATTTCGAAAGGGATTTGCCATATGAACTGGGCGTTTACACTAAGCCGCGACCACTAAAACTAATGCCGGGTTCAGTGCCAAGTGTTTCGTTCGATGAGGATCAGGAAACGAGCGAGCGGAAACAAATTGTAGATGTTCTTCCAACGGATTACTTAGATGATGAAAGTGTCACAGATGATAATAAAGACGATGTTGTGGAGACGGATACCGAACAGGCTGAGGAAGTTGTTCAGGTAATGGTCGATGCCGAAGCCTATCTAACAAGTTTGGAGCAAGAAAAGTTTGTATATAATTAAACTTGGTTTCAATAAAACCCGAAACTAAGTTCGATTCGTTCACTTGCAGCACGAATCTTAAACGTCAGAACTTTAAACTGCAACTGGGCGCTGACAAAGATGCGGCAACCATAAAGAAACTACAAAAGCAATTGGTTGAAGCCAACAATCGTTATGATCAATTGTGGTGTCATTTGAGGAAGGCTTTCTCATCGGCACAAATACAAAAGTTGCAAAGCGGCAAGCGCATTGTCTGGCCTCAGGATGATCTTCAGGAATGCCATCATCTATACACCATCTCTTCGTCAGCTTACAATATGCTGGTCCGAAAAGGATATCCATTTCCATCGCAAAGAACCTTACAGAACTGGGATGCCAAGGGGCGTTCACAGCAACAGCAACAACAGCAGGAGCTAGAACCGGAGGATATAGAAGAGGAGAGTCAGGAGCCTTGTGAAGAAGATCAAGAAACCTATGAACTTATAGAAGTTATAGATCTGGATCATAATTATGTAAATAACTGAGCTGTGTTTATTAGTAATAACTTGGAATTGTTAAGCTGTTTTTAGGTTTAGTTTGTAAGAATATAGTTAAGTAATAATGTGGATAATGTATTTATTGAATTCAAGTAAAACTAATACATATTTGCAGACCATAATTTTGGCAATATTGGACTAACCCCACTTTTTGTTGTATTTCCTTGTAGTTATTATTAATAATAAGCTTTCACTTAGTCGTTTCTTTGCATATTTAAATTTAGAATTTGAATAACTAAAAATATGTTTATCTGTTTATACATTTCTATATATATGTATATATTGCGACTTGTTAACACATACATATTAACTTAAAACATAACGGCAACTAAGGATGCGCTCGTTCAATTATTGCTGGCCTCATAGCCTCATTATCATCATCCATATCATTATTAGTACACAATTAACTATCACAATTTGTTGTATTCCATTATTTTCATTTGTTGTTGTTGTTGTTGTTGAGTGTGGTGTGTGTGTGTGTGGGTTTGTGTGCGAACAAGAAAATATATATACATATATATTTACTAAAATAGGATAGCGCTTCCTTCTTGAGCCATGTCTCTGTGCTCCGTGTGTGAGTGAGTTATTTTCCTTTAGGTTTTTGGTTGTTGACTTAAACATAAACAAATATATACTACAATGTGAGTGAGTGACAGAGAACTGAGAAATGAGTTGGTATGGGTGTATGGCGCAGTTACACAGGACATGACTCTCTCCGGGTCATCCTTTACAGCCGTGGGACATCCTTAAAGCTTACGCAACGCATTGTGCTTCTGCTTGTTGGCCAACAGCTGCTTCAAACTGAACGAGGACAATGCAATGCCAAACAGGGCCAACATGGTTGCAGAACGGGTCACAACGCGATTGGGCGTTGACGCCGAGCTGGTGTTGAATGCATGGCTGCTGTGAGTCGACGTTGCCTGCGGAAAGATAAAGAAAAGTTTTAGACAAAACAGGTTATAACAGCGCCAAGCGTCTTATCTTTATAGTATTCTAGTCTATTTTTATAATGTCAAATATGCAAATAATTTCGTTTTGGCCCATGTCCCAAACGTCTATTTTGCCGGCTATTCGTTTCTACTGCGCAGCATTTAATTGTATATAAATGCCGCAATGTTAAAAGTGTTCCGTTTAACCCCAAACATATCAAACACACAATTCGCACGTCCATTGAACCTATTAACGAATTATCACTGTAATCGTAATCGCAATGTTGATGAACTTGTAACACATGTCTCGAGTAATGTTTGCTTCGCAACCACATTTTATTTCTCATTTCTTTGCTGTACTTTAATTGTTCTGTTCTTGTTGTTATCGGCAGTGCAATTAATAATAAAAAAAAGTTCACAAACGACGCAAAAAAAAGCTGGAAACGCGTGGCATGTGACGTCAAAATGGCACAGTGGGCTAAGGTTAACAGGAATAGCATAATTAATTGAACTTGAATTTTTTAATCAATAACTTGTTTTGTGTTGTTTTTTTTCCCCTTCTTTTGGAAGCAGAGTTGCATTCATGGAATTTTTTCTATCTTAATAACCTTGCAGAACATATACAAAATTCCTTTGGACATTAAATTCCCATTATTTTGGCATTTATCCATTTTAGTTGTTTTTGTTAAATTCAGTTTCCATTAAATCATTTACAACTGTTCTCAGCTGACATTGTTCAGGTTCCAAGCTCATCAACGCATTTGCTTCTGACCTGCTTTCTTCTCTGAGGATCATCCATCGTCTCTTGACCATTGCTCATCATGCGCCAGACGCGTGTCGCGCATTTATAAACAAAATGTATAAATAAACCGAGTTTTTGAAGCTGCGCATTCACACGCATACTTATGCATACTTTAAATATTTATGCGAATTTATTGCGAATAAAAAAAAAATGCCAAACAATTTCGATTTGTTTTTTTTTTTTTTGATTATTTCGTTCGTTTCGTCTTTGTTATTGTTTTGGTGTCTATCTGTTTGTTGACTGCTTCCAGCTTCCGGTTCACTCTTTGCGTGCTTCTCTTGGTATCTCCATCTACTTCCTGCACTTCTTCTCCTGAGGAGTTTGGACTCTCATCAATCAACGGAGGCTGTTTGCTGTTCTCCGATCGTTTTATGGCGTTGAGAAACGCTGCAATGGTTGGAGATGGCGTTGGAACTACAACCTCTTGCTCTGGCTGGGACTGCGTTTGGGGCGGCGGCATTTTACGGGAGAATATAGATGCTTTTTTGAGCGTCAACTGGAAGGGATTTGCCTTTGGGCAATTAAAAGGATTGGCCACTGGATTTGATCCTGCTGCTTGTTGTATATTTGTATCTGGAGTTAAGTTAACAATCGGTTGGGATTCAGCCGGTGATATTGTTTCAGTCGGATCCTGTTGTTCGGGCTGCTTCCAAGAATCTGAAGCTGTTTGGATATTTGTGCTGGATGCTGTTACGGATTCACTGCAATCTGTTTCTTTTTCGAGCTGTTCAAGCAGGCTCTTAATAAATTCATCATCATTTTCAACATTCTCAGATTGTTCTCCGGAGGCACAATTGCCTTTGTCCTCGGCCACGCCTTCGTCTTCGGAGGAAGAGGAAACAAGATCATTGTGTGGCCAGAGACAGTAGCGAGATTCACATTTGAGCAGTTGATCCTCCATGTTAATGTAAAAATAACGCAGTTTATTATTTAGGCCTCGTTCCTGGCACTCCTCACAAATATCGCCGACAACTTGCATTTTCTCCATTTGACAAATATAGTTTTGTTTGAGTATGTGTGTGTGTGTGTGCGTGTGTACGCGAGTAGGAATTTCCAAAACGTGTTTGGGATATTTTGCTTATGTATAATTTCCCCTAAATTTGCAAATCGTTTTTTGCTTCCTTTACTTTATTGCGAATGCTCACCTGGCCGAAGGTTAAACGAAATGCGTATAATCCCAAATTAGTTGTTTTCATGGTCCGTTCGAGCAATTGTAATCTGCAACAACATAAACGAATTCGGTTTTTTATTTTTTGTTTCTTTGTCAGCACACACAATCTAGCTTACATAATACAAATTGATTTTTCACTCTTTTCTTTTGTGTTGAAAGTGTCAGTGTGAAAGTTGTCGACAAATGCTTATCACTTACTTTGTATGTGTGAGTTTTATCAGTATACGCGTTGCTGTATATTGACGTCTCCTCTAATATGCAGTTCCGAGCGTTCTGCGTGAAAATTATTTTAATGCGTTAATAAATAAAAAAGCAAATTATATTCTCTAGCGGGCATGCCACACCATATGACAGGGCTGCAGTTAAAAAGAACTAGTGATGGCAGCGTGTCGCCAAGATATAATATCCCAGGTAAGAGTTTGTGAATAGTTTGACTTTACTCAGAACGCGATCATCTCTAGGCAGAACCTGTAATTTCCCAGCACGCGAAATATCCGCGAGGTCCGGGAACACCAATGCTTTGTTTACATTTTACATTGAATCCCTATGCGATATGGCAATGTAGATAGCATGACAATCTTTGAGTTAAAGCTATTTTTGTAAGAAGTAGGCATTGAAGAGCTAGGCTGTTATTTATGAATAGTTAACAAATTTAAATATAGTTAAGTTTGAGTAGCTCAGTTGCCGATATATATCTGTTTTGGCAATACGAAAAAAAAAACACTTTCCAACACTACTATCTTTTCAGTCCGTCACTCGCTGTCCAGGCATTTCATAATACGAGTGTGAACATTCGCCTTCCGCATTTTTTCAACAATAAAACAAAATGGTTCTTTCCGAAGGAGCTAAGGAGCGTCTGGGGGTTGTCGTAGACATCGTTCAGACCACATTCCACTGGGGCTTTGTGCCAATGGTCCTCTATTTGGGTGAGTAGCCTGCAGCACGTGCGGATTTATGCGGTGTTTTTATCTATTGATTTATTTAATTTTTAGGTTTCTCAAAAGGTGCGGAGCCTGGCATGCCACCCTTGTCGCTTTTGAGTCTGTTGTGGCAATAAGAATTGCATACATGATAGAAATAAGCTGCGACAACGTCCTGATCATTAAATTTAGAAAAAAATTTTCTTGTTAACTGATTGCCGTTCGCACAGTTCTGATATCAGTCGGAACAATCTCTGGAAATAAATTCTCGTTACTTCAATTACAAAAAGTGTGTCTTGTACAATTCGTAGCTATGCAGATACAGTTAAAATACATTCTGCAAAACAAAATTAGCATTAGATGTTGTTTATAGCAAAAATAAATAGATCGTGTGGTATCACTGGTCTCTGTTGAAACAAAAAACACATGTAGTGGCAACGCCATTCAGTTGGTAGTTTCTTTTTCAAGGTGTAATTTTTTCGGCTTAATTAAAATCGTGCATACTGGTCACATCGTTCGCAAAAGCACTCGCTCATAGACGAGTTTTCCGCTGATTTTGTTAATCAAAATTGCAAACATAACAAACAAATAATACAATTTAAAGCAAACGCAATCGTTCACTATACAATTCAAAGTGCTGGCCACAATTTTTAATTATTTTAAGCCAAAAGTGTAGCCATAAAAGTGCTAAACTCACGTGATGAAAATACGGCTGAAAAAATTATCCATAAAAGTGGGAGGGGAATGAATTTTTCTAATTGGATTTAACAAGAAGTGAACGAATTTCGCAAAAGTTTTTTACTAAAACTATGCGTGCCAGGTGCACACCAAATGCCCAATGGCCAAAAATAGTGCCAGCTGCACAAAATGTATGCTCGCGCGGCCGACTACGAATCCTACACAATAAATGCGCAATACAAAGCAAATTAGTTGCCGCCGTCTGAACTCGACGTCGCTGTCGTCGTCGTCGTCGCCGTTGTTGTTGTTAGCGTCCTTACATGGTTTTTTGTTTGTGTCGTTAAGTTGTCAATAACAAGGAATACAAATACATAAATTTTGCACACAGACTTTGAGCCAGCGCGCTGTGTTTGTGTGTGCGTGTGCGAGCGTAAGAGTGTGTGTGAGTGTGTGCGCGAAAAACAAAAGAAAATCACAATAACGAAAACAATAACAAGCTTAATCACAAAACAAAACAAATTAGAAAATATATATGATCAAAATGTGGACGCAATTGCTCTGCATCCTCGCGCTGCTCAGTGTCGGCTGCGGTAAGTGTTCTGCACACTTTCCTTTCCTTCCGCTTTGTGTTATAACTTTGTTAAAATTAATGATTTTCTCTCTGTTTGCAGCTTCGCCGATTGAGATTGTCATAAATACCACAAATGAAGCTGCTGCAAAAGCTGCTCACAAATTGTTGCCAGCACCAACAACAACAACAACAACAACAGCAACAGCAAATGAAACAGCTGGCGCTTATCTAACTAAATCGTCGCTGCCATTCGCTGATAACAGCGTCTATGGCAACAACAACAATAATAATAACAGCTCAGTAAATATACAATTGCCTACAACTGGCGCTGTCCCATCCGCAGTTGCCGTCGCCTCCGCATCTGCCACACAGATGCAAGTGTCGTTGCCCACTTACGCGCCGCTGCACAACAAGAAGCACGAAAGTAAGTTTGTATTCTGATCGACTGGTCAATGCTCTGTACTTAACGATACTTAATAGCATACCCAACCGAACCTCCTGTACTGTATACCCCTTCTGTGTGAATGCCTAATGAGTAGCTTGCAACGGGCATGAGACAAAAGCGGGTCTCGCGTGACTTTAACACCTCAAAATGAGTGCAGCTCAACCTGTGCGGTGCTGAAGGCCCAAACGTTTGTTCATGCATTCATTCATTTATCTGTCTGTCGTCTGTCGTCCGTCTGCACTGTCTCTGACACGTCTCGCCTCATACCTTATGTCTCTTATGTCGTGACGTCAGCGCGCGCGTTCTGTCGATGTCAATGCGCTGTGTGGCCAGAAGATGCAGACAAAAGCTCTCAAAACCCCTCACTCACACACTCACTACAAGACTGACTGCATTTTAACCCATCAAACACACACCCTCGCAACAACAACAATCAGAAGAAGAACACGCTAAAGAAGAACTCGAATTGCATTTACAAACTGCAGCTAAACAAAACTGGCGCGCAACGCTGACGGCGCAGCAAGCAGCGACGTTGACTTCGTCTGGGTTCTTTTATGCTTTCCGTTTTGCACTTGTCTTCTACAGTTCAGCTCGGCTCGCATTCGGCTTATGTTGTTGTTCTTATTATGCTAAATGGCTTTTGTTTTTGGTTTCTCTGCATTGGGCAAGTAACCTGAGCTGCCGCCAAATCCCCCAACCCCTGTCTCCCCTTTTTCCACCATCATCCACTGAATGTCTGCGATCACTTGACAAAAAAATCAGAACAAACCGAATTATACATTAATTGAGGCTGCCAGCAACTTGTTAATTGGCCTAATGATCGAGTTGCCAGCCAATATTTGGTATACGAATATTCTTTTTAATAGATTACGTTTGTTGTGCTTAGATTTTTAAGTTTGATATTTATCGCTTAATTAATGTTTTGTTTTGCATTGATTTATAAATAATTTGTTTACATTAAAATAGTTGCATTCACATTTTATGCATTAGCATATTTATTTGATATCTATATTTAAACATAGACTTTACTTATACGTTTATTCGTATACATATTTATCGCAATCAGCAATCAAAGCTGATTCTTATTCATTCACAAGCTTATCGCTATAAATTCGTGTTATCGTATCGATCTAAGACAATTGTATAATTGCTGTACAGTGAGGATTCACAAATGTGACTCACTCTAATGATTAACTTCTATTGTGAATATACGTATTAAAAACTTAAATTAACAAAATATACGATAATTACTGTATCATATTGCATGATTTATTTTATAATGAACTATTTGAATGAATGAGAAACACCAAAAATAGTTTCAAATGTATACTTTCTAAAGCAGCCATCAAACTGTACACTAAAAAAAATTCAAATGCATATTTATAACCAAACTGATTTCCGAATACTCGCACATCTTAGATCAAATTAGACACACAAAAATTGTGTTCAGTGCTTTCGGGAAGCAAAACCAATAATAAATTTTAAAACGAAGAGCTGAGAACAAGCCAAACTGAAAAAAAATAACTGTGAATGCACAAACTTTGTGCTTGCTGCCTTTGTCTTGCGCATAGGGCTTATCAGAGCAATTGCAACCACAAAGGAGGGAGGAGTTAGAGTCTAGAGCCTTCTTACTTGAGTCTTTAGCTTACGATCTCTCACGCTCTCTCTCGCTCTTTTCTTTGCAGAAACAATCAAATGCCATTGCGATATTTGCAAGGAGACGAATCATATATGCGAAACGGATGGCTATTGCTTCACCTCAGTGGAAAAGGACACAGACAACAAAATAATCTTTAGTTTTCGGTAAGTTTTACTTTTAAATAACATAACACAATATATTGTGAAATACACACAAACACACACCCAATTCGAAATACTTGTGGTGTTTGTGTGTGTTGCATATGAAAACTTTGTTGCGTAGCTGCCTCAACATGTTGCAGAGCTTCCCGCCCGGCCGTTTTATCTGGTGCAACGAGGGTCGCCATGGCGGCCCAACAGCACGGCCAGCCGCCCGACGTGGCGGTCATGCGTGCTGCAACGATCGTGACTTTTGTAATCGTCAACTGCGTCCCGTTATCAAGTATTATGCGATGTCTGCCAATGGCACGTCAGGTGGTCAAGGCACCTCTTCTTCGTTTTCGTCCTCATCCGCGGTTATCTACGAAGGTGCGCTATTTGCTGTGCACGTCTTAAATTCGATTACTGATTATCCCTTGTTCCGCGCTGCTGCTCAATCTAACTGCCAAAAAATAAACATAAACATCGCACGTCGTTCCAGTTGCTTTGTTACAGTTAGTTCGTTCGTTCTTGTTCTCTGTCTCTCTCTCTCTCTCTTACTCTTCATTTATGCTCGTGTTGAGTTCGAATTGATAACCCAAAAAAGCACACTACTAAAAATCCACCACAAAAAAAAAAAAACAACCAACAGCAGCAACTGCAACAACGACAACAAAGAGTTATAATATTTTCGCTATTGTTTTTGTTATATTGATTGCTACTAACCAGACAATGTGACCAACAACACAATTATTACTAAACTGTTTACTCTCTCTCTCTCTCACTATTGCTCACAAATACAAAATTAATCTAACTGTTTCTCTCTCTCACTCTCTGTTTGTTTCGCTCGCCGTTGCTGTTGTCCCTTGCGCTCTTTTGCTCTCCATTGAAAAAAAAAAACAAAAATCAAAACAAAATATATAAACACAAATATATATATAACAAACGTAACATCAATACATATGTACTTACAAATCTTGTATTATCGCTGCACAGTTGCCTCGATAAGCGTTACGAACTGCATCGCGAGCCGCTGGAATGCCTCTCGAGTCGCAGTAAATACGATTCGTATAGAATTAGATGTTGTAGTAAGGATTTCTGCAATAAGGAAGAGCTTATGAAAAGGATATTTGAAAAAGGTACAGCAAAATACAACAACAATAAAAGAGTTAATCCAATTAAATAACAATTAAAGAAAAATTAGCAAACAAACCACAACAACAAAAAAAAACTATCTATTTTCTCTTAAAAACAAAAAGCTTTTTGGTTTGCACTCTTTATTCTTTTGTACTCTGCACAAAACAACAACAATAACACAATCTATTTGCACAATAAAACAAAACAAAATAATACCTTAAATATTTAATACAAACAATTATAATTTGTATTTACGGTTTGCGCACAAAAATTTTGTAGGCATATTTCACAATCTTTTCCTTTTGACTTTCTTATGCTTTTTGATAGTTTTCTGCATAGATAATTTCCGTTACTTTTTTTATTTTGTTTTCTGCACGTTACTTGCCTCGCCTTGCCCGCCTGCGTTTTACTGCTTCTTTCTCTCTCTTTTTTTTGACTCTCTTAACTACAGCAACAACAACAACTACACCTACACCAATCTATTTTAGCAAAGAATTTTGTAGTTTTTCAATCAACTTTTGCATGCAACTTTTCAATTGTAGATGCTTAAATATATAAAAAATAAAAAAAACAACTTTTTCAATTGTGCAATTGTAGTAAATAGCTTAACGTTTTGTACAAGGTGTGATCCATTATGATCCATACCATGGATATTCATTAGTTGGATATTGATTTTTGTATAATTTTCAGTGTTGGCTAAGTCGAAATTCTTCGTTAACTAAAGACGATTGTGACAGGTTCGAAAAAACTTCCACGATTTTGTTTCTAGCGCTTTGTTTGTGCTTCTCAAATCTCTAGTATTTTATGTATGTACATAACTAAAATCGGGAACTTTTTTTAACTCTCTCTTCGTAAACTTGATTATATTTGTATCTTTAATCTGGTATGTGCACACAGCTAAACATAAAGCCACTACTGCCTTGAAATACGGCGCCTTCTCTTTGACCACGCCTCTGCTGCACGCTGGCTGCGCTGATGCAACATTTAGTTTTTAAGTAGACAACTTTAACAACAACAACAACAACAATCGATGCTTATCAACTGCACTATGCATAAACAACAACAACAACAACTACCCCTGCTCTCCTCACTTTGTGAAATAGTTTTTAAAAGCGATTATCGCCTAACTAAATAGTAACTAAACCTAAATAGTATAAGGTACTATCCAAAAAAGAGAAAGTCAAACCACTATTCTGTATATGTATATGTATGTGTATGTAGATGCCTGACCCTAGCAAACCACTTACCACCCGAAGATCCCGCCTGGTGTCATGGCTATACACCGACCTCCTCCACACAATGTTGTCAAGATGATTTTTGCAATACGCGTGAAAATTACAATGGTGTTGTACCAGGTGAGAGTTGCTTAAGGAACACCCACCTCTACCCATCCATCTGCCAAATTCCTCATTCATTCACACATTACATCATAAGACATTCGAACTTGTCCCCTTTCAGCGTTTGCCATACAAACCACGCCCATGTCATTGCACTTTTTTTTTTTTTTCGTTAGACAGAAATTATTGTAGCACACACTTCCACCCACACACACACACAAACACGCACACCTGTCATACTCTCGTCTCGCGGCTCATTAACATACATGCGTTGTGTCGTGTTGCAAAAACAACAAATCAACAAAAAAAAATCCCATCTTGGTTTGTTGGGATTTCTCGTTCTTGTTCCATTCTATACACAAACACACCACATACAGACGCACTATTCATGTTGTTGTTGTGTATTATTCACCTTGTCTCGCGCGTTTTTATTCTGCTCCGTCTCCCACCATCCACCCACTTGTCGCTTGCTGTGTATTTCGAGTTGTCTGCTGACCTTTTGCATCATTCATATTGACTTGTTAAAAACACGACGCACAAAAGCCAAAGGAAGTTTGCAAAAAAAAAAAAATAAACTGCGTCAGCAACACTACCACCACCACCACAACCAACAACAACAACTGTCTCAAGGGGGGCCCGCCAAAGGCAAAAAAAAAACCAAGAACAATAACAACTGCCAGCGAAGAGCAAAAGCTGTCATCGTTCCAGACATCGCTCTTTATTTATGTTACGCTCGCGCCTGCTCTCTCTAGCCAGTGTTGCCCGCCTGTCTGCGGCATATTCTGTGTGCTGTTTATGCAAGAATCGTCGTTGTGCATTCATATTCATTCATGTGCTTCGACTGCATTGCAATGTTAGAGACGCTGCGCTGCTAGCGTCGCTGCCTAACGGGTTTCATTCCATTCATTTATGGCCGCATTTTCGTGTGTTTTGCTGTCTGCAGCCTATTTATGTTTTCTTTTCTTTTTTCTTTTCTGTTTGTTGCTCATCTAAATATTATTAGTGTAGCTGTGTGTTTGCTCATTTGCACTGCTCTTGTGCGTGTATGTGTGGGTGCGTGTCTATGTGAATTTTAAGTTTATTGCTCTTTAGATATTAAGTTATTTGCTGCTAAAGTCTGCAAAGGTTTGTAAATATGTACAAAACGTAACTACCAAGAGTCATAAGCAGGTTAGTGCAAAAGAAAACCTTATTTAACACACACACAGACACACATAACTTAACTAACGGTTTATGTTGGAAAATGCTTTTTGGGTATTTGTTAATTGTATGTTTTATCGTTAAATGTCAATGTTATTTTGATTAATAGCTTGATCTAATGCATGTTGTTATCTCACTTTACTCACTAACTTTCTGGCATTTAATTTTTCCATTAATTCTCGCGCTCAGCTTTTTGCAGCCTCGCTTTGCTATCCAAACGCTATAAGTCGACTAATCCCAATAATCTTCTAATTAGATTTTAATCCAAGCAAGACGCTAAGCAGCTGGGAACTAGTGGCCATCATCGTTAGCATCACGCTCATAATCTGCGTGTCTGGCACTGTTGCCTGGTACTATTGGCAGCGCCGCAAGCGTTTGGCCAACGGTCGACCCTTTGCCAAGGAGGATTCTGTCTATGATCCCATTTTGAATGGCAACACAACGCTGCATGACATCATTGAGATGACCACCTCGGGCTCTGGTTCAGGTGAGAATATGTCTCTAAGTAATAAGAAATACATAAAAGCCGTGTCCCGAGTGATACCGAGTAATATTATCGTTTTAATTATTCTGAAGCTTAAAACGAAAATTAAATTATCTTTTTGCTGCTTCTTCTTAGCCGGCTTGCCACTGTTGGTGCAGCGTTCGATTGCACGCCAAGTGCAGCTGTGTCATGTTATTGGCAAGGGACGCTTTGGTGAGGTGTGGCGTGGTCGTTGGCGTGGCGAGAATGTTGCCGTCAAGATCTTTTCTAGCCGTGAGGAATGCTCCTGGTTTCGTGAGGCTGAGATTTATCAGACAGTCATGTTGCGACATGAGAACATATTGGGCTTCATTGCAGCAGACAACAAGGGTAAGTTTCAGCTGCTCTCTTATTAGGTGTTTAGGTGTATCTAAAACTGTTCTGTTTTATTACACCACCCAACAGACAATGGCACCTGGACTCAACTTTGGCTGGTCACGGACTATCATGAGAATGGCTCATTGTTTGATTATTTGACAACGCATACAGTGGACACCAATACAATGTTAAATATGGCCTTAAGCATTGCCACTGGACTGGCACATCTGCATATGGACATTGTGGGCACACGCGGCAAACCGGCCATTGCACATCGTGATCTCAAGTCAAAGAACATATTGGTCAAGTCGAATTTGAGCTGTGCCATCGGCGATCTGGGTCTGGCCGTGCGGCATGTAGAGAAAGATGATTCGGTGGACATACCGTCTACACACCGTGTGGGCACCAAACGCTATATGGCGCCCGAAGTGCTGGATGAGAGCATGAATGCACAGCATTTTGATTCGTATAAACGTGCCGATGTATACGCATTTGGCTTAATACTTTGGGAGATTGCACGTCGTTGCAACATGGGCATGATATTTGAGGAATATCAATTGCCCTACTGGGATGCTGTGCAACCAGATCCCAGCATTGAGGAGATGAAAAAGGTAAGTATCTCAATAAATAGCTCGAGTGTTTATGTATTCTTAACAAGTTTTGTGTTTTTTTTTTTGTGGCTTTGCAGGTGGTTTGCATTGAGAAAAGCCGACCAAATATACCAAATCGTTGGCATGCATCCGATGTGCTGCACAACATGGCCAAAGTCATGAAGGAGTGCTGGTATCCAAATCCAGTTGCACGCCTCACCGCGTTGCGCATCAAAAAGACGCTAGCCAGCATACGTGTCGAGGATAAGGTCAAGAACTGATTGTGGCTCTAGTGCGTAGCCAAAACCCCAAATACCCGAAAAACACAAAATGAATGGATGAAATGTGTAACCTGTAACCTGGCCCCGTGTTACCTTTAAGCGACAAAGCAGCAAAACAAAAACAAAACCAGATAACTAACATATAACCTTTATATATAACAAATATCCAGTGTAAATACATAGACCTAACTAAAATGCATTGCAGCTCCCGCCTATCCTATCAGTCCATGTTTTGCTTTTGTACATATATACACATAATTCATTGACATTGTTTGCTGAAATTCGATTGATTTCATGGCGTAAGCATTGCGGCGCGCCACAAAATTGCCGCACTGCCAATTTGTGCTATTAACATGAAACACTTAGGGCCTAAATATGTATGTGTGTACACAGTCACATGCAAACATGAGTATATTTTTTATAACCACTGTTCGTTCACAAAACAAAAACGAAAACGAAAATAAAAATAAAATACTTACAGTTAAAAGACTTTGCCAAGACTGAAGCAGCAGTGAGAAGAGCAACAACAAACATATAATATAACATTAATACCAATTGCAAATTATATCAATAATAATCACACACATTTATAGATACATTTAACGTTGACAAAATAAGCTCAGGAACTTACGAATTACAAGAAGTAAATTTTCAAAAACAATTAAACACGATAGATATATATATAAATAAAAATATATGGCGCGCCGCTAGTTGCATGCCACACGCCTAATCCCTTTTTCTTACCCCTCATCTATGCTGTTGCTGCTGTGTGTGCGTCTCCTAAGCTATACATACATTACACATCTAAGATCTATATATACATAAAATAATATATATATTATGTTTGAATTTAAGGTTGTTTTTTGTTCTTGGTTATTCGAGTACATTTCACGTACGTTAAATATTGCGTTTCATATTCATTTTTCTGAGTTGTTCTGTTATAACCAAAGCTTGTTCTTCCTATTTTTACTGTAGTCCTTAACAAGTTGATACAGAAATACACTTAAATACATACAAACATACATATATGTATATTTATATTGTGTGTATAAATGCTTGCATTGTAAGAAACTTGATGTTTCATGAACAAAACATAAACATATTAATTTAAGAGTAAAATATATATATAATTTTAAGTAATTTTGGTACATTTCAATTGTGTTGTGTGTCGCGTATAAAAGAACTAAATGTTTTATATATCTGCACCACACACACATACACACACACACTCACACCCATACAACAATGCCATAGCCAAGCGATAGAAACAAAGAATAACATGCCTGCAATAGTAGTTTCTAAACAACATTTAATGTTTAATTTCCAAAACGCCAAGAGATTAAAGTACACTAACAAAAGAGAAAAGCAACAAACGATCGAGAGACCATTAATTTAACACTTGCATTAAACTCAAACTAAGCAACATATATATATATATATATATTATAATTCTATTTAATATGCGTATAACGAAACGAGAAAAAAAGAAAAGATAATGGTATCACTATGTGTAAAACCTAAACTAGATTGTTATAACTTTCGGCCTGCGAAATTTGATTTCCTATTTAATTTAGGCACTAAAAATGAAATATACGATATACGATTACATTATTAAGTTAAACTGTAATTTCCTGTAATTTGTAATTTGCTGAATTTGATTCCATTTTTCAGTAAACAATGCGAGTTAATTGTAATTTAAGTTTTTACAAAGAATATTCCTGTAATTGTAAAATGTGTAAATAATACAATTTGTAACAATGTTAAAAATTGATAAACAAAATGCCAAGATCAGCAGACAACACCGATTATTTAAATGCTTAAAAGCCCCAAAACAAAAACAAAAACAAAAAAAAAACAATAATAATAATCATATATTAAACAAATAATTTCACTTTATCACATTATCATCGCTCCAAAGAGGCAATTAAAACAACAGTACTGAGCTAAAATATTCGCAAAAAACCATCAAACCGAAGCAGAAAACTACAAAAAGACTTGATAGAAAATGCGCAAAATAAAAAGGTTTTCAATTATTATATTATACTTACGTAACAGATAATTTCCTATTTTGCAGCTAAGAAATGAGAATAACTCTGATTCAATTGTTAGGCTCAAGAAAGTGTAAAAGTTTCTTTGTGTTTGTAAGAAAATGATACGATGTAAATGTGTTTGTGTAATGTGAATTAATCGTAATGGAAAGAGAAAGATTTTAAGAGAGAGAGACAGAGGCAGACAGAGAGAGAGAGAGAGTAGTATGATGTGAATTGAAAATTTGGATATGTGTATGTGAAGCATTTACGGTGTACTGTTAAACAAAAAAAAGAAATGAAAGAAAGAAAAGAAAAAAAAAACTAAAAAATAATAAAAGCGTTAAAAGTGTAAACAGAGTCTAACTTTTAGCTTTAAGCTGCGTTTTTACTGGCACCATAAAATAAAAATGGAAAAAAAAAACCCAAAATATTTGTAAAACAACAAACGTTGTGTGTATTTAATCTTTCAACTCAACTGCACTTTACTTTCCTTCCTTTTGCAGGTTTATTGCGTGGAAAACTCTTGGCTCTTTATATATTTATGTTTGCTGTGCAAATAAAAATAGACCCAAGACATTTGCTAGTCAAGTCATTTATTCATTTATTTGGCCCCAAATGTGTTTTAATTAAAACGTTAACATCAATTTCCAGCAACCAGTTTCTTGTCCTTGCTAATTCCAACATGTTACCTGCCTGTGTTGCAATATTCACAAGACTTACTTGTCACCTAGGTAATTGTTATTGTTATACTTAAAGACTTTTGGTATGTTTAGCCGCAAGCCAGTTTTATGAGATTTAAAAAAACAGACACAATTTTTTATCAAGACTGTATTTGTGCTTTAAGGGAATTGGCTAAATCCTGGCACTGAACTGAAAAGCTTTTCTAAAATCAGACAAATAAAAAAACACCCAAAGCTATGCATTTGAAATGAAAATTGCTTTAACAGATTCAAAAAAAACATTAGCTAAATTCATACTTCATTAAAAACAAAAATAAAATGGGAAATCCAAGCATTCCTTTAAAGCTTTATGCCTAACTGGAAATCCTTTGAATATATTAAAAATCCATTCGGTTTTTTGTGGTTTTCTGGGCGTGCGCCCTTTGCACTTTTTGCGTGCCTTAGATTTGTTTTGTTTATTTGTTTACTTTGTTTTCATTCATTAACATTTTGCATGATTGTTAATATTATAAAATACATTTACATAGGATAAATTTAAAACACAAATACATGTATAAATTTTTACGTGCATGCCTGCTTGCTTTGATTTGATGCGAATGCTACAGTTCACCATTCGATTGCTCAATATTTTATATATATATTTGATATATTTTTTAACATAATTGTATTAGAAAACTTGTATTTTTACATTTAGAGTTGAAACGAGTTCGAATTTGAATAAAATTTTAATACTTGCTGTTATAACATTGAATGCCTCAGTCAGTATTTTTTTTTATGTTATAATCTTTGTTAGAGTAATGGGTTAATACAATAATTAAGTTCTATGCAAAACACATTTAAATTTGTTAAGTGTATATATGAAATATTCAAGGATTTTTAATTATATTTGCCATTGCAAGCACTAAGCTAAATGACTTCCATACAATAATAAACAACAAGAGTGATATGCTTTTGTTAAACATTTGATATGTTAATTAATATCCATTTTTGTATTAAATATTTTCGTATGTATTGGTATGTGTAGAATTTTATCAATCGGTGCCGTTGCCTTTTAAGTTGTCTTCATATAAATAAATTTTTGATTTTTTTTATAGCTTCTTGTTTTTTTGGTCTGCTGCCCGGCTCAAGTGCGACGTTGCTGGAAAACGCTTGGCCAATGCTAAAGGTTTATTTCTTTTGTGATTATTATGTAGAGTAAGTAATAAGTATTTGCCGATTACCTCTTGTGTTACATCGACACAGTCGAAGGCGTCGCGAAAGTAGCCGCAACTCAACTTGAAGGTGCCACGATGATGCAAACGCTGCTGTTGGCAACACATGCCGCTAAATGATTATTTAAATTCAAATGCAACAGGTTAAAATAGTTTCGATACTTTAATCTACATATAACAAACTGTTTGCGTTAAATAAATAGGAGATCCAATTAAAGATTTATGCTTTTGTGGCACTCACTTAATCACTTGACATTCACTGCTGCTGCTGCAATCGCTGCCCAACGGCTGTTTCGGTTGTACACTTAACACATCCTGCAGCACTGGTGATTCGGTTTCGCATCGCCAGATACCCGCTTGGGCGGCAAGCATGCAGGCGCTGCCCGGTGCACAATCTGCATGGCGTTGGCACAGATCTCGCTGCCGACCAAACACATAAACGCATTTGCCCTCTATTTACAGCAAAAAAGAAAAGTATATTTCGGCTAAGTAGAGACAATTGTGTTTAGGTGGGAAAGCAAAAACTCACCGCCATATGTGTTGACACAGACACCCGTGGGGCAACAATCGGCGTTGAGGAGGCAGGCGCGATTTGCACAGGGTGTATCCTCAATCAGTGGCTCCACAATGCCATATACTTCGGTTTGGGGCTGGCGCAGTGACGATGACAGCGGCGTCATTTGCGGCTGTGGCAATTATAAGTATATCAAATGGGGCGTATGTGTCATATTTTGTGTGTATTTGTTAGCTTTGGCTGCTTGTGACACACGCTGCGTATGCGTGTTATTAAATGTATGTATGTATGATTATAATCAAACTGTGCGTCGGTTTTGCATTTGAACTTTGAACTTTCAAAGGCAGCCACAATTTTGATTGCTGCATGGCTGTACTAGACAACAAAACCTAATTAACCAGCCTTGCGCAGTTCATCACATTTCACTGCGTTTAAAATGTATGTTCCTGCAATATTGCTGCATTTGATTTTCTAGCTGCATGCAACTTGGGCGTTGGCCGCACACCCTGCGTATGATTAATAAATGTATGAAATATTACGTTTCAGGCGGTTTGCTCTACGAAATAGTCCGTTTTTTATTGCACATATTTTTAGGGTTTCTTTAAACTTTTAGTTTTTAAGCCGTTGTGAATAAAAATGTTGATTTAATTCTTCTAATTTTAAGAGGTTTTTTTTTAATAAAGTGTTTAAAATGGTACCTAACTCAATGACAAGCACGAAAAGAAATAAAACTCTCTTTTTTCGGTGCACAGCATAAGAGCTGTTACATTTTATGTCGAACTTCAATCATTTATAATGATGATTAATAGTTTGGCTCGTGTCGCGTCTTCAATTGTACCATTTTTCGCTGTTTGTTGGCCATAAACTCATAAGCATAGAACGCTTTTAATTGAACTTTTCACACAATTTTCACTTACCTGTTGTTGTAGCTGCTGCTGCTGCTGCTGTTGTTGTTGCTGCTGTTGCTCCATGGCAAATGGAGCAAATAGTTGAGCATATTCGCCATTGTAATCAGAATTTTTGTTGTTATTGTTGTTAAGATCAAATGTTCCAACCACATCGGCAACTGCATCGACGCTAGATGGAGCCGCAACAGATGCGGATCCTCCACGAAGCAGCAAATTGCGTGAATTGCGTCCAAATATGGAACGCTGCCAGCCACCAGCTAGACCACCACCGCCGCCTTCTACACCTGCACCTGCCGTTGAGATTGCATTCGCACCTAGCTGTGTATGGGCCAGGCCGAGCAGCAGGAGCAGGAGCAGTAGAACTGGAATGCTGCTTCTCATGTTGGCACTCAGTTAGCTACTTCATTGCCAGAGGCTGTAATCTCGTACGCACACTGGAGCGTTGCTGTGGCACATGTTGAAAATCAAAGTTAAGCCAAGCGCGGTTTTAATTAAAAGCCAACATAGAAAAGAATACAAAAAATAAAACCCCAAATGCATGGGAAAATGGCCAACAGGCAATCGCAAATTTGCCTTTTATCCAATTTAGATGTATGGTAAAAAACGTATCCTATGCCGTCGGCAAATGGTCAAAATAAAAATGAAATGAAGGCAATTTTTCTCAACCTAACCTTCCTGCACGAGGTCATTAAAATTGTGTGTGTGCTTGCTTTTAGTGTTATTACCGGTACTGAGTTAATTTATGCTTATCTTACTTAACGCTTTTTATTGCTCCGGATGTCAGTTGTATATCAACATGAACGCACCTAAATACATTTTTTGTTCGTTTATTAAGTGCCTAAATGGTGTGCTCATTATACGCAGGAATTGAACTTGACCTGATTTATTTATAGAATAACCACGCTGATGTCTAGAAAGGGTAAAAACGTATCTAACGCATTTCGCTAGCGGTTAACAAGATGAACAAGCTTAGGTCGTTGTGGTAACTGTTGCCAATCAGAAAAATAATATCAAAAGAAAACATCTTTTGTCAGGTTTTTGGTACATTTAACAATTTATACAGAGATACAAACTCACAAAATGTTTTGTGTAGCAACAATTGGCATTGTGTATTCATTATTGGTCTGTCATTCTGTTTGCTAACTCATCAATCAATTCGTTAGTAAATTTTAAAGCTATCCTAACAAGCTTTGGCATTGATGTTTTTGTTTCCCTTTGTTGAAAGCTAAACATCTTTTTAAATCAGCGGGGGCCATCTTATTGAAAGTGAATCTTTTGTATTTACACAAATTACAAATTACTCCTTGACTCAACTGCCACTTGTTTCAAATGCAAACATTTTGCCTTTTCATAAAATGTTCAGTTCTGGTTGCCAGCAGAAAGTTATTTGCATAGGTGGCATAAATTGATTTTGTGTAAAAAGCTAGCTTATGAAGCCATTGTGAGCTTACTTTACACATCGCTGAGCATTAACAGAATAATTAATAATAAAGTTGATAGAGCGCTGCGCTGGTTAGTAATAAAATATGTCCCAAAATCATTGCAACTCTAGCGTAAATGATATTAAAAGAAAATTCTTATACACACAATCGCATATCAATTATAAACACACACAAACACACCCACACACAGAGCATAAGCTCGCATCTCTAAAATAACTTTTACTTTGCTCGCCTCGATTTGCATAAAAGCGTTGCATACTTTTAAGAGCCACATGTGCTAGTAAGTGGCCAGCAACGATTAAATATTTTTAGTCAAACAAACTACTTGCTCGTGTACCTTTTGAATAATACATTGAAAAAGACACTAGATACAAATACCCCAATACCAACTAGTCCAGCTAGAGGCTAAAAGGGTGCGGGCATGTTAGGTTGAGGTTTCACATTTTAAATATAGCAACTGAACGATGTTCAAACCGCTGTCGCTCCCATGTCAAACGCAATGATGGCAATACAAGGGCTGACTGGATAGCTGTTGACCAAGGAAACGCCTTGAATCAATCTAATTAACATAGCGGTCGCAGGACCCAGCTTAGAAACTGTGGTTCACCAATTCGAAAGAACCTTTTGCCATTGCGTTAATTACTTTTTTTAGACTTTTTGCGATTGCCAACATTTTTGGAAGTTGTTGAACATCTTAAAGGACAAACTTTGTACAGATGCAAATTTGAGTTTTGTTTAAAAAGTTTGAGAGCAAACGAAGTGGAAAGCTGTGAAATATGCGGCACTCATCAAAATGTATGAAAGCGTTGCATAATTAAATCTGTACTAATTATATTTCAACATCAAAGTTAAACTCATTGTCTGGCAAATTGTCCCTTGGCCCAAAAAATACAACAACAACTGTTGTCAACTTAATGTTTTTGGATGATTACACTTTACACATGGCAAAACTTAAGCTATAATCATGAGCTGCCAAGTTGTGGGCTAAAAAACTAGTTGGAAATTAGTTAAAAATGGTAGGAATCCTTCAACAATTTCAAGTGATGAGTAAAGTGATTCTAGGCCAATTCAAAATGAAATGGTGCTGACAACTTGATGACTTACTTTAAGCCCCCAAAATACAACGTCAAATGGTCGTTAACCGGGCCCAAGCACAGGCTGTCAGTTAAGAAATTGGATAAGTTGGCCGGCCAAAAAGGCGAGGCGTGTGTGTTCTAGACGCTAACATCTTGATGTGGGGTGAAAGTGTCAAGTTGATTATTGTTGAGCCACAAATGAGTTTTGACATTTGTCAAAGTAAATTATGTCAGCACATTAATTAAACCACACTTAACATACACACAAACAACGGACTTTTAGTTTTGGTTTAGTTAATATATAGTTGGATATTTAATGTGTATACTTTTTAATTGCAGCAGTATTCAGTCACATTTGACAATTACATGAGTTTAAGCACAACTCCGATTGCAGACACACAGACACGCACTCACACATACGCATACACATACACATAACCCAAAACAAGACAAACACCCACCCACACACATACAAAATAACTGATTACCAGTTGACTTTATTACTGCCAAAGTGTTGCCGTCGTGTACCTGCTGCCTCTGTGTCCTTTCACCGACTGAGGCCAAAGCGGCCAACACCTGTCGCCTGTCGGCTACTGCTGCTGCTACTGCTGCCGCTGCCGCTGCTACTGCCATTGCCTTTGAGAGAGCTTTTTTTTCAGTGAGCTTTTTTGCCAGCACTGTGCATTTTTATGAATTAAAAAGCAACAAAGCTTTCGCTTTTGCTGCGTGACTATGTGCACACATTTAAGGCCTACGAAGCAATGGGGGGGGGGGATGGCAACATTCATTTATCTACCCCAAATGACGTCACAGCAAGCAGTTAGTTGCCTGCTTGCCTTTCATCTTCTTCTTCTTCTTTGTACCGTGCATAGAGTCCATTGATAGCATGTGTTTGCTGCTTAATTTGACAACCACACCCCTTATGGCTGTTAAATTAAACGTTCTTTGAATTAACATTGTCTTTCTTTACTCTGCATTATGTGTGCTATTCGTTTAACAGCTAGTAAATTCTAGTAAAAATAAAACGAAGACATATTTCGTATATTGTTCTTTAAATAATGCTTGGCTTATTAATTTAAGGTCTATTAAAACATAGATAAGACTTAGCATAATAAACATATTTATATCTTTGTCAACCGTGCAGTGTTTTTTTCAAGTACAGCACCCTGTATCAAACTGTTTGTCAAAATTAAATTTTAAATTCTTGTTAAAATCAAAAATTGCCAACCCAATTTATGTTTCTACCACGCAAAAGGAAAAGTTAAAGTCAGATCGATTAGGAGAGAAGCTTTTCTCAACTTTTTTTGCACACATACAAAAACACACACACACATATATATATGACGCATACGCAACGCTGAACATAAAATGTTTATTTCAACTGTTTGTTGGCACTAAAAGTGCGTTGGCCTTCGTTATTTTCGCCCTGCTCTGCAGCTCCGATTGTAATGACAGCTGTGCGCCACAGAGAGCTGCCGACAAAGGGGCCGCCGGTAGGTAGATACACAAGGTTGATGCACGAGCTTGTAGCAATATGGAAAGCAATATGCCAGTGCTGCATTCCATATTCTCTGTGCCATGGGCCACGAACTACTGCTAGCCTGTCAAGTGCAGTGCCAATGCTTGTTTCAGACCAAAGCTGAAAATGAGTTTTCCACTGGGCAAGCGGAAATTGCTCTAAGTAGCAAATACCTAAAGTGAACGTCTGCCGACTGCATCCTGTGTTCACATTTCTCATTCTAACCTGAAATTTTATCGCTTGCTTTTGATTTTTATAAGATTTATGCACTGTGCATCGTAAGTTTTTGCTGCAATTCGGTGAAAATCCAATTTAAGCTGACATGATTTGATTCTTATTTGCAGCATCATCTCGTTGTTGTTGTTGTCCTTTGGTGTGTGTCCTAGAAATCGTATATTTGCAGGGAATCCATAACGAAATGAGTCAAAAGAACATAAACTTGTCGATATTTAAGCTAAAGGTTGAGCAGGAATAACTTCAGTGCTT
This sequence comes from Scaptomyza caliginosa, assembly GCA_035044725.1. Classification (NCBI taxonomy): domain Eukaryota; kingdom Metazoa; phylum Arthropoda; class Insecta; order Diptera; family Drosophilidae; genus Scaptomyza; species Scaptomyza caliginosa. The sequence goes on from JAWNNR010000317.1 coordinate 1,025,319, forward strand.
ATTCAGAAAGATAAATTTGATACTTTAACAATAATTAACAACAACATTTCCACTTATTTACTCTCGTTTATTTCATCATATTTGTATGTTTTGTTTTGTTCGTTTTAGCGCTTAAGTTGCTAACAAATTTACGTAAATACATACATTGTAAATGTGTTTATCGTATAGATTAGAATAAATTAATTATTTAGTAAATTCAATTGAACTAAAAACATTTGCTTTCGCTATCTCTTGCTTATTTGCAATTTTCCTTTTAACATAACAACAATTTGCCTATGAAAAATAACAATTGATATTAATATTGAAATAATTATTGAAATGAATTTCAAACGCATTTTCTCAAGTTTTTAGTTAAATCAAAGAATATTAAAAAAAATCGGCAGCTCAATAATAAATATTAAATAAATAAATAAATAAGCTTAGCACATAAAATAAATATTTCTTATGGTTATTATTGCTTTACAGAGTCTCAGAAATAAGTTTAATACTTTTAAACATTAAACACATTCAGACAACTGCTTTGTGCAGACTCAAATAAGCAACGCCTTAAAGTAGGCAACAGAAATTGTGAAGTTACCAGTTTGAGAGCCACTATGCTATTAGCATCCTCGCAAACTTAACTCGTAATTGTGTTCAATTTGTGTGGCTCTTTGTTGCTCTTGCTGCTGCAATTTTCCAATTAAACTAATGAAAATGTTAATGGTAGTGGGGAGATATGGATAAGTCGAAGAAGGTTGTTTTTGTTTGTGAATGCGACGTTTGAATTACATATGATATAAAAATAAAAGTTGTTTCAACTTATATTGTTTTTCTCTCTTGCCTTAGTTTTTTTTTTGCTTTTAAACCTACTTCTATTTACAGTTCGCAATGACACCCATGGACAGTGTGGACATCGTGGCTTATTTAACACCCGTTATGCTGCGCAGCCAAGGCTTATAGAATGTCGTACGCATATAGACGCCAGGCAGATACGGCGCCGCACACTTGATACCATGCGAAACGGTGCCGGCCAACTCGTAGCGGCCATCAGGGCGCTGTAGCACCAAAGGACCGCCGCTGTCACCCTACAAACACAGATATATGATATAAATTGAAAACATTAAGCGAAATTGCCACATACCTCGCACGAATCCTTCTGACCGTTGGCATAGCCCGCACACAGAAACGAGCCGATTATCTTTTTGTTGTGTCCGGCAGTGTGGAACATCTCCTGGCAGACGCTGTTCTCAATTATTGGCACCTGTTGCGTGTGGCAAAGCAATTAAAAGTTTTAATCGGGGTAAATGGCACGCCAGCAAAGACTAACAGCTTGGGATTGCCTTGGAGACCTATTCCCATCGCCTGAACGCTATTAAAGAAAGACACAAACAAATAGAGATACACGCACCTGCACCTCCTGTAGCACAGAGGGAACACCGCCGCCATACTTGAGACGACCCCAGCCAGTTACGGTTGCCATGCGTCCAGTGAAGTCCGCCTGATCATTGGGCATGCAAATTGGCACTGCAATGCAGACAGAGGGATAATTGTTAATTAAAATGTTAGTTCAAATGAGTGTAATTATGCTGTTGCTGTGTAAGTAGAGTAGGATGAAGCTTTTTGATTTCACTTCAGTCGGTATCCAAGCAAACATTTATAAAGAAACAGGGAGATAAAGTGATTTCATTCCACTTTGTTGCCTCAGTGAAAGTTTTCAAACTCACTTAGGCAACGTTTCTTAGAAACTATTGAAAGGAAATGTTGCTTTCAAAAGACAGTTAACATTTGAATGAATGAATAAAAACATAATTGCAAATGATAGCTCACATACATTAAGGATTTGAGTTAAATTAGTTTATCTTTGTCTACTACCAGACTTATTTAAAAAAATATTTTTCTTTTACTGCTTACCAATATGCGTATCAAATTGCACCGGACTGTCCAATTCGAGTAGTGCCAGATCATTCTCAAACGTCGCCGGATCATACTGGCGATGCACAATTACGCGCTTGACATTCTTTGTTGTAGGACGTTTGCTCTCCAGATCACCCGAGATATCAAACTCACCCATCACAGCGACCAGAGATGCCAAGAAACTATAAAATACAAAACGGTTCAATTAACCAAATAATAATATTGTATTATTAGTAGACTTACCCCGGTTGACAATGTGCGGCTGTGATGACATAACGACTAGTAATTAGGACGCCGCCACATTTGTTTTTAGTGAAAAGGCCCAACCAGGTGGACTCACGAACCAGTACTTGCCAGGGAAAGGCGCCGAATGTGGAGCCTTTGCCGCCGACAATGCGACCAGATTTGACATGTGGACGAACGCCGCATTCTGTTGATGGGGAGTGAAATGTGAGGTTAGGAGTAGGGAGTGTTCACAAAGCGAGAGAGTGAGAGAGCGAGTGAGCAAACAAAAGAGCTGGTGTCAAAACAGACATCCAGTGAGATACAGAGAAAACAAAAAACACGGGAAAAAGTACTACGAATAGTTGTTGGACAATGCAAAAATAGGATAGTGTAAGGGCTGGGAGAAATGGAATAGTTGATAGTGGATAGTGGATAAAGGGTAACTAAATCTAGCTATGTGACTATGGATAGCGATTGGGTTTTGTATCAATGATGGCGATGCCTGCGGACAGGCCGTTTGAGGCGACGACGTGCTATATTTGTGGAATGATTAAAATGCAAGCGAAAGGTTAGGGACGTTACATTGGATAAAGGGTGTTTGATCATTGAGGTTAACAAATGTGCATGAGTTATTAGAAACAGGAGAGAAAACAAAGAAGAGAGAAAGAGTGTGAGAGAGAGTGACAGTATGTTTCTTTTTTTTTTTTTGGGGTCTATGCTTTTGTCCATACTTCAAAACACTCAACACTTACGTATCTTGCGTCCGTTGGCACCACCATAAGAGCTAAGTGTGGCATCCTGATCGATTTCATTCTCATGCGGACTTGGATTAACATCCTCTTCGTCTTCCTCATCAACCAGTTCATCGTTGACAGGACGCGCAGTGGTTTTTATTGTGCTGCTAATGCGTTTCGTTGGCTTCTTGGAGCTGGGACGTCGGGTGGATGTACTGGGCGGTACGGTGGTACGGCGATTGGCGGCGGGCTTGCGTGTCGTAGTGGCAGAGGTCTTCTTGTTGGGTGCCTTGGTGGTGACGCGTGTGACAGGTTTCTTTGTGGTTGCCTTGGGCTTGGTGGTGCTTGCCACACGAACGGGCTTACGGGTGGTTTTGCGGTTCACATTGGTGGTGCTAGCCGCTCCAGAAGAGTATGTCGAGGCTGTGTTGTTTGTTTCATCAATCATATCGGCGAGTGCCTCAAAGTTGCCTTGCAATGAGGCAACCAGTTTGTGCACCAACGTATGCATCTTGTCCTTCAGCACAATGTCATCAACGAAAGCGGGCGTTGATAGTTCCATGTCACTGGTCACAGCGCTCGAGACGGCAGACATGTTCAGATTTGGATTACGCACCGGAGGGAAGTTATTGTAGTCATTGGGCGAGGTGTAGGTCTCTTCGATTACTTGGCCAACCTTTTCGCCAGGCACTGAAAATGCCGGATAGGTGGGCGTTGGTCCATAATAGCCGGGGAAGGCAGGCTTATCATCTGAGGGCACCGCATACATAGCTTCCGTGGTTGCCTGTGAGTAGGTAAGATGAACAGAACTGCTGCCTGCAGCTGGCATGCCAAAGTAGCCTGGATCTTCAAAATCATTTGAGCTGACCATTGCGGGTGGACGCCGCGTCACAGTTGGTCCATATATGTAGGAGTTTGTCGAAGCAGTTTGCTTGTTGCTGTCATCATAGCTGCCGGAGCTAGGCAGGTTAATAGTTGTAGGTTTCGGCGTAATTAGAACTGTGGGCTTTGATGGCTTGGGCGTCATATTGATCTGTACAAAGCCGGGTTTTTTGTGGCCTCCATAGCTATTCGTTGTCTGCTGTATACGGATGGGTGTTGACGCAGTGGCGTACAAGGGAGGTTGATAGATGCCTGGCGTGGAGCCCAATATGTTCTCTGCAGTACTTTGAATAAACGCATCCAACTTGTCATCGGCCATGAATAGTGGTGGGACCTTGTCAAAGTGATAATCCACTGTAGCGGGAGGTCGAGGTGTGGTTGGACCCGTTACATAGCTGGTGGAAATGGGTTTCGAGGAAACGGGCTTGCGTGTTGGCGAGCTGGCTTGTTGCTCATTGTATGTAATAACAGATGGTGCAGGCTGTTCATAGGCGGGCTGAGGAGCGGGAGCTGGAGAAGGCTGATTATAGCTGGCAGTGGCAGGCTTGCCGTAGCTGTCTGACGCGCCTGATTGATCGTAGCTGGAAGCAGGTTGGTCGTAACTGGAGGTAGGAGATGCAGACTGACCGTAGCTAGAGGTTGGAGTAGCGGGTTTATCGTAGCTAGAAGCTGATGCGGATTGATCGTAGCTGGCGGTCGGAGATGCAGGTGAATCATAGCTTGAGCTGGAAGCCGAGGGCTGATCATAGCTGACAATAGGTGCTTGGGCATAGCTGGACTGATCGGATTGCACTGACGCTTGATTGTAATTGTTACTGGGTTGCTTCACTTTAATATGCGTAACGGGAGATTCTTCTGTGTTGTAATTGTTGCTCGATGGCTGTTGAACGGGTCGCCTAGTGTTTGTCTGTTTCTTATGATTTGCTGGCTTTTTGGAAGACGGTTTCTTAGTGCTTGGCTTGGGACGTGGCTTAGGACTGGCTGTAATCAAGACGGGTCGCAGAGAAGAACTCTCCGGTGGGTTATCGTACTGCGGTCGCAGGGCTTGGGTTGTTGTGGTTGCAGCCTGGTAGCTTGCTGTGGGTGCTGGACTTGCAGATGACAGTTTTTCAGCTTGCGGATAACCCGAGGAAGTTTCATCGTACTCCGGCTGCACTTTGGTTGTGTGCGATGACACAGACACCTCAGCGGGCAGTGGGTCATTGTAATGCTGCATGGTCACCATGCCAATGTAGGATGCAACAGGACGACTTTGAGTTGATGGTCGCACATAGGCAGGCGATGGCTGTGATGGTGCCTCCGTATAGGTGTTCGTAATCTTCTCAAAGTTCATTTCAGTGTTTTCCTCAAGGGAACTGCTGCTGATTTGATCATAGCCTGTGTTATCATTTTCCGACTGACCTGATTCAGCCTCCATGTAGGACATATCTACGGGATAGGCTATGCCCATGACAGGCATTTTGTTGAAATCAGAAGTTTGGGCTGGATCCTGTGCACTGGCATCATTATAGTTGTTAGCGGGCATTGCATGCTCATCCAACACTAAAGAATGATCATCGTTATTGTAATTGGATTCCGGAGTTGCCTGCTCCGACTGACTAGAGGCGTCCTGCTCAGCGGACACCTTATCGTAGCTAATTTCATCGTTTGCACTAGTCGTATAGCCATAGTCCTGTTGTTCTGGCGACTTGTTTTGCTCCGGATAGTAGCTAGGCGCCAAAGTTGTTTCAATGTAATCTGACTGAGGTGTCTGACCGTACGAGGGTGTCTGCTGTTGCTGCTGCTGACTCACAACGTTATAGCTAGGTCCATGATTGCTATTGTTCAACTGCAGAATAATCGATTCAATGGAATCCACGTGCGTGGTAATTGATGAGGATGTTGTAGGATTCGACTGTGGCTGCTTCTTATTGTTGTACGTGTTCACCAGCACATAGTTATTATCGCCTGCTGCACTCGGTTGTTCACTGCTGCTGGATGAGATGTAGCTTTGCGATGAAGGCTGTTGATCTTGCTGCTCCTGTTTCTTAGGTGGCTGCACGTAGACCGGTTGTGGTCCGTAACCCGTTGAGAACTGCAGGTCCTCAACTAGATCAGCATCTGCGCCAGGATGTGTGATATCACTGTGGGTAAACTCCCCACCATCCAAGATTAAATGATTGTGGTGATGCATATTGGTGTGCTGTGCCGGCTTGGGCTTGGGCTTAACCTGCTGTACCGGACGTTTCATAGCCTCGGCCAGCTGTGGCATGGGCTTCACTTGGGCTTTAACTGGAGGTGGTTTCACTTGTGACTTTACTGGAGGCTTAGCTTGTGGTTTTTGCTTCGGCTTGGGCGTCGTTCCTGGCGCCTTAGTTGCGGGTATTTCCTCAAATGAACTCGACTCAGAGCTGCTTGGTTCTAAGTGTCCGCTAGCTATCTTATTGGGCACTTCAGTGGTAAAAGTAATTACATCATCCACATGCTCTGGCGGCAATGTGGCCAACACCTGCATTACAAAGTCATCGTTGTTCGGTGGCGAAGAGAATGTATTTATCTTCACGGAATGTTTGTGCACATGTATGGAAGGTGGTTGCTCCGTTTGCTTCAGGTCATTGGAGCCTACTGCCTCTTGGTTTGTCTGCAACTCTGACTCCTGCTCGAACTCCACACTGCCAGATTGTGTTGATTGTGTTGCTGCCGTTGAGCTGCTGCTGGAGTAGTTCAACTCATCTTGTTGATGAGTGCTGCCCAGCTGCTGATAGACCTTATCCAAATTCGCTTGGTCATCGCTTAGCTGTTGTTGCTGCTGCTGTTGTTGTTGCTGCTGCTGCTGCTGTTGTTCGCCATAGTTTTCATAAGAGGATTGCGCTGCTGCTTGTTGCTGCGTGTTGTTGTTGTTGCTGCTGCTTTTGCTGCTGCTGCTGGAAGTAAGCGTTCTGTGCATCATTGATCAGCGTGCTGGCCAACTCATGTGTCTGGGGTATCTGACAACATGCACCAAAAAGGAAGCCATCCATACAGGCACCAACCACCTCTCCGCCCCGCTGCGCACACTCATGATTGAACATACAGATGGTGGGGCCATTGGAACGGGGATCCGAGCTTGGCAGCGTTTTAGTGGCGCGACAGTGTTTTGGTGTTATGCGATAGCCACCAAACAACTTGCGACCAGCTGTAAGTAGAGAAAGATATATATAGGAACATTTAGTTGGAATATTGATTAATAGTTAATTGAAAACTTTCATATTACAATATCATAAGTTTGAAACATTATTCCAATGAATGGAAAATTTACGGTTAAGAATTTTTGGTTGCTTGCCGTAATTACTTTGAAAGACAGTTTCCATTTCAGCCCACAGCTGTAGGCGATTAATTATGTTGCCACTTGCAGAAATCAAAGTCAGGCAACTGTACATAATTGTGTGCAGCAGTGAATATCCAAAGGTAAAGTTTCTATGGAATTCTTGAAATGAAAGTGACAATTTTGTTTGACCATAACTTTGGCTTTTAATTGCGTTTTGCAGTGCTAATTATGAGCAACACAAGCAGCCACAGCCAGAGCCAGAGCCAGAGCCACAGTAACAGTCAACATCAAGGAAAAAAACCCGCCAAAAACAATAAACTCAATTAACATGAGAAGCAACGTTTGCTATTTGCTGCAAGCGACAAAACAACTGGCGGCAACTAACGGGGCCAGTTGAGTATTAAGAAGAAAAAATAAAAGGCAGCCAGTTAGTCGTTGCTTAAGTGAAAGTGCCGCATCGCCTACAGTTGCTGCCGCCAGTTCCCTGTAGCTTGCTGCAATGTCAAAGTTCAAAGCTGCTTAAAGTGTGTTGCTGTTGCTGCTGCTGGTTGGTTAAATGCACTTTGATTGCATTTTGCGCGCTACTTTCCAGCTAAATTGGCAAATGATGTCGCAGAGCCAAAATAAATGCAACAACAACTTTTCTCATCACCCTAAAATTACCAGCAAGTTGCAAGCTCACTTGACATTTTGGCCGCAAGTGACGTTCATTGATTTCCTACCCAACTGTAATTAATCAGAGGAAGTGGCAAGCGAGGCAAGTGAAGCGTTTAAACAGACAATTAACACCTCGAGCAACTCAAGCACTTCAAGCCAGCTACATTTGCTCCACTTGCTCGCTCTCAATTCGACTGGGCCACAAGACTGTGTCAATGTTTGTTTGAAATTGGAACAGTACTATAAAAAGTCGAAATTTAAGCCAAGTGCTAGTTTCTTAGAACCCAGAACCAAATATCTTTGTGGTCGCAATCAATTAACAATTAAGTTGCTAATTAAATAAAGAGTAAGCAATAGTTAAAGTTACAGCAGATTGAATGTTATCTATCCACAGCATTTAAAAGTTTAATTCAAATTTGTAGCTTCGTTTGGGTTAACTCCTGGAAATTCAAAGCACGCACTCAAGCTCAAAGCTCAAGTGAAAGTAACCACAATATGAAAACTGAATAAGCTATCAAACAGCGGTGGAAAAAAACAACAATTTCAATTAGAATGTCCAGTACGTGGCCCCCAACTCCAAACTTTAATCTTCAAACCGCAAAATAAAAAAAAACCATTATAGAGAAAAGTGATAGTGTTTGTTTTTATTTATTTAATTTTTGCAAACGATTTCGTTTTTCTGCTTAGTGAATTTGTGGGATTATTCAGTTTCTTTTTTTTATATTAATTTACTACTCGCTTCTTTGTGGCTTTATTATTTCGCATTTTATGATTAGACACTCAAGTGTGTTGAAGTATTCTTCCGACAATCGTTAAAAGTTAGTAAACCCACAAACGATGAGAAATAGCCGCAGGGCCAGCTTGCTGTTAACTTAACAGCGCACGCCTAACAGCACCCATTGTAGCTAACATAATTATGGTGTTTGGCAGCACTTGCTCTGAGAGCGAACTTTCAATGAGCTATTACTGTGTGTAAGCGTGTGTGTGTGAGAAAGGTAGGAGGGGGAAACAACAACAACAACAACAAGTGTTTGTTAATTATGCAGTTTAATATAATTTGTGTGCTTGAAGTTGAGCAAATTGTTCAATGGCACATGCAAGGGCTACATTTAGCTAAGATATCACATTTGTGGCGTGTAAATAATGTAATCCGAATGTTAGTTAAGTGAGTTAAAGAACTTAAATGGCTATAATTTAAACACAATCAACTTTGTTTTCTGGCATTGATTGAACGTTATAAGATAACATTAGTAATCTAAACTAGTTAAATTGAGTAACTAATTCGATATTAAAGCATACGGATTGAATGTTGAAATAACCGCATCAGTTATTAGTTAGAGGTATTATATAAATTTAAATTAATTTTCTTGTTCTATAAGTTCTACATTTTAATTCTATGCAAAAGAACTCAATATTATTATATGTTCTAGGTTAGTTCACACTTTTCTTTAAACTCTCTTCGTATTAATATTTCAAACAACCAACATAAAACTGTTAATTGGCTCAATAAACGCTTCTTTCTTCACAGCCATGCTCTTTGTTGTGACCTTCACGCAACTCTATGGCTCAAGAGAGAGCCATAAAACATGGAGAAATTCATAAATAATAGAAAAACATACGCTCAACTTCATCGCTTCCCCTAGGCCATTAAATATTTAAAGAATGTCTCAACGCTGCGCTGCATAAGCATTAGATTTTATATTTATATTTATTTTGTTTTTTTTTTGGGACGCACCTGCTTCTAGGTGAGTAGCTCTTAAGAACGAAACTTAAGTCGTAACTGTGTGTGCGTGACTCTTTTAACTGATTTGCGATTACTGACTCAGGTTTTAATTCAATTTGTTGTGGTACTGTGGGGTGACTTATCGCCATCCTCTGACCCTAATTGGCGCGACAAGAAATTCAAGTCAATGTATCGTAATAAATACGATTTGCATGCAAAATAGGTTACAGCATCGCAACAACAACAACAACAGCCAATGAGAGCCCAGCCGGCTCACACATACACTCGCTCTCTCTCTCTCTCTTTCTGTCTTGCTCTCTCTGAGCGCAACTCTCTTGAGTTTGGGGAGAACGAAAGTGTGTCAAACGCCTGAATAATTTTGCGTGGCTTAAACCATTTATTTATTTTTTCGGTATTTAACATGCAAAAAAAGACGGAGATGAAGCAGTAGCAACTTGATTAGTAGAAGGCTGGAAGCAACTAAGAAATGAGATAATAGGTTGATCTGTTTTGAAAAGCAAACATCGTTAGCTTGTTAAACATAACTATCATTAATTATGGCAACACAAATTAAGACAGCGTGTCACTGGGACCCTAGCCACTTGCCAACAACCTTCAAAGTTTGATTCTTTTCTCTTGTTTTTAAAACAGTTATTTACTGAGTTTCATTTGGAGTGTATGCAGTGAAATTCACACACACACACACACACACACACACACACACACACACACACACACACACACACACACACACACACACACACACACACACACACACACACACACACACACACACACACACACACACACACACACACACACACACACACACACGGACACACACCTGGGCAAGCGTAAATTAATTGAATCATGAAATATGCTGCACGCCAAGCAACAACACTGAGCAACAGATCGAATTCGTAGAACTTGTTTTCTTTGCAATCATCTGCCGAGTGCCGCAGAGTGGCGCAGAGATGCCAGACGGCACAAAGAATGTAAACAAACGAGGCGCTTTAACGGTAAAATGGAAAATTATTATCGATCAATTAGCTCAACGTTGCAAAAAAAAAAAATATATATATATATATATAAAATATAAAATTTCTCATATACGTATATGCAAACATGCAATACCACGTGTCAGCAAAGTGTTAAAAATGGCTTTAATTTATGGTTAGCATTTATTTTTACTGACCAGCCTTTTTGCATTTAATGATTTGTTTGCTCTGGTTGCGCTGTGAAAGTGTTTGAAATGTTCTTGAACTAGATTTATGCTAATAACAGTGCAATTAAGAAAACAAACCTTCAAATATATGTTATTTTTCTATTTGACTTCAAGCTATAAACGACGAATACAACTTTTCAATGAAATTATCATACAAAAACATTTCAGCATTTATCTTGGAGATTAATTTCACTTTTCATAGACAAAAGGAAAACGATTTACAGTTTTGTTAGCTCTCTATCTCGCTTGATTTGGGCTACTACTTTTACTAATTATGACTATTCCAACGACAACAGCACAATAATAATCATCATCTGAGCTAAAGCGAGAGTGTCTGCTCTGTGTGTATTTAATTTGTTTTTGAATTCAATTCGTATGTAGCTGTTGTTTAATGATACTTCATTTTCATCATCATCTTGTTTTTATTAATTTAATGGGCTCTACGTGCACGACTCGGCGCTGTTAACAACATCTTTAAATCTATTCATCTCTTTCTACGCCATTCTGCGATGTCACGCAAGAAGTTTTCCGTTTTACGTGTTGGAAAATGAAAGTTGTATGTTGTTGTTGCTGCCAACATTATTTGTGTAATAAAGCGCAAGTGTGTTTGACCCTTGTGCAACATTGCACTTGCTGCTTGCTGCTAGATGTTGCTTATCGCAAATTGTGATAATGATGGTCAGGGTTACATGGGCGTTGCGTTGCGGCAAATAGAGTGCAACACTATGTGGCAGCTGAGCCATAACAAAACATTTCTATTAGTCACATTGTAATTGAATTGTTTAACAACAGCAATAATCGACTGTACTAAGTAACATATTAGGCATAGCTTGCTGCATGCACGCTCTAGTAGACGCTGCCTGCTGTGAATTGGACTGTGGCATGCTGCACCATATAACCGATTTGCACGCGAGCCAAAAGATAGTGCGCCTTGAATTACATAAAATTGCATTTGAAAGTCGCGACACACATACCTACTGCTACGTACTGTTGGGGGAAGAGACATGCAGAAGCTCGCATTACATTTCAATTCCCCAAACGGTTTTCATGTCATGCTGCTTAAATCGGCACAGCATCCGAGCAGTTCGAATTCGAGTTCGAATTCGAATCGAGCAGCTTGGCTGTGCTGGTGTAAAAATTGTAACAGTGACCCAAATAAAATGCGGCGACCGAAAAGACCGGTAATGTAACAGTGAATGTGCAAGTGCCTCAACGCTGACAGTCACTCCACCCATACACACACATACACACATATAAACAAGTATGTTTTCTACGCATGCAATTCTAATGGGAAATTGTAGTTGCTGTTGTTGTTGTTTTGCAAAAACCTGAATATAGCTGCCGACTACAACAGGTAGCGGTGATGCGTTTGTAATAATCGTGACACGACATCGTTGTCGATGCACTGAAACTTTAAAGCCTTCTTCAAAGCTTTTTTGACTAAATAAAAAGCAGGAAATTAGTTAGTTTCTTTTCTTGAAAACCTTCTTTATGCAGCATATTTCAAATAGAGCAAAATAACTAATGTTAAAAGTATTTGTTCCAGATACTTCTCAAACAATTACTAATAGTGTTAAAGCTTTTTCTCAGTCGCTCACGCACCCATCTCTACTCATTGCCTGGTGTTCTTCTTTTTATGAGTATGTGAATGCGTTTTGTTGTACCGCAATAAGAAGAAAGGTAATCACAGTGTCAACCACGAGTCGAGTGCGTTCAGCTCCGAACAGGTTGAGAAGCGACACCAAAAGCGGAGCCCCAAGCATTGGTCAAGAACCACACACATACAGAGTGTATGTATGTGAATAGTTATTATACGATATCATCTCGTTTGTCGCCTTTTGCGCCAGTTTTGTTTCGTTTCGTTTCGCTTCGTTTTGCTGTCTGCTCTGCTCTGCTTTATTGTTCGTGCAGTAAGTATGTAAATACATTATTCCGTTTTGTTTTTATTAACATTCTTATTATGATACATATTGTTATTGTTTTCCTCTTCTGTGTGGCACTATTTTTTTTTGATTTGTTTTTTTGCCAGGTCATTTGAATGATAAGAACTTTTTTTCCAAGTTTTTTTGACGGTATTATGTTATAAACGCATTTTCACCGTTTTCGAGAATGACTGGGTGTTTAAACTGCTTGGGAAACATTGCCGCTACGTTTAAGTCAATACGATTTTGGCAAATAAAACGACGTTCGTTGAACATCAAATCAAATATGCACGATGATCGCAAAACGTTCATATGCGAAAAGAAGAGTGTTCCGAGTGTTTCGAGTGTGTGTGAACTGTGGAGCAGTGAAAGTTGTCGGCCGCAATAAATGACATCATTTTGGCAAAAGCCTTGTTGCCAATCGATAAGCCAAACCATTGAGAATGCACAAAACACACAACGATTTTGAATGGATGCACGAGTAAGCGACATCTAAAAACGTTTGCTGATTTCGTGCAAAAACAACGGAAGTAACTGCCAACCACAATAACAACAACAACAAATAACAGCAGCAACAGAAAGAAGACAGTTTCCCAAACCAAAGACATCAGGCAATCGAACAAGTTAAGAGCATTTCACTTTCTCCGCCAAACATGTCAAACCAAAATTGACGTTTGCTATGTATTTCCTGTTAGACGCGCATCCATAACAAAGAGTGACACTTCAGCTATAGCTTTTGCTCCAGTGTTGGCAAGTCGATAACTTATAAGTGAATGAAGAAGCTAATAAAAGGAAACTACGGACAAGAGTGGAGTGAAGTCGCGCAATAATAGTAGTAGCACTTGAACAATGCTGATGAGCTTAAAAGATAAACTAAGTAGCATACAACAAACGAGTATATGAGCACACACACATTCGAACAGAAGCTATGCACTAATAGTTACACGCTTGACTCTCTCGAACGTAGGAAGTGCAGCTCAATTGCTTGTCATATGATATATGTATGTAGTTCAAACACGGGTTTTAATGTGTGTGTGTGTGTGTGTTTGTTTGTTTTTGGGTGAAATGCTCTTGCTGGCAACATGGCACTTGATGTTGATGATGTGTTACAGTTTTAATGCGATTGAGTTAAGTTTTTATGAGGTGGTAAATGGTTGTGGGAAAATTTGTACCTCCCCTGCCTCTGGAACAAAGTTACTGAAGAAAGTCAACAAAATGTCGCTTTCACATTAATTGCAAATGTAAATGAAATATGAAATAAAACACCGTTGCCTATACGCAATTTGCATAAATTGAAAACAACAAAAAAAAACAATCACAAAAACAAAGCTCGACACCACAAATCGAGAACGGTTAAGCAATTATACGGTAAGCCTAAAAGGCAAATAAAAGACATTATGAATTGCTTTTTAAACACAATAATTTGCCAAGAGAAAAGGTAAGGGGGGAGGGGGGTCTGGAAAAGGGTAGCAGTAAAAGACGTTTGCTTATGTGGAGCATTTGACCGGACAGCGGTAAAAACGTGATCTCGAAATTATATCGATGCCAAAGACACTGAAAATTGAACGAAGCCAGCTAGCAAGCCGCAGCAGCAGCTGACCAGCTCTGAATCGCTGTCTACAGTCTTTCAGTCATTCTTTAGTCTTGCAGTCTACAGCTTCGTTCCCCAGGCAAGCTAAAGTGGAGTGGAGTAGAGTTGAGTTGAGTTGAGCTGCAAATTACCGCAAATTCAACGTCAACTGCAGGCCGACAAGTGCATAGACGTTAACTGGCACACGCTGCGATCAGAACCAGTATATATATAAGAAGAGATTTGCTATTGTTGTTGTTGTTGTTGTAGCTACTGGCCAAGACATTTTCATTTCGTACACACGCAATCAGCTTTGGACAGCTTTGGTTGCGGGATTTTTCTTTTGTACAAATAAAAATTGAATAGAAATTGAAAATTTTCTTATGCCTGTGTACCTACTACAAGCAGCAAACAATCACACACACACACACACACACACATATATACCTATATATAGCTGTTTGTTAATGGTACATTGTGTGCATGATTGGCATTTGCTGTCTCCCTGACCTGACGCATCAAACTTGTCTGCAAAACGGAAGCACTGAGTTTTCTTTTCTTTTTTTTTTTGTTTCTTCTACCTTGAATAAACCTACAAAAGTGTTTGTTCACTGATTCAATGATTTGATCATATCTATATTTCTCTCTCTCTCTCTCTTACTCTCTCTCTCTCGTTCGGCTGCATAAACAAGTCTACAAGAGCTGGCAAATTGAAAAAAACAGCCGATGCATAATTCTCTGTTCTAGGGTTAGTGCTTTGTAGGGTTTAACAACCTGTGCATTTGCCTGAATCATTTTTATTTTGTTCTAATTGAACGGTAAACGCATATATGGTGAGTCTATCCAAGTGGCTTACAACTGATTTTTATAGGTCCATGCCCTGACTTGGGTGTGAAATTTCGCATATTAATATTTCGATTATGTTAATTTTGCTTGAGATTTCTTCTCTTTTCAGTAAAATTAGTTGTAAAAGTAAATATGTTTTGCCGTTCAAAACTAACACATATAAAAAAAAACTATTTATAGGTTTGCAGGCTTAAAATATTAATTCAACAATTTATTAAAAGATTCGTTTGTATTTTTGAAATTTTCAACATATTGAAATCTGTTTAAGCTTTACAACACCATTACGTTATTTAATGCTCCTGTTTAAGTTGTCTGAGTCTAATTCTTTTGTCTTTTTTAAATATTGAGCACACACACTTAAACTCAATAGTTGGTGTGCCAGTGCCTTCGATTCCAGCTAATAACCTGACACATTAGAAATTTGTTTCACTTTTTAAATCGGCAACAATTAACACCGAAAGCAGCTGCAGAAAACGTTCAAAACTGTCATAAGAAAGTGTGTGTGTCATATAAATATATCTGTCTAACACTTTGTGTTTGTGTGCGTGAGTGTGTGACAGCCAGATGAGACACATTTGTGCTCATCCTCAGCTCTTATTTGAAAAGGTAAAAATGGCAAATAGTGCGAGTGTGTAAGTGTGGCTGTGTGTGCTCGTTATGTAGCATAAAATGAACCAAATAAATGCCAAGTGCGTTGCGCGTCTTCATTTTTTTTTCTACTTGTGTGTATGGAAAGTCATTTTCTGTGCCAAAGTTTTTCATGTGGAAGCGTCGTTGTTGGTAGCCAAAGTTTGTTTATTGACACAAAGGCACAGTTTAAGTGTAAACGTGTGTGTGTGTTTGTGCGTTTTATTTATTTTCTGCGCTTTTTGGACATTGTGAATAGAGCTAAGACTAGGCTTTCACTCGCACAGTGGCATCAAAGTGTCAAGTGACACGCTTCGATACGATTGGTTACGATTCGAATTGTCTCAATGAGAACGAATGAAGCGACCGCAAAACATAAGCTTGCAATTTGCCAATTTGTTTTATACATTCAATTGTTTGACATACTAGTCTGTAATTCGTACGAGTGAGTATATTGACTTTCTTTGCACTTTGAAATTGTTTGTCACTTACCGCCATTCGTTTCAATTGATCTAAATCCACTTGTTGTCTGCACAAATAATGCGCCTATTATTATTAAAGTTGTTAAAGCGTTGGAAAGTAGTTGCCGTTTTCTTCTTTTTGTTGTTGTTCTTGTTGCAGCAATTGTTGCTGTTGGTGATGTTGGTGTTGTTATTGTTGTCGCGCTTAACGCTGACGCCGGCATAACCCACTTAAACATGTTTGCGGTTTTTGGACACACAGAGTACGGACTACAAACGACTCCGGCTAGACGGTCAGTCTGCCAGCGATATGTACGATTTTTTTCCTACTTCTGCTTAGACTTCGGTTTCGGGGTTAAAAGTGGACGACGTGTGGACGCGCAAAACTAAATGTTGGGATCTTGCCTCGTTGTTGCTAT
This sequence comes from Scaptomyza caliginosa, assembly GCA_035044725.1. Taxonomy (NCBI): domain Eukaryota; kingdom Metazoa; phylum Arthropoda; class Insecta; order Diptera; family Drosophilidae; genus Scaptomyza; species Scaptomyza caliginosa. The sequence continues at coordinate 1,041,789 of JAWNNR010000317.1, forward strand.
TGCTATTGTTGCTGGTGTTGTTGTGTAATTGCAAACCGCGATGCGCGCACGTTCGCACACAAATGTGCCGTTATTGGAAAGAAAAACAAAAGACTTAGGCAACGAACGCGTTTTATGCACGACTTTTAGCTTTTTTCTTATTTATGTATTTAATTATTTTCAATCAAGCGTACGAAAAACAAATAACGGTAACCGTACAATCACACACACACTAAATGATATTTTATTTTAGACATCACTGTTTATTCATTATATTGATGTATATTTATTGATTGGCGAATTGATTTAGAGTGTTGCGCACACTGGCCTCAAGTGTGTCTGTGTGTGTGTAAGTGTATGTGTGTATTGTGCTTCTTGACCAAGTCAAGCGCCATGCGTCCGGTCAACTGAACGATCCGCGTGTGTCTGATTGTCAGCGTTGCCCGTTTGCCAAGCGCTGGCCAACAAGAAGATAACGGACCTTTGCCACTTTTGTGTGTGGCACAACTTTCACTTTAGCGCGCCCGAAAGAGAGACAGAGCGACCGAGAGAGAGAGTCCAAACACAAAGAGAGCAAGACCAATCGAGAGAGAGAGAACACTCGTACGTGCGAGTATTTTGTTTTATATGACGCGCTTAAATGGTAAACATTTCTATTTCGGCTTCTACTTGGCAACTGATTCCTGTTTACGTTTTGTGCTTTCTCTCTTCGTTTGCCTGTGTGTGCATGTGTCTACTTTGCGCTCTTGACGTCCGCACGCGTGCGCGTTTCAAACTTAACTGAAACGGTTTACAGCGCTGGCTAGCGGTTATGAGCTATCACTTTAACAGCGCCACACACTGTTAAGCTGCTGCTGCTGCTGCTTCTTCTGCTGCTGCTGCTGTTAATGTCATAATTGCAATCTGCTGAATGTCACCAAACAGTAGCGTTAGATCTTTACTTTTTTTATTTGTTTAACGAGCCTAGCTTTCGCCTAGTGAACAATTTACGTGCTGCGATATCAGTCAGGTATCAAGCTTGCATATTAAGCAAGGTTATTGGCCCGCTTTAGATCCGTTTGTGGTTAATACTCGACGAAGTTTTCAATTAGTGCATTCCAAATTGCTAACCAGCACTTGGCAATAACTGTTATCTTTGTGTGTGTTGGCTCTAACCTGTCGTTTGGCATTTCCTTGACCCAAATTTCACTTGCGTCTTGAGTTTTGTCAACGTCTTTGGGCTTGCTGCAAGCGCGGCTGCAGTTGGGGCTGGGCAAAATAAAAAAACCAAACTAACAAAAAACAGTAAGACATTAGCATAGTCAAAGTCAAGTCGAGCTTAAGCCAGACCCGTTGGAGCGTTGGTCAAGCGTGGACTCGACTCGACGATCTTTGTGTAGAATTTCACTTTCGTTATTGTCGTCGCTTCGTTGTCTTTTGTGATTGTTTTCTTTTCGTGTTTGGCCTTTTTGCTTTTTGTTTTTTTTTTTGCTGGTTGTTTTTGGTTTTGCTTTTGTGGTCAGACGCATGGTCATTGAAATGGAAAACGTTGCGGTTTATGGTTTTGCCATTTGGTTATTTGGCTATGCCCGGCACGTGGGTGGCACATAGCCGTTTATCTCTTTTACTCTCAGAATCATACAAACAGTTTACCTTCACACCTCTCCCCCTTTCCCTCATTTGCCAGTTGATCAAGGTTTCTGTTCCTTGTATTACGAAACACGCAATTCATATTAATCTGATTTTAATTTAAAAGTAAACAAATTAATGAAAATCAAAGACAACCACTTTCACTCCAACAAAGCCAAGAAGGTGCCAAAATACAAAAAAAAGGTACACAAAACCAAGTCGCAATTTGGTCGAACACAAAAAATGATTAAGATGAGGCTGCATCTATTCTGCGCTTGTTTTAAGCTTTTGTTGTATCCGCTAGCTTTGAATTATATAATACCAAACGGATGGTTCGATGGTCCGAAAGGCTCCAGTTGAATGAAACAAATGGTATTCGATAAGCATTTGATTCAATGAATGCGCTATCATTATGATTAAATGCTAATAAAACATACAAATTTTTTTTTTTGGTTTTAATTAAGCTAATCCGAACCTTTCGTTATGAATGCGGTTTGTTAAACTCTAAACTCTAAAAATATGTTTACAATTCATAAAAATAATAGCTGTACATTTAATTTGGTTATAAACAAAATGTGTATATATCATTTGATTAGTTTGTATTAAGTTGAAATTGAATCAAATTTTTATTTGTACTAATTTAAAGAAAATCTTTCATCACTTTAAGGTTAACATTTTTTTGGTAATTTCTTTTGTTATGAAACTCTTAGCCCAAATACCTTTAGAAATAATCATTAATGAGAGGAAAATTTAATTTCCTATTGAATCAATTAACTGATAGATTGATTAACTTCAGTTTACATGGTCTAGTCAATCGATTAACTAACTTATATCATTACAAATATATTAAGCGGGATTTTTTCATGCTTTCTTTTGCCTTTAACCCTCATTCATTCTGGGGTCCAACATCAAACCATTTGTTTTAAAAATAGACAAAAGGTAAAATTCCGATGATTACCTCTTTATTTTGGCATCTTCTGTTCACATATCACTTGAGCTGCTCACCGATGATGATCCATCATCGCGATTAGATTTCATTTTTTCGACGTGTTTTCTGTTTACCGCTGCGCAAATATTTTGTGGATTAAGCAGCGGGAATCGATAATAACTTCAGCGTATTTGTAATTAGCGGCTGCCTGAGCGACAAGTGTGTGAAATTGAATTTCGCAGCCAGCATGTGAAAGGGGATGCCAAGAGAGGCGGTGTGGCAATGTCAAAAACTGAGTTTTGTGGGCGTTGAAACAATCAATTGTGTGTGGCCCCCCGAAAAAAGTGAAGTTTTTGTTAAACGCTGCCGAAAGTTTGTTGTTTTTCTTTTTTTTTGCAAGTATTTTTTGCTGTCAGGTGTAAATCATGGCGAGATATAAGATATAGGGGCTGCCCAGGGGCAAGTCAAAACACAATGTTAACATCCAGAGAACAACGCCTGCCGAAAAAAAAACAAAAAAAAAAAACAGTCTGTTGATTAGCTCTGTTGATTTTGTTGCCGCTCGATGAAAACGAAAGTTCAACAAGTTGAAATGTTTGCCAAAGTTTAAAGCTAATTAATCACGTTGAGAGTTTGCCGACGCCCTTGTGATTAATTGCCAACTAAATTGAGCTAACATATTTTGCTAACATGATCTGACAGGCAAATCATCATTATTAGGCTTTCAACCATACTTTCCATTTGATTCTCAAAATTGGCTTATAGCACAACAAAGGCAAAAGCGATTATTTCGACAAGGTATTTTTAATGGCATTCGATGGCAAGTGGGCAACATTTAACTTGGCTTTAAACTAACGTACTACAAAGTACACCTTGCAGTATGAACAAAAAACAATAATTTCACTTTTAACAAGTGGCAAGAGTGTTTATTTTAAACACAAACGGAAACTAAATCAACAACAGACAAGTAGCTTAAGGAATTTGAAGTTTCTTGAAGGTGTTTATACTCTTTGGTTGTGATCTCTTTAGTCTGCTAGATTTCAAAGTGTCCAGATTTAAATTCAGCAAATCGTCTAGTTTTATAATAATAATATATTGACAAGTTAATAATTTATTTGTTGGGTCTTTACGTTGTCATTTATTTTATTAAAAAAAATTGCTGATTGCTCAGTTTACAGCTTGTTGCAAACGTCATGTGAAAGTTATATTAACTTTGGCAAGGGCATAACAATAAAAGAAATTTTCAGCAACGGCGCATTAGAAATGAAAGTGAGCAGCAACAAGTACAAATACCACACACAAACACAGACACATACACTTACAATGATTGTTAACTAACTAATGTACGACACGTTAACAAAATGCAAACATAACGAGCTTTTGAATTGAGCAGCAGCAGAAGCCGCAGCAGAAGCACTCTCGGATGTTGGCTTTTAGAAAAAGCCGTAAACAACAAACCGCTGACGATTTTGTTAAGCACGTGTCAATGCCCCGGAAAGGGTACGGCTAAGACACCAATCAGCTTCGTTTCCCCGCCGTATGCGTGTATGATTTAATTTGGTTTTGCAGCACACTTAAATTTAATTACGCAAATGTTATTCAATAGGGCTAAAGAAATGGTCGAAACTTTTGCACCGCTTTTGCTGTTTGCCATTTGCCGTCGTTGTAATGTGTTGTCGTACCTTTAACTAATTGCACTATTATTTCATTTGTATTTGCCCAATTTTTTTTTCACTCTTGTATTTAATTTCATTTGCGCAACAACTTTCGTCTTCATTGCTTTTTACGGATACACATATGTATGTGTTGTTAGTTTGTGTATTTGCACTTTTTCCACCCAATTGCGCATATTTTGCACCTTTCACAGAATGTTTTTTTTTTCTCATTCAACTATGAACGTATACGTACTTCCGTCTTGGCCAGGGCGTTATTTCTTTTGCGCTTACAATGCAATCATCGTTTTTTTTTCATATTTGATGGCGCGTCTATTTAATTGGCGAAAATTAAAATTAAAAAAAGGGGAAAATATTTTCACAGACTCACCGAGAGTCGCTTTATGTAGACGTCTCAGCTATGGCAATTAATTAGAAAGCGAAACTTTATAAATAAAAATATATATTTACTTAACATAAAAACTCACAGAAAATGTACATTACTTATGTATTTACTACTACTACAAGTGTTTAATGTTTGACGAAAAACAATATTTTTTAATATAATAACATTGCGGATACATAAATAAATAAACAAATTTGTCTTCTAGACTTGCGTTTCTTTCATTCTGTAAACTTTTCGAAGCCCATTTAAGTAAATAAATATATGATAATTGTATAAAAACTAGGTTGGAATTTGTCTGAAAGAGCTTAAGACCAGTTTCACATAACAAAGAGATGAAAACGTTAACCAATGTTAGCAGTAACAATATGTTATTAATTTAAAGATTACATACTTGTTGTTTGGCTTTCTAAATCTGCTGTCATTTGGTAATGTTTCAACACTTCATCATCTTAACTTAAATTACAATTATGACGCCCATATAGTAACATTAGATACACCTGTACCTAAGCCCATCGAAGCGAATTCATTTGACCTGGCGGCGCTGAGAAAATGCGGGATGCATCTAAAGATCTATCTATCAAGATTTAAGGGCCAGGCAAACCAATAATGACCGGATGAGGCGTAATTTCCTATGGGCTGCATTTTCACATACATGCAACAAAACCAAAAAAAAATAACAAAAACAAAAATGATGCGATCAAATTAATGACCAGTTGCCCCGAAAGCGTTAAAGAAGCCGTTTTCCAGTTGGGCTCCTTTTTTGTTGTTGTTTTGCTGTTGTGTGCGATTGCATTTGATGATATTGACAGGCCCCTTTGTGTGGGGAAGGCTTTTCAGATAGAACAGCAGCAATTGAGACGGTGTCAAGCAAACACAGCAGCTTGTTGCTTGCAGCATGCGGCACTGTTTACCTTTCCAAGTACCTTTCAATTGGTTTTTTTTAATATTGTTTTTCTTCTTATAACTATTAAGGTTTGGAGAAAGAAAATGTAGTTGGTTTTTTTTATTTCGGACACTTGCAGTGGGGAACTTTCGTTTTTTGTTTGCTTCTCGAGTGGCTGGCACGCTGCTTCCTATAAATATTTTGGAGGCAGCAATAAAATACAAAACGAAACAAAAAAAATTACAAGAGCAACAGCATTTCCATTGTACAGATTGCGCCTGTCCAGAAGGTTGGGAAAGTTCAAAACGTCGCTTGAAGTTATTGTGCATGCGGGACGCATAACTGGAACTTGGTCATCTTTCAAATCTCCTACGTCTTCAACTTTCCGTCCCATTCCAACTGACATACTCGCCCACTCCGGCCTGGTTGTAATGGGGGGATGTCTTGTGACCGCCGTGAAGTGTGCAGCATTTAATGATTCTTTCTTTTGTACCGAGAGTGGATGCTTCAAGCTGCTTAATTGTGCAACTTTTCTATGAAAATTAAATGCAAGATTTGCCCGCAAGACATAAACTTTAAATTTTTCAGTTACTTCATCGCTTTCGTTTTTCATTGTGTGTACAAGCGCCGTTTTCTGTGGGAATTCAACTTGTTTGCCCTCTCGTTTTCTATGACAATATAGCCGATGACTAAAAGTGTATCTCATTTAGTCTTTATCTAGTTTGAAGTCTTTGTGATTAATTTAAATTACCAACTCTCAAATGCACATTTTAAATTAAATTATTTAAAATTATTCATTTATGCTTTTTTTAAATGAGCTAACTTGAAAATTTTGCATTGTTGCAAAACTGAGAATGAGACAGAGTTGTTGTTGGGCTAAAAGATGTATATTTTATTGTAATAAAAATGATTTATAATACAATGAGAAATGGGAGAGACTGTTACTATGATAGAAGGGGAGACAACAAAAGAGGAGTAAAGAAAGCGAAAGGGACTGCGATAACGCACGAAGTGAGAGAGAGCTTACAATATTGGACTAAGAGACTAATATATAATAAACAGTTCAAAGAAAAGGGATTGGTGCGGCTTTAGTAGGGTTCAAGGAGGGATAAAGGACCGGAAGAGAACGTGTTGGGTAGAGAAAATGATTGAGTTATAGCTAATAAAGAGAAAAAAAGAAAGCAGTTGTTTATGCTAATCAAAAGATCGGCTCAAAATGTGCAGATCTTTTTCGCAGTAAGCACTTAGCTCACATAAAGGTCTTAAATAGTAACTATAACTATAATGCTAAATATGGTTCAATATGCAAGCCGGGTGCGAAAACAACAATTTATAAACCAAAACTTATGCAAGGGAGTGGTATCAAAAATTTCACCGGCTTACATTTTACATAAATTGTCGACCTATCACAATCCATAAAAAGTGTTAACAATATCATTAATAGCCAAATTGGCGCGTTTTGGCCGATGACAAAAGTGAATCAGCAAGCCATTCAAATACATTTACACACCTAGTATATATTATAGTAGAGTAATAGCTATCAATAAATACAAAAATAAGCAATATAAACATAAACAGACAAAAAAATGTACAAATATGTTTTTTGAATGTTATATATCCTAATAAAAGAGAAGGCGCATTTTTCTGCAACATTTTCACTTTCGCCATAAATTATTATGAAGTTAGCTAGTTGGACAGTTAGCTAATCAACGATCATAGGATCATTGTACGCTAATAGATCTGGGCACGTTTCAACTTATGGCCAAATCGCATAATCTAAACACGCCCAAGCATTTACTAAATAGCGCTTATTAGCTGCACGATTGCAAAGCATTCAATCCTCTATCTACCCACGGCCAAATTGCATGTGAAAGTTCATACAACATTCGGTCTAAAGACGCTTGCAGCTGGTCAAGGAGCAACACTGTTGGTCGTGATTGTAGCCGTTGATAATCGGAACACATGAGTTAAAATCCCGCGTGACGTGATGCCTGTACAAATTATGATATGTTTGTACCGACTTGCACCGACAAGATCTTGTAAACTTCACTTGCCTTGCCATTGATTCAAGTGGCCAAAATTTGTGTGGCTCCCACACACCATTAACAAAACGCAGCTAGCGACTCTCTCCCTCTCTTTTTGTGTCGCGATCTTTGTTTCTCGCATTCTCTCTGTCTGTCATATGCAAATGACCGACAATGTCCGAAAGCGAAAGTTCCATGATTCCATGACCAACGAACTCATCGCAATGACGTCGACAACTGTAATTGCTGGGTGTATATAATCGTGCTGGCTAACAGGCACTTTGTCGAAGGGGCCCTTTAAATAACTTTCTGATGTGATGTTTAATCGGCATGTTTATTTCTAACATTAAACAAAGATAGCTGTTAGCTTACAAATTTTACTGGTTTGGTAAAGAAGATAACTAAAAATATAAAAATTATTTATGTCATTGAAGAACATTGAGAACTGTACTACATATTGAACCTTCCCGGACTAAACAGGACATCTCTCAAAATATAAAACATTCTGATATTATTTTCAGCTTTCTTTTAACGAAGCTCTTAGAATGGTAAAAAAAAGTGTTTTGGAAATAAACCCATGTTGTTTGCTGTTGGTGCTTTTATTACTGTTGCCTGACTTTTTGTATCGATCGTTTGCTGCATGCTTCGCATATGTAATAATAATTTTCGTTTTCTCACTTAAAATATGTAAAATCCATTTGGAAATTTTTCACTTGCTCAACTGGCAAAGAAAGTTTCGTGCGTACTTAAAGATATTGGGCAATGTTGTATTTTTATTTTAGTTTATTGTTTTAGCTATTTTTTTGTCTTATCCAGACGTTTATCATATGCGGCACCTGCCAAAAAATGTAAACAGTTGCCAAGCTTTGAGCATGCAGCTTGATTTCAAATGCTTTTCTGTATGAATAATGGTGAAGTGCAAATGAAATAGGTGGGTTTTATCTTATTTTCTTTAAAATATGAACAGAGCCGATGGTTTTCCAGCTTATATAGTTGCTTCAGCATTTAAATTAATATGTATTTGTTTATTCTTATTAACTTATTCTATCTAAATAAGTATACAAATATTAATGGCAAACGAACGATGGATGGCGCTAGTTTTTAATTTCATCCTAAAAGTATGCAATATTTTGTATAACTACGTTAACATTAAGGTGGGCAAACGATAAAGCTAATCGTTGCAGTCCCTATCTTACCTTCAGGTACTTAGGAATCGATAATTCCACTTCCAAACGTCGACGATCCAGAGTTTGACAGCTTGGTCAAAATTCTCGCGATAAACCCGTGCTTGCAAAGAGCTAAATAATATAATATATAATAATAAATAATTATAGAAATATGAATCTATTATTTGGTTATATTGAGGAGTTTTCAAACTTTCCCGGATATAATTTATGAAAAACAAATCTATGTAATTTTTCTATAAAATTTTCTTTTCTTTTTCAAAAAGTTTATGTTGTTTAAACAAAAAAAACTACAGTGTGCAATATTATTTTGTTTTAAACATTTTAATTGAATTAATTTGTTGTGCTTTTAAATAAATAATTACAATACGTGTATTAAATTAAATTACAATAGCTTCTTCGATGTATTCGTATAATAACTTCGTGCAAAAGAAGCGCCTAATCAAATGCCCTACATCGAGTAGAGCGATTTGTCCGAATGTCTATTAAATAAAGCTTAAGTCTAAATAAATGTTATGCAATAATTTAGAAAATTATGTACAGAGCAAATGTGTGTTGTGTGTTTTTGTGTGTCGGGGAAAATAAATTAGGAGTCAAATCTGTTAATACGTTACATCATCATCATTATAATTTGTATCATATGAACGGTGTTTGTAATTGTTTGTGTTTTGTTGATTATTATTTAAGCTAAGCATTTCTTTAAAATTAACATTATGACAATGGAATTTGTTGTGATTGTTGTTGTTGCTTTTGTTGTTTTACTTATGCTGTGTGCAGGTGGAGTACAAGGGAAAGGATGAGAACTAACTGAAATCGTTGCTTGGGTTATGCACAAAACTTCACAAAGTGTGCGAAACGATTGGCAATAACCGAAGCACGAGTTCAAGCTTGAATTCGGTTTCGATGTCGATTTCAAACGTTGTATCGATATCGATATCGATTCGGGTACTGTGGGGCATTCACTAAGGATTAGGAATAATACACAGGCGAAGACTACAATGCGACTAAAACTGTAGAATCTGATTGATCCAGTCTCTAAACTCGGAGATACGTGTATAAACTCCCGGCTGATTTGCCTCCGCACAGCCAATGCCCCAAGAGATGACACCGCCCAGCTGGAATCGCTTATCCGACTCACGCTGCAGCACCATGGGACCACCAGAATCACCTGCAATATATGCATGTTGCATGCAATTAGCACATCATATAACTCATGTGGCAAGTTCAATACGCACCTTCACACGAATCGTAGCCGCCCTTCTTCCATCCTGCGCAGATGAATATGTGCGGTATGTGTTCGATGTAGCCCGCTGAGCGGTACATCGACTCGCAAATGGTGTTGTTGATGACAGGCACAGCGACCTCCTGCAACACACTGGGCAACGGACCATCCTCATACAGACGACCCCAGCCGGTGACAAAGGCCGTTTGACCAATGAAGTTCTCATCGTTGTCGGGCACACAAACGGGTATAATGTTGGGTTGGAAGACCACAGGCTCGTAGAATCTAAATGAATAATAACATTTAGTATAAAAAAATGTATTTGCAATTATTTTTTCTGATATTTCTGAGGTAAACAGAAAAACCTAACTGTTTTGTGTGCATTGTTGTCTTTTAGCAATTTATATAAACTAAGTTAATTAAAGCAAATGTTTTCACTTCATCAACTTACCTAAGTAGCGCCAAATCGTATTCAAAGGTGCGCGGATCGAACTGTGGATGTGAGGCAACAATTTGCACACGTCGCTCCTGGAAGCCATACGGTTCCTCCTCCTCAGCCAGATCGTATTCACCCAGACGCAGGAGCAGATCCGAAGGCGGCACACTAAATAAAACAAGAACAAACGTAGTTGTCAGTTAGAGATGGGTTCTTATTTGGCACCCTTTCTATCATTCGTGCCACTTACTTGTCAACACAATGCGCTGCAGTGATTGCCCAGTTCTCGTTGAGAAGTGCCGCACCACACTTGTGCAGATAGGTGGAGGTGCGCCATTGACGAAGAGATATCTGCCAGGGCCAGCGGCCAAAGGCTGCATTTGCGCCGCCAACGATGCGTGGCTCGGGGAACATGCGCCGGCCGCAGACTGCAACGAAGGAGAAATAAAAGAGTTCAAAAGGGAGGCTGGCAATTTAATAGGCGAGCAGGTCACAATTAAAGTAATGGCCACAAAAGCCTTTTAAACATTTTAATCACTGCAACAGGCACTCAGTCATCCACGCAGTCATCACTGGCTAAATGTAATATGCTTTGGCCATGTCTTGGCTCATTTTTTGTGTTTTGGTCTTGGTCAGGCCTTGACTTTGGCCAACAGTCAACGGCCTACTTTATGGCGACTACAACAATGCAGACGTTGAGGCAAACGACTCGTTTCGTGCATCAAGATTATTGCAGTTGGCTCGCAAATCGGTCAACGGGGCCTCGGTTAGGCAGCAACAAACTCCTGACTCATTTTGCGTGCTGTTTATTGAGGGAAGGGGTACGGGCTGGAAAGTGGGTTGGGGTTGTAGATCGTATCCCCGACCATGCAAGCACGGATAAGCTACAAACAACGTGACCCAGGCGGCACAATGACCGCAACGCCAGTCATTATTGTAAATTATTGCTGTAAAAATTGCCTCGGACATGAGAGTTGCTGTTGTGTTTTTTTTGTTCGTTCTTTTTTTTGTGGTAGTAAAAGCCGCGCTTAGCTTTCTAGACAGCATGTCATGTTGCTGCTTCTACTGCTGCTGCTGCTGCTCCTGTGCAGCATCCCTGAGAGGCTGGCGAATCATTCTCGCTTCGTGCAGACGGTCACAGACAAACAGACAAAGTTCTTACTCAAGGCCAATGTTCAGCCTTCAAATTGAATTTAATGGCCACGCATCTTTGTCTTATGGCCAAAGTCTGGTGTATTAATAGATTTCTTCTTTTGTGCTGTGCGGCAAACTAGTTTCATTTTCTTTTCTTTATTTTTTGTTTTTTATTTTTACTACTTGTACTCTTTCAGTGTATATTAAAACTTTGTAAGGATACGTTAGCTATCTTAAGAGACATTTATATACAGTTGTAAATGCTTTGATAAAACTTCGCTTGAACTAAATATTTATTGCTAGTTTTACTGGAGAAAAAGAGTTCGGTTAGGTTACGACATTAAGAAAGACTGCAAAATAAAGTTGTCTTCGAAACTTTTTAACAATGCAATAAGCAAGAGCATGGAATATTCGTCAAGACTCTCACAGGCTATTATTATTCTGTTTTTGTTTTCTTTCGCTTTTCGCCTGCATCGCATCAATGAAGCAATGAAGAAGCGCATCACTGCAACGTTGCAACGTTAAACTCACCTTCCCTGTAATCGACGCCCTCCAAGCCAGTGGCAGGCGCTACAGTTGTATTCCCAGTTGCATCGATTGTTGTGTTCAACTCCTCGCCCCTGTAATCCGTTGTGGTGGTGTCAATGCCAATGTTGCCGTTTGCCTCGCTGCTTGATTCTGTATACGACGATGTCGAGGATACTAATTCCAAGCGTTCAGTTGTTGATGTTGCTGTTGTTGTTGTTGTTGTTGGTGCTTTAGTTGTTGTTTTTGTTGGTGGTGCATCTGTGGTTTTGCTTGTTACAGTTGTACGTTTGGTAGTTGTTGGTGCTGGTGTTGCTGTTGATGTTTGTGTTGGTCTCTTCGTCGTTGTTGTTGTACTTGTTGCTGTTGTAGATGTAGGCCTGCTGGTGGTTCTATGCGGCTTTGCATGGCTAGCGGTGGTTGCCATTGTTTCTCCATGCATTTGGCTCTGACCCGGCTTTGAATCGCTGCTGGTGCTGACGCTGGTGGCCACCGAGATAACCACCTTGTCTGTGGCGCTGGGCGTTGCTGCAATTAGAGTTCGATTCATGTTTAGCTCGAGTTGATTGTTATTGCTGTTGATGTTGTTGTTGTTCTACCACTTACCTGTCGTCTTGTTGTTGTACAACTCTGGAAACAAAGTGGGCAATGGCACCCAATCTGCCGACTGTCCCGGCTGCCAATCGCTCGAAATGGTCGCATTCGTGGTCGGCTCCGCTTCAACATCAGTCCAAGTGATTAGACCTGGTTTCTTGGTTGCTGTCGTTGCTGCTGCTGCTGCTGCTGTTGCTGGCGCTGTTGAGGGTGTTGCTGTTGGCTTTGTTTGCAATTTGGGTGCATTGGTGGTGAGCAGCGTTGCAGCGGTTGTCGGGGGTGCTGCTGTGGTGCTAGTTGTTGTCGTTGTAGTTTTTGTTGTATGCTTGCGTGTAGGCTTAGGTGTGCCGGTGTTGATAGATGCTGCTGTGGTGCCTATGCTGATGCTGTTAGTTGGCTTTTTGGGAGCTGTTGTTGTTGCAGCTGAGCTGCTGCTGCTGCTAGTGTTTGTTGTTGGTCTGCGCGTGACTTTTGTGTTGGTTGTTGTTGTCGTTGTGCTGCTGCTGCTGCTGCTGCTATTGTTGTTACTGTTGTTGGCATCCGCTAGAAGTGCTGGCACTTTAACAATTTCACCAGTTGGCTGTGGCTTTGGACGTGGCGCTAAAGTAGTTCGTTCGGGTAATTTGCTCGCTGTTGTCTTGTGGCTGTCTGTTACGGTGTTTGTTGTTGTGCTGGTGGTGCTGTTGGTGGGTCGGCGAGCGGGCTGTGTTGTTGCTGTGCTACTGCTGCTGCTGCTGCTGCTAGTAACAGTTGTTGTTGTGCTTGATACTGCTGGTTTTTTGGGTGGTGCTGGGCGTTTGCTTGAGTGCTGCTTGTGTGGTTTTGGTGTGGTGGTGCGCAGCGGTGGTGTTGGACGTGTCGTTGTGGTTGTTGTTGTCGCTGCAGTTGTTGTTGTAGTTGCAGCAGTTGTTGTTGTTGTCGTTGTAGTCCGGCTTGTTGTTTTTGAAGCTGCTGAGCTGCTGCTGCTGCTGCTCGTTGTTGGTCTGTGATGCCTTCTGGTGGTTGTTTCGAGCGTGGGTTCGGTGGCTGTTGGTGTGGTTGTTTCCACAATCTGGAAAGTGACAAATCTACTGGGCACTGTGGTGGTTTCAATGCGCTGCTCAATTGCAGGAGATGTGGTTAGCACTGGTCGGGTGGTGGTGGTTCGACGACGCGATGGTTTCACTATAGTTGTCAGCGTTGGTGCTGTGCTGGGTTTCGCTGTGGTGCGCACCACAAAATGTGAATTCTTGTGTGTAGTGTGCGAAACGGTGGGACGGCGCGTGGAGCTAGTCAAGTGGCTCGGTGCAATGGTGGTGGTGGTGCTGCTGCTGCTACTACTGCTGCTCGTGGTGCGTACAGGTTTAATGCTGCTCAAATAGCTTTGTGTGACATTTTTCAATAATTCACTTGCGGTGTTCTGCTGCTGTTGAAAGTTTTGGTTGTTCAGGGTGGTGCTGCTCTCAGTGGTGAGCTTGAAAAGCGCACTAGTGGGCAAAGTGGTTGATTCGTGGGAGAAATGCGAAATGGTGTTCTGATCGATGCTGTTGTCGTTTATCTCTGGAGCAAATAACGATGCCTCCTCCTAAGAAACGAAATTGGTTTTAATTTTAGAACTTTTCGATTAACTGCAGCTGTTAACTTACTTTTAGAGCACAGCACGAGCCAAAGTAGAATCGATCGATGCAGGTGCCTAAATGTGTGCCATTCTGCTTGATGCAATCGATGGCAAACATGCAGGTGCCAGATCGTCCCGATTTGCGCACTATGCACGGCAGGTGGCGTATATTGCGGCCGGATTGAACTGTAACAAAATAAGATGTAAAAGTAGTTAGAACAAACTCGAATGCCATGTAAAACATTGTCAAGATTATCTGCAATAAATTTCTTACACCTTGGGTCTTAGTTTTAACAACTCTACTTTAGAAAAATATTCATTTCAACATCCGTACGTGTAATTATCTTTCTTAGTGTCTGTCTAACAGTATGACAATTGCGAATTGCTCTTATTGCTATTCTGATGTTTCACACCATTTCCGTTTGCTGGGACGATTAACGCCTTCAGTTTGTACGCCAATTTGAGGCAAACATTCACCGTTAGGCAAACAGTTAACGCAAGTGAAAATGAAGTGGCAACAACAACACGCAGCAACAGTAGCCGCATAACAGGCCATAAAAGAACCGCCACAAAAGTTTGCCTAAGGGCGTTCGCTTCACAAGAACTCGATGAGGCAATACTGTCACAACAACAACAAGAACAGTAGCATTATTATTATTATTCTTTTGAATTGCTTCTTTAAGAATCGACAGCAAGTTTTGTAATAGAAACAAGCTGCGTTTGAGTTGTTCACTCTTTGAACTTATGTAATTGCAGACGACACTTAAACAAGAGGGAGAAAGAGGCAGCAAAAAAAAAATAAAAGACTTAAGCAACAAATTGGCGACAACAAGCGCCGCCTTTCTTTAAGCAGCGCCACTGCGTGTGTGTGTGTGTGTGTGAAACCTTTTGTGTTTGCACTTCTCTCGCACGGTCATAAATAAAACGGAACAGTGCCGAGACCAAGACTCTCGTTTAACGCCAAGTTACTACTGCGTATAAATTTCGCATGAGATTTACTCGTATTTCAATGTTAATTTGGCAGAAGCAGCATTGCAGGGGCTCTCGGCATGCGTGTGTGTGTGTGTGTGTGTGTGTTTTGCGTTTATTGAACTTTAACTGTAAACTTGGATATCAGCTGTATGAGTTTTATTGGTTATGCAATTAACACGAAATGCTGATATATTGTTGTAGCTGCTGCCAACAGGCAAAACAAATGACTTAAGACACGAACCTCTGGTCAAGAACCAAACAATACAAACCAAAATATATACAGAAGCAGCACCGAAAATTGAATAGCGTCCGCAAACACACACACACATAAATCTACTGGTATATGATTATATATATGTGTTATAAGACTTTGTCACGTTTCATTGGCGACGCTGGCAGCGCTGTCAACGTTGACGTTAGCTTTTTCTTTGCTTATTCTGTGCATCGATTGTCTCTCTTCGTCTTTCTTTCGCTCTGTGTGTGTTTGCATTTCGTTTTTGTGGCTTTTTGGGTCAGCAGCTTAGCATATGTTTCGCTAGCACACGCTCTGCCTACCAAGCAGCCAAAGTAGCCAACTGGCTAACACTGGCCAAGTCCAAGTAACGTCCAAGTGAGGCCCAGACCCGCATTGCAATGACGGAAATTCGTTTTTGGCATGCGAATGCGGTCATACTGTGTTCCCCATTCTATGTGAAATTGGGTCAGTTTGGCGACCCATGCGTAGGTGTGGTGACATTAGAGTGACCATTGCCTGGCTAGCTGAGAATGAGTTCATTTCATTGAGCTTGGGGCATTGTTTTTATTTATTTCCCTTTCACTTGGCGTCAATTTACTTTCCGCTTTCTGCTCCGCATCTCTACGTACAAAAATACGTTGGTTTTTTTTTTATTATTATTGTTGCTGTTGTTCGGCATTGGTCCAGTCAAGTCATAAAAATGAAATGCTTGCCACCTTAACGTTGTTGTTGTTGTCTGGCACACGCTTTCTTGCTGCTGCGCTGCTGGCTCATTTTTATGGCAACATTCTTTGATGGTTGACCTCAATTGCTTTTGCTCGCTGACGTTTGGCCGTTTGCCGGCTTTGCCCGTTTTTGGCTCAGTCAGTCTCTCTGTGTGTGTTCGTCTGTATGTTTGCTTTAAGCCAAGAAAGTTGTATATAGTTTTAGTTTTTTAAAAAACCTCCGGCAGAGCTGCCCCAAGATTTAAGCTTTGTTGTCGACAAATTGGCAGCTGTTGTTGCTGTTTGCCACTTAGCCACAAAAATACACACTTGGCTTATAGCATCGGCCCAGAGAGGAAGTGCTAATAGCATCTAAATTTGATTCTTAATGGCTATGACCCAATTAAACTGCTCAAACTTGTAACGCCTGTCGCCGGACATCATTAAATTTGATTACTTTCATTTGAGACGCTCCGTGAGAGCAGCGAGCGAGTAGCAAGAAGCAACAATATCAGCAGCATTCACAACTTTGACCATTTCCCAGAACAAGTTTGTGTCTTAAGTCATCTGTTTTATTTTTGGCAATTAATTTTCATAGCCTGCGTTACTTGTATGACTGCTACCGATTCTTGATTCGTTGCGAGCTGCAAAAAATACCATTATGACCATTAATAGCTTTAAATTATTCTGCTAGTTTTTGGCTATTTAGTTTAATGGAAATTCCTTATTTAATGCTGCTTTCTGTTTTAAATATGATTTAGTACGCGTAAGCTCTTAAGGCGTGAAATAAATTCTACCTAAATAATTTTAATATATCTTGGATTTCACGATAAGTTTCATAGCATCAACATCCTATAAATAAATATAATTTAAACTGTGATTAAACGTTTAAACAGTTAAATGATACTACTGTGCCGGCTAAGGGTTTTCCAACAACAACAGCTAGGGAACAATCATTTGGTTACTTTATAATTAATTTAAGAATTCTTAAACTAACAAAGACAAGAGATTAGGGATTTCTCACCACAGCTAAATAACTTAAACATCTGTTATTTTTTTCCCAAAATTCCTGTTAAAAGTTTGTTGAAATTTTTTTTTTAAATCTAGAACATGGCAGCTTCAGATTAAGGTCGAATTAAGTCATACAGTTTTTGTTCAGCCTTACTTTATTTAACAACAGTTGTATTAATTATCTAAAGTAGTCCCACACTTTATTTGCCAGTTCTCACATTCACAATAAGTAAAGTTTCTTCTTAGCTCTCTGTTGACTTTTCACAAATTGCATTCGCTTTTATTTAATTTTATTTAATTTTGATGTTATCATCTGGCGCGCCCCAAAAAGAGTTTTAATAGCCTACGTGAGAGAAAGTGCTGTAGTTCTGGGTAAAAAGACAAGCGCGTTAGCAACCTGACAAAGTGAAGCTGTTGCTGTGATGTCTTTATAAGTCTGCCTCTTTCTCTCTACCATGGAATGACTCTCAAGAAAAGCTGTCAAGTGGCCATCTGATCACTTTTGACAGCAAGCCATAATCTGGTTACTTACACTGTGCTAAGCTGGGATTATCCACAAAGACCGGACTGGCATTCGATGCAGGCAGCAGCAATAGCAACAAAGGCAGAAGACTGCTCAGCGCCAGGATAAAGATGTTGCGCATGTTTGTGCTGCTTCCGGTGTTGATTGTTGATGCGGGCGTGGACGCTCTGTTGTCTGCTCTACTTTTGCCTGCCGTAGCTGTGACAGTTTGTGTATCTGTAGCTGAGTATCTGTAACTCTGCTGTTGCAACGCGCCCATCTGCAAATGGAAAATAAACACAAAAATGTTTTTTATGAGTCATTGCGGCCAATGTGAAACGTTTTACGGGCCTTATACATATTCAAATTAAAACTAAACACGGAATTTCTACCACCAGCTCTGGGCACGGCAAAAATAACAACAAAAATTAACAACAACAACAACAGCAACAAAACATTCCGACAGCAAGTGCGTAGAAGCATTGGGTGACTCAAGCTCAAGTAGTAGGTGAAAGTCGTTCGTTTCGTTTCGACTTGCATATGCAAAAAAAATATGAAAAATAAACACCGAAAAATCACATGAAAATAAATAAAATAATAACAAAAATTTCAGACGCAAAGAAAGACTTTCTATGTCTCACAGCGAATGTCAGATACGCTTCAGAAGATACTAAATAATTATGACTAAGTTCTTACAGATAAAGTGAGCTGGGAAATAGTAACAGTTAAAAAGGTAATAACAAAGCCCAATTGTTAGAAAACAAAGCAATCACTAGAAGTTCACCGATTTTTAAATTCAATTTTTCGAAGAGTATAGAGGACAATCCCTTTTTAGTGTATGCATAAGGGAGAACTGGGCGTATGTGTAATTTGGCCAGCTGTTATCGGCCATGTTGTTAATGCTGCTGCTTTTGTCGTTGTTATCGAGTGTTTAGTCATGCCCAAAGCGCCCAATGGAAAGCAAAAGTGTGTGTGCGCCTGTATGTGTGTGTGTGTGTGAAGAAAGCGCACAGCAACAAATACAACAACAATAACAACAACACTAGTAGCTAGAGCAATAATGTGCTAATGGCAACGGCCCGGTATCCCATTAGAGCTGGAACTACGGGTTGTATAAGCGTTTATATAACTGTTTAAAGTGCAAACGAGTGGACAAAATATTCGTGTTGCAATTGCAACTGGTTCTCAGTGCACAGACACAGGGTTCAAGAGACGCCTAATAGATGACGAGGCTTGCTTGTGCTGTGTGAGTTGAGAAAGTTTCAGCCATGACAAATGTACAGATATGATGACATAAACTGTAACACAGTCAAAGAAAGCGCAACAAAAGAAATGGGCAGCGATGAGTCGACGGAATCTAACTGGAACTGGCAGTGGAACTTGAAATTGGTAGCCCAACCAACCTGCTGTTGATGATGATAACTTTGGCTCACACGCTGCCATTGGCGACAAGGCAACATAACACAATATTAGAAATTCATTGATCCGCCAGCATCAGCATTAGTAGTTGGCCGTGCTCTCTCCCTCTATTTCTATCATTCCCTATCTCATTCTGACACCCTCTCTATCTCTTAGTTTGCTCACACGCTCGTCACGATCTGCAGCGTTAAGCAATTTGCTGTCGCGCTGCGTTTGTTTAAAGCGTTTTCTTTGGCCAAAGCCTAACATTAACAACAACATCTGTTTGCTGCTGCTCGCGTTCTGAGGAGACGTTGCGTTGCGTAATACGGTCATTGACACCAAGCTAGAACCGTTGCCCGAGAGCTTAAGATTCATTTTAACCGCATACAGGTTGCGTGCGCAAAAACACGAAGAACAAATGGTACAGAATGCTATTAACTTAAATAAAAAATTACTAAATTGATATACCTGTTTAATGCTTTATATATTGTGCCCATCTTCAATATATCTTTTAACAATTAAGGCAAGGTAAATCTCTTTTAAATCACATTTACTTGTTCTATTTTTATAGTATCTTATACTCTATTGCAATTAAATGTAATTGAGGAGACCTCATAAACAAATAGACAGAAAAATAGAACGGAAACTATAAACTATATCCGCATCAACACAACACTAATTGCTTTTAATTAGGTGTCAGAATCGGCAGAAACTAATTGCAGCTTAGCATCCATATCTAAAAACTCACAGCATGAAATTACTGAGATTTTGATCAGCTTGAAGATATGAGTTATCATAGCAGAAATATCTCTCTCGCAGCATTGAGTGGCAGCTATTTGTGTATTTGGGTCACGTTCTTGGCTCTATAGCATATAAATATCAGATGCGTGTAATTGTATTCGCGTTCCATTTCGAGAAATGTGCAAATTAACATGAATTTGTGTGGCTACTGTCGATAAACCAGTCGAGTCGTGGCAGACACAGAGAGACAGACGGACACACGTGAGTCGCAGAATTCTCTTTAAAGTGGGTCACACACACGCACAGACACACACATACATCGACAGATGATTTGCATGATTTTGAGTTTTTGTATTAAGTTGCTGGTTAGGTTGTAGTTAAAGGCGTTGCCTGTCAAACAGTTAACAAACAAACCACAAAATCAAAAAAAAAAAAAATTAAAAAAGAATAAGAAAACAATTAAGTAATTTCCACTTGTATATATAAACATTTTATGTTTATTTTCATTCGACACATGTTAAAAGTGAAATTACAAGGGAACTTTTTTGTTGCTGTTGTTGTTGCTGTTGTGGTTGTGGTTGCTGATGTTGGGCTTTTATTAAAAAGTCATTTGTGTGCCTTAAATAAAAGCGAAAGTCACACAAATTATATTTCTCTTCTTCTCACTTGTTAGTGGTTGGTAATAAATATGAATACACATTTGTATCTTTTTATTTATTTTAAAGAAAAGTGAAATGCATGCATAAAGCATAATATTGTCATATCAAATTAGCCAATAAGGGGAAGTAAAAGAAGAAGACAGCAACAACAACAACAACGACGAAGAAGAGGCGGACCAACAAAAGAATTATGCCATTTGATAGTTGGTCGCGCACATAATCAAAAAACCAGAAGTGCGTCGACCACTTTTGCTTAGCTGCCTCAACTTGGCTTTCATTTCTGTGTTTGCTTGTTACCAAAAACGGCATTTGGAGAAATTTTAACGTGTCTTCCAAGCAATGTTTATGTATGCGTCCGTGTGTGTCTGTTGTCTACTGCCAGCTACGGGATGCGGGAGTTCATTAGTTCAGTTTAGCTCTAGAAAGCCACGCCACAAAACAAAAGACTTAGGGCACAAACTTGAGACGACAATGACAAAAATTTCTCAATTTACAATTGCCCAGAAGTCGTATGCAAATTATTATAATTAACATGACATTAAACGCTGCAACACTGGGAGGGCGTTCTCCCAGCAGCAGTAACAACAACAACAACAACAACAGCAGCATCCTCAGATTTAAGCTTTAGCTCCAATTGCAGCTTCAGCTTGAGAATTTTTAGCTCGAGCCTCTCGTCAATTGGCGAAAAACCAGAATAAGCAGAAATGCAAATAATGCTTAATGCCAAAGGCGCGCCGCAAATGGGGGGAGGGTCGCTCAGTGGCAGCAAGCAGCAGGCAGCAAGCAACGGAGGCAGCAGTCTCTGCATTTTAGACCAAAGTCAAAGCCAAGCGACAACAACAAGAACAACAAGAGCAACAGCTAGTGCAGACCAGTTCCGAAAAGAAGTCTTTTTTTCTGATCTTGTGTGTGTCTCGCTCGCTGCTGCTGCGGCAATTGAAACACTTGCCTCTTGTAGCTGCCGCATGTTGTTCTTGTTGCTTTTAACAGGAATTTCAATAAAAATTTTGCAGCACAAGGCAACTTTTGCTTTGGACTCGTTTGACTTTGGCCGTTGATCAAAATCAAGGCGCTTGAACTTGTTGTTGCCTGCCTCTGAATGCCTCTGATGTTGCTCTTGTTTTGCTGCTAGTTGCTATTGCTGCTGCTGCTGCTGCGGTTGCTGTTGCTGCGGTTTCTGTTGCTGCTGTTGCAGTTAGTTGCAGTTATGCGCAACTTTTGTACCTGTGTGTGTGCCTCTAATTGACTTGTACGTGGTAGAAAGTGCAGCGCAGCTACTTAAGCACACAAGCATACACGTACACACATATATACACACACGCACACAGAAAAGAAGCGGGTATCTGACGGATGCGTATCTTTAAGTATTATTCTTGTCGTTGCTGCTGTATCTTTTGCATTTACTTGCGTGTTTTTTGTTGTTTAGCTGCGTAGAACTCTTATTATTATTTTTTTTTTGTGTGTTTGTTCTTTTTCTTTATATATTTGTTTGGTGGGTAGAACAACTTTACTGGCAACTATTTTGGGGTCATTTCAATTAATTTGGTTGCCACACTGTTATTATAATATTGTTGTTGGAATTATGTTTCAGCTGTTTTAACTTCTTGCGGCTCTTTGACTGTTGGTTTCTGGCTTATATATCATTCCTTTTTTTTATGAGTTTCTTCACATTTGGCTTTTGTTTAACACTCACGCTGCTTTTGTATTATTCTCTTTCTCTCTCTATTTCTCTTTCTTTCTTGCTCTGCTTGGGTTTTGTTTAACTTTACTTCGATCGAAACAAATAAATAGATATTTGTACAAAGGACTGTAATTTGTTTACTTGCACACAGCGCGAAATATATTTAAGCCAATTTGAGGCCAATAACTTAAGTTCTTTTCGAAACACACAAACACTCGCACTCACTCACACAGACACACACGCGAAGACACGCAAGTCGAGACGTAACGATTCGAGCAAGTCGAAGAGGAGACCAAAGACCGCGATTGAGTGTTGCGCACGTCTGGAGAGAAGCGCGCATACAAAAGATCCACACGCCAGTTGAAGTCAGCCAAAGCCAAAGACAAAACTCCAACGCTGACGTTGACGTTGACGTCAGCGTCGCAGTCGGCGACTGTTGCTGTTACTGCTGCTGCTGCTGCTGCCGCTGAGATTTTGCGACTGAGCTGCTCGAGCAGCACTTCAAAAAGAACCACAAAGCAAAATTGGTAGTAGTAGCTACACACACAGACACACGCATCAGACTCATACACGCACTTAGAGAGGCACAACATGTGCGCATGCGTAGCCGGGCGACGTTAGCGTCAACGTGGACGTTGGCAGCGACGTTAGTTAGAGCTTCGCGCATAACGGTTTTCATTAAGGCCAGTTCACAAAATGGTGAGAACAACAAATGCTAGGCTGTTGTTATTGTTGTTGTTTTTGTTACTGTTGCTCTTGCTTATTCAAATGAATAGCAATACACACACACACACACACACACACACACACACTCTGGCACACTCTCTCACTTGTTGTTTGCAGCTCTTTGTTGTCACAAGCCACAGCTGATTGGCGGCATTTGTATGCTGACCGTGGAGCGGGATTAGGGGGAGACAGTACAGCTGAAGTTTGGGGCTAACAGCGCTTTCACATTAAAATAGCAAGAAGCAGCTACACCAACAACAACAAGAGCAGCAAGTAGTTGTTAACTTGGGTGTCTTTTGCTGGCTGGCTGGCTTTTTCTTTAATATTCTTTCTTATTTCTTTTTGTTTTTGTGAGTGTGTAGTGTGGTGCGGTGGTGCAAATGAGTGGCTCACAGCCTGTCGCCATTCTTTGTTCACTAGCTGACGCTGTATGCGCTTGTATTTGTGTGTGTGTGTGTGTGTGTGTATGTGTGTGTAGAATGTGTTTGTCGCAAGTTTGTTTGTATTATAATTTATGCACGTCTTCAGGTTAAGAAAGTCAAACTTTATTATTGCCGTTTTTTTTTTCTTTCGTTCTTTTAGTTAGTTTTTTTTGTTTCTTGCATGTGGGTCTGTGTGTGTTTAATACCTGTTTAGGCTACTGACTGATAAGAATTTCTGCAATTGTTATTTATGTGCCAATTATGTTTGACGTAAGCTGAGGAGTTTATTTCTTTAACACACTCATTTAGTTAAATATGTTAATGCACTCTTAAGCAGCTTAGGTTTTTATGTTTATTTCTAGGATTATTTATGTTTCGCTCACTTGCAATTAATGAATAAGCCAACATTCGCACTTAAACAATCAATCAACCAATTAATCAATTAGGCTTAGTGGCACATCATTTAGAAGAATATTTTTAAAAATGTCGCTCTGTGTTTCATTTTCTGTTTTCTTTTCTTGTTTTCTACTTTTTGTAAGTTAAGCAATCGACGCACACCAAACGCTTTGAACTTGAGAGACCTTGACACTGGCGCTGCTCCACAGCAACTGAGTCGAGGCCAAGTTAAAAGCAGGCAACAAGTTGTGGCCAGTTTGATTGGTTCTTTGGACATGAGAAGCAACAAAGGAGCGGAATTCATTTCGCTGTGTATGCCAAGATTTGGTTAAAGAGAACAAATTAATGAGTTTGAATGTATGTGTGTGAGTGTGAAGCAGAGTATAAAGAAGTTGCGACTGATAAGCCAGGCTGAGTCAAGTGCTTAATTAGCTAATCTTGATGTTGCGTTGATTATGTTATTTGATTTGATTCACTTGTTTATGTTGTTCGTATCAAAACACACATGCACATGTTGGTAATGCACAGGCCAAGTTTATGGTTTGTGGCAAGGCGCAACGGAAGTTGCATCATTAGAAATTCTGAGCATGCCTCATGTGCGACTATCAACTGTATACCTTTAATTGACTCAGTATGTCGCACTTGCGCTTCTGGGAAGATGTGTCCTCGCACTGTTTGCCTTCTTTGTGTAAGTGTTTTTATCTATTCTCCCTTCGGCTATTCATATTTATCTATTTTGCTTTTCGGTGGCATTTTGTTTGGCTTGTTTAAATATTTATTTTAAATCTGCCGCACAACCTGTAGAACGTGTGTAGAGGTGTTACGCTGCAGGGCTGCCTACTGGTTGCAAAGTGTGGCATGTCTTTCACAGCTTGATTTTCATGGCTGCCAAAAAGTATGCAATATCTAGTGAACACTTTTCTTATTTCTAACCACAAAAAATATTATATTATTTATGTTTTACGATTCATCGTTTTGGACAAGGAGTAGTTCTATTATTTTACATTTATGGGAAAATTTTTTTGAAAATTTATAATTTTTTTAATGATATTTAAGTGTGTCTTTAGTTTATTAATATGTTATTAGCTTACTCGGCCCACCCACCGACAGTGAAAAATTGGAGGTCCCTGTCACCATTTCGACATAAAATTTCAACTGCTATATTAATAAAAAAGAACAACAACTCGATGACAAGTGTAAAAAAATACATATTGGTGATCTTCTTAAAAAAGTTTAGAAGTTGCAACGTATTGTTCATGGAGTTATAAAAGCATGCTTTAAATCATTTCGCCTAAGTGAAATTCAGCCAACACATCAACCTTTATTTAAATAAAGCTGTAATTTTTGGTTTTTTTTTAATAAAATGGCTATGTTATGTATTTTGTTAAAAATATATGCTTGTATATTATTTTGATTTCATTTTATTTATTTCTAGCTAACATAAACATTATGTTTAAGTTTAAATTCAAATATTTCTATTTAAATTCATGTAATAAATATGATTAATAATAGTGCTTAAGAATAAAACTGAGCAGCATTAAAAGCAATGCTCCTCAAAGGTTCAAGAAAACAAATTCAAACGCAAATACAAATAAAATAAATAGAAAATTTCGAGACCTTAACTTAAACACTAGCAACCCCGAGTCGTAGAGGAATCACATGGCCAGGCAACCCTTAACGCAGTCGCACCACAGTTGCACGCCCAACAACAACTGTGCACTGCTTCTCGAGCGGTGACTGCAGCTCAGTTACAATTGATTAAGTGACAGCCGCGTGTGGCTTGAACTGAAATGTGTGTGTTCACGCATTGTTGTCATTGGCCATAACCTTGGTGATCCACGGCACAAAGTGCTGTATGTTTGTATAAACGCCAGGCAGATGCTCTCTGCCACATCCAATGCCCCACGACACCAGACCGATCAGCGTCTTGCGACCATCCATTGTGAGAGTAAGCGGCCCGCCGCTGTCGCCCTGGCATGAATCTCGACCGCCCTCCTTGTAGCCAGCACAGAGAAATACCTAAGGAGTAAAGGATAATAAGACGATATCAATTATAAACGAAGCTGAGCTATCATCTTTCCATTGTGTGTTTTAAGTTTACATATTTGATATATATAAAGTGTTTTCTAATTTGTCGTGAAATATTAACACAAATTAGAATTCCTCATGACATTTTAAGGTATAAAAAGAATAAATAATAACTATAACTTTCTTGACTTACATCAGGTAAACTTATTAAAACAAGAATAAAAAAGAAAATGCTAGAACTCACATCATGTATGGCCTCACGTCGTCCGGCAGCGCGGAACCAGCGCTGACAGCGGTCATTTGAAATGACCTCAACGTCCACCTCCTGCAGGACCGAGGGCACTGTGCTCTGACCATGCCGCGTGCGTCCCCATCCCGCTACCGTGGCCATTTTTCCAGTCAACTTTGTGGCTGGTGGCGGCAAACAGACAGGTATGATGTGCTGTTTGTAAACCACATTGCGATCAAGACGTATCAGTGCCACATCATTCTTAAAGTCAGCGGGATTGTAATGAGGATGTACCTCCTTGCGCTCAATGCCATACTCCTCGTGATTGAGACGCTCCTCCTGTGCACGTACATCCCACTCGCCCAGTCGGATCTTCATATTTGAATTGGTGGTGCTGTAAAATAAGAGAGAGTCAAATGGTTTGTGGATGAAGTCAAAATGAGAGCTACTTACGTTGCCACACAGTGAGCGGCGGTAACCACCCAGCGGTTGGAGATTAATGCACCACCACAGCTCAGTTTACGGGTGAGAAAACCACTTTTGATGAGCGCCACCTGCCAGGGATGTGAGCCAAAGCCAGTGGAATGACCACCCACAATGCGATTGGTGCGAGAATAAACCTCGCCACAGCCTAAGGAAATGTTGAAAGCAAAATTCGTAATTAGAGAGTGGCGATTATAAAACAGGATAGTTAATTAAAAGTGCTCGCAATAGCGGATAGTGCAAAACTAAACAAAATAAAAAATAGGGTGTTAGAGTGATGTTGTGGTTTTGTGTGGTGCATACTAAAATAAACTTGTAGTGGTGCTCAAAACACTAAGAGAGACAAACAATCAAGAGAAACAGAGAGAGTGAGTGAGAGAGTTATAGAGATTGGTACAGATGTATTTGGTTTTTAGTACCCGGTACAGGACGATAGCTGCCATCGTTATAGCCACCTCCAGATTCGTATTCATCCACCGCCTCGCCCGCATTCAGATCCAGCACATTGCCCACGGCAAAGGGCTGTGCTTGTGGTTCATGTGCTGCTGACGGATGTGGCGCACCAGCGCTATTAAGCGGTGCCTCGGCATCAAAGAAACTATCGAGATGATTGGTAATGCCCAAATGATTGGAGTCATGCTCCCAGCTGTTTAAACTCGAGCCAGTTGGCCGATGCACAGACGAGCTTGGAACGGAACTAGGCTTATACGGATTGCCAGTGTAAAGAGATGGACGCTTTGTGCTGTAATAGGCGTGGCTGGGATAAACAGGGCGTGATGCAGACGATGATGATGCCGCTGGCAGGCCATTGTTATTGCTGTTGCTGTTGCTGTTATGCTGCGTCTGATGATGATGTTGATGATGTGTAGGCTTGTTCACAGTTGGCGACAAGTCGGGATAAATGTCGTGCAAGTGTATTATGTCACCTGTGTGTGTAAGAATCATGATGATGTTGCAGTTTTTCCTCTATACACAGACCAGGTATTTAGCTTTATGTCTCTGAGTTGAGTTCAACTTTCGCCGCAATTCATTATATATGATTTTTTTTAAGTAGTGAAAGACTTGAACGCAAAGTAGTTATAATAATAATAAAAACACTATGCCCTGCACGACTTTATTATGTCACCAAATGAAACCAATGAAGTTGAAATTAAACTCACAACTAACTAAAACACACCCGACTGACCCAAAGTCCATGACAATAACAAAAGACAACAACAAACGTAGGAGTATGAGATAATTTTCGCACGTTATTCAAAAATGGGTAAGAAAAAAGAAAAGCCAAAAACAAAAGCAAAAGCAAACTGCAACAGAACGGCGCAAACTTCATTAACACTTTTTTGTTTTGGCCGAGTTTTGTCTTGGACTTGAACGTAAAAGCAAAATGTCGTAACTCTTGACGCTGTGATATTTCCCACAATTATTGTTTTGTGTTAAACAAATAAATAAATAAAACAACCTACAAGCAAAAGAAGTTGGCGAAGACGAAGGTGATGCAGGCTAGCAAACGTAAAATTTCACTTTTCAAATGCAAAAAAAAAAAACGTTCACCTTCGTTTATTTCCGCAAAAGTTTTTCGGGGCCTGTTTTCATTGTCGCGTTTCTGTGGCTTAGCCCAAAAATGTTACACTTGAGCGACACGCAGACAACAAAACAACATAATCCAAAAGACGAAAAACCTACCAAACAAAACGGTATAAAGCATTTTCCCTTAAAGAAAGTGAACAGCCCAAAACAGAACGCACTACTTTATGAGCTACAACAAAAATTATGCCATTAAAAAATACAAAAAAAGAGAGAAAAATACACACGAATGTATAAAAATGTATATAAAAATTGTGCTCATTTTTGGCTTTTTGTCGGCTGCTTAAAAAGTTTCCACTAAGAATTATTTATAACATGTTGTAATGTGTTGTTTTGGCTTTTAGTCTTGTTGCCGTTGTTGTTACTCGCTGTGTAAGCCTAGAAAATTAAACAGAGCACAACAAAATGGCAGCAAGCCGACTTGGAAGCACTACATCTGGCTGCGTGAGTGTGTTTGTGTGTGTGGCATAATATTTGTTGCTATTGCTTACAGCTTAGCTCATCGGCTTTGCGATATAACTAACAAATGCACTTGATGTTAATTGAATTTGATCAAAAGCATATTTCAGCAAAGAATGTAAAGTGCAGTAGTGCAATTTATAAAAAATGAATGGAGGTTTTTTAGACTATATGTAAGCAAAATATAAAAGGCAGAACAGTTGTAAAAATATATTGTTTAGGTACATTAATCACGCAACATAATTGTTGTCCAATGTGTGTTGATATGTTTTTAAATACAAATTTTTACATTCATATTCATATGTTTGTTAGTTAAAAGCTTATTACAAAAGGAACGAATATATTTTTTATGTTATTCAGTTAATTAGCTATCTCTGTATCCTTACTGTTACACTATTTAATTGAGATTTCCCACTCGTACAAGTAATATTCAGTATTGTTTCTTTTATCATAAATTATAAATGTCAAACTGCCAGACGAATCTTAAATTGATTAACCACATGTATCAACATTAAAATTTCAGTTGCTGCATCGTAACTTTGTTTACACTGCAGTTTATACCCTGAACGATTCATTTAATGGTCTACCATTGACACCTCCACTTCAGCGCCCACTGCTCGAATGGAGGAATGAAGGAATTTGGTAATGTCAGTGCAATGTATTAACTTTGCTCTGTGTTTGCTTCTGCCACAAATGCCCTGCAGCCTAATGTGTGTGTGTGTGAGCGTTTGTGTTTGTTCAGACAAGAGTCGAGCAATTTGTTGTCATTTTCGAAATGCGAACTAATTTATAGCGCTATTATACAGAGCATTGCATAAGTCAAAGCGCAGCAATTTGCAATTTGTGCTCGCCAAGACAACAACATACAAAAACAAATGGAACGAGTAAACTAAGCATGGCAAATTGTTGGGGGAATAAGAAAGCAGCTGATATGGGGTGGGGAAGGGGATTGTTAGAACTTAGTTACTGTTACTCACTTGTGTTGTTAATCGGTGCCGCATGTGGACTCTCCTCGGCATCCAAGTCTTTGTCCACACAGCATGACCAGATCATGCCGCCGGAGCATAGATCGAGCGGCTTGCCACCGCCTAAAACGCACGAGATGGACAGGCCGCACTCGAATTTGTGGCCACGGAAGCGGCACGATTGAGGTATCACTGTAATTGGAAGGGCATTAGTTCAGTTAACGCACAAACACACAAACAAGTTGTGGGATCAAAAAAGAAGTAGAGAAGTAAAAGTTATACATTAAATCAGAAATAAACTTTATATGGTTGATATTTTTATAGAATATAATAAAAAAAAAACATTTTATGCAGATATATAGATAAATCGCACTATCTTAAATGTAAAAGTTAAGAGCGAGTACTTCGTGATAGCATCTCCATGACACTGTTCTCGCCATAGTAGCCGGTTCCACTACGCCGCGACAAAGCATCCAAGATGAGCATATCATGCTCTTGCTGTGCACTGGGATAGCTACCAGCAGCTAAACTAAAGCTGGGCTGGGTAAGTGTACAGATGAGCAGTAGGCTTAGACGCAGTCTGAGCCAATTATCCTTTATAAAATGCATATATGTTCGTGGACGCGACATGGCTGACTCCTTGAAAGCAGCACAATAACAAAACGCGTACTTTCACTTTCGTGTTTAAACACTTGCTTCTTGTTATTGGTTATTGCGTTCACTTTCTTTTTGGTTAACCAGCAATCCTTTGCTGCTTATATATATGCGGTTATATTTCTATACTAAAGTATTATATATTTAATAAATTGTTGGGCAGGATTTCACTTTTTTTTTCATTGAAACACACAACGCTCGCTGACTTTCTTGCTCGAGCTACGCATGCGCAACGGCAGCTTTTTCACGGCACGCGGCGCACGAAAAGAAAATGGCTTGGCTCGCTTTAACAAACGTTATCTCTGGCTTATTTTTTGAGCGCGCGCGTCAAAATAAAGGCAACCGCACGTCGGGAAATTCAGCTCAGAACTAAGCCAATGTTTTGTGTTTGCGCTGCGTTAAAGCTGCCGAAGACATTTGCTACCATTTCTCGCCATTTCACTGAACCAACAAAAGCCCGAAGACGCCGTTGCTTGAGAGCGTGCGTTCAAAAAGAGAAAAAGAGCAGAGCAAGCCACCGTGTTGCTGAGCGTTCATTGCAACATGTTGCCAAGAGTCCAAGTGTCTGGCTTGGCTTTTGCTGTTTTTGGTCAAGGTTTCTGGTTGGCGCTGCTGCTGTTGCTGCGGACACAAATAATCTATAATCTTTATCATATATAGCATGTTGTGTTGTTTAACACTTTCGAATGTCGGTGGTGGCAGCAGCAGTTGCACTTGCAGCAGCAATTGTCGCTTAATTGCAGTTGATTTTCCTGCTCTTGTGTAGTTTTTACGTATCTCTTGGCGCCACAGCACAACACAGAAGAAAAAAAGACTTTTGCTTTTTCTATATTACATGGCGGGTGCCAATGAACTTGTGCTGCAAATTGTGAACTTAATTTTATTTTTTTTGTGTGGCTGATGTTGTTATTGTTGTGTTGATCTGCGTATTTATTGGTAGTTATTGTAGTATGCAGATATCTGGCATTTTATTGTATGTGCTTAAGATTTGGCTAATTGTTTTAATGGAGCTTAATGCGCTTTCGTTGGGGCGCAAAATGGGCCATATGTTAATGTCGGCTCTGCGTGAAAATAATTACCGCTGAAATTTCAGTTTTAACTTTAATGTTTAACTCTGGACCTGCGTTTCTCGAGGCTAATTGGTTTTCGTGTTTCTTTAGTGGATCGCTGTTGTTGTTTATTTTGGAAAGTCCAATTAAAGTTGTCAGCGCTCTTACATGATGAATTAACAGTAACTCTCTGCTCTGGGTCGTACCGAGAACTTGAAAGTATGTATTCAAACCTTTCTTACGTACTCATAAACAAGTGTGGTTTACTTTCGCTGGCATAATTCGCATTTGGTGTCGTTAAGAAATCGTATTATGAATCATGTGAACTTGACATCGAATCGATGGCTTAGCTTCAAGGTTAGCTAATATGCAAATTATGTAATGGAAACAAATGTTGTCCATGTTTGCTGAATCACTGAAACAATTGGGCAAACTAACTTGACTGGTAAAACATAAGCAATACTTTTCTAAACAACTTAGCATAAAAAAACTTGAATTTAAGATATTTTAAAATTATTGTTATTTATATAAATATATTCAATTATTTGGCATGGTGGAAATGAGTAGTTTCAATTGCTTGCATATTGAACACACGTGAAGACTACGTATTGTTGCACAATAAAACAATTTTGGTAACATTAATCGAAAAAAACGAAAGACTTAGGCAACAAACTTCCATACTTACAGTCAAGCTCATCAAAGAACTTTGCTTGCTTCGGCAAATCCTTGTCAATGGCCTGCTTCAGATCCGGCGTGACCGCCGCATTGTACACGGAGTTATAGCTGTTGCTGCTGCTACTGCTGCTGCTGCTGCTGCTGCTGCTACGGGCAGCTTGGAGACACAGGCTTAAGCCTAGCAGCAGAGACAGTGACAGCGACGTTGGCAGCGGCAGCAGCCATGCAACTGCGCGCATTTTGCAATACTTTCGGTTTTGTTGTTACTGTTGTTGTTGTTGTTGTTGATGTTGTTGCCTTGCTGTTTTGTTTGTCTGTTGTATTTTGTGCAATTGTGTGTTTCACTTAATTCACGTAGCGGCGCGAGTTTTTGATTGAATAACCGCTCGTTTGCATAGCAGGCGCACAGTTCAAGATTGAATTAAATAAATTTCGCGTGCCAAAACAGCAATTTGCTTAATATTTGGCAATAACTCCACTTGCATATTTTAATACGGCCATTTTAATATTTAAACATTATATTTTTAAGTACTGCAAATACCGCCGCGTCACGCACTTTTTCTTTTATTTAGCTGTTACACGTTGTGGTTGAAGTTTGTATTTATTTTGTTTTTGTTTTATTTTTCGTTCAGGTCGAAACTGTTTTTTTCAGCGCTTTTTTGCGCTGAGATGCGGCGGGATTGGCGTTTGCGAACAGTTTGCGGTAACGTCAAAACACTTAATAAACAGTTGGCTGACAAATTCAAAATCAAAAAGGCCATCAACACGCTCACCAACACACACACACACACACACACACTTGTATACACGCACAGAAGAGACATCGCCGCAACGTTGACTATTGAGTAATATGCGTCAAAGAGTGTGAAACTAAAGCTCTCAGTAAATGGTTGTGTGTGTTTGGAGAGTCACACTCGCATCGAAATCGAAAGTGAAAAGAAAAAGACAAGGCAAGACGTGGCCTCAGAGTATAGACAACAGCAACAACAACAAACACTTTTTGTCGCTCACTTGAAAATTGCATATCATATATCGGTTGCTGTTGTTGTAAATGTTGGCGGTGGTGATGGCGGTGGCGGTGGTGACATGACTAATGTCAAATTTAGAGCTGTTCGTTGAGTGAGAAAATGGAAAAGAGGAAGTTAAATTGTTATACTCACACCAAAAATTGTTGTTGTTCATGTATGTGTGGGCTGCCAATAGTGAATTTCAGCAAGTTAAAATCGTAAAAATCAACAATTGTACAAATTGCAACAGGAAAAACCAGGCAAGCAAACTGCGGGCTGGCAATCAGGCAACCAAGCGAAAGCCAAACGCACACAACATCTTATTTCAAGTTTATCTCAAGCGTGAAAAACTACAACAAAGTGACTGCTGCCGACTGCTGTTGCTGCTGCTTGGAAAATTGAAAAGCCATAAAAACTGAACAAAGCCTAAATAATTGATGGCTAAGCTTTTGGGCTTTGTTGTGGGTTCATGGAAAACTATTGGCTGATTACTGTCCATCAAATTGATGACACACTTGGAAATGGCAATTAAAACTTGTATACAAAGAAACAATCGAAAAGCCAAACATAAAAATAAAGTAATGAACGATTATTGGCTACCCTGTAGTTATCAAGTATAAAAGTTAATGATGATAAGTCTAATCGGTTTTAATAAACAGCTAATTTCAATATACTTTAATCGCAGTTTTACATGTATATTGAATGCACTAAGTTAACTTCAAAATTATATATTGCCATATCATACATATTTTATTGTTTCAAATACTGGCTTTTAACTTTTTTACACACTCCCAAATTCCTAGGTATACCTTGTGACACCAAATGTATGTGTGCAGGGTATTTGTAACAAACGTAACAAAATTTAAGTACACGCATTGGGCAATTGGCAGAAGACACTCAAGTTAAGTCGAGTCGAACTAAGTCAGTGACATGGCCCAGTCTTAATGTGTTTAATGTACAAATTATGATTATTGTGTTTGCAGTTTGTTATTGCCGCTCGCTGCTGATGTTGTTTGTTTATTGTTGCTGCTCTAAAGTTGAAAGCGGTTGATTGTGCCATTTATGGCAGCAGCACCACCGCCACCGCCACCACCAACACGACAGCCACTAAATGGGAAATGGGCCAGCACAGCAGCAGCGAATGGAATGAATGCCAAATGTTGGCTTGCCAAATGACATAACAAAGCAAAATTTGTTGTACGTGTTGTAAAGTGCGTAATTCAATTGAAAATTCCAAATGCACAGTTGCAGCCATCGTTCAAGGTCGTTCGTTGTGCCACACCTAGCCATATAGAAGACAACTAGACCCACTTACAAAAGCTACATAATAAGGTTTAATAAATCTATTATAATTCGTTTAATTATTGTTTGTTTTTGTTGTAAGTATTGTTTTTATTGTCATTGCACATGGCCATTGCTTAATGCTACACGGCATAAACTAATGAGATTGCTTGCCACATCCCCAGGGAGCAGCCTGTCAGCTTGCTTCATCTGCTGTCGACTCTCGTAGCTACATCTCGTTGTGAGCCACCACATCTTCCACCCAGCGCAAACTCTTTTGCAAATTGTGGTAGATGCCCGGTTGGTGGTCAACGCCACAGCCAAAGCCAGCGCTTGTTATGCCCACGAGCACAAAGCGACCTCGTTCCTTGATGACCAACGGACCACCAGAGTCACCTGTAAGAAAAAATGGTGAAATTTCCATAGGAATTTTATAAACATCTTTTTTGTTTAGAAACGAGCTTTTAAGAAATCAAGTAAATTTCCTTTAATTCTATCTAAATTTTGTTATTATTATCCAATAACTAAAAATGTAAACCAAGAAATTCTTTTAGAAGATTACGTAAGTTTAATTTCCAACAAATGATTAAAAGCTTAAGATCAGCTTAATTCAGCATATCAAACACCAATGAAGAAGACATAATACATAGCACTGTTAACATGATAACAGAGCGTTTTAAATGTACAGCCTAAGAGTATGCAATATAAAATTGTTCTCCTTACCTAAGCATGCATCCATATGCCCATCTGAATGGCCGGCACAGAACATTTCCGACTTGATTTCCACATTGATCTGTTTGCTCTCATGCCAGCGAATGCAATCCAAGGTAGCTAAAAATCAAAACAAATAGAAAGAGCGCAAGGCAGAGAGTGGGTGCCTCTCGGTGAGTTGTTGGCTGGCTGCCATTAAAAGCTCATCGTACTCACAGATGATTGGCACGCTGGCCACCTGCAGCATATTGGTGCCCGCATGACCCATATGCGCCTCCGTCTTGCCCCAACCGGCGATGAGTCCCTTGCGTCCCACCAATCGTATGGGATACTGGGGCAGGCAAATGGGCAAAATGTGCTCACTGAATGCAGTCGGTCGGGCTAACTTCAGCAGCGCTAAATCGTAGCGGTCCGGCTGTGTGATGCGAAAGTTGAAGCGCGGATGTATTATCTTTTGCAGCACGTTGTGCTTCTCCACGGGCAGTGGCTCGTGTATGTGGCCCAGATTCTGTGTATCCAGCTCGCCCAGATACACAGTTATATCGGGCAGCTGAGCCTGCTGAATGCAATGTGCCGCCGTTGCCACCATATTGGATGAGATCAGCACGCCGCCGCACTGATACTCTGCAATGCGTATGTGCGCCAGCCATGGATACTCTGCAAATTGGGCAGGTCTGCCGCCAATGATGCGCTTCTGCAGCGTATTCTGCATGTTGCGTGGCATGCCACATTGCGGCTGGAAGCAGTGTACAAGAGGAGATTAGTCAATGTGCTGCAGCAGCATTATTACTGACGCCATTGAGACCACAAACTTAGCATACAAACGCTACACATAATGAAAATGCATAGAACTGTGGAAAACTATTTTTTTTTTTGTACTATATGTACATAGATTTCAATTGTGCTTTTGTTTAACATTGCTCACACGCTGTGAACTTGATGAGTTTTGAAATTAACTCTTGAAATATACACACTTATATTATGCTTTTCAGGATAATTACTTTGTGTTCTTTAAATTACTAACAATGATGAAACAATTCTTACACAATCTTTAATTATAAGCTGTTATGGAAGAAGACAACTCTCTTTTGCTATACCATGCCTTAAAATAATACAAAATATTTGTATTATAAAGCGTCTAAAAGCAAAGATTAAAAGTATTTACTTAGATCTAAGATATTTCTAATGGACGCGGAGAATTAGCCATAAATATAAGACACAAAAGTAAGTAATTGCTCAATTGTGGCTAAAACACAAACCTCTTACCTTGAGATTGAGTAGCTCGTTATCATCGCGTCGCCGCAACATAATGCGTTTGGGCAAATTACTCAAACCCATCCTAAGTTTGCTATAGTCCACTAGATTCTCCAGTGGCGATTGATGTGGATGCTGCAAATGCTGTGAATGTGGTTCTGCCACGCAACAGCTGAACAGCCACTTATTGCTGCCACAGCCCATGGCATGCTTGCCACCTTGCAGCCAGCAGGAAAAGCTCAGCTTGCAGGGCCAGACCCCACTTTGATGCACACATTCAGCGGGCACGCCCAGCAGTGTATTCAGAATGCCTAATTGAGGTAGGTTGAAGATGGAGGATGAGTTCCATTAGCTAAGTTTGGGACTAAGGCGGGGTAACTTACTGGCCTGCAGCGGTGCTAATTGGCAGAGTAACAGGCACAGACTTAATAGCAGCAAAAATTCACTCCACTGGCGGCGCATTTTGAGTCACAGTTAACACAATACACACACAGTTCACGTTCACAGTCTGTCACTGTTTATGATTTGTGGGCGTTTAACACAATTCGCTGACAGCTAAATTTGTGTATTTTTGTTTGTTTCGTTGTGTTGTTGTTGTTGTTGTTGCTGCTGCTGCTGCTGTTGCTGTTAATGAAAGCATGACAATTTCTTCTTATTCACTTTTATGTCTGTTGTTATTTGTTAGTGTTGTTGTTGTTGTTGCTGTTGTTGTTGGTATCTTCTGCTTTACCATTTCGAGCTGATATTTCTACTTAGATTTCTTATTATTGCTGCTCCACTTTTACTACTCTAGCTAGTGTTGGTGTTTTGGTTGTTGTTGTTACTCTTATGGGCGACACTTCTAACTGTCGGCTTGGCTTCTAAGCTGTGT
The DNA here is from genome assembly GCA_035044725.1 of Scaptomyza caliginosa. Lineage (NCBI taxonomy): Eukaryota > Metazoa > Arthropoda > Insecta > Diptera > Drosophilidae > Scaptomyza > Scaptomyza caliginosa. The sequence goes on from JAWNNR010000317.1 coordinate 1,078,661, forward strand.
TTGTGTCCTTGATATGCTTTGCAGTTAGCAGCAACAAGTTCTTTAGCTCTAAATGGGTTAATAGACTACTTCTTTATATAATAACTGTGCCAATGCAATAGCAGCAGCTGGCACAATTTTCAATTGGCAGACACACGCAGCTTACAAAGTTTCACACATGCTTTTATATATTAGTTTTCTTCATCACGGCTGCCAATTGTGGCATGTCTTCACTAAAAAGCAGTAAGAGCAACGACAACCGCACGCATCGCTGGCCAGAATCAAACTGGGTGCCAACTGAAGTTTTCAGCTACTTCTTCTTTAGCTTGAGTCTCAGTCTCAATACAAACTTCAGCTGTGAACTTCTTCTCACTAACAGGTTGGGCATCTTGAGCACACAAATCTTCATCTTAGGTGCTTGGGTTCTCACTACCAGCGTCTTGTCTTGGTATCGTCTGGCTAATTATTACGAAACGCAGGAAATGTATGCGCCAGCTGGAGTTATAATTATTTTATGAGACATAATTGCAAAGAGTAAACAACAACAGCAGCAGCAGAAGCAGCAACCACATGCGACAAGTTCTGCATGCATATTTCAATTCTTAATCTATGAAAAGAATTTTGTTTTATCTTTTTGTGGGTTAACTGCGTGCCAGAAGGGACAAATGCTATTCTTTTATGTCACTTTCTAAATACAAAAAAGCAGAGTTCTTATTAATGATACTTTCTGCTCTGCTCTGCTGTGATCGGTTGGTTGTTCGGTCGGTCGGTCGGCCATTAGCATATCAAAAAAATGCTGCTGGAATATATTTCAACTTGCCATCGCAGCAGGCGTTTCGCTTAGTTGTCATTTGTTTGTTGGCAAACGAAAACAAAATCTATATATATATATATAGTTCTACACAGATACCAAGAACACGAAACACAACAGCACACAAAGTATAGCATAAGAATAGGAATAAGGCCTACAAACACTTTTCTTTTTCTTACATTTATAAGAATAATCTATAACCTATTCGAAATTAAAACAGTTAAGAGCTGAAGTTAAATATGACTTGCAACCCAGCAGCAAAGGCTGCCACCCAGGGCATGGCTGCCGTACATGCCAGCAGCATTGCGTATGTGCAGTGCCAGCACATCAAGTATAATGCCATTATTATTGGCTGGATGGGCGTTATCATTTCGGGCGTAATGACCTTTAGCTCCATGATGATCATAAATCTGCAAACTGATGTTGAAATTCTGATGAAACAAGTGCTGCTACACCAGGCCACAGATAAGGAAGTGCAGCTTCTTATTAATCGTAAGTATTATTTGGCAAGTTTAAAACCGCCTATTTTTTTAAACTTTATTCTAATTATCTTAGTGCTTGCTGCATTTAGCACAGTCGCCTATGGCATGTCCTTGATTAACCTGGGCGTCAGTCTATTGCTGTTAATTGGTGTAGCTCGGGTAAGTGATTATTTTTTAAAACATTAGTAGCTTACATGCCATTAAAACTATAAAGCTTCTGTTCATACTTGATTAAACTATCTAACTGAAAATGCTTTTGAATACAAAAACAGGATTCAAGCAGATTAATGTATCCCTGGCTGATATACCATGGCGTTGTCTTTGGATTTGGTCTGTATTTGGGCATATTCTATGCCATGGCTGGTCTCTTCATAGATCTCTCCAGTTTCATGATGTGTTTACTAGTCTTCGCCCTTGTGCTAGGTAAGCTCTCTATGCTCTCTCTAACAAATCAAGTAATCCCCTCTTACATATGCACCTTTTTAGTGATCTATTATAAAATTTATCATGAGGTATTTACCCTATTTCGTGTTATGCAAGAGAAGAATTTGCGCATGAAACAGTTATGTCAGGATACGGAGCATGCGTATGCTTCCGGAATTCCAATTTCATCCTTATATTATCCGAGTTTTCCTTTCAAGCAGTAATAGCAAAGAATATAGCAAAAGGCAGTTTAAACATTTACATAATTTATTTACACACAATTAGTTCATAAATAGTTTAAAATTACGTAACAGCGCATATGACTAAGTAAATTAATTAATAATTAATTTAAAGTACAATTTGAAAAAAATCGCTTAGCTTGCTGATATCCAAAAAAAGATATCGCATAGCTACTAAATTCTAATATACGCAGTTTTCCACTTCATCATTCATCATTAAAATATATTAGAAAATTTGTTGTTGTTGTTAAGCGCTGCGCGAAAGTTGTTGAAAATTATTAAAAGTATGCATAAATAAAGTAAAAGAACGCGAGAGTCGATAGAAGCCGAAGCTAAGAAACTAAACTATGTACAAAATGTCACCGTCCCACTGTGTGGGGCAAGTTGCAAGCTGGAGTTGAAGCGTTGGGCTCAGAAATAAATAAGATACAATTAGCATAGCTTAAATATTGGCTGTCAGGCCAACCACATAGGATATCCAGTCCACCGTATACGCCAGGCGATGATAAATGCCCTGAATAGATGCAAATGCAAAATATAGTAATATGGAATCGAAGCTGTATATTCGAGGTTAGAACTTACCGGCTGTCCACGCGAAGCGCAGGAGTAGCCCGCCGAGACAACACCTGAAGAAAAGTATATTTGGTTAATCCTTTCACTTTCAAAGACAACTCACAAACTTACCTATTAAATACCAGCGACCATTCTTCTCATGCATCAACGGACCACCCGAGTCACCCTGGCATGAATCCTTGCCACCATTGCGATAGCCAGCGCAGAGCATCTCCTGATAGATGACCACATTGATGCCATTCTGTCGATGCCAGCGTTCGCATATGCGATTCTCAATCACTGGCACATCAACAGCTTGCAGTGTCTTGGGTCGCAATCGAGAGCCGGGATTTAATGCGCCCCAACCAGCAGCCCAGCCGTACTTGCCCAGAAAGTCTTCGTTCTTCTCTGGCAAACAAATGGGCGCTAAAATAAAAGTTTCAAAATATCAATCAATTAGTTCCCATAAAGTGAAATACCATTAACTATGATCTGTATTATTTGTGCAACTTTTAATACGTAATTTTGTACTCTACGCATGTCAAAATCAAATCATATTCCATTTTATAAATTATTTGTTATCATGTTATTGCAACTGCAACCTTACCTATATGCGGCATAAAGTGCACAGTGCGCTCCAGCGTTAATACGGAGACATCAAAACGATCCGCCTGGGGCGTAAACTTAAAATACGGATGCACGTCGATGCGACGCACGCCGAATGTGTAGGCGGGCAGCGGTTCCACGGCCGAGTTGATGACATAATCACCTAGCGTGACGTGCACCTGACGGGGCGTGGCACGTGCCACACAATGACCGGCCGTGACAACGTGACGACGCGAGATCAGCGAGCCGCCGCATCTGCAAATAAAAGCGAACAGAAAACAATCAGTGTGAGAGGAGGGGGCGAAGGGAGAGGGAGAGTGAGAAGAGGGAGCAGCTGCTTACCTGGAGGAACCGATGCGTATGTAGGCCTGCCAGGGAAAGGAGCCGAAACCGGCATCATCTCCACCCACAATGCGCCGCTGGGCGGTCTGCTTGGCCAGCGAGATGCCGCAACCTAAGCACAAACAAAAAATTACAGAAAAAAGAAAAGAGAGAAAGATGCAGAAAGTAGTTTGGGGTTAGTTAGTTCAAAGGTACATAGTTTAACAAAATATAACATTTCACAGAGTTAGTAGCAAACTAGCAAACAGGTGAAACAGTAACAGGTGAGCAGCAGCGGTTAATGTGAGTTTTGTATGCAGGCAGGCAAGTGTAACTTGCAACCAAATGAAGCCAAACAAAGAAAAATAAAGAAAAAAAAGCGCCGCTTGGAACTGCCCGCAATTCGTTGCTCTTGTTGGTTTTGTTGTTGTTACTGCTGCTAGAGATGGGGGGTGTGGGAGGCGGGAGTGCGTGCGGGAGTTTTGTTAGACATTTACTTTCTAGTCACTGTATTGAAGTTTATATCTTTTTTATAGTTTTTTCTTTCTTCTGTTTGTTGTTGGCTGAGGATCGGTTGGACATGGAGTTCACTTTGCTCGGCATGCCGTTAAAATGTTTGTTTTAATGTGGCTTAATTGTCATTAACTTTCTGGTAACAAGCGCATGCTGGGCAGTCATAAAGGTTTTTTCCTTTTGTTTTGTTATTTTTCTATCCATTTGGTGCCCCATCCAAATGTATGTTGTGCGAGGCGATTGTTTTTTAGTAGCGTGTTTAAAGAGTTACATTAATAAATTGCTGCTTAATTAAGCGCTTGAAACTATTTGATAATAACTACAAATATGGTGCACAAATACAGAATAAATCGAATAAATAAACAAAACATAAGCATAAACAAAAAACATAATGCATTAACTACAAACAAATAATTGAGTAAGGCATGCAAAAAGTAACTTTTAAATAATTCAATTCAATGCCCTTGCAGAGGGTTTTATCAATTGTTAATAGAGCATTTAAATCTTTTACTTAATTTTTTAAGAATAACTATTTCAAATACTACTAATGCCTGACATAGTTTTAACAATTTTTAGCTTTTAATTTAGCTAAGCTTTGTGGTATTGTTTGAAAGTTGAGCTTTTGATTATATTCTTCACTTTGTAAACGAATTTTGCCTTTTAATTTTGTTTAACAACTTATTATAATCTGCTCCTATCAAAAGTTTGCTTTAGTTTAAAACACAATCAAATTAGAAAGTCTGCAAGAGTATTAAATATTCGGTAAACCGAAATGAACAATTCTTTATTGTGATTTAGTCCATTAAGCAAGCTGGACTTTTGTTGTTTTTGGTTGTTGTTTTTAGTGTGCACGTGCATGGACTTGTTGTAGTTGTTGTTGTTGGTGTTGAGGCAGCCACACTCACTGGGTTCATTGTTGACGGGTCCATAGTTCTTTTGCGGCAGATCTGTCAAATCAACTGTATTGCCCATATAGTCCGAGCTGCGCAAGTTTGCCGATTTGGCGGTGCGATGGCAACAGCCGCGCAGCAATCCATTGCAGGTGCCCTGTATGAGGCCACCAGATAGCCAGCAGCCTAAAAAGAACTCGCAAGTACCGCCACGATGCTGACACTCCATGTCCGTTGTGATGTCGACTGTCAAATGGTTTGGGGGGAATTGTATGTATGTAGAGATGAGTGGTGTGATTTGTGGTTTATGGTTTATGAATTAAGGTTGTTTTTGGTTTTTTGGTATTTGGTATGTTTGGGTGAATTTGGGAGGATTAGGCCTAGTGCAAGCAGTTCCCAGCAGCGACACTAACTGAAGCTTAACTTAGCAAATGTGGCAAATTGTGGGGCGACTCTTACCTTTCTCCTTGAATGTGCTGGCAGATTGTGGACTGCTTGTGGCCTCCGAGGCGCTATCCAAATCCTGTAGACTATAATCATTACGTACATCTTGAACGGCAGCCAGTTCGTTTATACCAAAGTTTTGATCCCTGCGAGGGTGAGATTAAAAGAGATGTAATTAAAATCCTGTTCTTAAAATGAACAGCTTTGTGACTTACCTAAAAGCAATGTTGTCACTGAAGTAAACCCCAGTGCCAGATGGTGCACTTGATCCGCTTGGTCCTGTGGTGCCGACATTATCATTGTTGGGAAAGACAACTCGTGGACTACGAGACGACTTGTACGGGAAGTAGCGACTCTTGCGAGAACTTTGATAGTCCCCTGGACCCACATACTCATTGAAGGCCTTCTGCGGACCAAACTGCCGAATTGGACTTGGACCTGTGCGAAACTCGGTATCGCCAAAGTAGAGTCCACGTTGCAAACGTTGCGGAAGTGCTGTGATAGGTCCATTTATGTCTCCAAACTTGGTTACATCATCGCGATAAAGTTTGCCAGCTGCAACGGCTGCGTTTAATGTATGTGGCTTGGAGTTGGCCACTAGTCCAGGGAACTCAAAGCTTGTGCTAGGTGAGACATCCGAATCGAAGTACAATTGCCGTGTATGTCGTGTCTCCTGCTCATACTGTGTTGGAGCTGGTGCCCCATCCTCGCTATAAGGTTGGGGCTCGTAGCTGCTTTCATCGAGAATGGGAATATCCTCACGATACGCTTGTGGATAGAATGGACTTGCCGGCTTCAGACTGTAGCTGGGAAATTGAAAGCCCACACGGCGACTTGTGTGCTCCGGTTCTGCATACTCCAGCTTGTCTGTGGAGCTGGCTGCTGCCACCAAATCACTGCGTTCGGTGCGTTCTGGTGGGTGGTGCTGCAACTGTTCCGCCTGTGCTGCCAGCTCAACACCAAACTCATGTGCCACTGCAGCAATGCCCTCGGCTGGAGGCCCTAGAGCTGAGAGTGTGGCATTGCGACTGGGACGCAGTTGCAACAAGGGAGCACCGCCACCCGATGACCCCTCAGTTTGCAGTGGAATGTACATGTAGTTGCGTTTGCGACCCTGACGTGTCACATTCTCCGGCAGCGTTGGCACCAGCTGCTTGGGTATCGTGATCAGCTCACTTTGTGGCAGCTCTACGCTGGGAGCAGGAATAATTTCGACATCGGAGCGACGCTGTGCTGCTCCAGCTGTAGCTGCAGCCGAAGATTGTCTCGCTGTGCGATAGGAACCAAAAGATTGCACTAAGGTGCCATCGTTGCGCTGACGCACATCCTTAAAGCTGATGTCATCTTGCTGGCTGAAAGTCTGATACGGCGCATAGAGATTACGCGCTGTGGGCGCTGCTGTGGCAGCTGTTGCAAGCGGCACTGTTGGTTGCCACGGCGCCAACTGTTGACCCGCTAGCAGCGCCGCTGTAGTCGAGGTCGATGTTGCCGCAGATGCGTGGGCGTGGGCGTGGCCAGCATAATGTAGCAGCAGGCTGCAGCTAATGAGCAGGCAGCAATGCTTCAGGCGAGTCCAACTGCTGTGGCAACTATAGCTGCTGTTGCTGTTGTTACTGTTGCTGTTGCTGCTGCTGCTGTTGTTATCGTTGTGCTTGTTGGCCACTAACATTTTACATTGAGCGGGTTAGATGAGCACGTGTGTGTGTGTGTGTGGGGTGGATGTTGCAAATGCTGTTGCTGTTGGTGTTGTTGTTGTCGTGGTAATGACACTGCGCCCAATTAAGGTGCAGCTGTGCAACTTCCTGCTTGTTGCAGCTACTTGGAACTGTTGCTGTTGTTGTTATGGCGATTTTGAACTTGAATGTTGCCAAGCGTTTTTCGTTTCGCTTTTCTTCTGCTGCTGCTGTTGTTGCTGTTTATGTTGCTGGCAACTGCTGCGTGCCGCGTTCATTGATCCCCACTCCACTGGTTTTTAATTCGTTGTTGTTGCTGATATTTATTTTGATTTTTTTTTTTTTGGCGTTGGGGATTTTCCGGCGCCCGATGCTGCACGTTGTTACAATTCAGTTGAAGGAGCTCCGTTTGGATTTCGATTTTTATTGTTATTTTGTGCCTGCCGCGGACAGCTCGTGTGGCAAGTTTTTCAGTTTTCTGTTGGTGCGGTTATTGGACTCCTTGCCTTGCAGCTTTGGGGTGTGTATGTGAGTGAGAATGTGTGTGTGTGTGTGTTAACGTTTTGCTGCTCCAATGGCAATTATGGCAATTGCTGTTGACGCTTCAACAGCCGACGTTTCATGTGGTTGCATTCATGACGCTCACTCACTGGCTGACTGGCTGGTTGGCTGGCTGATGATCTTGCAACGACAACGACAGCAGCAACAACAACAACTTATACGGCCACAAATTACTTCCTTAATTGCCTGCAAGCAGAAGAAAATAAAAGAAATACAATAAATATGTGTACATGCACAAAGAAGAAAACCAGCATTGGCATTTTACACAAAAACATTTCTTTTGGCCATTAAATGTCCGCAAGCATGACATTAAATGTGGGTGTGTTTGTGGCTTATACATAGATATTAGTTATTGGGTGGTGTTGGAGTGGCTTGTGGTTGTGGATTGTGGTGGGGTACAGTGGGTGGGCGTGTCAGACCATTACCCACAGCTTTAACGCTCAAATGAGCTTTCATCTGGCAGCTTTAATCAAAGATAGGCGCATTAAATTCGCATTAAACCGACAACAAATTAATTGCAAATTACCAATTTATTCAGCTGCTGCTGCTGCTGCTGCTGCTGCCTGTTGCAGCCTATTGCTGCCGCTGGTTGCAGTTGATATTGCGTTTCCTCGGTCACACAGCAGTAGTAGCAGCAAAACAAACAACAACAACAGCTGCTGACTTTTGGCAACAACAAAAAACCAGTTAATGAAATAAAAGTCGCTGCGCAACTGGAAAGCTGCATACAAAAAATGTTACTGCGTTGTTTTTTTTTTGTAAACTTTTTTACTTTTCTTGTTTTTTGCATTTTGATTTCGGTTTGTGTAGAGTTATTTTTACGTTCAACGATAGAAGGAAATGAATGAGCCGCAATAAAAGCAGCCAATGCGCTTTAATGGAAAGTGCAAGCGTTTACATTCATTTGGGCAGCTTAACTCCATGAACCCCCCCCCCCACTATATATACCTCATAAATAATTGCCAAATTTAAGCATAGTTTAATCTGAAAGTTAATCAAAATATTTCGTTTTTTATTTAGTAAAATTTGTTAATTACATAATTTAAAGTAAATATAACTTGTGTGTACGTAACATGGTAAAAATCGATTGTTTTATTTTATACTTTTCCCACACTCAAAATAGCTAATACATTTTTATTCCACATAAAATAGTTATATTGTTCGCAAGTAATTTACCCAGATTAAAAGAATTTTTATCAAATTTGCTAGGTGATTAAAATTTGGACAAAAAACATAAATCTATTTTGTTTTTTAGATTTTCGGGTTGTTTGTCGCTTGTTATATTGCTGATCAGAAAGGGTGCATAGCACATTAATTAAGTTATTGCAATTATATCAAATCTTAATAAATTTTGTTTAGTCTGTAAACAAAATAAAATCAACAAATCGATAAGCAATTAATAAGCTTAACAGTTTGTAGAGCATTTTGTCGTCGACTTGCTTCAATTGCAGCGGTCCATTTTGCTGTTTTATTTCTACTTTTTTTTCCGTGGTCAACGAAGCAGCAACGACAACAGCAACAACAACAGCTATGAAAGTAAGAGTTGGCAACTTTTTGCGCTCAGCTGCGTTGCAGTCATCGTCGTCGGCATCGTCGATGTGCTGCTGCCAGCAAATTTTCACTTTCATTTCGAGTTCAAGCACCACACGTACAGCTGGAGATGCTAAAGCTAATGTTGTTGTTGGTTGCTGTTGTTGGCGCGGGCGTTCACTTTGCCCGCCTCGTGCAACTGCGCAAACTTGACATTTTGAACTCGATTTGCAAGCAGCAGATTTTTCATGCAGTCGTGTGTCTGTGTCAGAGGGTGAAGTAGGCAGATGGACCGGCATGCAGGAGAGGCAGGCGAATAGATGCAGCCATGTCAACAGGAAGCAATATGCGAACGTGACCAGAGGCCAGGTTTTGTTACTTCCTTGAGAGCCGTGAAAATCATTTTGCATAATGTTTAACTCTTTCGGCGGCTGTGCAAGCGGCTAATAGATTTTTTCTTTATTTTTTTATTTGTTTTATTTTTCTCTTTGATTATGAAATGTGAAAAACTGAAATCTTGGCGCCTTCGACTAACTAACTGGTTTGTCAACATGCCGTGGAATATTTTGCTTATGTTGAAATTGACACAGCAACCTGAGCTGAACGATTTATGCGAAATAATATGTGATGCAACCAGGCAACAACTTGATCAAGTGTTGGAAAAGCATATTCGTATATGCAAAAAATAAAATAAAATATAACAACAAACATTAAGAAGAAATAAAAAGCTAAAGATACGCTTGAGCAATGCGACTCTCCAAATTGATTAAAGTTACATAAAACCACATTGCTTTCAAGATGCCCGCAATGGACAGCTGCTACAACATCATGATCATCATCATGCTGAAGTGCCTCATTATGATCAGCAACTTGAGCAGCAGCTGCTGCTGCTGCTGCTGCCGCATCAGCAATTACTGCAACGGCCTTGTGAAGGACGCCGGAAACTGGCTTAACTTCTTTTTTCTCATTATGTTTGCCTTTCGCTTCTCTCTTTTTTGTTTTCTTTTCTTTCTTTACACTTCTGTTGTACGCATAATTCACATTTACCGTCCGACAGTTTATTTGTTTTAATTAACAATTGTTTGTGGCTGCTCGTCTTTTTGTTTTATGATTTATTTTATTTTTTTTATGATTTTGGTTTTTATTGCACACCCTTCTTTGTTTGTTGTGCTGTTTTTTTTTCATATTTTTTTTTATCTGCATGTGCACTTTGTTTAAGTTTTACACTCTGCCTAGTGAAAGTTTAATGTTGCTGTTGTTGCTGTTCCAACTGTGTTGGAAACAATGCGTCGCTCACTTCGTTCGCTACGTTTCGTTTATTCGTTGTAAAAACAAGCAATTTTTGTATATATTTTTTTGCTTCGTTTTTGTAATAGAGATAAATGCATTTTAAATGCGCAGCAGCAGCAGCTACAGCTTCAGCAACAGCAACAGCAACAGCTGCTTTTCTTGCTATGGATGCGGATACAACATATTGCGTATACGCAACGTTGCGCACTTTTTAATCAACTTAAACAGCTGTAAGTGCGTTCGTTGTCTCTACAACTGTTTTTTTCTCAATATCTTACCACGCATAATTTAAAGCAAATGAGTTTCGTTTGCATAAAACGTATATTAAAGTCGCAAATACAAAGATAAAACAATGCCTAATGCACAAAATGATGACAACAATGGCAAACGCGGCAAATGTTCAGCCAAAAAGTTGACTTGTCGCTCATTTGTCGCTTGTTGTTGTCCGTCCGTTATTCGTTGTTAGTTGTTATCGTTGTTGTTGCATCTGGCATGTGACGCTGACGAGTTGCGCATAAATAAATGTCAGCCTATGGGAAATTTAATGCATGCATTTTTGCAAAAATGCTTAAATTACAGGATTGCAACAATCATATAAAAGAAAAGTTTATTGTTAATTGATTAAAAGTCCTCCCTAACTAGCTTATTTTATTGAACATTTAGTAAGTAAATAAATTTCTATTTATAACAAATAAAAAAGAAATAACTGCAATGATTGCACCCAAAGCCAATCCTCTTTGAAAGCAACGAGCCAGTTAAAAAAAAGCTTTGCCAATTATTTAAATTGCTACCATTTGTTAGATAGCAAATTGTTTTCGGACAAGCCAATGCAAAAAGGTCAAAACGCTTGACTTTCCAGCAAACCCACAAAAACACACACTGTTATAGGGGCTTAAAGTGGGTCAGCGGCGCAGCTGCAAAGCTGAACTCCAAACAAAAGGTGCACATTGTATGAAAATTTGTGTCATGCCATTGGCACATTTAGCCAGGCCATAAGCAAACAAACAAACACAACGTAAAGAGACTTATTGGCACTGGCACTGGCACTGGCTATTGGGTAAGGTAAGCGCCGTTGTAAGCGTACCATCACAGCGATTTGGGCTCAAAGTGCCAAAGTGTTTGGTTGCCACACGCCAAATGCCCAACTGCATAATCAATAGATATTTGAGCTATTGAGCAGGGGCAGTGTACACGGGGTGGACCAGTGTTAATTAATATGCAAAACACGGGCTCGCTGCGCAATTGTTACGAATGTGTGATGTGAACACCGGCAGCAACAAATAATATATATATATATATATGTGTGCTAAGAAGCGCTGCCAATAATAACAACAACAAAAAGCAGAGCATAAGCATTGCATGCAAATTGAAGCAACAACAACAACAACAATACCCAACAAACTTTAATGCTGATAACTATTATATAATTAACGCTTGGCCACTCGTCGTATGAGCAAAATTTGTTTTTAAATCTATTGCACATTCAAGTTGCGCAGCGTCTTCTTGCAGCTGTGAATTAGATAAGCAGTATAAGTTTTAATATCATCTACAATTATTTATAGAGTTTTTGTTTAGTTTACCGACTCTCGCTAATGATTCGTGCAAATCAAAGCTATCGACTCTGGCTTATCCGGTCACTAACCGCAAAAAGCTGCTAAAAAATTAGAAACCAAAAACTCGTGGACAGGCCGCTGCACATGCTAAACAAATCAGACTCGAAACATCAATATACATATGCGTAGGGATTTATAGAAAACAGTAGCGAGCGTCCAATAAACAGACAAAATGAATGCATAATCGATTGCGACGCTTTGAGTGGAAGCGCATTGAGAAATCATTTACATTTCTTTCGATTGCTTTAAATAAGTCGAATAAAAACAATGTAAGGGGAAAAAGAAAGAGGAAAAAATGGAGGTGCCAAATATACATATATATATATGCATATGTGTATGTATGTATATTTACATAAACAATAATAACAATAAAAGTAACGTCTCGCCAGAAATCCATTGCCATGGTCACAATTTGGCGGAACTTGTTTCTTGCAACAACAACAACAGCAGCAACAATCAAAATTTAGGTTTATTACCAGTTGAGTTTTTGGTTAGGGTCTCGGCCTAAAATCTCCAACCGGATTTCAGTGGTTTTTTTGATACCTCTTGTGTGCAGCTATACCCTACATTTAGGCCTGCTTGTAAAGGCATCAATCTGTCATGTTAGTAATACCATTCTTTAATACAAAAATTAAATTAATAAGACAGACTTAAGACCTTTCATTAAGTAATCTGTGTCGTAGACGTTCATTCGACTGCAAAGAAAGTTCTCAAGTTTGTGCCTTAAGTCTTTCGTAAAAAATAAGCAAAAGCAACAGAAACGACATCAACCACAACACGGCAATTCAATATATAACATGCTCTAAAGAGCATGCAGAGCAATACGAGTTTCTCCGCTTATGCAATACGCATAGCCCTAAATAAAATAAAATAAAACCACTTCAGGAAAACAAAAAACAAAAAAAGCAAAAAAGAAACGAAAGAAAAGAGATGTTACTAAAAATAAAAAAAAGAAGCGAGTTCGATGGCGTTGGCGGTGCTTTGCTGATAATGAAGTTCATGTCATATACGAGTATGTAACAAACATATACATGCATACACTATACATATATATACATATGTTTAGTATATTGTGCAGTCTCAAATACAAAAGCTTCGACCGGGCTATAAAAACGTTGCCAAATCATTTTTTGGGCCGTCTTATGGTTAAAGCAAAATTTGGGTTAAGTTTTTTTTGTTTTTTGTCGCTTTGGTTTTGTTTGCTGCTCGTTTCATTTGCCCTTTTTTCAACGCACTTTTATTTATGTTTTCCTGTTTGTTTTCTTCTTGCTTCTCTTTTCATTTCATGTCATTTTACCTTTTGTTTTTGCATATACAGTTTTTATGGGCAACTTGACATGGTTTTTTTTTTGTTTTTTGTTTTGTGTGTTTCGATGGTTTATTTATTATTCAATGGTCGTTTTTCTTGCAAATGTTTATTATGTAATAATTAACAAGTTGAAATGCTGTTGAAATATTGTTTATTGAATAATATGTGACAAATATGAAACTGCAAGTTGATTTTTACTTTAATTAGCCATACGCCTTATGGCTAAAAAAAACTAGTCAAGTTATTATGTTTGGCAACGATTTGATTTAGGCAAACCTAAAACATGCTTTACTTGAAAGATTCAAAAGCTTGAAAGCTAAACTTCTTTTACATCCAAAGAGATATAGGAATTTATGCTCAATTAGAGAAATATTTTTATAAACATTTTATAGTATAATTTCTCAAGTAAATTACTTTTTATTGCTGTGGCAGTAAATGTAAGCAGCAAGCCAACTATTTCAGTCATTTGCTTAGACATGTTTTTATGCGTATACTTTCCACATGTTGCAAGAGATCGCGCCATGTTCAGGCGTTACATGTGGCAGTAGTAAGCAATTGCTTTTATTGCAAGATTTATTAGATAATGACGCTTTAGTTTATTTGTTTTTCTTTTCTATTTCTTTCTGCTTTTTGCGGTTCGTGCGCTTTGGCAATTTGAATGATTTAATCGTCGTCATCGTCATTGCTGACGAACCAATTGCAAATAAATATATAAATCGATTGAATGTGAAATTTATGAGCATTTGCTTAGTTTGCTCATGTTTGGCTCGTGTGTGTGAATATCAAAAACAAATTTGTATAAAAATGCTTACCCAAAAGTTATTATGAATATTTGCAGAATTAATCCAAAAATTAGGTGTGTTAACTGCTTTCCAAGTATTATGTATTTTAGCTATAAGTAATTGAAGCACAGCTGTTAGGAAAACACGCTTTAGGCAGTTGTATTAAAATAAGTATGTATATATTTATGGTTGGAATGAAAAATTGCTTGCATTTTTTGTTTTGGGATGTAATTTTTTTTTGGATTTTTAGTTTGGCTTGGCTGAACTGCTGTGCTGTGTTTTGCTATAAATTGATTTACTGGTCATAAAACTGTATACATAAAGTGGGTATAATCATACCAAACAGATCAAAGCGAGCTGCAGTTGAGTTTTGAAAAATATTGTTTAGCTACAGTTACCGCAGCTATGGTAGATTGTTGATTGTGGCGACTGCGACTCCGACTCCAATTGCAAAATCAAATTACTTTCACTGCCAGGCGCCGCAGCCGCAGCCGCAGCCGCAACGAAATCGAAATTGCAACTCACAAACAACACAGCAAAGCAACAATTCAATCCGATCCAATCCAATCCAAACCAATCCAATTTCAAACCGTAGCACTCGACGCCACTCGATTCCACTCTTATTTTTAAACACAATTGTTATGCCTCTCTTTTATTTTTTGTTATTAGCATTTGTTTTGTAGCTCTACTTCTTGCTGCAATTTGCAGTCCATCAGCAGGTCCTTATGCCTCTTTTAATCCTACTTATCAACACAAATAAACACAGACACACTGTTACCAAAAACAGTAGCAAACACTTACGAATTGCGCGCTAGTTGCGAAACGAAACAAAACGAAACCGAACGAGCAAACGAGCAAACGAAACGAATCGAAACGAGCTTTTAAGCTTTGGTTTTCTAGTGTTTTAGCTTTAGAGGCGAGCGCGCACACGACCTTCTTGAGCGACGTCTCAAAGAAGTCTGAACGCAAGCGCAGACGCTTAAGCTGAGCGAGGCTGCAGCCAGGCAAAAGTTTATCATGCGACGCCCGCTGCGCAGTCGCTGCTGCCTCTTCCGTGCTGTCTTTTTTTTTTTCTTTTGGGCTGTTTGTTGTAAGCTAAAAGCTAAAAGCAAAAGCAAAGCAGTGAAAAACAGCTGGCGCTGGCGCTGGCTGCGTTGGCGATGGCGATGAGGCAACAATAATATGTACAGTAAGAGATATGAAAGGGGACGACGCCAATGATGAGAGTTTATGTATTAATGTGTGTGCGTGTGTGTGTGCATTAAATGCCAGTAACAGCGAGCGCATTGTACAAATACTTAATACAACAAAAAGCCAAAAATATATATAAACAAAAATTATTGCTTAATGCCGGCCCAGACAGCCTCACTTCCCCCCATATCGCCCCAGCTGCTGCTGTTGCTAACGACAAGCACCCATTTCGTAAGCTGTAATTATGTTATGAAGTCGGTAAGGCATGATTGGACGCCATGGTCAATAGCAAGTACACAAACGCATATTCAGTACCTAACTGGCCAATGCTATGTTTCAGTTTTCATAAAGCAACAACAGCAGTAGCCACATCAACTTACTGTCCAGCCGTGACAAGCGCCAATTAAACATTTTTGGTCTGCAGAAAAGCACAAAGAAGAAGCTGAAGAAAAAAAAAACAAACACATCAAACAGAACAACAAAAGCATCGGATATGTTTAATGCCTTTTGACAGACTGTGACATGTCTGTGACTCGGCTTTGACAGCTAATTGCAGTGAGGCGCGTCAATACGATTGAAATGTAAACGGGTCGCCTTGTCAGCTGCAACACCAACAAACAAACAAACAAACTCTAAAATATCGCGACTTAATGTCAATGATGAGCACAGTCTCAATTAACTAGAGCAATAAGTGTAAGAAGTTCAAGGGTACATCAGAAAAGCCATACTTTAAATCCAGAATAATATAATATTGATTATTTAGCTAAGGTCTAGTTCATATTTGGTAGTAACCCTCGCTTGAAAAGTTGAAGAACCTAGTCATGATCCAGTACTTATCAGGTTAATAGCTATGAAGACTCGTGTCTTTACAACAATAGTACATCTTTGAACTCCACTCAAGCGTTCACTTGTTGGCCATAATAAAGACACAACACATACGAATGACTTAGGCAACGAACTTGTGCTGAATGCCCATTGATTCAACGTCAAGGCTAAGTCAGCAGAGCCTTGATCTCAACAGCCAACGGGGCACGGGAAACACCCAACAAAGCAGTTGACAAAAACAGCAACTCATATCAACTAACACACACACACATTAGCATGAAATGGCCTTTGGAAAATAAACGAAAGCGTAGATAAAGCCAACAAAGTTTGGCAGAATCCGTTGCTGAGCAACAAAAACGTATTCGTATGAATCATAACGACAATTTCTTCTATTTTGATTGTTGAAGAGCGTTGTTGTTTCGTATAGTTTTGTGTTATCTCTCCCTTGTTATTGGCAAAGAGCTAAAGTCCGTTTTGCTCTCATTTCGTCGCAGTGGCGAATCGAAAGTGAAAGGAGCAAAGCAAGCAGCTCATTTCTACAACTGTAGTTGTACTTGTTTCTGTAGCTGTTGCTGTAGTTGCTGTAGTTGTTGTGCCTGGGACAACTTCAACTACAGCTGTCGGGCATGGACATTTGGCATTGGTGCGGGTGATGTTGCTGTTGCTGCTGCTGGCGGATGCTTGGGACAGTTGGAAAGTGTTGTCGGTGTGTATGTTTTTGACCTGGCTCCGAGGCTTGCGCACATATTTGCATACAGCAGCAAACGAAACCAAACCAAACAAAAAAATACCTTAACCGCAAACTCGAGTAGCAATTGCTCTTAATTTCGCTTCGGCTGGCACAATTTTAGTAGCTGTTTTTTTTGTTTTGATTTCATAAATATTCATTTGACTGACATTTTATTGAGGTGGGCAACGTTTTTTTGTTTGTGCCGTTTTCACTGGCAAAGACAAAGACGCAATATTTGCAATCGTTAAATGCTGTCGTAGTCATATAGTGTCAGTTTTTTTCCTTTATCTGTCGTTGCCTCAAACAACTGCATAACAGGCAGCATATGCATGAAAGTATATGCAATGAGGAAGTTTTCTTAGACTGCGCTTCATAGCTCAACGGCAAAAGCAAATAAAAATCGATAATTGAAAAAAATGGCAACACAAATATTAACAGTCACAAGCGTTACAAATATGCAATAGGCACAAACACACACACACGTTACCAAAAGAGATAAAGACAGAGATTAGCATACATTTGTTGCACTTTAATACAGGGTGTTGCAGCTTTGTATCACATGCACTTTATTGCAATGCCACACCCTGTTGCACCTCTGTGCTAAGCACCCAAAATGATGAGGCAGGAAAATGTTCGCACATGCTTCATTTACCAGTGTATTGGTACGACTGACTGGGTGTTTGCCTGCGTGTGTGTGTGTATGCGAATGCCATCATCACTTTCACCTAAAGGTGATATAATGAACTACCGGCCTGGCCTGTAAGCTGAAACCAACTCGCAAAATCGCATCTGCACAGGCAAAACAGCTGCCCCAAAGATGCGCCACCTTTGTTGTTGCTGTTGTTTTTGTGCTCAATTTTTGTCACACTGTTGACTAAACGCAAACGTAAACCCAACGCGTAATGCCAATTAGCGTCCCAGTTTCAACAATTCTTTCACAGAATTCACAAACATTAGGTGTTTGTTTGTGCGTTTGTTATATCTATATCAAGTTTGTGCTCTAAGTCTTTTGTTTTTGTGCTGCATTTGATTAGCACCAATTCATGTGACATTAGTTAAATTAGCCGGAATATAGTGCTAATTGAATTATAGCAGCTAAACAAATCACTTTTAATTGTTTCATAATTGTTAAAATGTACAAAAACTAATAACAATAGAATCCTCACATGTGCCGCCGGAAATCCAAAGCGGATATATGCGAATCTGGGTAGATACACTCGTACACACAATAATTAATATTTTTTTGTGCACGCTATCGAAAACTTTCCAAGCTGCTGTCTCGTTGTGTGATTGCCATTAAATGCACTCAAAGAAATTTAATTAATATTAATTACGAATACTCAAATATAATTTCAAAAGTAATATTAAATGTTTAAAGAGTTTCTTATTAAAGCATCGCAAGTAATCTTTTTTTTACAGTGTACTTGCATTTTCCGTAGACACGTGCCGCTGACCAAAGTTACCAAAAGATTTGCCCGCCCCAGCGGCAATTAGTGGGCTCTGGTAAAAGAGCAACAAATAAACAATAAATACATAGTGGCAATACGAGTATATACATATGTATGTATAGTGTATAAAAATGGATCGTGATGTATGTGAGCGCATATGACAGCTGGCAGTAAGGCAGTCATAAATCAGTTTCTGGCGCCGGCAGAGCAAAAGGTGTCAACCAGTTTTGAGGTCTTGGCTGTCTGGCTGCTTATGTCTGGATTGCAAAATGGCAGACTCATAGACAATTGAGCGCCAGAGCTTATGGAAATAAATATGGGAAAAGTTAATAGCTGCTTAGATTTTTTTTGTTACCACTGTCTTTGAGCTCTTTTTTCTCTTTTTGGCTAATTACACAATTGTCTGTGCAACAGCTTTGACTTCAACTTCAACTGCGACGGCGACATATTTATGCATCATGTGTGTGTGTGTGTGTTTACGAGGGGGAATTGTGGCTTATACAAGCGAAAGAGACAGCATATTAAACGGGGCATGCGTAACCGAGGGTGTTTTTTGTGTTCAGCTAAATGAGCTTTATGATCGTCTTTTACAACACTCATCATAAGATGCCTTAAGAAAAATATATTTCCTCTCTCTTTCTCCATGTGCAGAGTTTAGGTAAAAAGCTAACAATTTGTATAGTCTTTCAAAGGGAACATAAAACTTATCATACACTTTGTAGTTTAACATTACTTAAAATTTTTGCTAAATGTAGATTAAATAATTCTAAAAACATAATCTTTAAACATTCTTAACATTTATACTGTATACTAATAAAATAAAGGTAAAAGTAAATTCAATCCTCACTTTGCTTTGTTAGAGTACTTGATTTGACGGCTTGCAAATATTGTTTTGTATGATTTGAATGCCTTGGTTCCTCTTCAGCCTGTGGGCTTATTGCAGCTGCATGCAGTCGTTTACCTTTTGGGTCTTTGCCCAAACGACTTAAGTTGCAATTTGTGAAAATTTGATTGTCAAAATGACAGATGACGACAAGATTTGAAGCGAGGCGCCCTAACAATTTGCACATTAGTGTGCAGCAGGGAACAAAAGTGTTTTGGAAAATATTTGGAAATTCGTTTGGCAATTGCCAAATACTTTTATCATTGTATATTTGATTTAAGCAATTCGCCAGCTGACCTAGAAAATTGTTGAAAAAAGTTGACATGCGTTAAATTTCATAAGCTGCCGCTGTTAACCAACTAACAGCAAAAGTGTAATTGGTAAACAAATTGGTTTTGGCTTTTCGCAACTGTTTAAGTAACTGTAACTGTGTCGGGCATCGAGCCAGGAAATTTTATGCCATGGCCTATTAAAAGCAATTTTAAAGCTCAACCACTTTTGACTTTCATTGCTTGCTTTTATTGTTGTTCAGTAGGCGCAACAATTCAAAAACAAATTGGCTGCACTATTTTATGTGTTGCTTAAGTTGCAAATAATGAAAATAAAACAATTGAATCAGATTTCCTCATTGCTCTCCGTTCACCTCAGCTAGAGTCAATCTGTTAGACAACAAATCTGTTGACTTAACTTGGCTTAGACAGCCACAAATATAAGTACCGATAGTTAAAGCTGTACATCTAAGGAGATGTAACAACAATAAATCAATCAGTCGCCAAATCACTTGGATAACTTTTCACAGAAGAAGTAAAACACTTTCAGCTAAATCTAAAATATACAATTAAATGTTATTCGAGCTGTTGAAGGCTATGCCAAAAAAAACACTTGCTCTTCAACTCTTACAACATTATCAAAATGCAATCAGATTAAATAACTAACACCCAAAAATAGACAACAGACGATTTGTTTTTGGTTATCTTTGCCCAAAAAGTAATTCATTAAAAACCGCATATACAAAAGTTAAAAAGTAAATAAAATGAGCTTCACCGAAAATGAAAGTAAAATTAATTCGTTATTTTGGTTTTTTTTTTTGGTTATTTTTGGTTCAAGTGTTGGCTTCTTGGCAATTTTTTGGCGATGATGTCAACATAATTTCTCCACCTACACACACAGAGTCATAGCAGGCCGGCAGCAGTCAAGCTCTGCGGGCCATCCTCTGCCACCTCTGACCCCCTCCCTCTGCAACTGTTGGCTGAGTTCAGTTTAATTTAAGGCGAGCACGCGCTTATATAACTACCCGCAAGCTGTGCTGTAAAATCTTTCGGCGCGTTCGTGTCTTCAGTCTTTTGTTTTTTCACTGCTCCCCAACTCCCCTTGCCAACTACTCAGCATGGCAGGAAGCCGACATTAAGCGAAATAAATGCCATGATTTGCATTTAATGCGCATCAAACCGAAGAAGAAGAAGAAGAAAAAAAAAATGGAAAATAAGTAAAAGAATTCGAAATTCGCTTTTCACTTAATAGAAGTGCGAACGATTTACAGCTATATAGCATGTATAAATACTTCACAGTCAACCAATGATTTACACGCCTTGTACAACAAAACGAGCAGGGAAAATGCTGAAGACAATGCGATAGCCGAGAGTCTTAACCATTATGCTACCCCAAGACAAATACACACAAATATGAAATATGCAACAAATGATAATTATGGTCAATGCGGTATTATTGTGCTTGTTTTGTTCGCCTCTGCTGCTGCTGCTGCTGCTAATAATCATAAAGAAAGAAAGGTTAACAACAAAAGAAAAGAAAAAAGCGCCTGCAGTTATTATATACCATATATAAGCCAGCATACAACATTTTGGGGCAGCAGCTGTGCGTACACATAATCCAACATTTCGAGTGTTTCCAGCTTCAAGCTTCATGTTTCGCATTCCCCCATTTTTTGTCTCTATCATAATTATTATTGCTATTGCTTTTGTTGCCAACATCACACTCCGCGTCATAATATACATAATTTCTTAATTGCTTGGGGTCAGCTGGCCAAATGTTGTTGTTGGTTTTAGTCGACCACAGCGCAAATGCAAAGATCATGAAGCTTGGCGAGTTTTAACAGGGCACCTCAGTGATTAAATATAACGTGATACACTTATATTGATGGCCATCATTTGTACTTTAACTTTGTGTTAGTGTGTTTGAATAAAATCTGCGAAACAGCACAATGGCAGCGATGAGATGAGCTGAATAATAAATTTACAACCAAGAAAGTTGAATACTAAATTGGAAATAGCTTATTAAAATAATGTTGGACTTTAAGAAATAAGCAAATCAATAAAACAAAGCCAATTAAAATCCAATGTCATCTTAAAAAATATTATTTAACATGCTTAACTTAGTTTCAAGAGAATTATATTATGTCTATCAGCTAAATACTCATAAAATTATTAAACATATATGCATCTTTCATTTTGGATAGTTGTCTCATTTAGATAATGAATATGCTTTTTTAAGCTGAAGAAGCTTTAGTCAATATTATATAAAAACACTTTATCCCAGACTCTACGATATTGAAATATGTAATCTGTTAATCCCTATTCTCAATTATCTATGCCTACACCCATTACGCTTAAATACTGCGCTGTTTCGTTTCATTTGGTTTCCTTTTGTGCAAAACCAGTGAGAAAATATTTGCTTAAAACGCGCCACTTGAATATCTAAACAAAAATTCGCAAGCGAGTGGGTGAGTGTGAGCGGGATACAGAGAAAGAGACAAGGCGCATGAGATAGTTAAGACGAATTTTTGGGTTAATGTTAATGCATTTGTTGATGGGCATGCGGCAATTTAAAAAAGTTCAACCAAATTGGCTGACAGCCGCATGTGAATTTTATTTAACTTGTTTTCCCTTTTTTTGGTTTGTGTTTTTTTGTTTTTTTTTTTGAATTTCAATGTTGTTTGTGGGCCATTTCGAGTATTTTGCATAAAGAGTCATTCAGCAAGCCAAATGAAGAGTGGAGAATGGAGAATGGAGATTGGAGAGCGGGAAGTGAAGAGAGATGGGGCGCTGGCGTGGGTGCCTTTCACTCAACTCCAACTTCTTCAACTTGGAAGTTTACGTCCGGCTGCAACCGTGCCGTGTCAGAGTTTGGCATTGTGAGGCAGCAGCTGATGCCAGTGGAAACAATTTAATTTCATGGCCATTCAAGTCATGAAGCAAGGCTTTCTTTACCCACTCCTTGCCTCCCCTTCTCACCAATTGCAATTTTCCACAATAAGCTGCGTTTGGAAGCAAAGGTAAAGAGGCATAGTCAGAAGACACGCAATGCACTTATTTAACCAAATCATTTATCTAAGCATTAACCAAAATGACCGCCCACAAGAGCTTAAAGCAATTGCAAATTGAATGGCATAGTTTAAAAATGGAATGAAAGAGCATCGGCTGTCGGCTACGCCTGCTGATTACCACAACCAAACGAATTTTAAACTGCACTCAGGCATATAGTAAATATGACAAACATGCGTCAGTTACACTGTAACAAATTAAAATTTAATCGAAGTTAATCGAATTGTATAAAACAACAACAAGGTATAACAAATTATTATACGTTTGGTTTTATAATAAATATTTTAACAGAAAATGTTTTTTTTTCCTGTGTATAAATCGTTCAGCTGCAACTTGGCTAATGAGCAACTCGGCCAGATTCGCTGACCTTTTGTCGCTTTTTATTGCTTATTTGGTGGGGCTGTTATGTTTTTTTTTTCTGCTGTGCGTGGCAAGTGAAGCGTCAAGTTAAAGTCCGGCTCAGCAGAATGCCCAACAAAATGGGCAGACACTAATCCCAACTGCTGCATGGAATGTGCAACAACAGACAACCAGAGAGAGAAAGAGAGAGAGAGATACAAAAATGTTGCATGTCATGTTGTCTGTTTGTTTGCTTGTTTGGCAAAAGTTGTCGATGCCTCGGATGTGGATGGAGTTGAATTCGGATATGGGGATATGGATGTGGATGTGAATTTGGCTTTGAGCTGTTGTTGCATGAATGCAATCAAGCGACAAAGCTGCGCTTCGATGAGCTTCAACTACGACCGACAGCTGCGACTAAACATTGCAACACTTTAACAGAGGGCTAAAAGCTCTTCAACTTAGAGGTTGCCGCCCAACCCCCAAACCCAAGACAATCAAACATTTGTGGCAAACAGCCAGGTAGAAGGTAAAGTGCATCGATTGAAGCATATGCTGACAAATGGCCGGAACAGATTATTCGGCTGACTGACAGCCGATTGTGAAATAAAGCTAATCATAGACAAGTTAACAGCGTTTTTAATGTTGTGGCTAATGCGCTTGTAGAAAAAACGACAAAAGAGCCTAATTATTCTTGGGCAAGCATCATAATTAGCATTGGTCAAGGCTGCACAATGAAAAACTATAGACAAAAAAGAACTACAATTGCCTTCACAATTCTGACTGTTGTTATTAAAATTTAAGTTAAGTAACAATTCGCCCATTAACCATTTTAAATTTTGCATCTACGCGCCAAATAGTTATTATATACTTATCTCACTTACTCACACACAGCACTCGCAGCTGCGCAAAGTGGCACTTCCACAGCAGAGCGAGTAGGACAGCAGCTACACATTGAACTAGTTCACGCGCAGAGCGGAAGCAGTTCATCTGTAATGGTATTTAGTATTGCAAAATGCTAGCAGAAGAGCGGCATTTATTTAAAATTCAAAAAGAAAAACTTTGATGCAAATATTATTTATTAAATTCAAAAAAGAAATATCATTTCATTTGTTTACAATTGTAGGCGGCATACTTAAACGATTTCTGCATGGAAAAAAATTCATTCAATTAGTCTAAAATAATTTGTTTATGTTTAAACTTACTCTTAGTTGTTGAATTCCAGCCAATTTTGACTTTAGTCTGTTTGTTGTGCCTCTTAAGCCAATCGACAATGGGCTGGTAATATTCCAAGAGTGCAAGACTGCTAAGACGTGTATCTTTGTGTATAACTTTGCCAATTACTTCACGCCAAGGCTTTGTGGAGCCCAAAGACATCATTGCTCTAAGTCGCATATGATAAGTTAATTGTTTAAAATACATATTTAAATATAAATCAACTTACTTGAGGCTGTTGCCAACACCAAAATTGCCATAAAAATCACAATTATGTAGGGGGCCACGATGATGTGCCTGGTGACACAGCGAACGATAAAACTGATATCCCAATATTTCCGAAATAAACTTCCTGTTAAGATATGTAAAATTATTAATTGTTATGAAAATAGTGAACTTGCAATTGCTTTACTTGGTCTGATAGTTTTGCTCAATGTTCACATAGAACTTGTAGGGAAAATCAATGGCACCCTCTGTACGATCCGTCGGTGGTTCAATGCCTGCATGCAACTCTAAAAGTCGCCAATAATGTTTATTCACAGTATCCATATCCACGGTGCCATTCAAAAGATCGTGCATTACTTTTGTGTGCACATAGTATAGAGGAATGTTAAGCACGGTGTGAATGCTCTGAAAGATTCGTACATAAAGTTCAAACTAGTTGTATACGCTACTCTATCAAAATGCTGTGCTCACCATGCGAAACAGACGATTTGTAAGCGCCTCGTTGTCGAATACGCTCTTGGCCAGACCACGACCACTTAGATGGCTAGGCGAGGAGGCAGATAGGACAACAGCTTCACCAACTGGGTATTCCAAGTTATAGGCCTTGAAGTAGTACGAAGGCAAATGCTTCTTTTGCTCCGCATAATACACTCGAGCCATGTGTCCGTGATACTGCATTAGTTTTCTAAAGCTAACCTTCTCGCAATACATCATGAAGACATGTGGAGTAAGATCGAATAGAGAGGGACGACAATCATCATCGGGTCTATCCTCATTGGGCTCTTTTAGTTGGTTCTTGTGAAAATCAGCGCTCAATGGGTCGAAGCCCAACGATGTGTAGAAGTTTTCGGATTCGTTGACAAGAGCCTTGGCACTTAGATGCGCCACAAAGCTATCGAACTGTGGCAGATTTCGTCTTGGAAAATATGTCTCAATGATGCTGCCCTCCTCCCAAGCCTGTTCAAGAACCTGCTGAAACAGATGGTCTGGTATAGGTCCATTGGGACTAACCACATCACTGCCATATTTCTTGTGCAGCTCATCGCGCACAAAGGCATGAAGTTGTTGATAAGCAGGCTTCAACTCAGCCATTGCTTGCTCCATCTGCTGGATCATCTCCTGGCTATCGTAGCGATACCACAACTGATGCACTGGAATCTCCAAAATCTTGGCTGCCTTCTGATACGATTGCACAATGGTGTAAAAGTTGACTGAGGCCCAGATCTGGTTCTTATCTCTCCATGTCTCCCAGTAGTACTTGAGCTCATCCACATCATTGCTGTGCTGCACAATCTTCTGAATATCTGGATAGTAGGCCAGTGGACTGTCATCCTCGTTGGGCATCTTGGCTCCACCCAGATAGGGCTCAATGTCCTTGTCCGTTGACATCTTTTGCAGTGCCGCCAGATTCATTTGCACCGAGGAAAAGTAATCCTCGCCTAGCACAAATAAATCCCCAGCGCTACGCAACTCTTCCAGTGCTGATTTATACTCTGCATTCTGTATCTTGCTCAAATCAAAGCCACTTGCCTCACGGGAAATTCCCACAAGCTCATCGGCAATCCTCTTAACATTTGTCAGTTTAGAAAATAGCGCTTCAAAATCCTCCTCGTTATTTGCCGAATACGTTTCGGAGGCTATCTGATTGTACAGCTTGTAGTATCTCTCACTAGACTGATCAATGAACGTTTTAGCTTGCTGATCATAGCTTGAACTAACGCCAGCTGTCACCACCTAAGGTCAATCAATGATGAAAAAAAAGGGAACACATGCTGTTTAGGTTTTATTTAGTTTTGTGTTTTGTTTAATGCTTACGCCAATAGCTGCTATCAACAGCAACAGAGATTGACACACGCTGCGCATTTTGCTAAATATTTTCAGAACTTTCAGCAAATAACTTTTACTTTTGCACCACACGGCGGTGCGTCCACAACTGAGCCACTTGAGAGACAGACACCCGATTATAAGCGCTTGCTCAGATAATAAGCGAGGTAGTAAATGGTGCAAAAAATTTGAGAAAATAAGTGAGAGAGATCTTGAAAAGAGTAACTGACTGTGAGATATCCTGTTCAGTTGAGGTTCTTAGTGAAGTTAGTGTTTCGTTTGGCGTCTATATAAATTAAGTTAAGCTCTCTAAAACCTTAATTTTAAGAATTAATATTATCATTACACCAAACTTCACTACTGTTAACATGTAAAGGGTATCAAGATCAGCTTTTGGGTGCGTATAAACTGCTGGCTATCAATAGAACACACTGCTGCTGCTGCTGCTGCTGCTGCTGATAAGCGCAATCAATGATAATGCTGAAATGCGTCTAAGGCCACAAATCTAGTATAAATTGGCCGGTGTGTATAAAAGTTGTATTTTCTTCATTAAATGCCATGATGCGTTTATTATAAGCTCAATAAAGATGCAATAAAGATGCAATGTATATAGTATGAAGTATGCGTATTTACTAAAAGAGTACGAGTAATATCTGTGTGCAGTGTCTCATCAAGCGAAGGTCGTCACAATTTGTAGCCTCATAGTCACATTTAACTAGCCCTGTCGATTAACCGTACGATTCTCATGGCGGATATTTACATCCACAATGCTCATGTTGGGCGTTAGGAAGTTAACCAGACGATCGGCGCCAGTCCTTGGCAGACGATCGAAAGGATAACCCATAGACTGACGATCAGGATAAAGACGATCACGAACACCACAATAGCTGGCAGCATCACTGCAACGGCCCACAAGCTGTTGATCAATCTGAACATGGACAAGAAGTTAAGATATTAGAGCAAAGAAAGCGTGAGAAGGTCAAGCAAGTACTTACCCTATCGTTCTCATAGTTTGAGATCATGACGAACAGATCACAGCGCAGACCTTCGGGCAGACCCTTGGGGATGAGCATATGATTGGGCCAGCCACAGCCGCAGAAGTTGAACTCGAGCTCTTCGGCGGTGCCAGCAGCTGGACGATTAGCATCCAGATTACGGAAAGTGCGCTCGAACGGAATGGTCACACTGGACTCTGTAGAACGACGACGAATGGTATTGGGACCAGGATTTAGGGACACCACAAACTTATCCAGTTCCACCATCATCAGGCGTTGCTCTCTCAACAGCATGGGTTGACCGCGCTCATCATTCTTGGGTGCAATGAAGATGCGCATGTAACCAAATCTCTGAGCGCCACCATCATTATTCACATTGATTGTATAGGTGAAAGGAAGATGGGCCAAATGGGTGAAGCGAGCAAACACATTGCCACGTGGTGTGAAATCGAAGCCACGAGACAAATCCATATCAGATTGCTGCCAGAAGGTGCTCAGCACATTTGGCTGACTGCCATTGGAGGCCACCTGAACACCGGTGATGGAGATGCCTGAATAGTTCAGTTGGGTGTCCGTGTAGGCGGGCAGACGGGACTTGTGCTCCTGGAAGATTCGATCGATGTACGCATGCCATCTGTAGAAGGCAGGATCACGCATAGCCGTTGAGGAATCACCCATCACACCAAAGGATTCCAAATGCTTGTTGTTTGTGTCGTGGGAGTAGGAAATGAAAACATGGCCAAAGTTGTGCAGATCACCATACTAGAAATAAGTGGGGAATATTCAATATATTATTGCTTTTACGCTTCTTCTTAACATATGACTAGCAAATTGAATTGTGACTCGTTGATCTTATAGAACATACCAAAGTGCGATTGGGCGACAGAATAGAAGACTCTAGAATGTTACCAAGAATATCAATGCCTCTAGCCTCATCCAGCTGAACACGTTGTCCACGCTCCTGGAAAGAGATAATTATACATATGTAAAGAGATCATTAACAAACCGCAGCTGTTATGCAAAACTTACATCCATAACGAAGCCTTGATGGATAGCCTCGAATATGCGATCGCGCCAACGCTCCAAATCCGCTACCTCAACATTGATTTGATCCTGTTCGCGATTCAGATCGTTCAAGCGAGTATTGTCAAAGCGTGGTGGCCAGGCACGGCTGGAGACGAGAGAGTCCATCTTAGGGAAGTAGCCCTCGACAATTGGGTCACGCAGGTTGTTGAAAGGCTGCACTCGAGCCAAGTTGTTACTGAAACGTTCCATGTTGTAACGGGCCATGATCTGTTCGTGCATGTAGTAGAAGAGTTCACCGCGACGATCCTTGTCCACAATGCTGCGATCGGCAGCCTCGAACGGGTACACCAAATGCCAATGCCAGTGATGCAGATTGATGCCCAGATCCTCACGGAAATACCATAGACGATGCTCTGGCTCCAAGTCCGATGCAGTATAATCACGTGGAATAACTATGGGCATACGGGATCCGGGCTGCACCACAAAGGACTCTTCACGGAGCTGACGGAACACCTGCGAGTCAACAAAGCGATCTGGAAAGGTTTGCGCAAACGAGGGCAAGTCCAAGCCCTGTGTATCGGGACGATGCAAGAGAGCCACAGACAAAGCATAGTTGAACATGACGGGATTCACACGATCCCTAGCATAAACGGCTACACTCTGGAGATCATCCACACTGCGCATGTTCACGAAAATGTCGATAAGGCGTCCGGCAATTCTGCGATGCTTGGGAATGAACAACGAGAACTTCTCCTCACGACCCAGCGACATGGGTATGCGTAGATCAGGAATGGAGATCTCACGAACCGGCACGCGTTGCTCGACCTTCTCACCAACGCGACTTTGCACCTCATTGCTGATGGGACGATAGCGATCGGTCAAGTAGTTGTCGGGCACATCGAAAACGGTCACCTTCTTGCCCTTGTCCAGGAAAACGGGCTCCGTGGGATGCTCGAACAACAGCAGTAAATTATTCTTGTCGGCCATTACTTAGCTGGATCAAACACTTGCAACACAAGCAAAATAAGTAGTCAGGAAAGTTTTAAGTACACTCAAGTGACTGCCACTGGAAAACTGTGACTTTCCTAGGTTTAACCAATGCCTTTTATACCCTTCACTAGTTGGGTGAATATCAAATGCTATCATAAACCACAGAATGCGCTGGGAAATAACCACAAATAATACTCCAATGATAATAGTTTGATAAGCTCGCAACTGTGTAGCATGTGGCATGGCGGAGCATATGAAAAACCACAAAAATAAAACACTTTTGTTGTTTTTTTTTATTTGCATATTTCTAAAATACATTTTTTATTTTTGTTTCATTTTTGGTATTTATTTATAATGTTTATACTAGTTTGAGTGAAATTTGATTATTTTTTTGTACGCATACGCATTATACACATATATATAGAAATATACATATGTATAAAGAGAATATGCAACAAATTCTACGCTTTGCGCTCAAGTACATACAACAAATTCTAAATAATTATGTAACTACATGCATAATTTAATGATATTTGGTTTTGTTTGACAACTTGATTACATAATATAATTGTATATGTTCGCTAGATAAAAGTAACATTTCTCTGGAATTTCCATGTACAATATTAACTGTTCTGTACTTCCTCTTTATATATCGCATTATATTTTTCTTCTCAATACACAATCTTGTATTGGATGAGAGATATTAAAATCGGTGAATTTTTCTATACATATAGAAGGTTGGTTATACATTTATGTAAATATAACTAGATAGACAGCATTATAGTATATAGTATATACAAGTGTTGTTTCCAGTTTTTTTCGTGTTCTTGTTGTTGTTGTTGGTTTTGTTGTGTAAAAGCATTAGTTTCTTGTAAAAAGTTGTTGTAAGAAAAGCCTTTGGTTTATGTCCTGTGCTCCATTATTTTTGGCCATTGTTTCGATATGCATGATATGTTGTGTTGTTAAGCTCTTAGAGTATAGAGTTGTAAGAAGTTTTCTTTTGATTTTGGTTTGTTTTTTATTAAGGTGGTTCTTAAATCGAACAAAAAAGCATAAACACTTGGTTCCCATAACCAGTAAAGATGTGAGCATTGTGTTCATTATGTATATATATTAAGTTAGAATGTTCAATATGTGGTAGAAAATTGTCTTTAATCATATCAAAAATGTACATACAATATGTATTTACATAATAGTACGATATATTGTGCATTATACAAACATGAAATCAACAAAATACGTACAAAAATATACCAGTGTGTACATAGTAATACCATAAATATACAATATATGCAAAATATAATCAGTGCCATTTGTTCAAACAACTTAAAAGTGTTGTTGATCCATATAAATAGATGAAAGTTCTTCTAGTTTATCATGTTTTGTGTGTGTATTTTCAAAAAATGTGAAGGCTTAGTCACATGTTGGGAGCTGAAGCAATTCTCTTTATGTTATAGTTGTATACATATATATAAAACGTTTAAATATGATTTGATTCGATTCGATAACTTGTTATTTTTCTATGCCATAAAGATAGATAGTTACAAATTTTTTTATTTTTGTTTTTCATATAATACTTTCTTAATTTGGTTTTGATTACATTCAACATTATCGTTCACAAGTATTTCCATTGTTTGTATGTGTTCTGTGTATATTGGTGCCCAAATATTTTCAGACTACGCTAATAGCTACTGGTAATTACAATAACAACTATAAGAAAATTTCATGCATTACACCGACATCTAAAGATCAAGGAACTTGCATTACATACATTTCTTCTGCTCAATCAATCGAATTAAGCTAAAATTGTTGAACTCTTCTGCTTAATGCAAAAAAAATTAAATAATTGGATTGTAAATAAAGCAATATATGTTGGTTGATCTGGGGTGCATTATAATTAAGTACATTTGATTTAACAACTTGTTTGCTTTGTACTGAGATTCAGGTATCACTTGCTTTACATTTTGCTTACTCTCACAACACTCACGCACACACACATAGATACACATACACTACGATACAATTTCAGATACACTTTGAACATCAGAGACTCAGGTACAAGTATTTTTTTGTGTCTCTTGCCATCAAGATATATTCAATATTATTTTGAACTTATAAAGGTGCTGCTACGAAAAAGTTTTAGAAAATTAATTATTTCGAATTTCCGACATGTTTATACCCTTGCAAATGTATTAATTGAGTTGAATTAAAAACTTAACACTTAAAATTCAAAGAAATCTATTGCTCTCAATTCAACTTATAACAGTATTAAAATATCTACCAGATTTAAACTTTATACCAGATACTCGTATAAGAAAACAATACATATGGGTATGTAATGTATTCCCCAAATATTCAAAGATCTCCTTTTGCAAACACAATAACCTTTGCAAGGGCATGAGAAACTAAGACCAAATGACGTACGCAAGACAAAATAAATTGATTCCCCACCCCGTCACCCCCATCAAGCTGCAAACCCACATCAATGCAAATTTGTATTGCCAATGCTTATGACTAAAGTAATGACTTTTGGCTTGGCTGGCTATGCCGCTCATCCTTCTCCTCCTACTTCTCTCAATTGAGCACCACCTGAGCGGTAGTATTTTGGAACTCCTGCCGGCAATATCCCATCACAATATCCGAACGGCAATCGCCGCCCATTAGACCTGGCAAAAGCACCGCAGCACCCAATATTGTGACTAGAGCACCAAATACAACCAGACCCAAAGCGGGCAACTTCTCCCGGCTGAAGAGCGCATGCGGTTCCATTTGTATGTAGGCCAGGCCAGGCAGTATATAGGCCAGCGGTATGGCAGCCAGCAAACCCTAAATTGTGAAGAAAATTTGCATGAAATTACAATACTTTCAGTGCCCCAACGATTGTTATTTGTTGTGCAAATGTTTATGCATATGAACAATAACTCACATTCAATTCCAATACGGAGCCCAAACAGTCGGTCATGGGCGATATTATAAAGGCGCTGAACACAATTGCCAAGGTAATCGCTTTTGAATACTCATCGATTTCGGCGCCCTTCTCCAAACTGGGATCCTTGTCCACGGTGAATTCACTGATGGGCTCCTTCAGCACAAAGCGATGCACCAGAGCGCGCACAATCTGTTAACGAAATTATATATACTTTATCAAAGTGCGACTGTGGCACCAACTACTGCACCACCAAAGCCATGTGGCTGCAAAGTTGTTCACAACAGACTGTCCACCAGCTGGTCGAAATAAAGTGCTTGCATAAAGTATCTCAAGGCTGCAGAGGGAAGTGAAAATAAGCAAACTGTCTGTGAAAGATGCTCATCAATGAAATACTCTTGGTGCGTAGTCGCAAAGTAGTCTTTTTATATCTTCTTCTAAGGATTCGACCCTTACAAGCTGTTTCTTAGGAAAGCTGTTAAAGAAATGAAAATCAAAACCTACCTCACGTGAAACGAAACATTCGATGGGAAACGTTAGCAATATGGATATAGAGAAGAGCACACGCGAGAAGTTCATTAAGTCATCATCCCAGCAATAGTTCTCCAGCAAATCGCCTGAAATTAAATTAAAAACAACAATTCGACACGAGCACAGATGAGCAACAACAACTCAGTTTAATCAAAGTAAAAGTAAAATGTAATGCAATTAAACGCTTGCACAAATTGTCAATTAGCTTACCTTGCGACAGAGCGCGAAATGTCGAGTAGCCAGCGATGCCGAAGAGAGCCGCAACCGTCCAGGCGAAACCAATTGAGATGTGGGTGACCTTCTCCCAGCGCTCCATGGTTGCCTCGCGCATCGATTGATAAACGAGAAAAGTGTTATGATGACACATAAAAGCTGTGGTAAGTGCAACACAGCCACAACCCAAAAAGAAAGGGAGATAAAAACAATTTTAGAGTGTATGTAATTTAATTATTATTCATACAAACAGTCTGGCAACGCTGTCAGCACACTAATCCGACAATCATATAATTGTTATGCTTTTAGCCGAGCTTTGGCATAAGCAAACACATATATATTATGCGACAACTTACCAAACACCATGATGCCCGTGGCAGGGATTAGATCCGAGTTTGCAAAGCGCCAAGACTCAGCCGTATCCGTGCTAAAGGAAGTCGCAGCAGTGCAACAGGCAGCATGATAAAAGATATTCATTGGCACAACAAATTACACAAAGTTAACACCAAATTAACATTTTTTTTCTCTTTCTTTGCGAGCTGTTTGAAAAACGTAAAATATTAACTCACACGAACAACGAAAACAAAAAAAGAAAAATGACTAAGGTGAATATTATATATATATATGTGTGTTTTTACGCGTAGTATTATAATATTCAAAAGATAAAAGCGTGAACTGCGAACAGGAAACAGAAGTGAGAAAAACGAGCTGAAATGTACGCAAATTGGAAATTTATTTAAATTTTATGCCCAAGAACAACAAGAACCAGAACAAGAACAGCAACAAGCCGTTGGCAGTTGGCAACTGCGAAGGGTCTGCAGCTTTGAAAATCTCAAGCACCCACTGACCATGAAATACACATTGAAAGGGCGTGGGCGTTGCAAGGGCAGTTGTAGTATAAGCACTAGCTTAGCCAGGCAGCTCAATTTGGCTAGTAGTCAAGCGCAGCTGCCCAACGTGTCGCCATTGGCAACACTGTGGCAAGCAGCTAACGACTCGCCCCCTCGCTGCTGAATTGCACATTCAAAGTTGCCACAGAGAAAGGAAGAGGCGTAGTGGGGGGAGAACGAGGAAGAAATTGAACAAGAGGTAGGGCGTTAAAGTGCGATACCTGCATGGAACAGCAAGTCTATTGCCAGATTGCACTGTGGTTAAAATAAAATGAAATTCGGTTTGCCAAAAAGTTAAAGTTAAAAGAACAGTATATAACAATTCCTCGCGTTAATACGTTGTGCATAGACAATGCAATTTATACATGCTTGAAAACAATTATAAGTTTTGGTGCCTATTATTTCATTAATTAGAGTTTAAATTGATTACGCTATACAAACGTTTATAAAACATGATTCGAATACAATTATGCTGCAAATTTTTTAAAAAACTTGCTTGTGAACTATAACTATAAAAGTGAGCTTGTAATATATAAGCGAGAATTCTTATCGTTCACTTATCAATTTATGACTGAAACAGTAGCTTACTTTGCTCCAGTGCACTGTGGCGAAAACTAATGAAAAGCGATAAAAGCCGTACAAGTGGCATACTACATTTTATGGAGCTGCGGTGCTCTATGTTCAGTGCCGCCGGGCCAGACACTGCAGATTTAAAGGCACTAAAGCGCCACTTAGCACTAAAGCGACCGAGACACAGTCATAACTACTGCCCTATACACCCTCCGACAAAAGCAGCAGCCGAATATAAAGAAAGGAGCAGCAACAACAACACGCAGCTAGCTGTCTGCCAAGGGCTGCTCATAAATTTGTTTCCCTTCGCCGCACCCGCACACACACAAATTGTAATTAAAATGCAAATAAATCTGTACGCGTCATTAGACAACGTCAACACTTACGAAATATACATTTTTGATAATTTTTATAAATTGCCTGGCACACACAAAAAACACACACGTTTATGAGAGTTCGTGCTGTGTGGACAGGGAAATAATATGCAAAACATAAAAAAAGCACAGCATACTTTTGAGCGCGTTGGTAAAATAGAAAGTAGAAGTTCTAACATATCTCTTGCTCAAAAATAATATTTAAGTATTTAAGAAAAGTCCGTAACTCGTCAAAATAATATTTTACACCTACGCCAAATCCAATTTGTTAACATTTACTGACACAAATTTAATTTAGCCAACAATAAAACTAAAATAAAATGTAAGTGTGGAAGCTTAACATTTACGAGGCCCATCCATCGTTCACAAGACTTATGTATGTGTTCGCCTGCATGCGTGATAAGACGTATGAGTATATGAGTCAATGTGTCTGTTTGTACTCACACTTTATAGTCGCCCGACATTAGTTTCAGTATGACAGCAAACAATATGAAAACAACGCACGCCAAGCTAATGAAACTGGCCCGAGCCAAGCGGGACACGTTCTTATAGAGGCAGAGGGGTACAACGACGCCAACGGTGACGAAAAAGACGACGCCCAATCGAACGGCGCCCATCGAATCACCCCACGATGGGAAGAAGCGCACCAAAACTTTAGATAAAGTATCGCCCACGACAACATTGTACGATATCATTGCTGTAAAATGGCAAAAACTTTGTTAGTTTTATATGTGCGTGTTTCGTGTGTGAATGTGAGAGTGTGGGTTTTGTCTGCTGTCGGCAACAAAAAATTGTTTGGCATACCGATGGGATTTAACGATTAACGTCACTTACCCAGAAAGGGATACATGAATTGCAACAGCGATAGCAAATAGTAACCATATTTGCCATAGGCAGCCTCCATAATGCCCGGATAGCTGAATCTTCCGCAAATGTGACCGCATCTAACCTACAAATGTAAATGTTGTTTGGAAACATGCTCTTTAATTGTACGACTGACAAAGGGTATAATAAATTAGATGCGAAATGTGTAACTAACTTCAAATAGTTAAACAAAGCTGCAAATAATGGATTCATAGATATAAACTATTTATTGTGTTTAAAAAATTTTATACGAACTTAAACCTTCTCGGTTAAAAAACTTAAAACGAACTTAAAACTCTTAATATATGTTAACATTTGATGACTTAAAACGTTAAGGCATGTTCTAACTATCTCTATAATTCGGAGTCTTAATTTGTTTTAAGCTTCAAACTAAATTTTGATTATTCTATTTGTAAACTTAAGTAAACTGACAAAATGTTTCGTAATTCATTTCATTATTCAACAATTTTAAATTGAATAAACGAAAAATATTAAATTATAAATTATAGTTGTGCAAGGATTTTTTTCTCTCTTGTTTATTATGCTAATATTAAATTTTTTGTCGCTACGGAAATGCATTTAACTTGCAGCTTTAGCTTTTTCTACTAACGAGACACGCATCCAATTTCCGTTTCCGTTGCGAGCACATTTTTCAATTTGTCGGACCTTTGATGTGGATTTTTCGGTACGTTAATCTGTCTGTCCATCCGTTCGTTCATCCCCCTCATTTACTTACCATCAGTATGAGCGAATAGTCGGTAATGTATGCGACCAGGATGAGCAGGGCCAGGCCCAGGCCAAAGCCGGCGCGGTGTAGGGCGTAGGGTATGCCAATGACGCCGCTGCCAACGATAGAGTTGATATAGTTGAACGATGCTTGGGGTAATGAGGACAACGTGTCGCCAGATATGCCATCCCCTGGATGTTGCTGTTGCTGCTGCTGCTGCTGCGATGAATGCTGCTGTTGTTGTTGCTGCTGCTGATGATGTTGTTGTTGCTGGTGTTGCTGTTGGCCCTGTTGCTTATGTGTCTGATGGTCGTTCTGAAGCAAGCGTTAAGCAAAAACAAAACGCATAGAGTAATTGTGAGTGTAGATGGTTAGTAATGTGGATCGGTGGATTGGGGGTGAATGGGTGGCATACAGATTTAGTGTGTTTGTGTCCGGTCTGGGTTCGTTTTGGGTTCTGGTCTATTAAAGCACGTTGATTGGGATAAGAGCGCAAAATTGCCTCGAGTGCCACTTTACATCAAGAGCAAACTGTACGCTTGAAACTGCCACACACATACACACTTATACAGAAAGACATCGTTGTGGCAGGTCGCAGGTAAGTTACGTATACGCAACGTTATCGTAAATTGTGGCTGCCAGCGACAGTTACCTGGCTATAGTCAAAGTGTTTTCGTTCTTTTTGTCGTTTTTATGATGAAACGCGAACCAGTTCCCTTTCCTGTCTCTGCTCCTTCCTACTTCATTTTTTGCTGGTAACGCAGCCATAAAAGACAACTTTATGTGAAGGGCTTAAGAGCATAAACCTAAATAAAATGCCACATCACAGCACAAGACCAATGTTATGACAGCCAAAAACAAGCCACAGAGTGTGTGTGTGTGTGTGTGTGTGCTTGCAGTTGGCCAAGTTAGTAGCAGTTGAAGCGTTTACTGCATTGCGAGCAAAAACTTTTCCCAGCTGTTTGCAATTAAACAAGTTTTGACTATTTTTTTTGTAAATTTGTTGTTTCCTTTCCCTATTTCCTACACCATATCCATTCCATCTCGCACTCTGTTTGTCTCTCTTTCTCTTTCTGTGTTTTTCTTAACTTGCGTATAACGCCAAAACAGCTAACTGCAAACTGAAACAGAAAGTTGTGCGTGCTGTTGACGAAGCCAGCTAAAACCGATGGCAAATATTTGGTTAGTGCTACGACTTTAAGTGCCCAGCTGGCCTGCTGACTGGCTGCTGACATGTTGGCTGTGTAGGCGTTGGGGCATGCCACTGCCACTGTTGCCACGTAATGAAAATTTCGAAAAAGCAAATTACGTGCGAGTTGAGTTCTCTATTCAATTAAGTGGCGACAGGTGGCAAAGTTCGTTGCATACTTACAGGCCAGTCAAGCAAGCAGGCGGGCTGTGTGCTGCCAGAGTGTGGCACGTGGCAGAGTGCCATTAAAAATGCCATTTAGTATCAAAGCAAATGGCTAATTATGCCAGGGTTGAGCAGGTAGACACAACTACAAGTGAACCTTTTCATTTTCTTAAACTCAAAGCTAATTGAGTGAAAATTGCGAGAAAATTGTATTAAATTTAATTCTTGTACCATTCTTTGGACAAAACCAAGTTAAAAGTATGCTATAACACATTTAAGCCAAAGCTGGTTTTTTTGACTGAAAGTACCGTTGACCAGCATAACTTTCACAGCTTGGTTTCAGGTAGCTTTAAAGACAGCAGCAATTTGACTTATTTTCAAAATATTGGAAATAATTATAAGGTCTGGGATTTGTCATTGAGTTCTTCTTTGGAAAAACTCCAAAAGTGACACCTGCTCGTTTCTATCTTGTAATTCGTCACTCAGTCGAAATCTCTATTTGAAATTGACGCAGCTGGTGTAAGGTGATGTTGATGTTGCCTTAATGAAACAAAAAAACACAAAACGTAGCGTACCGGAACGTAACGTAACGAAACAAATCGAAACGAAATGTAACTCAACTGAACTCAACTCAATGCCAAGGATGCCAAGGCTAGGGCCAACCGGCCAAATGAAATTACAAACTGTCCTTCCTCAGCTGCACAACAAAACAAATTGCGGCGTCGGATGAATAGAAAGAGAGGGAAATACAAAAGAGAGAAAGACAGAGAGAGAGAGAGAGTGTAAGAAAAAGGATGAGGGTTAGAGCGGAAGTCTGGCAAGCTTTTGGTCGTTAATCTGTCAGAACAAAAGTCGAAGGCTGCGTCTTGTGTAATCCAAACTGTCAAAGCCAAAAATGACAGCCTTGTAGCTGGTTGTTGTTGTTGTTATTGCTGCTATTGTGTTGTTGTGGTTGCTGTTGCTGTTGTGCCACACGTGAACAGCAAAATGTCACATTTAAATGTCTAATTTATAACACGCTTGTTCGCTTCTCTCGCTTTTGTCGAGTTTTATGAGCGGCAATTAGCTCATTTTAACATGCACATTGTACAAAATTTTTTAAGCGTTTTGCTTATCATTTAAATTGAAATCAGTTGGCACAGCAACCAAACCAAACAAAAAGGCTGCCGCAATCGGCACACAAAAAGTTAAATGCTGTGACAGGTGTCTCGACCTAACCCCATCCATTGGTGCCTGCTTTCAAATAATATTTATTCAAAATAACATTTCTCTGTTCCTTTTTGCTAAGAGCCTCAAAACGCTGTCAGCCATTAAAGGGAGCACACACAAAAAAAAGGGCAGCCTGATAAAGACGATGAAAGCGACGACAACATAAATTTCGCAACATTATTATGCGAGTTTATTCATATTTAATATTTACTCTCCAGAGATTGTTGGCATTTATTTGTTCACTTGCTGTTGACATTTGTTTCATGCAGCATTCAATTTATTCAGTTTTCAGCTAACAAACACACAAAACTTTAAGCTTTTGTCCCATAAATATTTTCCTGGCAAATCGCATTAATAATTTGCCAGAGCCGTTTTCCAAATTTACCAGCCAGGCAATTAAAGCACACAATCCAATTAAATTCGCAAAGAGGCAGAACAAAAAAAAAACCATGCAAATATAAAGCGTAAAGAATGCAAAAGATCGAAACTCAATTTAGGCAAAGCGTGTGAAACGACAAAAAAAAACAACAACAACAGATAGAACACACAAAAAGCAGAGAGAGGAGGTCGCTTCTGGACTGTGTGTGTGTGTTACAAACTGTATTTTGCCAAACCTCTTAACTGACTGACTTCTTTCAAATCATAGGCTCACACACTACTACAACAGACAAAGATAGTTTTTTTACGAAATGCACATAGAATTATGAATTATGAGTTCAAAGGTAATACTTACTCTACATATTACTTAAATTTCCCAATTATTGTGAAACTTGACCTCACCTTTCCATGTTTGTGTAGGTCGCAAGCGGAACTAACAAAAGTTATAAGCTATATGACCTTTTTCTAATTTGCGCCTTCGACCCGACACACACACGCATACAGTTACAACGTTATAGGATATTAAAGCTCGAAAAAAATGTTGCTGGCATTTACAGACACATTCACACATAGCTACACACACACACATACACAACAAACAGGACTGTGAGCCAGGTACACGTTTCTAATAAAAGGCAAACATTGTCCAAGGCAAACACAAACACACACTAACAGAAATAGGTAGGCAATCTGAAGGCAATACATTGGTTCAGATAGGTAGTAAACAAACTTTTTCATGCATTGCACGATTTTAATTAATAATATTCACGTGTCATGGAGAAGGACCTACTCATTTGGCAGCAAGTGGACCTGCTTCATGGAGCGTACACAACAGCAAACAAACATACGTGTGTATGCAAAAAAAAAAGAAAAAATAGGTGCAAAATGTGTTTGCTTAATGAAATTAGAAGCCAAAGCGGGCGCAACATTTTAATTTGTTGGACCAAAAACGTTTTGGCACACAAAATGTCAATGCTCCAAAGAGGTTCGGTTTATCGCCAAGTACTGCAATTAACATGCTCTCACCAAAATGTTCCAACCACAATTATGCGCATGCCAAATGTCGAGCGCAAAATGACTGCGCTTTTTTTCTGGCTTGTGGCATGAGCCATGTTGACTTGTTGTCACTGTTGTCGTTGTTTTTGCTGTTGCTGTTGCACATGCAGATAAACAAACAAACAAACAAACACAAAGAAAAAACAAAAACCAAACAACACCACTCAGTAGCCAGTCTGCATTCACGAGCCCGTTGACCGAAACAAGTAAACAAAAAAATAAAAATAAAACAATTTTTCTGACTTTCTTTTTGCAATTTTTTGCTTTCGTCTTTTGGCTTGGAATACAGTTGAATTAAATTCGATTTTGGCTTCAAACTTTATAAAATTAATAATATATACATATATATTTAAGCTTTTAACAAAAGTTTTCAACTGCACTTCCACACAACAACAAAAATCAAAAAGTGATTCTAAGCTGACGCAAGAGTTGGGTTTTGGGCAATATTGCTAACAAAGCATTGCAAGGGCCTTTGAGCATTAACAATTTGCGTCTCCTTCGCTGGCCTTCTCTTCCTCCCTCTCTTTCTCTCCCTCTTTTGGCCCAGTGGCCCATTAGTTGGGCAAACAAGCAGCTACTTTGGCCAGGCTTTCACTTTAATTTCTGGCCATGAGTTATTATAGTTTTTTTTCTTCTACTTATTCTTCGACTCTATTATATGCCTTAGACCTTAATGTCGAGCATGTTTTGTTCTGGATTCATTTTGGACAGCCTTGTTAGCCCTAATGGCAATACCAACACTTTCAGTGTGGGCCTATGAAAACAAAGCCTACACTACAATACACACTTACACTACCAAGCACACACACACACAAAGCAGTTTATCATATGCTGTGGTCATACATCAGCACATCAAATTACACAAGTTTTTTTCCCACATTGTCAGCTCTGAAAGAAAATATAATATTTTACTAATCTAATGCTATATATATTAAATGCAATAAACTTTGAGTAATTCAAGAATTTAAGAACACAAATAACTTAACTTTAATAAATGTGTAATCAACTAAGCCGCAAACATATGCAAATTTATGTTCTATACATTCAAATTGTAGCTTTATTTTTGCACAATTTAAGTTTCAAATATTTATAATGCATTATGTACCTTAGTTAAGCTACGGTTTAAGAGTTCCATGTTTCTGTTTTATGCTGTCATCTACAAGTATTTAAGAATTTTCTTTGATTTTTTATGCTGCATATTTAGCAGGGCAAACAAACTGTCAAAATTTTAAGCTTCGTTTAATTTAGTTCAAAGCAACAGCAGTTGCCGTTTATATTTTGGTATAATCTCAAATATTTGCATCTGCTACATGACGAAGAACTGAAAAGAAGCAGCCTTCATTTAACGGCAAAAGAGGAAAGAAAAAAAACAAAAATGAAGAGAAATAAATTGCACTTTATTTTTCATCATGAGCTGACCGTCTTAACTGGTCGCTGGAACTGGCAACGCTTTTTAATAAACTAAAATTGAAATGAAATTTAATAAGTCAAGCCAGGCAGGCATACGGGAGGCGTCAAGGCGGAAACTGTTTATAAAAAGCTGTGAAATTCTTTGATGCCAGAAACCAAAAGCAATTCTCACAAAGTGTACCGAGAAGGTTGCGGCCAATGTCAAATATAACAGACCGCCCCACAAGTCTCTCCTGTTATTCTCCACTCTTTACTTTCATTTCGAGCTGTATGTGAGTAGTCGTTGTGTGTGTGTAAGTTCTTGGAATTTAATGAATGTGAATACGAGTACGAGTGCAGACATGTCGATTTGCATTTGGCTCAACCAGTAGGAACAGGAGCTGGAGAGGAGAAACTCTACAAAAATGTGGGTCAAACATTACCTTCATTAAATTGTTGAAGTCATCGAATGCATAAGCCTCAACAGCGGACACATCGCTGCCCTAAAAAAATACAATAAAAAAACAATAATAATAAAAAAACGCAGCTCGAGTTTTGCGTTTTGAAAAATATATAAAAATCAAATTGTTAGCCATTAAATCAAGTTCGTGTTTATTTTTTTCACCATCTAAAGTGCACTTCTGCGCTAGGTACTCTTATGCAATGTTCAATTTATATGCGCGAGGGTTGTAAAATAACATGCGGGCTATCAAAATATGCATTGCATAGCAAAAACCAGCATACCGTAAAAATATATATATACATACCAAACATATATGGGAGAATAGCAATTTATTTCACATGCCAAATATACACATCTTAACGTGGATTGAACACGTGTTTTCTTTGGCTTAATATACCCTTTGAAGTATAAAATAGGGATAAGGAACTATGTATAAAATGTCATGTAACTTGGGTGAAAGCTATTTATTAACTTTGAACAAACTTAAAAAGAATGCTGAAAGTCGTGAAAATAAATGATTTAAAAAGACTCATTAAAATTTTACTTTAATTCTCAACCTGTACAGCAATTGTTTTTTAATCACTTATATGTTTTCGTTTCACTTTTGACCTGTATATAGGGTGTATTTCGATTCACTCGCTGTTTTTTATGTAAAAGCGCAGCTCAGCCCAATGGACTTGCGGCTGCCATTTTCCTCAACATTAAATGGGATGAGTTCGTTTTTTTTTTATTTTTCTTCGTTACTGTTATTATTGTGTCGCGTCGCTGTCAGTTACCAAGATATATACAAATGCCGAACCTAGTGTGCAGAGACAGGCAGACAATGCGCCACGGAGTTGGCCCCGAGCGCATTTAATTTTATTGTTTTGGCACCACACCGACAGGCACAAGCACACGAAGCCAGATATACACACGTTGAAACCATCACAGAGGCATAAAATCGGCATGGACGTGAAATCGAAACCATTTAAAGCGCCAAAGCCATTCCCAGAGAGAATGGTATTGCAAGAAGAGAGACCATTGGGAAATGGGAATGAGATAAAATTGAAGCATGGCAATGGCAATAGCTGGTAGCTGGCTCTGCACCTTAGAAAAAAGCTTTAGCTGGCATTCGCACTTGGCCATTTTTTATGTGCGGCTGGAGATTTTTATTGCGCGTTAGTCCTGATAAATGGCGAAATAAAGTCTTTGGCAGCAGCTGTTGAATGCCTAATGGCATATCCATCGTTATAAATGATAAATCTATAAGTTTTTGCCACAATTTTGTGTGTGTGTATTTATTTTCACTGTGAGGAAGTCAGATTGAGCATATGCAACAGTTATGCATTTAATGCATTGCATAATGTGCACTCGCAATCAACTCAACTTTCTGATCGCAATTTGCTTTTTAGTTTAGTTTAATTCAACACGCCCACACACATGGAAACACACAAAGAGACAGTGGCAACCCCTTGACATACACGCACTTAGTCACTGTCATTGTCAGAAAAGAAACGATGACAGCGATGCCAACGTCGACGTCGATGCCGACATCGATGTCCATGTCAACGATGATGTCGACATTGGCGCCGTATTGCCCTTCAAATTATTGAAAAAGGTACGTTCTTGGATTTCCTGCTAGCCTGGGTTGTGGTACTATTCAATTAGGTCAATTTTAGCTGGAATTAATTCAGGGCACTAAGCACAGACACTGTATTGGTTTTACGTTGTGCATACGCCATATTGTGCTGCAGGAAAAATTTGCATTTCTTGAGGCATTCACAAATGTCAAAGCCATTCAGAACGTGCTTACTTAGAAATGCGTCTATTCACTGGGGTTTTTCTAGTTAACTGAGAGTTTGTGTAGACATATGTTTACGTGTAAAGTATACGACATGTATGCGAACAAATGTGGTTCGCCAAGAGTTAGGCAACCAAAACTAGAGATACTGATCAATAAATCAGATAAAGACTTTTGCGTAAATGGATCTGGTAAGCTTCCTACCATCGCAAAAAGGAACTACCCGGAATGCTGGTAAATATAAGCCGCAATAAACATTTTCAAATCTACCAACTCAATATCTACTAACGCATTCATGCATTGAACATTCAGAAAATACCTTTTTTCCTTTCTACATTGATTGCTGTCAAATTGCTGCCTAAGGATTTCAAGTGCTGTATAACGTTCCAAGAAACTGTGTGCGTTGTATG
This sequence comes from Scaptomyza caliginosa, assembly GCA_035044725.1. Classification (NCBI taxonomy): domain Eukaryota; kingdom Metazoa; phylum Arthropoda; class Insecta; order Diptera; family Drosophilidae; genus Scaptomyza; species Scaptomyza caliginosa. The sequence goes on from JAWNNR010000317.1 coordinate 1,122,842, forward strand.
CGAAACAGGTGTATCAATATTTGCGCCTTCAGCACGTGTTGCCTGTGCCTGCCACAAGAGTTGCACTCGCATTTATATTCTTGTTGCGGCGTCGCTTGCACAACTTTGCTGCAGACAACATTGATTTCTGTTATCGTAACTTGTTGGTGGGCATCAAGGGCAAGGAAGAGGTGGCACTGAAGGCATAGTCGCCAGCTCGACAATCCGATTTGTGTGCGCGCGCGTGTGTGTGTATGTGTGTGCGTATATGCCGCTGACATTTTTTTATGTGATATTTAAACAATGCGAATGCCGCGAGGCAGTCAAGAAACGCTTTTTGCTGTATAAGTCGTCAACGTTGTCGTCGTAGTCCTGGCAAGGCCTGCCTTAAGGTCACACTCCAGGCCGCATGCCTTGCATATTAAGCGGCGATTAAGCGGTCCCAGGCAGCCAGCTATGCCACATGCCACATGCCACATGCTGCTGCTTCTACTGCTTCCACTGCCTTCCACTGCTGCATGGCCATCATAACAATGCTGCAAAAACTCATCAGTATGTTCAGCAGGCGTCATAAATACCGCAAGTATGTGCGAGTAATAGGTTGTGCGATTGTGTGTGTGTGTGTGTGTGGGTTCGTGTTCGTGTTTATGTTGGTGTTGGTGTTTAGTAATTAAAGCTTAAGACGAGCTCGCGACTTATCGATTTTATTTTATCAAAGTTGCAACCGCAACGGCCACAACAGCTGTTTATCCCAGGAATGCTCGCAAAAGATTTGCCATGCCTAATTTAATTTTTAGCACAGCCTTAAGTTCTGGCAATAAATATATGCAATATCCCTTTCTTGGCCCAATTTAATTCCTGTGCAGACACTGAACTCAAACGAAGAAGAAGAACAAGACATGACAAATTGCGCGCTCGCCTACTGCAAAGGTCACAGTACACACCATAAATAACAAACATTGCAAAAGTTCTTTCGCTTTTTTTCTCTCTCTCTCTCTCTAGAGCTCACACAAACAAACATACACACACAAGGAACACCTGTCTTTTATCATAAAATAATGTGTAGCTGTGCGTATGTGTGAGTCTGCCTTGCATGTGATTTATTAATTTAAGTTTGAACTGAGACTGAACTTAGTGTAACGTATTGAGTTATCACTCAATCAAAACAGTATTAGCTGGCCTTTATAGCTGTGGCGTTTTCCAATGTGTCATTGTCTTAATGGCCCATGCGTGTGTAATTTGCGTGTTGTTGCTGTTCGTAGTAGTCGCACCGTCATCGCCATTAGAGGCATACGAAAACAAATTGATTTCATTTATGATTTAGCAAGTTTGCACGCAAGCCAATTGCTAAGATTTGTTTATTAGCACAGTTTTATGTGCAACTCAACCAAAACCCACAAAAAACAGACACGGTGTAATGAACTTTTGTCAGTGACAGTTAAACGCAACCACTTGCCCCAACAATCTGCCATTTTCGTATTTACTTTAACAAGCTTAAGGGATTATCGGCACGTAAATAGCTTTTACATACACAAACGGACAGCATCGCACATTTATTCAGATATAAATCATGTATGCATACAAATAGCATATACACATATTACTACATATGTTTGGCTTTCATCGGAATTCATTTTGCACAGCAATTCCTTCAAACATACAAATATGTGTGTACATGGTTATGGAAATCGGAGCTGACCACGTGACGTGCCTGTCAGACAACGAGATAGCTTATATGTGTGTATATCCTGCAGATGGGCAAGATGTAATCAATGCCTGCAAGATGTATTAATTAAAATGCAAATGAAGTAAATGCCGTAAATTAAAATTTTTCGTAAGAACCGTATTTTATAATGAAATATTTATATATTCATAGCCAGAGAGAATTCTCATAGCAAACGTAAATACATAAACATACATAAGACTACAAGTTTAAGAAAAACAAGCTGCAGTTGTAATAGGAAAAATTAATATTTTAGGTTTTGTTTCTATATCCATTTATAAAATACAATATGAAATCTAACAGGTTAGAAATGATATAAAGAACCGAATCAGCTTATCGAAAGGAAAATCTTTTATCATGTACATTTTGTAATCGTATTAAAAACACCTCTGAGTTCAACAAATTAAAGAGTTTTTTTCTATTAAAAAACATTTAATTTTAATTTCGTGATTACTTTTACTATCTGATTATCGTGGTGTGCACCGCACACGCAATAATAAAGTTGAAAGCAAATAAACCAATGATTGACGGACAATGGATTTTAATTATTAATATTGCACTTAGTTGCATGCTGTGTACGAGAATGATAAATACTTTATAGGGATAAATAAATAAATACAATTTTCGTCTTACTGGGAAAATTAAGTGATCTATCGCAATTTACATCATATGTATTTATTTATGCATAAAAATAAAATGGAAATGCATGTTGAAAAAGCTGAGTAATGAGTTTTATCGATAAGCAATTAATTCCTGGGACCATGCATTGAAAAGCCCATCAAGCATACGCTATGTGCAACCAGAAGGAAAGGTCAATAAATGCTTGATTGAATCAAAGCAACTAACATAAACAGTGAGATGGTAATTCTACAACATTTTCGCGGTGAAAGGAAGCAACGTTGATTGTTGAGTGATGAAGGATTTCTTGTGAAAATAACAAATTAAGCACTCATTGGACAGCTTGACTTTTGCTTGCTGCCTTGCTGTTTGATGTGGTTGCAATTAGTTGGTGTTTTGTGGCAGCGGCAATGGCAGCGGCAAGTTAATGACCTCAATTGTTAGCAATTAAATAACAACAATGCGAATGAGCACAAATTGAAGCACTCCGAAAAGGACTCTGGGTCCTAAAGTGCATGCAATTAATTTGTAAGTGGGTGCTGCTTGTATGTAAGTAAGTATATGTACAACATGTGGCAAGGCTCTCAACTCACCTGCCGTTGCAGTATATAACTGAATTCCGTTGCCGTATTGCGTCGACTGTCGTTCATTTTGCTGCTGTCCGCCTTTTGCAACGTCTTCGCTGCTTGCTGCAAGTTAAATGGCCAAAAGTTTTTACAGCCAGTAGTGATTTTGAAGTTCCGCTGACTTAGTTTGGGTTTACTTAGCGCTTTTGTTTAGTTTAAGTTAAGCCGAGTTAAGTTCTGTTGAGTTCTGCTTTTAGGTGGGTTTTTGGTCTTGAATTTTTATTTTGATTTTAGCTGCTTAACTACACTTGGTTGCACTCAACAACCATGTGAAAATGCTATTTGAAAAATTATTAAAACCAAAAAGAGCAGCCTGAAAGTTGAGAATAGTTAAATAAGATAAAATATTTAATTTAATTACAACATTGTTTTATTAGAACTTGCACTTGGTTAGGCTGTAGGTAAAATGCTTTAACGTTCAAACTTATGTTTCTTATTTATTCAACTAAAACACTTTCACTGAGCATAGCATTATCGATATATAAGTAATTACAATATAACAGCATAACGTAACAAATATTTATTTTTAACTTATTGCCAGTAAAACATTATATCATTTATTTTTCTGTATTTTTTGTTGATTTTCTTAATGCAATTTGCATTTACTTTTCGGTTTGGTATGAAGCGTTTTTTGATTTGTTGGCGATTTAGTTGGTTCGACGCTTTCGATGAGACTGCTGCAATAAAAATAAATTGCGAAACTCTCAACAAGGATAACGTTGTCGCTGTCGCTGTTCTCGTCGTCGGCGTCGGCGTCGACGTCGGCGTCGTTTTCGTTGTCCTATCGCCTGCCGATGTTGTCCTCGTCTCGTGTTCTGTTTGCTGTTGAAGTTTTGTGCTCAATGCTTCGCAGCTGTTTGCTGCGCATTCTATTCTGTTCTGTTCTGTTGTTGTTGCCATTTGACTTTGAAATAGCCAACAATAATGCACACATACACACACACACACACAGAGAGACTCAAACGATGCGCGCTCACAATAACAACAAAATAGCCGGAAACGAAAGTGATAGTTGCCATACTGTTAAGACAATTGATGGCCCTTGCTAGTTTACTTACAAGTAGCCTACAAAGCTTTCCCAAAACTAAATAAATTTCTTATTATTTCAAAGAGACTTGTTAAGCTCTTGATAATATTCAATTAAGCTTAGTGTAACGGTTAATATTAAGTGATTGCATAAAACATTAACAGTCTGGCAACATTGGGCTTTGGAATTTCATTCATACTTGTAAAACAAAACAACAGTTTCAGAGAGCGAGTTAAAGATTGAGAGCAAACTTTGAGTAGCTTTGCGCACGTGTTTTGCAGCTGTTAAAAGCTTTTGTTAGATGGCGCTATCGTTTGAGAGAAAAAACGCCAGTAAAATGTTTAAAACTAATTGATTTAACCATTAGACTATAGATAAGTATATTCACATGTAAATAAAACTAGAATTTTTCTATTACACTCATCTGATTACAGTAAAACAACTAGATTTAACAGCTTTACCGCCAGGGCACAATACAATAATGCTTCTGTGAATCATCGTGGGTAGAGCTTATGTCAATCTCCTCCTGAAGCATCACTTTGGCATCCAACAGTCGCCTTAGAATCATTGCAGTGCGTGCATTAAACTTATTGCCATAAAGCTGCAATCGCTTCAGGCGACACGGCTTCTTGAGAGTTAGCAATATAAGATTTATTGCATCGGCGCCAATATTATTGTCATTCAAATACAGGTGCTGTAGCATGCAACACGAACTGAAATACCTGGCCACCCAGTCGCCACCGTGAGAGCCAATCGTATTGCAACTTATATCAAGCAGCTCCAACGTGCCACCATGCGCAATGCCACGCATAAGAAACATGGCGCCATCAGCAGATATAAGATTGCAGGCCAGATTTAGTTTGCGCAAAGAACAACTTGGACTGCTTAGATACTCTGCAATCGCTTCCATATCCTGAGCAACAAATTCACACTGTTGCATTGTCAACTCCACCAGTTTGTTTTGCATCAGCAGCGAACCCACAATTGACATTATCTTCTCCGTATCCAAGCTAAGCTGCAGCCCAACTAGACGGCTGGCATTAAAGTTACGCATGCTGCTAGATTTGTACACTCCATCTGCCACAATGGCAAAGTTGTACTGACTCAAACTGCAGCTGGATACGTTTAGAGTTTGCAGCGTTTTGCTCGCTAGCAAAAACTCGCGCAACATACTTGCATCCTTTGTAGATAGTGGAGTGCCTGCAACGACAAGATTTAAGATTGTAATATCTTCTTTCAGGCACTTACTCACCCTCTAAGCTTAACTTAGTCAGCTTCATTTTGTGCACATTAAGGCGAAGCATCACAAAAAACTCGTGTGGCAATCGCATGAGCTTGAGCTCAATCCTTGGCACGTTAAGCAGCGAGCGGGCAAACTTCTGCAACAGTTGCGCATCCCAATTGCTTACCACCACGCTCCCAATGGATACGGAAAGCAAACGGCGTTGCATTAGAAAGTTAACAATGGTGCGAAAATCACGTATGCAGTGAAAGCCGCGATTCATGCGCTCCTCAAAGTCGAGACGACGAAACTGAAAGTTCTTATACGGACGCTCATCGTACTCACGCTGCCAACAGTAGAGCAACAATACGTTGAACGTGCGACCCTTTACGCACGAAGTTTTTGCGCAACGTGACGGATCGTATATGCAGGGTAAATCACACATCTTAGCTTGGGTTTTTGTAATAACTTTAAGATTGGTTGTTTGTAAATATTATAATAAAACTATTTGTTCTTTAAAGACATGTAAGGCATAGGCAAATATCATTAACTTTAACTATTTAATAATCAATAGTTTCTTTGTCTTTTGTGCTGTCTTACTGAGCGACTAATAAAAGCGAACTGCCGCAAAGTATGCAACAATAAACACCATCACCATGCATTAGAGTCACCCTGTGTTTGGTATTCAACTGCAAATAGACTTGAACGGGCGTTGTCATTAGCATAGTTAGCAAAACTCTTTGCCCACATTTAAGGCCAGTAATTACCATAAACGATATTTCATTCACTTTGCCACACACTTAACGCTAGACTCAACTGCAGCACAATTAATTAATTCGCACTGTGTAACTATGGTTAAATGCGTGCTGGCACGCGCCGACTTCCCTATACATAAAAGAGCAAAAAACAGACACAGAGAGCAACCCAAAACTTCAGACGTACTTATCTATAATATACTAAAGACAACAAAAATCAAGTTACACGACAGGAAGCAGCGAGAAAGAGAGAGATGCATCGTTATGCACGTAGCAAATGGGGAATTTCTTGAAATATTTTTGCACCATTTAAGGTCTGGTTGCAACTTCATTAATTTAATTGCCTTTTACGCGACGAATGCTTAAAAATAACGTGCAGCGATTTCAACTGCCTTTGACTCATAAGTAGTTCAGTCACAAAAGAGTCTTCGCTAGTCTATCGGACTGCAACAGGTGCCCCATTCAATAGACAAACTGAGGCAGCAACTTATTTAGATGGTTGTCTTTCATCTGCTTCTTTTCATTGGAAATCAGAATTATTTTTCACTTTTACTACCTGGCCAGCTCGATTTGGCAATTGTCAAACCATCATAGTCGCTCTCTCTCTCTCTCGCGCTCTGGCCAAACTATAATTATGCTTTAAATTATGGCCAAGACAAGAACAGACAGGCAGGAGCCTGTCATCATCATCATCATCATCATCATGGCATGGCTGTCTTGACCATGTTGCTTAGTCACTCGAGGCCTGTCTGCCTGGCAATTAACAGCGGCGACAATTTGGTGGGCCAAATTGAAATTTTAAACTCTGCACATGTTGCTTTTGCTTGATGGTTATCTCCACTTGCAACATAACGCAACACAACGTAACGCAGCCCAACGCATCGCAGCGCAAGACTCCGCTTAGAAATCAGATAATTAAAAGAGCTTGCAAAAAATATGTTCGCATGTTAAAATAAAATAAAAAACTATATATACAAAAAAAATAACGAAAAGAAAATTATGTTAAAAAAAAAATACTATATATTGTAAAAGACAGACAGCCAGACGCTCATAATTGCTGACAGTCTCAGTTTACAGCTAGTGCAGCCAGACAACGACACAAACAACAACAACAACAACAACATCAGCAACTACAACGCATTGCATGTGCATATTATTTAAATAACTTTTAGAAATGCAAAGTGTGAAACTGCAGACCAGAAACTATATGCCCATGCCCGGACAACAGCATCAGCAGCAGCAGCAGCCAAGGCGTCTGGGACGTTGACTACCTTATTCACCTGCCACAGGCAGCAATGGTCCATATTTGGATGCAACTCTTAAGGACAGCATTGGCATCAACATGCACATCAACAGCAGCAACAGCAGCAACAGCAGAAATAGCAGCAACATCAGCGAATGTCTGCCACGGCCTCCAGACAAACTGCAGACATGTGAGATATATACGCATACATACACATATATAAATATGCACTTGTCCGCTTCCCCAACCCTTGACTGAAACACACCCCTTCTCGCACTTCCACACTCACTGTGTGCGAGGCGCATTCATTGTCAATTTTGACAATCAACAAGATGCGACTACACGCCTGCTTAAATGCCAACATCAACATTACTTGCCCCAGCCGCTACCTCTGCCTCTACCTTAGTCTGTCGCCTTCCCTGTGCAACTTCGTCTGCGACGGTCTGTCTGGGGCTTGGGGTCTGGTCCCCACACACACACACGCACACACAGACACAAACACATCGATATAAGTGTGCGTATTCCGGCTGGCTCTGGATCTGGCTCGGGCTATGGCTGATTGGTACGCTGCTGGGCAGAAGCCAAACGACGGCACGCGAAAGTCCTAAAAACCAAAAAACAAAATCGAGAAAAACAAAAACCAAAATTAATAACAACCAGAAATGCATTAAAATAAATACATATGTATGTAAAGAGTGTTTGACATTTGTATACTCTATAAATCTTAAATTTGTTGTGTCAAGAATTTTTGTTATATATATTAAACTTTATCGTATAAATATATTTTAATTACGCAATGAACTTTTATCTACCATTTCAGAAAATATTCACTTTAATTATAAATCAAAATAAATCCTTTTAAATGTCTATTAAAAAATCAGATTTTTTTTGTAATAAAGTTTTTGTTCGTTAACATAAATAAACCTAAGAACTTAAAGATAATTTAAATTTCATCATTCAAATATAGATGCAAAAAGTTCCCAAGCAATATGGGTACCTAACATTCAACACAAATATGAAAAGGGTTTGTAATGATTTGTTAGCAAATAGTTTATCAAATAGTCTACTAAATATCTAAAATATATATATATATTTTTTTTTAAGTAGCAATTAGCAAATCTATGTTCAATGCCAAGCACTCAGTCATAAAACGCCAACACTCTGCATAAAAGGGTATGGGAAGAAACACATAAACGAAAAGCAACAACTTCAAGAGCAGCTGAATGACAGCAACAACAACAACAACGACAACAACAGTGGCAGCACGCAGAGTCGACTGCAACGGTAGCAGCCACCGGACAACACAACATACAACAACAACAATAACAAATTGGCTCCTGGTCTTTGCATTCCACATGCAATCTGAGACAACAATCACAACAACTGCATTCAATGGCTACTGCAACCAGCAACCGGCACCACCAACACCAGCAGCAGCAGCAGCAGCACCCAAGTTCGGGGCGCTGTTCGCTCAAGCAGCAACAACAACCGGCTACTAACTAACCAACTTATTGACTTGGTTTGTGTCTGCTTCTGCTTTTGCTTCTGATTCTGATTCGGCTTTTCCTTCTGCTTCTGCTTCTGATTCTGCTTCTGGGCCCAAAGTCTGGTCTGGTGATGTCTGGTCGCGCCAGGCGAAAAAAAACAAGTAAAAAAAAAAAATATCATGTATGTATTTTTAATAGACCTCTGGCGTGCGGCTGCTGATGATGCTTTAGTCTCTCGTGTCGCCTTCTTCTCTCTCCCAGTCGTCTCTGTTGTATGCTTTATTTTGTGATCACATGCAACGCCTGCCTTCCCTCCGCCTGCTGCTCCACGAAGTGCAAGAGTCTCAATTATATTAATTATGTGTTATATTGATGCTTAATACATTGTTGCAGTACTTTGGCAGCGAAAAGAAAAACAAGCATAGACAACAAAAACAAACACTTAAACCTCAGTTGGTGATCAACATTGTTGCAAAATAATCATACCAACGAATATTGTTTGGCCGATTATCAGGTTCAATCACCTACAATAATAATATTACCAGCTGATAAGCAAAATGATCCATTAAATGCGTGATAGATAGGCTTATGCGTATGCGTATGCGTATTGTTAAACTAGAATTTATTGAATGTTATTTATAGAAAATGCCAAAAAGTGTCGTAACTTCTGATAATTACTTAAAGGTCTAAGTGCTTTATTGACCAAATGTTTTCTTCAAGTTTTGTTTCTAATTGCTTGCTACTGTTTTTATTAGTTTTGTTAGCTACTTCATTTTAATTGCCAACACAGTAGCTAAATTGCACCGCACCTGTCGAACAATGTTAAAGAAATATTTTGACTTTTTTTTGCTAGTCGAAGATTAAATGCTCTTTAAAATTAAATGTTTGAGGTAAACGCAAATCAATATCTTTTTCGTGTTCTAAAATCTCTCTAGCATAGCTTTCAAATAAGTATAGGGTATTGTAACAAAAAGTTGGTTTTCCTCGTCATAGCAATGCATAATGGCAAACAGCTGAATATTGTTTGATTGCTTTTGTTTTTATTGTTGAAATGATCTTTTTGTTAACTGGCGTGAGCCATGTCGCCTTGTCAAAAATAGAAAATATATTTAAATATAGTTTTGAGTTAGGTAAAGAGACAGAAGTACAGAGTAAGACAGAGAGATCAAAGGGAACTACAATTACCACTAGGCTAATTAAATGGCACGAGGAAGGGCTGCGGGTTGAAGTGGTGTGTGGTATGGGGTTGCGTGTGGTCTTGTCTAGCCTTGAAATTAATGAACTATTGAATACTGGCTGCCTTTGGCTTTGACTCATTTGGCATTCCAATCTGTCTGTCTACATAACAGTTTTGACTACCTCTGATTGACTGTTGCTTTCTGTTTGTGTGTGTGTGTGGGTGTGTTTTCGTTTATTGTCCACGAAGTGGGGCAAATTCTATGCAAATGTGTGAATAAGTCAAATAAATAAACATTATTATATAAACGTCTCGACAAATGTCGCGCAATTTTTTTTTTTTTTTTTTTTGTTTATCTCTTCTTCGACTACTAAATGCCTTTCTGGGGGTCTGTCCATTGAAAGAGCTCGTTCCGTTTGTCTTATTTTCTTCCCTCTTTCGGGCATTTAACTTACTTGCAGAAGATGTGATAACATTGTTGTATTGTAGGTAACAATTGGTCTGAACAGGGTAGGCTGAAGCTTCACTCAAAAAAAAAAACGCTAGATGCTCTCACAGTATGTTAAAAGTTTTTTAAAAAGTTATCAATTAGAATTTGAATGGGTTACAAGCAATCTCAATTTAAATCTTTTAGTTTTTTAGCTGTTAGCAACTGAAACAAACATTGATTAAATTATTGTATATTTTCTTGAGAAACTTTAACTTTCATCTCTTTAATACTTTTGCCATCAGAGTATTTAAATGCCGACTGACGAGTGTTCTCATTTATTTCAAGCTGAGATTATGATCAGTTCGTTTAGGCATTTGATGCGATTGCAACTTTGCATAACAGACACCGTCTGACCGCACAGCCCAAGCCCAGGCCTCCACTACACCCGCTACCCTATATAGCATATAGCATATGTCTATACTATGTAGGTGTTTCATTTCAAGACTCAACAATGTGTAGACGTATAGTACGTATCAGCTAACAGTCAGACAGACAAATAGTCAGACAAACAGACAGTCCGACAAATAGCCAGACAAACATACAGACAGACAGACAGACAGACAGTTAAGCGGTGAGAAATCCAGTCTACATAAAGTGCTCCAAATTATACAATCATTTTGAAATTCAATTTGGTCCAGACAGAGGAAAAAAAAAACAAAACAAAATACAAAATTTGAGAATGAAAAAAATCCAAATAAATCTTAACGATGATGTGTTTTTCTTTTATTTGTATGCTGGGCTACAGAGACCAGAAGAGAGATTAAAAAATGTAAATAAATAAATAAATCAAGAACGTCCTTGAGAAACGTCTCGCTTGTGATTTCCGTATGCAAATTGAAACAAATATTATCGAATGCAGCATTCTTTCTTTCAGAAGCAGATAATTGAAGCGGTGCCTACAACTTTACCTAAATTTAGTAAATAGAAGTGATAATTTAAAGCTAGTTTTTTACTACAGGAACATAAACAGTTAGCCTAATTAATGATAGACAAGCCAATGTTCATTAAATAATATAATTCGTTTATTACACTAAGCATGCTTTTAAAAAATTTCAAAATAATTTGGCTAACTTTTCTTAACCAAGAAGATAAATACGTAAGTCATCCGATACTTATTTTACATAGTTGTTAGTTATATAACAACATATTGTTAAGGGTTCTGAAGGTTATTCACCTCTGACATAGAATACTCTGCTTTATATTCATATTAATAACATTTTATTGTTATTAGACAAAAGTTGGCGATATTGAACTATTAGGGACTCGAAAATATGGAATGAAAGTTTTGAAATACAACTTAAACGCAATTTTCACAAAATAAATTATGTTTAATAAAGTTAGATAATGAATCCTAATCATGATCACAGTTTAAATAATGTAATTATGATTATATATCCCTTCAGTTAGTATTGGTGTGATTTCTTTTAAGAAAAAAGTAGCTTTTCTTTCCTTTATATTTTTAATTAACTTAATTTTATTAAACTGTTGTTTATGCATGGCAATCAGACAGCAGTTCAAGTTATTGAACATTTTATTAGTTGTTTGACTATTAGCGAAATACTTTAACAGATTAGTTAAAACTCAGGCTCTCAGCACATCAAAATGATATCCATGTCAAATATATACAAACGTATCCTTTCGAATATCGTCTCCTTTAATATCCGGCATTCTTGGGTTAAGACGGTGCCAGGCACCGCCTGACCATACGCACCCATAATAGATTATTTCCGTTGATTTGCTTTGATATACGCATTTAAAATAAGTATGTATGTTGTCATCCAAAATGCCTACAATATCTCACGCACTTTCTTTGCCTATTAATCAGCACGCACAATGTGAAGATAAGCAAATTTAACAGTGACTTTCAAATGCTATTAAGTACTTGGGATTAGGTGTGAACACAAAAATAAAATTTGAATAGTCAGAGTCAAAGTCAATGACAAGCCAATCAAGGAGACTATGCCACACTATAAAGATATGCGTATGAAGCACTTTAAAGTAACACAAAATACACCCGCAAGTATAAGAAGAAACATAATGATAACAAAAATAGTTCAGGCAATTTAAGTATCAAAACAATTTGATTAGAGGCAATCTTTTATTTGGTTTATGTGTGGAAATAAATTTAATTCTCTTATATAATCAGCTACGCACCCAAACTAAAGGCGAACGCAAATCAAAGTTCGAATAATAATTGATTCCCAAACAGATAATCATAATAATTAACAATAATAAACTAACTAAAAATAATTCAATATATTTCTGACCAATATTTCTGGGCACTATCGATCCAAGCAAGTTGGATTGGTAAATCTCCGCAATAATTTTGATCTTATCAAACGAACTAATACGAAAAGCAAAAGCCTTCCTTCCCTCAGAATTTCTGCAAACCCACAAAGCCAATATGAATATCACTTTCCTTAGCTGGCGCGATAAGAAACAAGCTTACGCATACACACACACACACACACTTATGAACACTCATGGACTCAGGCAGGCACGCACACCGATAAGATGAACCAACACACGGAAAGCCAACAGCGGCAGCAGCGCAGCCGGCGACAGCAACGCAACGGCAGCAGCAGAGATCCTCTTAACAGCAGCAGCGGCAGCAGCAACAACAACAGCAATAACAGCGGCAGCAACGCTGATTTTGATTGGTCGGCTGCGTCGGCAAAACAAAATCCGAACTATCAGCCCGAAGCGCTGCAGCGTATACACTGCAAAATAAAAGTGAATGCTTGAAGAAGTTGTTTGTATCTGTTTTGAACTAGAGATTGATATAAAAGGTTCTTTATAGAACTAAACATGCAAATAAAATATAAAAATATAATAATTTTACCACTTTAGAAAAAATTAATATTAGAAAATACAAATATTTTTTTAACAACGTACAGTAACAAACTAGATATGACATTCCAATTTGACAATAATATACATATTGATTTGATATTTAGTCCATTGAAAGGCAGCACAAAAATTGGCCTCTGTTTTTTAAGTTCCAAAACTATTTGTAGGCCTAACATACCAGTGGGGATGGCATAGCATTTCTTGCAGTGTAGCCGCGCAGCGCGTTTACGACCATAATAAAGTAGATATGCCCCGGCACAACCAAATATTTTCTTATTTAAGACTAAAAAACGACTCGTGCAAATCACTTCATACTTGGTTCTTAGAGTGAACACATCGAGAAGGCAACCACAAAATTATAAAGAAAAGAAAAATATATTAACAGAAGAAGTACATACAAATCAAATTGCAAAATAACTCTTCTAAGGCTGGCTTAAAATATATTCAATAAAGTGCTAAAATATAAAAGTGTTAATAAACTATTTACAACAAAAAAAAAAAAACCCCAAAATATAAAACAATGTTTATAGCAACTATTGTTGTCTAAAGCTAATACAAAGTTTTGTAAAGTTTATAAGTGAAAAAACTGCAAAAAGTGAGCTCTTGAGCAAAACTTTATCACAAAAACAAGAAAAGATTCCAAAGACAGTTTAAAGAAAATGTCAAGCCTTGTGTTGTGCTGTTTTGAGGGCAGCGTTCGGCGTTTGCTGTTGCTGCTCATGCTGTGCCTGCTCCTGATGATGTCCTGCGATGCTGGACGCATTAATCGCTCTGCATTTATGGACGGCGATGTGCGTTCGGAGGTTGTGGATCCCAACAATCGCACCATTTGGGGCATGTTCAATCTGACCGAAGAGCAGGTGAATCGCATACGCAGCGGCAGCAATCCCAGTGCCAAGGACGAGACGACACAGGCCACCAAGAATCGTTTGCTGGATCATTTGGCCATGCAGCGGTGAGTACTTGTTTAACTCTAGCCTTTGTTCGGCGTGTGCCGACTTGCCTAATTAGTTGTCAATCACATAAACTATTCTCTCCTCAAAATACATGAAAGTAGCCAAAAATAGAACTTGATAAAAAAATAAAAACGAGGCGTACCACAAAAAATGTTCAAGTTAACATGAAAGAAAATAAAAAAACGTTTGCAAAATTTTGTACAATAAACAAATTGTGAGAACTTTGGGAATTTCAACGATTGCACTTTTCAATTAAATGGTTTTATTTTTTTTTCTTATACGTATACATAATAAATATATAAAACAAAAGCAATCGAAGCAATTCAAGGCTAAAACCATATGCATTTCTTAAATGTGGCCAAGAACCCCCCCAGACAGTTTATCTACATATATATACTATACAAAAAAAATATACATATATTAAATTAAAACAAATTTATATAGCTTTTCTTGCGCTTCAATTCATTTAACATTTAACACGATTTTTTTCCAAAATACCGCATGAGCCAAATTAATAAACAGTAAACAAAACACATGTTCAACTTGAAGGCAAAACAAATTGTATATTGTGTATGCCACACGTGTTGCAGCGATCAATTAATCAAATTCGGATCACTCCTTAGAGCTAAAGTGCTTCCACTCTCTGATAACAACTTTAATACAATTTAGATAAGATTTGGCCCACAGTGTCCGCGCTGTCAACACCAGTTACAAATGCTGCGGCAACTTCTTCTAACTGTCTCGTAGGACAACAAATGCCCTGCCAATTGGCTGTGACTGTGACTGCTCTGCTTATACTGTATCTATCAGATACTACTTACAACTGGCTAGCACTGCTGCACAAAGCAGACACACGCACACATACTAAGACAAACTGACTGCAACGATTGCAACAAATGCCGTCGCCGTCGCCGGCCTCTGCGTATTTGTGTACGTCGTCCATGTGGCCGGCTGTCTGGCAAATGTCTGGGAACAGTCTGGGCCATGTCTAGCTGACTCCGTTAATGAACTTTTTGTAGGTCGTTGCTATGCGAGACACAAGCGGCCCATGGATAGGCAACACCACAAACTCAAACACACACACACACACGAAATAAAACATAATAATATGATATTCTTGTTGCCCCCTTTCAATAAACAAACTGCAGCAGCAACAACAGCAACAAAAACAATGAAATCAGAAAAGAAGCGCCGAATAAGTCACTTGATTAATACTCAGATGCAGATATAGATAATAACTGATATTGTCAAAGTTGTCTTTAAATTGGTTTTTATGCTCTTTTGAAATGGGGTATTTTGGCTTTTGCAGTAAGAGCTTAATTTATTTTATTATTAGTAACAGCAGTCAACAATCAATTTAAATATATAGAAGGAAAAATAAAGCTAAGAAAAATCACACGAAGTTCTCGATAACGAATGCATTAAAATACTTCAGATCACATTTGCATACTTAGGGTATTTAAAATTCGTTAGCTTGCACGCTAACTGTTATTGTTTGTGTCATTTTGTTTGATTTGCTTTGGCTGGCTGCGCAGACACAACGAATAATATAAAGTAATAATAAGAACATAAAACGCTCGCCAGTAACAATAATTATGACGTTTGAGTAATATTGAGACATGGGACACATCACATGGTCATATGTTTGCCCAGACTTAAACTGAGTGCTCATAGAACTGCTTACCCCCCTTCAAGCACACCCACTTCTATGCCCATTCCCAGTTCCAGTACCACTCCTTCCGCCCCCTAACTTCAACCTACAATGCAAACAGTTGTAGGCGTATGTTTGTGGCTACTATAAACGACGCGGTCTATAGTCTGCCAGCCATACTGTTGCCATTTGTCTCGAGAGTTTTGTCGTTGACTGACTGACTGACTGACTGGCCGGACAACAGACGACGGACGACGGACGACGGACTGCCGACTGCGGTCTTCTGTTCGTCGACGCATGATAATGAAGTGCAGCCGGCGAGACACTGTCTAGCCGCGCATTGTATATATATATATATATATTTGTACAGAGAGTGGCATTAGGCACCAGGCTGAGGCTGAGGCTGAGGCTGCGGCTGTGCGGCACAGACGATGGCTGTGGCAGTGGCAGACAGCCAGACATAGATGAGTTGTTGTTGTTGTTGTTGTGCTGGTGTGCTGGTGGCAAACAAGAAGAGGCAAACTAACTATACACAAAAGCCAAGACGCAGTCAATGGCAAAGGGGTTGGCAGAGTTGATGTTGCACTTTGGTTGCTGCTGCATGCAAAACAACACAAACAAAAAAGAGCATGTTTGGAAATGGAGGCCAGAGATTCACCTGCGCATGCTCAATGCACTGCATTGCACAGAGAGATGGTCACTGAATGAGCCAGATAGCGTAAGAGCTAAAGCGCAGCTGTTTACAGCTTTGGGATGCGTGAGTCACGCCAATGTCTAAGCCTCGCAAAACTCCTGACTACAAATGTGCAACTGCTACTGCTACTGCTACTGCTTGTGCTTCTAGCCTAGCCAATAAAAAGCCACAACCTCGTACAACAAGGCGTCTAGACAGCCGCCAGACTGAACACTGAACACCGCAATTCAACAGCAACAACACAAACACTAACAACAACAACAACAACGAGTTTTCAAGTTCATGCCACAGCAGTGAGCAGAGAGTCAAAACGTAATTCTTCAACGGGCCATTTTGTCTGGCAAGCATTCCTTGGCCCGATCGCTGGTTGTGTCTCAACAACAGCATAAATATCGTATACATATAAATTCATAAGTACGTTAATAAGCCAACGGCGTCTGGCTCTTAACTTGGCAACAACTTTGACTCCGACTTTGACTTCGACATCGATTTTGGCTTTTGGTGGCTTGGTTCACTTTCAGTGCATGTTCCCATAATTATTTTGGCTAGACAAAATGTGCCTCAGGCAGCAATCAGCTCAACAACAACAAGCTCAAATACTTTCGGTACTTGGTTTTTAGCATGACCAACAATTATTATTCAATTTTGGATTTTTGCGTTCCCTCGCACAACATTTTTGTTATTATTTGTATTATTGTATTATTTTTATGAGAGTTATAGTTGTTGTCATTCTGCGCAACATTTGCAAAGCGCGTCTCAATTACCGATCCAGACAGACAACACACACACACACACACACACACACATACACACAATTGTCGCATTGTGCTGGTGTATTTGTGCCAGATTAGATCATAGCTTCAGTTGAATACGCGCCAACTATTGTCGTCTTACCCTCTCTCTCTTTCTATTTATCTTTCTCTTGAAACATTTGTTGGGACCGTCTCGATGGCTTTTTAAGTGTACTTCATTTTCGCATGTCTTTGCCCTCTGTCACTCATTAGATTCCTGTACGTACATATGTATATGTTTACTACTACTATGTATCTGAAATTTTAACTTTAAGCTAGTCAGATATGAAGTGAGAGTGAAGCTATACATTCCGAGACTGAGGAATGTTTAGGAAGTAAACCAAGTACGACCGGAAAATACAAATTAATAAATGTGTTTTTTAACACGGCATACAAGCTTCTAATCGAAAAATATTCAAGTGTAAAATAAGATTTTGTTCTAAATTAAAATGTGTTTTACTATGACATAAAGTAAAAATATTTGCATAAAATATTATTTAAATCTAGATTTTATTCCCACACTTTTAGCTAACTAGCAAATAGATTCTTAGTATATTTGAGACCAATTCATAGTCAAAACATCAGACTACACAGTTTCTATTCGCTTAAGAGCTGTGCATTAAACACACAACCCAATTTTCTACATCAAAAATAAACCAAAAGAATTAGCTTATAAAGAACTAGACGTTCACGTTGATCTTTCTGTCTGTTTGAATAAATTGAATCAATGCGCTATAAAGCAGAGCTAAACGGCACCGTTTCATTTATCAACTGAGCTTCTTTTTGCTTAAAGTCGTTTTGTTGTTTGTTGTTGTTGCTTTTGTTGTTGTTGTTGCTATTGTAGGTTGTGCGCCAGTTACGACAACGCTCAAATGTCAATTAAGTGGGGCTTTACATAAACACTTGAACCAAATTACTTAGATAGTCGCAGTCGCAGTCGCAGTCATAGTCATAGACACAGTCATAGGCATAGGCATAGTTAAAGTCAAAGCTGAGTTTAAACAAAAATCATGTTAATTTAACAATTGCAGGATAAACGAGATACGCTCACGCATACAAATAGCTGTATCGAAGCCGGATGGCAATGATAGCCAGGCTGCGTCCGGGCAGAATAAATCGTCGCACGAGAAAGCTGGCTATCCTATATGCAACGGCGAGACGACTCCCCTCAACTGGCAGCAGTCCAGCAATGTGACGCTACAGTTTGCCAGCAGCGTTTTCCAGCAGTATGGCGATAATAATCTCAACTTGGACAGCGCCATTCTGCGTCTCTACAAAATGAATCCCAAGCAGCCGGAGCAGGGACAAACAGCAGCAACAACAGCTGCAGCTCCCTCAGCCGCAGCCGCAGCAGCTGCCTCTCCCTTGTGCCGTGAACCCTTCCTTGAGTCACAGATACGCGTCACAGTGTCCATTGTGCATCAGCAGAAGAAGAAACGTAAGTTAGGTGCGTAACTAGTACACAACTTTAGTTAATCCTTCTATACTAAACTCCATCTTTTCTCTTTACTCCTTACTCTAACTGCAGAACGCAAGAAGCGCACCTGCAACACCATCATGTTGAGCAGCACCAAGACTGGCTGGGTGGATATCGATGTTAAATGTGCTCTAACCTACTGGTCCCAGCAGCAACACCAGCAACAACCGATGCATTCACATCCACCAATTGTTGTTGGTCTGCTGATGATTGAGGTGCACGATGATGAGGAGAATCAATTGTTGCCTGGGCTGTACTTTCAGCCACCCACTTGTGATCAGGCAGGTAAGCGTGTTGTTAGCCAAGCTTTAACTAACTGCCAAGGCATACATGTGAGGAATTCCTTTAACTTAAAACTGATTCAAGATTCAGATTCGCTAGAGGCCAGGCCCCCCAAAACTTGAGTATTGTTTATGACATAACAGTCTCGCATTTATTTGCATACCAAACAACAAAAATCCCCCCCCCCCCTTCACAAAAAAAAAGGTCAATAAATCGTCGCGACTTTTTTTTTTGCGTCCTGCTCTTTAACTTTGAGGGGAGCCGGACATTACCCAGACAAAATAAGAAATGAAAAATAAAAACCCGCCAAACCATAAAACAATTCGCTGTGGCGCGCTTAAAATGTTGTTTGTTTTTCTGAAGGTGTCAGTAAATATCGAAAGCATTGAATTTCTGACGAGCTCTGCAAAATCGACAGACAGTGCAAAAAGTGCTTAATAATACAATACGTATACGTATGTGTGTGTATATGTAAGATATTGAAATATTTTAATTAATGCAAGCACGTTTCGGTTTCGATTCTGGTGTCGATTGGCTTCCTCTTATGAAATTCGCGAAAAGCTTTTGCCCTTGCTTTCGTTAACAACAATTTTTACAAACGGAAAAAGGCAAATGCTTCCACGTATTCAATAGTATTCAATAGAATTCATGTCGCGAGTTTCTTTTTGGTAAGATCAACAAAAACACACACACGCGCTTACACACACACACATAGAAACGCAGTTTCGCTCGCTACTAATGCTAATTGCTCATACGCACTGTTGAGCGTTTGTTATTCTGTTTGATGCTTATGCAGTATCCGCTTTATGTTAACTTTTGTTTTTTTATTTGTCTAATGCTATTGCTCTTTGCTCTTGTTGTGTTTTTTTCGCTGTCGTTGTTTTTATTATTATAGTTGAGGACTTGTTAAGCTACTGCCGCTTTCATTGCATGTTTGCTCAATGTTCTCGCCTGATGCTTTTGAAAGTGTTTTTTTGTTGTTGTTGTTTTTCGTTACGTTTATTATTGCATGCGTGTTGCGAACACTTGACATTGATATTAATGCATGTTGTTATATGAATTTTACAGATATTGCAGTCCCATGGTCCGTCTACGGACCAGCGACGCCTATGCCTAGTATGGAAAACAACACACTGTCCAGGTATGTATACTTAATAAGTGTTGCTTTGTTATAGTCAGACCAGGTCCTTCTTAAAAATAACATTCAATATAAGACTATTATTGAAAATTATTACGCGCTTAAAAGCAGGCAATGCTTAGCATGTGTATCTTTAATATTTAAACATAAAATGTAGCATACCTTCCTGCTGTTATCGAAAAGGGCTTACGTCTTGGATCACAAATTAAATACGATAATTTAAACAATGTTTCTTTGCAGATGCCCAAGATTAGATGTTAAATTCTTGGGCAATGGACTGCTCTCGTATAAGAGCTTTGATAACCGGACCAATGGCAAACTGGAAAGTCTTAAGCATCAGGTGCGCAATCCATCGCGAAACAGGGAACACCTGAACACCGAACCAACCACATTGAACTCACCCACAATTGACAACAATCTGGAGAACAGCGAGAACGTTAGCCAGGAGAAGGAGCAAATACATCATCATCGCCGGCGTCATCATCATCAAGCCGTTGACTGTGCATCAATGGATGCTGATGATTCGTATCAGCAATCGGAATCGCAGCATCACTTGCGATCGCACCATAATCATCATCATCGCCATCATCAGAATAACCACAATCATCACCACCACCCCAAGCATCGCCATGTTGTGCAGAACGAGGAATAAATCATCAGCTCACATATTCACACAATTCATGTCCCCACATCCCGGTCTTTAGTAGTTTATTGTTTTTATTTGTAATTCTTAGGGCCAGTTGACTTAATTAGTTTTTAGTTTATGTCATCATGCATTTATTTTCCCATTTTTATTTTTATTTTTTTTCAATTCTCTCATGAACTAATGTAATTTATGTTAGAGTTTTGTTTTATGTTTATTTAAGTTAAAGATTTTGACAAATTACTCGAAATTTGTATTTTATTTGAGAGCATTATGTTGCATTTACGCATATTATATGTTAATCTCTCTTATATTAGGAGTCTGTGATTTAGATGTGGTTGAATTTTGCGAATTTTTTGCTTAAATTATCATAGAATTGTTGGAACCTCAAAACTAATTTCAATACGAATATACATATAAAAATTCAGTAAGATAAACAAAAAAAAAAATTAAATACACAATAATAAAAAAGCAGAACCCTTAAGTATTTATACGCGCACACACACACGCACACACAGTCGATCTATTATTAGGCAGAGAACTTGAAAACATTAAAAAAACAACTAAAGTTTTATGTTCGATTGTGAATACATTCATATGCATACACACACACACACACACACACATACTTAAACACAAGTTTTGTTATTTAAGTCACTAGGTTAAAAAGTGCCTTCCTTTTATACATACATACATACATACATACATAGGCAAAGAACTGCAAGTGGAGCGAGTATTGCATAATTAAAGCATAAACAAACACTTTTTAATCTCACATAAGAAGTCAGAATTTTGTGTACATACCTATTACTAGAGCTATAAGTTCTGCATAATCCGCTCAAAAACGCACACTGTTTTTTCTCTATTTGTTTTTTTTTTACTTAATTAAACTCATTACATGCGATTACAATTATATCTTATATAACTACAAGAATAATAATAAAAACAAACGCAACAACAAGTGTTTAAAACAAATATGTGCATTTGGTTTATTACTTCAAGTTTATTAATTTTCATAAAAGTACTTTTTCTTTTGAGCAGATAATAATTGTCTTGGTAACACTTTAGGTAAGTGGTTCGATACGAAGCACACTTGATAATCCTCACACACTTGGCCAGAAGTCAATTGATGTATTAAGTTATATAAATATAAATAAATTATCATCAACGATTACATTGCGCTTATCATAAGGACCACCTAAACGGCAGATATCCATCAAAAGATTAGCGCAATCGCAAACTATAAATATGTAGATTAGATATTCCAATACCCTCTCTTTTTTCACTCTCTCTCTCTCTCTGTGCTTTGCGCAATGTATTTATTTTTGGCAGCTTCTTCCCCTTCTATATTCGAGCTGTGAAGTTATCTCCTGAAAATATCTACATTTGCACTCATTTCGTATTTAACAACCAGCTGATAAGCGAAATATATCAACACACAATGCATAGACGACTTCTGCGGAATACACTAACCAAACCATTTCGGTATACGTTATTGGCTTTGCTGTGTAGCATTTTAATTGCAATAGAGCAAAACTAAACACGCTCGACTAGCCAATACCCAATAATAATAGAGTAATGATTCTTATAAAAACGCTGCGAATGTTCAAGAACTGAGTGTACATCTTATCTGCTCACACAATATATATGCCCGCTTTGCTTGTTTTATTGATACAGGGTATTGTCAGCAAAAAAAAAGGCATATAATAAACGGCTTTAGGCAGCTACAGCTTTTAGACTTGTCGCGACTTTCGGTCAGTTAAAATGGATTCACGATGACGTTCCACTAACTCTGATATACTACATATATTGTAAAACCAAAATACATATATGTATACTTAAATTTACTTTCTGTCTGTACAAAAACGAAGCTTGTAAATTAACACAGTGACTTTGAAAACGTGTTTCGGCTCTACGCTTCAAATGTTATTGAAATAACAAAGATAAAAAAGCCAACAAAAAAGAAATCAAAAAAACGTTTTCATTAAGGTGAATTACCCCGATATTGTAAAAATATTAACATACTCGTGCATTAAGCATAATATATATATTAAGAACTCTTGAGTGAAACAATTGAAAAAAAAGATAAATGTGTCTACAAAATTGCTTTCATGTGTGTTTAAACAAGTGTTTTGTGTAGTGTTATTAAGCTGACAAAACTTGGCAGCTCAATAATAAATAAACAAGAGAAATTCATGAGCTTCACTGTAAAATTGATTAAGTGACATGCAATTATATTGTTAACCTTTTTTTTACGATAGTTACAAAATAATAATCTATGAAAGTTTATTAGTTGATTTTTGTTTATGTAAATGTTATGACTCGTCTGTAATCTTTTAGTGTTCTTGGTAATCTGATAGTGTTATCTTGCCCGTCAAGGGTAAAAAGTAAATTCCAAGCACTAATTTAATCGACATACGGGAAATATATATAGCTCTACATATTACTATCAATGTCGCTATTTGGCCAATTTATGGAGCCACAAGCTGTTTTCATTCTTATTTACGATAAGCAAAAGTTCTATAAACTTTGAGTAAATAACAACGTTTAGATTTTTAATATAAACAGTTTAACAGGTAAAAAAAATCCCACTTAAAACACTTCACTTTAATCCACGTGCGAAATCGTTTATCACTAAAAGTAATCGGCAAAATATATATTTTTATACCAAGGGGCTTAAGTAAAGAAAAACTAATCGTATTTCCCCAATCGATACGAGATTTGAATTGGACAAGTGTACTTGTGTTATATAGTATATCAGTTAAGAATTTCTATAATTTCAGATGGAAAATAAAGGTGCCATTAACAATGGCTATGAACTGGATCATGTAAGTATTTGAAACCGAATGATATTTTACATAAACATTTAAACCATTTATGTTGTTTAACCATTAACAGACCGACCTAGATAGGCAAAATCCTGAATCAAATAAGGTAAGTGAATATCAACATTGATTCTATTGTTTGAAATTCCTAAAGTTCTTATTACTTTAACAGACTGATTATCAAGTTGATTATTTAAGTGATCAAGAGCCCATGCAGACTGTAGCACAAAGGGAGCAAGAGAACAAAAAATGGCATCGATGGATTAAAATTGTTCTTCATTTGACATTACATTTGGTTGTCGTGGGTTACTTTTCCTATGCCACATATTACTATAAGGAATGGAGTACGTATCAGCTTCGTTCGTAAACTGTTTAACATTAATTAACTCAACGGTGTATTCTACTCATCAGATAGATATGATTGCCATTATATAATCTATGCGCACCATCCATTGTGTGGCATACGATTTTGTTCCGGCTATGGCATGCTTGTTCTTCTCTTTGGCTTTATCTATTTTGGACTGTTCTATTATCTGATATTCAAGCCAAAACTTGGACGCGCTCTACATAAGAACTTTCTGCATCCAGCGGCGGTTAAATGGCATAAGTTCAGCAGAACCCGGTAAGCGGCTTTTTATAACTCTTTTCGGTTTTTGTTTTAGCTAAAATAAATCATTTTTATTTGAATCAGCATTGTTTCAGCCGCCTTAATTGTGCTTTTACTAGTACTATTGGCTGTATATCTGTACTTTGAGACAAAGGACGAGCCACAGAAGCTGATCTCCTTGGTGGCACCATGTTTCTTCATACTCTGCGGCTATGTCTTCTCCACCAAACGCAGCGCCATCAAATGGCGCATTGTGATCACTGGCATTACGTGCCAATTTTTGTTGGGCATCTTCTGCATACGCTGGGAGGTGGGACGCCAGATCTTTGAGTGTCTGGGCAATAAGGTGGCCACATTTTTGGGCTATGCCACAGATGGTGCACGCTTTGTCTTTGGCGATTTTCTCATTGAGAACGATGTCTTTGCATTTGCCATACTGCCCGTGATATTCTTCTTTAGCTTCTTCATATCGGTGCTCTACTATCTGGGCACCATGCAGTGGATAGTTATCAAACTGGGCTGGATGCTGCAACAGCTTTTGGGCACCACGGTCTGCGAGAGCGTTACAGCTGCAGCCAACATCTTTCTGGGCATGTCTGAGAGTCCAATGCTGATAAGACCGTATATCAATAAGCTTACCAAGAGTGAGATACACAGCATTATGGTATCGGGTTTTGCCACAGTCTCGGGCACTGTTCTAGCTGCGTATTTATCCTTTGGTGCAAATGCTGCTCATTTGATTACCTCGTCTGTGATGGCAGCGCCGGCAACACTGGCCATATCGAAACTCTATATGCCCGAAACGGAAGTCAGTCAAACATCAAGTGATACCATACAACTAGAGGAATCGTAAGTAAAACAATGCATACGTTTATCTTTACTCTGGTGAATATCGTTTTTATGACTTTGGTTTGAGTCTTTGCTATGTCAGATCGATCGTCTTAGTTTTAAGCGCATTTTTTAGTATTTTATTTGGCTTATAAAAAATTGTTTTGTTATAATTTTAGCCAGGATGCCTCGCTGCTGGATGCGGCTTCTAGTGGCGCCTCCAATGCCGTGCCCATAGTTCTGGGCATTATAGCCAACATTGTTGCCTTTGTGGCATTTGTCGCCTTTCTAAATGGCGTTGTCAGCTGGTTTGGTTTTCTGATCGGCCACGAGGAGGTCGACTTTGAATGGATCTTTGCCAAGCTCTTCATTCCGCTAGCCTGGGCAATGGGCGTGCCCGACTACGACTGCAATAATATTGCCAAAATTATAGCCACAAAGAGCATCATCAATGAATTTGTTGCCTACGAACGTCTGGGCCAGCTCATTGAAAATAAAGAGATAACTGTGAGTATTAAAAACTTAAATATCATATCAAGCAACTAACCTTTATCTGTGTGCAGGCTCGCAGCGCTGGCATTGCCACGTTTGCCATTTGTGGCTTTGCCAATCCCAGCTCGCTGGGCATTCTTATTGGTTCCTTGAGCGCAATGGCGCCGCAGCGAAGGTCCACCATAACGGCTGTAGCTTTTCGTGCCTTTGTTGTGGGCAGCATTGTGTGCTTTATATCTGCCAGTTTTGCAGGTAAGTTGGCTATTAACAGGTCATTCAATTACAAGTGCAATAACGTGACTTTCTCCATCTAATTTCAGGCATTTTAATTCAGGAGGAGGAGGAACAATATGTCTATAACAAGATATTTGAGAAATTGGCACGGCGCAATGCAACAATAGTTTAGATTCGTTTTTAGAACAATTCATAATTAATAAAAAAAAAACTTTTCATAATGCATCAAGTAGTTTTGAGTTTTTTAAAAGTTTTTTTTAACAGTTTTAGCGACACTTTATAAACATGATAACAAAATTCTCTGCACTTTTATACACTGATTAAATTATAAGCTAAAATGGACCAGGCTGAGGAAGATGAACAGCAGCCCAAGCAAGGTTCACGTGCATGGAAAATTGCCAAGCTAGCTATTCACATACTATTTCATATCATATTTATATGTTATTTTATTTGGTGCACAGTCGTTTTTATACGCTATGGTAACTATATGTTAAACATAATACTCGAAAGGCATTTTCCCATACAACTTCTACAATGCCTTAGATAAGCACAGTTCAAAGTGTAAGGAACCGGTTGAGCCGGAGGATGACAACACCACAGTAACCCAAGTATCAACCAATGACAACGAAACAGAGACACATGAAATACTGAAGCCAATGTTTCAAGCGCACGTTCTATGCGAAATGAATTGGTGTATGGGCTATGATTTTCTCATCCTTCTATTTGTATTCTTTTATATATTTTGGATATATTATTGGGTATTTAAGCCGCTGGTTGGAAAACGATTATATGACAAATATATCGAGAAAGGCATTGACAAATGGATGGATTTTTTTTATATATTAACAGTCTTAACCATTCCGCAGAGTGGTTTCGATTATAATGCTGGTTATTGTCATAGCTCTGGTATGTGCATACTTAGGCTTTGAGTGTCGCGACAATCCCCGAAAGCTAGTTGGCGTAAGTGCACCCGTACTTTTGTAATATTCGCTGGCGCATTGTTGTGCATGGCCTGCTTCTACAATTGATTTTGGGTGTTTTCTGCATCCGCTTGTCCTTTGGCAGAGCTGTGTTTGACTGTGCCGGCGACAAGGCTACACGCTTCTTGCGGTTCGCGCTCTTTGTCTATGGTGAACGCATCTGCAAGGATTATGTATTCGCTTTTGCAATACTTTCGGTCATCTTTTTCTTTAGCGTTGTCACCGCTATCCTCTATTATCTGGGTGTTATGCAGTTTATATTGGGCACCTTTGGCTTTGTACTGCAGGCGTTGATGGGCACCACAGCTTGCGAGTCCATCAATGCGGTGGGAAACATATTTTGGGCATGTCCGAGAGTCCGCTGATGATACGACCCTATATCGATGTATTAACAGCCAGTGTACTGCATTCAATCTGTGTGTCTGGCTATGCGACGGTTGCCGGCAGTGTTCTAGGCGCCTATATATCGTTTGGAGCCTCGCCAGCGTATTTGATTACGGCTAATGTTATGGCAGCGCCTGGTTCGTTGGCATTCTCCAAACTCTTCTATCCTGAAACGGATAATTCTCGAACGACAAGGACAAATATTGAACTGGAAAAATCGTAAGTGCTTTCACCAACTAGTTTAACATCCAAATTGATTGTCTCTTTCGGCAGTTCGGATGAGTCCATATTAGATGCTGCCGCTTCCGGCGCTGCAGCTGCTCTTATGATTGTTCTCGGCATTGTGTCCAACATAATTGCCTTTTTGGCAATTGTGTACTTCTTCAATGCTGTTGTCGAATGGTTTTTGGAGTTGGCTGGCGCCGATGGCATTAATTTTATTTGGATTCTGTCCAAAGTCTTTACACCGCTCGTTTTCTTAATGGGCGTGTTACCAGAGGATTGCGAGAAGATTGCACTGGTTGTCGCTGAGAAGACGATCATCAACGAGTTTGTCGGCTATAAGCATCTGGGTGAGCTAATCGAAAATAATGAAGTTATGGTAAGTACGCAAAATACAAGCGATATTTAAAAAGACCATCTTAATGACGGCACTCAATATAAAGCAAAGCAAAGCTACCTTTGCACTTTGTGGTTTTGCAAATCCCGGTTCTTTTGGCATTATGATAGCAGGTCTTACTGCTATGGCTCCAAATCGACGATCAGATATTACACGAGTAGCAGTGCGAGCATTTTTGGCTGGTAGCATTGTCAGTTTTACTTCGGCTTCAATTGCGGGTATGTACAGATATATGTTGGTTAAATAAATATGTATGTGTATTTAACATTCCATTTACAGGCATTCTTGTTCAGGAACATGAGTTGTCAATGCTGAGTGAAAGATATTTGGTCGGTGTTCAGAAATCTTTCTTCAGTGTTAGTGATAAAAATGCTGATTTTGATTATGAAATTTAATGGTCTGACAGTATATGGTTTAACTTAACAACGATGCTCCTCAGTTGAACAATATCAGTTGAGTCTAATTCGGTGGAGCACTGTAGCAGCTGCTGTGCATGCTGATCCATCTGTAACATTAATTCCTTTGGCTCGATATGTGAACGCTTGCGTTTTAAACTATTGAAATTACAGTGATGTGTTTGTTGACGTCTATAATTTAACTTATAATTGATGTTATTCAATTCGTTTGAGATGGGTTTGTGTAACGTTAGTGGCTGTACTGCATCCAATAGTGCTAGCAAATCCTTATCGATTGCATGCTGTTCGGCAAGAGATTTGAGTCTGCTGTTTTCGCTTCGTTTGCAATCATGCAGAAATCTGTTAACATACCAACAGCTTTCGGCAACAGACTTTTCAGGCACTGCTCCTGCTGTCTGCAACACGCTTAGCTTTTCGGCTGGGTTAAATTGCAAAGCAATTTTAAAAAAAGTATTGGCTAACAGTTTGCATTTATCGCAGGGTTTTGTTTCTTTTAGTTGTTTCCATGCTAAAGTCAAATACTCAGCATCCTCTCCAGACGACAACAGCTCCATTAGGGATATCTACACAAATACGTTTAAAGTAAATACATATTGCTCGTCTTTATCTTAATGCACTTACTATTTCGTAGTACTGATCAATACTGCTCAAAGGTGTCTGCATAGAGCGTTGTAGGCGCAGCAATAAAGAACGCCTTTGCTGCTCCGTTCTTGGCGCAACACAATGCAGGTAACGATAGTTTCTTATGTTGAAGATGGGCATCTCATGATTTTCGAATTTGTGAAAATATTTAAGCATGCGCTGTACATGCATTTGACCTAAGTTCTGGGAGAGAATCGCATACGAATTATTGCACTTAATCCAGTATTTTGTTGCCTGCTCAATATCATTTTTATTCCAGTTGTTAATTGCCTCTTCTAATCTGCAAAACCCCAAGCTTCAGTTAAGAACCAATCTTTATTCGAAAGAGAATTATAAGCTTACCGAAAGTATAGCATTAATATATCAGCAGAGACTTGAGATTTTATTATGTCCGCTTGAAATAAACCAGTGTAAAAGTAATTGAATAACGATGGAGAACAAACAACGTGCAAGAGAGTGCCAAATGCTTCCAAGATTTGATTGTACCGCAAGGCATTGGTAAAGATTAAAACATCTATTGTTAAAAACAAAATAGACATTAAGTTAAATGAGTTTACACATGGGATTCATTTGTACCTTTGAATAAATACTCGAATATTTGCTGTACTGTTTGGCATGTAAGCGGACTTATTTCGTTATGATCAATAATGATCGCTGTTATGTAGCCCAAGCAGATTTCGAAATAATCCAAATCCAGTTGCTTACAACTTGAGAGCAAAGCAATCAAGTACTACAAAAGAGAACATGTAAGTTAAACTAATTAAATATTACAAAAGTATAAGCGTTATAATCTTACCTTTTGATAATCCTTAAGCTGGTATAGCAACTCATTAATATGCAACGTATACGGACGCACATATTTGGCTAAAAGCTGTGTCAGATCTTGGCCTAGATCACACTTTAGCTTGCTAATAAAAAAATCATAATTATCTTTAATATCTGTATAGAGCAATAACTTTTTTTAAACTTACGTTTTACCCAAATTTAAAACATTCACAATGTCTTTCAAAAGCTCTTTATCCATTTGCTTAACATCAGAACTTAATACGTTGTGCAACATGATTAAGTAAACCTGCGTTACCTTTAAATACTCCTCAACTTTATCCACTGGAACTGATAGTGTGTCCTGCCAACAAGAAATAAACTATTAAGGCAAATGCTACATATAATAAAAAGTTTCCTGACTCACACTCGTATAAACAGTCTTGAGCTGTGCAAGAATTGTTTCGCATAAATGCATTATGGTCTCCTCCTGCAAATCGGCCACGGTTAATTGATCTTTGTTTTCCTTTACAATTTGGGCGAAATGTGTGCATATTTTTGTTATAGTTTTGCTTGTCTTCACCAAGACATGAAGATGTTTCATGTCACAACATAGAAAATCTGTAATATCCACGAGCTGACGCACCACTATAAAAATGAGAAAAGATTTTACATTGATACACACTATAATCAATTTTAAGGAACTTTACATGGCGAAATTTGTGGATGAATTGTTTTGGACGTGGTCAGTAGTTGCTCAAGCAAGAATAACGCAATCATATGCAGATCAATAGCTTGTGATTCATGGTATTTAATAGCCTCAATGTAATCTACGTTTCTGTAGGTGGATGAATACATACATCACTTATAAATGTTAATATGTGTAATGATTTGCTTCTTACATTAGCTGCAGGCAGCTGTAGACAATGCCAAGCAACAAAATCGCAGCAAGCCGCAAAGTATCATTGGTTAGCAGATTTAACTTTGCCCACTCGGCAAATCCAAGTGCATCCACGAGCAGTGTTATAAAGTTTTTGCAGGCTTCTTTTTCGCCTGAAGTTACATCGTTTTTCTGTAATGGTTTTAAGGTTGCTAGAATATCATAAATTATACAAGTTAACATACCATACCAACTGAAGGCACCACTCATATAAGCACTTAAATACGTCCATGCAGAATCCTCCTTCACTTGAATAGGCTCTAAGCAGTTTTTGCAACCAAAGACTCAATACATCCACTTTTTTGGCGCTCAGGTTCTCCAAACTGCTCTTGCAAATTTTTAATGCATTTTGCTTTGAAACGCAAGTGGCAATGTCTTCGCAGTCTAAGCATAGCAGCTCGCTAAAGGTTATGCTAACTTCCAACTCCTGTTCCTGTTCTGCGTCGATAGTTTCCATGTTTAGATTAATTATGATAAATAAAACATCTAAATTGCTTTTTTGCTATTTCACAAATCCGCGCTTTTGCATCGACTGAACAACTTTATCGACTATTACAATTCGATAATAGACATTCCCATTATACGTCAACAGATGTTGTGTTTCAGTTTATGTGTTATCGTACACCCGCCACATAATTTGTGCCACAAATCGCTTATCGTTTTACAGTCCGCAGCCACACTGCTTATTTCATTTCTTTTACATCGCTTCACAGCTCGAGCAAAGTCGACTTTTTCAATCGCTCTCAAAATAATATTAAAAGTCATGAACATAAGAAATAAGCGGTGTAACAAAAAGGTAAGTTAACCTAATCCAATGAATATAACGTGTGTCATTTTCCATGATGTTAGTTTTTACCGCCCCAGTCTGAAAAGATGTGTTGATTGGTTTTTAATACTGATAAAAATGCCACACGTGCTTTTTTGTATTCATCTGGCTTAAGACATCTAACTGAGTGCATATATTTAATTACTTTTAAGGTTAAGAAGTACTGGATAACATAGTGCCCAATGAAATGGCTAAATGGGAATTGAACATGTAAATCCTTCAGTGACGCTTCAATCAAGCATGTTGCACGTGAGGCTCGAAATAGTGAGGTTAGTTTTGCGGCATACGCATTTCCCGGCGAGATTATTTTTCTAATATGATGTTTATTTATACCGCCCCAGTCGGAAGAATTATGTCGATTGGTTTTCGTTACTGATACTTAATATAAAGTACAGTTTTGTATCCATGTGTAAGACTGCATTAAAACATGTTTTTCTTAATTTTTTAGAATGGAAATTCCACGTGTTTTGCCGTGATCAAGGTTATGTTGGGTCGCGCATCTTTGGTGTTTTTGGATTGTCCAAGGTGAGTTTTAACTAAATAAAAACCTGACTCAAAGAAAAGAATATTCCATGATGAACACCTTATTTAAGCCAAACAGTTATCCCTGTCATAAAAATACTTGATGATGCAAAATGATGATAAAAAAAAAATTGATGAACTAATTAGATTCGTAGATAAATTGTTTTCCTAAACTAATAAATTTCCATATTTTTTAACTTTAGTTGTGGAATATTTCTATGAACGACTGTTCCTGAAGCAAAACTTTTTGCAGCCGCGGATCTTTTAAGGTATGTTTTTATTGTTTTGTGATCTGATACATTAAAATGCTTTTCTGATGATATTACAGTAGACAAGCATATAACTGAATTTATTATGTTGCTATACATACTGGTCTGAACCATTTTACCAATTATATGAATATTAGTTTTTATTTTGTCAAGTTGCTTTAACGTTTGTTTTTTCTTATTTACAGATAATGCTGCCTGGCTTATGCCAAGTTTGAACAGAAATCTGGATTAAAAAAGGTATGTTGTGGAACCTGAAGCTGTACTTTAAAACTCAATTTGTAATGATGAACACCTTATTTAAGCCAAACAGTTATCCCTGTCATAAGAATAATTGATGATAAAATAAGCTGATAGCAAATAATCATTACAATAATTAGTTACTTAAAGCATGTAAATTAATATGTAAACTACTTTATTTCAGATGGCTATAAACATTATGTTTCTTGTTGTAAAGAGGATAACCGCTGTGGCATTTTCTAAAAGCAAAAAGGTAATTTTTCAATCACTATACAATATATATTAAAAAGATTTTTAAATGATGCTTTACATACCGCCCCAGTCGGAATTAACAATGTCGATTGGTTAAATTTACTGATACAATATAAATTTAACATACAATTCCTATTATCTACTGAACGTTATTAATATAATATGTATCTATTTTTTGCAGACAGGCGTATAACATGTGGAATTTCTTTCGCTTAAATGCAACAAGTTCTCCAAATAGGTAAGCTGAA
The DNA here is from genome assembly GCA_035044725.1 of Scaptomyza caliginosa. Lineage (NCBI taxonomy): Eukaryota > Metazoa > Arthropoda > Insecta > Diptera > Drosophilidae > Scaptomyza > Scaptomyza caliginosa. Next base: position 1,155,754 of record JAWNNR010000317.1, read on the forward strand.
AATCAATTGGTTTTCTAATTGTATTATATGAATTGATGAACAAACCCTGACAAGCATATAACCGAATTAATATGTGGACTACACATGACTGATTTTAATGAAAACCACATGAAACTGAGATCGACTTTAAACATTTAGCTAATAAATATGTTTTCTTTCTATTGCAGATGGTTATGCTGGTTTATTTAGTGGCCGCCATGAGCTTAAACTGTTGTACAAGTTAATGTTTTAAATAAAAAATGTCATTTTGTTATAACTTGATATATTTTATTTTTCATTTTATATTGTAGACGATTATTAATTCTCATGTTGGATATTAGCAACGCTACACATTTTGTCGCATTTTTAGCCATACGCTGGCGTCATGCGTTATTCATACATTCATATACATATATAAGAATAATAATTAAGTTTTGTAAATGTTAGATTCATTATGTATTGTATACGCGTTATGTTTGTTTGTGTTTTTTTTTTGGTATTTGTATATTAATGCTCATAAATAGTATTAATACGCATATGCGCGCAATTACAATTCAATAGGCCCTGCACAACAACCGAAAACAAACTCAAAACCGTTTTAGCAATAATTTAAACGAAGGCAATCGGCCGCTCACTATATGTATATCGATATCGATTGTGTTGCTTTCGCTCTACTAAAAGCTGCTTCCGTTTCCATTTGACGCACAACTTTCTGAATATCAATTATGTTGGTGTGTGAAAAGTTTGATTGCAAGCACGACAATAAAGGGTTCTTTTACATTATTTTTTATTGCTAAACATATGCATATATATAAGAAGATATAGATTTCTCTGATAGAGTTACAAAACGTTTAACTACAATTGGATAGACAACATTTATAAAGTTTTCTGTTAAATATTTCATTTGTCATATTTGTTTTAAACACACAAAGTAGAACCCTACAACTAATTAATAATGTGCATAAATGTGTGAATTAAAGTCGTGTATTCCAAATTAAAGAAACGTTTTGTTTGAAAGCGGTTCAGTCATATATGTATGTAAGTCTCTGCTAAGGAAAAACTAATGCAAGATCATTTGATCAAAATCGAATGTTCATTTTTTAATATCAATGACGATAGGCAAAACAAAAAAATTCTAGACAAATTCAAGATAAATGTTTGGTAGATATCTGTTCCGAGTTAAACGAGAATATATATGGTATAAATATTTCTTGCTTATGTCCAATTTAAGATGTGTGTGTTTGTCTTTCAGAACCAAATTGCTTGCAGCTTCTTTCAATTTCATATTTGAATTTTGTTTTTTTTTTATTTATATTTGTATTATCGTATAGGTGTTTTCAAAAAACAATAAGGAATCAACAATATTCATAAAATGTATCATTATAGAATATATGATAAATGTAAATCTAAAAACTACATTTGCTTTTCCTTTTTCATCTTTCATAATATAATAATTAATATATATATATATAATGTGGGGATGTGGTTTAATCATGAATTAAAATAATTCTTGAACTTTTTGCATGAAATAAATAGTTTACATGAGTGTGTGTGTGTGTGTGTGTATGGATGTTAAACAATTTGGATCCAATTAGTGTCCAATGTGCTTCTTAATCAGCGCCTGCAGAAGGCGAACTGTTGCCTTCTTCTCCTTGTACTGAGCATAGGTCTCTGTTTCAAGGGATCGGCGATCGGGTTTTAGCATTTTGCGGCCGTTCTGTTCCTCGAAAATGGACTCGTACTCGCGTATGGTAGCCTTGAGCAGTGTCTTTTCATCGCGCACACGGTCCAGATGCTCCCACAGCTGATCCAAGCTAAGCGCTACTATATTCTCCGCCTGTGAATGTGTTTCCGTGGCGGTATTTGTTGTTGTTGTCGTTGTCGTGGTGGTGGTGGTAGACTCATCGGAGGAAGCGTTCTGTGTTAGGGTATTTGGCGCCATGGAGTCGCTGGGTGAGTTGGTCGTCTCAGTGCTGTTGTTCGATGAATATTGCAGCGGTGTTGATGTTGCCTCAAAGACCATAGCCTCGTGTTCCAGTATGGTTGGCAGCTCTGGTATTCCGGCGCCGCCACCAAACATAATGCTGCGTGAAACCAAACGCTTTAGCTGTCGATAGCGATCATAAAGTGGACGTGCAGCATCTCGCTCCTCCTTTGTGATTGGATGGCCGTAAAGGCTTTCAAAATACAGCAAGCCATGTTGCACGGCACTTTTCTCTTGCACCAACTGATCAGATGTCAGCTCTTCCAGTGGCTGCGGCCGATGATTTTGTGTGCGTTTCTCGCTGAGATTCTGCAAAAGTAAAGGACAAATGTTGAGTTGGAGTTCAACAAAATCAAGTTATAATAAGTGAGATGCAACCGTTTCAAAATAAGAAAAAATAAAACAGCTGATCTGTATTTTGTAAGCGTTGCCATCTGGCTTTAATTTAAGGACACACTGGCTGACAGTGTTGGTTAGTCGTAACTAGCTGATCGTTAAGCGCTTAATTTGAATTCAAATTTGGTTTAGATAACTGCCATCAAGACCTTGAAGAAAATGGTTCGCTTATGAAATACTTTCATTATATTTCTATGAAGCAAACAACGCAATTACAATTCCATCGATCAGCTTTAAGTGAAAAAGAAATTGTAATTAACGAAATGTCATGTGTATCAGGCACAGACAGTGTGAAGCCCACATAATGCCCAAAAACTGATAAAAATAAAAACCAAAATAATACAGTGGCCGGTGGCAGGCAAATTGGTAAACAAAGCAATTAATCAGCGACATATGCATTAAGCATTCTTCGATGTGAGCGGAAAAATGCCAAATGCAAAGTGCCAAATACCAAAATAGAAAACTCAATGTACATAATATTTAATACTGTGTGAAATGTCAACCCCTACACACTATATCCCAATCCAATTTTGCTTGTTATTATTTGCCCCGTTTGTGTTTTTGTTTTTGTTGCCCCCTTTGCTGCTCTTTGGCAGCCATCCAAGTTATTTGTTTTGTCTTGGTATCACAGTCGAGTCATCAACTTTTGCTGGTTTCTTATAGAAAAAGGGAGGCCGGTTCAGACCGGTTTAGGAAAAATAAAAGAAAACAACAAATTACGTATTGCACATAATTGTGATTATATAAACACATGTTTTCTCATGCGCCACAGTCAAAACAAAGCGTAAAATATATATATTGTATATATACTATAGTGTTTATACTATGATGATGTTTAAAAACAAAAATGAAAACTCTTAAGGAAGGGAAATATTTTAAGCAATATAATTGAATACATTGACATTATGTGAAAAAGGCTTATTTGGAATGAAATTGGAATTCACTGAGACGAAACTAATTAAATGAAGCTACTTGGAATGTGGCCGCTAATTGGATTGGTAAATTTGTTGATACCTTGAAAGCAGATAGAAAATGAAAAAAAAAAAATTATGCATAAATATATGATAATTTGTTCACTATTTGATCTGAGACGATTTGCGCATGTAATTTAAATCTCTGTAGGGTAAAAAAATTTGCAAATTATATCTTAATATATATTCATATCAATTATATTCTCGTTTAGCTTTTAAAGTCAAACAATTTGTATTCAAAATCATTTTTATATATTTAATCACATGGTTATTAGGTAGCACAACATTCCTTTACTTTTATGTTAAGCATTATTTAGTGTGACAAGTTTTCTTTTTTGTTGAAAAATATTTTTGTATTATTCCCACGTCATCCCGATATTCTTTCAGATTTTCTAGAGCTTACTCTTTGGCACACAACTGATGAATTATTGTTTTCATACTTGACAGACAAATAAACACTCTGACGTATTACGCTCTTGTGGTCATAATGATTTAAACTGATCTTGTGATTTGTTATGAATGATTTTTGGTTGCTTCTTACCTGTTCAATTTCGCTGAGTGTGCTCTTCATGCGTTCCAGTTTTTTGGCCGCTTCCTGACCGCTGGCTGGAATACCGCAACCGCTGTTGCCCAACTTAATACCCAGTGCAGCAATGGGATCAGTCTTAAGCTCGTGACGCTCCTTGCGCAGCTTGCTGAGCTCGGCGAGTGCATTCTTCATGTACTTGTCATTTAAACGCTCTGCCTGCGATGGCCGATAGCCCAGACGCTGCTCCAATGAATCCTCCAGCTGCACTAGCTTCTTCTTGAGCGCTGTCACACGACGATTGATGGCCTTGACACGATCCTCGGGCGTTTGGTATGCCATCATGGCGGGCACCACCTGCTGCATAACATCTCGGGTGCGCATATTCTCCAGCGAACTGAACGCTCGCACCGCATCCATGGGCTCCATGCAATCCATATCCTCGCCCAGCAGCTGCTGCACACTGGCCGCCTGCTTGGGCAACTGCTGTGGATAGGGCATTACCTTGGACAGCTTGGCAGCTGCATCAATATTGCCGCCCGCATGATGACGCGAATGGGCATAGCGACGACTCAACACTGGCGCCGGCTCATCGCCACGCACCCAAGGCAACGATTCCTGTGCCGAGGTCAAGTTGAGTGTCTGTTGTTGACGCTGTGGTGGTTTGGCTTTAACGGGTGCTGGATTTGGAGTGCTATCATCGCAGCCAGCTGCTGAGCTACACGAGCTGCTTGTTGTTGGTGTGGGTGAGATGCTGGTGCTGCGTTTCGATTGCTGTTGCTGTTGCTGTTGTTGCTGTTGCAACTTTTGCTGTTGCTGATGGAAATCAATTAGATTGTTGTCATTGTGATCGGCAAGTGTTGCTCCTGTGCTTTGCTGTTGCTGTTGTTGTTTCTTGCTGCTGATAAAGCCACGACGCTCATACTTTAAAGCGGACAAATCGTATTTATAAGCGCTTTGCTCATCGCGCCTTGATGGCAAATATTTGCCAGATGCATTGGGTTTCTTGCTAACACCGGATTTGCGAACGGGCGGCTGTCGGGATTTGCAGAAGCGTTCACTGCTGCGACGACGTTCATGCTCACATTCGCTATCATCGCTAGCATCGCGTGTTTGCTGAGAGCGCGCTGGACTTGTCTCTAGGCGATCACGATCCTTGTTGGCCTCAGCATTGTTGGCCAAGGCAGCATTGTTCTCCTGTTGCTCCTGCTCCTGCTCCGGCTCATCGGAGTCAACGGAGTCGACGGAGTCACGCTCAAACTCACGACAATAGCTGGCATAACTGGCTGTGCGTTTGAAATCCTCCGAGGAGACACGTCGTATTACCTCACAGTTCTTGGCCAGCTGTGCAGCCGAATTGGTATGTGTTGCTGTTGTGTTGCTGTTGATGTTCAGCTCGGGTTCAGTGACCAATTCTTCGCTATTGCTGCGTTGCAATTTACGATCCTGACTGCTTGCCGAGCAACTGTCCAGGCGCTCCTTGCGTTTACGTGATTTTTGCCATTCGAGTGGATTTATGATTTCGGGTAAATAAGTGGAATTGAAACGTGGCGTTGTCGCCTCCGTATGATGTGGCACCACATCGTTAAGATCCTGTTTCGTTGCCTCTGCGCCTGGCTTGCACGTTGCGTTTGAGGTGTGGGAATTGGAATTGGAATTGCTGGCAGAGGAGTTGCCGCTGCCGCACGATGCGGTTGACGATGATGAAGAGGATGAACCAGTGAGACGACTTAGGTCGTCTTCGTTAAGGCCAGTTGTGGGATGGCGCATGCCGCACTGCAATCAAATATGAAAAAAAAAAAAACAAAACCATTAGCAATTAATATAAATTGAAAGATTTACTCACGAGACTCGAGCACATGACGCAAATTTAAACGCTTAATTATTATTAAACACTGAAAATACACAGCATAAATGTCATTGCCAGCCATTAATTGGACTAATATAGGCGCTATGAGTAAGTTTTTTAATATTTGCAATGTCATACTACGAAAAAAAATAAAAAAAATAGTAAGGCAATGGAGTTGGGTAATTAATGTGCAAAACAGTTGGTTTTTTAATTATTAATTATTTACAATCGTTGTAATCACATTGAATTAGTTAAGTGACAATTGTTTTGCAGATGAACTGACACATATATTTCAAGAGTTGATATATGACTAATCATTGTTTTTGTACTAATTTTCAGTTAAAAAGAAAGTTTCAACAAAATGTGATAACATTCGCTTGAAGTAATAATTTTGCGCAGTTTTTTGTTGTTAGCTAAGGCAACTCCTTACAAAATATCAGACAACAGACTTAAAAAAAAGTTAGCGGAAAATTCGCTCATACTTTTTGTTCAAAATACATTTAATAGATTTTAAAAATAAATATTTTTATGCTTAACAGCTGTATAAACTTTTTAACTGTAATAATATCTTTCACAATATTATTTTAATAAACACATTTGCAAGGATATTTACCAGAAAATATGTTATAATTTTTGGCGTCATTTTGTATATAAACTATAAGCGTATCAGTCTGTTTAATACTAACAAGTATAAAATATCACAAAATTTATCAATAATTTATCACAAAATTGTCTGAGAAATCACTTTTTTGGTTTTTATTTTATCAGTTCGACGTCATGTGAATCTGATACAATGAATATCAATCAAAGTCAATTGAAAAATTTTGCAACTTTGGCCAATTTAAGGCAAGTTTAAGTTTAAGGTTGCTATTTATAGCTTGATTTAATATTGTTCTTGTTTATTGCTAAGTAAAATTGTGTCTAATCACAATTTAAATTGCAATTTATCACATAGTATTTGTGTTTTTTTCTTCAACTGTTCTCTTGTTATGATTTTTCCAAGCACTTGAATATTGAAAACGTTGCTTTCTTTACGCGCGCCGAAAAACGATTAAATACATTTCAGTCGACCTCGCGAATTATATGCGAAAATATCTTGGAGAGACCAGCGGTTGAGCGAGCGAGAGCAAGCACATTACGCGCACTGAGCGAGAAAGAGAGCGCGCCTGCGCATTACTACAAAGCAAACAAATCGATCATAAGATGAGCGCAAGAGCGAGAGCGACAAAGAGAGCGTGACAAGGTGTGAAAATATTATGGCCAGTAGCCACATGCTATTTTTTTTTTTTTTTTTTGATTATTTTTGATTGTGGCGAGACTGCAGACTTGATCGATTTTTACCTTAATTTGCAGCGCTTATCAGCGGCCGACGGGTCGTATGCCTAATATACATATTATTTGTTTATTTGCCAGTTCGTTGGGGATTTTAAAAATAAATCACGCTAATTTCGTGGGTGTTTATGGGCATGTTTATGAATTTATGCACTTGTTTATAACCAACTGGCCAAGCACAAAAAACTCTTTGGTTCTAATGAAATCTATTAGTGTTTTTGTATAATGTTTTGTGCTTAAATTGTTCTGTTATGCATGCAAAGCACATTCGGAAGAATGAATGTTATTTCCTCGTTTCCTCAAACAACAAATTCAAGTGCAATGTCATAGCAACAAAATGTGCGTATACTAATAATAATAATAAGGTCACATCAAATGTGAATTAGCTTAGTAAGCAAAAGTTAAGTAACTGTTACAGTTACACAGAGCAAACAAGTTGCTGTTGTTGTTTGTTGAGAGCATATATATATAGATATGTATATGAAGCATTAATGGAACTGTGTCAATCACCTTGCTGCTGCTCACAGGTTACACATTTAATTAAGTACTTGTTTTGTGCCCCAAGAGAAACAGCAAGACAGAGAGAAAGAATATAGAATCTCAACCGAATGACAATTAAAGCCCACGCGCCGCTGACGTCAATCCTCGATGGTGTGGCAAGAGGTTTTGGGGGGGGGGGGGGAGGTTAAAACACACACACACACACGAACAGTAAATGGTCGACGTGATCACTGACAGTAGAGCTGCAAAATATATAAACTGTAAATGTGTAAAGGACTCGCGCTAGAAGTGAGCGCGTGCAACGTATCTTTTAAGGCCCTTGGCATTAGTGCTTATCAAATTAATTGGACTAACTTAAGACACGACGTCGATGTATCGTTATTGGAATTTGAACGCGGAAAGTGAAGATTTTCTATGGCTGAAATTATGGCCAGCGTTGACAGCACAAAATGAATGAATTTGCCGCAAAAGACAGCAATTGAAAGTGAAACAATATCAATAATGACAGCAAAACAAAAAGATCTCTAGATAAGTGTATGTGCTATGAAATCAATCCATGATATTAAGGTGAAAACAATCAATTAACTAAATGAAACTTGAGCTCTTTGCAACTTATTTACGGCTTAACAACTTGCATACTTTCATAGAAATGCAATTATTTATAATATAGTTTAATGACTATTACAAAGTTTGTTACACTTGCTGCTTGATTTATAAATAGTCTTATGATTCCAGTAATCCATTGTTTATGTTATATGAAATACAAACAGAGCAAAAAAATAACGATCGTTTTATACCTCCCAATGGGGCAGCTGTTGCTGAATCATCATCAGCAAAGAGAGAGAGAGAGAGAGAGAGAGAGAGAGAGTTGAAACACAACAAGAACTTATCGCATTTCAAATGCATTTCAACAATTAGCTAATAGCGATTGACAAGCAAATTTTTGCGTTAAGTATACAAAACGCAAAAAAAAAACAAAACTCTGGTTTTTAGTATGATAAAAGAAATACCAAAGTGCTGATAAGAAGCATATGATAAACTGGTAGCCGGAACACAATTCTAGCAATCAATATGCCAGACGCCCATATTGCTCGATAAGAAAGCCAAGCAACGAAAAAAAAAACTGTTGAGTCATGGTGTATTTATAAATCTTGTATCTAAAATATTTGTATGCTTAGTGGCTTAAAAACCAATTCGAATTGTTTACACATGTAATGGAAGTTACTTTCCACAGCGTAACAATGACTTTCAATTCTATGGATATGTATTAAATAACAAGTTTCGAGAGAACTCTAGTGTAGGGATCTCCCACGGAAAGCTATCGAATTCTAGCATATGGAATTACAACAGCAAGACGCGAGGGCAACAAGTGTAATGGGCTTAAAGTTAGTACACAGTTTCATTGGTATGGACACGCGCTTTAATCAAATTGTTTACTCCATAAGCTCGGGGGCACGAAAACAAAGTCATGAGTACAAAAAAGCAGAAAGCAACAAAAAAAATAAATCAACAAAGGCATTTGGGTTGCTCGGTGCACACGGCAACAGCATCACACATACGCGCACACACACACACACAAACAATAGCAGCACTTAGTTGCTAAAATGGTTACAGGCGGCGTATGCGCGATGTGCGCATTTTAACAAATCCGTGTAAAATTGTATTTGTTTTTTTTTTTGCGGTTTTATTGGGCTCGCTTGCCTCGTTTTCGGCTTGTTGATAAGATTCGAGTTAAAGGCTAAACAGTTGAATTTGCTTACCGCCAGACCAGACTACCTAACGCCAGCATTAACCGGTTAAAACTCGTAACAGGTGAATCGCCCACTCAACAACAACAAGACGAAGAAGAAAAGCAGCTGAAACTGCTATCTTTAGATGCGAAAATTGTCTGGGCTAATTGTATTTACCATTTTGAAGCTGCAAAAGCGCCATCAACAATTACGTGATGATAAACACTTTAAAACGCTAACTAGCCTAAAGAATCCGATTTCACACCAGCCAAGTGTACAGTTGTGAGTAAGAGTGATGAATGTACTTCAAATACTATACGAACCATTATCCTTAACGCATGGCGATACATCAGCTTGATAAGGATCGAAAATCGTTAAGGCTTTTATTCGTGATGAAGCAGCTAAACAGTCTTAAGAACCTTTGCTCTTTGGAATTGCTATAAATAATACGTATACATAATGTGTGTTCTATTTATACGCCTTGTGGTAAAAACAATCAATTTTGCTAACTATCGACTAAACAAAGTAAACTGTTTGTTATGAAACTTTGCGGTGTTTCACATGCGTCACTCGCTTGTGGCAAGCTCAAATGGATTGTGCAATATGCAACCCAAAAATGACATCATGTGTCGAATGTCTAAAAGGTAGAGCATCAAATGCAATCCAAAAAACAAATCAGACAAATCTGATATGAAGAACAAATAGACGAGAGATACGAGATGTGCCGATTGTGCATGCTTTGTAAACAAATGATAAGCTGACTGGGTTAAAGGTTTTATTAAAATATATTTGCGTTAAGCTTACATAATACACTCTAGTCTTAGTCTAGTAGAAGTGTTATATGATGAGCTATTTTAAGACTTTAACCTTAAACAAATATAAAGTGCGAATTTACCTAGCAAATAGAACTGATGAGCTTAGTATAAGTGGCTTAGACAATAACAGAAAAGAGTAAAGCTGAAATTTCATCAAGCCGATCACGTTCAGTGCATCTGCATCAATTTTCTATATAGTACACAAACATATATAAATGTATTAGAGGGAACAGAAGGCGTCTTTGTAAGAGCCGAGCACAAAGGTATAAACATGATAAAGACAATAAAGAGCATATAAATCAGACAATACGTATATTGATGAGAACGCACATAGATAAAACAAAAAACAAAACAAGAGAATAAGAAATGAAATGGGATAGGTAATGGCAAAATAAATCAGAGCAAAGTACATATACATATCTTTTTATACATATATGGCAAACTATGCGAATAATGCTTTTGTCAATTGGCCGCACGTGACGCAATCAATGTTTGCAATTCATTGATGATTTGTATATTGTTGTTGTCGATTCTTTAATTAATGCTTGTACACAAGAAGTATTGTTACTCGCATTTGGTTAAAATCAATCAAGTTCAATTGATGCTGCAACAAGTCAGAAAATTTCTTCTTATTTCCAGTTTCGTGAACTTTGTCAACCACATTCAGAGTAAAGATTGCCAGAATCGTCATATATATTTATATATGTTTATATTGCCTTGATTTATTTTGCATGCCCGTTGAAGGCAAACAAATTTAAAATCATATTATATATATATATATTTTATTTTATAAATTGCTAATCTCGTGACTGTTACCAACCGATAGCACGTGCCATCGTCAGACTGGTGCTGGTTTGTGAATGTCGTTTGGTAACACATATGTTTGAGCCAGTTAAGCTTAACTTGGCCTCGTTACCAGCTCGGAAACAATTGTTATTACTTTCTGCACAGTCATGTTGAAAAGACACAGAGGCTGATATATGATTTCTATATTGTTAATATATTAGCATATCTATTACGTACAATCAATAGAATAACAGAACAATTTTTCTCGTTTAATTGCTTTTGCTTTTGTTATATTTATGTACGTATCGATTTAGAGGCAAACATTGCTCAATTTCTTCACATTAAATGTCTAAAATTAGATATCTTTTTGTTTAAATGGCTTGCGAAATTAACAACGTATAATATTTTAACAGATGTGCACTCTTGCCACGAAACTATTTATAGAAAATTCACACATACCCTATTCAACACATTCGCTAATTGAGCTCAACAGGCGTGTGAAAACGATATATATATTCACTTCCGAATCAGAGCCCTTAGAGAGCCGCTTGCTAAGAGAGCTGAAGTTGAAGGCAATTGGAATTTGTTTGCACGTCTTATTCGATAAGAGCATGTTATTTATTGGGTCAACAGCCAGAAATACGTCAGGCCAGTTGCCAGAGAGACATGACAATTGTGGTGTGGTCGTGCTGTATGGGAGGGGACATGGCGTGCCTAAAAGCACGCAACAGTTTGTTGCCTCGCACAACAACAACAATGTGAACAACGAACAACGAACAATATCGGTGACAATAAGTATGGACAACAATATAAATACAAATATTGAAACTGTCGCATTACCCAAATGGAAAATTTATAACAAAATCCGAAAAAGAAAAGAGGCAAGCGTACCAAAAATTTTTCCATTCATTTTGCAGCGAAAGGGAGGGTGTGAGAGCGAGACAGAGCATAAATACAAGTTTTTTTGTTCTAGACTCTTCGTTGTGGCACGGTCTTAACTATGATGACTCAACACAGTAAACAAAAACAGAAGGTAGACAGAGAGAGAGAGAGAGAGAGAGAGCAAACACAACAACAACAAATTAATCGATTCAATGGAAATGTCATGGAATGAAAATCAATCGCGATATCAAGATATGAAATCCATTATGCAATGGACAAATAAATTTTGAGTTTGCAGGCCATTATCTACCTGTACAGGTAATACTAGTAGTTATATTCATATATCATACTGGCCAACAAATTCCATATTCTGTTTATCAACAACTGGCTCCGAATGGCTGTTTTTGTATGTGTGTGTATGTGTGTAGTAGATAAGTAAGAGTAGCTGCAACGCATATTATGAAGTGAAGTTTTTCTATTTTGTGCCTGGCAACGCTCTGCTAACCGACGAATGGCGAAAAAGGTGTGAATTTCTTTATAATAATACACAAACATTGAAATCAAATACGATTAGCAACAAACTGAACAAATGTGTGAAATGGATTATCAATAATTGGGACAGACTTTACGTACGTCAATTGTTGCAAATTAAGTTAACAGGGCTGTCTACGATTTATTTAGCAGTTTTAATTTTAGCAACGCTCTTGCCTAGAAGTGTTAATTAGTTAGATATTTTTGATTTGATTTTCTATACTTACAACGCAAGCCTTAAAGGACTTCCAAAGATTTTTCGCAAAGTCTTCAATTTTGCTGATTTTTCCACGTACTTTCGCCAGCTGCACGACGTTGTTTTTGGTTTTATCGATTTTGTTTTTTACTTAAGTAACACAATGAATAACAACTAATATTAATTAAAACAATTGAAACAGGCTTTTCTCGGCTTCGTGAACACAATTTGTGATTCGAATCGAATAAACCACTTGTGGCCTCTTTTTTGTTTACGCGTTTTTTTTCTGCTGTTGTTGTTGTTGTTGGTGTTTTTGTTTTTTAGTGGTTGAAAATAGTCACATTTCACTCTCTTGCACTCTCGCGAGCACACACACACGCACACACATGCAAATTGTTGATCCTTTTGCTTAATGCTGCTGCTGTTGGTTTTTTGTTTGTTATTGATTTGGCTATATGGCTGATGGATTTAGGCTTATATTGTTAACTTTGGTATTTTAGCTTGGATCGTGAGTAGAAAGAAGTCCTGGCTGCCCTTGTTGTTGTTGTTGATGTTAATATTATTATTGTTGTTTTTGGTCCAAGGCTCTCTTGCACTCTCTCGTTCGTGTTTTTTTTTTTTTCTTTCTTCTTTTTGGTTGTCTCAGTCTCCTACTGTTACATTCAGTACAGCATCGGTTTGTATTTTTTCTTAACCTTATACTGACGATTGCGCTGATCTATGACAAACTCATATCGCGATCTCTGCACATTTTCGCTATCTAAATTATAACAGCTCAAACCGAGTAGGCGTAGAACTCCTAGCGAATACGTTGTGACTGAATTATAATGCCCGTTCGTTGCAAATTAGATTCTCTGCCGCTCTGCTGCAAGCTCTTGCAACTGTTGCGGTTCAGGCGCTTAGGGTTAACCTTTTCTTTGTTTTAGTTTAACCCACACAATGTGCACCGTTTGATCGTATGATTATAATTCAATAAACACCGCTTGCTGCTCTGCACAATGCAACGTTCGGCACGTGAATGGGCTCAGCCGATGCACCTGATGTACTTTTTGTACGCGTCGTCGAATGTCACTTCGTTTGAGTATCCTGCGATCGGCCTTCCAGTAACGTTGCGTTCGTAACCGCTCTCACACACACACTCTCTCTCTCTCTGTAGCTCTGGTTGCTGCTCACTCGTTCTCACACACTCACTTGCACAATGAACTCTCTCGCTCGCTCTATACCAGTGTAGCGTCGTTGCCTGTGGGCTGACTACGGCTGCTTTAGGAAGTGTGTGGATACAAGCCGATATCTAAGCATGTGTCTCTGTGATTTTCGACTGCAGCTGCTTGGGCCGCTCTCTGGAAGTGTCGTGCTACTTTTACGCCTTCTTCTGCCAGCAGCAAAAAGTTTTTCCACTTGCACTTGGTGTACGGACGCCGTTATAATTTGTGCTTTTGCTAGTTTTGACTTTGGTTTTGTTGCGTTTGCCGTATGCGCTTGAGTAATTATGTAAAACGTGGCTCAATTGGATTTCGGGCAAAAGTGTTTGTTACCAGCCTCTTGTTCACACAGTATTTATTTTCTTTTTTACCTTTAATACAGTTATATAGCAGTCGTTGACGTCGAGGTCATCGACGCGCGTTGCTCTGTTCAAAGCAAGAAAAAAATCAATAATTTACACTCGCTTAGTGAGTCGCGTTTGTTTAACTGCAATGTTTATTTATTGCGCACGTTTCTTGTCATCACTTATTGTATGTTGTTGGGTTTATTTGCTTGATATTGCTTTTGCATTTGACTTTGATGCTCAGGTCAAACACTTTTGCATTGCAAATTTGCAGTTATTTGTTGACCGACTGACAATTACAGTGGGGGCGGCGATACTAATACTGCTACTGCTAATAGCGCTGCTGCTTATGCTGATGCTGCTCATGCGAATGAGCAACAAAAAGCAAGGAAAGAAAAACAGAGCAAACTTTACACACCGAAAAACTTTCCGCTCGTTTGAACGCACGTTGTGTCACGCGAGAGACTCAATATCTATCTGGAAGGCAGAGGCACAGCGCCAACAGAGCCAAGCACGAGACTTTGGAGCACTCAACGAAATTTGTTGACGTATGTATATTTGTGTTATTGTGTGTGTGTGTGTGTGTGTTTGTTGCCGTTGTATTTTCGACAAGCGAGTTTGCTGTCTTCTTGTTGTATGGTTTTGCGCCCTCTTGCTCTCTATCTCTCTTTCTCGCACTGCAATAGCAAACGCCGTCGCTCTCTTTATGTTTGCGCAAACTCTTTGATTTTTTCTGGAACTTTGCGTGGTCGCTGCAAGCCGCTTGAATTACCGCTAAACGCTCCTGCTGTTAATTAAGTCAAATTGATTGCTTAGTTGGTTTATTGTTAAACATCTTTAAATATTGTGTGTTTGTGTTCTACTTTTAGCTGCAATCGATTCTTGAACACACAACTGGGCGTGTAAACAAAAGCAATGTGCGCTCGCGCGCTCTCTTCCAACTCGCTCTCTTTCGTTAAGAAAGAGTTTACTGTGCCAAAGAGATTGTGCTTTTACTTTTGCATCTGATAATTGCACATAAATCTCAGCGCTTTATTTTTGTATATTGAATTTATGCACTTGTTATGCTTTCGCCTCTAATGGTTATACATTTTATTAGGTTCATTTTTATAAATGGAATCCATGTTGGCAATTCGTTTTTGCGTATCCATAGCTGCAAAGAGAGGGATAGAAAGAGAGAAAGAGAGTCAAATATAGAGAGTTAATAAGACGCAAGTATGAGCAGGATAGCAAATGGGGAAAGAGAGTGTGAGAGAGTTTATGAATAAACGGTTAAAAAGTAAAAAATAATTTCAACACCTCATACGATGCCTTTAAAGCAAAAAACAAAAACAAAAAATCACCCTGTCCTCATTTAAACTTTGCAAAGATTGCACAATCAAATGCAAGCATCCCTCTCCAGCAATTAAGCCCAATTTTAACGAAGCAGGATGATAGCCGTTAAAAAGGGCGCAAAGTGCGCAATCAATTACGTCGCGTCAAGTTTCAATAAAATTAATTTGCAATCTGGAATATTCTAGAATTCAAGAAACAAATTGACCAAACCATTGACGCCCTCGCCCAGAGCAGAAAATTGCACATCTGTGATTTGTATATCAATTGTTCAATTGAGAAACCAATTGTGTAGCTCAACCATATAAACATGATGCCATAAAGGTATGTGGGTAAACTGGAGGAATATGATTTTTAGAGTACACTTGGTCAATAAATAAACAAAATTACCTAATACCAGGAAACAGAAATCACAATAAATAATCACAAACACTAAAAAAATAACTAACAAATTGCGACTTATAAATCAGATATAAGTATGTATTTAAACTATATATTATGGTCGATTTGTATCGCACGTGTTTAAAAAATACAAAATGTCTTCGAGTAGAATTCGTAAATGATCTCATTTAGTATTTGACCTTGATGATGAAAAGTCTTCTTCTTTTTTTTTTAAAATTTTGCTCACTTTTGCATTATAGATTTCATTTAATTCATATATTGAACGATAAGGCACCCTAAAGTGTTCAAAAACAGTTAGTATTTCTTGTTATAAGAAACAAAAATAAACATTTGAATGAATGAATGATTTCCCTAAAGAATTCTATCTTCTATCTGTAATGAATTGGATTTTGTTCATACTAAACTAAAGGAATTTTTGGATATTTGTATTTATTTATATCATTTATACTGATAAACAACAGTTTTGAAATTTTAGAGATTTTAAAACAAAAACTTTACTAGTTTGAAAATAAAAAATTGTTCAAATCTTGTTATAAAAAACTTTAAGTTTATACATTTCCTTATAAAAGTATAAGCTCTAAGCAATTTATTAATATTTATTAATTACTGCATTAAATCTACTTTAATAATAACAACTCTAACGATATTGTTGTCAAAATTTACACAGTAGAAAAGAGAGAAAGATACGCCCTATTATCCGTATATACAGGGTATTTAAACACTTTAATTAGTTGCCAAAAAGCAGATGCTACATTATATTAACCGAATGGATTTTTTGCGTGTCAACAACAAGCCACTTTTGTTAATAATTAATAACAAAACAAATACATATAGAACACAAAGGCTATATAATATTATGTTTATTTATATATGCATATATATATCCAGTTATACAGACATAAAAAAAAGTCTTTGACTTTGACGGCGCAGACAAGTGCGAATATAATTTGTTTGGGTGCAAAAATTTGATGGCATTCGAGAATTTAAAAGTGAAAACAAAAAGCGAAACGAGTGTTTAATGTTTTATTTATATGTATATATTTAGACATATAAGCGTGTGTGTGTGTTTGTGTGTGTGTGTGTTATTAACTAGGACTAGGAAGTAAGGCGCCAAGCGTAGAGAAGAGGAAGCCCCGCAATCTTGCCAAAGCACCTGTGCAATTATTTTTTTGCTACAATTTTATGTAAGCAGCAAAGAAAATAGACACAATAAATGCTAAAATTAGCGACTAGCACTTATAGGTTTTTGCTGTGGGTGGGAAGGTGTGCAGCTAATATTGCATGATGTCTTCAAAGTTTGTACCTAATTTCAAAATGTTGAATTTAATTTTCACAAACACACAAACACACAGAGAGAATGCAAGCGAACTGTATTTTAAATGCGAACCACACGGTACGAGGAACCGACATCAACTGAGCACCAAACACCGAAGCGAGAGAGAGAGAGAATCGAATGGAGACACGGCAGCTCCCACGTTACGCGCACGTGAACAAGCGAGAGCGAAATAGAGTGAAGAAATGAGTGGGAGGGAGAGAAAGCAAGTGCAAGTGCATGTGCATGTGCATGTGCATGTGCATGTGTGTGTGTGTGTGTTTGTGTGTGTGTAGGCGAATGCACACGACAGGAGCGCGAAGAGAAATTGGCAGCCAACTGAAATCCATGACAAGGACGTGACTGCATTTTAAAGCCTGACTGATATTAACTAGTTAGTATTGGTTGTTAAATATTACACATACGTAATACAATACCACACAACAATTGTTGCTGATACATTTAACGGCTTAATGCCTCGGCCAAGTGCAATGTGTCCTTGAACACTTTGTGTGCATTCACTTATTGCGGCTTTTGTGAGCCTTTGATGGCTAAAAACCTTAACAAAGCTCACTTAACCCTCCCTCACCCCAGCCCTGTACTCAACAACAAGTGACAAATAGCTTTTGCAATCGGTTTGAGCTTGCTTAATATGACTATAAAGTATTTATATAAAGACGCCATTTTTGTGATTTCGATCATTTTTGGCATTTAACCAAATTTGATATACTCTTTTTTTCTGTTTTTCTTGTATTTTTGGCAAACATTTTTGTACATTATTTATTTTGCTTAGCTCTCATCGAGTATTCTTTTGGACTTTTCGTATTTATTTTGATTTTGTTTATGACTTGCTTGCAATTTTAGCAAACGCTCTGTAAAGTTTTCGCTCGATGCGCAAAAGTTTTGCATCGCCCAAATTGAATGCATTCGAAAACAAATCGTGCGAAACTGTTAAATGTACGAATACGAAAAGTCAAGAATTGAGAATGTGAATATGGAATGATGACTTTGTAACATGCAGTGTCAGAAATGATATTTGTTAATTTGCAATTTGTTTAACTAATCGTTTAGAGAATCTTCAAAAATAATTTTCTTGGTTATCGAATTTATATTTTTCTGTTGAAACTTAATCAATTCGATCTTAAATTCTAACAGGTCTTAATTCCTTCTAACTGATAGTAAAGAGAAATCAAAAACATGTTTAAAATATTTGTATTTTTCTGTAAGAACTTAAAGAAACCTTTGAGCTATTATCCTTCAATACTTAACTAGATTATTGTTTTCTAAAAATAATAGTCTCTATAAATTCTTGATGGAAAAAACCAATTAAAACCAAACCTATATCAAATTGCATTACTATAAATCCCTGAGCAGGTCAATAAAATACAGAAACATCCCATGGCACGTCCATCAAAAGATTGAAAAGTTTTCGGCTGTTGCGTTTTGGGGAAATGGAAATGCCATTCATAAAATAGAAACCTCCCTCAAATCGTTTGACAAGCTTCCGCACACATGTGTGCGAGTAGGAGTAACCTACTCGGTGGACGGGTTAACTAGGCGTGGACATGACGTGAACATCATCCAATGTTGATGGCTGTAATTGCACACAATTCATGAGAATTGAGCAACAATGACACGCCGACAGGTTTATTACAGCACTTGAGTTGAAATTTAATCCCAGCATGACAAGCACAAAAGCTAGGTAGGTCGGGTCGACAGGTCGTAACCGAGTCCATGTTTGGCAAGAGGGTAGATCCGTAAATAAAAACGCGTGACTCCAAAAATAACTGACCCAGTTATTATTCTTATTGCAGAAAGTAATGTCTGTGCTACCACAGACGGCGTTGCAAGTACATTTTTGGACAAACCAAATATAGCCACATCACCAACACCAACAGCAAAAGCAGCAGCATCAGCGTCATCATCATCATTATTAGCGTAGAGCATCATTATTATCATCATCTGGCAACTTCATTGTGCTGTTTTTAGTGAATGGCTTGCACGTGTGAATGGTTTGCGCAGACGCCAATCTATCGATTTGATGTTGAAAGAAGAAGAAGAAGAGCGCAAGCTCTCAGCTTTTAATGCTTGGGGTAGGGCATGGGATGAGGTGTGACCAGAGGGGCTGGCCAGTGAGCTGGAAGATAGGATGTTAAATCAACTGCGTAGTAAGCAAAAGTCAATAACAAGACGAGTGCGAGACAAAGAGCTCATTTCCGCTTAACACAATGACAGAGAGGAAGAGAGCGACAGAGAGAGAGAGAGAGAGAGAGAGAGAGAGAGAGAGATGGAAAGTGAATGTAAGGGGGCTTGGAGGGTTGTTTGAGGTATGAGAGGATAATGTTAGGTAGCGAAGGAATTGTAATGCGCAGTTTCTTTTCTTATATATTTGGTGTTTTTTTTATATTTTCTTCCTTTTTTTGGCAATGAAAATGAACTTGAGTACCGAAAACTTGGGGACTGGGTTCAGCCATGGGCTGCTGTGTAGGTCAGCGTGCGTATACTTTCGCTTGCCACACTCACACACACACACACACACACGCTCACTGCCGTTTAAAGGGTGCAACAAATAATCGAAAATGGCATGCAAGCTGCGTTATCCTTGACACGAAAATAGTGCATTGACAGGATGACGCTGAAGACGCTGGTGGCGATGATGATGATGGTGCTGGGATAATGGATGACGTGCTTTGGGTTTTTCTAAGCAACCCCACAAGTGCAACCTTGATATGTTTCCAAGTTATTTGTGGCGTGTTAGAAAGTTTCCCGGGAATGCAACTACATATTTGTTTCTTTTGCAATCTTTGCTTAACGGGCAAGTGTATTGAACCTGCCTCGAGGTGTGCACTAATTAAGGCCAATACTGTTGCCTAATGTTATAGCTTTTTCAAAACGTTACACGCTCGAAGAAACAGCAAGACGCAAGCAGTAAAAACAAAATAATAAATTTGAAGCGAATACGATTAATTGTGGCGGTGTGTCAATCACTAGTTCGTTCGATAAACTTGTGAACTGAACTCGATAGGCTCACTGATCCCAGCTCACAGCTCACAAAAACAATCGAACGCACCTGCAATGCAACTGAAAGCGGAAGGATAAAAAACCAAAACAGTGCTTATTGCTAATGAAAATTAAATAATATTAATGTGAAATGGCCTTTCTGTGTCCGGTGCGCATGCGGCGCGATAAAAAGAAAGGTACGCATGCGCAACAAGCAAAAAAACAAACGATACAAACAACTTAAACAACAAACTTGTTTGGTTTTTTTTCCCCCCCTCACCCCACTAGCCACAAATGCCAACATTGAGCGAGACCTGGCGCCTGTGGGCATGGGCCGCATAACAGGCTCCTCTAGCATTGAGACACTTGTGCGTGTGGGCATTGAAAAGGAGCATGGACTCAGGTAAGAGCATTGCAAAACAATAATAAAAACCATATTAATATAAATATATGTAGTCCCGATTCGAAAATGGTTGTGCTACATGATTTTACACCTTGTGTGGATGATGAGCTGGAAGTGAAGCGTGGCCAATTGGTTAACATATTGTACAGAGAGAACGACTGGGTCTATGTAATAGGCCAGGATTCGCGTCAGGAGGGCTTTATACCCTTCAGCTATTGTGCACCCTATAACACACAGCTGGCCGAGATGGCCATCAAAAAGAAACTGCCACGTGATCAGTGCCCCGAGCAGCCGCACGATGAGAATCAACCACTGCTGGCCGTGGACAATAAGCTGGATGTGCTATGCGATGAGCCGGCTATTGCGGTGGTCAATCCCGCAGCAGTTAATGCTTTAGAGAGCAATCTGCTTGTGACCCTGCCGGAGTGCACGCCATTCATCAAGGAGCCATCGGGACGTTGCATTGTTCTCTACACGTTTATTGCACGCGACGAAAATGATTTGTCAGTGGAACGTGGCGAATTTGTCACCGTATTGAATCGCGAAGATCCTGATTGGTTTTGGATCATGCGCAGTGATGGCCAGGAGGGATTTGTACCAGCCAATTTCATTTATCCCGCTGACAGTGTGCGCGTGCTGCAACAACAAAAGGCAACAGCACCAGCAGCAGCAGCAGCGGCGCCACTCAACGAAAGCAACATGCAACATCATGCAAATCTCACCAGTGGTGGCCTCAATGCCATGGAAAGCATACTCCAGCAGCAGGGACAACAACAACAACAGCAGCAACAGCAACAACTTGGAATCGGCACAGATGATTTGCGTTATCATGGCACAGAACTTGTTATGCTTTATGATTATAAGGCGCAGGCACCCGATGATCTATCCGTGCGTCGTGGTGATTGGATCTATGCGGATCTGAACAATCAAACTGTCGATGGCTGGCTCTGGGCATATGCGCCAAAGACACGCAAATATGGCTTCATACCCAAGGCATATGCACGACCGCCGGCCATGACGAGCCTTTGAACACTTAGCTTATTCTAATTAATACACTTTTAGTTCAATAACCGATGAGAACTTAATTTTATTTGTAAAACATTTAAACCGGTCAATGCCGTTTAATATCAGCCAGTTTAGCCTACAATACTATATAATTGTAGAACATAATCATTGTAAATTGTATTGGGCTAACACTAAATTTAAATTGAGCGTAGAGCCCGCATAATGTATCAAAATATACATATAGAGATAGATATATATATATAAATCGTTGTGTGTATATTTGTATATTGCTATTTTGGGCTTATTTATCAGCTGAATACTAAAGCACGCTTGTAACTGAGCCTGATATGCACCTGGTAGTTGAATACGCCATGCGAATGTTACTTTAATTATGCTCAGCATAATCATTAACATATTCTAAACATGATTCGTCTTTCTTAACGGCGTTTCTAACTATTTCAACGCCATACTGTCGTTAGCCGAGGAGCAATGTGAGCACTCCAAGTTGATGTTTCTGTTAAATTGTACGAAATTGTTTTAGTAATCAATTGAATCTGTATTATTATATTGTTGGTATTACTTAAACTCCTCGCGCAGCTGCTCCTTTTCAATTATTTCCTCGCGTAGTTTCTGCTGCAAACTTAGTATGAGATCGTTTTTATTCTGTATTTGCAGCTTCAAGTGTGCAATGGTCTCCTCCTGTGCCTCGAAAATAGCCTGCAATGAATATAATTTATAAATACAAAAGACTAAACACATTAAATAGTAAGGAGAAAGTTAACTTTTAAGATTTACTTACACGACACTCCTCCATGGATTCGGAATAGGAAGGCGGCTCGTCTAGGCAAAAGAACTCTCGCACTAGTTTACATTTACGCAGCTGATCCTTATTCATTATGGAGTTGACAAACATTTGCAAGCCCTGCACACGATTATCAAGAAAAACTGCATTGAAATTGTCGCCGAAAAGCTTTTTGCGTGGCAACAACAGATTGATATGTGGAAAAGCCTGCTTCAGTTTGCCATTGAGACGCACAAAGTCCGTGTAGCGTCGCATGACCAGCCAGCAATCGTTTGTATCGGGATTCTCTACGCGCAGCTTGTAGACAGTAAATCTGGCACGCTCCTCCATAACCTCGTAGCCAATGATGGGTACACGCAAAGGTGCATTGGGATCGACGGGTGCCGAGGAGAGCGTTATTTGGCTGGTGAACATAGAGCTAGTGCGTCGACCACTTACCATGCTGCTGCTGCACTCGCTCATGCGACGCATTCCACTACTGGAACACTCTAGATCGGCACCACTTAAATCGCGATGTGAACGCGCTCCGCCCAGCATTTTCTCTGTATTCAATTGTGCCTGCTGTTGTTCGTAGCTGTGCGAGCTAATACGCTGCAGACACACCTCAGACTTGGCGTTCGCCAACGACAGTCGTCCAACTGTTTTTCCACTTAGATTCAATGAGCTGACATCGCCTTCAGATTTACTGCGCAACAGGTGATTGGAAGTCCTTTGAAATGCCGTTAGTTCCGGATTGGAATGTGTTGAGCGTCCGAGCAGCTGACGCTGTTTTAGCAATTTCAGTTTATTGCTGCTGTTTGCAGTTAAAGATTTATTAAATTTCGGTGACGTTGTCGCCGTTGTGTTGTTGTTGCTGTTGTTGGCTTTCTTGAAGAGTGTTGCTTTGGCGTTGCTGTTGGAGCTGCTGGAGCTTAGTTGAGTATCGCGTTTCCTGAGTGCACGCAGTGACATTGCTTGATTTGAGTATGCTTCCTATTGCCACATGACTGTGTATTGTTCAGCCCGCATTACCTTTATATATACACATATGGATGTGTGTACGCAAATTGTTGTCTTTTTGCAAGAAACAATAGAGCTGCGTAGTTCAATAATGAACTAGCTCAATACCTGAGCATACATGAAGTTGGCTGCGCGCAAAATTACGCTCTTACTTAAGGTCGGCTGCGTCTTAATGCCAGTGCTGCCAATGTACCCAGTTGCCAATTGAAAAGTATAATTCAAATGCATAAACATAATTTTTTGAATATTTAATTAAACAATAAATAAATACGTTTCTTTTTTCTTTGGTTAACAAAGACTTTAAGCATTTGGCGCATTACCAAAAGCGCCAGCAAAAACAATATTCTTCTTATTCCAAATGACATACAGGAAGGGACGATCGGCCTGGAATTGTAAGGGTAGCATCATCATGCGCGTCATCATAATCATTCCAGTGGCAGCCGCCGCCTCCGTACCCTCCTCATTCACCTCAATCGTTGCCTTGTGCAAGACCTTTGACACAAAAAGGCCCTCCGGTGATTCCAGCATATTATCGAATTCCGCGCCATCATCGAACATTTTTGTGATGCCCAGCTGGAAATCAAAAAACAGCACCAGGCGCATTCATACATAAGTATTAAAAATAAACAATGAGTTAAAACAATAAACATTCTGTTATATTGATGAGGTCACTAAAAAGTTAACGATAAGATAAGCTGCAACAAACCGCATTACATAACTCTCTACTGATACATGATCTTCGACACGAACCACAGCAAAATTACCCTGTAAAATCATGGGATTTTTCTTAAGGGACTTTTGTTGGTACTTTACGAACCAGCTAGGAATAAAAACTTTAACTTTAAATTTAAATAGCTGTTTTCTATATCTTAGACAGAAAAATGATAAGCAAACGAAATGTTTGTAGCTCAAAGCGAAAGATAACAACTTAATAAATAAATTCGGAAAGAAAATTCCATTGATTATGATAAGAATTGATACCCAAGCGACTAGCGACGTGTCAATAAAAAAATAAATGTATTTTAGTTGGCTTACCTGCTTGAGCTTGTCGGCCAACTCGATGGAGTAGTCCACCTTGAACTTTGGGAACTTTACATGAACCTCCTCGAGGACCAGCTTGTCGGCCAAATCGATCAGATTGACAGTTTTTAGCTTCTCGGCCAGATCCTTGAGACCTTCACGCTCCTGGGGCAGAAGCACAAACATGGAGAGATCCGAATCCTGATAGGGCATATCCAAGGCGGTGCAGTTCAGATCCTCAAAGTAGCCATAGCCAAACTTAGCCTTTTGATTCATGTAGGGCACTCTGATGCTCTGCTCCTCGCCTGTCCAAAAGTCATCCTCTTCGGTGCGTTCCTCGGTGAACTTTTGGGCCCAGCTGCCCTTGAAGTGCAGCGCATTTAAAAGCACCAAACGCGTATTATCATTGAAGCTATCGGCTGTGACCAGTTCGGTGATCTTGCCCTCGGTTTTGGCATTAACCCAGCTGTTGATAGATTGAGCCGCTGCATCGCTTAACGCAAAGTTAATGGACTCTGCCTCCGAGTTGTAGTCCTCCTTGATAGACGCCTCGTAGCTGGCCTTCAGCTGCTTGCCCTGCTGCACGTAGATTTTGTTCGCCACCTTGAGCAAATGGCTATCCTTGTACTTGTGGAACACATACTTGAACGTTTGTGCCACCTCTGGCGGGAAGTTGGAGACGAAACGCAAGCCCTTGGCTATCTCATCAGCCGTCTCACCCTGGGCACCAGCAAAAGCCAAGGCAATGCATGCCTGGATGGAGAAGGGCGAGAAGACAATGTTCTGCTTGACGCCACCAGCGGCCAGTAGCTGAAACAGTTCGCTGGTAAAGGTGGCTCCGCCACGCGCAAATTCCAAATTGAAATCGAACATTGTTTAACTAGTGAGATGTACGTAGGTGTGTTATGTTTGTATGTATGCGTGCAAATGCTTTTTAGAGAGCGCGCGCGTCGTCCAATACTTTCAGCTGTCTGAACTGGAATGCCTAAAATATTGCTTAGCGGCCACAACAAAAAGGGGAAAGCAGCGCTGCCCCCACACTGGCGTCACTGTTTATGACTCACTATTATCAGCGTAAGTAGAGAGGGCGGCGCTGTTTACGTTTTCGTCCCCATTTTGCATGTACTGATAGTTGCTCTATAAATGTACCTATGTTTGTTTGTAAATGACGTTATTGTGCTATTTTTTTGATGGTTTTGTTTTAACAACATTTCAAAACGATTTTTGCTTTAAAATCAACAGCTGATTTTAAATTTTACCGATACCAGCATACATAATTTGATAGCATAAGCGATTTTCAAACACTCTTGTAACGATAGTTCGGAACTATGGTAAAACCCTGTACAGCATTTGATTGAAGAAAACAATTTTGAACAATATACTTTTATGTTTGTATATTATCATTTTTAATATTCTTATATGCAAAAATTAAATATATTCAAGCTGTATATGTAATCGATAACAGTGTTGCACAACTTTGTTCGATTGCACGAACCAGCGCATTAGCTCGTTCATTTGAATAAAAAACAGTTGTTGCTGCTGATTGCAACATCAGTTTTTTTGCCGGCTCAGACAAGTTTTTACTTTCACAAAGAGAAGAAGTTATTGTGCTAAATTTGCTTATCTTCAAAGTGGTAAGTGGGTCGTCGACACTGCTATCATTCAAAACAAACTGATTAAACTAATTACTCTCTATATATATTATAATAATAATATACGTAGTGCAAGTCTGGAACAATGAAAAACGCAATTCATTGCGTGCTTTTAATTATTGCCGCAACGGCTTTAGTTGGCGCTGCTGCTGATCGGCCATACAGACGCAGCTTTATCAATCCATATCCGCGCTTCAAGCTCTACAATGATGGCGTCGATCCCGGTCAGCCACTTTTCCTAACGCCGCTCATCCATAACGATTCGTTGCCCAAGAAGGAGGTGCAAAAAATGGCTCAAGTTGTGGGCTCCCAGTTCCATGGCGTTGAAAGCTATTCTGGTTATCTGACCGTGGATAAGGGTTACAATTCAAACATGTTTTTCTGGTACTTTCCCAGCGAAACCGAACCCAATTATGCGCCAGTCGTGCTCTGGCTGCAAGGCGGTCCAGGCGCCTCGTCGCTTTTTGGCCTGTTTACAGAGAACGGCCCTCTGGAGCTGGACGAGCATGGCAAGCTGCAAAAGCGCAATTACACCTGGAGCAAAACACACAATCTGATCTATATTGATAATCCAGTGGGTACAGGATTTAGCTTTACGGATCACGATGAAGGCTATGCTCGCAACGAAAAGGACGTTGGACGCAATCTGCACGAGGCTGTGATGCAACTGTACGAGCTCTTCGAATGGAGTGCCAATGTTGGCTTTTGGGTAACTGGTGAATCATATGCAGGCAAATATGTACCAGCTCTCGCCTATCACATACACAAGGTGCAGAACTCGATTGAGGCACGTGTCCATGTGCCGCTCAAGGGCGTGGCCATTGGCAATGGCTTATCTGATCCCTTGCATCAGCTCAAATATGGTGACTATTTGTATCAGCTGGGATTAATCGATGACAACGGCTTGACGCAGTTCCACAAGGCTGAAGCCGATGGCGCCGCTTGCATTGAGAAACGCGACATGGATTGCGCTTTTGATGTCTTCGATTCGCTCATTAATGGCGACATGACTAATGGTTCCATTTTCAGCAATCTAACTGGCTATAGCTGGTACTACAACTATCTGATCACTCATCCAGATGACTTGGGTGCCAAGATGGGTGAATTTTTACAGTCGGGAGTCACGCGTCGAGCTATCCATGTGGGTAACATGACGTTCCATGATCTGGACACAGAGAACAAGGTGGAAATGCATTTGAAAAAGGATGTTATGGATACTGTGGCGCCTTGGATAGCTGAACTCTTGAACTACTACACAGTGTGCATCTATAGCGGCCAACTGGACATTATTGTTGCGTATCCCTTGACACGCAACTATCTGATGAAACTCAAATTTCCCGGTGCGGCAGAGTACAAGACAGCTCAACGACAAGTCTGGCGTGTTGACAAAGAGATTGCTGGATATGCTAAACATGCTGGACATTTGGTTGAGATAATGGTTCGTAATGCTGGCCACATGGCTCCGCACGATCAGCCTAGATGGCTCTATAAGATGATTGATCATTTGACCCACTATAAGCATTAAAAAATGAAAATTTATCTAATTGCAGCTAAACAAGACAGTTTTAAATGTTATATTTTTAAACAAAATTACAAATTCACATTGATTGATTGGTAACTTGTATACGTATATATTTTAAGATTGATTAAAATACTTAAATAAAACCAATATAGAACGGTTTTTAATGTTAAATAAGAAAATTGGCGCAATTGTCCTGCTGCCAAATGAACAACTGACAAAATAGGGTGACCATTTTTATAAAACGGCAAACACAGCTGTTCGAGTAACCAAAACGTTAAACATGGGCAAACTTTTAAAACGCGCTGGTCACCTTAGCAATTTGTTTACACTTTGTCGGCACTTTTGTTCAGCAAATTGTTAATCCTTTGGCCCCAATATGTCGCAAACAAATTTAACGAAAAGTATTGAGATAATAAACCAAACGGAAGAGCTAGCCGATAAAATCCTAGCTAATAAGGAAGAACTGAAGGTAATGGACAAGCGGCGACAAGATAACCGCGAAGCATTGCGCCTAATTGAGAAATCTGATGAGAAGAAAGTCTGGATCACAATTGGCAGCATGTTAGTCAAAATGAAGCGACAGCAAGCCATAGAGCTGCTTAAGAAAGGTAAACGAAGTGGTTTTTATACAAGCTGTATACATTTACATAAGTTTTATTTACAGATTTGCAGCAAATAAGTCAGGAAATCAATTTAATATATTCAGAGCAAAAGATTTTGGTAAACAAACATCGCGATGTGGAATTCAAATCACCATTTTCAGGCACCAATTTAAAGCCACTGGATCGCAAGGAATTCGATATTCTAAAGGCCAATTTGCCTATGCTTTAAGCTTCACTCTTAAATATGTTTTATAGTAATTTAGCTAGCAATAAAAATTTAATTCTTTCACATCTGTTTATGTTGTGCGCTCATTGTGCAACGCTTACCAGCACTGTTCATAAGCTTTTTTGGTGTAAGAAATAAAAATGCAGCTAGGCAACTCTGGCATGTGGCTCTCTCCATGCTCACCATTTGTTGTTGCGCCTCGTAATCGCGGTGTCGTCGTTTTCCGTTGTCTCTGGTTGTTTCTAAATTCTTAAAAAATTCATTAGCTCGCTTAACAAAATATTCAACTTAACTGAACGCAATTGCGGCGCATATTGTCGCTCTGTGTATCTGGGAAGTGAACAAAAATTACAAAATATTATCGAATTATTTGTAACAGAAACGTGCGCTTACGTTGGATTGCGCGTGTGTGTTTGTGTGAATGTTTAACGAATTCCACTGTGATTGTGTGTGTGGTGAATTTGGCTGCCCCTAACATTCCGCCTGTCCACCTGCCCCTCAGCAGCAGCAGCGTGCAAAAAGTAAATTTTAGTGCAAATAAATTGCTTTGCTTATCTCGTCGCGCGCGCTCGCTTGATATGGCTAAGTGTGTGCGTGCGTGTGTATGTGTGTGTGTGTGTGTAAGTGTTGTTAATTAATTTACAAAGCCGCCAGCCTCTGGCTCGTAAGTTAAATGGAGTATTGCAAATAACATCTACATATATTTGTGAATTCGTTAAAGAAACAAAATTAAGCGCGTGTTATAAACAAGTGCAAGTGCCCCTATTGTTCAACACACGCGCGACACCCTCCCCTTAAAAAAAAAAACAAAAACATAACAATACAGAGAAGCAGTACAAACAAAAACAGTGCAACGGCAAAGCAGTAACGCAGAGGAGGCGCTGGCGCTTCATGTACTTGAAAACGAAAGTTCTTTCGCATGCAAACGGTTGCGCATAAAAAAAACCCAAAGACACACACACACACACACACACATATATATACACGCACGTATACACGCTTGCAAAGTGCAAAAGAGAGCGCGAGAAGAGCACGAACACAGAGAGAAGGAGGCGCCGTGGCCACTTGGCCTTGAACTTGTGCGGCGCGGGAGCGCAGCGGTAAGTTGAAATCGCCTTGTTTCTTGGACTGCCTTTGGCTAGTTTCCACCTCCTTCTTTTACCATTCACCATCATCGTCTTGTTGCTGTAAGAGTCTATTTTAGAATAGATTGCAAGGCAATTTTGAGTTATTTTTATCGAAAGTCTGTGTGGAAGTTTAGGCTAAGCCTAAACTTGGTGCTGCTTGCAGTTTGCTTTCTCTCTCTCTCTCTGTAATTGTGTACTTGACCAGCGCAAACTGCTTTATCAGCACTGGTTAAAACTTGTCTATCCAC
Organism: Scaptomyza caliginosa; assembly: GCA_035044725.1. NCBI lineage: Eukaryota > Metazoa > Arthropoda > Insecta > Diptera > Drosophilidae > Scaptomyza > Scaptomyza caliginosa. The sequence goes on from JAWNNR010000317.1 coordinate 1,185,430, forward strand.
TTAAATAGTTTTGTTTTGCATATGTATGTATGTTTGAAAACAATTCAAGTATTGCAAATGTGTGTGTGTTTGTGTGTGCGTTTACTATGATTGCAGCAAATACTACATCAAATTAAGTGACAAACTCACAGCAAGAAGTAGTAGCCGGATAGCGGCAACTGATAGCAAACAAGAGCGAGAGAATGGATCAACGACATTTCCACGCTCTTGCTTGCGCGTTTCTAGTGCATGCTAGAAGAGAGACGCATCACTTGTGCGCCTGTATTGGTGTTCGAAATGTCACTTTGATGCCGTGTATAGTGGAGAGAGCAAGTATTTGGCTTTTGTGCAAGCTGCTCTTCTTGATCTGGAGACTTTGGCAGCCCTTGTCTTGTGTTCTATGCGTAGAAATATAGATTAATTCGACTTCAGAGAGCGAGAGAGAGAGAGAGAGAGAGTGAGATAAAACTGTTGTTGTTGCTAGTTAATTTACACATGCATTACAATAGTTACCTCATTTGAGTGAGAGAAGAAAAAAAAAACCCAAAGCCGTAATATTATTTAGAGTATACTAACGATAGTGTGTAAGTTAAGTTACTTGGGGTAATTTTTGTGTACTATGATTATTGTAATTTACTCATTTGCACACAAAAAGCATACAAATTTTCCGTTTGATTAGCTTACACTGCACGAAAACTATCAAGTGTTAAGCAGTGTTTTGTTTGTTTGTTTTAATGAAGCACATAAAAGTAATAAAAACCGATTAGCGTACATTTTTCTTATGCAGTTTTAAATGACGATTCGCTTTAGTTATCTAAAATATGCATAGCGTGATGTGTTATGCCATAAAAGTTGTTCTTAAATGTAAAAGTATAAACATACATATGTAAACACACACACTTAGTCATGCCATATTATCGAACGGTTTACCGGTTCACTGTAAAAGTTAATGCAACTAAAAATATTAAACGCTTGCATTAGTCATATAATTGTAATAAAGCTGTCTTTTCTAGAGTCTTGATGATGGTGAAATCAATTTATTTAAGAAAAAAACTCCTAAAGCTCTTTTTAGTTGTATCTAAGTCGTTTTTGAAATCACAATTATTGGATAGTTTTACAAGTAAAACAAGTTTTCTCAGTACATACGGCAAAACAAAACGCTTGTTCCTTATGTTGTTGTTGTTGTTGTTTTTTTTGTTTTGCTTCTTGTTTTTGTTCTGTCTTTATGTATGAGCTTTAATAAATTTGTAAAAAAAAAAACAAAATATGCGAATTAAAGTTTGAAAACTTGTTTTCTCATATGAATTATCTATTTGTGTGCGTGTGTGTGTGTGTTAGCTTAAAAATTGTATTTATTGTCATGTTTTGTTTATTTATTCATTTCTTTTTTTTTCTTCTTTTTTTGTAAAAAACAACAGTGTTAAAAACTTAATTTAAAGACTAAGTTACTAGACACACCAAATAAAACTATAAACAAGTTATTGTTGTTGTTGTCGCTGTAAAGGATCTGCTTGGAATTTGCAATTTGCTTGGCTGTACATTGTAAATTGTACAAAATGTTACCTGACCATCGTCTGATTAATTATGGGTTGTCTCTTGTGTTCGCCTGTCGTTCAAAACTCAAACTAGACGTTCGCTCGTCCCACTGTCCCTCTGTCCAGTTGTCTCTTGATCTGAGCCGGTTGTATGTGTGTGTGTGTTGGTGTGTGTGTGTGTGTGTGTGTGGCAGTGGCAACAGTTGGAAGCAAGTGCAGCGTTGGTTTTCTCTGTTCGCGCGGGTTCCGCGTTGATTTGTTTTTTATAATTTCAGGCACGTTGCACGATCATTTTGTTGCTGCATTTTTTTTTTGCATTGATTTAAATGCATACACTACATTCCCGAATGGGTACCAAAAATTTTCCACTTACTATACATACATACATATACCCCTGAGATGAGAGTGTAAATAACCAAACACTTGTTCGCTTGTTTGTCATGTCAATATTGAATGCGAATTTATTAAATAATATTAATTGAATTTGAATTTCATGCGGATTTGCCAGCTGATTGAGACAGCACAACAACAAGAGAGAGAGAGTGAGAGAGGAGAGCGGAAGGGAGTATGAAAGAAGAAGCGTTCTTTACATGCGTCAGCAGGCAACTTAAGAAATTCAATAATAAAACGCAGGCCATGATAATATGCTTGTCCATAATATGTATGTATGTATGTATTTAGTATGTATATTAAGTACAACATGTACAATTGTACAATATTAAACAACAACAACAACACAAATAAAAGCTCACCACGCGTTGTTGATTAAAGAGCGCGCCACACATAGACACACACAAGTTAGTTGAGTAAGGAGGAGCAGGAGCAGGAGCAGCAACGGCCACTTGTTGATGCTAAAGAGAGCGGCAGTGCGAGAGAGTGAGAGCACACATATATGGAAAAACTCACCATGCACGCGCTCTTTGGGCATCGATTGTGGTGTGATACTTACGACTGCGCCCTCCCTTTCTTGTAAGGCAGCAAACAGCAAGAACAACAGCAACAATAACAACACACAAACAATATAATGTGTGTGTGCGCGGGCCTCTTTCATTGCCCCCTAAGGCTTTTGGTGTGCTCCTTGTGTTAGCCCTTCCTTTTTGTGTTTTTTCGTGGGCAGTTTTTATGTTTGTGTGCCTGTGTGTGTGTGTGTGTGGAACTTATCAAGGTCGTCGCTTGGCGTTGCCGCCGCTGTTTTTTGCTGCTGTAAGCGGGTTTTTCTACTTACACAAACACACACACACACACACACACATATATGTGTGCATGTTCTCTGCCCCCATAGTTGTTTGAGTCACAATTCGCCTTCGCGCCATCCTTTTAGTGCAAAAATTCTTTAGCTTTTATGTTATTGGGTTTCTTGCAATTTTTATTTTCTTTTTGCTTCTCTCTCGCTCTTTCACAAGCAAGTTCTTTTTGCTCCCCTAGCTGGGCTGCTCTCGTTTTTGTTGTTGTCTGTTTGAAGTGGCATTGTTGTTGGGTTTGATATTGTTATTGGTGTTGTCCCCTGCCAACTGTATTATTTGATTTATGTGGCTTTCCATGGCACCCGTTAGGGTCTTCTAATGAACAGAGCCCTTTTGACAGACCCCTCCGCATCATTTACCTCCCCCTACTCCCATGGGTGATCTTAGCTTTTGTTTGCCGTGTAAACATGGCCAAAATACCTCTGGAATTTAACTTAATTGCCAAAAATTATGTTGACGCTCGTTTTTATGGGACGCCAGCAAAGTTGCGATTATCTTGTGGCTATGTTAGTAACTAGTTGCATATATCTTGTGTTCAATCCTTTTGGTACATAGAACCTTAACAATTTCAGTGTTTCTCTGTTTATTAAACTGCCTAGGATTAAAAGAATCACAAAAGATATTAACTACATTTTTACATTGACGCATTTAAGATACAATATAACCTAACTAAAGTGATATTTACAAAGTAGTCGCAGCCAAACTGTTGATAAAATTCCTTGAATACTTTCAAAGCACAAAGGAAAAGGATTCAATTCAGTTCAGTGTACTCAATTGATGGGTTTGCTTACCTCTGTATTTATTTATTCATGTGGCATGGTGCACCACCAATCACTCCATTTGCCAGCTCTTGCAACGATTACTTTATTTTCTGTTTCTTTCTTTATTGCTGTTGTTGCTGTTGTTTGTATTTGCTCAACGCGATGTCGACGCTCTTCAACTTGCAGCTATTTTTAGCCTTTTCTAATGAGCGCTATCTATTTTTAGAGTCCCGTGCAGCAGACCAAGCTTCTTCTCTGCGTGCGTGTGTGTGTGTGTGTGTGTGTGTGTGCGAAAGAGCCCGCAGCAGCCACTTGGCATCAGTTGTTTATCTCAAAACTTGTCCGCTTTGCTGTTTTTTTTTTGTTTTTTTTGTTTTTTGCAAGATCATTATCATTGGTGTGTGCCTTGCGAGAGCTGTTGCAGTTTCGTTTTGGTTCGCTTTTGGCTTCGACAATGTAATTGTGCTTTGAGGGCCAGTTCGAACGGGTTTTATAACGTGTTTTTTTTGTTTTTTGTTATCCTAGTTGCCTAGAAGAATTTCCACTGATTATTTCAAGACAAAAAAAAACTGTTTCGCATCTTTATTACCAGTTATTAACTATCCAACGTAGGTCATTTAAGTGTCTTGCTGACCGAATTGATGGTTGTTGGTTGAAAAATAAAATGATAAACCGAAAAAAACATTTGTTCCACTTGTGGCATTGAATTGCCAAAATATCGCACACATCATTATGATGGCTGTGAAAGTTTCAAATGGTTCATTAAGCTGCTTAACTCAAATTTCATGTATTGAGTATTAGACGGCATTTATTTTTTTGTTGGCATATACCCTTAAACTTAAGGGTTTCAGACGGGTCCATTGATTAGTTTAACCTTTTTCGAAACGATTATTATCCTCAGATTATTGGTTAGCATAAACATATTTCCCAGTTAAGTTTATGAAATGTTAAAAATATATTATAAAGGTCCATTTTTTGTGGTTACAAACAAAAACCGACATTCTCCTACGAACACGGGTTAACCTTTAAAAGAGAGCAAAATAGAAAGATGAAACAGCCTAAAACAATTGTTGAAATCTCAATATATATATGTATATAAAATAATAATAATGCTTGTAACAGGCAAATTATGGGCTCAAGCTGAGAGACTCTGTGTGGCTAAGTTTTTTGTTTTATATTTTATATATTTTAACGCCCACGAAAAAGCTGAAACTCTGTATTAAACATTCGTATTGCCCATACGCAACGTTAGCCTGTGCATGACTTTTAAATGCTTTTCATGAGCAGCTTTTCCTTTTATTGTTACAGCACATTCTCTTTGCTTAAATATTTGTTTTAATTTGTATGGTTTGGCAGTTTTTGCAAGTCCTTGAAAAGCTGCTGCTTTGAAGTTAAGAACGACAAAAGTTTTGTGCTCTTTAACGATGTTAAGGCTAATTGAATTGAATTTAACAACAATAACCAAACTGGTAGAAAAATACTTTTAATTAGTTAAAGCTATGAGCAATTTCAGTAACTTTGATTTGAAGTGAAGTAATTGCGATTTAATTAAAGCGCAAAAATATTTTATTATTTTGGTTTGCTTGCTACTCAATTCCTCTTGAGCCTTTTGTGTGGCACAAACACTTGACCAAAAACTTGACAATCATCTGGCCAAAATGTATATATATATATTGAATACTTGATAATCATATTTGTACAACGCCATTTCTGAAATAAATACCAGTTCATATGAAAGTTAATGACAAGAAGATACCCTGTAGAAGCTTAAGGAATATTTTATGAAGAAAGTAAATTATGTTTAAATAATACTCTTTGCCGCGAAGTTAGCTAATTGCTTTAAAGGTTAAGAGTATTCATATTATCGATCGATTGGTAGACAACAGAAAGAGAGAAGAGAGCATGAAGTTTATTAAAATAAATATTTGCCATGCTAAATTCATGATTTTTAATCATTTTCGTTTCGAGTATGAATAAATTATTAATCAACAGCAACAACTACGTGTTGAGTTTGCCTTGAGATCATTAGCCTGGCTTGTAGACTGCTGTTGACTGAAATCTGTTTTGCGCTGCATCAACAATTGTCAAACGTGGCCACTTAAAAGAAAAAAAAGTGAGTTCCACTTGATTTAATTGCTTTCATTGAGCAAATCAACAAATTGGAGTTGAGAAAAAACTAAAGTTTGAACAAAAACTAAATTGTCAAGAGACAAAAGTAGATTCAAATTTTAGAGCAATAAAAGATTTTTTCTTGTGTAAAATATACAAAAGAAATGTGTGTTTAATGATGAGAAAAGCTTAATAATAGATTTCTTTCAAGTGTTTATTCTAATGTGACATCTGTAGGATCGCTTTCGATTTTTCATTGACACACGAATAATAAAAGTCTTTAATCTATAATAGTTTTTTTTTGGATATATGCTTAAACAAATTGTTGACTTAACATGGAATTATTGACAGCTGTGTCAATAAAAGTTATTTGTCTTAATATAAGATTATGCTGACAATTCTTTATTAATTTCATTCATATATATTCCTGCATTTACCTTGGATTAAACTCAACTCTCAAGTATGCCTTCGAATATTTTCTATTATTTAACTATAATCGATGATTATAACTACTTAATGACGCATCTTAAACAGAGACAGAAAGAATAACCCCGAGTTGACAATAGTTTTATGCTTTTAAATCATTAAATAGCCAATAGACAACATTATTTAAGCGAATTCGCAGTTTTTCTGCTTCCAAAGCGGCCAGCTTATTAAGGTGTCAACATGTTTGCTTCAAAAACCAAAAAAATAAAAAATTAAATATATATGAGCTTTAAAATGTCTGCAAAAGTTTTATGATGAAAAACACAAAGTAAAATGTTACGCACCAAAAAAGAAGAGACAACAAAAAAAAAAAACAACGACAATAACCAAAAAGTGACAGCTAAAAAGTTGGAACTTGATAAAGCAGCTAAGGAAATAAATCAATAATGAAAAAAAGAAATATATATTATATTGTATTCTCCAGTTAAGCTCTGTATATAAGTGTGTGTGATTTGGCGGTTTTTTGGTTTTGAGTTTATTTCTTCATTTTGAGTTCTTGGCAAGTCAAACATTGGTTCGAACCAACCGGTTCTCAAGAGATTTCACGCTTCTCCAACCACCAACTGAAGCGTCAATTAATGTTTAATGAGTGCTGTTCAGCTAGTTGGGATGCTGGTTGGCCTGTGGTCGGAAGATGGCTTTAACGATGTACATTTATCTAAGCCATTTCATGTTTGGGCACGTGTTCACATTTATGCCAAGTTACCTCTAATAAAACAGCAAATAAAATAAAAGCCATGCCAAGAGGAATCAGCTTAAATAAAAGTAAACAAAAGCAAAAAGCCAAAACAAAAAAAAAACCGAGAATAAATCACGAACCAATCAAAGAGGCAAAAACAGCAGCAGCAACAACAACTGATACTCAAGTATTTCCGAGCTTGCCTCACACTCCTATGATCCCCCCCCTGCTGCCCACACACTCGCTTGTTGGCATGCCAAATGATCGTGCGATTAACTGTTAACAAATCGTGCACACGCTGATGTCATACATGCTTCGTGCACGCGCTCTCTCGCTCGTTCTCTCTCTCTTAGGTTTGTTCTCTCGTACCTTCTCATACGCTGTTATCGCACTGCGCAGCGTCTGGTTATTTTCTGTTGGTTTGTTGTTGTTGTTGTTGTGATGTCATTTATGCAGCACTGCAGATAACTGCTGCTCTCGCTCTCATTTTAGTTCGAGCTGAGAGAGCTTTACGCTTGATTCTAATTGGATTCCGGCTGAGCACATGCAAACAAATCTTTGTATCGTATATATATTGTGACTGTGTGTACACATATGTACTTGTTGTTGTTGCTGCTTTTTATACAGTTGAACTCGCATTTTTTTGACTTTTCGCCGTTTTGTGTGTTTATCACACGTGTGTGTGTGTGTGTACAGTATCGTTTTGTTTCTTCATCTGTGCTTTGGCGCTCGATTCTCGACTTGCAATAAATACCAATTTACAGCATTTCGAATGTTTACACGTGACTTTAGTTAAGTTTGTTGATTCTGCCACGAGTATGTGTAGCATAAAGAGACTACAACAACAGCGCTGCCAATATGGGTGACATTATATCTGGGCGCTTTTCCTATTTACTGAGCTGATTAAACGACTTTGCGCCTTTTGTTGTTTTGTTTATTTGGTTATTTGTGTAACACTTGTGATTGTTGTCAGGCATACATTCATATTAAATGGTTGTGCCTTTGAAAAGTATTGCAAATTGTAATAATTTTGATTACTGTAATATTGCGTATACGACGCGACGCAATGTATCTTAATTTTGTGTAACAATTACAAATGTCATATCTATAAATTACTAAATACCAGCGATAACACATATTATCAATTGATTTAGATATACGATTTACCTAACATTTATTAGTCAAATAGTTCGAAAGCGGCGTTAACTATACTATATCTATACAATGTTAACAAGCCTGTTGCTAGTTGTTTCTTATTGCCTTTTCGCTTTTAGACAAATAATCAGATTTTCTTGTGCAATTCCTTTCACGTTTCACATAAACTAATTAGACAACAAACAAACAATAATGGCAAAGGGGCTAAACGCGAAACCAACACACAGTTTTTATAGCCACATTGAGTAAAAGATAATACGATCCATTTGAGTTTACAAGATCCGGGTATATTTAGGTTTCAACCAAATTTACTTTTGCTCTTGACTAGTCGTATACTTAATTTGTGTTTCATAAAGTATTTTCCTAGTAAACTGCCTGATTTACTACTGTGCAAACTAACCCATTACACACTAACACACACACACGCACACCACTGTACAAACTCAACGCTCAACCTTGCTCTTTCGCACAATGTGCAAGCACTGACCGTTACGCCCTCGTACGCCCACATTACGCAAAGAAAATAAAAGCGATAGCCACCTTTGCACGCTCTGCCACTTGCCACATTTATCGTCGCTTGGCAACTTGTCACACGATTCACATCGGCGACGTCAACGTCAGCGTCAACGTCAACGCTAAAGTCAACGTCAAGGACAGCGTCGCTGTCCAGTTGGCATTGCATTGAACTTGCATTGTTGGCTTGCGCACTGAATGGTGAATTGCAATTGCTAAACGCCAGGGGGCGTGTTCAGCACTTGCATTCTTACTCTCACTCTCACTCGATGCGTGTGCAGCTCTCACTCAAAGCAAAAGCTCATTTGGGCATCTCACTCAATTTGGAGTTAAGTTTGATGCGCGTCAGAGTTATGTCGCGGGACATTTTTGAGATTTTTGTTGTTGTTGTTGTCGTTGTTGTTAAGGATTGCATAAATTATTTCCCCCAACATTTGAATATTGCATACAAAATGGCTGCGACGCTGCTGCTGCTGCTGCTGACGTCAGAAAGAACAAACATGCAAGGCGGAAATGCTTTCAACTTTAAACTTTCCCATCTAAAATTAGCAAGCTGAACTAAAAAAAGCAGCAGCAGCAGCTAATTCTTGTAGTTGGCCGTTTTTTGTGCTGCTTCTTTTTGTTGGCGTTTGTTTTTTGGGGTTTTGCAAGCAAAAGTATTGCATACTTTATGGCGTTTGCATTGTGTTCTGTTTGTTTGTGTCCGCATACAACGTCAGCTGCTAATCAAAGGTAAAGGTACGTGAAAGTCAACTACAACTGTCACTTTTCCCAGTCGTATTTGTTAAGATGCAAGTGTTGTGCTTGGTTTTATGTTTGCGACCATTTCCGGCGACATTTTCCACTCGATTAGAAATGCAAATGGCATTCACTTCCATACGCTTGACAGTCTTGAGAAAGTGGGCGTCTCTGGTGCAATGCGGCTTACTGCCGCAGGTGTAGAGGCAGTTTGGGCAGGGGGGCGTTGTTGGTTATGTTTATCAATTACAGGCACACAATGCCAAAGTCGCAGACAGTCACACTCGCCACACTTGCCACAAGTCGTTGGTGACCATGCATTTCAAGGACATGTATGTACATGCGAAAATGCTTATAAATATCAATGCAATGCGAGGTGTGCTCCAAACAATTGTTAGAGATTCTTCTGGTCATTGGAAAGCTCTCACATCGAGTGCTCCATAATTAACAACAGTTTAATAAAATAAATAAATATTTATTTAACTTATTTTTAACACAAATTACGACAAGTTTTGTCTGCAAATAAAAACAAAGCTATACAAATTGCTAAATAAATAATTAACAATCTATAGTATTTAAAATAGCACCCTCATGTTGAAGTTTAAGTAACAGTAAGATCTTGACTAGATTCGATTTAGTTGACCTAACGGAGAAAACTTTTACTAAACTAGAATCTTTTTGGTTGTTGTTATAAAGTTAGACAGACTTTTTAAGGTCAAGTAAAATATATTGTTAGTTTAATGTTCTAACCAAGTTTATCAAGTACAATTCACTTAAGTGTCAAAGTCTATTTTCCCCACACACACACAACCAGAGTGTATTTTATTAAATTCCCTTTGCTAATTGAATGCACCTCGCCAGCGAGTCGAAGAATTCAAAAAGGCAAGAAGCAAAAGCGAAAGCGAAACTAAAGTTGTTGCCATTTTGGTTCCGCGACGCAACTGACCAAAGTCACGAAGTGAATGGGGTTTTGGGTTGGGCTTCTCGCTTTAAGAACCTTGTTGGCTAAATGAGTTGTAAATATGCATAGCAGCAAGTTCTGATTGCAGTTGTTGTTGTTATCTGTCGCAGCGGAAATGCAATGCGGCGCTGTTGTATTTGTTGTCTATGTGGTAACTTGCCACTTTGCCACCTTGCCACTTGCAACTGGCAAACGTAACTCTTGAGTGATTGACACCGCGTTGCACGCAGCTTGCATTTTGATAGCCAAATTCCCCACCCACTAAACGAATTGTTATCTATATCATAACATTTATTATTTGGCTTTATTATACCAGTTTCATAGTGCCAGCAAGCACATGAAACCTAAATTGCATTTACTTTACTTCACATTTTTTTTTGTATTTTTCAAAAAAAAAACATTTTGCATAAATGCAAACTAAAAATTCCTTTTTTGCGTGCCTGGCACTAGCTGGTACCTGGTGGATTGGCTCTTGGCGCTAATGGCTTGTTATAGCATAAAATCGCGTTATCCTGTAACTCTCTATGGTTGCAAGTGGGCGTTGAGGCGTGGTTGTATTTGCTTGTATGTTTGACAGGCTGTGTAAGTTATTGGTTTTTAATAGCGCGTGTTCTGAGTGCGCGCATGTTAAAAAAAAAAACATTTTTGATGGCATATCATCAATAACAATCAGACAGGAACACACAGAGAGAAAAACAAGCAAACAAACATCAAGATTATTGTTAAAACATGCAAATATTGAAGTGCTTTTATTTGTTCAATATTATGTCTGTAAATTTCGGAATTTGTGTGTTTGGAGACCAAGTTTGTGTTCTTTCTTTTCTTTGCTCACTTATTCAGTCTTAAGTATATTATTAACATTTTACTTTGTAGTCTGTTAAAGTGACTTGACTTTCTTTTTCTTACTTTAACTTGCTGAAATTAAGAATTATTTATTGTGGTTTCCAACTAACAAATGACTTAATACTATTACTAACCATTTGTCTTTAACAACAGATTAAGGTTTCTTTGGCTTGTTTGAAACAAATAGTTATTACAAATACTAAAATAATAATAATGCAAATATAAAGATAGAAACTTTCTAAATGTTTTTTACTTTGTTTTCACCTAGTTTTCACAATACTATGCCAAGTAATCCACCAATCTGTCTCAAAAAAATGATATAAGCTTAAACAAAAGGTTAAAAAGAAAAGAAAAAACAAATTTTTTACATTCGTTGACTAAAAAATGTTTTTCCTATCAAGGTATCAATGCAATATTGTCTATCATTCTAAGCCTTATATTTCCGAACCCTTAAAAATGAATACCAAGTTCTCGAACAAAATGCATTTGATTTGGTTTTTACTAGCAAACTTTAACATTTCTTATAGAATTTTTGGATTATTTTGAGAATTATTGTTGTTCATCCAACGAAAATATGCATAATTTATCTTGGTTTAAATATTTAAACCATAGTTTTATTATTATACTTATCCATTGCTTTTCCTCTTGCAGATTGGCGTTTCTTCAGTTTTTATGTTTATTTGCATCATGAATGGACTGCAGCATCAATTTAATTAAGGTAATGATATTTAAAAATAGTATTTACATTAACATAAACAGCGAAAAGCTTTTTTTGTTGCACTTGTGTTGCATTTACACAGAAAAGTTACAAATTGTGAACTTATTTCAATGACAATTAAATAAATGATGCATAAATGTGTGGCACGTGGCACATTACAAAATGAAACCCACACAAAAAAAAACAACAAACCTTTAATCAATGATGACACAAATTAAAAGACACTCGCTTGACAATTCTGTAGAAAGTTGAAATTTGAATAATTATGTTAGTTTTAACAATGCGAGGCTGATGGTATGGATGGGGATGGTTGGATAATTGGATGGAAGTTTGGCTAACGCCATTTTCTTGCTGGTTTTTTGTAGCGGCAACTTCCGGTTCAATAGGGCGGCAAGAGAATACACACATTTATTCATTTAACGCCTCATTAATTCATCACTTTCAATAAAATTTTACGCTTACATACACACAACAAGGTGTGTGTGTGTGTGTGTGTGTGTGTGTGTTGCGTCAGATATGAACCGCAAGTAGTAAAGAGACAGAGAGTTAATCGCTCCATTAGAGAGGAGACAGTAATGCTTTGTCCATTGTGCAGCATTAATTAAGCGTATGTGTGTGTGTGTTTGTGTGTTTAAAACTCATTGAATATGGCGTTAATGTATTAACTTTTATTCGCGGCAACATTGCGCTTGAAGTATGTGTAGCATACATTGAGGCGCAAAGGTTGCAAACTAACTTTTACCAAAGAACACAGCTGAACAACAACAAAAAAAAAAGCCACGAAAGAAGTCATGAATTGTAATGGGTGCACGTGACCAAAGCTTTTTTTTTGAGGAACAATTAATTGCCTGGATACAAATCGAAATAGATTTTAAAATACGCAAAAAGATTTTCATTTGTATAAACTTTGTGTGCAGAGTAAAATATATTTTTTGCGCAGCAATCAGTTGAAGCTGTTAAAAGGATTTTTGACAATAAACAGACGTTCCAATTCATAATACTATATATATATGTATATAGCTTGCCTACGTCGACGCGGCAACGTTTTAAAAATAACTCCTTGCTGGAATTTTTCATAGAAATCATGTGCATATTGAGTGTAGTATGTAAAAATATTGATGTTTTCACTTGTGTGCTAATTTTAAATACTTTTCAAACACACACATATGTATATATATATGTAATTGTTTGCAAAGAGCGTTTAAATAGAGAAACCAATGCCGTGATTAAGTATATACATACCACCTTGATTATACAAAAATAAGTGATATATGAATAATTTTGTTTTGAAAATCATGCGCACATTCCTTCCTTTCATTTCCAAATGCAACATTACCAAAATAACTGTAATAGCAGCAGCAGCAGCAACATACGCAGCAGCAGCAGCAGCAGCAGCAGTCGAAACAGATGCTCAGGCAAAAGATAGAAGATTTCCTTTCTTTTAGTTGAAGGAGATCGTCAGTGAAAGCAACAACAATACATCGACCAAAATACACTTAAACAATAACAAATACAATGTAGAAAAATCAACAAAAACAAACCAAAAATAATACGTAAAAATTGCTTTAATTTTAAAATATATTTTTACAGTGCCTCTGTGTGTGCGAGTGTGTGCGAGTGTGTGCTGCTGTCGTGCGCCTCGCGGCCTTTCGATTTGATTTTATTTCGAGCGTTCGGCCAGAATTAAGAGCTTTATTAGCGCATCGGTCGAGCAATTAAACGCGTCGCAACATTCGTTCGATAATGTTTCGTTAAGTTTTGAGCTTGGCTCAGTTATCGTGCCGTGTCATCGATTCGATAAACGATAACGTAGCACAAATAGTTGCTTATTGGCCAATCGTGTATAGCTAAATTGGCCCAATCATCTTAATTTGTTCCCGTTAAAATTACAATAAATATTTATATAAATAGTACATGCCAAGGCGAAGCAAGGAAAGGCCTCGTTTTCCGTTTCTAAAAAGTATTTGATTATTGAATAACGCTCATTGATAAACTCATTAGGCGGCGCTTTACTCATTTCAAGCAGATTATATTACCCATGTACCTTTTCGTTTTTTATCCACCCCTTACGCTTCTTCTCTAATCGTGCCTTCCGCCAATTTTACGTTGGCTTGCAGACTCAGGACTCAAGGCTTAAAGTCAAAGCCAAAGCCAAGCCATAAATCCTGCGTAAACAAACAAGGCGCAAAAGAAATTTCGCATGAAAATCCCATTAAATTGCTTCAAAAACGCTTAACTCTTATCAAGCTTATCAAAACATGATTGGAAGCATACGACGTAAGGAAGTAGAGCGTGTTTGGGTGGGGGGGGGGAGAGGGGATTTTTGGGATTTTGCCACCTGCAATTTCAAGTAGAATTAGGATCAATTGTTTTCGTAGGATTTTATTTTTTGTTTCTTTTCGTTGAGTTTCTGAAAAAGGTGCTTCTGGCCGCGTTCTGCGGCATGGTTGGTTATTTATTTTGGGTTACCTCTAAAATTAAAATGGCTCAAAAACACAAGACAACAGACACACACACGACGCCAACAGCAACAGCAACAGCAACAACAACAACAACAACAAGAGCAAACAAATACAAGAGCGAAACAAACGAACAAAAAAAGCGTTTTTTATAGAACATTTATTTATAATTATACATTCTCGATGTATATGCGATTTTCTGCGCCAGTAAAGTGAAGTGTAGGAAATATCGTGCACAGACATATTTTCATTTCGATCCAATCCGAACCGATCCGATTCGAATTCAATCCCCCAAAACCGTTTCTCCATTCTCGGCTCGCTCGTCTCGCGTCGCGTTTAATTAAATGCAAATCAAATAATAAATATATATTCTCATTCAAAATCATGTTAAATTAAAGTGCAATTTATGTATTTAATCAGATATCGAGCAAATTAATATATGTAATTAGCAGCAATGTGCTAAAAAAGAAATATAAAAAGTGTCTTTAAGTGGGGTCAACAAGCAAAATAAAAATTAATGAAATAAATCGCCAATATGGTGTCGTTCTGTGTTGAAAAGTGAAAATCTGTCAAAGCAATAAAATTTCCCAAAATAAAGTCGAAACATCTGTTTTTTGTTGTTTGTTTCCTACGAAAAATCGCGCAAAGTGTTTAGCAACAGCAGCAGCAGCAGCAGCAACAACAAAAACAGATTGTGTTTAACAGAATGTTAAAAGTGCAAAAATCTAAAACGGTTTCGAGTACAGCTAAAATGTTGCCAACGCATGTTGCTGACCGACAGATGGCGCATAGCAATATCGTTGGCCAAAGGTGGCGGCAACAGCAGCAACACAAACACGATCAGCTGCAGCTATATGCGCATAGATGGCGCCACTCGCACTGCTGCGTTTTATTGTAAGCAAATCGTTTGTGTGAAATGTGTAAATTTAAAAACTACTTTCGCCCGTTAACTGCCGTCAATGAATATACCTGTACACGTTAGTTTTCACCAGTAGCATCCTTTAAACAACCGCACATTGCTGAAGGGCTATCAAAAGCTGTAAAGCTTCTTAGTTGGATGCCAACTAATCCCTTAAGTCGCTTGCCTGTTTGCACCGCACACAAACAAACATAGCTATCCATCTATCTGTTCGTTGTACGTGTGTGTTGTGATACTAAAGCTGAAGGATGTTACGTTGGTGTTTTAAGTGGTCTTACATTGAAGGTGTGAAAGCTGCTCCAACTACTCTTTGAGTGTTTTCCCACACTGCTTTACACGATGATGTATATAAGGTTTGTTTGCAACGTGTTGAGTGTTGAACAACTGTTGCTGATGCTAAGATATCTGAATTTGATTCGTTGTTGGTCTTTTATATTTATTCGTTTGGTTTTTTATGTTGAGTATGAGTGAAACTTAGACTTTTAATACAAATATAATAGTTTGTATTGAAAAAGTGTTCTTCATTTGTTAACTCATGTTTAAGGTAAAATATTAAGAATCTTGTATCTTATTTAGATCCAACTAACTTAATTATATACCATTACAACAAGCAGCTGAAACCTTAGATAGTATATATGTTATTATCATTGATGTTCTTTATAAACTGTTAAGTAAAAATGTATTTTAAGAGTAGGAAACACCAAATAAATTATGATTATGAAAAAAAGTTGCGTAGTAGAGCTTGAATTTTGTGTACTTAGAATTTTTCAGTTAGACTTGAAAGTATCTTAGCTGGTGTTAGATAAAAACCAAAATCAGCTTTATTAACCTTCTCTGTCAAGTGTATTTACAAGTTGACTTTCTTAAGATGTCAAGAGGCTTTTACGCAGAAGGAAAAGCAAGCGCTGGGATTAGCTGAGCGGGTTTTGTTTTTATGTGAGAAAAGCGTTTCCGTTTCCGTTGTAACTTAATATGACTCCAAAATGCAGGCAAGCCAAATGCAAATGAACACATACATATATCTCGATTTAGACTTTTCTCTATTCGCGCACTCAGTTTGCCCCCTTTAGAGTGTGGTTTTGTTTTTGTATTTGTTTTTGGCACTTGGCACTTGGGTCGCAGCGCATATTTTGCAGCCAAACTTCGTGCAATGTTTTGCAACTGAAAGAAACAACTAGAAGCATTAACGACTCTTTCTGAATTGCAACAAAATGTTGTTGTTTATTTACGCAAATTTTGTGTAGACTTTGGCTGGCTGCCAGGCATTACGAAAAGCCTCAAATGCGACGCCATTTTTCGATCAACAAAAAAATACACAACAAGAGAGAGAGCGAGAGAGAAAAAAACTTTTCAAAATGCCAGCCAAAAAAGTAAAAACCAACACAAGAAGAACCTCAATAATCCTACAAGCATGATGGAAATTTATCTATATACACATATCTACAAATATGTATATTTACACGAATATTTGGTAACTTATTCATTAATTGTGCTGTGCCTCTTCTATATGATTTACGAATTGAATGGAACGGGGCGATGGGGTAGTGTGTGCCATGCGTTGTCACCCCATTGAATTTTAACATTTTCATTTCATTTTGAGTTTTTCCTTTTCATTTTTTTTTTGGTAGATAGGTGGGCGTTTGGTCTGAAAAGTTGTTTGTCTGTATGCGACGTATAGGGCATGTCATAAAAATCAAGTGAAAAGCGCCAGCAGAAGACGGACAAAAATGTCGAAAACCATGACAAAGACCAAAGATGAAGAGGGGCCAGAGTGGGCAGGTGGCGGGGTGGGTGGAAGTTGGGAGGCGGCATACATAGAACCAAATTTATTATAGACAACTGCTGTTGCCAGAATTCAGTTCGTCCATTTGTTTGTTTTCCTCTGTCTCTTTTGCCTTTCTGCCATTTCCCCTCCCCGCCGCCGCTTCCCCTGCCCCATTCTAGCGCTCTTGTGTGTGTTTTTTTGTATTTGAGTAGAATGTGAAAAACACTAAAAAAAAAGGTGGAGGGAAATGCTGTAGACAATTTGGATCCACTGGAAAAGCTCCTCTTGTTGAGGTGACATGGCAACGGGCACACACAGACACAGACACACCTACTAATACAAATAAAGCATTGAGATACAATAATGCACAGTTACAGTAACATTGCATGCCCCCATAGATACAGATACAATGTTAGCAACGCATGTTTGTTGGTGTGTGTGTGTGTGTGTGTGTGTGTGGTTGTGGATGGATGCTGCTGCTGTTGAAGCATTTCATTAGCCACCCACACACAGAGACAGAGAAATAACCGCAAAAACACTCATGCAACACACACACACACACACACTCAGTAGAGTGACTGGCATGTGGGCGTTGAGACCAGCACGCGCGCTTTTCTCTCATATATACCCTACCTTTAGTTTGTTGAATCTTGAACATATTTAATCTCTTAAACAAAGAAGTTTCTAGTCCTTTAAGAATTTTGTTTATATATTTACAAAAAGGTAGAAAAGTAAAGGAAATTTTTTAGATTTATTTAAAGATTTACATTTTATATTTTATGTTATTAAAAAGTTATTTTTTACCATACTTATTGAGAGTTACATATTTCTATGACCCATTATTCATATTTGTGTAATACTTGTACAGGGTATCTTTAGTTTAAACATTGTCAATGCAATGGTTTAGCTTGCATAAAACCGCTGCCACAAAACTCTCGAAATGCCGCAATGTTTTCTGCTCTTTGGGCTCTTACTCGGACTTGTTGCATCTGAAAGGATTCCCACATACATACATTTATGTACGAGAATCTGTGTATATATATATGTTTATAGGCTTAAAGACCACGGGAAACCATTGCATGGCATGCATGACGCAAATAAGGACATGCTTTTGCTATATATAGACATCTAGCATTATAATGCCTGTTGAGTAACACTTGTTCTGTCTGATTTCAGTTACACAACTTGGCCATATATAAGACGCAGGTGGAGGACGTCATAGTCAATTTAAGATAAGTGCAACGCAACAAGAACAACAACAACAATAATCCACCATCAGGATATGCACAACAGAGCAACTTTAATAACTTGTTCAACACCAACTATAGTCAAAATGTTAACTAAAAGTTGCTAGTGATTAGCACTAAACGCTTTGGACTTTGTCTTTTTAATCGACTCTTTGATGTTGCTCAACAGTGGCATTTTAAAGGTAAGAACTTCCTTAATTCTTAAGCTTCCATATTAACTATCCTGGCAGCCAGCCAAAGTGAGAGTTAAAAATCTCAAATATGTAACAAAACTATGCTAAACTGCATTAATTAAAAATTTATTAAATTATTGCCGTTTGCCGGGAAATTCATAGTAAATGGTGTCTAGTGTAGAGACCACATATATCTGATTGTAGCAAGAGGCAAGACCTACAACAACAGCTGAGTATGTATTGTGTATATAAATTGTATATAGACCAAAAAACACACGCACATCGAATGTTAGCTTTGGTATTTTTTTTTTTGGCGTTCAATTAACGTAAAACATTTGCCAAGAATTTTTCTTGAGTCTTTTTTTCGCTCGCCCCTGTTTCATTTTGTAGCTGGTCGTTGGCAACAGCCGCCAGCAACGAGCAATAGCCAAAAGGAAAATTAAACCAACAATTTGTTTGGCCAAAATATTAAGCCTTGTATTACCATATACAAACCAAAAAAAACAGGGCTAATTAACGTTTAGAGCTCAACTTTAATGCGAAAAAAGTTTTCCATATTTTGCTTTACAATTATATAAAGCATCTTTTGTTTGCTTTCCTTCTCATCAAATAGAAAAAGACAACCAAATAAAAGTGCGTCATGCAAAGCATTTTTGTAAATAAAATAAAAACAAAGACAAGAGAAAAATATTGAACGTCATTGCTGGCAATTTGCTTGAAATGTATCGTACAAATATGTATAATGTATCTTATGTTCTATGGAAATTATCAAATATTCTGGCTATCAGCTATTCAAGCACGCGTCTTCTGTGTGTGTGTGCGTGTGTGTTTGCCACACGCTTTTCACCTGCCAACCTGCAGCAGCCACAATCTCATCACACAAAGATATGCAAAATTTGGATAGAAAGAGTATAATAACGTTATAAAAACTATATTCCAGGTGCTGTTAAGCGAGTAAACAAGTTCTAATTTGCATTACAAGTCGATTAAAAACTGAGAGAATTAAGTCGTAGGATTTCTTTAGGTTCCTCGAAAACTATTCAATCAAACAAAACCAAATCAAAACTATTTCAAGTTATCATTATTTGCCATACAATATTCGTTAAAATATCAAAATCAGTTTACAAAAGACTTGCATGTAGAGTATCTCCCAGTCGACTTCTTTCAACTGGAAAATTCTTTTGATTTTTGCTGTGCTGTCTTTTTACGTTTTACGCACAATTATTGCGCGCGACGACCGCAATAAAGGAAAATTAAAGTTTCTTTCCCTTTGGTTTGTTGTTGTTGTTTTCTTACAACGTTCTTTCAATTTTCTTGCTGTCAGTTTGTGTCGCATCTTTTTGGCTCGTCTCTTATGTTTTGCAGCACTGCCACTGCCCCTGCCACTTCTCAATTCATTTTCTTGCCTGACATTTTGTGCATTTTGCATTCTACTCAACGTTCTGCCATTTCATTTGCAGCATCAAGTATTTTGGCCATGTTCCAAAATGTTTCTGTATCTTATGTGTGTGCCGCCATCATCCAATGGGGCTCTCTGCTCATGGGGACAGTTAGTGATTAAGCGTGAAAATATCAGACTCATCATCAGAAAACAGCAGCAGCAGCAGCCAACTACTCGACTCGCCAACCAAAGAGAAAATCACACTACAGACTAGACACTGCTGTTTAGCTTTTGCCGCTTGAGCATAATCAAAATGGCGACACTTTTCGTTTTTGTTTTTGTGTGTTTTGCATAAGAAATTGTCTTTCTTCGTTCATCGTTTGTTGTTCTTGCAGTTTCAGTTGGCAGATTTTGCACATTTAAATGGTTGTGTGCAAATTAAAATACTTGTTTCATGTTTGCGTTATGTGCTCTACTGTACTGTACCCAAAATGATCTTAACAATTTATATCTTGGCTGGCTTATTGACAAGACAAACATTGCTGTTGAAAGGAATTTTTATAGATTTACCTAACTTAATCCTTGTAATTATGCATTATCTGTGATCTAGATATTATTAGAAACTTGGCAAAGATTTCAAACGTTTTGATTTTGCCGAAAAGCTTACTAATACTTTGACCTATTTGTTGTGGAGATTTTTGCATGATAATAATAAGATCGGGTTCGGAAACTATAGATATAATTAAATATTAATGATTTATACATTGTGGTTATGGCTTCAAATATTTTTTATTCTTTTTTTCCGTTGGAAAACCTAAGATTACTTAAAGTCAATGAAAGAATTGTATAAACAGCCATTGATATTGTCTTATTGAATGTCTTGTGCTATTGTAGAACGAATTTTTAAATGTTTAATTCCTTTCAATCGTGATTATTGAGTATTGAAACAGCTAACTGAATGATCTTGTGCGTCTATCATTATAAAGCAATCTTTTCAAAGCAAAAACGAACGTATCCAACCTACAACATTAACATAATATTATTACGCATACATATGTATTACCAAGATCATGTAGCATTCTTACAATATCTCTGTATATATTGACTGTATTTGCCCATGTGTTTTTTTTTCAGTAAAAGAGGAAAGAGGAACAACAATTCACTGTATACAGACAATGTTTATACGAAATGTCCGTACAACAAAACAATCTACCAATGTATGTGTTACATGTAAATATATGTATCTGTGTGTGTGTGCGTGTGTGCTTGCCTCAGACAGCTGCGCAAATGGCGACGACAGACATCAGATGCAGCACGGCAAGGGCCGAAAAGGGAAAAGAGGGGATGGACGGAGGAACGGAGGGGGGGTTAACGGGATCATGCCTGATTTTGCAACTGTACATACGAAACGAAAGCATATTGGCGTAGTTATTGTTGTTTCTTTCTTTCCTCGTTTCTTTCTTCTTTTCGTAACGCATTTCGGCAGCACCTGTCTTCGGAGGCCGCCAAACAGCCGAAAATGTAGCCGAAATATTCGAACGAGTTGCAAAATTTGTATGCGGGAAGAGTGCCACCAGCAGGGGAAGGTTGAGGAAAAATTTCGAAACAAAAATGTTGAAAAACACTGTAATTTAATCATCAAGCAGAGAGCGTTCTGGGGCAGAGAAGGGGAAACCGCTCACACACACACAAAGGCTGGCAAATGAGTAAATAAGTGACGTATAGAAGCGAGACCAAAGCAGCGCCACGTAACGTGAGCAACACCTCACACACACACACACACACACAGATATTTTCCCTCTCTCTCTCTCGCTCGTTTACCTATAAAACGATCAGCAGCGGCAACAGCAGGAGCCGAAGCAGTAGCAGAAGCGACCACAGCAGCCGCAGTCTTTGTCTATATTTAGACCGAAAATGCAAATGGCGGCAAACGCAACACAACAGCAAGAGAGAATGTGTGCGCGAGAGGGAGAGAGAGAGAGAGGGCACTCACTCAAGTGAGTGAGTAGGTAAATGTGAGTGAGTCAGACGCACACATAGACAAAAAGCTTGGCAACGTTTTGCGCAAACGCTTTTCCGCTCTCTAGCTCTATCCCCTCCCTTTTGCTGACGATCACTTGTCGGCCATTTTGAAAAAAGAAAAAGAGAAAAAAACAAGCAAGGAAAGACAAGAAGTGGAAAAGCAAAAACAAAAACTATCGCTCGTGACTTTTGTAGCATTTTTAGCTTTTGGCACGCGGCTTCCGATCAATTTGTATGTTTGGGGTGGTTCGTTGTACGCTTTATAAATAAAAAGGATAATTTTTATAGATTTCACTCTTTGTTTGTGTGTCTCGAGCGTGTGTGTGTTGGTGTGTGGTGTATTTGTGTGTTTGTTTGCAATACAAAAATATCCATAACTAAATTTAACATTTGTTTTTGTTTTATATTTAACTTTGGCCGTGTTATTTTGGCCAACTTGTTGTTGAATGAACGGCAGCAGACAACAGGTCGCAACTTATAAATACTTACAACCACCGCACACACACACACACACAATTGCCTACTCCCCCCCCTTTGCCACCCACTCATTTAGTAGTAAAAAATTATCAATTGTTTGCACTTATTCAATTCAAACAAACAATTGATTTTGCTAAGAATTAATACACGTGTTTATTTGGCCTATGCGGTTATTTTTATACTTTTTTTTTTAATTTCAACAGATATATTTGTACAGATATGTGCGATACATATTTTTAACAAATTGGCACGTGCCGCAGCTAAATCTGATCTTTTATTTATGCAGCGCCACAGACAGATGGACACTTAGACATAATATCTACATAGGATAGTCAATAGATGTCTGCATCATTCGTTTCAGTGTTTTGTGTGTGTGTTTTTTTTTTCTTTCAATTTGAATGTTTGTTTTTATTGGCTTATATTATCCATGCTGTCTTTGTGTTTTCTTTTCTGCAACAGCTGGGTGGTCCAAAATGTCCAGACGGCATGGGCTAGTGGAAATGGGACGAGTAAGGAATAAGATGTAGGAACGCATGGGTTAAAATAATCTTTGCAACTCGGTTGTTGACTCTTTTCTTAAGTTGTTGCTCTAAGTTAAAATAAAATCGAAGACGAATCAACACACTATTATTAGTTAGTTAAGCGGAAAGATGATATTCTTATGTGAGTTTTACCATGAAATAGTTATCTCCCTGACTGAAAGGTTTTTTCAATTAAAAGCTTAACTAAAAATAGTTAGTCTCTTCGAGGACTAATCGAGTTTAAAACACTTGGGAATCATAATTATAAAGTTGCCATGTTGACAACACATCATTTAGCACTTAATATTTATGAGTTTCTGACTAGATTTTTAGTGTTTTAGGAGTCAGCTTGCTTAGTAGCTTACCCCATACACGATCAATATTAGGTACATAGATTCTATTTCTAGTCATTCTACCCCATTCATTGTGAAAGTACAACCAAATTAGGGAATCCAATAAACAAGCGACATCAACAAATTATAAAAATTATGAACACAAGGGGAAAAAGGTGAAGATGGGTAGCAGACCCTGTTGAAAGGATTGCATGTGTGTGTGTGTGTGCAACACTACTAAATTAAACGTGTTCCGTTCCCGACTGCTAACCAAAGCAAAAAGCAAAAAAGCAGAAAAGGCAGAGTAAAAGGGGATACTCAAGCAGATCGAAACGATGCCACAGACAGACAGCAAAACTATAGGCATATGTATGTGTGTATGTATGTATGTATTTATTATGTATTTCCTTAAGTGCATTTCCCCAAGGCAGTGTGCGTACCTAGTGAAAAACGGCTGGCAGCATCTCAGCAGCTCAACAACAAATGCCACGTAGAGCACGCGTGAGTCGGGCCAAGAGATTTGCCATGGGATTATATTGGAAGACTGCTCAGTTTACTAATTGCTTCCGCTACTGCGTCTCTACGGCTGCTGCTTGGAAGTTTTTAGGGGTTCTAGAGATTCATTTTAATTGCATTTCTTTTAACGGTAACATCAGCCACAGCAGAAAAACAGCCCCAGCCCCCAAAACAGTGTTATTACAGTGATCGCTCGCATATGACAAATTTTTTGGTGTTTGTTTAAAACAGTTTTTTTGTTCAAGTAATGAACAAATATTTTGTGGTCTTATTAGTTTCTACATAGCATTCTAATACATAGAAAAATGTAATCATTCTTCTTCTTCGAGTGACTACTGTACTCGATCTGCGGACCCAGTTCCCGCTGCCATTCTCAGAGTCAATGTATATGGTGTGTGTGCTGTGTTGCTCTTTGGCTGCTGACTGCTTTGCTTTACACGGTTCTCTGTCTCTGTGTCTGTCGTTGTGTTGTGCCTGACGTTGCCCGGACGGCGACGTCAATAACATTTGTGTCTGCACACATACACAAACAGGGTAAATGATGTGCTTGTGCCTGTGTGTGTGTGTGTGTGTGTTTCATGTAGTTGCGCCCAATAACAAAAATCGAAGAAAACAAGAACTATATGTCTGTTGGTACAATGTACATTATATATTGTATGTACAATTCTTAAGATCCGATCGCAATGAAGATTCTCTGGCGCTGCTAGGTGAGAAATACACACACACACACACACACACGGGGGTCATAGAATTTCTTGAACATACGAAGGGCTTGAAGCCACTTGAAGTTGCATTTCATCTATGCCCCTGTGTAAGCAGCTAAAGGAAGCGGCTAAAGGATGTGCATACTTGAGTAGCGGGAAATGTGCCTGCTTGAGAAAAACAAATCCCATTTGTGTATCTAAATATGTGTGTGTGTGTACGTTTTGGTCTATCATTGACTTTTTGGCACATATACGGTTCATTTCACGAGCCCAATCTCAGCTGCCATGTGCTGCTGCACGCCACCAACAGCAACAACAACAGCAACAACAACAACAGCAACAACAATAACAACAACAAATTGTGCACACATGTTGCGTATGTTTTTTTTTTTGTTTTCGGCTGTTTTGGCTTGGCTTTGCAAGCAGTTTGCTATGTTTTATTTTTTCGGTACGTATTTCTTTGAGAACTTTTCTTACTTTTGAGGGGAAGCGAGACAAAGCAAACAGCTGATTGAGCATACACAATAAGGCATAAAGATAAGTATGTGCATAGATAGCGTTTGCAGGATTTCCAATATGAAGGTGTCGAACTGTGTATAAAATTATCCATCAACAGCTGAGCTAATGACGTCACAATTGTTGCTGACTGTGAAGCAACAACTGACAATAGATATGCATTTTGGGTATTTTAAAGACTTGCTGATTTACGACTGTCTGCTAAATGATGTTCATTTCCTTTTTGTACAATTAGTTTCTTAATTTCTAGCGAAAAATGCTGAAACTATTAGCTTTGATTTGACCTAGGTAAACCTAAACTTGATATTAAAACTATCTTCTTGTGGCACTGGTGTACTCCTTTTTTTTCTGTGTTTGGAGAAGAGAAATTCATTTTAATTCGTAGAAGGAGCTTGGGCTGCGACATCCCTAATTCTTTTTTGTTTATCTTAGCTTTAACATTATTAGATTTTTACACTCTTCTTTAAATTGCAGTTTTTTGTATACTCTTCTCATGTTGTTAGTGCAACAATGCAGACCACATATTCACCTGTAATAAGCACTTTACTTAGTTGAAAGTAACATGCCGATAGCGTCCAGTTGTCTACATGAATATGCAATTGAATATTCCACAAGAGAATGCATAAAGTTCTTATAAATATTTCATTCACAATTTGTTAAGCAAAAAAAAGCGTCTGCAATAACTCCCTAATGCCACATCAGTCTTAATACAAGGCAAATATGTTGAGCACTTTTTGCACTGATGTTATGCAGAACAGTCGAGAGGAATACTCATATGTATGTGCGCTTGGCTGGGCTTCAGTTAAACGCGAGACAAGCTAAGCCCAATGCTGTCAAGCATGTCTCTACTCATCTGGACTGGATTGTGTGTGTGTGGTGAATGTGTGAATGAGAATGCGAGTATGTGTAAGTGCTTGCAAGTGCTGCCAAGATTTATGGTATCCTTTCAACTTTAAACTCGCATTTGGTCTGGCTGAACTGACTGTCTGGCAATGCCCCTAGCCGAGCAATGTGTGTGTGTGTGTGTGTGTGTGTGTGTTAAACTAAGCCAGCTTAAGGGGGGGCTGCTACTCTTAGTTTACCCCTTTGCAGGAGGTTACAGCCAACGCGTGTGCATTGAACTGATCGTCATAAATCGCCAGTTTCTTGTTTTATCTGTTTTTTTTGCTTTTGGCTTTTGGTGGGCGGAAAAAACAAAGAGAAAAAAAAAGAAAAGATATTAACGAAAACGCTTTAACAATCAAGATTAATTGGCTGCCAGTGTTGTCATGGCAATAGAATATTGCACTTAAAGTGCTCAAAACGCACTTATTGTATTCATTTGATTTTATTTCTACGATACATTTTTTTTGCTTGTATATATTTCTAACTGTATTTTTCATTGTATTTGCAGCAAAACTTTTTGTACCTGTTGTTTTGCGCACGCAAAAGAAAACTTTAATAAGGTGAGTTTTTCACTTTCTTTTTCTTGCTTCATTCTTTCCTGTTGACCCTTCTTGTAGTGAACTTATTTGTTGCTGTTTCTTCATGGCTTAAGTTGAAACGCTGAGCACGTGCCACGTATTATGTTTGTTGTGTTGTGTTTGTGCACAAGGCAAATATTTACACTCAATGGAACATAATAAAGACATTAAAAATATATATAATATTCTCCCTATAATGCGTGTGTGTGTGTGTGTGTTTGTGTGTTTGTTTGAGGTAAGGCAACTGGGATGCGATTGCAAGTAGATTTCTCACAAACAAACACAATTCTTCAACACCTCGCACTCGCCCACTCGCACCCCATCTATACGCCCCTTGTGTTGTGTGTTGTGTCGTATACCTATCCATCGAACCGTATATTAACATGCTCTTCATCTCCTTTCTGCCCCCTGGAACAGTTAAAGTTTTTTCTTTTGGTTTACTTACCGCAAACAGGTATATATACTCACTTGTGGGATTCTCTCTCTCTTGCCTTCTTCCTCGTTTTTCTTTTTTTTTGTATGTGTCTTTTGTGACAGACAGGCTAGCAAAATGGCATAGTCATAATGATTGATATGCCATCTCTGGATGATTTCAAAATGATAACCACATGTCTCTCAGTTGCCACAAATGTATATTGAATAAATTCAATTACTTATAGATCGATTTGTTTTTGTTTGGGCATACATGTTATTACCATTATAGTTGCCACAGATTATGAAATAATAGTTGTAACTATTATCAGGATTTACTCAACTTAAGGTTAGCCTTTTGTTGCAATCTTTAAGCTAGTTGAATTGTTAATGAAACTGCATTCGAAACTGACCTTGAAGCAATGGAAGCAACATGAAAATACTTTTATGCTGTTTGCCCTTAATATTATTTATGCATAGAGACTTACTTAGTTTCAATTTCACATTTGTTATTTTTGTTTTTCCTGTTGTTTTGTATCAACATTTTTCAATGAATTTTACATGAGATGAAATCGTCAATAGATAACTGAAAAGTACTCACTTATCCGCGTGTCCAATTCAATTATTTCCGCCTACTCACAAATATACCTTTTCTGCCCTTACTCCCCCACACCCCCCTATGACAGTTCACCTTGAAAAAACAAAAAAAAGTTTCATGTAATGCTGTGCATTCATGTCTCTGTGTGTTTGTAGCTGTCTATTTGAAAGCATCCATTTCAATTATAATTTGTTTGTGGCAGTGGCTGAAGTGTGGGCAAATAAAACCTTTTAACTGCAACCATGTCCAATTGCCAAAAGCATTTGCATAAAGTATTTGGCCAAAAACTTTTATTTGCCATTTGCGCGCTGTCAGCATAAACGTTTTGGGAAATGGAAATGGTTAAATCGGGTTAAAATGTGTGCCCCAAAAACTTTTACTTGCTATGAAAGTGAAAATGTGTCAAGCATTGTATTGGTCGATAGTTTTCGATTTATTTGATAATGCAATAAAATTTGAAATTTAAATTCACGTAACGCAAACTGCAACAGCAGCTGACAATAGGGCGGAATTATATATATAAGACAAAATGAGGTTGGTGCATGGGGTTGGGTGGTCGGTCTGTAGTTAAGCTGTCATGGCCACGTTTTCTGGCCACTTTAACAGCGCCATGACAGCAACAGCAACGTCGCTTCTCAGCTGCTCATCATTGATGCAAACAGTGAAATGCTTTCACCGCCCGCTCAGCTGACGCGCTTGCCACCATAAACTACCCCACACACACACACACACACTTTGCCTACCTTTTGCCATGCCATTCCGCCCCCCCTTTCGCCTGGCACACATGTTAACGTAGCCTTATTGAAGCTGACAGGCTGCTTGGCATTGCCTCATGTTGCTCTGTTGCTTGACTGCTCTTTCTCTTCGACTGATTTTGCTGCTCCTGGCTGGCGGCATGCTTGCTGCGTGGGCGGCACACCGACACACACACACGCACACACACACACACACACCAAGCACAAAAGCATTGAACAAAATTGATTAGATTAGGCAACTCCGAGCGCAAGAGCGAAACAAACCATGAAGTATTTATACACTTTCTGTAGTAGCAGGCAAGCAAACACTTGAGTGGGGGTTGGGGTGTGTGCAGGTAACAGAGGAGAGCGGGGCGTGTGGCAGTAGCGAGTTGGATTTTGAAGTGTGTCTCCTTGTTGCACGTTTAGAAACGCTTCAGTTGTTACACTTTCTTTGTTTTCTTGTCTACTTGAGTTGAGTAAAGTTTAGTTTGAAGTTAGAATTTAAATAACAACAACTTTTAATTCAATAATTAGTTAGTCAATTTAACAATTTATAATTTGTCTAACTTAATAAATAAAGTTCTTTGTACAAAGAATCCTTCAGTCGTCCTTCAGTTCTTAACTTTTTACCTGGCTTTGATTGTTTTCTGATTATTTTTATATGCCAACTGATATTGTCCTTAAACCAGTAACTTAAGCACATTTAAATTGCACTCAAAGCACACCCAAACGACACACACACACACACCCACACACACTTAAGCACCCTTACAATTATATAAGCAAAAATATGAACGATTGAGAGTTTAAGCGCCTTTTAAGACATGCGATTGAAATGTAATTAGGCAATGCTAATGCCTCGATCCTTTGGGGTGTCTTTAGCCAGAACAGCATCTTTTTCTTCTTCTTCAGCAGCAGCTAGCATGCTTTTTATACAATTTGACACACAGCCCAGTAATTACTGGCCTAATTGCTTCTGTCGCGTTGCTTCATTATTATTATTTGCAGTATGCAAAAAACAAAAAAAAAACTTGGGTCAAATGGAATTGAAATTGCCTAGCATATTGAGATATTGAAACTAAGCCTCGAGTCTTATTTTGTTATTATGGAAATTTCAGAGGACTTTGTTGGATAAAATACGCCAAATTGTTTACTCAGAACAGACGGACAAATATCAACCCCTTGTTTGTGCTTGTTGCTTCTATTCAATTGCAAAGCAAATCTTTTTTTTTTTTGTAAGGGAAAGAAACTCTTTAAAATGTTCTCTTAAATTTTTCTCTAAGTTTGATTTCTGGATAAAACAGTTTCGAAACAGTCAAACAGAAACATCCCAGTGAACTCTCATGCATTTGCCACAACAACAACGGCAACAACAACGAAAACGATAACGACAGCAACATTAACTGCATCTGCACTCAGAAAGCGAAGCGATTTGAATGAAATTTATGGAGAAAAAAACTACCTACGCAGTGTTTACAACAACAACTTCACGTGGCTTGTACTTATTTACTCCCTTCTTGCAGTTGCTGTTGTTGTTGTTGTTGTTCTTGATCTTGGTTGGGGTGCCACTCTGCGTGGTGGCAAAAAGACAGCAGCAGCAAGCAAAGGTCTTCAAAAACATGACTTGACTTGGACTGAGTTCGAGTGTGTGTGTGTGAGGCTGGTGAGGAAAAGCGGTTAAGTGCCGACAGAGTCTGGCATGAGCAGCAGCATCCGCCAACTCCAAGTCGGACTCAGCCAGCAAAACCATTTGCCACAAAAGTGCGCATGTGTCGCCGCATGTTGCACACATGTGTGTGCAGGCAACGTTACGCCGAACTGACTCTGGACATGGCATGTTATCACGAGAAACACAAAACAACAACTAACAACGAGACAATGTGGATATGCGCGAAATGCAATTGCAACTGCAACTCTAAAACCAGAGCATGCAAATGAAGGGCAATCGACTGGCAGTTGTCGCCATAAGTAGTTGTAGTTCCTAAAGGCAAGGGTGTTAAAAGTCACAAGGACAACACACAGCACAGATGCAACTGAAAAGGCATCGAGATCAACTTGATTCGCTTTAGGCATATGCTGCTGCTGCTGCTGCCGCTTGCAACAATGTGGCGCCATTTGAGTCGTAAACTTGTTACTTGCCTCGCACACTTTTGAGAGACGATGCGTGATTTTTACAGAAATTCCATAAATGCATCGCATACATCTCTGAGCCAGCTGCATGATCAGCAGGTACAGAGCCGAATAATGGCGAGAAGAAGTTCGAAGAAGTTGCATTTGAAATGGGTTAAAAATACTAAAAAACATTTGCCTTTAAAACTTTGCCTCACTTTCTGTAGGTTCCTGTTTAAAGTGTTAACACTAATTTGTCCTTAATTAGAGGCATAATAATAATGTCCGGCATGCAGCAAAGGTAATTTAAATCTATTTGTAGAGTTTATAGCTTATAGTAGGTCAAATGAGTGAGTTCCTAAGATATATTTAGTCTTGACAAACTATATTAAGCTATGAAATCAATAATTGAGCCCAGTCATTTCGATTGGGAACTTGAAATAAGTGACTCAATTAGAATTGATATATTTGATGCACCACGTGTCCATTTCAATAAAAGCCTTTGCAGGTCATTAAATACACTTTACATTTCCTTAGGCTAAGGTTAAGGGTTAATTGAGGTCGATGGTGCTAGCTTAAACTTAATTCCTTCCTGTAAGTCGGGACATAACTCTTTTGTGCTATTGTAAACCATTTAGTAAATGTTTATGCCTCGAATTCAATTTGTTAAATCAAATATGACAAGAAAGAAAGTCCCACTATAACTTCAGGGAATTCTTTTGTAATTATTGTGTATGTGTATTAGTGTGTAGGTTTTTTTCTTTCCTTTTCTCTTTTTTACTTCTTTCTTTTCTGGCTGAAGGCAAACGCAGGTTAACAAAGTTTTTATAAACCAACATCAGGAAGCAGCCTAAAGCACTTCAACAAGGACAATGTGTTTTTGGTGTGACAGGCAAGGAAAGAAGAACAACGGAAGAACGGAAAAGAGAATGAAAACGAGAAAATAACACAACGAATAAATAAAGAGACAGGCATAAACCTAATGCGGGAGGGGCTAGGTGGTAGCGGTCTCATTACGAGTACGTACGTATAAAAGACACAGAAAAAAAAAATGAATATAACCAAGGCGACGCGTTAGAAACATTTTACGTTTTGTCGGTTGGGCGTTAGCCAGCGAGAGGGGGAGGGGGTGGGCAAGGTGGGCTCTGGCACGAGCGGATAGCAGGCAGCTGTACATCAAAATGGATAATTAACATTTATGAGCAGGCAATAGAGCGAGAACAGCGTCCAAAAGCTCCATGCAGTGCATTGAATAGAGGGGAGGGGGATGCGTAACAATCGAAGTGAGCCGCAAAGGAATTTGGGAAAAATAACTGTTGCTCCCGCACCAGCAGCAGCAGCAACAGCCGCAGCCGGAGCAGCAGTAGCGAACGGCTGTTTTCTGTACATGTGGGTGTTTGCTTCTGTGTGCGTAAGCATGAGTGAGCGCAAACAAAAACCATATGTTTCTTGTTTGCGATTGCTCCTCTGGTCCGAGGCAGAGGCTTTTGCTTTCGTTACGAGTGCCAACGGTAAAATGACTCAAGAACAAAGCGCCTGCGCGCTCCTGAGTGCAAACACACACGAGTGAGTCAGTGTGTGAGCGAGCGAGCGAGAGCGCGTCATATAACAGAGAGTTGGGTTGCGAGCGCGAGCGAGAGACAGATAGAGAGTAAGTGTGGAAGAGAGAGAGAGAGAGAGCGCGCGGGCGAGTGCAAATGTGTGAGTGGGATATTTTGTTACACAAAAACAGAAATCTGTTGCACCCATACAAACATATGAACCGTTAGAATGCCGCCGTGTTTTGTGTATAGGTGTGTGTGTATGTGTAAGCTTTTGCCCACTCAGTGCGCTCTTTGTGTGTGTATGAGTGTATTCGCTTGGTATGTTCGTTCGGGCATACAACGAATATTACGAGATTCATTCGACATCCTCAGTGCACTTTGCGAAGAGGCTACACGCGTACCCCCACATATACAAACACACACAAGCACTCGCAGGCAGAGCGATACCGATACCGATAGATACCCGACGTCGACGTCGACACCGTGTTGTATGTCCCTGTGTGTGTGTCTGTTCGCCGTGCGACTACGTCAACGGCTCTGCGTATCCGTCAGTACGTTCGTACGCGTTCGCAGCGCCGCTTCTTTAGGTTTCAGATCTCCGCGTTTCGTTCGCGGTTATTCCGCGTTTTCTTGCGCGATTGTTTCATTCACTTGGGAAGCAGTACAAACATACAACAAACAATTAACTTAAAATAATTAAAATAAATATATATTAAACAGAAAATAAAGTTTAAGAAAAGGTGCAAAACAAACGGGGCAAATTGTGCCGACGCGCGCTTTTTAATTTATTTTTACTCCAATCTATAAACAATTTGACGTCTATATCCAAAAATACATTTTTCAAAACAAGAATAAATAAATACAAAATATATAAATAAAAACAATGCGTTTGCCACTTATAACATTTTATTTATAACTTTTATTTCGCGAGGCGTCTGCCGCCAAACACCGTCCACCCACCCCCGCTTCGGTGTCTGCCAATTCTTATTCTGTTTATAAATATTTACAATTATAACAATTAAAATTTGTTTTACAAACCAAAACAATAACACTCAACTTTTTGTGTGTTTGTTTGCTAAAGAAACATAAAATAAATAACAAACGGACGAAAAACAAAACAAAACGTAAATACAAATGTGAATTTTGTGTACAAAACTTTGTGAAAATATTTAAGAAAAAAAAAAGAAAGAAAACAGAGACAATTTTGTTTTAGAGCACCGTAAAAAAATAAATTTTCAAAATGTATTTAAATATGCAAATAAAAGCTTAAACTTTTAAGACATTTTTATGCTAAACAATAATTAAATCATATACATCAACAAAATGCAACATATTTGCTCAATTATCAAGGAATTTTTGAGAATTTTGTAAATCATGTAAGTTTCATAAAATTTGTAAACATATTTGATAAGTATTGAGTAAAAGATTTAAGAGTTCTTTCTGTGACGCCTTCGCATAAAGAGTTACTTTATTTATTAGCCGCACTCTGACGTCATACCTATCACACCTATCAGGGCCTCATTGCAATAAAATTTCTTATAGATATAGAAACACCAACAACAACACTTTATATCGCGCCTTTTACTTTTCTTATTACTCTTATTTTTTTTTGCATTCAATGCTCAAATGTTTCAAACCTCAGATACGCACACAAACATCTGCTCTCTTTAAGTGTGTGTGTGTGTCGACTTTTGCCAAAACTGATAAGCAGCCAATACAGATTTATATAGACATAAATGTATATATTTAAGTATTTTACATATAGCCTCGACGCTTCCAGCGAAGTTCAAATCCATTTCCACTGATTCTTCACACACGTTATCAGCGCACTTCTTGCATGTAGTTCTTATTGCTACTTATAATATACAAGTATGTGTTTATGTATATGTATATTGATGAATTGTCTAACTGACTAACTGACGGTCAGTCGCAGTGCCTGATAATTGCCCGACTCTGTTTGTTTGCTGCATGTGTGCAAATTCTGTCTGCCTTATCACATTAAGCTGAGCATAATGAGACATTGCACTTCCAGGCAGTGTCCAACAAGTGGGAAGACCTACAAAACAGAACGGGTTACTTTTGAGAGAAAATGTTAAATTGTAAAAGATTTCGGCAACACTCCTAATGTTTCTTGTTAAAAGTATAAAAAAAAAATCTTTGTCTAAAAAATGTTTTTGAATTAATCTTTCTAAACGTGTTTGTTCTCAGTGCATCATTTAAACATTTTCCAAATGTTATTTAATCTCAAACCACCAGATAATTGAAATCTGATAGCAATTCAAAAAAAAATAATAATAAAAGTAAAGCCACCTTCATGTGGTGAGTGGCGAAGGGGTGTGGGCTGCTGACCAGCCCGGCGGGGTTTCGCGTACGCAGCACAAAGGCACAACCTTTGCCCTAGGCCTACAACCGAATGCTTGCTTTTGCTTGTACCAAAAACAAAAGGCAAAGAAAAAGCAAAAGCAAAAACCAACAACAACAAAAGTTCAACACGAGCCAAATGAATTTTTTGTTATCAATCAATAATTTGGCAATAGTTTGAAGTGTGTGGTTTACGTTTTGGACTGTTTTTCTTTCACTTTTTGGTGTATGTGTGTGTGTGGGTGTGTGTTCTGATAACAACAAAATTTGCAATCGAATTTTTTCTTCTTTTCTTCTCGCTCAACAAATTATTTAGATAAGGTTTGTTGTAGTTCTGTTTTTGCCATACTATCTTAAATGAGAGCGAGAGTTTTTTTTTTTTGTTGGCCTTATCAAACAAGTACAATAACATACACACACACAGATACGCTAAAAAACAAAGGTACACGAGCAAATGGTACACACAAACAAACATATATGCAGATTTGCCAATTGTTTTTGTTGCGGCTTGGCTTGGTTTATGTTGTTGCGATTGTGTCACATTTTAATGATTATTATTATACTATTTGTTGTTGGTTTTTTTTTTTATAATGTTTGTTTGCTTTGCACGCTCTTCCGCCTCCCAATCGTCACCGCCAACCCGCTCACCCCTCGATATATGTATGTGTGTGTGTGTGTGTGTGTTATTTTATATGTTGTCTACAGATAAGATATGAGAACATAGAACGCAGCGAACTAGTTCAATGCTTGTCACCTTTCCGCGGGTCTTTGGGCACGAGCATAGGACGCGTGCTTGGCCAAAATAACCTTGACTCCACTCAGGTGTCGTCTGTTTATCGAACATTGTTAATGCAATTGAAGAATGTTTGCCAGTTGCAAAACCGATAAGAATTAAATAAAAAGTGTGATTAGTTTTGAAGACTCTTACTATTTTGGGCAAATATTGTTCTGTCCGACCTTATTTAGCTATCAAATTGCACTTCAAGTTCTATTTTGAAGTATTTCGCCCCGCTTGAAATGGAATAGCGGAACTAAATTTTGAATGTGTTAGATGCGGCTCAATGGTAGCGGCAACGACGCGTTTCAGGCGCGTTTTAAAACGCGGCAATGCGCGTGGCGCTAATTAAGTTAAGATTTACGATTATAACAATCGACATGTATGCGTTGTGTTGATTGGCTCACATTAACACTAAGCAGACGCAGATGCTGATGCCGAACTGTTGATTAATCTCTGACAGAGCGAAAGTGAAATGCGGCAGCTTTTGACATGAATTTAACTCCAAATACGACTTTGACAATGAACTCGAAACACACACAAGCTGAACATGCTTTAAAAGAACTTTTAATATAATTGCAAATTGTTGAGAACGTGTTCATAAATTTGATTTTATTATAATTATAATTATTATTTTTTATTTTTTTTTTGGTGCTGCCATAAAAAGGCAATTTATGAGAGGTATCTGACTGTGTGGTGTGTGTTTGTGTGTGTGTGTGATTGTCAAATGCTGTTTGTGAGAGTAAGAACAGCATTTTAAGCAACTGGTTTTCCAACTCATTCGAAAGTTCATTCATCCAAAATAATACGGAAAAGTTTAAAATTTGCATAAATTATTTCAAGTAAATCGTAACAACAACAACAACAACAGCAACAGCAAGAAACAAATTGTTGCTAATTACTTGCGATACATTTAATGTTATTAATTTAAGATGCCTCATCGAAAGAAAACCACGAAACTCATAAAACAACAACAACAAGAACAACATCAGCAAATAAAGTGAATCATTTAAAACAAACTTTTAAGACGCAAACTTCTCGTGGCTGATGAGGCATATAAATTCTTTTGTTAATTGTAAATAAATCACAGCACAACACATTCGAATAGAATTTAAATAAGTGGCACAGGAAAAGAAATTCTAGTATGAAAAAAATTAGATAGAAGAATATGGATTCATTTGAATTGATATTGAGATAAACCAGTAAAAGTAAAGCAGTTAAGAGATAGAGAAAGAGAAACAGTAAGAGTTTGAATTCACTTGACTTAAGTATGATTCGAATGATAAATACAATCACAAATATTTCATTCAAAATTGATTTGGAAACAGCCCCACTTGCAAATTTCAAAAGAATCTAATCATTGTTGGGGTTTACTTAATTTCTTAGGAAGGCAAAACTAAGAATGCAAATTTTTATAAAGAGAGGCTAAGAGAGAAAAATTCACAACACCCATAGAAGAGAGGGAAAAAAAAATATAACTTATAGTTTATAAATCTATTGAATTACAAATTCCTTTTTTTTTTGAAGCCATAAAACTAAATTTGCATTAACTTCATGCATTTATTTTACACCACGTTTATTTATTTTTTGGCTATTTGCCTAATGATCTGTACCTTTGGCTGTATGTCTTAGCTGCTGGCAATGTCTTTTGGGCCAATTAAAATGTCGCAAATGTTTGGCCCAGCTTCTAATTGCCAGCAACAACAAATCTTGACACACATACATACCATGCAGAGTAAACCGCATTGTTGATGTATTCTCTTTTTTTTTTGTTTTTTATGTGGTGCTGTCTTCAGAAATCTTTGCGCCTCTTGCTCACTAATTTCCTTCCTTCCTTTTGTTTGTTAGTTGTTTGTGCTCAAGTGTCTCAAACAGGCGATGCTTTTGCTGACCCAGTCAAGCGGCAACCGCAACTCTTTAATTGTTGCAGCAACAAAGTGTGTTAAGTTTTGACCCCAGGGCAACACTTTTTCGCACTTGCGAGTGTGTGTCTATGAGTGGCAAGTGCAAGCGTCCCATGTCCGGGTTGATTAGCTCATGTGCCGCCTGTCTGCCAGCTTGCAATTAGTCACTCTTACCACTTGTGCAACTGCCTTAGAATTTTTGCTTTTATAGTAACAATATTCGCCACCTAGACATTGGCACATTCCAGTGACGTGTCACTTTGATTTATTGCTACTTTTTGGCTACTTTTACTTTTTTGTTGCGTTTGTGAGCACCTTAAGCGTGAATTGTGAGTTGCTATCTAATCGCTTGACCAGCTAGCAGTGGGAGCCACTGCAGATATTGATAAGACTCTTGATTTGATAAGTGGCAGCAGAGAGAAAAAAACAAAAACAAATAATTTCT
The DNA here is from genome assembly GCA_035044725.1 of Scaptomyza caliginosa. Lineage (NCBI taxonomy): Eukaryota > Metazoa > Arthropoda > Insecta > Diptera > Drosophilidae > Scaptomyza > Scaptomyza caliginosa. The sequence goes on from JAWNNR010000317.1 coordinate 1,222,530, forward strand.
ATGTATACTTAAGACTTGAATATTGATATTAAAAAATAAATCATGCCCTGAAAAGTAACCCAAAGAGTCTTAATTGCAATCATTTGAACATTCCATGCTTTACGGATTTTGTGCGATAATTCTAAGAAATAAAGCAATAATGCACAAAAGAAATTAAGCAAATTGCAACTCATTTTTCATAATTTAAGATACCATACGTTCAATGCTCACACTCCCCGAGGCGCTCATAAGTATGCTATAAATTTGTTATTCGAGCATTTGCCCCTCTTTGCGCTCTCTCTCTCTCTCTGCAGTTGTGCGAATCTGTTTGATGTTGTATCTGAGAAATGAAGCTCGTGTTGCATTCTTAAAATTGTTTTTGATTGAATTTCTCGTATTGTATTGTGCGACACGAATCGAATATTTTAATTAATGTCTAACACAGTTAATAAGCAGCTTATTTGATACACACGCGCACCTTTGCTCGTTGGTTCAATGCTTTAATTGCCAGCTGCCAAGCGACGCAACAACACTTGAAACACACTGCCTTGTCCCCTCTCCACCTCCCCCCCTCGCAATCCATCAACTGCTATTCTCTGCCCTGTTTGCCAGGCCAACCGCTAAGCAGCTTCAATTATTCATGTTTCGTGCTGTGTTTTGTGACGCATTTCTCACTCTTTTTCTCTGCCTTGTTCTTTTTTGTTATTGTGATTTGTTTTTGTTGGTTGGACTTAATGCGGGTCCTTATCGGTTTCGGAGGTTGAGCTTCGATTTTGTTGCGTTTACTGTTGCTGATATATATATATCGTTGTCGCCCTTTCACTATAAATATGAACTACTGAGTAACTTATGCATACGCTCTGGGGTCATACAAGTGTATCCAGCGGTTAATGCCATATAAAGGTACCCCTATCACAATGTTGCTTTGTCCAGCCTCAGAGATCACCGCACAGCCTATCAATATTGAGTCAATATATGCGTATATTAACCGATTGTGGTCAATATTAAAGGAGCTTGCCCCAAAGTCGGATTAATTTCAGTTTGAATTTTAATTACAATAAAAAAGCTTTTGTGTATCTTTGTGGTTGGCATAACTTAATTGTTTACTTTCAACATTTAAGCTCAATATATGTTTGTATTTATATAAAATAATAAGTCTTTGTTAACTGTTTGAACTGTTATGTTATGGACTGTTTGGTATAGCCCAAGGCACGTGTCCTACTGCTAATTATATTTTTTAATTGATTTTATTTATAAATACTTTGCGATACGATTACGGTGGGTCAGTGTTAACTAGTTTCTGAATTAGTTTCATGCCCACGCACAACGTGTGCATTTCACCTTGTGCAACGCTGCGAATGCGTAATGTGCAATACAAACATAGTGAAAGAGACACAGAATGGCAAACTATTCTTTTCTTTCATCTACTGACTAACAGTTGCACAATTCGCAAACTCATCCAACTGACTAACTGACTAACTGTGAAGCAAGCAATTGTTTTAATACAACTATTTACAATTTGTTATATATCAGTTTGTCGCGTCACCCGCTGAGCATTGTCAGAGTATTGATTGATTCATTGACATGAAACTCTTTCGTCTTCCGCCTTTTATGTTCTCTCCTACGTATATCTTTTATTTCAATAATGATACATATACAAAACGCATGCACGCTTCACATAATCATTTTGGTATCGAGCTTTTTTTTCGGGTTGCCCCATTGTCCCTATTCGGTTGTACGTCAAGGTTACCGTACGTGGAGTTTACGCCGCCCTGCCTCCTAGCACCTAACAGTTCGTTATTACCCCAGCTGGCTGGCAGGCCAGGGTTGAAAGCTACAAAATATTGCGTAGGTCGTCGTCGACACCATTGCTGTTGTTGCTGCGTGCGGCTCACTTATTTTTAAGCAAACGTTGCCTTGGCAGCAGCAACGTTTGTCCTAGCCGGAGGACAAACAAACAGCTCGCGCGTTTACTCACTCGCTTGCACACTAGACAAAACGACAACCAAACCAAAAGCCGAGCCGAGGCGAGCCAGGCTGAGTGGAGCAATTGAAATTCATCTGCCTCGATTTCCGGTACTTGCACTCGGAAGTTTGCGCTTTCCCGCCGTGCCAGGTCCTGCGTGGCAAGCAACAAGAATTGCCATGTTTGCACAGCCAGACACACACACACACACATAGATATACTCATAGAGACGGCTACTAAAATTGTTGTTATTGAGAGATGTTGCTCGCGTTTTTTTGCCACGTGCCTTGACAATAGCCGCAGGCGTTTGTTTTACTTGAATTTTTGTTATGCACACATATATATTCTGTAGTTGGGAACGCATATTAAATGGGTATATTAAAGCGTGTCGACAAACCTAGGCCAAGCTCTTTAAATGCCACTAAAGTTTAATGGGAGAGCGCGTCGTTTAAGCAGGATTCTAAATAGTGCTTAAAATACTTCAGCTTACACGATAAAATGCTACTAAAATAGAGATTTAAACTGGCATCTGATGAAGTTTTTTATTTGATTGGTTAGTTTCTCCATGTGCTGGCTTAGAGATTATAATATTACAACACAATATTTTATATATATTTTAGAATGCACATCTGTCTATTCAGGAGTAAATACAGCTGTTCAGTTAATAATGAAATTCAACATTCAAGTACTGAAATCTTTCAACATAAATCTGATAGATAAATGGGGGAAAACAAGTAAACGAATTTAAACAAATAGCCAAACCAAAAGTCAACTTACAAGCCTTAAGTTTTAAGCTATTTAAAGCCACTTTCAAAGAACACAAAACTATTTGTTATGTAATAACAACTTTAGTCACAATGCAAAAACAAAAATTTGTTTTCAGATTGTGTTTTCGCTTTAAAGCATCAACAATTTGCATAATGTAGTTTATTCCCATGAAGTGTGAGTGTGGGTGCTATGGGGCTATTGTCGCTGGGAGCCTACTGATTGCGAGGTGTAATGCGTACGTGTGTATGCTTTGTTTATGCATTGGCCAGGTGGACGGACACCTGAAGGACATCAAAGCGTGCGCAGGCAAACGAAGCTTATCACGCGTGAGAACGTGTCCAGCGAGCCGCGCTCACTCAATACGGCAAAGGCGGTATTATAAGGGCACATAAAAAAAAGACACCTAATAAAGGACTTGCACACACACATAAATGATTCCAAGTTAGATCCTTAATAGGCACAACACCCAACAACAACAACAATATGACAATATTAAATGGGTCAGCGACTGGATCGCAATTGTGTAGCGTTGGTGCATTGAACTTTCGGCACGTGTCCAATGAAGCGTCAACAAGTTAGTCCCAGGCTATGGTTATTCTTTTGAAGTCATATGGGCAAATGGGTTAACCTAGCATACAAACAGCGAAAGCTTTTTTTTAATTTTGTCTTTTCTCTCTTTTTCTCTCTACAGATACCTGAGAAAAAACACTTTATACTGCAACAAACATATAACAAATCTATATATATATACATACAAACAATCACAAGAGCAAATAATATTAAATACAAAGACAAAAACATATAACAAACAAATATTTTTGCCGTTTCGAGAAACCGTCCAGCACTTACATACAAACATATATTTATATATATATATATGAAGTAGAGCGATTTATGTATATGTATAATAAATATGCCCAACAACTACAGCAACAAGAAGAACAACAACACGCTGTAAGGCAATTGCTTCCTTACATTTAAGCTAACAACAACAAAAACATCAATAGAAACAACTAAAAGAGAAAGTAAAGGACAAACAGCAAGTGGATTATTATTATTTGTGCTTTTATCGTCATTTGAGTGTATCAAATCGGAATCTGTTGCCATGGGTCGCAAAAAAATTCAAATTTCACGCATCACCGATGAACGCAATCGACAGGTAAGTTTAACTGCTGCGTATACTTAATATAAAACAAAACATATCAATTTAGTTTCTGCCATGGATTTGTTTTCATCCCTTACAAATTTCAAAACACAAACACTTAATCAATTAAATCAAATCAAGTATTTACGCTAAGTTGATTTAACTTGGTTTGAGCACTTTCAAGAGCTCGAAACTTGATAATGTACGTAACTGTTGCTTTGGTTCAATTAAACCATACCGCTGTGCCTGATGTGCGTGACCACAAAGAACCCTTTCATGCAATGGCCATTTGTGGCATCGTAAAGGTTAATGCCAAGTTTGTAAACGCGTCATAGCTGGCAAACAACAGCGGCAATTGCTTGCCCTCTGGCCTTGACATGGCCATAATCGATTCATTACCAATTGCAGTTAGTGGCCGTCTTATGGGCTAGCGTCTAATTACATTTAGCTCACATACAAACTAGCCGATACTTAATATTTGAACAAGCAATTGTTAACCATTTTCTTGGCTTACCTTATGCCTTATTCTCTTCTTTCTTTTTTACCACAGGTGACCTTCAACAAGCGCAAGTTTGGCGTCATGAAGAAGGCCTACGAGCTGTCTGTGCTCTGTGATTGCGAGATAGCCCTGATCATCTTCTCGTCCAGCAACAAGCTGTATCAGTATGCCAGCACCGATATGGATCGTGTGCTCCTCAAATACACCGAATACAATGAGCCACATGAATCGCTGACCAACAAGAATATCATTGAGGTAAGTCTTGCTTTCGTTGGCTTTTGTTTAGTTCGAATAGGTTATGCCAATAAATTATGTTTCAATGTTTAAGCTAAGTTTTTGAAGATTAATACTTCATCTTAAGATTTCTTTTGATTTATTAAATTAATTTTAATAAATAAATTGAACAAAAATTTTTGGAATCCCACAAAAAGCTTCCATAATAAGTGATTTGTCAATTTAGAAAGAAATTTTTAACAATCGAGCTCGAGAATAAAAGCTATTGGCATTGATTACGCCTGGCGCTTGGCGTGTTGCATAAAATTATGAGAAGTCAAGTGAGCTGTGAAAAGCGCAGCAGCCACGCGGAAAAGCAAACAAAGCTAAATAACAACACACACACACACACACACAAAAAAAAACAAAAAAAAAACAACGACAACACAAAAGCGACAACAACAACAGCAGCAACAATATGCAACAGTGCAAAAAAACAAAACAAAACGTTTTCGTTTCGTTTACGTTTTGGCCCTAACAACAAAGACATTATATGCGGCATTTAAGGGCCCAGAGCGGAAACGGGGTTGTAGAGGGGCGCCAATGTATTTTGCATTTCTAATACGAACATTGTCGCGGTTGTTTGGGGATGTTGTTGTTGTTGTTGTTGGCGTTGTTGTTGGCGTTGTTGTTGGCGTTGTCTTTGTTTGGTGCCTTTTGAAATTGTTTTGTAATGTTAATGCCATGCAGAGCGTAGAGAAAAGATTTACATAATTTAGCACATCAACAGAGCGGCGACGTGTCAAGTGCCAAGTGTGCAAGCAACGCCTTCCCCTCTCCCTGTCACACCTCCCCTCGCAGTATTTATCTCACAAGCCTCGTTACGGCCAATTACGAGTTGCTTGCATAGAAGCATTCTCTAACACTCTCTCTCTCTCTCTTCATCTCTGTCTCCCTTTTCGCTTACGTTGTCATTCACAGAAGGAGAACAAAAACGGCGTCATGTCACCGGATTCACCCGAAGCGGAGGCCGACTATACGCTCACCCCGCGCACCGAAGCCAAATACAATAAGATTGACGAGGAATTTCAAAATATGATGCAGCGCAACCAAATGGCCATTGGCAGCGTCACGGGTGGCGGTGGTGGACCAGGCGGCAACGGCGGCGGCGGCGGTGGTGGCGGTGGTGCACCCAATCGACCGATGCCAAATACAAGTTATACGCTGCCCGTGTCTGTTCCAGTGCCGGGCTCCTACGGTGAGAATCTGCTGCAGGCCAGCCCACAAATGTCCCACACAAACATCAGCCCACGTCCATCGAGTTCGGAGACGGATTCAGGTGGGATGTCCTTAATAAGTTAGTACAGTGTCGCGGGTGCACCACTTTTTTTCATTTTATTTCTATTACATTGTTCTTTGTTTGTTTCTTTCTTTATGTTTGCACACATTCACGTTATTAGTTAATCGTTATGCGTTACTCGTTACTCGTTACTCGCTACTCGCTACTCGTTACACGCTACTCGTTACTCGTTACTTGCCACTACGCTATTATTTACTGTTAGTTTTTAAATCACTTCTTCTTTTTTTTCATTTTCATTTCTTAACCAACTCGTTTTAAAATAGAGTAGTTTAACCCAGAACTCGTTACTTTTTCGCATGCACACAACTCGTTAAAGGCAGCTAATTCCGATTTAACAAATACAAGGGTGATGACCACTAGAAAAACCTAATCCCTAACCATGCCTGCTGTTGTTACTGTTTCTCAATTTGTATTTCACAAAAATAAAGTAAATATTCTCTTATGTATTTCATTCATCAGTCTATCCATCGGGTACCATGTTGGAGATGTCAAACGGTTATCCACATTCACATTCGCCGCTTGTGGGATCACCCAGTCCAGGTCCCAGTCCTGGCATAGGTGGGCATAATGACAATATTCATGTTACACACAAAAGGGTCTAATTCATAAACACACACACACACACACTTACGCACACTCATATAACACATCCAATTAGTTTAGTTTTAGACAAACACACGCCCCTTGACCTAACTCCCCCCCCAAAAACACACACACAAACACGTACATTATTATAATAATATGACCACTCGACACCAGGCTAAACTCTTCTGTCAAAATGTATTTAACAATTATATCCCAATTTCTGCAGCGCATCATTTGCCCATTAAGCAACAATCGCCGGGCAGTCAGAATGGACGAGCTTCCAATTTGCGTGTCGTTATACCGCCCACTATAGCACCGAATATGTCTGCGACAGCGGACGATGTTGCCTACGCAGATGTAAGTCCACCTCAAAAGGTGTTGCAATAATAAAATATAAAGTTTTGTCATAATGATTTAAAAAGTTCGTTTGTTCTAGAGTTAAGTATGCTTTAAACATTTCTATTAAACTCAAGTTTATAGTTAAAGATGATAAAAGTGCTTGTAGTCTTGTGTACTAAGTACTTTAAAGTTTAATTTAAGTATTTTACTAAAGGTTTAATTACTTCGAGCTAAGTTTCAGTAAATCTAGAGACTTAAAATCTTTTTAGTTGACTGTTTGTGAATAGTTTTTAAATTAATTGAAGACCTTCTTGACTTCAGACTACCTTTGTTTCTTTAAGAATTTTTCTTTGTACTTGATTCATTAAATAATCAATAATCTAGTAACACTTAGCACGTATAGATAATCGTTGTTATAAATCACAAATGCTTAACTTGAGTACATTCGAACATATGTTTAATACGGCTTTTATTTCTCTGTATATATAATATGTATGTGTTAAAAAAAAAATTAAAAAATTGCAGCAGCGCCAAAACCAGACGTCATTGAATACACCAGTTGTGACGCTGCAAACGCCAATGCCGCCGCTGACGAGCTACTCATTTGGGGCGCAGGACTTTTCGCAGTCGGGCGCAATGAGCGCGGACATAATGAGCCTGCCGCAGTGGCATCAGGGTCTCGTGCAGCACACTAGGTGGGTAGTCCAGGCCCCGAGCCCGGCGAATAGCAGCAGCAGCAGCCCCAGCAGGCACTTAACACTTAACGGCGACCAACATCATAATCTGCCTTGCAGTCTATCGCATCTGGCTGTCTCGAATAGCACACCGCCGCCCGCCACCTCACCCACCTCTATCAAGGTTAAGGCGGAGCCACAGTCACCGCCACGCGATCTCTCCGCCAGCAGCGGCGGCGGCGGCGGCGGCGGCGGCGGTGGTGGTGGCGGTGGTCATCAGCATAACAGCAATGGTTCGACGGGCAGCGGCTCCAGCAGCAGCAGCACCAGCAGCAACATCTCCACATCGGGCGGTGTTCTCACAACCATAAATGCCATCACACAGTTGGGCGGCGCCAGCGTGTTAGCGGGAACGCCGGGCGGCGGTGGTGGTGGTGGTGGTGGGACTAACGGCAGCGCTGAGCAGGCCACCAATCTGAGCGTCCTAAGTCATTCGCAACAGCATCTGGTCATGCCCAATTCAAGGCCCTCGTCCACCGGTCACATAACACCCACACCAGGTATGTCAAAAAATGTCTTAATTAAAAAGTTTTCAACTTTTTCACAAGAACTTTTACAAAAAAAATTCGCTTGCAAATTAAAAAAGAAAAAAAATATTGTTCTTATTTTTTCTACTAATTCTGAGATCCCTGATATTTGATCTCTTTGTTAATTGTGTTTTTGTTTTTTTTTTTGTTTTCGTTGCGGCATGTTTTTTTTAATGCTATCTTAAAGAGAGAGAAGAAGAAATTATATTTAGTGCCGGTTTGGGTGGCGTATGCGTAATATTATGTTACGCATTCGGCACGCTTGCCGCCATTTAGGATTGCAGACGATTTATCTAACGATTTGTTCTTGTCTACCTGCCGCCTTTGATTTCTACTCTTTCCCCTGTACGTTTGATTAACCAACAATTAACCAACAACAAATATATATGACAATTTTTAGGGCATGATAAGTATGAAGGATATCCGTACCGCGCGCTTATGGGACATAATCCTAGATGGAATTTTGCCGGTAAATTGGCCAAAACCACACGCATACAAAACACAAAACATACAATAAAAAAAACACAAGTACACACATGCATAATCAAACAAAAATCAACATACAGAAACACGAACATCAGAACACATTTATTTAAATTATATACAAGAGAGCTAATAAGCAATTGCTTTTCCTATTAGTCTATTAGCTCTTGTATGCATACACGTTAAGCATTTAGTTTTTCGCGTATTCTTTCTGTTCCAAAGCTAGACAATGAAAAATATAATTGCCTGCTTTTTGTTTTGTTTTTTTTTTTCCTTCACTAATCCAAACACTAGCAATGCCAGTTAACCTGAGTGCTCATTTAACAAACACACCCATACATACTCCAGCACACACACACACACACACACACACACATATATATATACATTAACAAACAGTTGTTGCCAGACGTTGAATGCCATTGCGTCTGGCCTTAAAACAAATGAAAAAAAAAAAAACGCTTTCCTGCGCCTGCTGCCATACACATTTGACGTCTGTACAGCTCAAACTAATAGTTTAACAGATTTTATTATCTTAAACGCAGGTGCGCCCAGCAGCGAACAGGATGTGCGTCTAGCAGCTGTTGCTGTGCAACAACAGCAGCAGCAACACCAACAACAACAACAGCAACAGCAGCAACAACAACAACAACAGCAGCAGCAACATCAACAGCAGCAGCAACAATTAAGTGATTACGATGCGCCCAATCACAAAAGGCCAAGAATATCGGGTGGATGGGGTACATAGCCGGCACGTGGCGCTGCTCTAAGCAACTATAAGCTACAGCCGCAACAGCAACAAGACGAACAACATCTACAACAGCAACATCACAACATCAACAACAACATGAAGAAACCAGTCAATCTAAGCGATGATCTGGCCATGATGCCGCCGCCACAATGCAAAGGCATTTCATCCGTGAATCGTGCGTTTTTAAATATGGCCAATTATGGACGTGGCAGCGGCTATGATTGCTATGGCCAGCATCTGGCTGTTAACTATGGCATGCAGCAGCAGCAGCAGCAGCATCAGCAGCAACAACAACAACAATAATAATAATAATAATATTAACTGAGCACAGATACGTTTCCAGACCAGTGCAATAGTTTTGATTAGTCAAACTGGAAGCGAAAAGTTTTGTTATTCGTTCATAGTTTAAGTATAAGAAAAATGGAGAAAAAGAAAAACAAGTGACAGTGTCATATCTACAATTATTGTCTAATTTAATGCTATATATAAATATATATATGGTAATAGTTATAATTTTAAATTATATATATATATATATATATCGACTACTACACTACACACCCATATGCAAATGTTGTTGTGTACGTTATGTGGCCCAATAAATATTGAAAGCCATTGCATAAAGCCGTAGCTAGTTAATTACCAATACAAATAAGAAACAACACAATTAAATCAAGCTAACAAACTGATGTTAAGAGTAATGTTATGCAACAGTGCAAGAGTTAGTTGTTACGTGTGTTGAGCTGATTTAGTTTAATTCAATTTAATGTTAACTTTAAGTCAACAAACACACACACACACACACAGACACAACATGCAAGTATAATTGTATATATATATATTATTTGGTCACGTCAATAAGTTTTAATCCAGCATAAACAATAAATTACATTTAAATTTACATTTACAAGATACGTAATGCATGCAAGTCAAACAATATGTTATATATAATATGAGATGATCAAGTTTTACAATCTAAGCACACATACACATACATACACACGCAACCACACACATGAAAATGTACTCAAAAACATAAGTTTTGTTTGGTTTACTTTTTTCTCGTATCTTTTCCTAATTAATTATTAAAGTGCAATTTATGAATATGGCGTATGAGTTTTTTTGTTTAATTGTGCACAACGCTTGCAATATAAATATATATATTTTATTTTATTTTACTTTATCCAACGACTCAGTTTAATTTTAATTCAATAGATCTAAGTTTTAGTTGTGTTTGTGAGAGTTAAGAGAGCAAAAGCGGTATTTGCAAAGATAAATAAGAACTTGATTTAATTTTACATATATAAATTATAATTATTCGCATTATTTAGATAGACTTTATTCACTTCTTCTCTAAGCAAAACGAAGTCATAATTTGTAATTAACTTAAAACTGAATTTCTGTTTGATTTATTTCAAGTGTTGCGCCTTAAGGTTTTTTTTGTATTTTTACATTTAACATTTACGATTTACAATTTTTAATGCAGTTTGTAAAACAAAACAGAATAAAACAAAATACAAATACAACTCAAACACACAAAATATAATTTAAATAAAATGATTATAAACAATATTCTTTTGTTACTTTCTTTTCATTTTGTTTCATTGAAGTTTATTCTTTCGTTACTTTAAATAGTTAAAACAAATATGTCGGTGGGTGTGGCTGTGGCTGTGTACATTGTCAATTGCCCATTTATTTTATTAATATATACCAAATAAGAATAAGAAATATATATAAAAAACAATTTAGAGGTAAATGCGCTGTGTAAATATTTGCGCCAACACAATATGACCTGTTGCACTTTATACAGCCAAGAAAAAACAAAAAAAACAGTACTTTTACTCATATATGCGGTGGAATGTAACAGCTGTGCATATATATATATATATTACTGATCCGAATGCACAACAATAATAACAAGAAAAGCAAGTAAACACAAACAATAAACATTTACACTTTACAGGTTTCCCCAAGAAGATGAAAAACAAACAAGCTTTACATACAAAAAAAAATAAACATACAATATAGTATAACAAAAAAACTGAGCTATAAAAAAAGTAGTATATACATATTATAAATATTATAAAGTAGCACAAGCTACATATTTTCTAGCAATATACTGAAAATACATAGAAGTTAGAATGTTAAGCCAATGGCAAAAACATATTAGTATTAACAATAACCCAATACCCCATAATAATTTGGACATTGTCGGAGCAACTAGAAATAATTTTCATAATTTAAACAGAATTTTAAACATTTTGAACAATTTTTTTATTAAGTATTCAACAGTTGGCTCTGACAAATGTTAGTTACAGTTCTCATCCACATGGATAGTTATATTTAAAAATTAAATTAAATAATTTACCAAGTACAGTGAGTGTTGAATGTTATGTGTATATTTTATTAAACCCAAATGAATATTTTTTATATGATTTGCAATGAAACTTCTCTAGATTTCCCCTATTATCGGTTAGTTATGACCACATTATTGTTTGAGTGTTATAAATCCTGGTAAATGAAACTTCACTCTGTAGTGTTGCCTTAAAAACAGTGCCTCTTAAAATGAACAAAACATAAATGTTAAACAGCGATACATTGCTGAAAACGTTTGTTACATATAACAATATGTAAAAAAATGAAACAAAACTTGATGGTGAAACATATTTCAATACAGGTGTTATTTGTGCTATTTTAACAAATGTAGTTAATGCAACAACCATAAACAAATGTTAATAATCTTAAGCTTTAAAATTACAAATAAATTTAATGAAACTTGAACAAAATGGTTAGGTAACTCAAGAAAAGAGCAGCACATCATGTACAAAAATGGATTATTGCATAGGCTAAATTTCAATTGGCATTCAAAGATTGGAGTACATTAAGAGATTAGACATAAATACACATATATACGAAGAGTTTAAAGCGTTGCACTGTATAGCTGGCCGTCTACAAGGCGATTTCAATGGTCACAGGGACCACAAAAAGATACAACAGTGTCGGGTTGGAGTTCGAAATTTGCATAAACATAAAACTATCATCGTATTTAGTATAGAAACAATGTTGAAACAATGCACTGTGTTGTTTGTATGGGTATATATGTATATGTGGCACCTGAATACGTTAGGAAACATCTAGTAGCATTTTAAGGCAAAAAGACTTTATTCATTACAAAATAAAATGACATTGCGCACCTACAATATAGAATCAATTGAGTCGTTTTTAAATGAAACATATATATACATAGTATAAAGATCAAATGTATTGTATTGTTTTAAGTAAATTAAATGTTGTTAATGTTATATGTATGTGTACCATATGTTAGTATAATGCTAACAGGCACCGGTTTTTATATAAGTATATTTACTTATGATATTGTGGTCCCATTTGCAATTCGTTCGTTGTCCAGATAATCATTACTAAAAACAAAAAAGTGCACAACATAAAAAAAATTATACGTACAGATACATTTAGATAAGATTTAATGATGAAATTCAAGCTATGATCGGGTACCAGAAAATCGCGTTTAAAAGTTTATAAAACCTTAACAGCGCGGTCAAAAAAAAAATATTTATATATGCAAATTAAGTGATATGCATGTAGCCAAGTTATCTATGTAAAGTGCGCTCCAAATATACACACATATACATATACATATATATTGTAATAGCCATCGATGTATATCTGTTCAAATAACTTACAATAAACATACAACTAAATTGTAAATTGTAAGTATTGTTTAGGCAAATCATAAGCTACCATTTTGGTAACAAAAAAGCTGCTATATATTACTAACTATTATGTAAACAAGTTTTATCCGTGCACTGAATATGAAAGGTTTTGACAAATTGATTGTGGAATAACAAATATTTACCTATTAAGTTGATGTTTTAAACAGAACAAAACAAAACAAAACCAAAAAACAAGTAGAAACTTTTAAATAAAAACCTTTTTGGCAACTGAATTTCACAAACTCTTCTCAACTCTTTTATTGCAACATTGCGAAATTATACTTACATTATTTAATTTAATTACAATTTGTAAAATAATTTCAGAGCAACTTTGACATAGAGACTTTTAGAATAATTTTTCTTGCTTTTAATTACAAACTAAACAAATGCAATTTTGGTTAAAATCATAATATATTTAACGTTTTCTTCCCTACAAGAAGATTGGAAGATTACATGCCATTGTAGGCGGGGCCACCGCCACCCTCAGGCACAACCCAATTGATGTTCTGCTTGGGATCCTTGATATCACAGGTTTTGCAGTGAATGCAGTTTTGCGCATTAATTTGTAGCTTCATATTGCCGCCCTCCTCATTGGGCACATACTCATAGACACCAGCGGGGCAGAAACGCTGCTCGGGTCCCTCATATATGGCCAGATTATGATCCACAGGTATGCGATCGTCCTTTAGTGTTAAATGTGCTGGCTGATCGCCTTCGTGATTGGTGCCCGTTAGCGCCACCGAGGATAACAAGTCGAAAGAGATTTTGCCATCTGGCTTGGGATACACAATGCGCTCGCTAACATTGGCAGGCTGCAGTGATTCGTGATCCTGGGGTCCATGAGACAACGTCCAGGGTTCGCGGCCGCCCATAAAAATGGAGAAGCCACTCAGCACAAGGCCGCCGTAGAGGCCCAAGGGATTGTGGAAAGATGGATGCACATTGCGCACCTTGTACAAGTCCTTCCAAATGAAGGACTCCTTAATTCTAAATTGAATACATATTAAAATCAATTCTATATATGCAGATTGGACATATCAACTTACTTATCCGCATAGCTCACTGGCTCAACGCCTGCTGTTGTTTGCGTACCCTCGGCAATGGCCTCCAAGGCGCTCTCAGCTGCCAGCATGCCACTCTTCATGGCATAGTGTGAGCCCTTAATGCGTGGCACATTAAGGAAGCCAGCGCTGCAGCCCACTAAGCAACCACCGGGGAAGGATAACTTCTTGGGTATGCTCTGGAAACCGCCCTCATTGATGGCACGTGCACCATAACCAATACGTGTTGCGCTCTCAAACACATGGCGCACTTTGGGATGTGTCTTAAAGCGCTGGAACTCCTGGAAGGGACTGATCCATGGATTTTTGTAGTTCAGACCGACAACGAAACCAACAGCAATGGTTGGTGTAGGCTCGTTAAGATGATATAGAAAAGAGCCACCATAGGTGAACCGATCCAGAGGCCAGCCAATTGAGTGCTCTACCAGGCCAGGTCTAAGCAAAAAATGTATTCATTAACAAACATATTCTTAATTTACAGCATCATTGTTACTCACTGATGAAGCTCGGGAGCAATCTCCCACACTTCCTTCAGTCCAATGCCATATGCCTGCGGTTCACTGCCTTCATTGAGGTTGAACTTCTGCATGATTTGCTTGGACAAATGGCCACGGCAACCCTCGGCAAAGATCGTTGTTTTCGCATGCAATTCCATGCCACGTGCAAATGTTTCTTTAGGTGCTCCACTCTTCGAAATGCCGACATCGTTTGTGGCAATGCCTTTGACGCTGCCATCCTCGTGGAAAAGCACCTCAGAAGCCGCACAGCCGGGATATACCTCAACGCCCATCGCCTCCGCTTGATCGCCAAGCCATTTGACCAGGTGACCTAAACGCACAACATAGTTGCCATGGTTGTCCATAGGCCAGCCCTTGAATATGGGAATCGAGATGCGACCCGTAGGTGTCAGAAATGAAAATGTATCCTTTGACACTGGCGTGTTTAATGGCGCCCCCTGCTCTTGCCAATCTGGGATAAGCTCATTTAGCGAAATTGGATCGATAACAGCACCAGACAGGATGTGACCGCCAGCCTCTGCCGCTTTTTCCACAACGCAAACGCGAATCTCCTAAAAAAAAGAGGTAAAACAAAGCATCAGCTAAGCATTTCATGATATACAGAGCAAGGATGTGACTCACCT
The DNA here is from genome assembly GCA_035044725.1 of Scaptomyza caliginosa. Classification (NCBI taxonomy): domain Eukaryota; kingdom Metazoa; phylum Arthropoda; class Insecta; order Diptera; family Drosophilidae; genus Scaptomyza; species Scaptomyza caliginosa. The sequence goes on from JAWNNR010000317.1 coordinate 1,237,811, forward strand.
GATTGTTTTCAGCAGCAAGCTGCTTGGCACGTATGGCAGCTGACATGCCAGCTGGTCCACCGCCAACAATGACAATGTCAACCTCCTCGACGCAACGTTCCATGTCCACCTCCTTCCATCTCTCGTCCTTTTCGCGCGGATGCAGAGTGTAGTGAGTGGTGATCTTTGGATATTTGGCTGCCTCCGACACGCTACGCACAAAGGCGGGCGTAAAGAGCTTGTGCACTGCAACAAAATGTTTTTGAATTGCATAGTAAATTATCAAAAGGGCATTAGGTGATAAGAACTCTGATAAGGATTACACTATGTGAAGAGGGGCTCTCTTTTAAAACAGTTGGCAAACTAAATGATCTGTTAACATTATATAAATTGACCAAGGTCTTATCTTTTATGTGTTTGGCCTCGCATCTCAAAACATTTTTTATTATGTAATCGTTAAATTGTTTGTTTTCTCTTTGGTTTTTGGTTTCTTGCCAGATTCAAATTAAAACTCACCTCTATGTATTTTCAACAGTGCAGACATTTTCGATATAAAGTCCAGCAAACTATTCCTTTAATCGTTCAACCAAAACTGTAATATATTTAATTTTTATTGATATAGATAGCTAGCAAACAAAAACAAATAAATGCCGACGCCAATAGTGCAACAAGTTGGACTTTAGACTCGCCCAGCGAAGCAGCTGTTGCAGGCAAAGTTCGATTTATTTAATAGATTCGAAATGGTATATACCTATCAGTTGTTTGGTTCTTCGCAGTTGTGAATTCAATGCCGTAATAAGCGTCTAAAAAACAAATTGAAAGTAAAACAAACGCGATGTTCAGTCTGCTAAGAAGAAGAAGCCACCCGCAACATACAGCTGTTAAAATTAGAGCGGAGCGCGTGTCGTGATATCGCACGACTTAACGACCGGTTTGCCGGTTGTGTGTGTCTTCTTCTATAAACATTATTACATGCATTCTTTTACAACAGTTTTGTAAAAAAAAAAACTTTATTGGTAACCTTATGGAAAAATGTTTATTTAACATACGTTTGATAAACAAGTTTGTTTAATAACTTCGCAGTGTGAGGAAACATTGCACGCGCCCATCCCTATTAAAAATAACTTGTTGCTTCAGCGTTGCCACATCGCTTTGTCTGCAACACATTATCGATGTACCCACCAGACAACAGATGGCGCTACTTGCAAATGCCTCAATTAAAATTTGCATTTGAATTTGAATTTTTGATTGTTAAGGTCAATGTCTATGCCAGTTAAATTTTCGTATGTTTATCAACCCAAAATAGATTAGCCATAAAAAAGTTAGCGAGTGGTCTTTATTGAAAAGATTTTTTCACAACATTTCAAAGCATTAAGTATAAGAAGAATTAAAATTTTATATTTTGATATTACACCTAACATACAGTATAGTATTTAAGTGTGCATTAGTGTGTGTGTATGTGTATGTTATCACGCCTTGCACTTCCATTAGATAAAGTTTAATATATATTTGGTATTTCTTTTGATCAGATCAAAGCGTGGTGAATTTTTAATCCAGCCCCATTAAAAATTCAAAGTAATTACAGTTGCAAATATCTATCGTGCATTATAATACATATAAATCGTGTTTAAGTACATTTATCATAATGTTTCAGTTGTGTCCAATTAATATTTACAATGTGCTGCAAGGTGCGGGATTAACTTTCTATGGCTCAAAGAACTGCTCAGCACTAGCCTCATCCAAATTATTCTGTGAATCACCCTGTTCGCTGCTCTTCACCTGTTGCTCATCCTGTGGTTGCCTTTGTTGTTGTTGTTGCTGCAGCTGTTGCTGTTGTTGTTGATGATGGTGTTTATTGAAGAGCATCGTTATGGCCTTGTCAACGGGATTAGTCTCATCACTTGCCTGCTGTTGCTTGCCACCAGCTGCCGCTGCCATCTTGATTTGTTGCAACTGCGTTTTGGTTTGATTCGATTCCGAGCCGCCTGCACCACCGCCTGCCCCACCATTGTCTTGAATACTCTTGCCAAAGCGCATGAAGTTCGAGTCCATTTTGCCGTTACGCTCAAATTCCGTAGTAGCCGAGCGACCGAAACGCATAAAGTTATCGGGACGTCCAAAACGCATAAAGTCCTGCTTGGGACTACGCAAATCCTCGTGAAAGTTTAGATTCCTGCCAAAGCGCATAAAGTTATCGGAACGTCCGAAACGCATGAAGTCCTGTTTGGGATCGCGTCCGAAGCGCATGAAATCGGAAGGTGCTCGACCGAAACGCATAAAATCCGACGGAGCTCGTCCAAAGCGCATAAAGTCCTGCTTGGGATCCCGTCCGTAGCGATCCATGGCTGAGCGCTTGCTCAACTCATAATAACCTGGTCCAGTTGCCTGTGGCAGCTGCTCCGCCTGTCGCTTGCCAAAGTGCATGAAATTGTCCTGCAAGGATTTCCGCTTAAGCTCAAAGTCCGGATCGAATTTAAGGTGTTGTTTGCGTGCATGTTTTTGGAAACGCAACACGACCGAGTTCTTGGCATAGTCAATGCCAATGGCCGATATGGGATATCGAAACTCAAGTTCAGTTTGCTCCGGTCTCTCGTTCAACATCATTGCATCCAGGAACTCATTATCCGGAGCGCTGGAGCGGGTTTCAGGGCTTGTGTCCTCCGGTTCGATAAGTGAATTCTCATTAAAATTGGGCGTCTCAATGATCTCGCTATAGATGGCCGACTGCATCTGGTACAGAGCCAGCAGGAACATCAACGCAATGCCCATGACTGGAGTTGTAGATGCTGGGGAAGTAAGATATAAGCAGACAGAAGGGTTATTTACACAACATAATTATGAGGTGTTTGCTAAATCACTTGGCACATTATCTATTACAAGTTTTAATCACATTAACGCCCTCGGTCCCCAGGCGAATACCAATGAACGCATTCATTTTACTTAACTTACAACAACAACAAGCGTAGCAAGAACAAGAACATGAACAAAAACTAGACAACTAAGCAGCTTCTCCAGTGGCAGCATCTTAACGCCCTTTCTTTCTCTACTCTTGGTGTGTGTGTGTGTTCTTTGTGGCCACAGACAAAGTGCCCCGCTAATTAACCATAACAATATTTATGCGATAATCCGCCTGGCCAAGAGCGAAATATGAATGTGCGCGTAAAAAGTTAACCAAGCGCATTAACGGCAACAGCAGCAGCAACACCATCTACAACACCAGCAACATGAGTTGGCAATGACCAAACCCAACCGCACCACCCAAACATCGCCCCCACACACAGCCCCAATACAACTTGTTGAAGGCGCTAAACTCGTAGCTTACATGCAAGCTGAGCTGGACTCTGTCGAGGAATGAGTCGAGCTGTTGATGTATGTATAAATGTTCGCACTTCGTCAGAGTCAGGCCATAAGAGATGCAAATGATTATGGCTTTTGGATGTGGATGTGGATGTGTGACGCTTTAGCGTTGAAGGACTCCTCAACTGGCGAAGATGAGACCGCATTAACAGCAGAGCGTTTGCATTTGCCTATGCATTTCAGCAGCATCAGGCACAGATTGTTAAGTTTAGCAGGTAAGTGGTCAAGAAATTGAGGGTTTGTCTAATTAATCACAAGTTTTGTGAGTTGTTAATCCGATTTTATGCTTCTATAAAAAGAAATTATGATTTTTCTTGATAAAAATAAGTAGGCTTTTCCTAGTTGAATTATATTGGTTAACTCGTAATTTCAAACTACTTAAGCTTATCAAATTTAAAAAAAACACATTGATTTTATATTTGAAAACGTTATTAATAGATTCTCATCTCAACTAGAAAGATGTGCAAGCAAATAAGAAAAATAATGTTTATATATTTTATATCCGTAAGGCCCTCGGCTTCTATGCAAACTATTTCAAGCTGTTTTTCCGCATAACAGCTCGGAATCACATCAAACCACCATATCACAAAGCTGTTCGACAATGGTTCAAACATATTTTACTATGAAGAAAAACGTATAGGTCTTTTAAATATAAATATTATATTTACCACCAAAGTTACCAAAGACTTTAAAAAGGAAGTTTAGAAAGCAATTTGTTTTAAAGTTTTGACTTATTATTATGGTATCATGACTGATCTGAATAAATCGTTATCATATATTGGTCAAATAAAATCATTCTTATTCTTACTTCTGAATTAGTGTCATTCCTGAAAATATGAAACAAATGCCATAGAAAACAATTCAAAACTAATTATTTGATTGAGTCAGATATCTATTATGGCCTAAAATACAGTTAGGCTTCTTATTAATATAAATATTTTGGCTTAGCAACTTTGAGCATTTGTTAACTGAACATAAGTAAAGTAATTATAAACGTTAAAGGCCATAAAACAGAATTTTGATCTTAATTATTTTGCTATAGATGGAAAACCCTGAAAATTCGCTACCTATAGATAACCGAAACATATACGTTCACATGTATATGTTTGTGTGCATAACTGGACTTCCCCGCATGTTTAACTTGACATTAATATGTTGGCAAAAGTTGGTCAACTTAACGCACAATTTTTAAGTTAATGCTGCTGCTGCTGCTGCTGTGCGACTCGGCCAGTTAAATAACCGTTGAAAACTTGTTTAGTCTGCGCCGTAGACACACAACAACAACAACAACAACAACAGCAGCAGCAGTGATTTGACCCCAACTGATGAGCTGGCCAAGATTGCACATTAACATACATTAAATGTACTCTGCATACATACGTTAATGTACAATTTCACAAACTTTTATAGAAGTACGAAGAAAAAAAAAAACAAACATAAATTCATATATTTGTTGCTGTCCGCAATAAGCGGCAATTCATTTGCCAACTGAAATGTACACAAAACCGTTGACACGTCGAATGGCAAAGGTTTTTTTTTTATCTTTTTCTACCTGTGCTGTGGGCCCTGCCAATGGCAATTTGTTAGCCAAATTAACAGCAACAACAGTCGTATGGATTTTAAGCCGACGGCGTACTGAAGAAGCCAAGTGTTAGGCACATCAAATGTTTGCCGTTTTCAAGTGGACAAAAAGTGTGCACTTGCAACATGGCAACATTTGGTAGCAGTAAATTGTGCATTTACAGTGTTGAAGTGTCATTCAATTTATGAGTTCGTCAAAAGCATAATTGTGAGAGATGTTGCAGCAATATTTGTGAAGTTGCAACTCTGTTTTATCAAATTTTGCAACATTTTAATATATTATTTGTTGTCTGACATTACGCATACGCTCTGTTGTCTGCCTGGCAATCGGTATCAAAAACACACTCGTTAATTCGTTTAGGTTCGGAGCCAATATGAAAGCTGAAACTTCTTGGGAATATTCTGGAGAGTATGGGGTGCTTGTAGGGGGAAAGGGGCTGTTGGCACTTTGTTTATCTTATACTTTTAATCAGATTTTCATATCTTACACGAATCTCTGAAGTGGCATCTTCTCAATCTGTCTCTACATCATATATCAGGGTTATTATGTTTTTATTTTTGTTTTTGTCTTGTTTCAGTAAAAATCATACGCTTAATTTGAATATGTATATAATTTATCAGCAGCCAGCTCAACACCTCCAGAGCAAAAAAGGAAAGAGATAAAAAAAAAGACAAATGATTGTCGCGTGTGTGTGGCATGTGGCACGGCGGAGACATTAGCGCCCAGAGTAAGGTGCAACTATGAGTGTAACCCTGGTCCTGGCTCTTGTCAGTGATAAATCAAAAATTTCATACGCTTTGCCGCATTGTAGTTCTTGAGCTGCACCTGCCACATGTTGCAAACTGTTATGCAGCTTTAACTTTTAGCGTATGGAAAACGTGTTCCAAATGAATATCTAGCGACGCTTTGTGCCGACTGCTTCTCTCCAAAGTGCAGCCGTAAACATTTCAATTTACCTTTATTAACCCAAAATGAACTAGTCTTTGAGTGTATGTGTCTGTGTGTGTGTGTGTCTGACCGTCTACCGTTTTCCACCTGGTATTTCACCTAGTTGTACTGGTTGATTGGCAAATGCAACAGTTTTTATTTAAGGTTGATGGGCATTGCCCTCAAGTTACGAATATTAAAAATAAAACTCGAAATTTGATATTTTAAGGTCCGCTGCAGGTTTGAATTTGGTTTGTGGCCCCACTCTGGGAAGGGTTTATAAATACAGTACACTTAAAATGTACACAAATTGACTATTAAGGGTTTCTTATTAGTATTGAAATCATTGCCAAATTCTACTGTAATAACGAAATAAATAAACATGCTAAATTAAAAGCTAAAAAACCTTTAAAATAAAATTTTTCGCTGCAACTTCTTAGTCAATATCGGTTACAAACATTTTGGTTAGTTTGGGTATTATTATTAATGGGTTAACATTTTTTTAAAGTTTCCATTGAGTCTACTTTTCAAATATATTTCGTATATTTTTAAAACCTAATCATGTTTTAGTACCTAAACAACAAAACAGCATTCACGAAAAGTTTCAGTGTTAAAACACGCTTGAAACATAACGTTTCATATCTCTTTGATGTTTAGAATAAAGTTCATCTATAACTACGAAAATCCTTATAGAAGCTTTATATATTATAGACATCCATTTATTTTGAAAACACAGTTGGAAATAGTTTATAAGCAAATCTGATAATGATTTATAATCTAGGAATAGCAAAACAGTTTCATTAATATTGAAACCATTGTTGTTTGAACCGTCGATAAGACACTAGCAAAATCTCAGAAAAGCCTCTTAAAATAAGATGTTTGACACCTTAAGCTATTATTTTCAATATGGGAATACATTTGATTTTTCATCACAGAAGATTAATGGTTAACAAGTAATTGATTTCTCTATGCCTTAAGTAAAAGGATTATATTGTTTCATTTAACTTTCAAAAAGTACTTATATCTTTATTTGTTTAACAACTAATATATATTGAATCTAATAAACATTTGATTGCTTTAATTCACTAAAATTATTAAATTGAGTATTCACTTACCTTATTCGAATATATTGTGAAATAAATGCAATTAAATGGGCATGCCGCAAACGAAACTAAAATAGAAATACCAAACACTTTTACACTAGCCACTCGTGGCTTCAAACTTAAAGATGTTCTTGCAGAGCGTTGTTCTTGAAGACAGGACACTTGTTGACCGTGGAAATGTAAAACACTTCTGTGCAAATGTTTGGCGAAACATCCGGTTTTATATGGACTGAAGCCGACAGGCAACAAGCGACAAACGACAAACGACGGCCGAACCGACGATGTTGTCCTTTGTTAAGGATTATAGGCAGACCAAAACCTGTGTTGTCTGTGGCAAGTGGCATATGTGTGGGTGTGTGTTGCAGAAGCCAGCAACAAGTGTTGCTGCAACATTTGCTTGGCAACACTTTGCTCGTTGTTCTCAAATCGCATATGAATGAATACATATTATATGCATGTATGTGTATCTTAGGCTCATTTCATCTATTTTTTTTAGGTTTTTTTTTGTGTATTGTTTATTTATAGCACATACATTTAACTGCAAGCCAAAGATAGACAGCAGGCAATGGCAAGAGCAGCCTTGACGCTGTCGGACTGGCTCTGATATGTTTGTTGGCCGACACCAATGTCAGGCAACACAATGGCCAACGGGCCAACAGTTGCATTGTGTTGGCCATTTTGTGTGCATCGTTATTAACTGTGCAGATAGATGTATGAATGCATGTGCAAACTCATTCAGACAATGACGCAGCAACATTTTGTCGCCGCTTTTCTGGTAATTCAAGCACCAAATTGTATACAAATCGCCCACAATTGTTATGTTACGCCCACTTTTAAGTTAAAACTGCCGCATCCACCCCACTTTCTCCACACCAGTTGCCAGTTCGCGTCCAATTAGCCCTGGTCTAGAACGTGTGGCCAGGAGGGCAAGGGGTGTTGTCTACGTGTGCGTATGCGGTATAATTTGGCCTTGTCGCCAGCCGCTTATAGAGTTTTATGACCATGTAACGGGATACATTGTGGCGCCTTCAGCAGCCCGAAGTTCGTCTAACGCACAGCAGTTACGCCCTCTCGGCCCAGTCTCTGGCTTTTTTGTCCAGTTACTGGGGTGGTACACTTCATTTTTGTAAGCGGAAGTCTGTAATTACGGCTTTACTTTGTGAGGCCAAGTTCTCTTTTTGTTATATGTTTTTTTTTTTTGGTTTTTTCTTTGTTTTTCTCTTTCCTTCTTGCCGTGTCTGAATTCGTAGAATACTCACAGCATTGGGCCAAAAGAGATAGGCCACGATGACTTGCCACAAATGTGTCAAGTTTTGTTGTCTGCTTTTGTGTTTGTATTGTTTAACGATCGTCTAAAATCAATAGCAGTACATTTGCATTGATAAATATGTATGATGATGATGGCTTCATTTGCATAAATGCCTTAGCTCAATCAATGAACACCAGCCTCCACTTGGAGCTCAAGTTCAAAGCGTTTTCTTGACCGAGAGCGCGTGTGGAGCCCGCGTCTCGTTGCTCGTGTTAGCCAAGTCTAACTTAACACTTATGAAAAATAAAGTGATTAAAGTGTTGTGAGATGGACTTTGGTTTTTGAATTAGTTACGTATACGTACTTCATAATACTCTTATACCTAATAAATTATTTTAAAGCTTAGGAAACATTCTTTATAAATATAAAATATATCTTTGAGATTAAAGTGCGAATGAATAGTTCTAAAATTGGCATTAATCAACGCTATGATTTATAAGTTATAAAATAATTTAAATATTTTTATCCGATTACGAATACTTAATTAGCTCTCGTTGGTGAGCAGCGCTTGACAACCGAATGCTCCAAATGCCAAAGAGTCGTTATTAATGGGCCTTACGTTTTTTAGTTGGTCAACAAAAGTGAGTAGATTACCGTTTTGTATGGCACAAAGAGAGATCTCCCTCTCTCTCTCTGGTTGAGAGTGAGCTGGCACAAGCAGCAGCATTTGATGTCAATGCCATTGTCAAATTTTCGACTCAATTTTTATATATATCTGTGTTTTAAAGCTTGTGTTGTGTGTGCTTTGTGGTGCTGGTCAACAACTGTAACTAACAACAAGTAATGCAAGCGCTGGCCAGTTCATCCATGGCCAATTCCATCTAATTAAAGAGCACACAATAGAAATTTATGCATGCATGTGTGTGCGATAAAGATTTGTATATACAATACAATATTCGTAATACGTAATAAAGCAAGTCAGCCATAAACATAAATTGCAAACTTGTGCGCCAATAGTTGCGTCATGTTCTAAACAACTGCAAGTATGAAGCAATAACGGTAGTCGCTGTCATTGGAAGATGCTTTTTTTCCGGGCAGCAGCCGCAGTAGCAGTCATAGTGATCGTTTACTTAAAGCACACGCAGCCCATTATAAAAACCAACAACAAAAACAAAACAAAGCACCGAGAAAGCGTCGCAGCGCAAACAGTTTGAACCTCTGACCGGGAGAGAGAGACACTCGAGCGCCACGCTAAGCTTGACCACTGGGCAGCAACTGCGACTGCGACTGCGACTGAGCTGTTTGTATGCTTTTGCATACTTGTATATCAGCTGCACTCTCTTACACTCATCCTCTCTCTCTCTCTCTCACGCTCTCAGTTAGTGAGTGTGTACGAAGCTAGTTTTCATAGATCAGTATGTGTTACAAACGAGCCAATACGATACGAAACGATGTTTGCTAGTTTAGCATTTAGTTTTTTTTTTCATCGCAAATAGTAGTATTCACTTAGCAGTTATAGTTTTCCATTGAATTTTTGGCTGCTGCCGCTGCTGCTGCTGTATTCAAGTGCTAGGCTCTTTTTCCTAATTTAAAGCTGAGTTTGTTCAGTTGGTGTTTAGCATTCAGTGCGCGCGTACGATTATGCGAATTAATGTCGCTAACCTGAACGAATCCTGACTAACTCATAATCAAAGCCTTATCGTAAAGGACAACAGTTGTTGGTCAATTTAATCAATTACACATTAAATACCTAATACAAAAGTGCTTTTGGTGATTTTGAATAATAACACAAAAGGTGCGCCTAATTAAGTGTTGAATAGAATTAAGATCTGATGTCTTAAAAAGTTGTGGTTAATCCTTGACACAGTTTGATTAGGCGATAAGTTTGAGTGCATTTCAGATTGTTTTTGTTTTTTGTTGCTGCTCCTTCTTCTGTTGACATCTTTGGTTTGGCCAAAACTGGTTGCTCAACTCTTAGCCAAATATCCAAATAACCAAAAAATGCAATTCAACAACGGCATCGCGGCAAAAAAAATATTTTTTTTTCGGTAGTTGCCAAAAGTATATTTAAGTTGTCGCCGTCCCACATGCCCCAAAGCTGACGACAGAGCCTTTATTATACTCTAAAATAGCTAAAGAGTTTACGATTTACTAGCGTAAGGTGGAGACTTATAGAATATGTTTATGTCTTGTCCATTGATAAACAATACAACAATATTTGCTTGTTACAACAAACTCCTTAGGCTATAAACCTTAAAGTCAATTTAACTGCGCTCGTTAAATTTAATTTGTGCTTGCTTCAAGCATTTGCCAGATACGCCTAGTAGCAGTGTATAACAAGCAACGAGTGTCGAGAATACGTTTCGCCTTTTTGTTTGTTGTCTTTTGTTTTTATCTGAAAAACGTGCACATGCACATCTAGTGACGAGCAGGCTTGTAACGCCAATCACAGCAACAGCAACAGAAACTGCAATGTATATTGTAGAGTAGAGTAATAAGGCAAGCCTCTCCTCCTTCGCACCAGCTCCTAACCGTTGCACTTTCGTTAACGAAGCATATTTGATTGTTGTCTGACCCAACACAGATTGGGCCAAGTGTCTGAATGACAGGCAAAACGTATCGCCTTCGGATGATGTGTGGAAAGATAAGTTTGTAATAATAGCATACATTCATAACCATTTTGTTACCAAGTCTTTTTACCTCTCCTTCCGACAACGTCAAAAAGGTAATGCTGCCAGTTAATGTGGTAACATTAAAGGAGCATTTAATTGAAACAGTTTAGAGCTCAATATCATGCATTGCAAACCCTGCAACAACAGACAGGTCAACAGGTAGTGAAATGGCTTACATCTAGCAGCTGTTAACTGCATAAGTAAATCTTTTGGCAGTCACGCAATACTTATCACGTTGTAAAACAATCGCGTTCGTTGCCTAAATCTTTGGTTTTTTGGTTGAACAGTTTAATTGCTAAGATATTATTCTTAAGCGACGATAAACGGAACTAACAAGCACTAGGCCAACGTGTATGCTCTTGGCAAGTGTCTAGCCAATGTTAAAGCTATTAACACTCTTTCAGGCATTTAACGGCGTTAAGCATTCACTAAAACGAAGCGAAACAAATAAAAGCTTATAAGTTTACGAACAGTTAGTCTTGAGTCTAACAAAGTTCAATCTCATAAATGAGTAATTGGTTTTTTATTCGCCTTATGGACTCTGACATTTATAGTGCAATGTGTCTAAAGACGCAATCACTTTTTTTTGCTTATCAACAATTGGTTTCGTCAACAGTTGTTTGCCGAAGGACACTCTGTTTTGGCCGTTAGATAACGCCCATATTTGGTGTTGGCGGAATCGCTTGACTGCATTTACAAGCTCACTATCATGGCACACACAAGCAGTCAACCAGCAGTCAATGTTTTGCTTTTACATCTCACGTACGTGTTGCAATCGCCAACTTTAATTGGCCCACATGTGCCACACGGCGTATACGCAATATGCGACTTTATTCCACATTGGGCTCGTTGTTGGTGGTCATGAAGCATGAAGTGGCATAGCGCGATGTTGACAATCGACAGATTGGACAGCCAGCAGTATCAAATGTGAAGAGAGCAATATAAAAAAACCAGTTGATCACTGAGCCAAGATCAAATGAAATTATAGTGCACTTGATTAACACCATTTAAACCAGCGGCGAGGGCATTATAATTTGATGTTTTTTTCTTTAATGTTTGTTTTGTTTTTGCAGCCACTAAAAAATGACTGCTAAACCGAAATTTGATTTCGAGAAGCAGGGTCTGATGACCATTGGACATGTGGACGAGGATGAAGTCGATCGTGTGGCGGAGAGTTTCAAGGGACGCAGCTTGTTTATAACGGGCGGTACTGGCTTTCTGGGCAAAGTGCTGGTAGAAAAGTTGCTAAGGTGATTATTAGTTATGGAATAATAATTAAGTGTTTGAATAGGTGCTTTTTGTAATAAATATTATTTTTTTTATTAATTTTTTGCTACGTAATGTTGTGTGTTTAACATTATTTTATTACAAATATTGGCCTAGATAAAATAACAACATTGTCATATTTGAAAAATGGGGAGCAAAGTCTAGATTATAATTTATCATTTGATTTGAAACTATTAAAAAAAAACTTACGATTCATGGAATAAGTAATACGACAATCACAAACTAGTTATACGATATGTTATTAACCTGATGTATAAACTGTATGACGCATTGAATAATATGTGCAACACATTCGGGTAACAAGCTTAGAGTGGGCGTAGGGTGGGCTGCTTGGCTGACTAACAACAGCTGCTGCCGGCAAAGCGTGACCTCAATGAATTTCACTTTATGCGTTATTAATTTTGCAGGTCGTGTGGCGAACTGAAGCGTATTTATTTGCTAATACGAACCAAGAAGGGCAAAAATCCGCAGGAGCGTATTAAGGATATATTTCAGAATGTGGTAAGTAATAATAATTGCTTAACTCATTAGCCAGGTAACTAACCAACACTAACAATAATATTTCGCTGCTTGCAGTTGTTCGACCAGGTTAAGCAATTACGCGGCGAGCAGAATATGCTGGAGCAGGTGGTGGCCATTGCTGGGGATGTTATGCAGCCGGGATTAGGCATTTCTGAGGCGGATTTGACAACGCTACGCAATGAGGTTTCCATTGTGTATCATTGTGCAGCAACAGTGCGGTAAGAAGCAACATTTAAGCTCAATGATTTTGGATAATTCTTAAATACTTGCGTTTTTTTATAACTAGCTTTGATGAACCGCTGCGCAATGCTGTGTTCATGAATACACGTGGCACCAAGTACATGTTGGAGCTGGCCGGCACATTGAAGCATTTGGATTTCTTTGCCTATTGCTCGACGGCCTATTGTCATCTGCATGTGAAGACGCTGTTTGAGAAACCCTACGATCCGCCAGCAAATCCCCATAAGGTGATTGAGGCCTGCGAGTGGCTAGCCGACGATGAGGTAGCAACAATTGAGCGAAAGATTCTGGGTGATATACCCAATACCTATGCCTATACCAAATCCCTGGCTGAGGCTTTGGTTGTGGAGAAGTTCAGTGAGTTGCCCGCTGTTATACTGCGTCCATCGATTGTCATACCCATTTGGAAGGAGCCAATACCCGGCTGGACGGATAATATCAATGGACCCACTGGTCTGCTTATTGGTGCTGGCAAAGGTGTCATACGCACCATGTACTGCAACTCCTCGGGCTATGGGGACTTTCTGCCAGTGGATGTGGCTGTCAATGGCATTTTGGTTGCCAGTTGGCGGAATATTACAGCAGGCACAGACAGTACGAATCGTGTGGCACACATGACTTCATCCAATGACATTAAGGTCTCGTGGGCGGAGATTATTGAACTGGGTCGTTGGGTTATTGAGAACAAGGTGCCGCTAAATGGCGTTGCCTGGTATCCAGGTGGCTCCATGAAGTCCAACTATTGGATACATTACATCTGCATGGTGCTCTTTCATTGGTTACCTGCCTTGTTTGTCGACGCTTTGCTCTTGCTCCTACGCTATCCACCTGTGTAAGTATTGAAATTGCTCAATGAAAGTGCCTGTGTATAATTTAGTTTATTTGTAGACTGTGCCGCGTTCAGAATCGCATCTGCAAGGGATTCGAAGTGTTTGAGTATTATGCCAATAACGTTTGGAGCTTTGACAATAGTGAAGCAATTAAGTTACGCAAGCTAATGAATAATAAGGAAAGAAAAACATATGTAATTGAAAAGATTGATCTGGATCTGATTGATTACTTTACGAATTGTGTGTTGTGTGCGCGTCGCTTGATTCTTAAGGAATCAGATGAGACTATACCGGCAGCCAAGCGACACATGAAAATGTAAGTTGTTAACACGACTGATAATTGTTGCTCAAGAGTTTAAATATTTTTTTCTAAAATATCTTTGCAGAATGTGGGTCGTGGACAAGGTATTCAAAGGCATGTGGCTTTTTGGCATTCTATATGTGCTCTACAGATGTTTCTTTGCCAGCTAAACTGAGTGTACATTTAGTTTTAGTTAAGTGCTCGAAACCAAAATTTTGCTTCAGGCGCTAGTTTTGCCGTAATTGATACGTTTTATTATGTGTTTAAGTTTTAGTTTTAGTTGGTGCTGATTAGCTGTAAATAAAAATGTTAATGATAAGTATTATGTTTCGAAATTCAGTAAATTAAACATTGATATTTTACACACAAATAAAAATAATTTTGGCGCCTTATTCGATTTTTTTGTTAGGGCTACCAAATATGCAAACAATTTTTCTATCGATATTTGCAAACTTATCACTTACTAGACTACGATGTATCGATACTCGCACTTCTTAGTGTTATCGCTACTAGACTTAGTTTTGCATTGTGTACACACTTTTTCTACAGCCGACCAACAAATTCCGCGTTTGCAGTTTACATAAAAACTTTAGAAAATTAACAAACATGTTGGGCCGCAGCAGTGTGATTGCACGTAACTTCTCCCAGTCGATGGTCCGTTTCAGCGGCCATGGTGGTGTTCCCGGCGAGGTAAGCAGATATAATATGAACCACAGCAATGTGGTTACATAATTTGCACTTGCACATAATCCTGGAGGAAAATCGATGATATCATTGCAAATCTATTATCAAATTGCAGAATTTGCCCTTCGGTCTGCATAACAAATACAGGATCACTGCTTTGTTTACCATCGGCTGTGTTTTGGGCTTTGGCTCACCCTTCCTGATCGTCAGGCACCAGCTGTTGAAGAAGTAAGTGGCCCCAGCAGCCCCGACAGACGTAGCAACACTAACAACAAATACACACAAAATGTAAGGTTAGTTTTATCTATTGATTACTTGTAGCACAATTTGTTAATACCATGTTGTACATATTGCTTGCAGATTTCGTTGTATGTTGTAGCAGCCGTGTCGTGCATTGTGTTATAGCTTACCATTAAGTCAAGAGTTTAAATGTAATAAAGTTACCCAGAAGCTAAAACCGAAAGTGAGTTGTTTCCCTTAACATTAAGTAGGCATCGCAAAGAGTCAACAAAGAAAAGCTGTCATTGAATGTGCGTAACACAGTAACTAGTTATATTTCGTGTTGACTGGTAGCTTTTTAAAATTGTCAAGGGAATTTAAAAAAAAAGTAATTGTACCAAAGTAGTTTTAAATATGTTTGCTCTGCGCGCTGAGATACGCAAAATATGCGCTCCACTTATTCGTCGCATGTCCGGTTATCCCGGCGGCGTTCCCGGTTTGGTAAGTAATTAAACTACTGGACTTATCATTATGCATTTCTAATTAACATGTAAACGAATAGAATTTGCCGTTTCGCAAGGGTTTTGAAAACCCAATCCGTTTTACAATCTTTTATATGTTACTTGGAACTCTTGGATTCGGTACTCCATTTCTGGTTGTGCGCCACCAGTTGCTGCGCAATGTTGAATCAAAGCCGTAAGCCATTAACTTTTTCTATTTGTTCAACACAACAACCTAATTTATCAATAACTTTGCAGTAAAGAATAGAAATCGAAAGTTAACTTTAAACACATGAAAGCAACACCAAACAATTACTGATTCGGCTGTACTTTTGAACAATAATAAAGAAATATGATTTTAACTTGATGTGGGTGGAATTGCACGTTTTAATTTTATTGTCAGTTAAAAGTTTCTTGCATTTCTCGCGTATGAAAAACATGTATATTTAAAAAAAATTCGTTCTTTAGCTCAGTACACAACTGCGCCTGTTGCAGGCACTGCAATAACAATGAATGATAATCATTAAAATTCGTTTAGTTAATTGACTACACTTTAAATCACAACTCTTCTTTGCCATCAAAGTCATATTCGTCCTGGACGGGCGCCTCATCGCAGTATTTGGCCTGCTCCGAGCAGATTTTAATGTCCAAGTCATTGCCCAGATCTTCGGCTTGGAACGCTTTCAGGAATGTCTCTTCGTTGTCCTCGAGCACCTCTAGGCAAAAGTGGCCTAGGCTCTTGTTGAGATCACCATCTTGTACGAAGTCTACAAGCGACGACTCGGGATTCATTTTGCCATCGACTATCATTTTGAGCAATGTAAATTTGCCATTACTTTTGTAGGTGGCCTTAAGATAATCATCCATCTTTTCACCTACGATGCATAACAATTGAAATCGTTTGCCAATCGAGTCTACAAAGTTTCACAACTTACAAATCTTTTCCATGAGCTCCGTCAAATACATTTCGGATTTAATAAGACGCACACGTTTGCTTATGGAATTTCCTGCGGCATCCAAGCGAAAGCCGCTAACGTCCACCTTCTTATTGCCATCTTCTTTGACAACGGCATCCTCTAGCTCTTGGACTGTTGCCTTGCACACTGGAATAATGGATTTCAGTCAACTAATTAGTTCCTTTATGCCAACAGGTTGTGCGCATTTTTTACTCACCATGGCATTTAACTTCCTTTGATGTGAATGTGTAGCCTTGGGCCTGTGTGATGGCCAGCAGCACGAGGCAGCATAATAATATCTTCATTGTGGACATTATTTAAAACTATTTAACAATTTTTTTATTTATATTATTTAAATTCACCGGGTAGAACCACGTCAGCACAACGCAAGCAGTTTATAATGTGCTGCCGGAGACGTATGATAATTTATATACTGGAAGTAATTGTGGCGACAGCTAACGCGACGGCAATCTAACAAACTGAGTTTAGTTGGCACTTGAATGTTTTGCAGGCCACATTAACTTTAGAGATAACAATAAAGCTGTTTACTAGCTCTCTTTCTCTAAACAGAAAATAACAAAATTTTACCAGTTGCGTTTTGTGTACAGCGATTAGCATTTAACATTTTCTTGAAATTTTAACTGTTAACAGCTTTCTGTTATGCTGATTTTAATATTATCGTATATCGATTTATTACGATTGTCATTTCGGAATTTCTATGGTATTTTTACATAAACATTTAAATGTATGGCGGGATGTTTGCTTTTGAGTAACACGTCTCTCTGTCATACTTGTGTGTTGATAAAGATAATTAGTGTATGTTTGAAATGCGCAATACTGATAGCTTAAGTGTCAGTGTAAATAAAGAGACTCTCGCGTGCGGTTCACTAAGACAAAGCTATCGAAGCAAGCTCAATTTACGCAAAAGAAATAAAATTATTGTTTTCGTATTTGCGGTGTATCGTCTGGCCGGTTTAGTTTATTGGTACATAACACACATAAATAGGTTTTAAAATTTGTGAATTAAAGCCCACGACTCTCACAATTCCGTATTAATTCCTATAATTTTTTATTAACAATTTCGTTTCGAGTTCACGTATAATTGGCGTTAATTGAGCGTGTGCCTGCCTCTCTGCTTTGTTTGTGTTGCAGACTGTGCACTAAGCATAGCAGACTCCACATCTCCCCTTCCCGCCTGTAGTTGTGTTTATTCATTTAATTGATAAGAATAAGCATTACGAGCGCAGCTCAGTTCAGTATAGACCTATACTTGACAAGACTTGAGTGTTTTTTTTTTTGTTGAGCTACTTTTGTGATAAGTAAACATGCAACTTGCGAATATTTAAAATTTTTAAGAATGAAATTAACGTTTGCTATCAATTCATTCCCTTTCTGATTTATAGCCGGCCTGCATTGACCCACAACTGCTAAGAATATAATAGTTGCGATAAGCTCACTAGACTTCTATTTGTAAATTCATTAAAGCAACAAATAAATTGAGCGGGAAAAGCAAAAAGTTAGTAATTCACAGGCACGTCAAGTTGCGTTGTCTACCGCAGTTTCTGAACTTTACTCCTTATGTCTGTAATCAAATAATTGTGCTGAATACTCTTTGGCGCCCTTTATATAAATATAAATTACTAAAAACAGTATTTTCTCACATGATTCACCTTGCAGTATTCTTTATTCAAAGCCAATATAGTTGTTGTTTTTAAAATCACACGTTATTTTAGTACTTCAATTGTCAATTATCTGTGCATGTAAAGCGCCATCTAGCGGCAATAGCAAACAATTACATTTCGAGAACGTCTGTAACAGCGGCAAGCGGCTCGCTTTTGTCGACTGTGTGACTGAACAACTGTTTCATCCCTCTCTGCCTCCTGGCGTAGAAATTGTGCAACAGCTTGCTCAACATCTGCGGGTCCTTCGGAGCCAATAATACTCTGATCGGCTGCCTTAAGTTCGTGTTGCTCATCGGCAACAGGTTGTGCCAGAGCCAAGCACAGAAGCACGGTCAAAACGCTTAGGTGTAGAATAAACTTCATTGTAGTTGAGTTTGTTAAAGAGTTTTTCTTTTCTATGCAGCTGGCAAGCTAAACTTGTAGTAATGCTCTGGTTGGCTATGCATTTAAGGCTTTTATAGACAGATTTACCTGTGTTCATTGCAGGTCAGAGATAAGTTAGGGGACTTTTGATAAGTGCTTTACTAAATTACCTTTTTATTATGCAGAGGCGACTTTAGATTTGTTCGCATTTATCACTGATCATATTTGACAATATTACAATAATAAGACAACAACAACGCCTGACTTTGTGATTCACATTTTTCTTGGTACATTTCATTTACATTTTTATTGTACCTTTAGTTTTTTACATGATAAAAACTGCATTCACCACTGTGTTTTTATAAATGCATATCGGTAACTCAAAAATAAAAAGACAATAAATTTGGTTCAATGAACTTTTGTATATATTTATTTAAGCATTTTAGCGACGGCAAACGCAAACGGCTTTATCATTACAATAGCCACCGCTTCGACCCAAAGCGAGACAGTGGGCAGCACAAGCTGAATGAGTTACACTGAAACCACTTAGTAGATCACAGGTAGCACGTTTCTGACGATTGTGTAGACTCAGAATGGGTTCATCTACTGCGAAGTCGTCCTGCGTGGCTGACAGCTCCTGTGCCTGAACCAAGCATACAAACAAAGCAAGGAATCCAAGAGACACGATAAACTTCATTGTTGCTGATTTATTTATTTTACTGACACTGTTTGCAGAAGCTACAGCTGTCTTTTATAGGTCCGCAAGCTTGTCTTTATCAGGGTGCAGCTTCATAATCGAAATCAATAAGTTAAGGTTCTTTCCATGCGGGGAAGTATTGCTTTGGGTGCTTTTTCATATAAAGTACTGATAGTAAAGTATACTCAAAATACGCATAATGTAGTCAGATCTCACCTCATTTATTAGCTTCTCAATCATTTTAAGAATTTTGTTTCAAGTGTATCGCGAATTATGTGGAATTCTGCATACGCATATAAACAACAAGATAATATTATTCTTTTTGTGAAGTGTTTCAATTTATTTGCCCGAAACTTTGTTTTGATTAGTTCATAAATTCTCTCTCTCTCTTCCTCTCTTGCTCTTTCCTTCTCTCTCAGTCACACACTCTCCTTGAATAAGACCTAAACAAATCGATTTCGGCGTAAATGTTTAATTGTTTTGCAAGTGCGCAGATTTGATTTCGATTCTTTTGAACAAACTATTTCAAGCGAATCAAACGAACTTGTGTTCCAAAAAAAACAACACATAAAATGATTAGTTCTAACAACACAAGCGTGTAAGTGTATGAATTTATGTATCTTTGTATCTGTATCTATATGTATTTAGATGTTGTTTTTCTTGTAGCTTTTGTATCGCTTTTTGTTCCAAACACACACGAGCACAACAACGAACGACGGCGGCTACCAAATGCGTCTTCATTGCTGGACTCTGACTATTATTATTGACACTCTTCAAGTGGTTTCTTCTTGTAATGCCTCCCCGGATTCCCTACCCCATCCCAACTACTCTTACCCATACTACAGGGCATTGGGCTGTGTGTTTACCTTATGTTATCGTCGATGTTTTTGTATTGAATTTGGCGTCATACTGTCTGCCAGTCGCAGTTGACTGTCTGAGCCTCCGCACTCTGCTTCTTCTTTGAGAATCTATACCCATGTTCGAACCATAAAAGAAGACCACAAAAAACACGAACGAAAACAAAAGGTAACAAGGGCCAGTTCGGGGGCGGGGAGTCTACACACACACACACACACATACCAACACACACACGAACGCTATCTTTAGTTGCCGTCACACTGTCTGGCAGGTTTCACACCGATATACCCATACCCAAACCCATGGTACAGGCATTGGCATCGCCACCGTCACCTGGCTGGCAGCAAGCTCTATAAATCACAGACGTGCGACTGCCTGGCGAGAGAGGCAGGAGCTGGTCTCAGTCTCAGTCTTAGTCTCAGACCCTGTCCTCAGTTCAAGTCTCAGACTTGGCAAGTACATAGCTCACGTTTTCCTCTCTTTTTTCCTTTTTGGCTGGCCTTTGTGTTGCCTTTGGCTTTGCCTTTGCCTTCTTTACCTTTACCTTTTTGGTTGAGAGGCACAGCTGGTTGATGGTGTTGCCCACAGATCGCGGTGTTGCCCCGATCCCAGCAACGGCCAGTGGCTTGTTTTGTTTTAGCTGCATCGCTGTTTGGTGATGATGTTGGTGTTGGTGTTGGTGAGGCAACCTCTTAAGATATACAAAGGAAGATAAATTTCACACTCGAAACTCTCAACAGTTTTTTGTTTTGTTTTATTGTGTGCTTGTGTGTGTGTGTGTGTATGTTGAGGATTGTCGACGCTTGTTGCTGTTGGACCTTTATGCTAACCGCTGCCGTTCAGGCCCAGACCCCATGGCAAAGCAGAACGCAAAGAAACACAATAAAAAAAAAAAGATAAGATATGCTTGGCGGTAGACACTGCCAGACATTGTGGCGACATCGACTTTGTCGATTCCCAATGCTCTGACAAACTGTTTGTTGTCTCTCTCTCCCTCTCTCTCTCTCTCTCTCTCTCTCTCTCTCTCTCTGTGTGTGTCTCAGTGTGTGTGTGTGTGTGTGCTGCACGATCCACCAGCACTTAGGTCTCTCCATCTCTTTTGTTTAACCTATCTTTCTCACTCGCTCCAACTGTTTGCCTCTTATTCAGCAGTATGCATATGTGTGAGTTGTGCTGCTCTCGCTGGTCACTTTAGGCCACTCTCGGCCGCTATATATTGTATATATTTATATTCCCGACTACTCCTATTGAACTGCTTGCGTCTCAGTCGTATTTGAAACTCGGCGACGCACGGTTTGCTTTTCTTTCAATAGTCAATCGGTTTTTTGTCTCTTGAATTTTTCACTAGCACTCGGTTTCAGTTCAAGTCTCAGTCTCAGTCTCAGTGTGTGCTTAATAAGTTTGCGCAAATAACAAACAAAACAACAAACAAACAAGCATCAACTACAACAACAAAAGGCAATTATCCAATTTTGCTTATAAACAAACTGTATGTAGTATCTCCCATATTGAACTGGCCCAAATACCTAAAAATAGCCCGGGCGAATCAATAAATAAATAAATAAAGAAGACTACAAGTTTTTCTGCCACACCCACCAAAAAACAAAGTGAACTATCAATTGCGACGCGATCATTTATAAAACATTACAAATTTTATAATGCAATAAAACGTTCGAGAGTTGATCATATTGAAAATGTTTGTAAAATGCTTTTTCATTATTGCACTTGGTGTGCTCTTGCTACTACAACGTGCCACATGCAGCAGGAGTGCAGAGCAGCAGCAGGAGATGCGGCATGATCTGCCGGTAAGTTTTAAGCTATACTAATATAATGTTTAAGCTTAAAGCAAAGCTCAACTCAACTCACCGTGTAAATCCCAAGAAAACACTTCAATATTCCAGGTATTAATGCAACAATAAAAAGAAATTACAAACGAAGAAGATTGGTTCAATCCCATTGCTCGGCTACAAATTGTCTGCAGGCAAACAGCTAAAACAAAAACAACAACTCCAAACCAACTCGAACTCCAACTCGGACTTTGACTTTTTCTTTCAACTCTTTCCCTACGCCCAACCTTCGTCCCGTTTATATCTTTTATTTGAAGAGTTGCCTTGCCGGCCTGTATCTTGACTGCCGCCGCGCTGTCTGCGATTTTTTCGCTTGCCGGCAAAACTTTGCGATTCCCTACACCCATACCCATACCCATACCCATAACCCATTCCCATGCCCAATCTCCTGTTGACTGGTTGCCCGGTTGGCTGGTTGGCTGGTTGGCTGGTTGGCTTTGGCTTTGTTTTGTGTTTCATCTGCCCGACGAACGTGTTTCTCTTTTTATATCTGACTCTTTTTTTTTTTTGTTCAGCTGCGCTAAGAACGCGCAGGAACAAAAAGAAGAAGCTGAGCAAAAAGTGCTGAGATGTAAAATACTTAAATACACACACACATAAATATCTATATATATATATAAATGGTCACAAGTCAAAAGCGTTTTGGCCTTTTGTTAATGTGGGCAGGTACTAGGCGCAGAGAACTTAAGAAAACAAGAGGAGCAATAAAGTGAGCGTGGGGAAAGAGTTTTGGCATTACCAATGGCCAGTTCCATTGCCACTAAGCTGCCCTGATGATGACAAAGTGTGAAGACGTATTTCAAGTGTTGTTCTGCTTCAGCCTTTTTTTTCGTTTTTTCGTTTTTTTTCTTAATCCCTACGAGCGTGAGAAATGTCAGTCAATAATTTCATCGTTATCGAACGTAACAATCCTTGAGCTGTCCCCATATATAACGCTGCACAGGGTGATTCGATTGGGTTTTAATAAAGAATATATATAGAATATTATGGCTGGCACGTTGTGTAATAACGCCCTATTGTGTACTGTAAAAATGCGATTTGCATTAACAATTACACATTCTCCATATTGCTCGATTGCTGAGAATTCAATCAACAACATTATTATTACAGATGCCCCACAACTAATTGTCAGGTATCATTCCTGGAACGTGGTTTGCTAATGCAGCCTGAAATGCAGCTGCTAAATCAGCAATGTCTACTGGGACATGGTATTTTGTTGAATTTTTTTCTATTATGTTTATCCATGTGTCTAATGTATCTGTGAACAAGCTCTGTCTCGATCCGATTACCGTTGAACGCGTGGTCCAAAATACAACTCACACAACACCTTCCAGCGAAAGTGAATTGAGTGTATGATTTTTTTTACCCACAGACAGGTGTGCACGTGTGTGTTTTTTCTATGGAGAGAGAGAGGGGGAGGGAGAAAGACATTAATATTTGTTATACAATTGTATAGGATTACATTTTGGAGCTACTGGTTTTGAGTTTCTTTAGAAAAGTTTGCTTAGACCTACGAAATATAGCTGAATGTTATCTTCAATATTGCTTTATTATAATGTCACATTTTATGAACACATAAAAATGCAACATGAAACACAATATTCGGGCTTACAAGTTTATTATGCATATTTTTAGTTGCAATAATCTTTGCTGCTTCAAACCAATTAATGTCAACAAAATGTTGTTGTTTATCTAAAGAGCAGCAAACCGGCGACAAAAGCCGCTGCACTGGCAAAAAAAAAAAAAAATAAACTTAAGTGCTACGCAATTTACAGCAACAACAATAATTGATTTTATTTAATTCTGTCTTTTTTTGTGCACTAAACAAGAATGAGCAGCGTCAGCAGCAGCAGCAGCAACAGGCCTGTAAATCGCCAGTTAGTCTGGCCAATATGTAATTTTTCGCTTTTGGTCAATGTTGCTTTTGGGGTTTGTTTTTATTTTTGGCTGGGAACTGCCAGTCAGACATTCAAATGGTAGCATATGTGAGTACGCGATGCTATTCAAGTTATGGCCGGACCGCATTGATTTTCATATTAGCCACGTTTGTGTTAGCTAGCAACCTACCAACTTGTACATGAATGCGTTGCATGCCTGAGAGTCGCAATGGCAAGCGGACAACTGATTCGTATTCAAGTCGAGCATTGAGACGAATGCGTTGTCTGTGAATTTGGCGACCATAAATGTAATAAATCATTTAACGCGTGTTCGATATTATTTACGATTTTGGTCTGTAATCGCAAAAGTGCTTCGAATATTTCTCATACAACAACTAACTGTGTGTGTGTGTGTGTGTGTGTGTGTGTGTACGCTTACATATTCATGCATACTTCACACCTTCCTTTTCAGCTGTCGAAGTCACAGTCACAATCCATATCCAAGTGTGCCGCCAAGCAGGGTGAGTGCGACGAGAGCGAGGGACCCGTCTGCGGCACCGATGAACAGACCTATCCCACACGCTGTCACCTGCTCCGGGTGCAGTGCAGCGGTCATCAGGTTAGCTTCAAGCATCGCGGCCAATGCAAGGGTAAGCTAATAACTATTTCTAACATCTTAAGCCCGTTAGTTGATTAGCATTATTCTCATAAATTTCAGGCTGCCTGTCGGCACGTCAATATGCGCGGCGGGAGCGTGCTCGCAATCCGAAGATATTCTTTCCACGTTGCCGCGACGATGGCAACTATGCGGCAGTGCAGTGTTTGGGGGACACGGGCTGCTGGTGCAGCGACAGCAGCGGCAATCCCATAAAGAACACATCCAAAAGACGCGGTAGACCCAAGTGTGCCGCCTACAATAATCGACGCAACAATCGTCGTCGATCGCCACAGCGTCAGCTTAATCTGGATGCAGATGCGGCCAATAGCAGCGATGGTGGCGGCAATGGTGGACATCGTTCCTGCAGCAGGTTGGATCGCTTGGCGTTCAATAATCATCTGATCGAGGTGTTTCGCAGCGAACAGGTGCGTTCGGGTCAAACGCATGCAGCTGGTGCTAGCGATGACGCTGTGCTGGATTGGAAGTTTGCCCAGTTGGATGCAAATGCCAATTTGTTTTTGGACAGACAAGAAGTGCGTGAGCTCAAGAAGCTTGTCAAGCGGGTAAGTTGTTGTTGTTGTAGTTTGCTGTTTGCTGTCACACATGCCTTGTAGACGTCACTCAGTTTTTATCCAAACACCTACTCCCTAATTCATATATTCCCTATTTTGTATGCAACAGGCGGTGAAGCCCAAACGTTGTGGACGTGCCTTTGGCAAGTACTGTGATGTCAACCGAGACGATAGCCTGTCCCGGCTTGAATGGAGCAATTGTCTGGCCAAAGATGCCAACCAGCGTAAGTATCCGCAGTATATATATGATAATCATTTAATCATTTCTAACTTAACATTATTTGTTTTGTTTTATCGTTAAGTTGGTAGAATTTTTAATAAGCATGCATACAACAGTATTAATTAAGACTTAAATGGGTTAATGTGTTTGTATCTGTGTGTGTTTTTGTGTGTATTTGTACCGATATTTGTGTGTAATCCCTATATGCAGGTAAAGCGGCCGTTAACATCTTGAACAGCAGTCCAACGATCAGCTCCATACTACAACATGCAACAACATCAAGTACAACAATACCACGCCGCACTATCCACTATCCAAATCTGCATAACATTCACCACACAAATCTCCATCCTGACCATACAAATACGAACATTATCGGAGCAAGCAGCAGCAGCAGTAGTACTGGCAGTATTTCTCGTATTGAATTCGTCAATAATGAGAGTGAGGAGCATGATGATGGTGATTATATTAGCGAGGACATTGAGGACGTTAGCATGACACATTCACGCACATCCCCGTTGTCGCCATCGTCATTTAATTGTACGTACTTGTCGGGCGACCTATATAAAAACTAACCAACAATTTGAGTAATACCCAAGTAACATCCAATAGCACTTGGCATGCTTTCAAAGGGCAGTATCGAGTCTATTCTAATGGGCCTTTCGTTCACAGTTCTTAATGCCAAGACAGTGGAGGCGACCAACAATGAGAGCGAGGGCGAAGCCAACTGTTGGACAGATCGGGAAGTGGCACGCGAGGAGCAGCGAGTAAGTTACAATGGCACATATATGTGTGATATCAATTTAAACCTTTAATCTCTTTACAGCACGGTGGCAATAGATCCTTCTATGTCCCGGAATGTATGTCAGATGGTCGTTACAAGCGTGTCCAATGCTACAGCTCCATTTGCTGGTGTGTGCACGAGGAGACGGGCAAGAATATACCGGGTACCTTTGGCCAGAAGCGACCTCAATGCGATGAGGTGAGCGCTGTCAGACCCATGAAAGGTTGCACGGAGCCGAGAAAGACACAGTTCCTCAAGGAGCTCAAGGAGTTTCTCAATACACAAATACTACCCAGCACCATTACGGGGTAAGCACATAAGACATAAATCAACTTTAGATTTGTATTAAAAAATCACTTTAGTAGAAACTCGACCATGTGGAAGTCGGAGGATGAGCGCATTGCTACGCTGAGTTTTGTGTTTCTGGACAAGAACAAAAACAAATCGTGGGAGCGCAAGGAATGGAAGGTCTTTCGTGATTTGGTCACAAGCGTCAGGTACTAGATTTGTTAATAAAACTTGTACGCAATATATTGAGTATCTAATTCTATAGCAACCTGAGCAAATGTGGCAAGAAAATGCCACGCTATTGTGATGTGAATGGCGATAAGAAGATCTCGTTGTCCGAGTGGGTGAATTGTTTGCAGTCACAGCGAACGGAGAACACCACAACAGCAAAACCGGCACAGTCAAGTTCGTTTTTAATTGTATGCATACGTTGAACAGTAAATTGAACATGTTTTGATTTTTAGATGAAACGGCTACATCGCGGCTCCTGGGATCAAATCCGCTGGAGACATATCTTAAAGATTAGTGATTAGCGATGATGATGTTGCTTGTTTTGTGCTGCTACCCATTAGATGTTGTGCCATGCTGCGTGTGGAGGAGCTTTAATACATCCATCCACCCACTCATACATACATAAACTCACTCACCTATATACACACACACACACACTCACATTCCTAGCATATAGATTCTACGATTTCCATTGTATATGTAATTAGTGTTGTAAATATTATTGGATATAAATGTTTAGGTTAATTATGATGGACATTTTATTGAATTAATTATTACCTTTTGGAAATCTTCACTATTGTAAGAAACGCAAAAAGCTTTGGTTCAATTGCTAAAGTACTAATCTGTTGGCGGACAATTTAAATATGAACGCTGTTAACTTTACGTTACGTTACGTGAAACGGAATATGACTGTAAACGCAAGCGGAACAACGCAATTGAACGACAACAGAGCTCTGTTAACGCAAAATGAGCTGCTGTGCGTTCAATTTTAAACATTAACTTTTGACCGCACCAACAATTAATCGATAAAATTCAAATTTGAATTACAAAACGCCTGATATTTCTTTATTTGGTTAACATGTATACTTACAACTAGCATATATTCGTATATTTATATCAATAAAACTGGCTATGTTTGGGGGGTTATTACATATATAAAACATTTAACAATAAACTAAATGCACTTAGTAGTTGTTTAGAAAGCGCTGTTCACAGAACAGTAGTTGATCACAAGTTAGGTAGTTTTTGGTTTACGCAACAACAAACTGGACAAGTTGCTGTATGGCAGCTCGAATAGCCATGAATATACAATGGACGTAAGGTAAACAATCATGGTAAAGCCACAGCAAATGACGCACTAAAATCAACCCAAGAGGTAAGTTAAAGTATTTTCGGTTTTTCTAAAACTTTACTTACCAGCATTATTGGATCTGCATGTGTACTAGCGTTAGTCAATCCAAAGAAAAGAGAAATCACCATGGCATTAAGTAAATAAAAAGCATAGGACACTCTATTGAAATGCTGAAAGCAGCTTGACTCCAATAAACGAGACCACCAAACGCCACGTCCCGACGCGCTGCCCACAATCATCCAACAGACACTACACGAAAACAACAGTCTGCCCAGCACATACAATGATGTGGTAAACAGATTGCTCAAATCACGCTTGAATGTCGAAAAAAGGCAGATGACGAAGATCAGCAGACAGAGATGCCAGAGACAGCGAAACTGTAGATCACTCCAGTCGTATTGCATGCGACGTTCCAAAAAGCACCAGGCAGCAATGGAACCCACAATGTAGGGTAGCACTCGAACAAATGGACTGATGTAGAGGTATGTGGCTGTGGCATAAATCGTATCATAAGAGAACTCAAACTTTAAATTGAGTCCAATGGCAAAGGACCAGACAATCGTTGTCATGAGGCTAGCAACAGCTAGAAACTTAGCCCAGTTGGGGCGCCTATAAAAAATAATTATTAGAATTTTATATATTTTAACCATAAGAAACTCACTTGGCATACAGAAATAGGATCAAATTTGCTAGCAAAAAGAATTGCATATCGCAGGCAACGCTCCAAGTCCAGTTGGCGCACATGTCATTCAAATGGAATAGGTTCTGTATAAAAAGAAAATTGCGCCACCAATGCTGACTGCACAGCTCACCCAAATTATCGTTGATGTGATAAACCGAAGTATCTCCCATGTAGGTGAACACCAAATCTGTACAACCGACGACAATTAGGTAAAGTGGCGCTATTCTTAAATATCGATGGAAAAGCAGTTTGGCAAAAAGCTTGACATTTACTCGCAGGCCATTCTGACGCACTGCATCCATCTGTTTGGCATTGCGCATAAAATTGTACGTTTGTAGAAAGCCACTGCAAACAGTTAAATGTAAATAAATATATACCTTTGGATACTTTAGATAGTATGTTTACCTGATGGTAAAGAAGACATCCACCAGCAAAGGAGCTGAGGAAACGTATTGAAAGAAGATGTCCTCCGCATGGCTGAGAAGCACTATTTTGTTGTCCACGGTAAAATACGTGAACCATACCACATGGAAGGTCAATATCCCAACAGCACACACAGTACGCAAACCATTTAGCAAGGGTATCTCCGAAGAATTGCTCTCCTTGGTGGCAAAGATGCGACGCCAATTGCTAGCCCCATCGTAACAGCTGACAAAACTCTGCAGCGGATGCCATTTGAGCAGAGAGTGCATTGCTCGCCATATTTCCGATTCAACCGGAGCCAAGCCAGCACCATCCTCATGCCCCTCCGGAGGCAACTGTTTGGCCATGTTGAGCTGCTGGGCGCATAGCATAAAGGCACAGGAGGCCAACACCGTGGCCACAACAAGCTTAAAGCTCAATCGATCATAGAACACATCGCGCAGTTTCAAATCCTTAGTGTACAAAACTTCTGGCTGCATCTCAAAGATGTCATCGTTTGTGAAACTCTCTGCCACATAGTCATTGGTCAGTTGCTTAATCTCGCTGGATTTGCATGAGTTGGGCACGCAGAGTCCAATGTGTATGACACGCTCGGACATTAGCCTGATCTCCACCTGCCAGGGAGAATTGTGACGCAAATAGACAACACGATAGTCCATGTCGAAAGGTGCCGTTTGTGTGACGAGTCCTTGGTGCATAATACGTCCAAAGTTCTTTGAGAGTGTTATGGCTAGCGGGTGTTTCAACATGTTGCATTCCTCTCGACTGCCCAGCCAGTAGTTTTGGCCAAAAATAAAACCAGAAGATTTCGAACCAGACGCATCAAGCACTGCAAATAGAAAGATAAGATAAGCAAACTTCAATGAAAACAACAACTTCATGATTATTATTACAAGAGTCTTCCAAACACAACAAACTTTTATTGTACATTAATGAAAACATTTGTTAGTTGGGTGTTTAGTAAATCTTTAAAAGCTTTAACTATTGTTGCCTTTGCTCAAATGAGTCTAGCGGTTGTTCATTAATCGGTTGGTTTCCAAAAAGTGTGACTTGAGAGCTTGCTTTATATTTGCAGTTTACTCTTTAACTTATCTTAAAAGTAATTACAGTAACTGGTAACTAACTTACCTTTCATAGCCCAAGGCTGTTTGCTAAGGATGC
Organism: Scaptomyza caliginosa; assembly: GCA_035044725.1. NCBI lineage: Eukaryota > Metazoa > Arthropoda > Insecta > Diptera > Drosophilidae > Scaptomyza > Scaptomyza caliginosa. The sequence continues at coordinate 1,267,694 of JAWNNR010000317.1, forward strand.
CTCGTTGCACGTGCTTCAATTGCGACAGACAGATGGGATTCGCATTGCTCGAGTTTGCCACTTCAGTCAGGCCATAGATGATTGAGTTGCGCGAAAGCATTGCAACATGTGAATCATCCACAGCAGCAGCGGCAGCGACTGTCAACTCCAAGTCCTTGTCTGGAGGTGAAGATACAGGAGGAGGTAGTGCCAGTGGCCATAGAGTGCTGCTGCTGCTGCTGCTGTTGCTATTGCTATTGCCATTAAGCAATTGATGATTGTATTGATGAAGCTGCAACGTCGTCGAGTCGTTCAGTTCAGCCTTTGAGTTGAAGAGATGACTCAAAAATAGAGCAACAGCTATAGCTATAGCCAATCCATATCCGTGTCGATCCATGACGCTGCGCTCAAGCAGCTGTAATGATGGCAACGAAAAGCAGTTAATGAATGAGAGCATTGTCAATGACATGGCCAAGGGCTAATAAGTGTATTCGAGTGTTTCGCTAAGCTGTCATTACAAGCGTTAACAGTTATTTCAAACCAATTGCGTACAGGGCGTATGCAAATACAATTAGTGGAGTAAAGTTGCGAGTGCAACAAAAACGACGTACATACTCAGATTTCCCGTCCAAATCGTATTCATTAATAGCCGAATAGTGCGCCCACTGTGTGGAGCAATATTTAATAGACTGACAACAGTTGTTCAAGCTAATAGAGAGAGAGAGAGAGAGGTGGAGAGAGCGCGATAGTAAACTCATTAAAAGGTGTGTACACGTGTCGCACCCGAAATTGGCTTATGACAGTGACCATAGATCGATCGAACAGGTCTCGCAGCTAGCCTAAACAAATCAAGTTCAAACACCAATTACCCGCTCACCAAGTTAATAGTTTTTTTTTTTGTTTTTTTCCTTATCTTTTGGGTACTATAAGTGCATTTCAATGTCAACTTGTGACGTCCAAGTACTTATGTACATACAAACGTATTTGTTTATATACTGCAAACCGGAGCAAAGAGGGGGGGGCAAGCAAATAATACAGAAAACAATTAAAATCACAAGTCACTCGAAGGTTTATTGGGGTGCCAGTCACATTTGGTACTTGCCAATATTTGGTAGTACTAGAGATATATGGTATACTACCTCAATGCCCTGTCTGCGATTCGTTCAACAAAACTTATTTATTTACTCACCGTTAAGCTGAACAGTCAAAGGTCTTTCAAACTTAACAAAATAAAAAAAAAAAAAACATAAAAACCAAAACAACAACAAACCAAAAACTCATTAGCCAACTTAAAACTTGGCTTATCCAATCCAATCGGACAATTTACGAAACTTCGGTAAGCACTAACTATTTATAGGCCTGATGATCTTAGTTTGTACTTTTGCAAATTCTGCATTTGTTGTCCTAGCATAAATTATATTTCAATCAATTGGCAAATATAAGAAATTATTTTGAATATTTACCCAATTGTTGAGCAAATCAAAAAACAAAAAAATCAAAACAAAAAACTTTGCCGGGGCAACTTTGGAACCAATTGCAAAGCCCTCCGGCGTGTGACATGTGCAAAAAATTAACTTTAATTCATAAAAACAATGATATTATAATGTATTGGTGAACTATACTATATACTTTGAGTTTTATTTTATGTATGGAAGTCTCGAAATGGTTTTGCTGTAAGCTGTTTGGCCCGGCCCGGCCCGTTTCGATAGCTGGTTAGTTAATTGGTGTTCGATGAAACCATTTCAAGGGCAAACCGCCTTCGGATTTTGCATCTCTTGTGTTTTTTGTTGGCAGTATGCAAATGAACCGGCGCCTTCATCTTTCGTAGGGGATCCGTTTTCATAATGCCCATTTTTGGCAAGTTTATCAACAACAACAACAACAAAAGTAATAATATTAATAACGTAGGGTTTTGCAATCACATATAAACATATACATATGATTTGATTACACGATTGATGTTGCGCTCTTTCGAACGTTTGGGCGTTTGTAGTGGAATCGCTATTGGTCACTTTTTGTTTCTGTACACCTCTGCAGATTATGCAAGGTTGCCCTTTATTAAATTCAAGTGTATACAAGTATACAAAGCAGATGTTGTGTACACAACATTTGGGTATATAATGGAATTTTTCCATTTTTAATTATATAGGTCAGATTGGTTATGTGAAACCCTAAACTTGTCAACTTACTTTCAAGAACCAAAAACGTATTTCAAATATGTACAATTTTATAAATTGTATTTCACTTGCGTTTTCGCAAATTTTAGTTATTTATTATTTCTTCACTTTAAATATATACATATATATTTAGATATTGTATATAACTATTTTATGGTGCATTCGTTGCCTTTGTGGTACAAACAAAAAATTATAACACCCGAGAAGAAGAGCGAGAGAGAGAGTGAAACAAAACACAACATTAAAACTTAATTTAAATTCGCTTAACTTTTGCTTGGGTTGCGCACGTCTGAGGTTTACCGAGAAACTGCTGCGCCCTGCGTCTCGTCTTCAACATTTATAAACTCGGAGCCCGATCGGCAGCACGTGAACAGATAGCAGCAGCACCACCAGCAGCAGCAGCAGCAGCAATAGCATCAGCTGCCGCTGTCGCCGCTCTGTCGATACAAGAGTTTAAAACGACAACAACAACAAACGTAACACTTCATCATCAACGCGACATCAAAACAAAAGCAGGCGAGGTAGCAAGCAAAACGTTTTCAGGTTTCTTAGGTGACTCTTTTTTTTTTTGTCGTAAATATAGACTACTTACTTACGTACTTACCATTCATCTGTTGTCATTTCGTCTGGCTGACAATAACCGGCGTTGTGCCGTTTCCGATCCGAAGAGTAAGAGTACGGCACAAGGTTGCCTGGCTGCTTGCCTGCCTGCAGTTCTTGTTTATCATTGAGGGATATCCGGAGATTCGTTTATTCATTCGTTCGTACGTTCATTGCACTGCCTTGATGATGATAATGGTTTAAAGTAATTTCCGTAAATGTGAAGGTGCGGCCTAAATAATCGCCGACACGCACTTTATTAAATGATGACACTAACTGTGTTCGTTTATTTCTGGTGACAGCATCTCAATTTTTACTTATATACAAAAATATTTACTTAGACGTTGAGTGGAACATCTTGATGGGACGCTTCTTAAGTCAAAGAGTTTTTTGCTATTTTCAGATGTAACGCTTTTTAAAACTAACTTTTACGACAAAAAACTTCTTACATTTATTGCATATTTTTATGAAAATCTTATCATCACTTTTATTATATTCTCTCAACATCTTAATTTATCTTTTTTATTTGCATCTGTCTCTTTTTCCGTCTTTTAGAGCTAAAGTACTTCCCGCACTCTACGTGACAAATAAACAAAACAGATACAAATTTTCTATAAAAATTTAAAGCAAAAAATAACGCGCGCTACAAACGTAACAAGGTGGCAACGCTTTTAATATTTAATCTAAACATGTTTGGTCACACTTAACCAAGTGGCAGCACAGTGGCCAGGGTTGTGTAGAATCGCAAGAAATGTTAATCGTTATCGTCAGTCATAGCAGGTTGGGAAACCATTATAAAATAGCAAAAATTAAAGTGAAACGACGCGAAAAATAAAATCGCAATAAATTAGTAAAAATTAATGTAAAACCTTGCTTAAACGATAACAAATAGGTGCAATTGCTAAATAATACTCAACCAAACGAAAACGAAAACTGCGCAACATAAAATTCCAGCTTCAGAAAAAAAGAGCCATAAAAATCGATTCTCCAACGAAGTCACAGTCATACAGGCCAAGAGAGAGACTTTTCGCGCGGGCGTCGGTGGAGCCCCAGTGCTAACATTTCCTTTTATTTTATTTTTGCCTACTTACTTGCCAAAAGTCCAGTCAAGACTTTGTGCGTGCTTGTGTATTTGTATGTGTGTGTGTGTGTCTTAAAATGTATAAGTTATAAATGTGTGTGCTTTTGTTATTTGTTTGCGAAACCTGCTAAAATCGGACAGGACAAACTAATAAATGTAATTAGGCAAGAGCAATATAACTAATTTTAAGCAAATATTTGAACAACTGTCCAAATAATAAAAATAATAACGCATGCAAACAAAGTAAATTCCAGCACAATCACAATAACAATAACAAACTGTATGTGTTGAGTACAATGCATACATACATGCGTGTAATAACTAGCGCAAGTCAAGAATGAAATCGAAATACATCCCCAATCGCATTCCGCCCCACATGACGTACTGTTAGGCGTGTGCGTGGCGCTAATTGAAACGCTCACCAAATTCTAAGCTTCAGTTCACCACCTCCCCGTTCTGCGTTTCGTGACTCACCTGCGTTCCCAAAAAAAAAACAATAATACAAAAATAAAATACATATATATAAAGATTGCGTGCCACTTTGTTACACATAATTCTCGGCGGGCAAAATAAAAGTGGATATCAAACAAAAACAAAAACAACAATAACAACAGCAAAACCGTCCCAATTATATCCCTTTTTTTTGCTGTGGAGAGTGCATGAATCAGACGCTCGTACACCCACACACCCATAACAACGCATAGGCATTGATTGTTGTGAAAAAGTGAGAGTACATCCAAGGCCTACAAGATGTCAAGTGATAAGATTAAAGTTGCGGTACGGGTGCGACCCTTCAATCGACGCGGTAAGTTAAACCAAAAAACTCTCTTTTATTTTTAAGTCAAGTGCACATAAACCTTGCAAATATCCATTATTAAATGCATAGCCTCAATCTATTTTATTTTTATTTTGTTGATTTTCCGTTTCCACTCGACAATTTACTTTGGCGCTTTTGTCTTCGAGTTGCAATCAATAATGCAGCAGTCAGCTGAATATAACGTGCATGTGTTTGCCCATTTATTTTGGGGATAACAAAATTTGCATAGTCTCGCTACTTGGCTGCTTGTTCTCGTTTGTTTTCTTAACGGGTATTCTGACTTATAGTTGAAGAAATATTTTGGGATGTTTAGGAAAAATGTATTTCTATGTTTTTATTGATTTCCTGTCACGTCTAAGAAACTATTTAATTTTAGTTATATTTATGATACTACCGTGCTATGTCTGCCAGGGTATTTAATCTTTGGCATATAACCGTAAATAATGATTCTTTTTCTTTTGTATTTTATGCAAATGTTGTTTCCTTTGCTTGTTACAAAGGTCGCCTCGTTTTTCAATGCAACGCCAGCAACTTTTTTTCTTTTTTCTGTTGTACCAACAGCCTTGCAGACCATCTAACTGACTGACCGACTGACTAACTGACTGACTGACTGTCTAAGCGATTTACATTTCCAGCTAATTCGTTTCGTTTCTATTGTGGCTTGCACGAGTGAAATCCAGTGTCGTTGAGTGTTGCAACCTGCAAGTGCAGCAAAGCAAACGCAAAACACTTGGCTTCCATTTCCCAATGTCAACGGCGTCATTTATTTGGCTTATCCATGACTCACACGCATGCAAACACACACACACACACATAGAGAGAGCAGAGTGCAACGGAAATGTGGCATGGAGGGAGAGGTAGTGTGTAAAACACAGTCAATTTGAACCCCTTTGCTTGCGGCGTCAAGTGGAAATCATTTGCCATTTGCCATTTACTTTTCGCATGTGTTTGTTTTTGGTTGTCTTTTTTTGTATCGCATATTCATTTTGCTCCTCGGCTCGCATCTGTCACTGTTTTTGCTATTACTGCTGCGGTTGCTGCTGCTGTTGGCACACGTTGCCAAATCACTTCTTTATTTGGGGCTGGTTTGTGTCATGTTCTCCCTATACGCGCCTGTGATTCGTTTGTTCAACTTGCTTGATTCACTCTAAAGCAAGTGTGAGTTCGTCTATATTTGTGTATGAATGTCCAAAGTGATAAGCGTAACAAGGTTTCTACTTTAAACGCGTCTGTTATCATAGCGCTGATAATGCCTGATAGACAAAATGTGTATTTTCTATATACACTGATCCCTTGAAAAACTGAGGAAATCCCATTAAAGTTGACAAACACTTACATTTAAATTATAATTAACAGCTTATGAACTTTATGAACTAATTTTTAAACACTTAACATTCAAAAGATGTTTATTATCCCACAGATTCTTTTAACAAGTTCAAAATTTTGAAGTGGGTCCCACTGTACATATTTAAACGGTTCTGGTATCACTTTACTGATAATGATTGATATATACGCATATTTCTACTATTACTACTACTATGAGTTTATATATTGATCGACGTAATCGCGTAGGTTAGTCAATTTCCTCATCAATTTCTTGAAATCTTACGCATCGCTCCGTATTTGGGCCATATTGCTGTCGACCTCTTCGAGTCACAAAGCGTAAAATATAAAGTAAAGAAAAAAACAAAACAAAATACACAACAAACACACACATAAGCAAACAAACTGCTCGAAAATGAAGTCACAGCTCGAAAGCTAAAGCCAAAAAGCTTAACCTGTTTTCCCTTGCCTGCTAGCCATGCGTCTATCTAACTCTTTCCATACAAATGTATATGTTTATGTATTTGTATGGTAATTTCAACATTGAACAATGGCAAACGCGAGGCAGTCTTAAAAGGTTATGGCGAAGATGCGTCCATATCAACAGCTGAAGCTCTCTTACTGACCAGAATCCATACACAATTCGGGGGCAAACTCATCTAATTATTTATGGCACGCCTTTGTTGCAAACATATACACTAAAACTAATACTAAAACACTACTGATGACCCATGTTGATGGTCGTCCTTTGTGGTTTACTGAACATACTCGATTTGTCGGCTTAGCCGCTGTCCTTTTTAGCCATGTCCATGTCACATTGGCTTTCTTTTTGCAACGGAAGTGAGTGGCCAGCGCCAGGAACAGACCTCAATACACAAACATATGTATGCATGTGCATGTGTGTGCGTGTGTGTGTTTTCCTGCAACTACAGTATAGCCTGCCTAAACTAGGCTGCACACTTTTGGGATTTCATTTAGGGACTGAATAAACTGCTCTTTTTATAAAATGTCGATTTTTAGACTGTCGCAAACTCTTTACTTTATCTGCTTTAAAAAGTTGTAGCACTTTTGGGGTTGGCGTGTAGACCGTTTAATAATAATAACTAGATAGCTGGCAAGGTGAATTAATCATTTATAAAATTTGTTTTCCATTAATTTGAACGTGAGTTGGGCTAAACTTGTAACAAGTTTGCTTAGAATATGTTTGTTCTACTTATGGAAAATGATAACTTTCGATGGGTTCAAACAGCCAAACATGGCTATAAATACGTCAGATTGTTTAAACTTTTTTGGCTTCGGTGTAACCCAAGTTAGTTTTAGCCTGTCCTGCCATGACCTCGTCTGCCTGCTATCCTGCTGGTCTGGCCGTGTGTGCAGGACAATGGCAATAGGTCTTTTGAAAATATTTCAGCAATTTTTCGCTAGCCATTTTGGACTTTGTTTTTATTGCGGTGCCATGTCCGTGCTTAGCTGTAAGTAGTAAATATTTTGCAGGCCAGAATATTTATTGCGCTGCACGTTTTGGGTAGCATGGGTTTCTCTTTTTTGCTTCGTTTTGGAAATTACAATTATTTGAAAGGTTCCCGTTTTTATTTATGTACATTAAGATTTCGCTATAGCATTGGACTTGCCATATATTACATATGAATACTTATAATCATTTATCGCCTTGCTGAATATAATTATATGTTGTTATTTCGCACATATATACGAAATCAGCTGTCAAGCGAGTGCACATACATACATATCTATTATATGTAGTATATGTGAATATGTATTATAAATATTTAAGTATATATTGCCATTGCTATTCTGAACTTGTTATCAACCTTGTACTGCAAATAACTCAAATCATACTTATCATACATGCACTTTTACATTATAAAAAATCTCTCTTTCTTCTCTATTCACAGAAATTGAATTGGGTACAAAATGCATCGTCGAAATGGAAAAACAGCAAACAATTTTGCAAAATCCGCCATCACTGGAAAAAATGGAAAGGTAAGCAAGCTTGCTTAAAGTTAATTAATTTACGTATATACCTTTAATTACATATATATATATATATATATTCATGACTCATGCAGAAAACAACCAAAGACATTTGCATTCGATCATTGCTTCTACTCGCTGAACGCCGAAGATGACAGCTTTGCGTCACAGGAGACGGTCTTTGATTGCGTGGGACGTGATATACTGGATAATGCATTTCAGGGCTATAATGCATGCATCTTCGCCTACGGCCAGACGGGTAAGCGAGTTTCTTTTGAAACCCAAAACACAATCGTGACTCAAGCGTTTCTTACAGGCTCGGGCAAATCGTATACAATGATGGGCTCACAGGAGAGCAAGGGCATTATACCGCGTCTCTGTGACAAGCTCTTCTCGGCGATAGCAAACAAATCGACACCAGAGCTACTGTACAAAGTGGAAGTCTCCTACATGGAGATCTACAATGAGAAAGTGCACGATCTGCTTGATCCGAAGCCTAACAAGCAATCGCTTAAGGTGCGCGAACACAATGTACTCGGCCCCTATGTCGATGGGCTTTCGCAGCTGGCCGTCGCATCCTATCAAGACATTGACAACCTCATGACTGAGGGTAACAAATCGCGAACGGTGGCTGCCACCAATATGAACGCTGAATCGTCGCGTTCTCATGCCGTTTTCTCAGTTGTTTTAACACAAATACTCACCGATCAGGCAACTGGAGTAAGCGGTGAGAAAGTCTCACGCATGTCGCTGGTTGATTTGGCGGGCTCTGAGCGTGCAGTCAAAACAGGCGCAGTTGGTGATCGTCTTAAGGAGGGCTCCAACATTAACAAGTGAGTATTGTTTTTAAACTGTACAAAGATAGTTTGTATTTCCTTTAAAGTATCATTAAATTTTACCATTTTTGTATTCACTCTTAGATCCCTGACCACACTAGGTCTGGTTATCTCAAAGCTGGCCGATCAAACAAATGGCAAAAAGGGTGGAAATGATAAATTTGTACCCTACCGAGATTCCGTGCTCACCTGGCTACTAAAGGACAATCTGGGTGGCAACTCAAGGACGGTTATGGTTGCTACTATTTCTCCGTCAGCCGATAATTACGAGGAAACACTGTCCACGCTGCGATATGCGGATCGTGCCAAGCGCATTGTCAATCATGCTGTGGTCAATGAAGATCCCAATGCGCGTATCATTCGCGAGCTGCGCCATGAAGTGGAAACTTTGCGCAGCATGTTGAAGCATGCCACAGGCTCGCCAGTGGGTGATGTCCAAGACAAGCTGGCCGAGAGCGAGAATCTAATGAAGCAAATTTCGCAAACCTGGGAAGAGAAACTGGTAAAAACCGAACGCATACAAAACGAGCGACAACAGGCACTCGAGCAAATGGGCATCAGTGTGCAGGCTAGTGGCATCAAGGTGGAAAAGAACAAATATTACCTGGTCAATTTAAATGCAGATCCGTCCCTCAATGAGCTTCTGGTGTACTATCTAAAGGTAAGAGAATTTTTAAATATATAAAAAATCATTACGTTAATACCCAAAACAATTGACAGGACCGTACGTTGATCGGTGGCCGCAGCATTAGTGGTCAGCAGCCGGATATACAGCTTTCTGGCCTGGGCATACAGCCAGAACACTGTGTTATAACAATCGAGGATAGCGGTTTATTTATGGAGCCTGTGCAGGGCGCACGTTGCTTTGTCAATGGATCAGCTGCACTGGAAAAGACGCCACTGCAGAATGGTGATCGTATACTTTGGGGCAATCATCACTTTTTCCGAGTCAATTCGCCAAGGGTTGGCATAAATTCAAGTCTGTGTGCCTCCGAGCCGCAAACGCCCGCACAGCTGATCGATTATAATTTTGCACGTGATGAGATTATGCAAAACGAGCTTAGCAATGATCCCATACAGACGGCAATTGCCCGGCTGGAGCGACAGCATGAAGAGGATAAGCAAGTGGCGTTAGAGAAACAGCGACAGGAGTACGAAAGACAATTTCAGCAACTTCGTAATATACTTTCTCCCAGCACTCCATATGCCCCCTATGCTCCATATGATCCGTTGCGCATGGGCAAGGTTACACCCAATACGCCCACCTCGCAGATGCGAGTTGAAAAGTGGGCACAGGTAAGGAACTAAACAGCTTCTTAATTTTAAAGATTGTCATATAACTTTTAAAAAATTTCAATATAGGAACGTGATGAGATGTTTAGGCGATCATTGGGACAACTAAAGACAGATATTATGCGTGCAAATTCGCTAGTGCAGGAGGCAAACTTTCTAGCCGAGGAAATGGAGAAGAAAACCAAATTTTCTGTCACACTCCAAATACCGCCAGCAAATTTAAGTCCAAATCGAAGGCGTGGCGCATTTGTCAGTGAACCAGCGATTCTTGTAAAGCGCACAAATTCAGGAAGTCAAATCTGGAGCATGGAGAAGCTAGAAAACAAACTGATCGATATGCGAGAGATGTATCAGGAGCATAAGGAGCGCATACTCAATGGCCTGGTGCGTGGCAATTCATTCATACTTCATCACACTTTCCATATTTGTCTCTTGTACTAACCATAATACTTTATGTGTACTCGTTATTATTCGCACATGCATTCAATTAACCCTTGATACAGCCCCTTATTGAGACATTCTCAGACGATGAATTCGACGACAAGGTAATTAATAAGTCCCACCTCCTCGAAAACACACTTAACTGTAGACTTACATTGGAAACATAGTTAGAGTTCATTTAAAATTAACATTGTTATTGTTTTGCAGGACGAGGATGGCAACAAGCCACAGGATCCGTTCTACGAGTCTCAGGAGAATCACAATCTAATTGGCGTGGCCAATGTTTATTTGGAAGTGCTGTTTCATGATGTCAAGCTGGACTATCACACGCCCATTATTAGTCAGCAGGGTGAAGTAGCTGGTCGGTTGCAGGTGGAGATTCAACGCGTTGCTGGACAAATGCCACAGGATCGCATGTGCGAGTCGGTGTCTGAAACCTCTTCAGCAGATTCTCGTGATGAGTACGATGATCCTGTAGATCCCATGGCCAACCAGATAACTTGCCGCGTCACCATCAAATACGCCTCCGGCCTACCGCTGTCGCTATCCAACTTTGTCTTTTGCCAGTATACGTTCTGGGGCCACCAGGAAATGGTTGTGCCGGTCATCAATGCCGAGACAACGGCACTCGATCAAAACATGGTCTTTAAATTTGAACACACTAAAGACTTTACTGTTAACATCAATGAGGAATTCCTGGAGCATTGCATCGAGGGTGCGCTCTCAATTGAAGTGTGGGGTCATCGTAGCGCCGGTTTCTCCAAATCGAAAGGCTGGGAAGTGGAGCAACAGCAGGCTAAAGCCCGCTCCCTTGTCGATCGCTGGGCGGAACTGTCGCGTAAAATCGAATTGTGGGTGGAAATACACGAGCTGAATGACAACGGTGAGTATTCACCGGTTGAGGTCACCAATCGAAATGAGGTACCAACAGGAGGCATCTACCAGCTGCGACAAGGTCAGCAGCGTCGCATTAATGTCCGTGTCAAGCCTGTGCAAAACTCTGGAACATTGCCAATCATTTGTCAATCGATTGTCAACGTGGCTATAGGTAGTGTAACGGTACGATCGCGCTTGCAGCGACCCCTGGACTCCTATCAGGAGGAAGATCTCACTGTGCTGCGCGAAAAGTGGAGCGAGGCGCTGGGTCGCCGTCGACAGTACTTGGACCAGCAGATACAAATGATTATTAAGAAGGAGGAGAAGAACGAGCAGGAACGTGAACGTGAGCTGAGCCTTGTGCATCAGTGGGTCTCACTTACCGAGGAGCGCAATGCAGTTCTGGTGCCGGCACCAGGCTCGGGTATTCCGGGCGCACCCGCCTCTTGGGATCCACCAGCAGGCATGGAGCCTCACGTACCCGTTTTATTCCTTAATCTTAACGGCGACGATCTCTCCGCACAGAACACAAATGATGAGCTATCTATTGCGGGCATTAATTCAATTTTATCCAAGGAACATGGCCACAAATTCTATACTCTACAAATTCTACAGCATTTGGATAAGGATGTGTGCTGCGTAGCGAGCTGGGATTCGTCCATGCACGACAGCCAGGCGCTAAATCGCGTTACTGAAGCCAATGAACGTATCTATTTGATACTGCGCACAACTGTGCGGCTTTCACATCCAGCACCGATGGATCTAGTGCTGCGCAAGCGTCTCATCATAAACATTAAGAAGGGACAAACACTAACAGATCGGCTGAAAAAGTTCCGTTTGGTTCGCGGCGAGAATGCCATTTGGCAAAGCGGCGTTACCTACGAAGTCGTCTCCAACATTCCCAAAGCCTCGGAGGAACTGGAAGATCGCGAATCGCTTGCCCAGCTGGCAGCCAGTGGTGATGATTGCTCTACCTGCGATGGCGAGACATATATTGGTAAGTAATCAAATAAAAATAATAAGAAACAATTGTGAACAACAAATCTTTATGTCTTTTCCACAGAAAAATATACGCGTGGTGTTTCGGCTGTGGAGAGCATATTGATATTGGATCGCTTGCGTCAAAGTGTGGCAGTCAAGGAGTTGGAGACGGCACATGGCCAACCTTTGTCGATGCGTAAGACTGTCAGTGTGCCCAACTTCTCGCAGGTATGTGTTGCCGCTCATCATCGGATCAGCGCGCTAAGCTTCCTTGTGCCTTTTGCGCTTTCACTTTGCTACACTACACCCGCCAGCCAAATTAAACTTGTACAACTCAAATATTTGACTAAAACGCAATTCTTTCTCTTTTCACATTTTCTATGCGCTTTCACCTAAAAACTTAAATCTAATCCAACAAAAAATTATGTTGTACACACCGCACACTCAAACTAACCTTAAAACCAACTAACCAAATTTGGTGCGCCTAACAACTGCAAATAATATTCGTATGTGTGTATATATAAATATTTATCTGCCCTGTGTTGTGTACAAAAAAAAAATCGCTTTTCACTGCACACACACAGGCGGTCAAAGAAACCACCAACACCGGCAGTGTAAGTAATCTGTGTGCAATGTACTCACAACACTTATGTAAACTATGCTTTCAAAAGATACTCTCAAGATTTCTTTTTTTTTCTGTGTGTTTGTCTTCATTTCGTTCCTGTTGTTTTTTTTTTTTACTTTCCTGCTCCCTCCGTTGTCTTTGTGCGCGTTGAAGTTTGCCAGTTATTTTGAGTTTTATTTTCATATTTTTTATTTTAAAATTTTTTGTTTTTAATATTCTTTTCATTCATGTTATATTAACATTTGTTGTAAATATGCACAACGACATTTTGTGACGCAAGAAACTCATAAATAAACTTATGCAGATCATGCGCTTCGATGCTTCTATGGAGTCGCTGCTGAATGTGGGTCGTTCCGAGTCCTTTGCGGATCTAAACAATACGGCGCTAGGCAACAAGTTCACACCAGGTAAGCTGTAATTTAATATCCTTTTCGTGTTTACTTTACTAATGGACTACGCCTTTATTTACAGCGATAAGTGGCGCCGGAGGCAATGGCGGTGTCATACGACAACGCCACAGTTTTGGTGGCAAGGGCAGCGGTGATGACTCTCCGGGCAAGGCCTTTGGCATTGGTGCGTATACCCCTAGGGAATGTGCTGCGTGGTCAAACATATTTTATTTTGATATACTCACCCTTAACTTTGAGCAACTATTTAAATACGTTTCCAACGTACAAACATATAACCAAAGTTTTTGTATTACTTAACTTTAACTATATATATATATATTTAATATAAGATTTTTATGCTTATGCGCAGCAACTTTAAAATCAAAGTATTATTGCTGCCATAACTTAGAGCAAGGGATTTATCTCTGTTTGCGTATATATATATGCATATATATATATATTTGAATATAAAATTAATATTTATTACTGATTTATACCGTGTATTTAGCGTATTTAACTTGTAGCAATCGCGTTAACTTAGATCCATTCTCTTGCGCAGTCGACTTTAAAAAGATAAATCCTTTTTAAAAATCTATTTTAAATAAGCTAACAATTTGCCAATGCTTATGCTTCAAATAATGCCCCCAACCATAATAAGCAAGCAAACTTTTATAAGATTTATTGCAACTGCTGCTTCAGTTTGTTCCTGAACTTGACTTTCTTTGCTTTGTTTCAATGCAACACAATTGCAAACTCAACAGCAACTTTAATAACCACAACATAAGCAAAACACACAACTTGATTCTGTTTCAATGCGAGTCCAAGTGCACATTACTATTCACCATAGCTCCATGCTATAATTCATCAGAGCTTATCATATAAATTGACATACATATCATATAAAAAAACAACGAAACACATTAATCATATGAACAACACATAAATTCATATGTCTTTCTATTATATATAACTCGTATGTATGTATGTCTGGTACTTTTTCACATGTCATAATGTACTCTTTTATTCTGTGCTTACTCAAAACAATTTTAATTATGAAATCTTAACGCCATAAACAGGCTCTGTACTACTGTCAGGTAAAGGCTGGCCTCTGCAAAGTGCATACCATAAAATTGATTAAAAATTCATTGATTGTTAGTTGGCGTTTCAATTTGTCTGTTGTTAACTCACATTTTCACTAACACACATCCACACACACTTACTCGAATCAGTCAAATGTCAAAGACATAAATGTTAATACCATTGATGTACAAAACGTAAATTCCATATAACTAAATTATTTGTTATTTGTTATTAGTGGGAGGGCTGTATTTTTACAACATACTACAATAATGTTAAATATTCTAGTAGTTTTATGTTAGTTGCTGGTAAAACGTTAGCTGTCATAACCATTATGTCGTAACCACATTTATCATGGTGAAAATAAATCTCAAAGCAACAAAATTCGTATAGCTTTACACCATAGATCAATAGTTGTCATTAGTCTCCTTCTGTATCTCTTTGTACAAATGTTCGCATATTCATCATATCATTTCCATACCATTTTCAAGCCATTCATTGTGTTTCTATTCATTGAACACCAAATACACCCACTCGTATATGACTAATTTCAATTTGGCGCATCATACACAGCAGAAAGCACGCCCAGCACGAGTTCCATGCATGAGCAGCGCATCTAGTTAATCAATTGATGACCTAGTTCCTAGTTATTTTGCTCATGTTTGTATGTTTGTTTGTTTTTGACAAAGTAGTCGCCAATTCAACCAGCGAACTTACCTATTATTATATCGCTCATCAAATGTTGTTTATAATCATTGTAACTAAACATTAAACATAATCATTGTCTTCCCTTAAACCCATGGAATGCAGCGCGCCCAACATTTTTGAATCTCAATTTGAACTTGAACACATTGAGAATAACGCCAACAAAACGTATGTGGTTTGTCTAGCTTTAAGCCAATAACGCCAAGCTGTTCTATAACCCCATCTTTTAGTCTTAGCCATAACTAATGCAATTTTTTGTTTTCTATGCAGCTTCGCCAGCTACCAGCAAAATGATGGGCATGCGAATGACAACGCTACACGAGGAGCCGCTGGGCGGACATCGTTCACTGGATGAGGAGCCCGAGGATAGCTATAGTGACTCGGAATATGCTGCCGAATACGAACAGGAGAGACGGCAAAACAAGAGTCTAACCACACGATCTCGGCTGACATCATCCAAGACCATGGACTCGTTTATGGATGTGAGCAGTCATTCAAACCAAAGCCATTTGAGCTATACATCCAGCGCCAATACAAACATGAAGCATCTAACTGGCCTGGCCACACTTAGCATGAGCTCTTCCACCAGCAGCGGCTACGGCTCTCAGGCGGTGTCTTGCAATAACTTAAGCAATGAGGACATCACCTCCATGCGTTCCATGAGCATCGATGAGACGCCAGGTGAGTGTGAATAGATTACAACGTAAAGAAATTAAATACTCATGTTTTATTTATTTTGTTACAGATTTCGATCGTATCAATTCGAATTCGCCGCCAAATCGCCAGGCGCGCATTAATCCCTTTCTAAAGGACATGCCAAAAACCAAAACGCAAGGTATAGAAGCAAAGAAACTACAGCAAGTACTAACGCACCCGTTGGAGCAGCCAACAGAGTCAGACTCTAAGGATGAGGATAGCGATCAACTGCAAAGCAATAACAACAACAATGTCCGAGATAATCTGCCAGTATCCGATCAACCCGAGGATTTTCAGAGGGAGCAGCCAGAGCAACAAATGCCCAGCCGGAACACAAATCATGGCACAGACAATCAGAATGGTAACAAATCGCTGGAGCACATCGCAGATACTTCCGAAACAAACGAGGCAATCGATCAGCAGTTAGAGGGTGATGGTATTGTTAAAGAGCAGCTGCCCGCTGGCAAAGTGATGCGACGCAAAAAGAACATTACGCAAACAGCTAACAATGGCGACAGCAGCAACAACAACCACAACAACAGTACGAACCAAATGACACGCAGCAACCAACGCGCCTCGGTGGCCAAAATGGAGGGTCTTAGCGCTTATTTGGATGCCAACATCATGTCCAGCAGCACAGAAGTAGAAGGTGCGTAAGCGAAAGGCAAACTTTGCAGAAGGTTTTAATATAATTGCAATTTATTATCAACAGATGAGGGCAAAGATCTCGATCTAACGCTGCCCGATTGGATTGTAGTGGGCGAGTCGGTGTTAATACGTCCTTCTAACAAAAGCGGCGTTATTAGCTATATCGGCACCACACATTTTCAGCCGGGTACTTGGATAGGCGTTGAGCTTGACACACCAACAGGCAAGAACGATGGTACTGTGCAGGGCATTCAATATTTTCACTGCAAGCCGACACACGGCATATTTGTGCGTGCTGATAAACTGCTTTTGGACAAACGAGGCAAGGCAATGCGCGCCTATAAAGCTGCCGAAAAAAGCAATAACATTAGCAAAGGTGTGCATTCAGACATTATTGATAATCAAACTGTAACTAATCAAATTACATGTTTTATTGCAGAGATGAGCAGCTCGATGACACGCTCAAAGAGCCGTGGCGAATCACTTAATGTGTCGGCGCGCAAATGATCATACCCCAAATGTTCGCATCAATTGCAGCGTTGGACTAATTGCAGGCAATCGACGCTGGTTGGCAGTGGAGTTGCAACAACGACAGCGACTCCAACGACCTGCCACAGATTGCGTGCAACCAGTGGCGCTGCGGATGCGAACAATCATGGCAAAAAGTGTTATGCCAATCGACGCTCGACGGCCTTCTAAGGTCGTCTAACGATGCACATCGTCCAGCAACGAACAATGCGGAACATTAATCAATCACACGCAAGCTTAACTTACTCTCTCACGCACCGCATGCCGCAATTATAACACACACACACACACACACACAGAGACAATTATTACTCGACGCTTCGATAGGTAGTTGTACGGCGGTGTTTAGCAGCAGCACTTACAATTAGCAATTAATTATCTAACTAAATGGGCCTACCCTTTACTAATTGCTCGCTCTTAATGGATAAACTAAGTGAAGCGTTTGCGCAGTTGCATTAACCAAGTGCAATACCACAAACACTTTGATGCACTTAGTACATAGAGTAATTTTAAAATAATTAATTACTTTTATTCGTTTAAATGTGTTTGTGTGTATGTGTTCTTAATGATGTTTTCTTTTCATTTAGTTGGTTGAGTTCTTGTAGTTAATTAATGTTTGTTGCTTTTTGATAAAGCACAAATGATTATATTTTATACAAATTAATATATATATATATATAAAAATTTTTGTACCGGTTAATTAATTGATTGCTTAGTTTAGTTAAATTGTTTTTTATATGTATGTGAAATTTTAGTTTATGTATATCTCAATCTATATCAATGTGACTTGGTTATTACTACTATGAGCTTATATTTTTTATTGTTATCGACTTTATCAAAATATATATGAAATCAGTTGTATATAAATATTTATGCTGTAAGTTGTACCAAACATGCAATATATTTTCTATACTTATATCTTCCTTATTGAGCTCACATTCTGTTTAGCGCATTTATATATATACCAACAAGAAAAGATAAAGCCAATACAATATTAGTATAAAATAACATATTCCATATAACTGCGTCCACGCTATCTAAAAAAGCGAATCAAGATGTGAGCGTTTAGTTGATCTTGAATCTTGTTTTGATAATAAGAAGCTTTGCAAGCGCGTGGTATATATGTAAATTGTATTATTTGATGTGATGTATTTATAATTTCTCCTCTTACATAAATGTATGTATAATAAAATAAATTTCATTTTGCTACATATACGTTTTATTTGCTATTTTTTGTGCAATATTAACTTAAGTATATATGATTATTTCTTTTATTTATTATATATGTATATCTATTAAAGTTAAAGGTTGTGCGACTATGTTTGTGAACCATTAACCGAACACTGATATAGAATGAAAGGCTTGCGTTAGTCCAAGATGTGAACGACGTCAAAAACAAAAAAAAAAGTAAACAAGTAAATGAAGCAATAATTGCGATTAATATTCAATTTTATGTTTAAGATAATCTATAGCATATGATATGGAAGTTAGGCAGACGAAACATATAAATAAAAACAGCAAACCGGCTGAAGAACGTTTGTACGTAAACGTATCCATCCATCCAACAACCAAGACATCCAAGACACTCCAAACTGAGTCTGAGATAAATTGCAATTTACAAACAATAAAAAAAGAGATGAAGAAAATTAAAACAAAATACAAATTATAACTACAACAACAAAAATACGAGCGATTTACACTTAGAAACCAAAATTTCGTTAATTTATTGACAAGAAGACGACACCCAAGCTGGATGAGATACAGCCAGTCAACCAGTATATATATATACTTACATGCATACATGAATATATATTATAGATTAGATATACATACGTATATTTTCGAACTGTGTTTTCTACTTGCATCAACTACCAAAAAAAAAAACAAAAAAAAAAAATGATATACTTGAAAATACGTCCAAAATTGAAATATTCAAAGCAAGCTAAAACTACAATATATACAATAACATTATAATTATATTAATATATACATATATACAAATATGTGTATAAATACATAACTATTTATTTACCTAACAAATAACATAACATAAACGAAAACCTTAAACGATTTTAATACTTCGGTCAACCGATGCTAAAATGCTCCTTGAGAAAGTAACCAAAAGTAATGATTGTGAGATTTTTGAACAAAATTTGCCATGAAATGCTCAAAGAGCATTAAAAATTCAAGAAAACCTTTGTTTTTAGTGTGTGCCGAATTTCAGTTAATTCAGATTCAACTCCAAAACTCTCTCAATATTAAATTGTTGCAACCCGCCCAGCACAAGAAAAGGCGAAAAGATAAATAACTATTGTGTATTACCATAATGGAAAAATCATAAAACCAAAAAATTACTGAAATTTAATGCATTTAATAAGCGTAAATAACATTCAAATAGAGCTTGAAATTATGAGAGAAATTAGAAAGAAAGAAAAATAAAACAAACAACAAACAAAAATTAATAAAATGCACACAAACTGCGCTTTCGATGTGTTGTAAAAAAAAGTAGTTGAGAAATGATTAGAATATGCGATAAAAATTCAAAAAGCGCTTGCTTGCAACTTTTAGATAACACACACATACATATGTATTTTAGTTATAGAGTTATGCAGAGAACAGAGTAGAAATCGATTGAAAATTCATGCAATATACGAAATAAATGAAAAGGTACCTTAAAGCTAAAGCAAGAATGCATAGAAAGCATAGAACGCAGCATATATCTTTATGTTGTGTGGCACATTTTAGGAGCTATTGCCCGACAGTTAATTGTAGATACAATATGATTTGCGAATCATATATACAAATACACACACACACACACACGCATACACAGGTAAATATTCTATACAAATAATATACACAATTGAATACTAATAAGATACAAATAGTATGAATAGATGTTACTTTACGCATTGGCTTCTTCGCATTGAAGTGCAGCAAAAATATACATAAATAGTACATTTTATGTGGATAATCATCAAAAAAAAAGATACTCGTACAATAAATTGTATGTAAAAGATATTCGTAAATTTGAGCACTTTAGAGCTTTTAGCACGGTCAACGAAATAATGTTATTCAATACAAAAATACATCAAGAATAAATTGTAGCTGCCCCAAACAAACAAAGAAACACAAACCATTAACCAATAAAGTTGAATAAACAAATGGAATTATCAGGCAAAACAAATGCTTCAATACAATGCAATCAATACATAAACAATTACCCAAAAACAAACGGACACTCACACTTATGCTCTTAAATAAATGCAATTGTTAATTTTATTGTAAAATTCACTTCGCTAAAGTAGCCGTAATTTTTGTGTACTTGTATTAACAATTGTCAAATAACAACAACAGCATCAAGAAAACGAAGAAGAAGAAAAAACTGGCATTAAACCACAATTTCTGTAATTTATACTATGTAACTTATTTGACTCCAATTTTAGTAATTTAATGAACGTCAGCGAAAATACCACAAAAAAAAGTGTAATAAAACAAAACGCGTATTCAACACATTTGATTAAATTTAAACAAAACAACAACTATGTTCTTTAATCTATAAATATATACAAAACGTGCAATGGTCCGCATTGTGTTTATTTATCTTGTCACACATTTCTCCTAAACCAGCTATTCAAATACCTCGGCGTCTGTTTACATATTATTAACATATGTATTTACCTTGACGCGTGCCACATTCATTGTTGCCCCTCAACTAGACCTGTTTGATATTTGGTAGGTATGGAAGTGCCATAGACTTGAACCATTCAGCCAAAAACAAACAAAAACTTGGTAGTATGTCATGTGTTGTTTTAATCTTCCGTTTGGAAGTAAATTTTATTTTATAATTTATTTTTTAAAACAAATGGCAAAAGAGTTTTGTTAGTTAATAAATGCTTAAAACGCCTTTTTAAAGGCATAGACAAATAGTTAGACTGCATTGGAATGCGAGTGTTATGACAATTATATCTTTATGGATTTATCATTTGATGATCACATAGCATTTATAAATATTATTCAAGCATTTACATAGGAATTGTATGCACACAAAACGATATAAATACACATTCATATACATTTATATTTATTATATCTATACAACGTTTTATTTTTTTCTAGTTTTCATTCACTTTTATTTTATACACAACAATTGCACAACACATATTGTTTTGACTTTTCTTTTGATTTGTGTTGATTTTTGATATTCACTAACTACAACTTACACGTTATATATAGTATGTATATTATATAGAAAATATATAATCATATTTATAGCATTGTTATTCAATAGTTGATATTTACAAATGTTGTTGCGTTAATTCGAGTCTGTAGTTAAAAGCGTTTTATTTTGTCGCTTAGTCAGTTTCTCTCAGTTGCAAATTGGCTTGGTCCGTTCGCTAGCACTGACCACATTTACGCGACCTAGTCACCTAGTCGTGTCCAATGGTCCAGCGCTGTGTGTCACTGGATAGATCGCATGGCGCCACCAGAACATCATCCATGCTCTTGAGGCCATTGTGATCGAGGCACATGTCCGTGTTGCTGTGCTTAAGCTGCTGATTCTCATACTTCCACTGCTCGTTGTAGTCATCGTTCTCCAAACAAGGCACCATCACGACGCGGTATGGCGGAGAACTGCTATGCTGCACTGTGGCACAGCTTAGTTCGTTGCGCAGCACTTGGCTATTGGTGAAGGAGAAGAGCTGCGAATGTTGTAGCGTCTTGCCACAGGGATATAGACCCAAATTGTAAGGCTTCTCGTTGTTATTCAGCAGATCATCAATGCACAGGTTTTCATGCACGGATCTCACTCTGCCCCAGGCCTTAACATTCTTGTTGGGCACAAATTTCTCCGGATACACGTTCGTGAGGTACCAGTCAAAGCTCTTGCAGCGCAACTTCTTGCGCAGCACAACGCGATGCGTTACATCGCCAATGTCCGGATGGAACTTTAAATCGGGTCGATTGAGGAAAAATACATTTATATACTCATCCATCCAGACCAGAGCCATGCGTGCTGTATTAATTCCATGAGTATCACGATCGTTGGGGAATCTGCAAGCCGAAAAAATCTAAGTAAAACTGTCAATTGCTGAATTGAGTTATACTTACTTGTAAGGATGGAAATCGCGGAAAATGTGACCCACTCGAGAGCAGGGAATTGTTTCAATTGTGCCGCCACATTGCCAGATTCTGAAGGACATCTCTAGATTCTCACCACCCCAACCATCCATCTGCAAAGATGTTCGAGCATTAAAGCATTTAACTAGTTTAGTAGCTGTATGTCTCTTACCTGCTCATCGTAGCTGCCCACTTCCCAGAAGTAGCGTCTGTCCATGGCAAACAAGCCACCTGCCATGGTTGGGCTGTAGGCAGGACAAATTTCGCGGGGCTGACTACATTCTCTGGATTGACGCAGCTTTTCGCGTTCGGGCAGATTCACCCAATCAAAGTGACCGTTCCACTGAAAGCCACCCACCTGGAACGACTTGTAGCCATTGGTGCTGTACTGAAAGTCAGTCGAATCGATCACATCGATGATGGGCACCAGCACACTGGTGCGCGAGTCCTTGATGCGCTGCAGCAGTGGTTCACACCAGCCCTCGTTTGCCTCGCAATGGGCATCCAAGAAGATGAGCACATCGCCAGTGGCAATTCGAGCGCCAGCCAAGCGGGCGCGTATCAGACCCAAGCTGTAGGCAAAAAAGAAGCAAAAGAAATTTAAACTTTCATTTAGCAAATGGTAAAAAATGTGCCTTTATTTTGAGGGGTTTTGTAAGAAAAACAAGAGAATTAAATTATTGGGTCAGCGAACAGAGCGCGCGCTCGGAGCGAATAGTGCACGTCGAGATACAAAAGATATACAAAATAAAAAGTCAAAAGCATAATCGTGAGTTGACGAACAGGTTTTACGGTTTCATTTAATGCCCTGTGAGCCAATGTGGCACGTTGGCTACAGCGACTCGCGGCAAAAGAATGCCAAGAACTTGAAATTAACTTTGCACGGATGAGTTGTATAAAGTTTAAAAAAACATGCAGTGTTTTTATTTGTTAATATCGGCACTCACAGAGAAATATTTTAATTTTTTCATTAGCTAAAAAGCTGTTGCATTTTTTTCTATATGCAATTAAGCATAGTAAAGGGTATTTTATAGTCAGTTTGTGGCTAAATTTAATACGTTTGACTTTTGAATTTTTGAACGTTTTTTTTGTAAGTTCTTCAGCTTTAAGCTGTGAAGAAGCAGACGCTCCAAGACATCCGTCTGTATGTCTGTCCAATTGTGAGTCTGTGCCACACAAAACGAGTTATTCAAATGAAGGCAAACCAAAAACGATAACCACTCCAACGTGTGTGTGTGTCTGTGTGTTAATTTCTCAGACAGCGCACACAAGTTGAATGTGCATTCGATTAGCTGAATGGAACTTTTTCCTAGCCAGCAAATTTGTATGTTAAGTGTGCCAGCTGTACATAGAGTGTGCCCCCGCCCACTGTCCGATTCCACTTACCGATTGTTCAAGCGCAGAATTGTCACCTTGCCGGCGGGAAAGCGTGTCTTTGCATAGTGATCCAGTTTGCCACCTAATTCCGCATTGTCGCTGCCATCGTCCACAAGAATGATCTCCTTCAGGGCCTTTCCATTGCACGTATTCAGCGTGCTGTGCACGGTGCGCAGTAGCACGGAATAGGGCTCATTGTAGAATATAATTATGACACTGGCGGTGGGCAGGGTTGCCGGATCATCGTATTGCTGATTGAGGCACAGTGGATTGCGATGATCGCCAACGGTGCGATTGTAGGATAATTGTTCACTAAGCTCCTCATTCAAGGCGATCTTCTTGTATATCTTGTCGCCACGCGCTTTCGCCGCGCCTTTCAGATGCGTTGCCACACCTTTGTTGCCCAGTGAGGGATTCTGTTTCTGTAGATCCAACTGAATGCTCTGCTCATACGGTGATATTGTTACGGGAAGTATTTCATTCTCTGACTCATCTACGTATTTCTCATGTGCACGAATAACCGCCGCTGCTCTGGGTCTCAGTCTGACGGGCAGTGGAAAGTCCTCGCTTGCTGGCTGCACTTTCAGATAGAGTATGAAGCATAGCGCCACGAGCACAAATATTATTACTTTGCCATAA
Source organism: Scaptomyza caliginosa (assembly GCA_035044725.1). NCBI lineage: Eukaryota > Metazoa > Arthropoda > Insecta > Diptera > Drosophilidae > Scaptomyza > Scaptomyza caliginosa. Next base: position 1,291,895 of record JAWNNR010000317.1, read on the forward strand.
AAGGAACGAAACCGAGGCAGCATGTTTGGTTGTTTTGTGTGTTATTGTTGCTTGTGTGTGTTTTTGTTTCAGTTGCTGTTTTTGATGTTGCCGTTGTTGTTGTTGAGGTAGCTCGCTTTTTACTTTCAATCACAACGTTGCACGGTGGACGTGGCCCGTTGACTGCTGTTACTGGCTACTTCTGGCTTCATTTGTCACGGCTACCTACTGCTGAAAACATATGCAATATATATACATACATACATATGTATAATTACACAAAAACACGACCGATTATAAAAAAAAGGTATATACATACATTAATATATATACAAATATATGCACATGTATGTTCGTGTTGTTCAGCCCGCAGCTTTCGCACAAAAAACTTCGAATTTATTTTTGATGCCTAGCAGCTTGATTGCTTTGTGATGTGGCTGTGGCTTAAACTAGACTAAACGTTAATTCTAGTCGCTGCGGTCGCTCTTGCTGTCCACTTCACGCCGCCCATCGCTCGCACCTAGCAGTCTCACTGTGTATCGTATGTATGTATGTATCTGTGGGTGATGGTGTGTGTTTGTATATATGGCTTAACTGTTGCTTCTTCTTCTGTTGCTCCGTGCAAAATATTGGACTGCAACTGCAGCGTTGCTGTGCATCGTTATGCGAATATTTACAACACTTCAGCTTGTGCCCTTGTTTTATTTATTACTTAGTGTTTGCTTAACGCGTCTGGCTTTTACAATTGTTTTAAATATTGTGTTGCGAAAATAATAACACATTCGGTCACCTAGCAGGTGAGTCGGCGCTGCCACCCAGTTGGAATTTGTATTTGGAATGGATGCGGTCAGCAGAACAGAGCATAAAATAAAACTTATTTGTTTTAAAGGTAAAGGAGCAAAATAATGTCTTTTATTTACGTGGGATTTGTTTTATTACTAAGATGCATATTTAATATAGCTAAAAGTTCGTTAACGTTGTTGTTGTTTATGTGAATAGTGGAACCTGTGACAATGTCATTTTGCTGCGTTTTCTAACAGTCTGGCAGCCCGATTATTACAGTGTGGTAAGCTGCACCCGATAAACAGTGCTGTAAAATATACACAACCCGCCAGTTTTAAAAAATAAAAAGTAGTTTGACTAGCTCCTGCACAAAATCTTAACTGTGAACTGAATATTTATATATCATTAAAGTAAAGAATAAAGTTGATAAATCTTAATTTTATCCTAGGTCATACCGTGAATTTAGTTCTTATATCACTTTATTAAAAGCTACAGAATCTGTCAAATCACTTTGATGGGGAAAGTTGAGAAATTATAAATGCGGGTGTCAAGCACTTGTAAACGAGGTTGAAATAGAAAGGGACCACTGAGTATAACCTAAAGGGTTGAGGTCAACTAATAGTTCACACAAAACATTTACACTTGACACTTCTGCTGTCACTCAATGCACAACTTGCATGTTCGCATGTTGTTAAAATCAAAACAAAATGAATATCCTAAACAACAAATTTCTTGTTTGCTATTTTATATTTTGTTTAGACACGCGATGATACGTTTTGTTATTGTTGCTGTAGTTTCGTTGCGCATAGTTGATATAATATTTTAATTTTAGACTTTCGTTTATTTTACATGATTAATAAGGCCAAAAAATTTATCCTATATTTGGCTCTAGCGCTTTTCGGATTAATTACCCTATGTTTTTTTTCTTCTTCATTAATAGCTATATATTGTTATTTTTGTTAGGTGTTTGATTGTTATTGTTTTTTTTTCTTCTTCTTGCGCTCCCATAATTAATATGTTACGTATACGCAAGCTTGTCGCTGCAGGGGTCGCCGGGGTCCCTAACGCCAGTAATTGGAGTTTTAGACGACAGCAGCGGGCAGCAGATAGCGGACAGCAGAGCTCGTTGCTGGTGGGAATCCAACTGGTGAGATTGTGTTAGCTGGCAAGTGGCAAGTGGCTCATTTTGGCAGATCGGCATTCAAGCTCTTAAATCGCTTTAAGCGACAAAAACTAGGAAGGAAATAAATTACTATGCTAGTCACACACTGTTTGCCAAAAAAAATAAAAAACAAAACAAAAAAGGTTTTCTTTACTTTTCTCTCACCTGTTTACAAGCTTTTATGCTTTGTTTTTCTGGTTGCATGCAGTGTGATTTGTGGCGACCTCAAATTGTTCAATGTAACAACGTCGACATTGGGTGTAAAAAAAACAAAGTTAAATAAATTAACACTTTTGAAATTTCATAAGTGCAAGACAACTAAATTTAATTAATCCTTGGGGCATTTAAGGTCGAATTTGTAGAGTTTTATGAGGCGCATCAGTTACCTGAAAATTTCAAGGCACATTTTTAAAAGACTTACTTCATTAATTGCAACTTAGATCATACGCATATGTATTTTGATTGGTTATTAAACAATATTAAGTTTATTTATTATTGACTCTCGCAGCGCGGCCTCATTATTAAGCGCAAACAATAATAAAAACAAAGAGCAAAAACAGTTTAAACTTTGTTCAATAGCCTGACCATAATGACATAAGCCACAACAAAAAAACCTATTTTATCCAAATGACCCTGAACGCGTTGAGGTTTTGCCCTGATCTGCTCCGGTTGCCCATTTATGTGGTCTTATTGTATTACGGTTTAAGCTGCCAGTTATGCGGATAATCATCATCTGCCTCATCTTCAACTCCAGCTTCAGCTTCATCATGCTCTTGTTGCCAGCCAGCCATTCAACCAATCATTCATCAACCAACAATAAACAAAAAGTAACAAATAATAATAGAATTCGAGAAACGATTGCAATTGAAAAATTGTTACCACAATTTCCGTTATGCTTTAGTTCGAGATTTCAATTTTGTTACGCTATTTGTATGATTTTTTTCGTTAGATGATAGCCGTTCAATGGGTATGCTCTGCAAGATGTCAAGAGGTTGGGCAACTAAAATGATTGCTTGATATTATTGATGCTCGGACAATGGAAGATGAGTTTGTCAGGAGTTGCAAGAAATATATTTTTTTATCAATTGGCCATGGGAATTTATATAGACAAACGCATCTAGCAGTTTCCTGTGAACCAAGTCTGTTGTATACTTTTGTAATAATTAAATACGTATTTTGAAGAGATTGCTTTAAGCCCCTGCTGACTTTTATTAAGTCAATCTGTTATTGAAAAAAAGCTTTAACCCATTCGGCTTACATTTGATAGCATGTGTGGATAATAACCTACTTTACTGTGAACCATTTTACAAACATTTTTAAATCGCTTTCAAAGCGTTTAACCGACTAACAATTTGGTAAATTACTCCCGACGGATTTCCTTAAACAAACATGGCATTGTTATTTCATAACTTTAATAACCAAAGCATATTAGGAAAAATATATGCTTTATATATTATCCTAAAATTAAAAAATACAATGAACCGTGGAAAGTTGAAAATTGAAAGCATTTTTTTATGACCTGACCATAATAAAAAGTTGATAAATAATGCGCTGCTATTGTTTGCCTTCGAATCTGTAACAATATCACCCACTGGGCTATATCAATGCATTCCGAACCAAGGTCGTCGTAAAGCCAATACAATGAATAGCACGCGACGAAAAAGCGGCACCAAAAGTGTTATAAAAATATAAATTATGTGCATAAGTCGATGATATGGTTATGTTTTAAATTTTTTTGATCAGTGTTATTTTGTTTTGCCTCTATTAGTGTGTCAGGTAGTTAAGTTTTGCATAATCCTCACAGACACCCACATTGTTTAGCATTTATGGGCAGGGTTGTGATGAGACATTGATGCAAGATCCGTCATCGAATTTTTCGCAGTTATGATTCAAGTTCCATAAAAAGCATTAAACTCTGACAGATGCGGTCGTAGTTTGTGGAATGCGTCTGCACAACATATCCAATTGGTTTTTCACAATCGGCTAGCAAATTGATTCACAGATAACATTGAAAGACTTTTAAAATCGCATATTGATTTTAATCAAACACCACCAAAAGAAGAAAACAAAAAATCAATTTAAACAACTTAGTGCGGACGTTGGCAACCTTTTTGCCGGTAACGTTATGATGCCATTTGAATGAAAATAGGAATAGAAATGCGTGGTTATATATATGTTGGTTTTGTGTGTAAGGCATCCGCCAGCATATATAGAGCGAAGGCGGCTGAATCAGTAAGTATGTTAATGGAGTTTAGAGTTCAGCGCTCGGTTCGCATAATACGAAATGACTACAACGTTTTGGTGGTGCTTATGTAATTGGGACTGCCCGGCAAATATTCGATGACAAGGCAAACACACATTAATTGCCTTTCTCAGCTTGGTAGTTAATTGGCCTCGTGGAACTGCAAAATGTTTGGCAAAATCCCATTAAGCATCTGAATGTGAACTTTTAACAGCCCTACTCGTTTCCGATAAATATACAAATATCGATAACATATAGCTATTATATTTTAAATTGTATGCTGACAGTGTGACAGAGTTGCATTCATAATACATGGGCCCATGCACATCCCTATTTAGTCTTTAATTACAGAGTGTTATTCAATACTTATATATCTGTGTTAAGATAGTCAAACATATTTTTTTTTTGTGAATTGGTTATTATTATTTATTTTCTCGGTGTTTTTTTTTTTTTTGCGGTAGTAAGGTTTACTAAGAAACTTGATTTTGATTAGTAGCCATGCGTCGTGCACGTTTACCCCAATAGCATTCGAAGGCAAAGCAAATGCAAGCAACTATATGATTAAAGATAAAAAATGCAAATATGTAGTAAAGATCCCTTACATAGATTGCGTCTTCCAGATTCAGAGGATTGCTGTAGTCCCGCAAAGTTGTCATTTTCAAGAAAACCATATCGTAGAAGCTTCGACTTATCCAAAAATCAATTAATCCAAACGCCTTCATATACAAAATGTGTTGATCAAAGTCTTGGCGATAGGGTAAATTTCTCCTTAACGGTACACAAAACACTAGAAATTCATTTAGGCAAATATCATCAGCGTAGTAGAAAGGCTGTTCTTCGAAGAACTTCTGTTGCTCGGCATAAGTGCGCCATCTTAATTCTGTCACGGGAAAAGCGTACCGGGCATTGAAAGTATCGCGCAGGTGGATAAAATAATTCCAATCCTTTACAAGATATCCATTGCGTGCATTGGCCAAGCTAAGATTATGGCTACGTAGCAAGAGATTTGCCTCTTTATGTTCCACAGCTATTCTGTATGGTGATGCTCTAAGATCTGAAAAGCTGTGGAATGTCGCCTCGGTTGGTGGACTCGTAAAGAAAGATTGTAAATACGATCCATACATGGTGGTGATCATCAAACTTGCAAAGAACAATATTAAACAAGTTGCCTTTAAATGTCCACTGGGGTTATAGGGCATGGGAAATGATTGCCCCAACAATCCACGCAGGCACCAATCATTGAGCAAGACATTAATGGCACTTAATCGGCGCCAAGATAAATCCCTACTGTAGAGCAATAGCAGGGAGAATATTACAAATAGTACCAGGAGAATGCCCAACACGGGATAGTCCAATATATAGGTATAGATTTGCATGTAAGGCAACTTTCTTGGCACTGGCAACATTAAGCAGTACGTAGTCGTCACGAATGGATAACTAAGATAATCCAGATTATCGTTAGCCAAAGTTGGCGCCAATGCAGTTCCTATATCTATTAGGCCTTGATTTGTCAGATTGGTAATTGCGCCATAGTATTTAACCTGGCCAATTTCAAAATCATGGGGTATCTCAAGTGTTCCATTTACACGTTGCACAAATGTTTTAATCAAATTAGCCACATAACCAAACATTTCGATTTTACCAGTCTTGGTATTGCGATAAAGCATAGCTCTTGGCGGCAATTGATCCGTATCGCTTCTTATTATTGCTCCTTGCATGTTCTGAAATTGCTGAATATAAATTGAGCCAGAGTTGGAAGCAGAATTTAAATCTAGTTGAATGTAATTGGGCTGTTGGAACAATCGACAGCTGTAGAGGATTCCATTCTCGTTTATCATAGCCACATTGTGTTGTTCCCGTTCAAAGTAATCCTTGCAAACCAAATCGGGTTGCACTTCGGATTCCAGATAGATCAAACGTCGTGCCTGCTGAAGCTTAAACAAATTTTGCGTATTTTCCTCCTGTTCTGCCCTGGAATCACAGCACAGGATAAGGGATTCACTATTAAAACTCCAATCTTCAAGACTGCTGCCCTTGGTAAGCAGTACAGTTGGAGCCTCCAGCTGAGGCAATAAATCTTGAAACACACACTTCACACTCGATCCGTATAGAGCAATAGTATCATATTCCTGCTCCAGTCGAACTCTATTTAATATCTTTATCACGGTTTGCTGCAGCTCCAAATAGGGTTCATCAGTAGGTACTCCAAAATGGAAGCAGTGCTGTAGTCGGCACAGACTACACAAAAGGATTAAGAAGATAAATAGCCGCATGGTTGTTTTGCACTCCTGCAGGTTTCAAGCAACTGTGAAGTTGACATGATGTGTAAAGGGATTTTATTCGTGTTGTGCCACATGAGGCATGTGTGTGCCTCACACATGCACTGTGCGTGTTTTGTGTTTTGTTAACATGGCATTCTAACATGTACATTTACTTCTGCAATTAAACCTCATACAACACTACACTGTTAAAAATAGTGAAGAAAAATGTCAGATGATATAGGGTTTTGTATTTTCTCAGGACTGTAAGGTGCCATTTCGATGAGGGGCTGAATGCCTTACAAAATGTACATTTACTTTAAAAATAAATACAGCAAATATTATTTTAAATTGTATTTGAACAATGCTGGATTCATTCTTTAAATAGATTATCTCGATATAAAATACGCTTGTAGAAAGTTAAACAAAGATCCTTCCGCATATGCTGACTTAAACCTGATTAATTTTTCAGGTTCTACCGGACATATCCACCGGACAGAGCTATGCCTATTTAATCTAAAGTATATAAAGTTTTGTTAGGAAAAGTGCACTGCTATTAAAGAGGTAATCCTCTCTTTTGTGCTCCTTCTTGGCCTATAGTTCCCTAACCACGTCCGGATTCATCATGAAAGCAAATATTTTGGATAGGTAGATTGCGATTAAATCTCCTATCACACACATTTTGCTACAAAATTCAGAGAAAACTCTGAGAATTGTGTGTTGGTGTGGCGTGATCTCTAGAACCTTTTGGCAGGTTCTCATCACTCCCATTTTCTGGCAATACCCCAAAACATATTTTGACCTTAATCCGGTTAATCTGTGCCAAAAAAAATCCTGATAGAAAAGTAAGATTCCCACAATTTATTTTAAATAAAAACGAGTAAACAAGTATTTATTCATTATTATAAGCTGTCAAGATTGTTTTATTTACGAATTGGTTTCATCTGTCGCTCTTCGCTCGCCTCTACCGCTGTAGCATTCTATGGCAAAGCAAACGCAAGCAACTAGATGGCTAACTATATAAAATCCAAATATATAAGAAAGATCACTGAGTTTAATTGGCTTATTTGGCTCCTGAGGATCACTGTAGTCTTGCAGATTTGTCATATTTAAGAACACCATATCGTAAAAGCTTCGGCTTATCCAGAAATCAATCAATCCAAGCGCCCTCATAAAAAGAAAATGCTGCTCAAAATGCTGGCGATAGGGCAATTTTTTTCGCAACGGAACACAAAGCACTACAAAGCGATTAAGACACAGATCATCCGAGTAATAGAATGCTTGTTCTTTGAAGGCTCTTTGTTGCTCGGCATAGGTGCGCCATCGTAGCTCGGTCACAGGATAACCGAAACTGGCATTAAAATGATCACGCATATAAATATAATCGTTATAATTATCCATGATGTAAGCGTTGCGTGCGTTTTCCAAACTGAGTCCTTGAGTGCGAAGAAACAGAAGCATCTCATTGAAGTCTAAAGCATATGTTAATGGCGAGTTGTGCAGATCCACAAAGCTTTGAAACATCTTCTCGGAGGGCGGACTTGTTAGGAAAGATTGTAAATATTTTTTTTTTTTTTTTTTTTTTTTTTTTTTTTTTTTTTTTTTTTTTTTTTTTTTTTTTTTTTTTTTTTTTTTTTTTTTTTTTTTTTTTTTTTTTTTTTTTTGGTATTATATTCTTTCTCTTGATATACTCTCTTAATTATTTTTACTACAGCTTGCTGCAGCTCCAAGTTAGGCTCATGAGTAGATTCTTCCAAATGGAAGCAGTGCAGCCACTGGCACAGACCACATAGTAGAAACAAGAAGATAAATAACCACATTGTTAGCTTGCGGTCCTGCAGCTATCACGCAACTGTAATGTGAACATTATGTGTGGCTGGTTTTACTTTGTTTGTGTCACGCAGATGGCATGTTTTGTGAGCTGTTAACTTGGCTAAGTGCACAATTACGCATTTATAAACAGATTTCTGACATGTTAAAAGATATGTAATTAAAAAACGCCCAAAGGTTGTACATGTTTAACCAATTAAAATAAATTAGACACTGCATATTGATGTACTGTTTGCTATTTAAGCACAGATGCATAAAAAATATGAAAAAATGTATATTACACTTAAAGCGATACGACTTGGATTAAAGGTATGTTAAATATGATATTAATGGGCAGTTTGATGTTTTGAGAATTGAATTATGTATTTTATTAAAGCATATTCAAAGTCATCAATAAATGTCCTAATGTATGAGTCGTGAAGCTCGATAAATAAACTAATAATTAATAATTCTTCACCATGTTTGTTTAAGTTTGCGAGTCTTTATTATGTTTTTAAATCTTCGATAGATTATAAAAAAGATAAGAAACCAATAAAAAATACCATTGCAAGCATTCAGTTTATAAACTTGAAAACAGACTTTGTATACGTCTGTGTATGAAAAGGAAAAGCTTTTGTAGCTTTGCAGACTTTATTATTATACCGATTATACCAAAGATATACTGAGATATGCGTGATGCTGAAAGTTACTTTTGCTTTTGCTCATATGACCCACAAATACATGCCAAATATGCACGTGTTTGTGTTTGTATAAGGCGAGAATATTGTCGGCTTAACTTATATATTTATGTGCATGCATAATAATGGGCGTGAGTGTGTTCCAAATGGAGATTTTTAGGTTTCTTATTTTCACTGCACAGCTGGCTGCTAGCTCACATGGCATGTTGTTGTTATATTTTCTAGTGTTTTTAACAACTTCCGGTTCGAGTGTGTGTGTGTGTAGCGTGTCTTTGATGCAGAGTCATTTGAAGCAGCGACAGCAAACAATTCCAAAAGTTAGACTTGAGGTGTAGATGGAGATGGATGCTTTATAAGTGTGTGCGTGTGTGTAGATCGAAATTTTCCGGCAATTTAAGCAAGTGCAGTCGATTGAATAAGTTGAAAACGTGTAGAAATCAAACATTTCATTTGATGCTCTTAATTGCAGTGCAAGTGGTTTTCAATTATTCAAATGAGTCTCTTCCACTCGAAAGTCTTCCGAAGTTATATTCGCCTACAAGCTGTTGCTTGGCTCTTTGCTCGTGTTCAAGCTTGATATGGAGATCGAGCTGGAGTTGAAACTGTTGGAGCTATTGCTCCTGCTACGGTTGCTGCCAAAACTGGTCTAGACTTGCGTTAATAGCCAAACGAGGCAAAACAACAACGACAACTGCGATGATTGCAAAGGCTAAGGCGACACTGAAAACAGAAATTTCTTCTGCTTCATCATTGGTATTGGCTCTGGTGATGCTATCGTTTGCTTTATCTGTTGCCTTTTGCCATTTCAAGTTGTATTTTTTTGTTGCTGTTGTTGGGAATGACGTTTCAGGGAAAGTTGTTACGTTACATCGACATCGACATCGACATCGACGGCGGCAAGCAAAAGACAACAGCAACGCCGACGACACCGAATGCCTATGCAAAACCGGTCGGTCATTGATTTTTGGCGGCTTGGCAAAAAATTACCTGGCCATGGTCACTGCAATACAGTCAGTCACCCAGCCATCTAGCCACTCAGACAGACAGCAATCAGACAATCAGACAATCAGTGCTCATCTGCCCAGCTTTTGCATGCATCGCTAATCTTGGCAATTGTCGCACGCTGCGTATGCTTGATATGTGTATATCTTATTAAGGTATGCAATAAGCTTCACTTGTCAGCGGAGCAGACAATTAATGGCTACAAATTTATACAACCACTATTTGGGCACAGCGGTAAACACTTAAAAACAAAGCCGAATTGTGGTGTTTCCAAAAAAAAAAGGTTACAGGTTGCCAAAAACTTAAAGGTTAACACTTATTTCATCGCTGCTTATAAGGAATTGGTCTCACAGCTAAAGTAAGCACAAAACGAAACATAACTAACCAAGAAAATATAAACATAAATTATTTTAAAGTAGTGTGGCAAGTGGCAAGCGATTATGCGAATCAATAAGGAACGGTGTTATGCAGTAGAGTGGCCAATGCTCTTCCTTAAGCTGTGACCGTAATTTCTTAGCTCGGTTATTTAAATATATATTATTGTTAGTTGAGGTTAGCAGGTGACTACTGATGAGAGATATATAGAGAAATTGATTTGTTATTATTTATTATATGAGGAAAGCAACGGCGGAAATAGGTTACGAATATCGATTTTATTTACGTTTCCGCACAAAAGTGGAAGCCAGAGATATATATATGTAATATTGATATACAAACTGTAATCAAAATCAATCGACAACAGGAAAAATAATACACAAACTAGAAGTCAAGCAATGAAAGTTCATTTCTTATTAACCCCTTTTTTTTAGCAATTGTTACTTAATTTTTAAGTAATTATAATGTTAATTGGGTACATTGCTCAGCTTGCTATTGATATATTTGGCACACAAACCTCATAATTTGTACCTTCACAACACATGGCTTCAAATCAATCATTCATCAATGTTTCAATATTCATTTCTGTGTGTGTGTGTGTGTTTTTTTTTGCCAAACTACCATTAGGCTTAACCCCTTTGTAGTCGTTGGCTATTTTGCTGCTCATTTGCTAACTGTGCAAGCCAAAATGTTTATGATTTTTATGACCGACATTGTAACAAATCACCTTTCGATAACTGCTCATTATCGGAGCTGTTGTGATCTCTGGTCTCTTTTGGCGCGCACTTTTCATTTGTTTGCTGCTGGCAGACATTTTGCCTGTTTCTTTTCATCTTGTTGCTTTGAATTTGTTTAATTTCTTTGCCATTGCTGGCGTTTTGAACCCAAACACAAACACTTTGAGCTGTTTTTTTGTTGGCTTAAGGCGCTATTTGAGCTACTCTCTAAACATTTGCGTATAAGCGTAATTGTAATCATGATTAAGTACTTTTCTGCCTTATAGCCAAATGAGCTGTAACGTCTCAGTGTGTGTGTGTGTGTGTGCGTGTGTGTGTGTTTGTTCAGATTCACTTTCAGCATGATTTGATTGAGAATGCTCAAGCGGCTAAATCCAATGCGCACTCATGCAACGAATAACTCACCACGTGGTGAGCTTTAACTCGAGCTTGGTATCTTCTTCACTCTCTTTCTCTTGCGCTGGCTGGCGCTCAGTGGGCAAAACTTGCAGACTTCAAGACTTGGCAACTGTTGCTTTGTGCGCTGCGTTTTGCATCAAGTTTCAGTTATAATACGGCCGCGTTTCGCTTTGGACGCGTTTCACTCTCTCTCTCTCGCCCCAAATTTGAACACTGTGTCGCGGATTTTGTTTTGATGTGTCGCGCGCGACAAGTGGCAGGATAACGAGTAGTGTAATAATATTGTATACACAAGTATTTAACGGTGTCTATGCTGTGCAGTGTTTAGTGTAGTGAATTTATTTAACTTTAGCCAAAAGCAACAGCTGCTTAAGCGGATTACAAAACATTTTAAAGTTGTCCTGCAAGATGCGCTTGCAAAGTTTGCCATTGCTGGTAAGTACATACGTGTACATAAGTTATATAAGTTGTTTGCTTGGGTCAGCTGCTAGACCCGTTCAACTGCAACAATTGTCAGCTGTTTGTTGGCAGCATTCTTTCCCTTCCCCCCGATTGACATTGATTAATTATGTCACTAATTTGACGCACAACAGGCGACAACAACAATGCAACAACTGAGGTGTAAACTGTCTTCCGGCTGCCACTGTCTCGTCTGCACAATGCTCTCTCAGTGTGAAGTGCACAGGAGTTTGTGTGTATGCGTGTGGCGCAGTCTTCAACTTGGCACTTGTTATGGCTGCGTCTTTTTAATTGTCTGCCCATTGGGGCTTGTCTCGCTGTATTATTGTTGCATGCAACAGCGACTAGTTAGCGCTGCCTACCTACTGCCGCCTACCTTGTCATCACACCCGGACTCACTCTACAGTGTGTGCAATCAGTTGAAAAGATCTTGTGTAATCTCGAGCATTAAAATTTGCATTGTCAGCGAGGCCACATAAAGCCATAAAGCCATAAAGCCAAGCAATGACCAAGTAAAGCCACCTGCTTTAGAATCGTCTTAATGCAGCTGCTGTCAATAGGCAGACTGTCGACTGGCTTTGTGTGCAGCTAACAACTCCATCTTCAACTTTGTAGAAGAAGAAGTGCAAAATGCAACTGCAATAATCTGCAAAATCAACAACATGCAACACGAGTAAATCGAGTACGTGCCCTCCTTTCGTTTCTGTGGCAGCATCAACCTTTCAAATGCAGGCGCCAACTGGCCGTTGACTTTAATGCCAAAAATCAATGGTCATCATTAATGGCTATTTGGTTCATGGCAACGTTATTTGATTTTTTATTAACCTTTACAAAAGATTTTTAAGCGTTTTGTTTTTCTTGCAATTTCATTTGGCAGACGTTCGACCCAGAAAGTGATTTATTTTTTTGTTGTTGTTGTCAAAGTATGTGGCCCAAATGCGTTTCATGGCTAATTGCAAGTGTTGGCCAAGCAAATAACTACAAAGTACAAACACATCAATAAGTTGTTTGTCATTGCCTGGCCAAGCTAAGCAAAATAACAGTAGAATTGGCCAAGTTATTGTAAACACATAATGGCCCACAAATGGCCTGCTTTCCGTCATACAGCACTCAGTCATCTGGGCCCCAGGGCTGACCACGAACTCACAATAGCACTTCAGCACCTGTTGCTGTGTGTGTGTGCGTACGTGTGTGTGTGTGTGTCGTTTGTACGAATAGACAGCGTCATTTTTTTAATATGCTGCACGCATGCAAACCAACAATTTGTATGTGAATTTGGAGTGTAGAAAGTTGATTGGTTATATTTATAATCTTACTTATATTTTCTTTTTGTCTTTTAGTTTTCTGATTTATGTATTTGGAGCTGAAAGCTCAGCTAAGTAAGGATTATTAAAGTATAAACATTATCATTGCACAACAACTCTTACTTTGGTTGTATACAGCTCCTATTTGGTAGCCCTGTTTGGGTAGCCAGGAATGCCTTTCACTTGCAGACGCAATTATTTTTTGGCCAACAAAAGATGCGCTGCTGGACATGATGATTGATCAAAGTTAAAAAAAAAAAATACACACAAAATAAATAAATAAAACGTCTGCCGAAAGGAAAAGGAAACTTTGGCAGCTGCAAAACTGAAGACGAGTTGCTTACGGGCAACCAGCCAGATTACAGGTTTTTCTAGCCAATCCAGTGAATGGCGACACACGAAATATGAATTTACACACAAACACACACACACCAGACCAAAAAGCACATGGATGAGTTGTTAATACATAAAATTGGAATGTGGTTTTTCTTATATACGATGTACATACATCCATTTCTGACCACAACAAAATTTGTGGCCTGCAATTACAACTGTAAGAGTTGTTTTTTGTTTTTTTTTTTTTTTGGTTGCGCATTTGCTAACTGCCCATCATTATTTTTAACATCATCATCTTTAGCGATGCCCCCATATTAATTAAATATTACTCAAGTGTTTGCCGCTTCTGGGGCAGCTTCTTTACATATTGGCATATTAATGAACTTAATGCTTCGATTAGTTTAACTTTAATTTGTGACCCTTCACCATTTCCCCCTACACACACACGCACACACCTGCATGTGTTGTTTTTGTTTTTTGCTGGAATTTTAATTAGTCTGACCCGTGTCTGTGGCATAGCACAACTTACATAATCGTTAAGAGTTCAGTTCAATGCGTCATATGCAAATACCACAAAAAATAAAACAGATACGCAGTCAAAGATCTCAGATACAACAGACACAGCTAAAGCGGGCAGAGGGGTCAGTATAAGCTTTGTGGTCGGTTCCGGCTGTAGTCCAGCTCTCACTCTCACTCTTCAGATTGCGGTCTATACAGTTTGTATATGTATTGTTTTTAATTTATGCATGTGTGAGTGTTTTTGTTTTTAGCCTTTTATTTATATGATTTTTATGGATTTTATGCAACGACCTTGCACATCGTTTAGCGCGTCAGCTATAGCGCTACATATGTCTATATATACCTGCATTATCTTTAACTAATTAAAGCTTATGCTTTATTATTTAAGTTAAGCGGGGCGGGCAGCAACACGCTTTGGGCAAACATAACTAAAAAGGCAAGTTCGTTGCCTAAGTCTTTTGTTACCACATTTCCACCCGCTGCCGACATACGTTTGTTACTTTTATTACCACCAATGCCTATCTATATTGTTGTAATTATTGTCACCATGTGCAACAACGCTTGCAACGCCGGTCATTTAATGTTGTTGTGTGTGTGTGTGTGTGTTTGTTATGGGCTTCCATTTTCATCATTGCTTGTTGCTTGCTTATTTTTGCATAATACGTCAATTGACTTGGCAATTTGCTGTGCACACACACACACACACACTTATGCAAAATAGAAAAGGCGACAAACTTGCCCAATGCCTGTGGCAATAACTTCAAGAGAAAGAGCTGGACAGGTGTTAATTACTTATGGTATATATTGATGTTTGTGTTTGATTGTCTATGCAGCTAAGAATGGTAATGTTTAACAATATGCAATCACTCAATAGCTATAAACGTGTTTAGTGTAAAAGATACCAGTTACTGGATGATTAGGTAAAGTCGTCTTTTGTTATTTAATATACTTGCAAATCTCATGTCAAACTCTTAATTGTAATAACAATGGACAATAACAATGGGCAACGAACAGTCTTTAACTCTGTCTAAATGTTGACACATTTCAGTTTCTTTCTATTGGATCAGTAAAAAACACAACGAGAAAAAAACAAAAGCTCATTTGCATTGGATGAAAATTGTTTCGAACAAATTTTCAATGACATTCTTTGACTGGTTGAACAACTTTTACATTTGTGGCGCGAGTCCAAATCGCTGTCCGAATTGAATTTTTTTGTTGGCTTGTCGAGGTGATGCTCCTATAAATAATGATACCAAGCAGCCGGCCGCAGCAGCAGCTGCAACGTCATCTTCTTTGCTTTATTATGCATATGAGATTGAAATTTTGACTGGCTGTGACTTGGTGTGTCCGAGATTGGGATTGCGATTGAGGCGTCTTTCAGCTTACAGCCCACACTTAAAGGCGACAGCGGCTTAAGGGAAATAGTTGCTAGTTGTTGGCACGTTGCCGCCAAAAAGCAAAACGAGGTTGACTTCCATCTCAGCTTGGACTTGAAGTTCGCTTTCTCATCGCACTACCTGTATGTGCTGCAGCCTAAATATAAAACTGAGCCTGTCTCTGTGTGTATCTGTGCCCAATTCATGTCACGTTGAGGTAGATTCAGCTGGCGTTCGACCCAGCAGCAGCAGCAGCAGCCGCATCATCATTCGTTTTGACTGACAGAAAAAACACTTTCATTTTTCATTTCATTTAATAATTCATAATTTTTTTTTCTTGCAGTCTTTTGCTTTGTTTGTTGGTTTTGTTTTCTGCTCTTAGCTGCTGCTTCAATTGTTTCTCAGCTGCTTCAGTTGTTGTCGTCGCTGCCGTCACTGCCGTCGCTGTTGTTGTTGTTGTTTGTTGTCTGCTCTCGTCAAGTGTTTATAGTGGTCTAAATTTTGCCGCTTGGTGCGTCGCTAACTTCCGTTTTTGGCTGCCAGTCTGTGTGGCTTCTAAGGCAAAAACAGCGAAAATAGAAATGACAGCGAAAAAAAAAGAAACGATTAATGCTTTACGTATTTTTACGCCTTTTAGTTACGGCTGCGGTGGCGATTCACACGCCAAGTTTGTCGCTTAAGTCATTCGTTTGTGTTTTCGACAGACACAACAAATCACATATATTTTGCACACTTCCTTTCATTCCTGCTTGGGTTTACTCTGTTGTTGTTGTTGTTTCTGGTCTACATTTTACAGCTGTCACTGGTTATATAACACGCTTTGATGGTGGTCTTTAATTATAAGGATTATTATACGCAATTTCGTCATTATGCACATCCGCCAACACTTTTATGGCTTTTCATGGACACTTAATGTGTGGCTATCATATCATATATCGCCATATCGATTGAGGACATTGGTCATCAACAGAATTCAGACTTCATAAACGAAGCGGATCAAGCGGAATGCCTTGGAAATATGCAAGTTTCTATAATACTTATAGCGGCTTTTAACGCCCTCCATGGCCATAATACTTAATCACAGCTCTTCTTGTATTATTTAAATAATTTGGTTTTTTTTTGTTTTTTTTTTGATTCGTTTTTGACGACTGACAGTTGTTGAATTTTTGATATTGATAGTTTTTTAATAAATTCAACATTTTTGTGCTTAAGCTGGCTTCATTTTAACTAGCTTATCTCCTCCGTGGTTGTGGCTTAGTGAATTAATTCAATGCTGTATTTAAATTGTCATTAGTACGCTTTTGTTAACTTTTGCAAATTAAGAACACAAAACTGTTTCAGGCTATAAAAATGTCCAATTCTATTTCAAAACGCAACACGTTGTCTCATAAGCGAAATTTTTCAGTGAAAGTCATACCATGTATATTAAATTAAAGTAAGAGCAGAAAAATACTGCCATGTATAATATTTATTTTAGTTTTTGCATGTTTAGAGGAAGTATTTCTGTATTATACTAAAGCATAATTTTAATCTAATACAAGTAGTTCCCATGACATTATATGTGCTTATTTGATGTTATGATGCTTATTTTTCGTATTTTTTCATAGCCAAAAACACAAAATAATGCAAATTATATTAAAAATACAAAGTTTTGCCTATTAATTATAAGATTAAAGTAAGATGATAGTCAAGCTTTTAACACAAA
This sequence comes from Scaptomyza caliginosa, assembly GCA_035044725.1. Lineage (NCBI taxonomy): Eukaryota > Metazoa > Arthropoda > Insecta > Diptera > Drosophilidae > Scaptomyza > Scaptomyza caliginosa. The sequence continues at coordinate 1,309,038 of JAWNNR010000317.1, forward strand.
ACTTATCATACATTTAATATGTAAACTCTTGTTTTATAGCGCACTTGTGGATAGCGCAATAAATTATACATTTTTAGCAGTTTAGTAATAAAGTTTTATAAATAATACCGATGCAGAAAAAAATATAATTTTTATAAGCTTATTTGTTGGATTTATATGCTAAATGCATATAAATTAATATGAGAATTTCATTTGTAAGCAACTTGTGTGCAATATAGTCTAACATTAAATGCTAACGTTTATATAAATGGTCTCAATTGTGTTTAAGTGAACTTAAATTATGGTTGTTAAGAAATAATTTCTTGAAATATTAACAAATCTAAGCTCTTTGCACAATATGCCTTTCTAGTTTTTAAGCTAGACGCTCACCGACATAATTGTCTGTGACTGACTGACTGACTGACACCCACACACATCTGTTGACGTTCTGAGTTGACTTTCAGATCAGAGCTTGGCAAGTAGAGAATTAAAATTGTAGCGTGTCAAATTCGAGTTTACAAATGTTCACATGGCCAACAATGGCAGATCGTCTGGCACATATCATAACTGTTCATCAACAAGTGCAACGGGGTTTTTTTTGGTTTTGGTTTTTGGGCCAACTACGAGCTATTAGCATAAGTTGCAGTTGTAGTTGAAGTAGCAGCAGAAGCAAATGTTGTTGCTACTGGGCGTTGTTGTGAGAGATTGCCATCAGTTAATAGGCATAACTGTGACAACAAAAGGGTATACAAAATAATAATAATAAAGAAAGAAGTTAATTGCAAATTGGCAAACAACATGAGAATATGCATGCCGGCCATTTGTCATCAGTTTACGGCCTGATATGCTAACTAATGCACTTTGCAATTGCAATTGTTGTTGCCTATTTGTGGCAACAACTTGTTGGCAGATTTCACTACTTCTGCAACTACGAAGACTCGACTGGGTTGTAAACAGTAAACAGCAAATAGCAAACCACAAGCGACAAACGACACGTAGAGAAGAGTGTGTCTAACAATTTGCAGTCAGCAGCCAGCAGCCAGCTGCCACATGCCACAAGTGGTTAAGTTGTTGAACTATGAAGCTGTGAAGTTGTAAAGCTGTAAAGCAGTTAGCTGTTGCAGCCACAGCAGCATCTGTATAATTTGGCCAGGCCTCTTTCATTTTGGCCATAATTTAGCTTCGGCTGCGACATTACACAATCGTTAGTCGAAGACGTTGCCGAACGTTAAGTTGTAGTTTTGCGCTTTGGCAATTAAATTCGTTTAGTTTTAAAACTAAGATGCATCTGTGTTAAAATCTTTGATTTACACTTGCTCACTAAATGCTAGTCAAACGATTTTATTTTTCATTTCATTACATAATTCTGTGCAAATTGTTGTTGCTGTGTGGGCTTTGTTTTTGTTTTTTTCTTGATTGCAGTTTTGTAGCTGCTGGCCAACAAGATTTATTAGCTTGTAAACAATTTTGTTAACCCAATGCGTATAATATGTGTGTGTGTGTTTGTGTTAACTTTCTCCCATTGTTAGCATCTTTCTTTTTGGTTATGCGCCAGTTTCTTTTTGCGTTGCGTTCAAGTGTGTGTTTGTCTGTGTTTGCCATAAATGGCATTTGTTTTGCCTTTTGTTTTGGGCCAACAAAAAGAGGTAGAAAAAAAATGTTGGCTTTGCTTTACATTTACATTTAACTTGACATTTGGCCCATTGTCTGAGCTTAGCTCTGTTTTGGCCCGGTCAGCGGGGAGGCGCACATTCATGTGTTAATAAATCTATCTGGCCAAGAGCTACCGGACGCTGCAGGGGCGAACAAGCAACACCAACACCATTGCCGGGCACCTGGTATAGGTCAGTTCATTATGCTAATTCACGCTTGACCAATTCGCGATAATTTCTGTAAGCTTTTTAGTTTTTCGACTGTGTTAAATAATCGTTTTTCTTAATGTGAACTTCATTCGATCTGTGACAATGTAGCATAATTAGCATGTGATGTCGTAATAGTTTTCTCAGTTTCTTTGAAATGCCTTTGATTAAAAAAAAAAAATGCGTGCAACTAATACAGAAAAATATATTTTAGCTTGCAATTAAAACGCAGTCAATGTGATCTCGGTCAAAATGTGTGTCAACAATTGCTGTGCCACAATGGCACACACAAAGGCGACAAAGCAACAGCAGCAACAACAACAACAACAACGATAGCTATAATACTTAAAACAATGGCGTTACCAGCAAGTGTTGTCGCAAAAGACTTTGCACAGCTTCCGTTTTAGACATTTGACGAGCTAGCGCGATTTGACAGTTAACAACGATGTGACAACGATGCCATAATCATTATCTCAACACACACACACACACACTGACAGTTTGATCTTTGCAAACTGAGATTGCGCATACGCCAGTTGAACCACAAATACAGTTACATTTTGTTCATGTTTGCGTGCGTGTGTTTGAGTTTCACTTTAACTGCGATTATAACTCAATTATAATAAATCAAATGTCAGGCGCCCACAATGCTGACATTTGCACTCAATAAAAACTTTGCTAGAAATTCGGTTTTGTTTTCTTTTTATTTTTCCTTAGGTGTTGGGAAAGTAAAAACTGTATTTTTTGTTGATGGCCATGCCAAATGTCAAATGGCTGCACATTGAGCAGTTCTTCGGGGCCTGCATGCTCAGTTACAAAGTTGCTGCTGTTGATGTGTTAGTTATGTGTGCCGAAATATTCCGCGATTTCCATGGCTGAAATATTTAACATTTATTAAGGCTACCGCAGCCAATAAAATTCCTTTATGCATCACATCCATATTGGCTGGACACGTAACAACAAAATCATCAGCAGAACCCCAAATGTTGTGGGCCAAGCCATAACCCTTGCGTTCTATTTTTGCTCTGGGCTCTTTATCGTCTGGATAATATACTTGAAATAAAGAATTCGAGCAAAAACTTGATGACGATATAGTCATGATAGTCCTCTTGTCGGTGTCAATTGCTTTGAAAAAACCGGAAAAGCTAAAATATTGGACAATTCGTCAAATTGGCTAATTTCCCGGCGGCAGTCCAGTTACTTCAACGTCATCCAATAAAAATGGCATATCTCGTTTAACACGTAGCACACATGTTCGGCCCGGATTGTGGAATAACATTTCAAATCCGCGATCACTATTAAGCAGATTTCGGGCAAGCGCATTGCTGTCTTCTGAGATTGCCATTATGACGGCATTATCACATATAACTTCATAGCCATATTTTTCCACAGTAAACCACTCTAATTTGTCAGCTTATTCCACAGTTATTGTAGTAACGTTAGCTAGAGCCTGCATGATTTATGTATATACATATATATATATATATATATATTTTTTAAATTTAAAACCGAAAATTTTAATTTATGCTACATAATCAAGATTTTGAATGTTCAAATAGAATTACTAGTAAATTAATTAATAAATAATTAATTACTAGAAATTGATTTTACTTCATTGAGTCACATGTTTTATAATGTTTTCTATAAATAGCAGGTAGTAAGCAGCGCATTTGTATGCCTTATTTGGATAGCTTCCTTCTTTCTTGTAGAGTAAACTCGGTGCGCTACGTACAGGGCGTGGTAAGTGCGTTGCAAAGGATACGACTTGAGCAGGAACATTTGGCACTACATCATTGTTAGCATTCGGTTTGCTTATTCTACGCGCTTTCAATTTCATACGTATGAAAATGATAACAAGCAAAATGATCCAAAAGCCAAAGAACAGGCTTAGACAGAAGCTTGAAGCTTGCTTGACACAATCCAAAATTTCACACGTACTCCAATGAATCCAGTCCTGGAGTATGCACATAATTATAATCGTTGGTGTCACAACTATCCAGTACACAAAAATCAATACAATCTCAGTAAATGTAAACTTCATCTTCAGCGCAAAAAGCGTACATCAAGCTAAAAACAATAAACGCAACTAAGCTTAATGAATTGGAAATTATAATAATAATTTTAATCAGTACTGGCTTGTGGTCAGCATATTGTTGCGGCTTGTATGTGTATACTTAAATAAATAACTCATTTTGTTTTTTACTAAACATTCCCATTACACTATGTATGAGTTGTGTATATAAATAAGTTTGTGACTTGAGTTGACTGCATTGTTGCTCGTATATTGTTGAAATGCAAATTGCGACTGTTGAAATTGAAACTTTCACGGCTATGATATGAGGCATACGTATGACAATTAGGCCGTCTTCGCACTGTTGACGATTATAGTCAGCTTGAACTGACATAGATAAATTCGATTCAGAGTCATAAGTAACAGTCGCATACACAAATATAAAAACAAAAAGATTGATGATCAGCTGTCTCAAGACAAGTTGCATTGATTTCTCACTTGTTTGGCTCCCAAAGGCTGTCTTGATCTCGTTGTGGTCAAGTGTTAGACAACTTGACATTGACCCAATGCCAAACAGCGATTCAAAACACGTCCACAATTTAGTTTAGCTAATTTTTGCTCGCTTTGCTTGAACAAAAAAACTATATAAAAGTGAAACACTTTGTAGCGGGAATATCTTGATGTTGATATTTGTTTACATTTCGTTTTTAATTTGCCACTTTTGGGCATTCACCGAAAAAAAGCCTTTTGTGGCTCGGTATCTTTTTATGTATTTGTTTTTTTTTTTTTTGTGGTAAAAGTGTTCAGTTTTTGTGCACATGGCAATATTTTATTTGATTTTTGGGGGTCTCGACCTTGTAAGAGCAAAAAAAATTAATTAAAAAAATACCATAACATTTAAAAAGAGCATCCAATTAGGACAACAAAAATTAAGAAGAAAAAAATAAAAATAAAACTTTTAACTGGAATTGCTTATGAAATACGTTGTAGGTATTTTTATTTTATTATGTAAACTTTTATTTGTGTTAAGTTGTGTTAAATATATATTATCTCAATCCATGGCTTAATTACTTTCACATTTTGTATATCTTTGGCAAAATCTAAAGTAAAAAAAAAGAAAGAAAATATGTATATAATTTAAGACCTTTTTATTTGCTTTTCAGTTGGCGCTGTTCACAGTTGGAGCAGCTGCCGCCGCAGCCACAACCAAACCCAAAAGCGAGTCCAAGCCAACCAAACATGAGCCAGCAATTAGTTCCACCAAGAAACCCACGCCCACAACTTCAGCTGGCAGCACATCAACAACAACAACAACAGCGCGTCAATCAAAGGCCTTGAAAGCTGTGCCCGGCGAGAATCGTGGCAAGCGAACACTATACGATTTCGGCAATGCCGGCTATCTCTATCCAGAGGTGGCAAGTAGGCGTGCCGGTTACGTGGACAACTACTATTCACAATCGGGATACTACAATGGACAGCAGGCTTTGGGTATTTAAAACTTCGACGCACTAACTCCATTCACTACAACTAAAGCATTTTGTCATTTGCAGCTCAATATCCAGGCAGCTTTGGCAACTCGTATGGACCTTATCCACAGTATTTGGAGGCGCCGGAGCCCATCATTGAGATCATTATAAAGGATGCAAATGAAACGCTTGCCGAGGAACCGCCACAGCCCATTATCACCAAGAAGAAGCGCAAGAAGGAGAAGGTGCATGTGTTCTATGTGAACTACAAGAAGGATCAGAACAATAAACTGCATTTGGAATCACCAATTGCCTCGCTCAACAACGATGACAACGACGAGCCCGAGGAAGAGGAAGAGGAGGAGATCATACAATATCCCGTTACACCACAGCCACCACTAAAATCGACCACACTGCGCACCATCATCCATCCCGACTCGGAGAAGTATCACAGCAACAGCGGCATCCATGTCTCCTTTGGTGATGAGAGCAAACATCAAACTGGCCACATTCTGGAGGAGCACGATGCGGAGAGTATTCAGCGTCAGGTTGTTGCTCTTCCGGCCGCAACAAATACACGTGCCGAATATGGACGCGATAATAGTTTCGCTCGTGGTGCATTCTCTAGTCTGCTCTTTGGCAGCACCAACAACTATCAGCCACAACAGTCACAGCTGCATCATCATCATCAACAGCAGCAGCAGCAATCATCACTGCATTTTGCCAGTCAGCAACAGCAACAGCAGCAGCAACAGCAACAGTTGCCCGCACATCACAACAACAACTACTTTAGACTACCCGCTGCGCTCAATGCTGCACCAGCACCCAAGCAACAGCAACAGCAACCGCTGCAGCAACAGCAATCGTCACAGCAACCATACCATCACAAGCAGCAACATGCCACACGTCCCAGTCTCACACAACAGCAATTGCCCTCGACCTCATCGCAAACCATATTCAACAAGCTGGTGCAGCAATCTCAATTCTATATTAATCACAATCAACAATATCAGGCAACGTCACAGCAACAGCAATATCAAAAGCCTCCACATAAGCAGCAATCGGTGCCATTTTTCCCAACACCAGTTCCGCCAAAGACACAAGAGTTGCCATTGCGTGGCAGTCCAGCGCCATATCAGCCCATTAAGTTCCGTCCCACACCAGCGCCGGCGTCACAAGTCAAGCCACTGCAGCTGCCGGTCAAGTTGGAAAATGTCCACTATCAGCAGCAGCAGCAGCAGCAGCAGCAGCAACAGCAACAGCAGCAGCAGCAACCACAACAGCAGCAATATAAAACACAAGCAAAACCGCAACCGTATGAGTTTGTTAGACAACCACAATTTGTGCAGCAACCGCAGTTTTTAGTTCGCTCTCCCACATCAGCACCTGACTACTACCAAGCACAGCACCAGCAACAACATCGTCCACAACAGCAGCATCAGCAGCAACAGCAGCAGCAACAGCAACAACAGGAACACAAATATTCCTCGGCAGCATTAAACTATTTTGATATCAAACCCTCTAAGGAAACAGAGCTACTCAAGTCCATACCCAAGTTCGAGCAGCACATAACGGAAACAGTGCAGCATCCACTCAACCAGCAATATGTGTTCAGCAGCAATCGCAATGAGGTGATTCATGATATACCTGCTCCCAATCTGGCGCCCGTTTCCTCGACAGCTGCTCAGCCCATCTCTGGTCACTATATCACAGCGAGCTCATCACAGCACTCCCAGCAACAGCAGCAGCAACAGCAGCAACACCAGCAACAACAGCAACAATATAGCAACTTTGTCACAGAGGCACAGCCTTCGGTTTATGCCGAGTCCACACATGGACAAAAGGTCATGGTGGTAACACCAGTTCCTCCCACCAACAGCAACAACAACAACTATGCCAGCTACAATCAGTATACACAAAGCAACAATGAGCAGGTGATTCAAGTGCATCCTCAGAACAGCAACAACTATGCCCAGCAGCCCAGGCAAACGAACAAAGTGCAGCTGAGTGCAGCCGGAGCTGTTGATAATTCACCTTTCAGTGTGTCCACCTATCACTCGGATGTGTTCAAGGAGCTGCAGCAGCGACAGCAACACGAAAAGCAACAAAAACAGCAACAACAGCAATCAACCTATCTGAAGCAAAGCAAGCCCACAGCAACTGCTGCCGTTGCGGCTGCACCCACCACAACTTCGACAGGTTCAACAGCTGCACCAGCTGCCGCACCCAATGGCAAGGCAACCCAAACGCTGCTCCAGTTGCCCGACGAAGTGCCCGAAGATCTGCGCCAGCAACTCTTCTCCTCGGGCATACTTAACAATGCAGACATTTCGGTGCTCGACTACGACAAGCAGGGCGACATTGCTCTAGAGAATCTGCCCGCTGAGCATCTGCAGCATTTCTATGGTAATGGTGGTGGTGCTCAGATTGCGGAGACAAACAAGGTGCTGACTGTAGTGAAGCCCAATGGCGATAAGGTGGCGCTTAGCGAAAAGCAAATCGATCGCGTCAAACAGAGCAATTCCCTGCCCCAGAAACAGAATCTGGACGTCAAGGTTGTGCGATATGATGCGGATCAGGGTCAGAGTGTTAGTGAGAAGTATGTGCGTACAGATGCCACTGTGGTGACTCCCGTAGAGTTGGCTGAGCGTCAGCAATACAATCGCTATTTGCCACTTAAGATCAATGGAGCACAGTTTCCCATACCCGACAGCGAGGAATTGCTTGGCAAGAAGATTGTTAGCGTTGTTGTCTTAGCTCCGGTTGAGGCTCAGCCTCCAGCACAGTCCATTGAGGCACGCAGCAGCAGTGTGGATAGCAAAGAGGTCAAGTTTTTGGGTGGTGAACTGGTCAAGACGTTGGTCAAGAAGCCCACCAAGGACAACTTTAAACGCTGGCTAGAAAAGGAATCTCGCACTGATATCGAATTGCAGTCGGTGGTGCTTCTAGTTGCCAAGTAAGTTAATCAAGCATTGTTTTGGTTTACGTTAAACAATTTCTTAATCCACAGATCGAGTGACACGGCGGAGCAGGAAATCTTTATGTATGACATAACGACCGGTAGCGTGAGTAAGCTGAATGGTGAACTCTCCAGCACATTTGTAAATGTGGCCGAGGAGAATGCCAGCAGCGAGGATTTGGAGCATGCAGCCACACTGGATCCCAGTTCGTTGGAGACCATGATGCATTTGCGTCGCAGATAAGAGGGAGGGGGAAAGAGGAGTCGCCGCAAATCATAACATGCCATTTAGATACTCGACTCGATCGCTAGAAATCCTTGTAATTGTACTAGATCTAAATTTCTTCCTATTTCTAACCCATACGGCGCACCATATAAAAAAAAACATAACAAAAAGGGTTCCATTTATCGCGGGTCATTCACAGTGCATGCATATTCCTTCTTGTAGTATTTCAATGTTGTAAATATTCTGATGATTATCTTAATTTAAGTTAATTTACGTGAATAAAAAAATGTTAAAAAAAAAAACCTACAAGTCGTCTAGCTTAACAGTGGGTTAACAGTGATTCGCATAAGGTTCTTGTCTTTGCTAAGTTCAGCTGCAAGCTTTTAGTTAAGCTTTGCGTGTAGCTTTAAGTGAGCAACTTCTTGGTAACAATGAAGCTTTACTCTAAGAGCTGTCACAAGCGATGTGTAATGTGTTTACAGGCTCAACGCATGCTGGACAACAAACACATTTGGGCCAAGGTTAGCAACTAGCACTTTATCAACAAGAAGATTAACACAAACACATACATATAGGTGGTGCGTGTATGTGCCGATAACAGGACAAGATATTTACTCATTAATCATATGCGCATACGTGACCTAACAGAGCTCTGGTCCAACGGTTGCTGGACGACGTGACCAAAGGCCAGCAAAGAGCACGCAGAAGTATTTGACTTAAACGCTCTTTCGCTCTCTTAAAGCTGTTCGCTCTTTATGAGTTGCTTGGCTGGTTCGGTTCGCTTATGGGCATGGCTGTTTACCCACACACTCACACACACACACACAAACATGAGCATGTACTTATGTTGGAAGTGTAAGTGCAACAAGTCGCAGCCAACGGCTATAATTACATACATGCCGTTTTATTTTTAGCGCACAGCAGCAGCAACAACAGCAGTTTGGCCAGACATCAAAAACAACAAAACCACAATAACAAATGGCCAACAATAACAACAAGTCGAGCGCAATAGCCAAAAACGTCGATAACACAAACAGCTAAACTACAAATGCGGCGCATAAAAATGAGGCCTGGTTTTTTATTGCAGTTCGCAAAACCGAACTTACCGGCTACAAATGCAGTCGCTGTTGTTGTTTTTATTTTCGTTGTCGTTGTTGTTGTCGTTGCCGGATCGAGTCAACAGCAACATACTAAGAAAAAGCACATACACACACAGTCAACATTGTAATGCAACTGAGAGGTCTTCTCCCTTACGCAATGACAGATCGATTTTTAACTGTTGCCAGGCGACAAAAAACTCATTAAAAGCTTGTAAAAGCTATCATTTCAATACAGATCTGTAGATGTTAAAAATCCTAAAGAAACCGATGGACTTTGTGAATTGAATAATTTCACATGATAAATTTTATTAGTTAATGCCATTTAAAGATCTTTGCCATATAAAACGGTTAATATCTAAGCAAATGACATTAAAACCACAAAATTTTACTGCTATTTGAAACTCGTTTTTCAACATTCAGTTTTCTGCTATTTTTATAACTTTAATTAGTGACGATATCATAATTCCAAATTATCACATTCAGTTTGGCTCTATGGCTCAGACAAGATTACACATCGATTAATCATTTCCTTTACTTATTTATTTATGTCTATTTAACTGTATACAAATACGATTATTATTTATGTTCAGAAAGTCAATTGAGTAAACAATTTGTCAATCACTTACAACAATAAGTCGAAATTTGATCTAGACTTATTCACATTTTCCTATGATTAAGTTTTCTTGGGTCTCCTTTACCACAATAAGAACTGTGACAATTGCATTTGTATTTTTGCTCATCCCTCAAGGCTTCTTCTTGTACTACACACAAACACGAACACACACATAAATACATATGTATGTTGTTTGAGTTGTTTTCGATTTCTTACAACGCCTTTTCTGTAATTCTCGCATTTTGCTTCCCATGCATGCGTTTTATTTCGTTTACATGTATTTTTTTTCGTTTGTGATTCGCAGAGCTTTTGCTTCTGTTGCCTTCTGTGACTCGTTTTTAAAATTGGGTTACAGAGAGCCCAAGACCAAAGCCCCAAACAAGCAAGCAACCGAAAAAAACAACAAAAATAAAAATGCAAAAATCCGTTTGACGCCGTAAGCTTCATGAGTCAGAACTGTTGCACTGATTGCTAAAGCAACAGCAAGAGCAGCAACAACAACAACAGCAGCAGCAGTGGGTGGATGAGAAGATGCAGAAGAAGAGATTGAGCTTTGACTTAATTTGTGCACAAAATATTTCGATTTCTCCTCTTTTATTTTGTTTTGTTTTATTTAAGCGCGTCTACTTTGTTAGCTGATTTGTAACGTTACAGTTTGCCGTAGGAGTATGTTGTTGTTGCTTTTATTATTGTTACATGTGAGTTGTTTTTGAGTAGCTTTGACCACTTTAAGAGAATGTGAGTTGAACGTAAGAGCGAGTTTTTCTTAGCAGCTCTGCTTAACGTTGTGATCGGTTAAATAGTGATGCTAGCGTTAGAGCTATTAAATGGCTAAGTTCAAACACACGGCAAATTTTATCATATTATACTTAATAAAAATATGTTCATATAATGAGAGTTTTATAAAATATTAATGTCACTGAGTCAAGTAGGTAAAAAACCTTTAAAAAGCCTACAACCTTAGCTACGCACACAAATCAAGCTAGTTTTAGCTTGAGAAAAAACTATAAGTGGCAGCACTGAGAAACGTGTGTGTCACGAAGCATCGTCGTCGGGCATCGTTCAAAGCTATGCTCAGTTCGGTTTGATCATTCGTCACTAAGCTACGCTCAGTTCGGTTTGATCATTCGTCGCAGCAAGTCCAACTCGTTGTCGGGCTCTACACAGCGTCGTAGTCGAGAGTCGAGGGTGGCGCAGAGCTTGGCCCAGTCCCAGTCTCAGTCTCAGTCTTCATACATCTGTGAAAAGGGCGCGCGAGTGCATTAACATTAACAATTACTGAATAAATGTACATGTGAATGTGTCTAATTAAAACCAATTCGCGTCTGCACTAATAAATATCGTGTTGAATTGTGTGAGAAGTCGAACGCATTATGCAATTGGCCGTCTCTTCGAAGTAAAAAGTCCAACTGTGTTTTGTAATGCGCCAAAGAAACGAGAATACAAAGAAAAGTGAAGCTGCCGCAAAGCTGAGGCTAAATCGAAAGCCCAAACACAATCAACGGCGGTCAAAAGCCGTTTTAAAACAAATACAAATATACAAAATATAAAGAAAAGAAGAAACGTACAAAGACATCCAGACAAAAATGGCGCCTGCAGTAACTGCGAACATTTGCGTCAGCTGCGCACGCCAACGCCAAAGTCGACGCTGCGTCGGCGCCGGCGCAGCTGCAAACGTTGGCAGTAATGCCATATTGCAAATTTATAGCGCCTGGGCGCTACTTACACTGCTGGCAGCCAGTGTTGCCATTGTGCAGAGTGCAGCGGTTTCTTTTGGTTAGTTTTGTTAAATCTATTTTTTGAAATACTCCTCGCTATTTGCAACCTCTTGACAATTTGTGCCTCCCCCATATAGGTAAACTTTCATTTAATCTTTGTAAGAAATAAAATAAACTCTTGAAAGTGTCTGATATTGTCCTAGTGTCTATAGTGTTTGGCCATTTTCTTTACCTACTGTGGTTATCTTCTCATGCTCTTACATATACACAATTTCAACGCGAATGATGTGAACCACTGTCATTTTGTGTGTTGTTGTTTTTTTTCATATATAAATTTTTGTTTGTTTTTACTGCGACAATTTGTGAACGTGAACCGTAAACCGGTTGGCGTCTCCAGTCCAGTCTCAGTCAATCTTTTCATCGTTTTTTGTGCACATGGTTTTTTTTATTACTTATTTATTTGTTTGTTTTTTGATTTTCATCTTTTTTGGAATTGTCGTTTTGTTGTCGGTAAAGCGAGTTATTAACGTTTTTGTTGTTTGGCCAGTTATTGAACAACAACTTACAGAACCCATGAACATGAGCATGACTCTTCCCTTTAATTGTTTCTCTTTTTTATTCAACTCCCTTTTGCGTCAGCCTAGACGAAAAAACCATATAAAAAAAATCATTTAAAATACACGCGGAAGCAACTGTGAAAGTAAATGCAAAAACAAAAGGAAAATTATATTTAAATTACAAGCCAACAAAAACAACAACAAAAAGTCCAAGTAAAAAGCATAAGAGAGAACAAGAAAGGAACAAAAAAAAAAAATAAGCTCTGCCAGACGCCGAGAACGAGAAGTGCGGCGACCCCATTGTCATTGAAATATAGTAACGGCGAAAGAACAAAGGCAGCGAAGAGTGGAGTTCAGCAGTTCGCCAGTTACCGTTACCGTTACCCCAGTGCCCTTTTCACTCTACCCGCCCGACCGACCAGCCGACCGAACAACCGACTGCAATTTTTTTTCGTTGTGTTTAACAAGCGCAGCTTTTACGTCTGTTCCGTTAAAGTTTAATGCATTAATTTGACGTTCCAATTGCAGCTTGACAAAGAAGAAGCACATTTGAAACGAAATGAATGTTAATCATTTCTGTTATAGATGAAGCGGATAAAGCAGAATAAGTAAATGCGCTTTACGCTTAACACGATGCAAATATTTGCAGCAAAGTGGCAAAGAAAAACATCCCTTTAACCAAAGTGAGAGAAGAAAAAACATATAAAGAAGCTGCCAGAACTGTTCGAAAAACATATCTACAAACCGGTTACTGAATTAATTTGCATATAAACAAAATAAAAATAAGGAAAAATAGAATAAAACACAGAAAGTGACTCGTACCATACTTCAATATGTTGCCAAACAGCTAGAATTGTTTTATTTTTTTTCTTTTGGTTATATATCGTTTAGCAACCAGAAATCGTCAATCTCATTGCCCCCTCTCTCTCTCTCTTTGCTTTTGCTCTTATTCGCTTTTGATCTTTTGATGGCATAAGAGTTCAATTAGGTGCAACACACACACACGCCCACCGGTTAGCCTCCCACCTTCGCTTAAAGTTGTTCAACTTTTTTGCCAACAAAATGCAAATAAAAGTCGCACAGCCAAAAAAAAAAACCACGAAATGCCGAAAACACAAATGGTTGTGTGCGATTGAGCGAGATGGCTTTATTTGTATAGGCAAAATTCTGCTCTATCTCTCTCTTTCTATCAAGATGTGCATGGCGTCAACAAGCGCTCAATTAAAATGCAAATTGACCGTTATCTGAGCTGGTTACCCACGCTCAGAGAGCGAGAGAGCTGATGCACTCTCACACCTTAAAATGGCGACACTTGAAGATGTTGTTGTTCTTGTTTTTATGCCTTTCAGCACTTTTAAAGTTTTTTTTTTCTCTGCTGCAGCTACACCGCCCACCAACTACCACACTATCTAAATTGGCGCAAACTATTTTGGCCAGCAGCAACACATACACACACACATATAAAGTGCTTGTCTAGTAAAAGCACTTACTTTGTTGGTAATTTTTTTACTAATTGCTAAAATGGCCGCCTTGATTTATGAATGCAACCGTTAGACGGCAGCGTAGCAAGAGCACGTCTGTATGACTGTGTGAGTGTGGTGTGTGCGTGTGTTGAGCCATGTTGAACCGGCTCTAAGAACGGGCAATGCTCGGTCACGCTGCTGTTGGCAAACTGTGGCAGCAACAGTTGCCGTTAGGCTGCCTGCTGCACGCAAAGCTAAGCAACAGCAGCAGCAGCAACAACAACAACAACAACAACAAGAACAACAACTGGTAACAGTTAAAGCTGAATGCATGTCAAGTTCTTAGCCATGTTGCTATGTGCTGTGGCGGCTCTTTAAGTTTGCTGTCTTGTTTGTAGTACAATTTATTTTATTTAGTTGCTTGCTGCTGTGCAAACAGACAGACAGATAGACATACAAACTAACGACATTAGCAACATACAACATAAAACATACACTGACAACAATAGACACATTCGCTTGACCTATAAACGAAATTGGCCAACAGGAATTGTAGAGAACTGTTGTCCACTCTTTCGCTCGTTTCGTTTTGTTTGCATGTGGGCTTATTAGGGGATGTTAGCTGAGGTAAGGGCTTGTGCACTTAACCCTTAACAGCTTTGACTTTGATTGTTGACCCAATTTTACAGTTGGCAAATAAAAAAATACTATATATAAACAAAACTGCACTCTTTACTATATTGTTGTTGTTGCTGTTTTTGTGCGTCAAGTGCTCACTTCTCATCCTCTCTCTCTCTCTCTCTCTCTCTCTCTCTCTCTCTCGCTCACACTCTTGTCTTGTTGTATAATTTTTGAACAACAACTTTTTTATTTCAAGTACTTTTTGCCACACTCAGCGCTGCACGCTGCTTGTGTCCGACAGTGCGTAGTTTTTTGTGTTTGTTTTTTATGCAACAGTGCGTATTTATGATGAGTGAGCCTGTGCAACATGCCACTGTACACGCCGCATGCTGCATACCACATGACCACAGAATTTATAATGCCCAAACGTGGTTGGCACTTCAACAAAACCCAATGCTTGACAATCTTCTATAAGCCAAGTGCTGCGCTTAACACATGAACAAACTGACCCCAAACAAAGCGTCCAAACAAACCCCTAACTACGCTACCCCACCTTGCCACTTAACAATTTACAATGCACACACAAAACAAACAAACTCACAAAATTGAAATGTTTTTAGTTTTGTGTTAAAAGTACTTACATATATACTCTTGTGTGTGTGTGTGTGGTATTATTCAACAAATTTACAGTTTACAGCGCAGTGCATTTGGATTAGATCCGAGTACTTGTCGCAGGTATTCCACGACAAAAACTTTCCCAAATTTAAAACTCGTAATCGTTTTTGGAGAAAACTGGGAATTATCCACAACTCATTCATGTTCTGCTCTGAAAATTAAGACAAATTATTAACGGCACCATTTGATGGTAGACAAAAAAAATCAAGTGAAATTATAGCCCTTATTTTTGTTCATCTTTGCCGTGGTTCGCTGAGCTCAACTAGTTGGTCTATATAGTTTTGTTTTTTTGCTATTCACTTCTCTAACCTCTTCAACTGCCGCATCTGCAACACCAGCAATATCCTAAGCTTAATGCGTCTCTCCTCTGTTGCTGTTGCAGCCAAGCACAACACATTCATTTAACTTGTTATACGTATACGTATGTGAGTGTGTGTGTGTGTGTGCGCGCGTGCTTTTAACCCAATTAGCTAAAGCTGTAACTGAAGCTGGGAGTTCAGTGGCATAAGCCTCGACTTTTATAGCTGCCAGTCATCGGTCAACACACACACACACCGCAAACACTTTATGAAACAAAAAAAATGGAAACAAAATAGTAAACCTCATTGTTTTGTAGTTCTAATGGGCTAAAATGGGTTACTTATGGGTCAATTTATCAGTCAGTTGTACAGTTTGGTGTCAGTAGAACTAGAGTTACGAGTAAAATATTTAATTCTATTGCAATTTGATAAATCATGGTTGTTCACTTAAAAGGCAACACTTTCACAATGCTCTCTTTAATGCTAATTGATTTTAATAAATGTTTTTTCTTTCAATATTATTATTCGATTGTCTTAAACGCCGACAGCAGATGGCCGATAAGCAATTTGTTATTTTGTTATTTATGGTTACATTACATTTTAATTAACATATTCAAGTAGTTAGTGAACATTGTGCAAATCTGTGCAATTTGTATGTGTTACAACATGAACTTTCAAATAATAATTATAATAATAATAATAATAATTCCCTTCAAGCAAGTGTGTGTTTAACCAAAATGAACCACTTAATTATACTTTAAGCAAATCATTTTAAACAATTACGAGTCATAAATGCAATTTTGAGTGCACTTTGTGAGTTGGAGTCTGCTCAAAGCATTTACAATTATTTATTAAAGTGGCCAAGCACTTGGCTATTAGTGTCAAGTTCGAAATGTGAATTAGCTGTGCAAAAGTGCACACACACACACACACACATGCACTGAAACACACTCTCGTGTGTAGTACTTAAGGAGAAATAAAAAAAAAAACAAATGCAAATTGTTTCTGCGAATGAAATTTTAATAGCCCAAATGCGATGTCAATTGCAACAACAAGACGTTGGCAGTGAGTGTGAACGGTTGCAACAAGTAATCAGCACCCACAATATGCCAATATACACACACACACACACACACGTATACATTTGTATGTGTGAGTCAGTGACCCAGAATTAAACGCAAAAGTAGTTTTCCGATAGCAGAAGCGAATCGACAGTGAATACATATATATTTCATATTAAACATACAAAACTATGTGTTTCATGTGTACTTTATTAATTTAACTGCTCTGTTGTGTATGTGTGTGTGTGTGTGTGTGTAAATGTATCTTTAACCTCTGGCTGCGCAAAGTTCGAGTGTGAGTGCAAAATAATTGAGCCACGAATCTTGATCAGAGAGATGCTGTTACTTTGTGGTTGGCATTGTATCTGAGGTAGCTGCATGTTATTCAATTATACAATATATCAAATTAATTGAATTTCAGCATATCTAGTCTATTTATTTATTGGTATATCTAGTCCTATCACAAGCGCTATTTATAGCGCTCGATTTGATGACTTTTCTCATCTTTCTGGCAACCATAATGCCTAAGATTGAACATGTCTCCAATATACCTATTTAGTTATAAATTATCAGCCTTTTGTTAATTTCTTACCAAGTTGTCGTGTTGACAATATCATTTGCTCCACTTTTATTCAGTAGATTAAAGAAATAACTTTTACTTACTTACTTTTTGCAGGTGATCTGCTGTCGCATCCAACATTCAAGCCACTTTGTAGTGCCCAGCATGAGCATTTCATCGAGAGCGATGGCAAAGAATCTAGTCTCATCATTGAACTAAAACCGAGCACATATGGCGCCCAGCATGCCTCCTGTACCCGCATACTGAGCGCACCGCCTAGTTACGGTTTTATTGTGCGCCTTATACTGCCCAAACTGCGACACACACAGCATAACCAGGACAATGGCAGCAATAGTCCAACAAGCTACCGCTCCAATTCCGCATCCACATCCACATCCAGCATTATGCCAGCCAAGCCACAGTCCCACAACGTTGATGGACAGGCAAAGGAACCACTGATTGAGCGAGTGAATACAACAACAGGAGCGGCGACCGTTGCATCTGCAGCCGTTGTGGGACGCACCTGTCCCCTGAAATTTGTAAGTGGGAAATCATAGATTGTCATGAGCAGTGAGTCAGTCAGCCGGACGACCTCTTAACATAAATTGATTAACTTAAGGTCTAAATGCATTTTAAATTGAATGGTTTAGGCAAGTAGTAAGCGCCAGAAAGAAGCGAAAATAATTAAAATTGAACCACTTTGTAAAATACATTCAATCAAATAACAATAATTTTTTGTTTAGGCTTAGTGCTGTTCAGATATTCTTGATTGATTTCTGCTGATAACTATTGAATGATAATTAAATATGGGCTTCGCTTAATTGATATTCCAAGAACAGTATTTAAGCAATGCTAAACATGCGCCTATTTAATTGCTCGTATTCATAAAAGGGGTCAAGTTCAATAACAGGTGAAAGAACGCGCAGTTCGCATTTATAACATATGATTATTTGTTGATTAACAATTAATCATCATCAAGAAACCAGTTAGCCAGTTTGCTGCTTGGGTAAACAATGATCAGCAGTTATTTTATAAGTGCATCGCGCTATTGCCATTAATATTGTGATATGCGATAGCTCTCTTTATCATTCATTGGGAACAAAACTGGCGGTTGTGGCATAGTATTCGCATTTTCCCATTTATTTATCCCATTTAGCTGTAAACAATAACAATAACAAGATATTTGCATATACTCGTATGCAGCTCTCGTAGCGCAGCAGAAGCGAACAAAGAAAACATTTATACCGCATAAACATTTGTAGATATATATGTTCACCTGTGCAGATATACTAGATGTGTTCTATGTGTATATATAGATACACACACATGTATAGCCACACCCGCAAACCGCAGCTTTGTCATCCTCACATGCGAAACGCGCAGCTAGATTTTATGGCTTGGATACTATACTGTCCACGTTTCACAGCTGCCAATCTCTGCCCGTCAGTCGGTTCCTCTGTCCGTCGGTCCGTCCGTCTGTGTCTGTCTGGCCATTTGTCAGTCGCTTTGTCGCCATGGTATTTATGACATAGCCAGCAGCAGCTGAAAGTGTTGTCTGTGTTGCGTTTCGCTTTTCCTGGCCAAATGAGACAAACGTGTTTCAAATACACAAAAACCTCAGAACGCCCAAATGGCTTGAATTGGGCGCGCTTATGCAAATCGCACGCGATTGGAATATACGCATATTTATACATAAGCTAAGCCAAACCAAATCCAAATCCACTGCGTTGTGGGAAACTGGGAGACGAATATGATTTGAGTTTTGAGTGTTAACCGATTGGGTAACCATGCACATGCGGGCGGGCAAAGCTGTTAATGCGGCAAGAAGCTATCAATTATACAGCTGCTTCAATGTCAGGCCATGTTGCAGTCGTCTATTAAAGGCCATAAAGAATACTTTAAATTGACAAGCGAAATTAACTGTAATTGGCGACAATTTCAAATGTCAAAATGGCTTGGGAAAAACCACAAAAAATGCTTGCAACACACACACACACACACTAGCACACCAATGTCAGCTCAACCTCAAATACACAAAAACCTAATCACAATTAGACATCTGGGCGAAAGTACTCGATACTTGGCCGTGGCATGCCTCTACCAATTCATACATAAAACAATTAAATCATGTTTGAAACAACTCGAAAACCTTACAAATGCAGCATAAATTAGAATTTAAACTCGACCAAACAATAACTTATAGCTTTTGTCATTGCTATTTTTTTTTTCGAAGCTATTTCAATGTTAAAATCAAACACACATACAAATCTCACACATTCTCTGTGGTCGTCACGCATGCGCAGATAAAAGTACTTTAAGACACACCCACCCAATACATTTAATCATTTCACGTATAAGTTTTTCGAATCGGATTTCGATACTCAGCCCAAAGCAAACGTAAGGTGTAGAAAATGCCAAGCAAACTCTAACTGCGAGTTGGCCACAGATTAGAAGCCTTGAAATCGAAACTTAAACCTAGTTTGCACTTAAAATATTCTCAATAAACAGCTGAATTTTTAATTATTTAGTTTTTTTTTTATTCGAACAAAACGCAGCCTTTCGTTATGCCTTTTTTTAAATGAGCTTTTAGGCACTTGAATTGAACTCGTGATTCGCATGTGCTGCCTAAAATAATGTATTTACCTGCGTCGTATTATATTGATGTTCTTTTATTCTCTACTTGCTGAGCGCAAATATTTAATTTGCCATAATGTATTATTGTTGCTGTGTTTCTCATGCCAAATATCTAAAATGTATTCGCACTTAATCGTTCGTTCATTGTGCACGTTTTGATCTCTGTTTGCCCAAAGCATTTAAGCCACCCATTTGGTTTGTGGGCGTGAACAGATTTACAGATTTGAGTGCTTTTTTTTACCAAGCAAACTACGTTTATATTTATTGCATTTTAATTTGCGCATGTGCAAGCAAATATCAATTAAGTTTTATGTGCTAAAATCGAAGGTGTTAATTAATTGCGTTTTTACAGTTCAGTTCGCTGAAACCACATACGGCTCAATGGCGCGTGGATCCTTGCCAGCTGGAGGATACCGCCTCTGAGATGGAGGATCCAGTGCATTTGCTCCACGGCCGTGTGCGCATTGTCTGGGAACATGGCATGCATGCGCTCAGGTCCAAGCTAATGATAACAGTGCTGGGCAAAGGAGAACAATGCAAGGATCAAAGCAAACATCAGTGCTTAAAGATTGGGTAAGCTATGCAAACTGCTTTTCGAATACAGTAGGTGAATAATAAACATTATCCCCTCCAGCGATGAGCCCCTCCTGTGCATTTCGAAGGAGCTGACTTGCGATGGCATACGCCATTGTCCTTATAGCAATGAGTATGACAGCGATGAGGATTATGAGCTGTGCTATAAACAGCGTCGCCCTGGTGCAGGTACCTTGCCTTCTGCCTTGGAATCCGATCTTTTCGAGCAGTTTGCCCTGGAAGTGTTCCGCAATCTGTTTGCCTACGATGCACCCACAGCACCCGAGGATCTGCCGCGCAATGCAAGCAATAGCGATAGCAACAACTCGACAACGCAACTACGTAAAGTTCACACCAAAGACATGAAGAAACCAGGAGCTGGCGGTGGCGATGCCAACGGTTCGCCCAATGCCATTGGTGGTCAACATGCCGTTGAAACGGATGCCAAGGCACAGGAAAATGCCACCGTGGAGAACAATTCGAGCGGAGGCAGCGGCTTCACGCGACGCAATTCGACGCGCACGGGACTCCATTCGGATCTCTCAAAATATGGGCCATGGGGCTATCTAATGCTTGGCATGCTGCTCTGCGGCGGCGCGCTGCTCATCTGCGGCCTCTGGGGTACGTTCAGTTGCACACTTTTTTAGCTACCAAGTAAGACATAGACATGTTTTTATTTATGGGAGTTTCTTGTTTTTCGTCTATCGTTTGTATTTTTTTTTTTTTTTGATTGTTTTGTTTTGTTTTGTTTTGTTTCGTTTTTGCATGCCATTCAACTTTGTATCTGTTATCTGTAACTTTTTTTGTGTCTTATGTCTAACTTTCGCACATTTCACATTTCGCTACTTACAACATACCCACTTACTACCCTCTACCGCCACCGCCACCGCCCCCAACTCCACCTCAGTTTCCTGTTGTCGCTTGAGCTCTCACATTCAATCCATACGTATACTTGCAGCGTCCGCATCACAGCATGCGGTCAACAATGAGCGTGAGGCGGCGCTGGCCGCTGCCAATGGAGCTGGACTAGATGCCAGCGGTGCTGCATCGCCACCCAACTATGAGGAACTCGACCCGCCGCCCGCCTACTCTGTGCTCTTTCCCAATCAAAAGGCCGCCAGCAGTAATACACTAAATGCGCTGGATGGTGCAGTTGCTAGCACAACAGCAGCTGCAGCAGCAGCAGCGGCGGCAGCAGCAGCAGCAACAGTTGCAGCTACACTTGCAGTAACAACGCAACCAACACCAATAACAACAACAACATCCGAACAACAACAACAACAAGAAGAAGCAGAAGGCGAGCCCACAAACTAGCTCTAAGCCTGACAATTAGGTGGCCACAATGGCGCATCTGGCAAAGTAGTTTAGGTTTAGGTTCCAACTTCTTTGACTGACTCTGATGCAATTAGTTTAGCACAATACACTTTTAGCGTTTTTTTTAGCTTTTAAGCGGTAGCTCTATGTTAAATGTTTAATTATACACAATAATACATATATATATGTTAACTGGTCAATCCCGATATATTCCAAATACGTCCCAATAATGTCCGTCGCATGCTAAGCACGCTGAACAGACAAATCCTACATTGCCTACTTATTTAAGACCAATCCAAACGAATTGTTCAATTGAGCTTGCAACGTGAAAATAATATTTTTATTACCTAAAATTAATACTAAATAATGATTGTAAAAAAAATAGGAATCGACAAATTTTATAAAAACAACCAACAACAACAACGACAAGTCGCATATTTTTTGTATCTATGTTAATGTAAAATTTAATGTGATATAAATTTAAAACTTAATAAAAAAAATATAAAAACAAATCTTCACAACATTGGTTTGCAAATGCTTCAAATGAAATTTTACTCAAATCAATTAGTTTTTCAATTGAATAATATATTTTTCATCCTAAAAGTATGGTTTTTACTTCAATCGCTTGCCGTTTGTACAAATTGCAATCCCTAAAAGTATGCAGCATTGTATTTGAACAAAATGCGTTTCGTTCTTAAATTTGAAATTTTAGAGCTAGTAAATTCTATGTGATTTCACTTAAACGCTTGCTGGCTGCCCTTCAAGTTTATTGGCTTCATAAAACTTAGCCGTAAATGTGCTGAAATGTTAATGCCTCATAAATTATGTTGAAACGAGCTCTAGGAGAGAATGTAGACCAGTGAGTAAACAAGTCATTAAATATTTTTTACATCGAATTTTAACATCATTGTTTTTATTCAGGTAAATTAAAAGGATGTGTTTGTGTGTGTAAGTGTGAATAGCTTAGCTTCAACAGCTGGAATTGGAATGGAAAAGGAGCAATGCTAGGTAAAGGAAGGATCGCTGTTGCAAATGGTAATTTTCACATTTAAATTGTAGTGTAGTGTAGTGCTAAATGAGTTAAGTTTTGCTTTGTTTTGTTTTCTTGTTTTTCTTTTTCTTTGTCGGTTTCTTTTATGATTTAATTTTCATTTTGTTTAGTAGCTTGGTTTAAGTTTATTTACGCTTTCGTCGCTCTAGATGTATTTAATTGTTACATGGTTTTCTTTTGTTTTACTCTGTTGTAGTTCTTGTTCTTGTTGATATATGTAAGTTGCACTGATATCTTTGCCGGGTTCTCTTAAATGTTACACACATATGTATGTGTCAGTATGTATCGTATTAAAATTGCATATTTGCTATAATCGTCTTGGGGTCGTCTTATGTTCTTACACTTCTCAGTATTTGGCGACACGTGCACACGTTCCTCAACCAAATATATATACTCTCTACGCGCTGCATTTATGGTAAGCAATAACATTCATTCTCAATTTTAATGGTAACTATAACAATATTATATACTAAACAAAATGAAGCAGTTGACAGCCCAAAACATTGTTCAATTGCTTCATCGTATCCTTGTTCAAAAGCTTTTTTGTTCTTTACTTTCCCAAATGAATTGGGCTGCACTTTTGTTTATCAGCTATAATTATATTTAAGTTTTCATTTTAGTTATTATTATTTCTACATTTTACTTAATTGCCAATTTCAGCATTTTCACGTAAGAACTCAGAGCAAACGTCCTGTTTGTCATATAGTTTTTGGATTTTCTTTTGGTTTTTAAATTACATACTCATAAGATTTGGGCGTTTTCATGTTCATCGACTTCATTCATTTTACACAATTGTCTTAACTTATAAATGATCATTGAATCATTCACATATATGTTATATATATATATATTTACTAAATATTTGCTATAGATCGTATTATCGTAAATGGGTGCTCGATGTGTTTAAGTGTTTGGTGCTGTTAATTTCATGTATCTGTTGTAGTTCTTGTTCTTTGGTTGGTGTAGAAAAACCGTATACTTATTGACTAATAGGCCATAGGGGTACACTTAGAAATAATACACGTTCGTACAATACAATGTACTTAAAGTGTAAGTAGTTCAACAACAATGTGGATAGAAAACGATTTCTAATAAAATTTGTCTGGTTTGCTTTTGTATTATTTTGTTTTGTTTTTGGTTTTTATTTAAAAGTCGTTAAAAATAAATTCAAATTCAAAATTGATTGCACATTGGTAAGTGCTAAAACTGTTTGCTTTGGTTTGTTTTGCTTTGCTTATGGACTACAAATACGTTGATCGTTACTTGTGATGCCCAAATGCTCGTTATTCATTACTCGTTACTTAGCTTAAGCGCTACTCGTTACTCGCTACTTTCTCTAGCGTCTACATTATATGTTTGTCTGTATTTATGTATATATATATTTAATACTTATATGCTCATGTAAAATTGGACGCCAAATAAATTTAACAAAAGTAACGCAAAGCCTTAAAAATACTTTCGAATAAATATAATTAATTCTCAAGTGCGCTCAAAAGTTGTACGCAAATAAATTCACATATTAAGTGCAAGTGTATGTGTGTGTAATGTGTGTTGGGAGTTCAGCTCATTTGTTAATGTTGTATGTGTATTTGTTTTGCTCCTTTTGTTTTAGTTTTTCTTTTTGTTTTCATCAATAAATAAGGCCAGTGGATACGCATACATCATAAAAGTACAATTATAATATTCAATATTCATATATATATATATATATATATTTAGTATATATAGTACTAGGTAGTGTTCATCATCTTATAAACATACAATTTCTAGTGGCTGTTTTTGTTGTGGTTCTTGTAAAAAGCGCATATGTATGTATGTGTTTGTAAATATAAGACTTAAGTTCTGTCATTGCCTAGAAGCCGTAACTTATAGAGTTCAAGCCGTTTTAAGGTTCCCATATCGATCGTATCGGTTCTAAGTAGGTGTGTTCTTTGTTCTTGGCTTCGGTTATATTCTTAGTTTGCTTTCAAAGTTGTTTGGTATAAAAAATAGAAAAAATTTCGTGGCAATCAAAACATTTTGTCTCAAATCATCGTTCAAATTATTTGTTTTGTTTTTAATATCAAGATGTTCTCAAATAGTTTTGTAGTAATAAAATCTGCTTAGCTGCTACAGGATATTACAGGGTATACAAGATGCGATCGCCTTCAACACTAAATACAATGTGAAACACGGATATGAATGAATGACTTACGACTATCATTAATCTAAATATGCTCTATGTATATTTATACATACATATCTGTATATCATTTATATAGAATACGCTGCTGATTGCTTAAAAGTTTGCTCGAAAAATTAGTGTTACACACACATATATATATATACTATATATTTACTATGCATGTCTGTATGTAATCTCTATTAACTATATGCGGCGTTTTTCTCTCAAGCGATTTAAAAGCACATTTTTGTTCTGTGTTCGTTAGTGTCTGTATGTACGAGTGTGTGTGTGTTTTATGAGTGTTTTTCTGCATATGTCAAAGTCAAAGCTGAGCTGTGATTGCTCCTTCCGGTATCCGGTTTGCATAGCTACTAAAGAAACTACTCGTTACATTTATGCTCTTGCTCGTTAGTTATTCTCGTTGTTATCCTAATACTTCGAATTTCAATTTTTTCTACTTCTATAAGACGTTTCGCTTGTTGTTGTGGTGCTGTCTCTCTCCTGATTTGTTGTTGTTCTTTTTTCCAATGGTATGGCGCAGTTGTTCTTGTTGGCTGTTGTTGTTGTTGGTGGTGGTGTTTTGTTGTCGTTGTTGCTTAGTGTTGTCGCTTGTGGACATTTTTAGTGTTAGACAAACGATAAAATGATGCTTCAATGCTATTTCCATCAGACTACTACATGGAAATTATTGGGTGGCGAGGCAGCGAAGTCAAGCTGTTGGGTTATCCACTACAACACTAGTTGGGAGCCCCAGTCCAAAGTTGGGCAATGCTGTGCGTTTTTTTTTTTTTTGGGGGGGGGGGGGAGTTATATACTTATACATTTTTGGAATTCTTTTTGTTGAGTCTTTTGGTTTACTGTTTAGCTGGAGTACCTCTCTCTGTCGGCAGTCGCTGTTGTTCTTGTTGTTGTTTCTGAGCATAACTAACTAACAATAATTACCATTACCATTACCATTACCATACCACGGAAAGGTCCAGCACCATCAGTGCGGAAGCATCAAGGGTCGCGCCGTGCTGCTCAGTCTTTGGTGATGGTGTTGATGGGACTTATCGCCACCATCGCCACCATAATCATCGTATGCGAGCAGTGGCGATATCTTTAGCCCAGTCTTTTCGGGTATGATCTTAAAGTGCGGCTGATCCGCACTAACCAACAACGGACGCTTCATCGACGAGTGCAGATACTCGTGTCCATGCACGGAGTTACTGACGGCAGCACCCAAGGGTCTCCTTGTGCTGGGCACATTCATCTTTTTGCAGGGTTCCGGCTTGCTTTCGTAGTTCAGCTGACAGTTCTCCGGCGAGTATTTGTTTGGCTTGTAGATGGAAAAGATGTTGTTGATCAGACTTAATGCTGAATGGCCTCCAGCTGATGCATGATGAATACCCGCCGTTGGTTGTTGGGTCAATACGCTGCCCAGCGTCGTGTGCTCCGGATAGAAGTTGTTGTACTGATACGAGGGCAGCGTATCCACCGTAGGATATACCTTATGACCATAGCCGTGTGCGGGCGCTGGTGGCGCTGCACTGCTTAGATACCGTTGATGTTGTTGCTGTTGCTGCTGTTGCTGTTGATGTTGCTGTTGTAGTTGTAGTTGCTGGTGATGATGGAGTTGCTGTTGATGTTGTTGTTGTTGTTGTTGTTGATGGTGCAGCGTAGCAGCAGTGTTCTCAAAAAAAGGATATCCCGTCGCATTGTTGGAAGAGCCATTCGAATCAAGCTGTGGCGGCGATGGCATGCCCTCCAGCAGAGATTTCTTAATCATAATCCTCTCATGCTCCCGATCATGCATATCGATGGGTTGCCCATTGTTATAGCAGCGCACATTGACATTCTTGACCTTGAGGTTGCTGTGCATGTTCCTGCGCATATCCATGTTGATGGGACTAGGCGGTTTGTCCAGTTGTTCCCAGTACTTCTCCAGATCGATATTGAAATCCTCAAGATCAATCTCTGTTGTATCACTGCAGCTGTCCTCATCAAACATACTGGGTGGCTGCACCTCCAACAAGGATTTGCTGCGAGTGGGTCGCTGGTATTGCGTTGCATAACGTCTACCCGGACTGGGCATGTGGCCATGGGCCAAATATCGTTCATCCTCATCCAGAAATTTATCCTGCAGCTGCAAACGTTCCCGCTCCGCACGTATAAACTGCTCCAAATCGGTATCGTAGCGACAATGCATGTGCTCCTCCTCCTCTGCGGCCGGATGATGACCGGGACAGTGCGTCCGCCTCGTTACAAGATGCCTCGGTGGCTGGCGATGACAGCAATAGTCATCTGTCGCACAGCAGCAGATCACCGTCGTCGTTGCTGGTGCAGGGGGCAAACGCTGATGAGCACGCCCACCCATGCGGTGATCTGCCTCCGTACGCTCAGTGTCAAAGAGCCAACTACGATTCAGATTCCTGTTGCTGCCAGCGCTGGCAACACCGGCAACGGCACCACCGACGCCCCCGCCTCCTCCATACATATCCAATCTTCGCCTGGGTCCCGAGTAGATATCATCAAGCAGACACTTGGCACTGGTGCACTGCTCCCGGGCACAACAGCTGTGCGCCAGAGTACGCTCATCCAAGCTGTTGCTATACAGCATATTCATGCTGCGTCTGTATGCTTCCCGTTTCTCCCGGCGTGTATTTGAGGCGGGTGGCAGCTCATAGTCGATGATATCGAAGGGCATGGTCTTGGTGGAGGCACTAAACGAATATGACTTGGGCACACCAGCACGGTTCTTTAGTATGGATGTGGTCGTTGTTCCCGTTCCACCTCCCGCCTCAAATACATTGCCCTCAAAGCAACAGCTTTGGGATTTGGGATATTGAAACTCCTTGCAGCTCTTTGAGCGCTGAAGGCCATAGCCGGGCGAGCCTTCCCCCTCGCCTCGTCGCTCCCGCATGGGCAGTGCATCATCCGCATACTTTTCATCCTGTTCGCGAATGTCACGCAGAATGCGATTGCTATAGCTGCCATACTTAAGGCAATCAGGCACGTAATCCTCATCCAGATCATCCGAACGATTCGAATATATGTTGTCCGTATACCAAGTTGGATCGAGCTGCTTGGGCTTTGGTTTGGAAAGCAAGAGCTTATCACGCTTCGACTGACGATAGCTCTCGAAGCAAATGTTCTTCATCTTCTCCAGTTTCTGTTCACGTATGCGTTCCCAGTTCTCCCAGTTCTTGTCGTTCTTATTGCGCCCGGAAAGTATTAACACATCCTTGTCCTTATCCCAGATAAGACCACCATCAGCATCACTGTACTCAATGTTCAGGTGCTTTGTCTCCTGGCTTGGCGATGACTGTGACTGCAATTGTGAGTGGGATTGGGTATGGGTGTGAGTATGGGTTTGGGTATGTCCAATTGGTATGGAGCTGCAACTAGCTAAATTGTTATTATCGGTAACTACTATTCTAATTCTACGCTTGGTCTTGTCGCCTGCTCCTCTTTCACCTCCGCCTCCACGCGACGTTTGCATTGAAGATTTAGCAGGCGGCTCTTCCTCTTCTGGCTGTCACACCTCCTGCAGATACTTGATGGGACAATAGCCCTGACGATTGTCTGCCGAACGCACCATTACCATGCCATTTACCTCATCCCCAGTCTAATAACAAAGAAAGGCAACATTGTACATGAGGTTAAATCAAAATAAAATGTGACTTTTTCAACCAATATGCAGTTTATGCAGTGCTTATTTACCTGTATGACAATTTGGTCTCTGAGTAGCGTCATATTTTCGCCACGTTCGCCATCAGATACTTGAAGATTGTGGGTCACCTGCAGTGGCTTCTCGTTGGCATTGAGCCGCACACAGTACTTGGATGGAAAGAAGCCAACGCGACCCAGCACCTTGCCCTTCCACCAGTCCGGATCGGAGGTATCAATGACTGTCACCTGCATAGTGTAGAAGCCCCCGTAGGGGTGAATGGAGTTAAGTAACGACTGCTATTACCACATAAAACATAGCTCCTTGTCCTTGCAAGCACAATGGTAAAACAAAAGCTGCAGCTGTTACGGCTGCTAATGCATATGTAAATATCTCGCACAATTTGCCAGCGGCCGCGGGGGCGTATGCGCAATCGCAATGCCAATCAGTATATGTACATAAATCCTTTACACCTCACCCCTCCCTGTATCAACTATTATTTCTATATTTCTTTGGCTGTTTTTTTTTTTTTTTTTTATTGTTTTGTTCTTCTGATTTCCCATTTGCTTTGCTCTGTGTACATAATAAAAATGCGCTGTGTGTATTATAAATGAACCAGTTGTTTCTATTTCTTTGTTCTTTCTACTTTTTTTTGTGTGTTTGCAGGGATTGTTTTTACAGCCATCGAATATGTATGTGTATTGTGTACAAACAAAAATATGTATATTTTTGTATATAAAACTATTTATTTCTCTGTGAATGTGTGTGTGTTGATTTTGTCCAAGCAATTTCCTGTGTAGCCATTGCAATGTTTTATATTTATGTGTGAGGTAAACTCACAGTTTAGCGGATTCAGCAAAGCGTTTTACTTATTTATTCACTGCTAACGAATATATGTGTTCTGCATATTAATACTCTGTCTATCGATACTACCTACTGAGTACACAATTTCTTGAGAGAAATAGTAATATTCGGCTGTGCCAACTCTTTTTATAAACCTTTATAACTATTTGAACTAAATAAATGTTCATACAAAAATCAAGTCAAGTAAATTGAGTTGGATTACCGTTGGTAAAAAGAATTTTAATTGGAAAAAAATACCTACAAGAGAAAATAAAGAAGTGTTTACAACTAACTTACCAATATGATTTTTTTCGAATCAAGTTTTAAAACTACAACTAAAGCAATTCATTTTCTTTTTGATGAAGAACTTTATAGATACTTAAGCAGCTAAGCTCTTCAGTTCAATTTATGAACTGAACCATATACAATTTTATGATATAAACAAATTTAAAATGATAGCACCAATATTCCCCAGACACATGAGATAAGAACATTTAAAGTGTTCTTAAAACAAATCGGATTGCTTGCAAAACCTTCAAAACGCTTACAATGCTTATGTTTATTCAAATTAAAACAAACTTTCTCTGATAAGAACAGTCAGATGGCATGCTGCTTGTCTTTCTACTCCATTTCCTTGTTCTATGTTTTAATGTAAATCAATGATCTGAACATATTGCTTACCTTATAGCCAGCCTTGAGGTCCAGTTCATCGGCATGCCTCGCCTTAAAGTTGTAGAGGATGACGTACAAATTGGTGGGCAGCAGACGATGCGATTTCTTGAAATTGGAAACACATTAGAGTACGCTAATAAACAACATGCCACACAAATTGTGGCCAATATAGTAGAGCAAACAAGAAAGCGGCAGAGAGAGAGAAAGCGCGAGAATGACTGAGAAACGAAAAGTACTCGAAAAACCAAACAAAAAAATATGTGGGGAACTAAAATGGAAAGAGTAGGGGGAATACCTGGGCATGTCTTACTGGTGATAGGCATGGCGATGTGCTGGCCGAGGATTGCGACTTCTCCATTTCATCGGGCAAATCGACGCTGCCGCCCCGCATGCCGCGCGTGGCATAGAGGAGTTTGCGGCCCGGATGCGAGGGGCTCGATGGCGCTGTAATGGATATGGATGCGAAAAGAAAGGCAGCGTGTTAATGGAGTAACTGTGTGTGGCAGAAAGGACATGCAACACACATACACACACACACACACACACACACACACACTCTCAATGTGGTTGTCAGAGTAATTTCAATGCACGCATGATAGAAATGAACAAGATACAGACACAAGTTACAGTAAAAGATATAGGTACACATAAGCAAGTCGAAAATGATGTGACGCTGATAACATTGAAATAAAGCCTTAAGTTTAAGTTGAAAATATAGTCAAGATCTACTTGGTCTGTAATGATGTTGTATGACTGTAAAGTGAGTGGAACTTTTATATAACTTGGTAGCTTATAACATTTCTTTAACTTTAACAATTTCTACTAGAACTTTGTGGCTAGTGCTACATTAACAAAAGAAACAATAAACAAACTACATAAAATATTAAGCAAAACTCTACTTCAAACATTAGTTGTGTTTACAAAAATAAGCAATTGTTTTTTGTTTTATTTTTTTTTAAATGTTCAACGACTTTTTTTATGTTCCATTTATTGTGTGTGCATTTTTGCTCGTTGTAGTCTATAGACAATATCGAAAGGCTTTTGAGTCAAGATTTAGAATCAGAGCAGAGGATCACAGTTAAGAGTTCTAGTTGAAACCGAAAAACAAAAATCGCGGGTTATCCATTTAGTGTGGGTTAACTGAGTTAAAACTTGCTGTACTTGGTTGTTAGTTAGGGTTAAGGTGCAACTCCGGTCGGTGTGTAGAAGATACGGTGAGTCGGGGGACGGGGATATGTGGTTAGCTACTTACAGTGCAGCCGGCTGTTGTTCGATGGAGGAGTACTGTGCTCCAGATGGCCTCCCGAGCCGCCATGGTAGTAGCTGCTAGATGTGGATGCGGCTGTTGCCGGCAGATGCTGGCGGCGCCTAAACTGACCGTGCAGCTCCGAGGATTCGGGTGAGTCCAAGCTCAACGATTTCATGCGTAAGTTCAACTTTTGGCGGCGCGGTGAGTGCGGTGCTGTTGTTGTTGTTGTAGTTGTTATTGTCGCGGGTGTGATGGTGTTATTGGATCAAGTGTGGTTATTGTTATTATTTTTTTGACAATAACGCAACAGACACAACATGAGTTTGGTTTGGTTTACGGTTTTCATACGAAAAAGCAATAAAATGTATAAAAGAATTTGCAATTTAATTTCGTTTTGTTGAGAATTTCGTATACTATATATCTATAGTATCTATATATGCATCTACAGCTCTAAGAAAGTAAGTTGAACACAAAAAACTATAAGAATTAAACTTAAAAAACATCAGTATTAGTTTTTTAAATTTATAGCTTTATAGCTGAAATAAAAAACTAAAAACAATAGGACACAGAATATTGAAAGTTATGTACGAGTATTTTTGCAACAGAGCAACATTCAACACGTTTATAGTGAGACAGCAAAGTGTATTCAGGAGTATTTCAGGTGTTTCTATGTGTGATTGTATTTACTTTTTTTCTAGGCGCCCCGTGTCAGCTGTCTCAAAAATTAGAACGGTGCTTGTGTGTAGTTCAGTGTATATTTTTTGGGTATCAATATTTTCAATACAATAGAGACGAAGAGACATTGGAGACGAGTCAAAAGGACAAAAGTTTGTAGCATTCTTGATAGAGAGTAGGAAGTTTCGTGAATAGATTCTCTTGACAGACTCAAATAAATGCGGTAATATTTTATTATATTTTGTTTTGTGTTTTCTCATAATCGTTTGTTTTATTTTCATATGCGGTATTTACAAACAGTTATAGTACAAGCATACAGAGAAATGTGCATTAATAAATTACTAAAATACTTTAAGAATTCACACTCATGCTATATATTTAATATAAATTACCATACATATTTATTTTGAATAATATAAAAAATTATAATAGAGTGTTTCTTTTAAATTTATCTTTTTACTATGTATAGTATTAGTTTGAGTATTTTATAATAATTACTGTGCTGCATGTGTTTAAGAATCGTTTACGAACTACATTTAATGCTACAATTTTTATAAGGCTTTCGGTGCTAAAAGAATAGGTTAAACAAAAGTGTATTTTATGTGGAACTTATGGCATAAAATTAAAATAAATTTAATTCAAAATCCAAAAAGTAGAAGTAGATATAGTAGGTGTCAACTTGATGTTGTCGTCGCTGTTTGCTGTTGTCGTTGAATTATGCAATTGAATTTTAATTCAAGCGCACTCGTCGTTTAGTCTTCGTCTCATCATGACTGGGCTCAGGACTCTTGAAAATGGTTCTGGTTAGCATCAACGGTTCGCCGAAAGGACGAGCAATATCAGTTTTTGTATTCGTTGTTGCTGTTGACATATACATATACACATATATATATATATATGTATATAAAGTAATTACTTTATCGTATTATATACGAATGAAATGCCTTGCGACAATTGTTAGTTATTAGCGCGCTGAATTAAATTGCAGAGCTTCTTAGTGGGTTTTCGACTTTGGCATGCTGAAGCGTATTAAAACTAATTAAGTTAAATGAAGACAAAGCAAAAGTATTAAACATTAAGATGCCAGCGTTCATGCATAAAACAGCGGAACAGCGGAATAGCAGAACATAGCCACACAGTCAAGCAGAGCACAGACACTCTGTCCGGGGGCCACAATGTAATAGAGCTGAAAAAATAATCCGTGAAAAATAAGTGCACACAGCTTTTAGATTCCAAACTTGCCAGCCAACCAGTCAGGCAGCTTTAGCTCTGGCTCTGGCTTGGGCCTGGGCTGGTCAGAGCCCAAAGCATATCTCTAGACCATCCCAAAAGAAAACATGCAAATTTACGAAAAAAATATGCAAAGTAAAAAACAAAAAAACGAAAATCCCTGTCGCAAGTTCTAGTCTAAAAAGCAAGGGCAACAAAAACAAAATGAAGAAGAAAAAAAAACATTGTAAGAAGGAAAAGAAATTGTGCGCCACAACAAATTTTAGCATAATTATGTTGCAGGAACCTTGGACTGTTCAGTGGGCATGGGGTGGGCTAAAGAAGCTGCTTAGTTGCCTTGCCCAAAGACAAAAAGCACCAAAAAATAATATAGAAAAAAAAGGATTCTTAGCTCTTCCTTCCAATGTAAAATCTTCTTCGGAATCGTGGCACTGAAGTGCGCCATAGATCGAGAATGGCATTAAAAATGCGGCAGATATTAAGCATAAATGAACTCGGCTCAAACTTAAGCAGAACTTCAATTTTGTGGATGGCAAACGGCAAAACGGCAGACTGCAACTTGCCACTTGCAACTAGTAACTAGCAACTGGCAGCTGTGCAACGCTTTACTGCAGCACAATTTTTATATCCTCTGAGCACTTAACAAAAAGTTGTTCAACAAGAAGGGTATAATAAAGTTTTAGAAGCGTATGATATAAAGTATCTGTGTGGTATACGACTTTCTAAGCTTACTTTTTCTTTATAAAATACTTAAATGAAAATTATTTTCAAACTGAATACCACCAATGGAAACTTTTCTAAATACTACTTGATAATTATAATTTATTTACTATATTTTCTAAGATTTATTCTTCCTAAAGTTTTGGGTGTGCATTGATAGCAGTTAGTACGTTTGGTCATTATTTTATTGTGGTAAACCTATCAGGACTAGGATATCATCTAGCCACATAATACTCCTACTTCTCACAAGCTTTTTCTCTGTTATTTTTTTGCTTTTGCCATAGAATAGCTGACAATGGTGCGCAATATACACGGCACAGCCGCTGCTGCCGAGTTGTTTCTTTAGTTGCTGCCTGTTTCTGTAGACTAACCCAACAACCCAACTCATTCTTAGCTTCTCTACAGAACTGAGTTTTGTTTGCAAGAGGCAATAACTCGACCATGTATACAAATTATGCCAATGTGCCTTGCCTTCTTGTTGTTATAGCTGTTGTTGTTGCAGTTGTAGCTGCTGCCGGAAATGAGCCATTTGCCTGAAGTGTAAACTGGGTTAAGACTAATTGGCGCTGGGCTGTGCCATTGTTTAAGTGAAGTTTGCATTGCGACGCGTCTCTAACTGGAAATTAAAGTAAATGAAATGCATATCGTGGTGCACTTAAGTTAGGTGTAACATTTAACACGCACACACACACACACACACACACTTGCACTCTCTATAGAATACATGGCACAACACTTAGAGAGAAACAGAGAGATAAAAAGTGGTTTGGTGGGTGGGGGTATTGAGAGAGCAGGAGAGTGAGAGAAAGAGTGGAACAACAACAATAAACACTTGCTAAAATGCGACACTTATGAAAAAAAAAACACTCTAATAAAACATCCAATTGGAATAAAATGCAGTACTATTCCAAAAAGAACGGTTGCTTGTTGTTCGAGTTGTTGTTGTAGTAGTTGATGTTGTTGTTGTTGTTGTTATTGTGCTGGTTGATGATGTTATAATTGTTGATGTTGCGGTTGTCGTTGTCATTTTTGTAGTAGTTGTTGTTGTTGTTGCTGTTGCTGCTGTTGTTGCTGTCGCAAAACTGATTGCAGCACTCTCAAACGAATAGTTGCCGCACAAATCGATGACTGAATGAGTTGTACGTCTCGTACGTATACAAGAATTTGGTGTATCTAGGTAGTAGTAGTAGTTGTTGTCGTGTGGATAGTGATGGTTGTAAAAGTGATGGTTGTTGTGGTGCTGTTTTTCTTGTTGTTGTTGTTGTTGTGGTTGTTGTTGCTGTTGTTGATGTTGTTGGCTGTATGTGACGTAATTACTTTCTGGCAATGATATGGAGCGATGTTGCTGCTGTGACGAGCGCTGCTGTCGCACGCGTCCAAAGCCCGACAACGGTCGAAATCCGGCAAATAAACGTCGTCGCACTCCAGGATCATTCTGCAGATATGAAGGTGGCAGCTGCTGTTGTTGTTGCAGTTGCTGCTGTTGCTGTTGCAGTGCCGAATGTGCTGGCGATGCCTGCTGTTGTGGCAGATGAGAAGATGTTGTCGCTACAGATTGCTGTTGCTGCAGTGCGCTGGCCGTGTAGTAGTTAATGCCAAAACCGCTGCTGATGTAGGCCGAACTGGTCATATTACTGACGGGCGCATAGGCCACACCATAGCGTTGATCTTTGTTGCAATCATTGTTATTGTGATTTTGATTCATAAACGTTTTTTGGATTTGGATTTTTTGTTTTTAATATTTTTGTTGTTATGGCATGGGCAACAAATGACACGAGAAAACATTTTGGTGTGTGTTAATTTCGAATTGTTGCACAATCAATAAATTAAGGGTCGTCTGTCGGAGTGTGTGTGTGTCTATGTGTCAATGTGTGTGTGTTGGTTGTGTTGGGCCAGTATATCATTATAACCTATTTAAGCCATCACAGACTAATCTCAGTTAAATTGGCCAAATTAGCCAATTAGCCAGACTGTTTGCTGCAATAACCAACCATAAAATATTGTTCCGGATCGGGGCACAAAGAGCAAAGCCGACTTGCCAAACAAATTGGCATGAGAAGAATGAGACAAGCATACAAAGGTCACAATAGCAAAACAGACAAAACCAATAAATACACACACAAACACACACACGCACGCACACACTTTTGCTAATTGGATACAATTGTATATACACATATGTATGTTGCAGTTGCAAGGCCACAAGGGAAATGCAGTTGTTGCAAGTGACGAAACGGGCGCTAATCATAAGGCCAAATGCTCTTGGCCTGGCCAATGCACTCTCCGTGTGCAACTAAGTGAGCGACAGATTGCAAATGGTTAACGCCATTTAAACTGATCGCCCTCAGCGGGCATGTGGGTGCATATGTGTGTGGTGTGTGTGTGTGTGTGTGTGTGTGGAAATTGTGTTGCCAGCTCGCTGCGTCGATTTTCAATTGAAAACCATTTTTGCATGGTTGCTCTTTGATATTGTAACGGTTCATATACATACATGGTATGCACACACTTATTCAGCAAGTAGACTTATTAATACACTACAAAATGTTGCGAATGCATGCACAAAATAATTAAAATCAAGAAATATTATTAATATTAATATACTTTGCATATCGTTTATATATATTGTATATAGCTTTGATTATTGATTTATATTGGATAGTGTATTTATTATTCGACGTGTCATATTCAGCACTTTTCAATTGTTAAATTTGGGTCAGCATAATAGATACAACGAGTGAAATTGTTTGAAGCACAAGCAAGAGCAAAGTCTTGCATGAGTTTCTCACAGCATCCACTCCAGGGAAATGTACACACACCCACACACGCACACACGCACACACCTACAACCACACTCAACTACATTTGCAAAAGATGTCCAAAAGTCATATACAGATATATTTAATGAATGACCTATTTCATTTATGTATGTTTATTTAAGCACTTGTGTTTAAAGTTGAAACATGACGCTTTTATCGATATTATTTGTTAATGCTTCGTTTTAATGTTTGTGTGTGTGTGTGTTATTAAATGAAAATAGATATATCGTATGATTAGCATATACAGAATACATTAATCTAAATACAGAATATAATTAGTTAGGCACTAGTTTATGTGGCTAATTAAATGCTGTTTTTGCTAATCGCTAGTTAAAAGGAAACTAAGCTAAATACTACGATTTGGCAATTAGCTAGAGAAAAGCAGAAATATTTTTGAGCTAGCGTAAAATACCAAATAAAATATGTTTGTGAATGTGTGTGTGTGTGTGTGTGTGTGTGTGTGAGAGAGTCTAAAAGTTCTACACAAAATGCATAGCTACTTTGCGTTAGTGTGTTGCATTGCCAAAAATCGAAATCAGCAAGCGTAGGAGCAAGAATGGCATAAGGCAAAGCAACGGGGCGTATGCACAATATAAATCTTACGTATCAGAATGAAAATTGAATTACTAAATGTATGTGTATGTGTGTGTGTGTTTGTATTTATGTTTTAAGTCTACTTTGGATGCGCTAAACAAGTGCAGTAACAGCATTTAGCAGAGTTTGTTGGTGATTAAAAGAGTATTTAAGGACTTGCACTCACATTTTGTGTAAGTGATTGTGTACTATTCGTGTGATTGAGATGGAGAATATTGAAAATAGCACAGCAGTTACATAAATGTAAGTGTTTGAGTGAGTGTATTTTCGTTACAATACTTTCAACTTTGCTTATAAGATTGATTTACTTGAAGGTGTTTTTGTTTGGAAATTTGGAGTTCAACGAAACGAAATGAAGATATGTGGGCTGATTTGATTGATTGATTGACTGACTGTTTGTAACAAAGACAATAAGAGAGAGAGAGAGAGAGAGAGAGAGAGATAAAAAGGAGGATAAGGCGGACATAGAGAGCAAAGGGTAACTGAGACAAAGGAACAAAGCTACAAACCATAAATATGTCAAAAGTAACTGCACACAAACAAACCCAAAAAAAAATAAACAAAAAACCAACAAGAGAAGTAGACAAAAACAAACAAATGCAAGAAAAAGATTTTATGAAATTATGAGCAGATTGTGAGAGAGAGAGAGAGAGACAAATAGACAAAGAGAGAGAGAGAGACAACAAGCTACTTTGTTGTAATTAATTTGTTCTGTTTTTGTCATTTTTTGCGGACCTGAACTACTAGAGATATCTT
This sequence comes from Scaptomyza caliginosa, assembly GCA_035044725.1. Lineage (NCBI taxonomy): Eukaryota > Metazoa > Arthropoda > Insecta > Diptera > Drosophilidae > Scaptomyza > Scaptomyza caliginosa. The sequence goes on from JAWNNR010000317.1 coordinate 1,347,144, forward strand.
GCGAGGGCACCGGCAGACCGCCTCGCTGCTGCTGCAGCTCCTGTTGTTGCAGCTGTACGCCCAAAATGGGCATGGCCACCGGTGGTGGACGCACCCCCCGGCCGGCACGCTGCGCCGCCGCTTGCGCCACCGATGCCAGGCTGCGCTGGTGGTGTGAATGCTGTTGCTGTAGCTGTTGCTGCTGTAGCTGTTGCTGATGTGTCTGATGTGGCAAATCCTGCACCACCGGCTCCGGCACATTGACGATGGGTATCTCGGGGGCGGTTGGCAGCCTTTCAATAGCGATGGCCAGCGGCTGTTGCGGCATTGATGTGCTCGGAGCGCCTGCTCCTCCAACTCCACCTCCGATGCCAAGTGCGGGTCCAGCTCCGCTGCCATCCAACGTTTTAATTGGCACGTGGACGGTTTTGTCGGCGGCTGGAATATGCCCGGATTTGAGTTCGCCGGCTTGTTTCAGCACACGATAAATTTGATCGATTTCGGTAATTTCTTTTTGTGGTTGTGGTGGTGCCGTAGCATTTAATTTGATAAGTTGCCGGTTTTGGTTTTTTCAAATGCATATATATATATATATATATGTTTTGTTTTTTTTTTTTGGTGGTGGTGGTGGTTGTGGGCGTGAGAAGTGGGCGTAGTGGTGGCCATTTGTGGTTCGGATCAATTTCGATACAAATTTAATTGCGATTTTGATGATGTGCATTGAAGTGCATTAGTTAAATTTTTGGCAAATGTTTGGCTTCAATACATTTTTATGGGATTTGTTTTTTTAAGTGAGGGTAACTTTTCGGGTTAATGAATGCAATCTACTGGGCTTTATGTGATTGTCTATTGTTGTGCCAGGGTGAGATGTTTTATATCAAGATAAAAATATGCTTTAGTTGACTTTAAGTCAACTCTTTGGCTGCTTGAGCGCTCATGTTGGGGATATATTTTGATTGTTAACTTTGTTCAGGTGTTAGTTTAGATGTGAATGACAATAGATCTAATGACATAGTTTTGTTAAAACTCTAGTAGCTAGGCGACATCAAAATGGAACCAAACTTTAAGATATGTACTGACTGTTTACCCAATTCTTACAATACCCAAAATGTAAGTGTACGATATGCGAAACGATAACTAGTGAAGGTTATTCTTGTTGATCGTTATGATAGCTTGTTGTTGTGGCAATAAGATATACTTAATGACAGCTCTATGTCATGCTCCACTACGCAATCCTATTGAAGTTTTATTTTGGATTTGATTAAATGTTCAAATAAATCGATAGTTCGATATGTGATATATTTTGCATAATCGATATTTTTTAATAATTTTAACAAAATTTTGGTGAATTTTCGTAGCCTCAATAAAATGTGTCAAGTGTGGATTTTTGTTTTGTTTTAAATTGAATTCAAGTGTAATTTTGCTGAGCTTGTTGTAAATATTATATAATAATATATATATATGTATGTAAATTTTGGTATTTTTGTTTGTCATTCTTGTCTCGCTATTTAAGGTGAATCAAAGCGCAACAATCAATCATTGCATTAACCGTTAAAGAAACTATATTAATATCGATAACATAAATTTATTTAAAATGAAACCAAATCACAAAAAATTTAAATCAGAATCATAACTAAAGATTTTAATTGAAGCGCATGGCAATTGAGTATCTTTTGCGCATACAAAAAGTATGATATATACTATAGAAAGTAATATGTACATTCGGTACCTAGTTGCGCAATGCGATTGATGAAGGGCGTCTTTTGACGGAATTTCGCATTGGGCACATTCAACAGATTTGCGCTTTGATTTTGTTCATCAGCTGCTGTTTGCCCACATTGCGGGCTAACGGACTCCTGTCGCGATGCTTTATGGGTTTGATACATTGTTTTTTTATTGGGGGGAAAAGGATTTTATAGTTTATTTTTATTGAGTGGATTTTAACTTGAATTTGTAATTTTATTTTTTGAATGGCAAATACACAGCTTAGGATAGTTATTGCAACGCTTTGAATGCATAAATAAATATATACTTAATCAATTTAATCTCAAGCTCTGCACTTGCCATAAGCATTTAATATGATAATAGCGCAAAACCTTTATCTGATGCCCAACAATTTGTAAAGCCACAATTTGTTATGTATACAAAAAACTGTGCGTACTTGCTACAATTGAATGAATAACAAGGAAAAGTCCTCATTGCAGCCACAAATCATCAACTTCACACAAATTGTATAAACCGAAACATTTGACAACAAAAGTGAAAACCAGCAAAAATGCCAACAAAAAACTGAAATAAGAAAAGAAAAAGTATACAACAAATAAAAGAAGAATTTTGTTGAACAATTTTTTTGCGAATTGTTGCAGAAAATCAGAAATGACGCAATCAGTTTGTCCCACGAGTGACATAAATCCATTGTGATATCAAACGGATGCTGTCGGCCAACAAAACAGTCAATTCAATACGCACACACACAGGGCGTAGGATGCGCCGCTGTACAATTTAACAAGTTTTGGTTGTTGATTTTTATTGCCATTGGGTACGACTCTTGTTGTCTTCTGCTAGTTGGTACTGGTTAAATTTCTGCTCTGGACGTTTTTCGTGCAATCGTTTGGAAATAACCAGGTAATGGGCCACCCTATCACTTCTGTGTGTGCGTGTGTGGCTGGGTGGGTGTTTGGGTGTTTGGGGGCGGGGTCACAAAATGCACAATTTACGGTGTCCGGGCGGACAGGAACCAGTTTGAGCAGAGCATGGATGACAACAACAACATCATTGAGCAGGCCATGCAAATGCACAGGAGTCAACAACTTGCATTTAGGACCCATCAAAACCATAACCAAACACAAACACAAACAAACAAGCAAAAGTAAGGTAAAGAAAAAAGGAACAAAGGATAACATAAACGAGCGTAAAAACAATTCAATTTTTAGCATTAACACTCAAGGGTTGGGTCTGACTGCTGCTGCTGTTATCTTATGTATAGTTAGAAGATACTTAAAACCCATGATGCCTATGGAGCAAATCGTTAATATAAACAGTACACAGGCTGAGCGGGAGTTTGTGGCTCACGTAGCAAGCATATTGCAGAGCGTGTTAATATTGTATAAAAAGGGTTAAAAAGGGGCGGCGGCGGGAGTTTATTTGGCGCGTGATGAGCTTGATAGAGAGATACAGAGAGAGAGAGAGAGAGGGACCGCAATTATGCGTGGAAAATACTCACTTTCTTCCTCGATATCAACACGATTCTCCAGCTCTGAGGTGCTCTTCTGGCGACGCAGCAACTTCTGTTTGGGCTGGCAACGTGGCAAATTTGGCGCACAGTCTCCATGGGCGTTTAGCTTGCAAATGCGACAACGCAGGCCCTGACGTGTGTGGCCTTCAACGCGAACGGGAATACATTAAATGACACAAAAAAAAAATACAAACCTTACTCAATTAGTATACACACCTCTCAAGATTTGGGAGCAAACATCACATGCTGTTATCTTCTTGTATGTGTACTCCTGCAAATGATGGCTGCCATCCAAATTGGGCCGCAGCGACTCCGATGGGGCATTCGAGGCACCATTACGCCTGTGAACAGTTTCAATTGACAATGAATCGTTTGAAATAATACTCAGTCTCACTCACACACTCTCGCACACTCACAGAGAAAAATTCTCAATATGATATGAATTGGAAAACAAAAAAATAATTATATAAACAACTCAATTTAATCCAATCCACACTATCCACAAAACTGTGTGTTAAATATGTTGCGCTTTTGCTTTTGACTAGACATGTAAATGTAATTATTATGTCAACCACAAAATGCAAATATTTATACATAGATATATACATATTTACACAGCTGAAGCATATTGACGTGTAAATTTGCATTTTGTAGATAAATTGTGTGACCAACGATGTGGCTGCAAAACGCCATCCATTGTCATATGTATACAATATTATATTACATATTTAAATATGGACAATGACAATGGCAAACAATGAGCAACGCACAATGCCAGTTAAACATTAATCACAGTCCCTTGTTGCAAGACACACACACACACACACAGGATAATATAGACATGTGTGTGAAAAAAGTTTTTAATAGCCATTTAGCTCTTCTATATGGATAAATAATTGGAAATTTATTTTAGGCATATTCCGACCTAAACATTTATTATCTATTATGTCAGCGCTGTATGCTATATTCGATTCAATTATATTTGACACTTTAATTAAGGGTATTTAATCTTCGTCACAATAGAGGCTAATTTTGTTGTTGTTTTCTTGTTCGTCACTAATAGAAATATTAGGAAATAATCAAATGAACAATTTTATACTTAAAATTGTATATAGAAAAAAGCAAAAAAACATTTGGGCCTCACTCAATAATTTGATGTCATATTTATATGCATGGCATTTGCCCTCGAATATGACCAATGTGTTGTTGTTTTTATGCTGCTGGCTTTATCCTTTGCTGTCCTTGTTTTATTTACCAGAAAAACATACAGCCAAATGGTCAGACAAAGCGACAAGCAGACAGACAGACCATCAGATACTGAAGCGAACATGCATGCATACATACTATATATAGACAATACGCCAGACAATGCTGCAATTGTTCACAGTGGGCGGTCGAGAGGGCTCAGGCTGAGGCTCAGGACGAGGACTCAGGCAGAGGACCAACACGACGAGTGAGGAAGGATAATGGAAGTGGGCCAACTCTCGACGCTGATTGTTTGTAAGTGGCTTATATTGTGCACAAACAAACAATTCAGTTCAGTTCAGCACGTTGGCTTATAAAGTTGTTACAAACGTGTAAAATATACAAATTTCTGTATTGTTGTTTATCCATTCAACTCAAGTTAAGTAATTACCATTATATTATTTTTCTTGTGTGTGCTGTTTCAGCAAAAGCGCAACACATTCTTACACTTATAACAAATAATAAAGACATTTGTAGTTATAGGTTTATATGGCATTGGAAAAACTTATGCAGTTATTGCTAGTAATAAATATTTAAAATAATTAGCTTAGCTAGAAATAATTATGTTCTTTATGATAAATTTTGAAAGCTACAAATCATTTGGGTTTATTATTTATATCATAGTTTATCCATTCACAATGTCAAGCAATTTAACTACTTCTTATCAATTAGATTATCAGATTTAATATATTATTACAAGTAGACAGTTTGGTAAGAAACAAGAATAAGAAATAAATAAATATAATTTAATCTACCCTCTTTAAAACTGTTTAAAACAAATATTTATTACATACTTTAATCCGTTTAGTACTAACTCCCTGGGCTCAAACTTAAATCCTTGAAAACTGAATTTGACTAATCTAGCCCAATACAATCACAACCATACATCATCATACAAATTACATGTATTTAAATATTTAATAAACAACTAAATGCAGTTTTATACCTAAATATAATACAATAAGTTATATACGTTTTAAGGGTACACTAAACACTAGGCGTATGTGTGTTATGGAGCTATACGTAAGTGAATGGCGATTCAATGTACATGGGATAGTTGACTTTTAGTGGAATTGCGAAATTGGTGTTTTGTAGAACTAGCACAATGCATGTTTAAATTTAAATGGTGTGTTAATGTGAACATAAAGTATATGGGTCATAAAATTAATTATACATTTTTCATTAATGCACAACTAAAAGTTTAATGAAACCTCGTAACAACAACGAAACAACAAAAGCAAAAACAACGATATATTTTTGTGGCTCCAGCTTCAAAAACAAATACAAAAAAATAGCTCTAGCATTTGGCCAGCAAAACAATTTCTGCTCGACGCGTGGCCGCGGCGAAACGGGGCGCATTAGTAATTTCGAGTGCGCAATGCGAAAACTTTGGCAATATATGAAAACTTTAACTGCGATTTTCCTGTCACGTTTCTAAATGTTTTTATTAAGTCTTTATGCCATTGCACCACCTATAAACGAGTAGTTATATTGTATATGGTAAAGCTAGCGATAGGCAGATGAGTTGATGAATGGGCCTGCAACGAATATTGAAAAAAATGTGTCGCAAGCCGCATTTTGGCCATAATTCCAAGCTCAAGCTGACGAGTTATCGCTAAAGAGCTCTCTAGCTCTTCTAGCTCCTTCTATCGCACACAATCGCAAAAGCGTTCGCTTTTCCATGCTTTCTAAGCCGAGAAGATTTTCGATTTATCATCGTTTGCAGCGCAAGCTGTCGGCATGGTATTAAGTATTGTTGGCGAATACTATCAAACAACAGCAGTAAAAACATGAAAAAAGAAACGTAAAGAAAAAAAAACCAGGCAATGGGCCAATGGGAATGCCATAAACGGCAGCCAATTCGAATGCGAATACGGGATGCGGATGCGGATGAAAGTGCCCAGTGCATTGCCAATGCGAATGCAATTTATCTACAAGCATTTCTTGTGCTTGTGTGCTTGTGTGTGTGTGTGTGCGGGTGTCTATGGCGGCTCTCCTAAAATTTATAGCCAGCAATTTTTCGCATATTTTCCAATGCTTCAACTGGCGCCAAGTTGAATTTACTGGCCTCCCGAAAGTCAAAGTCCTATGAACACATGTGGACTTCGCTGGAAGAACTTCAAGAGAACAACAACAAGCTAAGTCGAGCTCTTATTGTGTTGCCAAGCTTGTTAAGAAATATGCGAATATTCTTAGAAAACTTCAAACGTATCAAAGATATGTTTTTATATGTCTCTTACAGGATGTCGATTTTACTGCTATAAAATAACTCAATTTTGCATAATCAATGTGCCTCTGAGTATTTTTTGAGCGCATTTGAAATTTGTCAACTCCAATGACAGCTCAGCTAGCTTGTTGTCACAAACAGCTGTTGTTTGTTTAAAGTGCATTTTGTTGTTTGTATTGTTTTCGTTTTATTTTTATAAATTTTAATTGATTTTTTGACTGCTGTGATTGATGGTCCGAGCATCAGACACAGGCGCAGGTGCATTTTATGGTTGATGCTCATAAAAAATAATAATTTGTTATAAATGAGAAAGATCTATCAAATGATACTTAAAATGCAACAACAAAAATTTTTAGCGCTGCTTGTGTGCAGTTTTTTTTTCTATTTTCAATTTGCCTTAAGCACTATTTAATAGAATTTTTAAATTTAGTTTTTTGTTTTTGTAGTTTGTACAATCGAATTGTTTATTTTGTCATATTTTTATTAATAATTTTCTACATTTGCGTGCAACATATACAGCAATTGATTTTGGTTTTTGTATATTTATCAAGCGTAAGAAAGCAAAATATTAAATTTTATTTGGTTTTTGGTGGACCATTTGAGTAGAAACGTATAAAAATGTTGATTTTGAATTGTTTAATTGCTTGATTAATTTTGGTTACCTCAAAGTTAAAACGGTTGATACTGCGTGGTACATTTGATTTTGTCGGGGTTGTTGGCTGATTATAACGATTTGAATATCATATATGTTAATATATGCAGAAATATGTTTTTTTTTTTTTGATTAGCGATTATTCGAATTTTATATATTTGTTTGGCCGTTTATGAAAATTATTTGAATGTTTCATATTTTTTTTGTATTGTTTTTTTTTATTTTTAACGAAATGTTATAAAGATGTTGTATAGAGAAAAATGTAGAGATTATTAGTAAATGCAGCATGTTAACTATGCTAACTTAAACGATATGAGTTTTAAAACCAAAGATTTGCTTAAATTTAACTTATTTAAGTTTTAAAGTTTCGGAAGTTTAAGCTTTGGTTGGGGCTTGTGTAGTTACAGTTGAAAACCATAAAATGCAACTCAAATGCGCATACAGAACATTTTCCACCTGTACATTTTGCGTTTTTCACAACATGATTAAATTACTTAACATAAATAGCAGACAGGAATTGCACAATTTGAATTGTTGCATAAATGGCGAAAATAATTCAAAATAAAAATAAAATACATATTTTTTTTCACTATTTCATTTTTGCTGCCAACATTTTTTGGCTTCTTGATGGCGGCTTTTAGTCATATTAAAGTGCGGGGGCCAATGGTTTGGTCGGTGGTAATTTTTTTTAGCAATGTTAAGGGACTTAAATGTTTGGTGCTTGTTGCCGCGCTTCATTTTGTATCTATGCAGTTTTTCTTTTTTTTTTTTGGTTACATGCACAGTTGTTTATTTCTGTTTTGTGTAACTGTATACTGCAGAGAGTTTGCATTTTTGGCTTAAATATATATAACAGACACAGACATATGTATGAACGTGTGGCAGGGAGGTCAAATAGATAGAGAGGAAAGAGAGAGAGAGAGTGGGGAAGTAGGGGTAGTAAACTTACCTATCTGCTTGTGTTGCTGAACCAGAACCCGCCGGCTTTAGGCTCTTAAATGCTTTCAGCCACTTTGTTTTCATCGATGGCGCTGTGGCAGCCGAGAATTTACGTTCGTTGCGCGGCGAAGTTGGCTCAACTTTGCTAACGAATAACTCCTTCTACAATTTGGCAAAGGCGAGATAGATGAAAAGAGACGGAGAGAGGGAGAGAGAGTGAATTGCATTAGTGCTGTGGGTAAATGCGATTTAAGTAAAGTCAAAGCTGCTCACTGGCAAGCAATTTGCATTTCAACGTCTCACGTTGCAGTTTAATTACAGCTATTAGCAACACACTCACACACACAAGCTAAAGACACACAAACACACACACAAAAAGAGAATGAGAGCTGGGATACAAGCTCGTTATGGCATAATTACATGCATACAAGTTTGTATTTAGGCGCAAAATGTTATATATTTAACTGAATATCTGATATTTGCTTTCATTTTCATGGATAGGTTGAGAGAGAGGAGTTCTAACAACTCTACACAACATATTTGCTATGTGCGTGCCATGGTAAATAAAGCTATTTTAATTAATAATCAACACTTTGCAAAATACCACAAAATGTAATTATATCACATACACCAGACAGATAGCAGTACTCTTGTGACGATAATTAAAACCACGTGTGACATTTGGTCACAGTTCAGTTATTGTTGTTGTAATTGCTGTTGTTGCATTACTCTGTCGTTGTTATTCCGCCTGCATAATGCTCGTTATAATAACAGTCTGTTTTGCTTAAGTGGTCCAAAAATATAAATATATACATAAATTTCATATTATGTGGTACTTTTATTGGCATACGAAATTTGCAACTAAATGCGATTTATTTGGGAATTTTCATTACTTTGCAGCTGACCTACATTAAAATGGGCATGAGGTCATTCGGATAGCTAGTTTATGGTATATCACAACTTTAACCACATAAATGGCTTGAACAAGACATTAGAATCTGCAATATAGAATAATTGTTAGGATGACTTAATGATAATAAGCTAAGAAGTAACGACCAAGCTTTCAAAAGAATCAATAAGTTAACCACCTTTGAAAACAAATATTTAGGTTTATTACTTAGTTTAATATTAAAATTGAAACACTTTACTTTTGCATCATTCGGCAGCTTTAAAATGCTTTAAGCTTAGAACAACTTTGACTGTCAATTCCTATCAAGATCTAACTAAACATAAACATACAGCTTATATCATTGGCCTGAGATTTTGCAAAAAGAATAAAAGTTTTAGCTGTCACTTTCAGCTTGAACCTTGAAACAACTTGCATAGATTATATGCGGTGCTTGGCTGTGCTGGTCCTCTACTATGGTTGGCGTGGTGTCAACGAATGATATTGACTTGTGTTTCCAACTCGGAGACAGGCGGATAGACATGCCTGATGATTACGTAGCCAACGTCACAACAATGAACACGAACATACCCCCCCAAAAAAAAGAATATATATTCAGCACTCTCGCAATTGCAGCATTTATAATGCAACGAGGCGCGTGCACTTTTTTGTTGTGCGTGTTGTTGTTGGTGTTGCTGTTATTGCTGCCGACTTTTGATGCGCGTTACGAACGCTATTTTGGACATGTTACAATTTTGGAGGCAAAGGTAGAGGGTAGGAGCTGAGGAGTATGACAGGCATAACAGTGGATTGGCACAAGGGCGTGAGCGCGTCCTTGCTGCTTGACAGCAGGATATTAAGGTTGTCATGTGTCCATATAGTACTTTAAAGTTGCACTAGTACATTGAGATAGAGGGTAAATGTGTATTTATACATATATATCGATATCAATGCACGCAATTATTTAATACCAGTTTAAAGTGGCAACAACAAAGTGCAATTTATAAGCAGCTAATTGACTTGCAGTAATTACAAATTAATTTTCCTTTTGACAGAGCAATGTCAAAGAGCTGACTGTAGGTTAGCAATTCAATTACGATACAAAACACTAAAGCAGACTTTAAGGCAAATTGAAAACTAAGATAAGAGCAGCAGCCAGCATCACAAGAAGCAGCAGCAGTAGTTCTATGTGTATGTGTGTGTGTATGTGTGAGTGCTTGTGAGGGGGTTGGGCAACACTGTAATGGACATGTGCCTGACATGTTGCCTTTGTCATTGTCATCGTTGAGCGGAGCGCGGGTGGCTGTGGGCGTTGGGCGTGTCTTGTGCCATAAATTTATGCATGCAGTGCATAAAATTCAAATTAAAGGAGAGCCGTCGCGCATCCTGCCAGCGACAAGTACACGTTTTGACGCTTTACAACACTTGTGGCAAAAGCTGGCTAGCCGGGCAAACAGTAACCCGAGCCATCCGAAAAGCGGGCTCCTCGCTGTCCGGGCCAACTACAAATAGACTGAGCAAGAGGCTTCCGATGTGGGCGTCATCAACATCAACGTCTCAGCAATCAGTGGCTATGTGTTTGAGCAAGGAACTCACACTTACACGAACACACAGTACAATAAGAGGGAATCAAATGTTGTCTTTGGCCTCTGCTGTCCAGTGCTTAAGTGCTTTTGAGCTCAACTTCAGTTGCATATAATGCGCTCTAATTGATTTCCCTTTTCTTGCAACAATGCATTCAACTTTTTGGTTAAAAGGAGTGACCCAGCCAAGCACCAAGCACTTGAAAATGCTGTGCAAACTTTTAAGCTGATTTTTCATTATGAGCGAAAGAGAGAGAGAGAGAGAGAGCTATCAGCGTTCTCTGGGGACAATAACAAAAATTTATGACTGTCACAATTTTTAATTATGTTGCTTATACGCTTGGCATTGCGATATTGAAACCACAAAGGTATCATAAATTGCCCTAGACTGAACGAAGGAGACAACAAAAAACGTCCCAAGTAGCCGCAAGTAGGCAACAAAAGGTAGCCCGGAAAGTGGAGGCATCGGTTGGCAGCTCAAGTTTTTGGTCGAAACTAAAATTTGCTCATTAAGACCGCAACAAAAGAGCGAAGGAGACACTTCTTCTACTTGTTTTTTATTTTTCGGTTTTGTACAAATGTACAAAACAAAAGGCAAATGCTGCATCCGGTTTTTCTCCGTGTTTTTTCTTTCCGCTTCATCTGACTTCGTTTCGTCCACTCAGTGTGTATCCCTCTAGGATGAACTGATAGCAGTTGCAACAAATTGCGGTTGCTTATTATGAGTTACAATGCGATTGGGGAAAGTAGGGTAGAATAGGGATAGTGATGAGTTGAGCGGGGTGTAGCGGTTTGCACTTGTAATGAGCTATTCGAGCGCGTGGAACTGCGCGTATATTTTTATTGCCACTTTGATGAGCAGCTGCCAACAATTTTAACCTATATTTTTTCAAATGCCGCCGTTGCACATTTTGTAGTGACTTTGTAATTTGCACAGAGAACAAAAAAAAAATTGTGAAGCAGAAGGAAAACAGACAGAAGATGGGGTTGCAGTTGCAAGTTTGCCGCTGCTGCAACTTGCATGCGCTCAGTCATTAGTGGGCAAATGCATATGTGGCATGATATGTGCAGCGTTTACTTCATGGCTTTTAGAGCACCAACTAATTGCAGGCAGCCAGCCAGGCAGCTGAAAGCATAAGCAAAAGCAAAAGTAGAAGTAGAAGCCCCAGCTTCAGTGTGCGACATGTGAGTGCCGTGCAAACACGCTTAAGACAATTTAGCAAACATGAAACGAGACACACACACAGAGTGCAACAGAGAGAGAGAGAGATAGGGGGAGGGGGAGGAGTGCTTAGATGTATATATTCATGTGTAGGGAGAGGTGCAGGATAAAGAGAATGGCGCTGTGCTGCTGCCCAAACAAACATTCCCGTAAATTACACGCATTTGTCAAAACGAAACAATGCGCAAAGTGTTTATTTGTTTTAGTGAGTGCTTTTGAGCGCAAAAATGACTCAACACAAAAACTTGCAGCTTGAAGGCAGACAGTCATACCACCCCAACGCGCGCCTTTACTGCTTGCCCCCTCGCTCGCTATTTCTGTTTGTTCGTGTGGGTAGTGAAATGGTAGCAACTTCTAATGGGTTTGCTTGTTGTTGAGATGATCATTGTTGTTGCTGTTCTTCTTGTTGTAGTTCTTGTTGCAGTCATGCGCGAAATGTAGAGCAGCGATTATGCAACCACATGCAATGACAATGCAGCATCGATCCGAGCTATAGCCACAAATACTTTCAGTATACAGACACACACACACAGCGACCGGGAACACCCATAGCGTACTCCACGCGGCGTATGTGCAATTTGTAATTTTCATTAACGCCTAAAAGCAGCAATTAGTTTTTTTTTTCCCCCCATATCCATCCCATTTCTTATTTTAGAATTGCACTCTCTCTTTCTATCTTCTGGTTGCTTTGTGCTGTGCCATGCATTGAATTAAACAGCGGATTTTGCACAACACATATATTCATATATATGTATGCGTGTTTGCATTAGTAAGCTACCACATGAGGTTCATGGGAAAGTTTCAAATGACACTAGCTTAAATTTAAACTAACTATAAAACTTATAAAGCAGCGTAACAGCCATAATAGCTAAAGAGAGTGAAAGTAGAGCTAGAGAATTATAGCGTTAAGCTTTTAAAAGCAAAGTGCTTAAAATCCTTAGCTTAGCTTAATGTAATTAAAAAGTGCAACTAAGTTTGATTATAGCTTAAACTTTAACTGATTTTGTGAACGCAGCACATTGAGTATTGTTATGAGTAGTTGTTTAAGTGAACGAGCTGCAAAACATTCATCTTGAAAAATGTGTGTGAAATTCTTGAGGAAAAAAACAATTGAGTTTTATGTATTTATTAGAACAATTCAACAAAGTTGCACAAGAATAAAATCGTACCAATTCACTCACTCAATTAACATTTAATCAATCATAGTATTTGAATACACAGTCTAAAAAGCTAACTTATAAATTACTTATTGATGAACTTCATGTTTTTACTATGCCTAACAGCCCAATGAATTATTAGTATTTTATTAAGTGCATTTCTTAGAAGTGCTGCATAATAAACATAACTTCAAATTTTATTTACTTAAACGTTTCGACTTGTTTTTAAGACAACTAGAGCAAACTGGGCCAAGCGTATGCAATTTATTGTCTTATACACGACTTCACATGCCTTTGCAAATCTCAATTAAATATTTAACTGTAATTTTCTACTAGTGCTATTAGCTTTAAATCATGTGCTGAAAGATGGCCCACTTTTATTTAATATGTAGTTGCACATAACAGGATTGGACTAAAAAACATGTACAAATTTATGGCCAGCAATTAAAGCTGCTGCAGTAAGGCAACAAGATTGTGGTTGTGTGTGTGTATGGGTGTTTTTGGGTGGCTCGTTAGCGAATCAGTGCTGGGAAAAGTATGTAGCAAAGGCAGCAAAGGCAGCTCACGTTGCCTGCCAGCCCGATGCTGATAAGTGCGCGTAATCGGCTCACGCTTAACGCCTTACGAACGTTGGCAGCAAGCAGGGAATGCCAATAGCAATGGCCACGGTAACGAGTACGAGTACGAGCCTCCGACGTTGCCGGATACGGATTCGGATGCGTAGCGGCGCCATTTGCATGGCTTGTTGGGGCTTTTATTTATTATTTGGCGCAGCGCTGGTTTTTTTTCTGGTTTTTTTTGTGTTCATCTTCTTTTGCGGTGCGTGGGCGTGTGTTATTTTATGGCTGCGTGCCGCAATTTCATGTCCATGTGAAGCCTTCTTTTATTGTCCATGTTAGGGGTGGCCAACAACCAAAAAGAAACTAACTGGCAGCTCTGCTAATGCACAGTTATGGTTTTCATTAGGTAGCATCAGTTGTGTGGGACACATTCTACACACACACACACACACACACACACAAACACCAACACCAACACACTTTCCCCGGGGTAAGTTGGTTAAACTGCGTAAAATGTTCTCTGGCCAAAAGTGCAAAACTGGTGAATGGTAAAGAAAAAAACTCTTGGCCCGGTAATGAGAAGTTGACTGCGTGCATGTCTGCATCCTTGGGAATCGCTACTTCAGTCTCCCCCGCTCCGCCCCGTCACTCTGCTCTTGCTCTTTGGTCACCTGACAACGTTGCGTGCTTTCAATTTTTGTGCTGGCTTCCGCTTTTTGTGAACTTTTTCGTTATTTTCTTTTTGCAATTTGCATTTCTTTTTTGTGTTCACTCGCTTACATGCTTGCCTTTTATTTTTATCGCACACAAACACGGAGTCGAATGGTGGTTGGGGGGTTTTTTTTCGGTTGGGCTTGGGAAGGTATTTGTAAACTCATATGCTGCCCCTCAAGTTTTCTACTTGTGTTTTATGGATTTTCTTCTTGCTGCCTGACATTCTACGTGACTGCCATCAATTTTCAGTGGCATTGCCGCTTCATTTTGCATACAGGTGAATGGCTGACAGGCAGCCATGTGTGTGTTTGTGTGTGTGTCTGTGTGGTATGTCCTTGTACCCTTAACTCGATTTGGAATTGGTTTAAAAGGCATCGTGTGCGAGAGTTGCTGATCAGCATACCTCAAATGGCATTGCATTTTGTGCTGCCAACAAATTTTATTTTCAGTTGCTGCTTTTTATACCGTTTACACATATATATATTTAAATTCTTCAACGGGGTATATGAGATTTTTGTACATTTTCTACTACAGCTCGAAAAAAATATGTAGAATTTTTCATTTGCTTGTGTAACAGTTTTTGGAGCGTTACAAATTCAAGTTTATTGAGATTGATGATTTTGTAGCTTAAATTTTTTTTAAAAACTGATGTAAGGACTACACAGTATACGATAGATTTAAGCTTATGTGCTAGTCGTGCATGCTCAACAGACTCATCTTTATGTAGCTTTTTATGTCACTTTATTATTATTGCAAGTGTAAATGTGGAAAATTGTGTGTGCGTGTCCAACTGTATGTGTGTTTATTGTCCTATTTCTTGCACAGAGTGAGTGTCTGTCTGTATGTCCGTTTTGCTTGCCTGGAAGGTGTTCCTTAACTGCTCTGTGGTCCAGTTGCGAAGCAAGTGAGAGCTGGCTCAGCAGTAAGAGCTGCAGCTGCAAATTGATTTTCAATAGCTGAGTGGTTTTTGATTCAATAAAATGACATACTCAGTTGACTCTCAACGAAGTAGAAGGGCACCCAGTTACGTGCTTGACATGTGACCATACGAGTGTATATTTCTATGCGTGTGTGTGTGAGTGTGTGTTTGTAGTATCTATGTGGCATTTTTTATGCCAGCCTGCTGGCCTTGGGTGCTTTTTTTTTCCATTTTTTTTTAAGAATTGCGAACGCAACTCAATTCATACGAATCTAATTCAGTGTGTTTGCTTTGCTATTTTTATACACTGCTCAAAAAGCTTGCACACAGACACACACATCGATTGATTTGATATCGACTACGTCGACTTGGTCACTGGTCACTGACTCTGTGATAAATGGTCTGAAGACTTGTGTTTTACGCCTGCGACAGCTTAAAAGTAATTTATCAAAAGCATTCTCTTGTTGTTTTTATTTTATTTTTTTCCTTTCGTTCTTTTTGCTTTGTGGCCTAATCGTTTTTCTAGCTAAGTGACTTATCAATCAATTGACTGCGTCAGGCGCCCATAGGTACAACCACAAAAGTTTAAATATGCAAAAAGCGAGGTGTGGCATAGTGTGTGTGTGTGTGTGTGTGGGCTTTGACAGAGAAGCTTAGCCAGCTAAACGCATGAATTTCTAATTAAAATAGAAGCCACTCACACGGAGTCATAAATACCCATTTAAGGCAGCAAACACACACACACAGACATAAACTTATATGAACTGTAGTTGCTATCTACTTAATTACTCGAGCGGGCGGCTTAACTGTATGCATAATTTAAAGTGCATATGTGCCGCACCACGGCAGGCCACAAACTCCCAGCTGATTAAGTCGACAACAGGCCAAACTCTGACAGTCGACTTCTCTCCACACCAAGCTGCACGTCCTGCCGCCTCTCATTACTTCCTTTCCCCGAACCCCGGCTCAAGCCCAAAGGCATTTCACACGCAAACTTTTATTACACTGACAAAATGCTTGCTGCGATTTCGTTTTTTTTTCTCTCTCTCTTTCTCTCTCGCTTTTGCTTTTTTGCTTTGTGCAAATAAAATATAAATGTATGTATGTGTGTATGCTTGCATATGCGGCTGTTGGCCAGGGAAATGGAGCGGAAAATATGTTTGAGCACAAGTGGTATAGCTTGACGCTTGAGCAGCTACCAGCTACCCATCCCAATTTCACTCACACAACCAGCAACACCATCAACAATAACAACAACAATACAGTTTCTCCTCACCGCCCCTCTGTTGCACACAAAGAGGAAATCAAAATATTTCCTGCAACTTAAATTGAAAACTGTCAATTGGCTTTTATGTATGTATGTGTGTGTCATTCCGTGCGCAGCATCAAAAATATATATACAAACGCTCAGTGCAGGGCATTTTGGCCGCATTTCGTATGTTTTCATGTTACCTGTCTAACTTGGTGCCTGGCCCAATAAAAAATCAATTAACTTGGTTGAGTTCGTGCCTGGCTCCAAGCTTCAAACACTCTTTCGCTCAAAATCGATGCACCCTCGAAATCGCTTTGGGTAATATCCAAATACATATACATATTCTCCCAAAGACCCCATCGACGGATAGACGAGGCGCGATAATTGATGTCAAATGCGAGCGACGTGTGTGAGCAGTCAATGGTGCAATCGTTAATCATATACTCAAAGGTATGAGCACGAGTCAAATCGAATCGACTAGCAGCGTTATAGATGGTAAACACACACCAACACACACACAAACACACACTGGCACACATACGAAAACGTGCATAATTAGCATAGCTCACAAAATGAAAGAAAAATCAGTTGCTGTCAGGGTTCTGATTGAGTGCCACAGATTAACAAATTTCAGCCCAAAGGCAATAATAACAACAAAACCAAACTGCTCACATTTATAGTTGTTGGTTGTGCGTCAAAGCACAAAATACACTTGAGGCGAACAATTTAATTCGTTTGGTAAACAGCACACGAAGCAAAAACGTGCAAACGAACAACATGAAAAAAAGGAACAACCAGAAGGAACACCTGCCTCTGTGCTAAGCCGAGGATAACATGCTCTAACAATAATTATGCTAAGAGGCTAACCATTTCCACATTTATTAGAAGTTGGATGAAAACAATTTATTGGCAGACAGGATTTGCTTACATTTAAAGAAGATAAGTTTAGTTAAGCCGATCGAATACGAAAATTATATATATAGTTTAGCTAAAAACTATCAAAGAATCCATTTTAATATATTTTTGTTAAAGTGCAATTAATGATGCTTCCATCAATGCGTAGCATGTTGACCTAAAACTAAAATACCCAACGTAAGTGTAGACAAATGGGCTAAATTGCTGGCAGCCAGACTCTGGCAACAGAGTCTGAATAAATACTTACAACAGACGAAGAGAGGCACAAACAGAGACAGTAACACAGAACGAGAGTGAGTGAGAGCAAGCGTAGGAGGCAAAGAGACAAAGAGACAAGATTCAAGCGGATTCAGACAGGACATGACTGCACAGTGGCAAAGACCACTTCCTGTCAGGGCCTAAGCCACGTTGGAGCAGAGACGCGACGCTCGACTGCCAGGCACAACTACACAAGTCAAAGTAAGGCACACACACACACACACACACACAAATACATCAGTCACACACTTAGTTACTTGGGTAACGGTAGCAACGTTGACACCTACACATACATACATAGTCCATGCTCGAGGTGTCACTTTTGCTAACACGAAACTTTTAATGCCGCTGCGGGTCGCGGCCATAAAAGTATTCATTTGTCATTGTCAGGATGCAGCCTGCGTCTGCTTGCCAACAACAAATAAAAAAAAACTATAGAAAATAAAATAAGCAAGGAAAACACGCTTTAACCAACGAAAATCGCTTAAATGCTGCGTGGCAAAAGTAAGTAAATATTTTTCAGGAATGCTTGTGAAAACTGCTGAAGCTGCTGGCTGGCTCTTAGTCGCTCATTAATATGCAATTGTAGTAGAGTTGAGTATCAGCACCGCATTCGAGCCAAATGCCATGAGCCCTTGCCTACAGTTGCCAACTGGCAGCCACTTTTGCCACCTGGCCATATCCAGCAAACACATTGCATTCAATTATTTAAATTTTCATTAAAATTCGAGACAACAAAAAAACACAAAAAAAAAAATCCCTGCAAAATTTCATAAAGTGTTAAGGCAAAGCACTGCTAGCACAGCCAAGGAAATATAAAAAGAATAAATATAGACCCACACTGAGCAGGCAAGAAAAAGGGAGAAAAAAAACGTGGTCAAGACTGCTGAAAATGAAAAGCTATGCTGAATTTATTAAAACGCCGAGGTCGAGGCTAAGAAATTGCTTTTGACAATATAAAAAAAAATGAATATATGCTGGGAAAGAATTACAAAACTGCAATGCTACCGAAACCCCTATACCCTAGCTACTTAATTTTATTTTCTTACACAACCTTATGCGATAAGCTAATTGACAACAAGAATTCTTTAAAATACATTTTCCTTTCTAAAAAACAATTTGTTATAATTCCCTAAAATATTTGTCTTATTTTCTTTTCTTAAAGATTATAAAAACATTCGCATTGCAAGTGTATAAACAAAACGGGAGCAAATCATATGCAGATTTATAAAGCCCGCCAGCTGCTAAATGGTTATCTTTTTTTGGTCAGCACAATTGCTGTGCTGTCAATATACGAAATTGCATAAATATAACATTTTAAAATTGTTGTTTTACTAGGTTCTGCAGCATTTAAAACCATTTCAAGTTTTGATGGCCATGTTAAAAAATTCAGTTCAGTCAATCAAGAAGCAAAAGAGAAGCAACATACCTAAGTCATAAAGTGCTTGCGGCAAACAAAACTTTGATAGACAGCATAACACACATATAAAACTCAAGCAGCAGTAACGATGCGTATACGTAATAACTTATATGAAGGTACACACTCAAACACAGACACAGAGAATAAAGCTGTAAAGTCTGTGCGGCTGCCTGGCGGGCGTAATCTTACTGCCAAGTGTCAATAAGTCAGTTATAAATTTGATATAAAATTAAGAAAGTTGCAGGCGTCGCTGTTGCATGTTGCAGGACAACAAATTGCACGGTTCGCCAAGAGGCAGGAAAACGCGCAGTGCAGCTGCGCAAATTCACATATTGTGCTTGGATTTAAGCCCTCCTAGTAATGGGCCAGTCGTTTACAGCAGCGACTACAGCTTGTTAGCGTCACGAAGCAACCTCACATAACCAGTTCGTTTGCCATCTCTCAATGTACATAAAGTTTTCTGGGTCTATGTGTAAGCTCTTGTCAAAATATATAATGCTTACACATTTTGGGCAACGTTACGTAATCAGCAGCTGCAACTCATATGTCGTTTCTTAATAATAGTAATATATATTGATTCAAGTTTTGCAAAGAAAAATAAATTCAAAAGGGGAAGCTCACAGAATGTCTACTTTAAGATCTTTTGCAGCAGCAGCAGCAGTAGCAGCAGAATAATATTGCAAACACGCGAGTTGCCGTTGAGGCTAGTGAAGACGAAAAAGTTGACAAATAGTTTTCAAATAAGTAAGTTCGACATATTTATGATGTGAGGCAGGTCAAAGCTTGTGCTTAAATTATTGATTAAAGTTACAAAAACAGAGAGCACAGAGTCTGCCAAACCTAAAGTTTGTAGTCAATAGGGCTTCGTCTATCAGGTTATGAAAAAAAATGCTGCCTTCAACTTCCCGCTTTTGTTATTATAATCACTACAAAAGCAAACTTCAAGCAACATGGAAAATGATTATTACAAAATTGACCTAAAAATTAGGCTCAAGCTTTCAACTTGCATTGAATAGAGATATTTTAAATTGACTGCTGAACTTTGTGTGCTTTAACACAAATGTTAAACAGCATTTTAAGCGAAATATTTTGCAGCAAGACTGTAATTAAAGTTTATTTCGCTGTAAATTGTTAATGTAATGTGCCTTTGAGCAGTGACAAGTCAGCTGGAAGTGTATCCAATTGGCACTTTGTTGGTTGCTCGTAATAAAAACATCAATTGGTAATCAAATAGTTTTGCAAGAGTTCTCTGTCTGCTTTAACTGCATATTTTAGCTGCGATGGTTGGCTTAGAAGACTACATAATTGACTTTAATTGACAGTAGTGCCATTAAAAAGTAAGCTGATATTACGCGCTATGGCTGCAGGGACACTCAACTCGACTTAGCTCAAAGCAGACAAGTGAGCAATGAGGAACGAACAACGAGCAGCGAGCAACCAACACCCCTTTCCCCACCCATGCACACCCACACCCACACCCACACATAGAACGCCAGTCACTTTAGTAAGCGAAAGTGAGAATGAGAGTGTCAAATTTCCGCTTCCAGCAGACAGTTAGCAACACTCCCAACACATCCAACACCCACTTCCCCTTTAGCAAGCAAACACTCTCAACTAAGCAAACAGTTGTCAATTTCTGGCTGCGCAAATATTTTTTTCGCATTCGCCTTTTGCACTAGTCGAGCCGCCGACACTTATGTTGACTTCTGTTTCTTTCTTCCTTTCTTCTGCTAATACTACTGCTAGCCTTTTGTGTTTGTTGTTGCCGTTGTGAGCGATATTAGAATTGGAATTGAAATGTGCTGCACAGCGATATTGCACAGTAAGAGCTATGCCAAACAAAAAAGAAAATGAAGAAAAAGAAAAAGATTTGGAACCTTTAGAAAGAGCTGAAATTTAGCCGTTTTCCGTTTGCATACATGTGGCAAAGAGCCGCGAATCTGCAACATAGAGCTTCACAAAGTGGTCCAGCAATGTGGTCAGCATTTATGCTGGCTTTAGTCCACAGAAAGACAAAGGGAATGGCAAAGAAGGAGAGATAGAGAGGGGGAAACATATGTGTGCTCGCATGCCAAACAAATTACATTTTCGTCTCATGCAAATTGCGGTGTGCATATTTTGAGTGCATCGCCCAAAAAAGTATGCTACAGTTTCTGCTCAACTGTTTGTTACAAGTTGGAAAGGAGAACTGGCAACAGGGGAACTGGTGCCTCGTAACAGTTACTCAGGTATTGGTATTCAAAAGGCGCACCTGGTTCAGAAATGTGTTCTAGCAACAATGACACTTGTCCGCCCACTCGACTGCATGTTTGTAAACGTTGCTCAGCCACAAGGACCTCTTGCAAGAAAGCCAACAAAATGGCAACTGTGCTATGTCCCCAGACGCACACATGTGTGTATGTGTATTCAACAGTAGCAGAGATAAGCGCATATAAAACATGCTGAGTGGCTTGAGCCGCAAAACAAAAGCTACAAAATTCAGTGCAACGCACTCGACACGCCGTGCCTATTTCCCAGTATTTGTGTGGGTGTGCGCATGTAGCTGAGCATGTGTGTTAGTGTGTGTGTGTGTATGTGCGAGTCATTTAGCATAGCCTGCTCGGAAGCGCTGAGGTGCAACAAACAAGCTGAGGTCGAGCAGTGCATTTGCAAGCACGACTGGCATTCAGTTACTGACAGCCTCAATGCACGGGCGGAGAGAGAGAAAGTGTAGGGGAAAAGACCTATTCCATACTCTTTGCAAAAGGGGCATTTTAATTTTGTAAAGATTTTTGTTATAATGATTAAAAATATTATCTTTCCAATGTATGAATAAAGTTAGTGTCAAGTATAAACTTTGATATGTTAAACACGTGAATGCCACAAGAGTATTTGCACCTCTGCACTCTTAAATTAGACGCAGTTGGTTTATCTAGCTAAGGGGTGGATGATTTTTTGTTGTTGTGTTTTTGAGACTATGCGATATCCGGCTTTGAGGATGTTTGCACTGATGCTTCGGCAGCTGCCGCTGCTGCTGCCATTGTGGCAAGCATGTTAAGTTGCGATTATAGGCTGTTAGTGGAACTGCCGATGACAAGCTGGCAACCGAACAAGGAACAGAGAATCAGGCTAACTGATGAGAGTGAGCCACAAGCAAGCATGCGAACGACGACAGATTTGCATTCTCAATTGGTTTCATGAAGGACACGTGACAGACTGCCGCCAGCTGGCAGCCAGTTTACCTCTTGTTGTTGTTGTTGCAGTTGAATGTGAAGGAGAAGATTGATCAAGTTGCTGCAACAAGAGACATAGAGATATGTGCTTAACGACTTAATTGCCTGATAACTGGAAATCGATGCAATTCAAAGCCGAGAAACGGCAAAGGCAAACAAATTAGCGGCTTATTAACTTTGGGAAGCCCCCTTAAAGCCAAATAGAAAGCTGCTTATTCACAGAGCTGGATTACAGAGCATACTCATTAGCTATGCATCATTTAGCGCTGCGTCCATTTGATTGCGAGTTTTCGATTACAATTTCAATTTATTTACCGCCGCCTTGTGTCTTTGTTAATATCTGACTGTATTTAATTTTCAATTTAGCTGTTGTTGCTTTTGCTTTTGCTACAGTTGTCAACATAATCGCATTGATCCCTCATTAGTGTGACATTAATTAAGTTAATCGCTCACGCTGACTGCCTGCCTGACCAACTGACTGACTGTCTGTCTATATATCTGTCTCCCTGACTGACTGATTGACGGACTGTTCACATGTCCACTTCTGTTGTTATTGTTGTTGCCTGTTATTTTCAGTGCGTGTCACAAGTAGAAAATCGAAATCCAATTAAGTGCTGCCCTCTCAGCCATAGGCCAACCAGTTGTGGCATGATATCGCCCTCACTCCCCTCACACTTGCCCAGCGTCCATGCATATTACAGCGCCAAGTACAAGCTGTACAAACAAATTACGCGTTGCGCATTTTACGGGGACAAGGGAGGCGTTTACTAAACATTCGGCGTGACCCATTGAAACGGCCGCTAGGTGAGTCAGCAAGACTACGTCTTGTCCTGGCACCGGGCTCATGACTAAGCAACCCAAAATTCATCATTAATGCAAATGCTGTTAGGCAAACATCATTTCCCCTAAAGAAAAGGGCCAACTTCTTGGCTTAAGCACAGTTTATGACATACTTAGTTGCGGGCGTGATATTTGACAACTTAACGGAGACAAACATACTCAGACAAGCGAAGGTCGTATGTAATTAGCAATGTAATGTAGTACACTCAAGCAGCAAGTGTAATAAATAATGAACAGAAACAGGAAAATACTTAGATGAATGCTTCTATAACTTAAAGCATTTAATTTAATACACCATAAATTTTAACAAATGCAAATTATTCAGCTGAAAGTCATTTTAGATGCAAATTGCAACATTATTTAAATGCTTTGTTCTTGAATTCAAATAAGCGAACTTTTCTCTATTCAGCCGGAAAATTAAAAATATACAACACAGAATCTATAAAAAAGCCACAAAACTTATTCAAGACTGAAATGAAAACTGTCGAGAACATTGAGCATTCAACATTGATTTACTTAATTTTCTGTAAACTTCAACACAAATCACACTTGCAAAGTTGCAACATTTGTCTGCATTTTGCTTAGCTTTTGTGTTAATTCAGTTAAATGTGCCACAATTTTCTATTCCCCGGCGCAAGGTCAGTGATAAATTGATTGCCTTGGGCCAGCTGTGATTTATGCTAAATGTACAGTATATACATTTATATGTATACGCATATTGACGACATTAAACTATTCATTTGGCGTATTTTGCAATTATTTTCCGGCCAATTTGCTATTGCTTGGCGTGAGCAGCGATAGAAAATCAATTGTGTCTGTGTGTGTGTGTAGGGGGAAGAAAAGTAATTGCATTACGTTGCTTTATGGCTGCCATTTGGCATGACTGACTGCATTACGTATACGCACTGTACATATAAATATGCATAGATCGTGTCATATATAGAACCGAGCAACATAATAAAGTCACGGCAAGCCTTAACGCACATTATGAATACCCGAACAGCCATCAAATGCGATGTCAGTGACGGCTTTCAACAGTGGGCGGCAAAAGGCAGCTGCATTAAACCAGAAAATGAAAGACAAGCCAAGGAATGAACCCTTTTGTGCTTACATTCAACCATGGCCAGGTGAATGCTTTTCATATTTTATCAACGCTGAATGCTGTCACAGGCCATCACAACTTGTGTGCATATGCCAGCATGTAATCAATACTTGTACTTCTGCAGATACACCCACACATACATGCATACACAGAAGCACAGATGCAGTGAAATGTGGCTGAGGTTGTCAGCTGTTCGTTTGCTGCCAGTGTATTCATAATTGAACAACTCTGACAAGGCTGCTGGTTCAAGTCAAGGTGCAAAGGTGCAAGTGTTGCAAAATGCTCGACGCATGTACAAGTCCAAAACATTTTGCAAAATTAATTATTTGGATTATGTGTGCGGGGATGTTAGGAAGCCAAAAGATTTTGTTTGTGTCTGCATTTGTATGCGTGTGTAAGAAAAAGATTGAAAGAGTAAGTTGAAAACTAAAAAATTCCCCAGATGACTTAAAGAAGAGAATACTGGAAGAAAACCAGAAGACAGCAGACGACAGCATCATGAATATATTCTCTCATACATATGCATATTAAGCGGCATATGTTCATGTATGAGTGCGCACAAAAGCAAGCTACAAAATAACACAAAAAAAAGAAGGCAAGAAGAAGAAATGTCGCTGCTGTCGTCGTCTTTTTGCCTGTCGCCAACGCTTAAGCGCAAACAAATCATGCGCCAGAAGACAATTGAAACTGCTAGTATGTGTGGGTGTGTGCGCGCTGGAGTGTGTGTGTGTGTGTGTGTGTGTGTGTATGAATCTGTGCTTTTAGCCACAGTCACGCCGTTGCCGTTTGGTTGCTCTCCAAAGTGCACTCGAGCGTTAAGAAATGAAAATACTATTTAAGCCATTTTATCAACATAATCGTAAATCATTTTGCACTTTTCGCATAAAAGTCGTTGGGCAATAAAGGACCCAATTGTCTTTTGTGCATATAATTTGTTATTGGATTGCTCGCAGCGTATTGTTGCCCGTCTAACACCACGTTCTCCTCTCCCCATATTCCATGCGCTTTGCGAAGCCATCGCTAGCTATGGCAACATTGCCAACGGGTACCAAAAAGTATTGCGACGACAGCTGCTTTGCTTTTAGTGTTGATTTTCTCGGGTTTTTCGCTGTCATGTGTATATTTTTAGCTCACACAACCTGCCACCTAACACTTCCATTCCGCATCCACTCAATCTAGTTACAGCTACAGCTACAGCTTTTGCTCTTTTTGTTATACATTTCACGCTCGAGAGCGCACAATGGCCGAGCGAATGGAGACCACATCATTATATATGAGCTACGCTGCACACGTACGCAATGATACACTGAAAACAAAACAGCACTACTTTATAAAAACGGTACTAGAGATACTAATGCAGAGTGTTGTATAGTATTATTGGGATTAAAAGACGGTCTAGTTTAATCTTTGTTTTTGCCGTTTTCAGTCATTTACAATGCTTAAAATATATATTGGTTAGTGTTAACAAAACCCTTTACTTTATAATTTTCACATTTTGTTCTATTATTAAGAGCAAGAAATTGTATTATATAAGAGCAAAACGGTTTTAATTACAGCTTTGCCTTTAGTTGAAAATTAACTGCAATTGTTATTGAAAATGGCAATGTTTCGAAGATTTTATAAAGATCTGTTTGCATTTATGTTTATCTTTCATTAAGTATAAATGTTCAGTGTAAAGATTGTCGCAACTGTTGCAGGGGAAGAGAGGTGCAAGGAGTCGACAGCAACTGGAGCTGTTGCCAAAATGGCTGTCAATGTGCGAGTTTTTGTTGTTGCTGCTGCTGTTTGTGGGTGTATATGTTGTTTTGTTGTGTGTCTTGTGCATGTTATGCCTGCGGACTTATCGCCCACGCTAACACTTGGTGGCTTATCTATGACTCTACAGCATCTTGGAGCAACAGTGAAATATTTGTCTATGGCTCACAAATTGCATTTAAGGCCAAGCACAACTTGGGACAAACACACACTTTAACAAACGTACATACATACTAGCATACACATGTTCGTAGTTCTGGCTTTGAATTCATAATAACATGCCATCAAAATTTGTACGTGGCCACTAACTACAAAATCATCCAATTAAAATTCCATGCCAATGAATTTAACGCACGAGCCGTTTAAAAATTTTACCAACAACCAGCAACAGCTTTAGCATTAAAAGCCAGAACGAGACAGCAAAATTCATAGTTGTATGTGTATGTGTAGAGAAAAGGGCAGCAGCATGAAAAGCAAAATGTTTTCTTTGAAAATATTTGTGTTAACACCACCCACACTCTACCTAGCTAACCACCAGCTGGAAGCTATTGGCCATAACCATTGCACAACCCTTGTAAATAAAAAGGTAGTTTTCACATTTCAGTTTTCAGTTTACTCGCACAGGCGAACAATGCAATTCCGTTTAAGCATGCGGCAATCAACATTGATTGCAAATGTTCAACCATTCGCCGGGTTGCAACTCTGCTTAAAAAAACACAATTAAGCAAAACACCAAGCAAGTACCAGCTGCCCGACCGCCTGCCCTTGAGCCTTGCCCTGCCCTACCAGCAGTTCAGCAAAAGGTTTCCAGCATGTGGCGTAAACCAGGCTAAAGTCATGACAGGCAAATTAATGCAGCTGTCGCCAGCAGAAAACTGGAAACTAGGAAAAAAGCATACAAAATGAACGACTACAAAATGAGCTGGGTAAGAATAGAACGCAAAAAAAAAACATTAGAAGACTTTTCATTTTTGAATGAGTTAAAAAAATCTATAAATTATTTAATAGTTGTCAAAAGTTAAATAGAGATTAAAATAGTGAAATAAAAAGCTTTTAATATGTCATTAAATAAATTGAAAAAGCACTTCATATTATTTGCTTTACATACAGATTTAGTATTCAACATTCAGGTAACAAAAAAATGATATATACCTACATAAATCCAATTCGTTAGCACTTTTGAGACAATAACCTGCTTACTGTGCAGCACATGTTAAGCCGCTGCTTTTGTGCGTTTAGCTGCAGGGTATTTCGACAAGAAGGAATATTATGGGAGTGAAAAAAGACAAGGCAAGATATTCTTTTGCCACTAAAAGCGATTTTCCGCTCGCTTTCCATTAAAGTCAGCCACGTACTACTTGGCCATAAGATGGTTACCCCTAAGGCGCATTTGAGGCTTAAATGTGACACGCCCACACAAACACATACAAACAAACTGACACGCACATATACATACAACATACAAACAAACATATATGCTTAGGGATATGTATGCGGGTAAAACTTGCAAATATATATAAAAGAAAAGGCCACGTTCTGCGCGTTTTGTGCCAATGCTGCAAAACTTTTGGCCTTGTAACAATTGCACTTGTGCACACACACACACATACACTCAAAGCACACATATATAGGAGAGACACATATATTTATTGTATTTTCAACATGTGCTTTCTTGTGCATTCGCAAGGTGCGACTCGAAGTGCCTGACAGCTCAATCTTGTTGCAGCTGCAGCTGCATCCTCTAGCTTGCAGCATCTAGCTACAGTTTTCCATTAACAGTTAACAGCTAACGCTTATGGAGCTGCCAACTTTGCCGAATTTGCGGGCTAGTAACGATGCTTTAATTGAAACCGAAACGTGCTGTGCTACAGCTGCAGCTGCAACAACGCTACGTGCCAAGTGATACCATACACTAAAAGCAACTGCCAAAAAACTTAGCTCGTAGCTCGAAGCAGTAGCAGTAGTAGAGGAAGAAGTACAGCTAGATGTAGCACCTGCCAACAACTATCAACTGACAGACGCTGTGAGTTGTTGTGTTGCTAAATTTGCAATCAAGTTGTCACACAGCAACAACTGGCAGCGAGCTGCAAAGATTAAATGACACACAAACATCCATTGTCGTATTGATATATTGCAAATTGATGCTGTTGCATTGGTCACACCCCCCCCCCCCCCCCCTCTCGTTGCACATACAGCCCTTGACAAATTGACAATTCGTTGCACGTGGCATCATTTAGCGCTTACCCAACAATCCACCCAGCAATCAGCGTAACATGAGCGGTAATAGCAACAACAAATGCCAAAAACCTGTAGTAATTACTTTTCATTGATGCCGCAAATGTCCACGGACAACGTTTTGTTGCACTTTTGAGCACAACTTGAGCTGTGCGGCATGATCACGCCTTTTTTTAATAAAGTTAATGTATGCAAAGCACTTACGACAGCAGCCGCAATAAAAATTCATGAGGTTTTTTTTTTGGGTAACTTGTCGAATTGGAGGACTTGGGGAGCTGTGCGTATGATTTTGGTCGCCTAATGTGCGACTGGCTGCATATGGAAATCGTTGCTCGTTGACTTTCAAGTGGTTTCGCGTTGATTGCGTTGCATATGCATGTGGTGGTGTATGCTATGTGGTACGTGCAATACGTGGCACACATGTTGTATGCGTGATTTTGTCTTCATATGAGAGAAAAAAGAACGTTACGCCGCGAAGTATGCAATAGTTATTGACCACACAGCAACAGCAGCTGTGGCGTATGCGTGATTTTTCACTGCATAAAAAAGAAAAAATGAAAATCGTGGCAAACAAAACAAAAACAAAGTTGGAAAAACCACAGAAAAATGCGAGCCAACGGTTTGCTGTTTGCGCTCATCATACAATAAAAAACTAGGCAGACTAAAATGTTTTTTGTAAAATTCAAAGAGCACACCCGCTTGCATGGAAGACCCAAACGTACACCACACGCACATACACACACACACACACACACAGAAAAACCCACATATAGTGCAAACATAGTGATAATTAAAGTTTCGACAACAGCAGCAGCAACAACAGCAACACAAAAGTCACTCGAGCTTTATTACTTTGTGTCCTGCTGAGGCCAAACTGGCTGCGTTTTCTTTTATACTAAATATTTAAACAACGTTGCTTGCAACACTTGTGTGTCCTGTGTGGCCAGACAACATGTAGATTCTTGTACTTCTCCATCTCCCACAACAGCAGCAACAACAACAACAGCAACTAGAACAACAAATGTAAAAGTTGTAACAACATCCTTATGCGATAACAAGGCAGCACCAGCAGCAGCACCAGCAGCACCCCAACAGCAACAACAATAATAAAAGGCGACGCCAGGCAGTGTAAAACTTATTTACATAAATGAAAATTGAAAGAAAAAAAAATGGGGTAAATAAAAACTATATGCAACAGCTACAGCAGCAAAGGCAGTAGCAACCATGTGGTTAAGTGTAAGGCAAAATAAAAGACAAGTGCCGAGGCAAATAGTCAAAGTTTTGCCTTTGAAGGCAACCAAACACTGCAACTGAATCAGAGGAAATAAAAGCAAGGAGCGGGCAACTGTGAGTGGGTAACAAAAAAGTGGCAAGTGGTAAGTGGGTGAGCATTGCATAGGTTATGTGGCCTGTAAATGTTATTATTATTTTTATCTTTACATTCTTGTTATTTTGTATGCCGCACTTTAATTGTAAAGCGAACATATTATAACTAAAGTTCTATCTATTTGCAGCTTAATTAAATTTGGTCAAAAACACTCAAATTTATTGCATAACTTTTACGACTTAATGTAATTTGACTCTAAATTGATAAACTGTAGATTTAAGCAAATATTTCTTTTAAACAAGATACAAAGTTTTCGTAGTTGATTAGTTAAAACTCGTTTTGACACATAAACTTTATTGCGTGCCAATATTCAATATTTTAATAAAATTTGAATAAGACATTTTAAAATAAGTGCTAAGAGCACAATTGAAAGATGACCCCAATTATACATAAAAATCAATAAAATGTTGTCAGGGGAATATAAAAATAGACACAGGACAAAGTATCAAATATCTTGTTAGCGTTAAGAAGAGTTGCAGCTCTAATTTACATATAAAAATAGAGTGCTAAAGTTGTTAGCACAGGGTAGCTGCTAGTCAATTTCGTACGATCTATAAACAATTGCCAATTTTGTGTTTTTGTTTTTTTTATTTTGCTTGTTTGTTTGTTTGCTGTTGCAATAAGTTTGACATTCGAAGTAAAGCCAAGGCCTGCTTATTGGATATGCAATGGAAAAATGAAATTATATTTTCTTCACGCTGACTGCTGCTGTTCGTTGGCTTAACTTTGCCACAACATTTTGAAAAACGAGTCAACACACTGCATACAAGCGAACAAAGTGCGGAAACTGTATAATAAGGGTGAGCGAGAGAGAGAGAGAGAGAGAGAGACCGTGAGTGGGAAGTTTGTGGCAATGAAGCCAATGCCAGGCCACAAATATGTATGTGTGTTGGGCCCATTTTGTGGGAGTAAAGTGTGCTGTAAAATACATGTAAATCTATATATTGTTAACACACACACACACACATACGAACGCTTGTGTAAATATGTAAAATAGCTTTGGAAATTGGCAAGAGAGCGAGCCCAGCAAGCGACACCCGCTCATCAAATATACAACGAATGAAATGTCAACGTGAAAATTAATTAACTCAATTGCGCAGCTTTGACTTTCAGTGGATGTGTAAGAGAGTTTGGTTGACTGCTCTTGCGGTCGCAAATGTCTGGCTCATATTTCAATCAAAAAACGGCGACAGCTGCGTGGAAGCAGCATAAGCTGCAACATCATTTTGGCAAGAGTCCATCAACGGATGCTTCTACTGCTGGCTTCTATCTCTGGCGATTGCTGCCTGAGGCGTTTGTGGCCTCATCAATATTTACAAGCGGCGTGCCACAAACTTTGGAGGCAACCAAAAAACGGCAGGCGTGTTTATGAGCTAACTGTGAGTGTACAGAGAGGAAGTGAAGGAAAGGCGCAAAGTTAATTGCTAAATGACAAAAACAAACGAATAGAGTGGGCACCCACTCAAGGAAAATGCCAAACACACACACACAGGGCAAGAGAGTGAGAGAGAGAGATAGAGAGACAATTGACAGAAGGCAGAAACAGCTTCACATTTTGGATGGGTGTGGCACTGGTAGCACAAGATAAATGTACGGCAATTAAACGTTTAAGTGTTGATTAATGTGACTTGCCGTATTTAAGCCAAAGAAAAGGCTGAGAATAAGCGTCCAGCTGCCTGTCAATCAGGGTGAAAGTAAAATAAGGAAAGTATAGAGAGAGAGAAAGCGAAAAAAACACGAGAAGCAAAAGTAAGAAAGAACAAAATATATATATTTGAAGGAAATATGCAAAATTTTGCTGGCCTAATTCGGGTCAGTGGCATAACCATCGAGCCCTGGCCCTTAACAACAGAGCTAGGTGCAAGCAGCAGAACTCAAATTGAAAGACATTCGCATTTATCATCTTTACGGTTTAACTGCCAAAGTGCTTTGAAGGGATAACCAGCCAAGTGTAAACCAGTACAGAACAGAAATGAACAGAACAGAACAGCGCCAGAAACAAACTGAGTTGAGCAAACAACAAAACGAAAGTAAGTGTGGGGTATAGAAAGGGAATTGATGCTGATACACTTAGAGAAATTGTTCTGGATACGACACGGAGAAGCTTTGTCTAATAGTTTGCTTATTAAGTTATTTCTCTAGGTGTATTGCTGCTGCTGCACGGCATCCACGTTAAGTCAAACAATGTTCTACGCCTTACTGCGATTTTTATTCCTCTGTTCTGTGCGTTCTCGCACCAAACGCTGCTTTCAGCTTGTTCTGTTTGTTTATCTTGACAGAAAGGAGAAAGCGAAAACATGAAGCATAAACTATGAACGTCAAATAAAACGCACTTCGGATAAGACGCGCAGCAGCAGCAATTAAATGTATGAAATATGACATTGGTATCTGCACAAGTCAAAAATCTACAAGCCTCAAGCTGTTCTATCTATACTTTTATAAATAAACTTGCTGCTGCAACTACATTCTACTACTACAACTACAACTACTCTACTCAAACAACTACAATTCTTTGTTAAGCCAGAGTTTTTACTGAAAGAATTGCTTGTTCAAGTGCCAGAGCGCAGGCACTAGGACAATGCCTGCTGGCAAAATAAATGGCTAGCAAGGATTAAGACAGCATTTTTGGCTGATTCTCAAATGAAATTTTAATGAATGAAAATAGCCAAGAAACTTTACCAACACTCCTTAACATGGCACCCCTGCTCCTTGTCCAATCAGACAGCAATCAGTTGGAAAAATAAAAAAAAAGAACTGGAAACTGCACCGCTTGTCGTACGTCAAAATTTTTTTTATTTTTTTCATAGATGTCTTGGTGAGGCTGCTTTGGTTCAAGCTGCTTAAATCTGTCGGCCAAGTGTTGTGGCATTGTTGTGGATGCAACATTGTTGTTGTTACAACTACAAAACAACCATAAAAGCAGCTGCTTTGCACTAAGTGCAGCGTTCAGTGAACAGAACGTTGAACAGATTTGCGCTTAAAATATTTATCAACTTCGAACGGCAGCCCGCAACCAAAGAGAATGAAACATAAAAAATCACCAAAAAAAAACAAGGCATATATAAAATGATCCTTTCAAAGGAGTGCCGACGAACAAGTACTCCCTTATATGTTTACATTGCCATAGTTATGGATAATAATAATAATAATGATGCATTTTTACATACATTTGACTATAAATTCCAGAAATACATTCAATTTCAAAATAAATTCAGTTTTTGTAAAAGCTGTGAAAAACCTCTGACAATGTCGATTTACATGATAGCGTTTTGTTAAAGGTTGCAAAAGAATTTCCTATTCTTATTTTGCATCTTTTAACAAGTATAAAATCTTACCTTACGCTGCAGAAGTACTTCATTTTTTATCGTTATTTAACTAAGCTTAGGGGCAAATACGTATAAAGGCCAGTTTTGTCAAAGCAAATTATATGTCTTTAAACTTATACAAAGATTTAAACCAGTTGCAATAAGCTTGTTAAAATATTTGCGCAAAAGTTTCATCAATTTAATTAAAAAATTAAAAAGCTTAAAAAACTTACATAAAAAACACACAACAAAAGCGATTTAACAATTCGATTTACTGCATTGTTTTAAGGGTTTTCAATATTAGTTGTTGTTAGTGCAACCACAGCAGTTGCAGCAGCAGCAGCAGTAGTGGCAGTGGCAGCCACAGCAAACAGGGAAAATGCGACAACAGGAAGGACAGCGGGAAATGCAGGCATATAATTATTTACACGCCACAAAATTCAGCAAATTAGTTGATGCAAACATCCTACTGATAACAAACAAAAAAAAAAATTGTATGGCTCTGCACGAAGAGCAGCTGATTAATTGACAGAGCAAAGAACAGAGGTAAAACAGAGAGAGATGAAGAGTAATAGGGAAGAAGGAGCCAGAGTTGAAAGCATGATGACTTTAATTAAATTTTTTTAGCTGGCAACAATCCTTTTACTTCGCATTCACATTGTCAGCAAAGGCTTATTATGTATGTGTGTGTGTCTGTGTTTGTGCTGGCTAATGAAAATCAAACGATGCACCACATTCAACTGTCTCGCAACGGCTAAGCAAAATGAATGGGGCAGACTTAACTGTTGTTGCTGCTTGCCATTGCCGTTGCTGTTGCTGTTGCCGTTCCGACCTTGAGAAGCGGCAGCATCTTGTGATTTATTATTAAACACGAATATGAATTTCTCAAGCCAGCGTGCGCTAGAAACAAAACAAAAACAGACAGACAGACAGACAGGCACACAATAGAAGTGTACTGACTATGAGCTTCCTGAACCTGTGGCATTTTCATGCGCATTTTTATGATTAATTAAAATTTATGCGGCAACAGTAACAGCAACAGCGGCAAGGAAGAATGAGCAAAAATTATCTTTTGCTTGTATGGCAACGTATTAAGCAGCGCCCAATTAAGTTTGAGCCTAAGATTGAGAGCTGTCAGCCTCTACGCCACACAACCACGCCTCACGCAACCCCCCTTGGCTAATTGTGGTAACAAACTATGCCGTTAACTGTGCACAGTTACTGGAGCGTAAATAAAGGAAAAGATGAGAAAAAAAAAAAAAAAACGGCAACGGCGCAACGCATTTTGTATTTATTAAAGCAATAAAATAAAGTACAACCTGGCAACAACACCACCACAGGCACCACCGTCACCCGCTGCTTCCTAGCACCGCTGCCCTTCTGTACAGTTGGCCAGATAACGTGTCCTGGCATCAGCAGCAGAGAAATATCGCCTTGTCATAGCCGTCATGCAGGTCCCTCCCAGAGGACTCAACTCACGTTACATAAATATAGCACTATATGTGTGATTGTGTGTGTGTTGGTGTGTGTGTGTGTGTGTGTGTGTGGGGTACGTGTAAATTGCTGTTGTTTCACCATTTTGGACTATGACTATGCCAAAGGCAAAAGGCAACGCCTACGCCTTATGTTAACTGCTTGCTTGGGTTGATGTCCCTCTGCATGGATTTGGGCGCATATAACAACAAGGGCGTTGCAATAAATTTAAAATTAACCCTTTTTGGGGCACAGCTTTTGACCTTAGCCCATGCCCAAGCCCATGGCCCAAGCACGAGCAACGCTTCAATCCATTTAAAGCGGATAACCAAAACATTTACAATACTCGTTTTGTGCCCAGAGAGCATGAACAAACATAGTTGTCAACTATTTTCAAAACGAAATTTATTTCATTTGCATGTAATTTTTCTCTTTTCAGCGAAATCTTGGCAAAGTCTTAAAGTTTTCTGTCGCTTCACAGTTGAAAAGAAATGTGAAAGCAGCATGGCAAGGGATTAGACAGTTTGCGGAGCTTGCAAGGGAAAAAGTTACGAAAGTGTTCCTATTATTATATTGTAATTTATTAAGTTAAACAAGTAACTGGATTAATGTGATATTTTTGTCTCAGTTTTATTTTAGTTGCTGCAAAAACTATGAAGACAAACTTAATATAAAAAAAAAAAATGGCAAACTTTAATCAGCCAAATTATAAATTTGGTATAATAATTTAAAACTTGAAGCAAATGACAGTATTAATTTGCTTTGATAACTGTGCAACTCAATTTGAATCATATATATTTATATCCTAACTTATTGTCATAAGATGATTTGAACAAAATAAATACCCCATTGAAAGGTTGTTTTGGGCCAGAAGTAAGTAATCTTTGTACAACAACAACAACAGCGACAACAAAAAGCGTTAAATAAAATGTGAAAAAAACACCAATACACACTGAGAAAGATACAATAACCACAATATCATGCTGGCCAAATAGCTGCTGCGAGGCGACAATTGGCAGTAACAGGAAAAGAGCAAGGGATGGAAGGAAGATGGCGGTTGTAGTAGGCAATGGATTGGGCAATGGATACAAAGTTCAAGTGGCCAAGTCAAGACAATTCGAAAAATGCTTTTAAAAGGAAATCAGTAGAGGAATTTCGCTTATGCGCAAAGTGATTGTACCAATGCCAGCACGGCGACAAAGGGGCACACAGCTAAAGTATAGAGGCAGCGCAATTTGAGACAATGCCCGAGACTACAACTGCGACTGAGATAGAGAACGAGCGACAGACAGATAGAGAGAGAGAGAGGTAAAAGCCAAAAGATGCAGAATGTAGGGTAGTTGGGTTGCTTGGGAAAATTGAATTGTTTTAGATTTTGTTTTTATTTTGTGGCGTTTTCGCTTTCGCTGCGCCAAACAAATAAATCAAATTTGATTTTCTTGTGCACTTAATTTCGTATAGGAAATTACACAAAATGGCACAACGCAAACCAGACTTAATCAAAAGCAGATGAAAACAATCAACAAAGAGGCACAGCTAAGTAGGCTTTGCCACGCAGCCAACGAAGCCAATCAAGTAACATTTTGCCATTTTTATTTCAAATCAATTTTGTTAAGAGTTTGCGGCAAATTAAAACAAAACAAAACAAAATACAACGAAACTAGAAAATGTCTATTCCAAATTTAATTCAAAATGCCAATAGAAGAGTTGAAAATGCGGCTCTAATGACGACCATCGTTCGTCAAATGGAGCCCATCAAGACTTGCTGTTTCTTTTTCGACTTAAAATTGGGCTGCAAGCTAATTTATCTTTTCGAAACTGTTTGCAGTCTCTGGCAGATATACTTTGCCGGCAAGCAGATCATCATTAAGAAGGATGCTACGCTGGTACCCATTTGGATTGATACACCGATAATACCCGAACATAGTGTGGAATTTGATTTTTTCATTGGACTCTTTGGGTTCTTCAGTGCTCAGCTGCTTATAACAGGAGCTATATTTGTAACTATCACTTGCACTCATTGTTTGCACTTTTATTGAGGTTTCTTTTTTTTTTCTATAGGAACGAAAGATTTGCCTATTGCTGTGGGTGTATGTGACAGCTGTGGTCACACTGATTTATATGTTTACCACTCTAGTTATTGATTGTATTCCGGATCTTATGCTCTTTGATGTCCTGATAGTTGGTAGGCAACTAATTTTATAATAATTTTTGTTTAATTAGTGCACTTTTGTTGTTCACAGGTGCGCACGCATATTTTATTTTTATCGCCTTTGCATATTATGCACAAATGAAACGAGCTCAAAGCACAAATGATGATCTCCAGGTGCTTTTTGCAACTAGCGAAGCATAAAATTTTTAAATAGCTGGCATAAAGCGTAGTTACCAACAGTAATTTGATAATATTATTATGGAATAAAAAGTATATCAAGCATTTCCTACTACGCTAGTATATTTATATTTTTTTTACAATATATTATAAGCTACATAAATCATGCCATAATTGCGACCACTACAACCAATTTTTGAGCTATTATGCAAATGCATTATTTCTGTTTATTTTTCTTTTCTAGTATTTACAAATGCAATATATTTTTGTGTAGTAGTAGTTAAACATGCTGTTATGATTACTGTACTTTTGTTAACTTGTTATTTTGCATAATTATTATATATTCATTTTATGGCGTGTAAAAAGTGTAAACATTTCGCGAAAATCGTTACGAAAATTTAAACAATTGCATTTCTCTATTAATTTTAACTCTCAAAAATTGATTGCATTGGCAAATTTGGACAGAAAATAAAACAAAAAAACAATATGTTTTGCTATGACGAATTAAAATATTCACTTTTCACATTTATTGGTTGCATAGCGTTTGAAAAAAAATATAAAGAAATTAAAAAACAATAGTTAATTGAAAAATTGCATCTATTTAAAGCGAATTTCTTACTTTTGCGTACGATTTTTTTGGCGGCTCTCGCGTTGTTGTTGCCGTGGGCGTGCCGCGTTTATTGGGACGATTCTTTTTGAGTACGATAACGCGCATGGTGCACTGTTTAGATTAGTGTATACGGCTCGTTGGGTGTATGTAAATTCGTTGAGAATTTCTTTAGCGATGCGCTTAAATAATTACTTTTATACTTGTTTTGTTTTTATTATTTTCTTGTTTGTTTGCTTTTTAGTTTGTTTGGTTTTGGCTCTGGAGTCCTTCAAATGAATTGCCGTTTGTAAACGGAGTTGCACATTCGGGGACGCACGTAATGGATAAATGCAATGCGAGCCTCTGGGCGATGCTCTACATTACATATTATTAATTAACTTAACTACTTTCTATATTAGATTATAGCAAAGTGTGGATTAGTTGTTATTTACAGTACAGATGCGAGAGTGTAAGTAGCATTTTAGTTAATTGTTTGTATTGTATCAATGTTTGTGTAAGTATCTATAGTAAGTAGTTAGTTGCTGGGTGTTTTAATAGGATGGTGTGTAAGTATTTGACAAGTAAATAGTGAGTGTGTGTTAGAGATAGATGTATTTCTATGTCTATTGCTATTGCTGCTAAAAAAATGTATATATATATATATTGTACAAGCTTGTATGTATGCGTGTGTGTGTGTGTGGGTTTTAGCCAAGTTGTGAGCTTCGTTTGGTTTGCCAACCGACTTGGTGGTTATCTATTTTTAGAATGCACTAATTACGAAATTACTGAAAGCAAGCAAAACGATTCGAAGAAAACTGACAGTGCTACATAGTAAAATTATTGTTATTGTATGTATATTCGAGTTGTTTAAATATTGATTGCAGTTCTTGCTCTTGCATTTATGGACAGCAATTATGTACTAGCGCACGGTGCGTATGCGTGTTTTTTGTTTTAATATTTATATTGAAATTAGTTTAAAAAAAAGCTAATTAGATTATTTTACAGATGCTACGCCTAGCTTTATTTGTGAGTTTTGTAGTTGTTGCTGTTGATTGATCAACGAGACTTTACTTACGGTCAAGACAAGTTCGTTCTGTTAGAGATCTTTTAGTTAGGTTTGGTAACGATTTGTGTGAGTAAACGCCTCAATAAACTGAACACAAAAGCCTGCCTGTCCTGCGGTCTACCAAAAGGGATATGCAACCTGTGCTCTGTGGTTAACAAAATCTTTCCTGTTAAATACTCTTGGTTGGTGTAATTGTTGTTATTATTGTTATTATTATTATTTTGATTAAGACTAAAACAAATGCCAGCGCATTGCTCAGAAATATTTCGTTGACGTAGAGACGTATGCCCGTTTATTTAGCTAGCCAGTCAGTCAGTTAGCCAATCAAAGCGTGTGAGACGCGAGCGATTACGATGTTTGTTTTTTTTTTTTGCTTTTTCCTTGTTTTTTTTGTTTTTGTTAAATTGTCGTTAAACTGATGCGGATGCGGATCACTCAGCAGCAGCAGTGGGCCAACAGCAACCAACGAAAGGCGCGACGCGCGTTATTCAAATGCAGGCACGTGACTGACTTGGTGCGAGGCATGCACGTTGCTTTTATAAACAGCACAAACGGCATACAATGACAAAGCAGCAGCAATCTGGCAACGCTGCGCTTGCATATGTGCTCCTTACGTCGCTCTCTCTCACACTTTCGCTCGCTCTCGTGTTTGCCCGAGCCAAACAGCTGTTCTTAAAGACGGCTTGTAAGTTATTTGCCTGGGCGCTTATCCCACCAAATACAAACAAACAAATCCATACATTCATAAATCACACTAATCGTGGCACCTCAATACAAACACAAAAAAATCACACAAGATAATATATTGTATCTAGTCGAGCGGAAGTTAACTGCTAAGCACGTGCAAGCAACGCAGCTCAAATGTTGCTTATCGTCTTCGTCGTGGTATGTCTTGATGTTTCGGAACCGTTGTCAGGCACTGACCCAAACGCTAGCTCCTCTACCGCAGAACTAAACGAAGGACGACCACTTCCGGAGTTAGGCTCTGTTCGCATTTAAGGGAATTACACATTTGGTCACATGCGCAATGCCAGCCAAAACACACTGAACACTGACTGTCAAACCTTACAGCTGTTTGACCTACATACGAATGTTCTAAGTGCACGTGTACTTTGAAGCGTGCACACTCTTGTATATGGAACAGTGTCAGTGTCAAGCATTGTTCTGCAAGGAATCTAGTCGACCAACTAACGAGTTCGATTAAAAAGTTCCACTCTCAATCATTTTAAAATGCCCATTGGGCATAAAAGCTCGCTCTCTCTCTCAATCTTGGTGTCTTTGACATCAACAGGTGCGCTGCTTGTTAATACCAAAAGCTGCCTTGGAAAGCTCTTCAACTAAACGCTTGCAAACTTTTCGCTTGGTGTGTGTCTACGCTAAGGAAAGCTTTTCACCACACTGCAATACTTATATCCTTAAACTTACCTGTGCACGTATGGCAGCCAGATGTATTTGCTTGGCGCGCAAATCAAACTTCTTCATGGACAAATCCTCTTGCAGCTCGTTAACCTTGTTATACAGTTGGCCCTCAATGCCGCGTGTTTGTGTGCGATTCAGTGCATCAATGGAATCCTACACAGAAAACGCAAAACAGTAAAACAGAAAAAAACAACACAAGTTAAGAAAATATATCTATATACATGTGTACAGATATGGCCAAGCAGATACTGAATGGATAATGCACACAAGTCGTAAACTTTGTAGCACACACCTGCAGCTGACGTATTTGCAATTCCAATTCAATGGCCTCCCGCTTTAGCGACTCCAGTGCCGAACGCTGCGACAGCGTCGAGTGGCGGTCAAAGACGAGCTCGTTGCGCAAAATGGGCGTCATCTCCTGTTCAAACGATACACAGTGAAAAATTAAATAATCTTTTACAACTGATTTAGTTAAGTTAAAAGGAAGCTGAATTCTTTAAGTAATCTTTTGTTCAGTGTATTTGGGGTTTGTTTGGATTACTTACACTATAGTCGCCCGCCTCCTCGGCTGGGTCACCCGGCTGCTGTGCTTGAGGTGGGGCAAAGACGCGTCTGGGCACTTTTTGTGCCTGCGATGGCTGTGCAAGAAGTCGCACAAAGTTGGCCAAATCCTGTTGCGGTGATACGGCGCTACATTGGCTTGCCAAGCTGCCATATCGTCTCGCCTGGTCCGTGGCCTATAAATATATATGCGCCCATAAACATGTCATACAAAACAAAATATATATATAAATGGCAACCGAAACATTTAATAGTCATGAGCATTTCCTGGGCATTTGTTTGATGTGATGTGTTTTTGGAAGCGAGCGCACGCACTTGGCATTACATAAATTACACCGAACAATTTGCGCAATTATGAGCAATTATTATAATGCTGATGAAATTGTATTCGCAGTCGACGTCGCCGTCGTAGTCGCAGTTAAAGAACTGTTGTTGGTGTGCGTCAAGTTGAATGAAAACCACCTGGTGCAACAAATTGCTGAAGGCAGGCAGGCAGGCAGGCAGCGGTCATAAATCAGAGATAATGCAGACGAACTCACCTTGTTGGCAATTACATCGGCACCCTGCTGCAGTGAATCGGACACAATGTTGCATAGGTCGTTGTGTATCTCTTCCAGTTCCTGCATGAGTTGGGGCAAGGTGTCGCCGTGGTATGCCTCCAGCATGCCATTGGTGGCATGCAACTGCTGCACGTACGCATTGTGCGCATCAATATATTCGGTGAGCGAGTGCTGGCTGGGATTCTGGCGATGTGCCACATGGCATTGCTTGTAGTCCAGGCGACACTGAAGACAAGACAAACCAAACAATGGAAAACAATCAACAATTGTACATTGTCATTCGTGGCATGCAAAAGTTAATGACTATGGCATTCGACTTAAAAGCCACACACACACAGACATGACAATTAATAAGCCAACTGCTTGGCAACATTAAGTGCAGCCCTGTGTATACTTGATGTGCCTCTTAATGATGTTGCAAGTAGTTGCTGTTGCTTTTAGCAAGCTCACCTTTGACAGCTTCTCTTCAGTCTTTGCGATTATGGTCTCAAAAGACTCCCTGTGTGTAAAGATTTTGCGACTTTGAACTTTACGATGAAAGGATTTATCCAACATTG
Source organism: Scaptomyza caliginosa (assembly GCA_035044725.1). Lineage (NCBI taxonomy): Eukaryota > Metazoa > Arthropoda > Insecta > Diptera > Drosophilidae > Scaptomyza > Scaptomyza caliginosa. Next base: position 1,388,697 of record JAWNNR010000317.1, read on the forward strand.
GTCGTGACACCTGCAAATAAAATAAGTTTAGCATTTAACTTACGTTCAAATAATATGAAATTTCATTAGTATAATCTTAAAGCATAAAGAAAGCTAAGCTATACAGTTAACATATATGTATGTATATACTTTTTTATTGTCCTTTAATGATATGCTTTGGCAACATGTTTTAATTCATGGCTCTTTTGTGGTTTGCGCACACGAAAATGCAAATCATCATGCATAAATGCAAATTAACTACACAAACATGGCAACAACAATGAATAACAAAAAAAAAGAATATAAAACGAAGGAAATGAAATGAAATGAAATAAAATTATTAAGCTAAAAATACTCGACTGGCAGTTACACTGCTGCAGTTAAGAATCTTTAACAGATTCGTAAGCACAGATGCTATGATTTTTATCTACATTATTTATTTTACTAGAAGCTTAAATAGTCTACAAACTTGATTATATATAAACAAGCAGTTAACTTTAATGAGAAACCAACGTGTTGGCTTCTGTTTTATCATACTCCATTTAAGACAACAGTTTGTATGCGATGGAGACAAAAAAAAAGCTACAACAAAAATGCCATAAACAAAACCCATTCTGCACTGTTAGCACATTAACCGTAATAAGTCAGTGTCTGTTTTTGTGGTTTTGGGATACGTTTAAACATCTATATAACAATATGGTATTACACATAAATTGTTGGGTTAGTAGGCTATTGATTTAACGATGCTCCATTATTCAATTAACACATAGATACGACGGCCACAATCTATTTTCGGTGCTGCGGTTAAAGTCAGCATTCAACCTGAATGTTTATCCGAGGTCAACACAACTTATCCATTTAAGTGTCAACAGGACACCGTACCGTACCGGACACCCGTGCCACACATTTAAAATTTGTTAGCACCCCAAACATGCCTGTGTTTGGGTCTTACCTGGCGGGAGAGGACGCTTGCCACTTCGTTGCAGGCCTGTGAGTCGGTTTCCGCTTCTTGCAGGAATGTCTCCCATGCCTGAAAGATGGCCAGATGGCAGGCGGGTCTGCAATAGCAAATGCAATTTAATATTATTGACAGCACCATTGAATTTGGTATTCGAAAGACGCTTACCTCTCCTTACGCAGCTCGGCATTCTTTTTGCGGTAATTGGACACTAGAGTTTGAACGGCAGTTGCATGTTCCTCATACAATTGGGAAAGTGTTTCGTTGAAATCGGATACTGCAATAAAATAACAAAAGCCACATATTACCTATATACTCAGTTTAAAACACAGTTGCGAATAAAAAACACCAACCACCACGTTCAATGTTTATATTTTGCAAGCAAACACATTTCCACTAGGAATGTGCACAATTCTAATATCGATAAATCGATTTTAATTTATGTAAAAAATTCTGATCCCTATGTTATTGGTATTTTAAAGTTGCCAGATCGTCGAGTGCATACTTATGAGAAAAATAATTCATATTTGATGTTTGGCTATTCAGAACTGCAACATAAACTTTTTACAATTATTAACGAAAAATCAATGTTTTCAATTGTGCATCTACTATTTGTTTGTCGAGACGAAAAGATAGATGTCGATAAGACGATTCTAATTTGATGTAAGAAAATACTGATCCGCTATGTTATTGGTATTTTAAAGTTGCCAGATCGTCGAGTGCATACTTATGAGAAAAATAATCCTGATTTGATGTTTGGCTATTCAGAACTGCAACATAAACTTTTTACAATTATTAACGAAAAATCAATGTTTTCAATTTTGCATCTTCTATTTGTTTGTCGAGACAAAAAGCTAAATATCGATACAAACGATTCTAATTGATATAAAAAATACCGATTGCTTTGTTATTGGTATTTTAAAGTTGCCAGATCGTCGAGTGCATACTTATGAGAAAAATAATTCTGATTTGATGTTTGTCTATTGAGAGCTGAAAGAGATTACTTTTTACGATTATTTACGAAAAATCAATGTTTCAAATTTTGCAACAATGGCATCTACTAGTTCTGTGTGGGGAAGAAAAGAGTTGGAAAAGTCGAACGTGATGATAAAGCCAACAAAGTGGGCAGAATGGAAAGAAAACTCGAAGCAGAACTCAATTTGCATGAAATCAAAGCAAGATTCAAGTGCATGGTTTGTGTGTGTGTTTTTTTTTTTTGGCTCCTGCTTTTGAGTAGACAAATGCCTAGCATTACAGCTTTCCGAGCACACAGTTTGCATACCTAATGTAGGTCGAGTGCCCAACGCACACATCTTTGCCAACATCGGGGTAACCGAAACTATGCTTGAAATTCTTTAAAAAAAAAGTTGATTTTGAGTTAACGACACTAGAAATATTCATCCAAAGAGTAAGATTTTGCATTGGTTTATTAAAGTTGATTGGAAAGTGTGCAATACTTTCGACCAAACCATTTAAGAAATCTAAACTGTTCACAAAAGAACAAAGAAATCCATTTAAGCTGAGATTCGCAGAATTTCAACGCATTAAGTAAAAGTGCACCCGCAGCTACTGAAACAAAATGTCTTGATTATTGCAGCTAAGTGCATTAGTATCGACTACAGGATACGAATAAGCACACACGCATATATATACACTGCTGTGTGGTAAGCAGCAAAGCAAAGTGTTTGTATGGGTACTCTCAAGGCTTTTTGCTTTGCTCACAGTTTTAAGGCAAGAGAACATTTTTAAAATGCAAGCGGAAAGTTTAAAGTGCAATAAGCCAAGGATTTAGCTGATATTAACAGCTTGAGGTGGTTTTCATCAATGCTGATGCTGCTGCGTATACTTAATGTTAAAAGGCTGCTCGTAAATGTCTTGAAAAGCTGAACGAAAACTGTATATGTCATGGCCTGTAATCCATCACATTTACGATTATTTAAATATACATTTATATAAGTGTGTGTGTGTGCATATTTGTGCGGGCTTTTAACTTTTAACACAACCCACAAGCGACGCCAGTCACCTATCAGTTTATGAGCCATAAATATATTTTTATTGACTGAAACATGCAAGCTGCAGCTGGCAACAAGTAGCCGTTAAGCCATTTAACCGTTAAACATGCATTTCATCAAAAGCCAAAACGGCTTCCTCACACTTTGGCTAATGTTAATGCTAGCAAGAATATTGGATGACCAGCTGCAGTTGCTGATCCACAAAAGTCAAGTCAGGAGCTGCAGTAGTAGGAAAAGTAGTAGAAAAGAAATGTTATTAAAAAGTTTGTTCCTACACGCACCGAGAGTTGAAATTACAAACGAGGCAAGCGAGCCCCAAAAGCAATTTCTGCACAGTTTGTGCGCTGCTTTTGGCAGGCTGTGTAACTTTCAGTGACACAACTCAAAGTTATGCTCGTGCTTTGAAATGTTGTGCGACCACCCATAACAAGGCATAGATGCTTAATTTGATAGGAGCACATTCAGATACTCTATAGTTTCGGGCAGGTTTATTAATTAACTTTGCTTTTCGCATTCCCAATTTAATCAATGCAATTAACAAGCCATTTTTTTCTCACATTCCACGTGAAGTTCACTGTTTGTTTCGAGAAAGAAAAAAATGCTGCAAGCGTATTAAAATACGTAACTTTTTGCTGCTGCTTCAGTGTCGTGTGCGTAACATTGCACAATATGTTATTAATTTCTCACTCCCTTTCTCTTTGTTCTCTCATACCTTTTACAATTTCCAAGAAATAAAGCCAAACACCGCAGGTGTGGATTTGTATTTCCACGAAATAAAGTGAAAAAACAGAAAGCGTATTATGTTCCCACTGACGCTTATTGCTTTCTCTCACACATTTTGATGTGTTCACGGGGTATTGAAATTGACAGGAACGAAAAGGAAAAACGTAAGCAACGAAGATAGTTGGTCGAACTTTAAGCTGTAAAGCTGACAAAGCTGCAGATGTTCAAATGCGTTATTTATAGTGTCGGTAGTCGAAATACGTAAGCACATCAATTGAATAGATTTATGGCACAATCAAAGGGTATCAGTGCACAATACAAAGACAAAGAAGCGCTGCGATTGAAATCAATAAGATATAAAGCAAAGATTACAAAACACAAACACACACACGCACACACACAAGGCCAAAACAACGGTGAAACTTATCAAATAAAACAATTGTTTATTTATGTGAAAGTATTCCATAACAAAAACTTTTTGCTTACACAAACAATATTGAATACATATAAATGTAATAGTATTATGAAATTCCACTCACCTGTTTTAATAAGCTTAAAGTTGACATTGTTTTGGGATTTGAAAGCCTCATTCAAACTGCTGTGACTGTAATCCTTGAGTACACCATTATAGGACGCCATGCTGCCCTGTGGGCTAAGGGAACCACCCCGTGGTCCCCTCCACCCGAAGAAACTACGATTTTTTGGACCACTTGAAGATTTTGCCAAAGAATCTGCATAAATCACAAAACACTTTCATTAATAAACGTCAAATGGATTTTTAAATCGTTAAACAAAATTCAACCAAAAAAACGATTAACTAAAATTCAAGCAATAAAAAACTCAATTGTAATGTAATTAAAAATATCAAAACGATACGAAAATAAATGATAAATAACACTAAGCAATCAATTAAATCGAAGCAATTTAAGTGAATGTAATAACTGTAAAATACGTAAAACGCAAACAAACAAAAAGTAGAAAGCAAAATTAATGCAAACAAATTTAATTTTATATCAATTTAATCAAATCTCAACAAAATCAAAATTAAATCAGATTGGTAAAAAAAAAGAATGCTGTAACAAAAATAAGTAAATAAGTTACTCAAATTAAACAGTATGGCCGTGTCTGAGGTATTTCGTTCGGTTCCAGTTCACCCTCCCTTCCCCCCACATTAAATAATGACAGGCATGTCGGGAATTTCCTTTTACCTTCGTTATTTTTTTCTGTTAACTGGCACCGTGATAAATACTGAAATGTATTGAGCTGACATGCCAGACAAGCTGTCCAACCACCATCATCCCCGCCTATACCCTTTCAACGTCCCTTCGCGCTCGTTTTCAATCAAACAAATCGCTTTCTATCATATTTATGCATAAATAATGAGTCGAGGTGTGTTTTTCTTTAGCTTCTTCCTTTTCTTTTTCTTCTCCTTACGCTGCTTTGCTTTTTATGCCATTTCCTGTGTGTGTGTGTGTTTTCAGTTAAGCTAACGGAAATTTCAAAGTGCTTGGGCGCCCATTACTAAAGTCAACAGAACGGCGGTAAGAATCGCCAAACTACCCAGACATTGTCGAGCGCCATCCAATTGTGGCTCATTTAAAATACAATCGTTATCGAAGCTTACAATATATATATTATTCTTTTATTTTTATTTTTGTTGTTTTTTTTTTTTCTTTAGTTACCAGCTAAAAAGGCGTATTTGTTTGACTGTTCAACTGTGCGGGCTCACATCAGCTTTGCAGCTTTCCAGCTCTTTAACTGTCCGTTTGTGGATGTCTCTGGCTAACAACACGCACACATACATAGATGTGAGTAAACAAGCAGGAATAATGCAGTCGAATGTAACCGAAAGCATGCTACTCTGATCCTATGAATAGGAATAAAGTTTATATAAACTTCTTTGTTGTATTGATTCCGACTTTATAGCTGTTATACGGAACCGACCCAAAGGATGTTCAAAACAAGTAAGCTTTTTAAATAAGTAATGGGTTAAATCATAGCTTAAACGGATGCTTTTAATAAATTTAAATATATTCTGATAAAGTATAAAACTTTAATGGCAATTTTTCGTCCTGCTATTTACTTGTTATTCACAACCTATCAATCGGATTTTAGTGACAATTTTTTGATTATTATTATAATAAAATAAATCTCTTTGCCAAGTCTGCATAAACAAGCTAAGTTTTCTACTATTTCTATTTCTACTATTGCCTTTCAACAGATAGTTAGGGATTCTAAAACTCAAATAATCTCTATTCCCAGCAGGAGCAGAGTATTAATAGTAGCACAATATCCCGCAGCTGCATTGCATGGGGGCTCACGTGGCGTATGGGTGTTATTTTTTTTGTTCGCACATAAGTATGCTATAGAAATTATTTTGCGACAGTAAATGACGCACTAGAGCCACAGCTGCACGGCATGTGCCAAGTCTTGGCCTTTTCCGTCTTGCCATTCACATTTTACATCCACCCAGAAACAAGGCGTGCTTCTGGCATTGCCAAACTTTGGGTATCCTGTGCGATCACGTCTAGGAACTCTGTTGGTTTGTGTAGCTGTCGCTATGCTGCTGAGATGGTCATCAAATGTGCCGCGCTGTGAGCTTTCCAAATTAATTCCAAAAGAGGGCGACAACTTGGTACTTGGCTCACTCACGTGTCGCACTCCTTGTATAGCAGCAATGTGCGAGCCAGAACTGTCGTTGTTGATTACACTTTACACGCTGCTAACCGTGACGCATTTATTGCGAAGGCGTCCATCACTGCACAGCAGGATGTGCAGTATGCTCCTTGGCTTCCATAGCTCCTTTGCTAGTTTGCCCTTTCAACGAATTATGTGCGTGCCCATTTCGCGCACTCGCGTCCATTAAACAAAAACCCCCCACTGCCTGCAATGCAAGGTTAAATTCAAGTGTGTGTGTGTGTGTTTGTGTCCAGAGCATATGCAAGCATGCAAGCATAATCCACTTTGCATGCAAGCAACTCATAACTTTGAAGGAGGGACGGCCATCATTGCATGTGTGATAAGAATTAGGATAAGACGGCTAGGCAGGCAGTCAGCTAGGATTTCAGTTAAAGTCAAGCTGCTTAAGCACTCGACTTAGTGTATTCCTGGTTTAGGTTTTCTTCTTTTGTTGCTTTCTTTAAAAAAAATGGTAAATATGCGAGTCAAAATGTGGCATGCAAAAGCTTGAATATCCTTGCAGGGATTATACTTTGAGCAGCTGACTTGCGTTGAACTACATTTATAAAGGAAAAAAATGCAAAAAATTAAAATCTATGTATGTAGACTTTTCTTTCAAAATGTTTTCTATCGAAAAAGTTTTTGGAACGCTGCTTAAAAATAAAATGTCGCATTATCCCAATAAAAAAAACTTATGAAGTTTACTTTGCCTTATAAAAACTTTTTACAAAAAAAATGTGTTCAAAAATATTATAAACACTGAAATTTAACTACAGCTTTTTTGTTAGCCCTAAGTCAAGAGTATGCTTGCCAGATTTAGTAAAAATAAATTAATAAGCACAAATATTTTATTAAAAAAAAGAACGAGTGATTAATAAGAGCTTAAAAACCAATTTTACTAGTGTATAAAATAAGTTGTTTAAGTAAGTTGCTATAATATCTCTGTTAAAAAAATGAGCTTTAGTTAGTTTCACGATGATTTTGAATTGAAGGTTGTCTAACTTTGCACCCAAACTATGAAATAGTTTATGAGCCGATTAAAGATATACTTAAATTTTCCCGAGCTCTTAAAGCTAAGGGCACTTACTTCAAGTTTGCCTGGGACTTGCTATTTCTTCAGGTTTTACACACATATACTTTCCCCTCCTTCAACTTAGTTGCAAAAGCAAGAAAAACGTTATCTCTGCAGGGTCATAACAAGCCAAAATCATAAAAACGAAAAGAATGTGAACAAGAGCAGTTAAAGGATGGCAGCACTTTTACTGCTTATGCACTACTCAATCATTCAGTCAGTCAATCAGGCAATCAATCAAATCAACGCAACAATTTTGTACAGATATTTTTTTTTTGTGGCAGCTTGCGCAGCAGCAACAGCAGCGGCAGCGGCAGCAGCAAAACTAACTGTAAACAATTTGATTAGCTTTGTGAAAGAGTAGTTTTGTGAAAGCACCTGTCACCTTTGGATGGCGCGCCGCCACCAGCACTTGCGGGTGCCGCACCGCCCGCAGCCGCCGACCCACTTGCACCCGCCTCATCCCAGTGATCTGCGCTGCGGGAACGCGCATTAAGCGCCCGCTCACGATCCTCCCGCGGTGATCTAGCGAACAGACCGCCAGCCGTGCTGCCAGCTGGGTTACGCGTACGTGAGTCGTAAACCCCGGCATACTTATCCAGTGGTGGGGAATAGCCGCGCCCATCTGGCGATGCCGTGTTAGGTGTGCGTGGATGTAGCTTAATGACTGGTTCGCGTGCCTCAAAGAATGCATCGAAGTTGTTCTGGCGCAGGTTTTCGCTGCTAAACACTGGATTCTCCACATGCACATGGACATCTTCACGCAATCGGCTGCTCTCGCGCGTATCCGAAGAGGTGGAGCGACCCAGTCGTCCCAACGGTATGTGGAGCTTAGGACGCAGGCGGGACTTGCTCGTTGTGGGTGATTTACTGCCCACACTGCTGCTGGCGGAACGCTCCGGGGGCAGATCCATGGGTGACATGGGTCTACCCCAGCCTGGGCCGAAGTGTGCATGTGTGGGATCTGGCGAGGGTGGCTCCAAAAAGATGCTGGGACTACGCGAACGGGCATTGACCAAGGCTGTTCCCGAAGAGCCCGATGCAAACTCATCTAGATGCTGCTCCTCGTCATAGGCGCTGCTGCGCTGGAATGGTGCACGTCCTGCTGCAGAATTGCTGCCGCCTTGCTGCATGCTGGCATCATTATTATACATGGACGTGCTCAGCGGACGCTGATGTGGCAACAGCGGCGACAATGGCGCCCTCGAGCGACTGCTTCGAACGCTGCTCCTCTTGCTGTCACCGGAGTTGTAATTGGAGTGGGTCAAGGAGGCGCGCGATGTGCGACGGGTGGGTGTCGGTGGCAAACTCTGTGATTGAACAGCCAAGGGAGGCGAACTCTGTGCTGGAATAGCTATCGGTGGCGTTTGATCAAAGCTAAAGAAGTTGTTGTTGTGTGGCGAGTTGTTTGGCGTTGGTGCAGCTAGTGCGGAGGGAATGCGGGTCGGTATGGGCTGCGGTGGTGCAGTGGCAACAGCTGAGTAGCTGTCGTTTGGATAGCTTGGATAGCTTGGATAGCTTTGATAGCTGGTGGCGGCGGCGCTTGTAAAGTTGCTGGTGTTGTTGTTGTTGTTGGTGGAGTTAACGTTGACGTTGACGTTGGCGCTAACGGAGTTAACGGACCTGGCTGGATACTCGAGTGGTATTAGTGGCTCGGGCAGACAGTCGAGTGTGGGTCGCGGGTGCACACGTGGTGCAAAGTAACCATAGGTCATCAAGATGAGCTCATCGGCGGGATATATTACGTACATTCCTCAAGCTCGCCATGTGACATGGTTGGCAGCTCTTTATATGTATTTACGTTCGATAATAACGCCTCCGCTAATCCCGAATCTTCATAAACAACTAAGAAATCTAACTATATGTTTTAACTAACTAGTATCGTTATAAAGGTGCGTGTTTTTTGTCTTTTCGTTAAAGGGTTCTATTACAGTTAAAGTTACAGTTACAGTTTGTTGCAGAGTCAAGTTGTCTTTTATAGTGTTGTTGCTTTTGTCTCAGAGTCTCACTAATTGATCGTTTTTTTTTTTTTGCAATAATAACTAAAGAGAGTTATGTATACAAATTAATATCATATATATATATAAAAAAATAATTATGAGCTATTTTTATATTTTGCTAGCGCGTACTTTATTCAACTTGGGTTTATCACAAAGCGAGTTCGAACTTTCTGGGATCGTGTTGTCATTTAGAGCGCTGCATGCTGGCAAAACTGAAAATAAGAAAGTTTCAAAATGCATTAAAATTGTATCAAATATTTGGTAATAAAAAGTTTTAATTTAGTTCCCATTTCAAAAGGAAAAAAAAGCAGGTTTTAGTCGAAAAAGATTAAAAAAAATGCCATGTAAAATATAAAATTTATTTATAAATAAATAAATATATATTAAAGTAGTAAGCCAATCGCAATTTAAATGATTTTGTTACAAGGGACTCCAAATATTGACACATCAATATTAAATTTCAACGTTGTTAAATTGCAAGTACTTAGAAAAAAACATAATGTTTATTCAAAATACAAAAACAGTTGCTTAAAGAATTGATTGTTTTCGGCTTGAATTTTAAATCGGATGCCAAACGTAACAAACCGTCTAAAGACAAACTTTGACCACAAAATCGAGAGCGAAAAAAATAAATCAAAAACATCACTAAATTATTTAGAATGTCGCATACATTTTACGCATTAGATTGTTTACCATTTCAATTCATTGCGTTGCAAGTTGATGTCCAAAAGTTTTGGAGTGAAATGTATGCTGGACAGGATTTGAACTTGGCGAGAACATTTGCGACAGCTGCTGCACAAACTTTTGTGGCAGTTGGCAAAACAAAGTTGCGTAACTTTTACACATGTCTTTTTTAGACAAAAGCCAAAAATGCCTACTCTCTGAACTTTTTGACGGTTTGAGGGATAGCACAGGCATATGCGTGTTTAGACCAGTTTGTTAAGATATGCTAAGGGATTAAGCTAGCTGCTAATGTAGCATTTAATGGATTTGAACTTCATACAAAATTAACACAAATTATGTACTTGAGCTTCCGCTGACAGAGCTGTAGCACGCATTGCTCGGATGAAGGGATAATTAATATTAAGCTCATACTCTACTGTGAAATTAATGAGCCATATTAAGCGAAATGATCGATATTAAACATAATGAATACAAATTGTTTGTAAAATGTGTCAATTACGACACAGCGGCTGGGTATTTAACGCAGATTAGAGCAGCATTTTTAATATTATTATGAAAACTTTATGGGGAAAAGAGCAGAAGAAAAACATATGATTTAAGGTTAAAAATCATTTAAACATGTGCTTGTCATTTTAGCTCATTGTCTTGTGGCAAAAACCTGCTAACCTGTGAATCGATATAAAAAAACAACAAAAACGAACAAAAACAATCTGAAAACTTAAGTAATATTGAGATTCTTTGGCTGGGGGCCAGCTGAAATCTACACGGCATTGAAATCGCATTACGCAGACAGCAAAACAAACACGAACGATTAAATTCGTATTGTCATAAGCGGGCAGACCTTGTACCTAAGCGAAAAATAAAGCCACAGCAGAAAATGCACCAATAAATGAATTAAATAAACCAAATGCGAATGTAATATATAAATCATGAACAATATTTGAAGGTATTTCACATTAAAAAGAAATCACGCAATTCTTGTACAAAACTGAATTATTTATAAGCTTCAAGTTGCCCGTTTCTGCCTAGGGTAAGTCGTATGTGTGGCATAAATAGTTACGCATACCTTAATGTCGGCAATGGATGAGTGGAACTTGACATTGCAAAAAAATGGGAAATGGTCTAGGGAAACGGTGAACTCGCAAAACTAATGGTATATCACTTAAATGATGAGATGGAGTTTTCAAATATTTTCATTCCATTTGCCCAGTAGCTAAACTCCTTTCCACACACACACGCACACACACACTCTATCCCTCCATCCCAAATAATTGAATTGTTTTCGCAGCACTTTAGCAGCTCGTTAAATCTGTCAACACTGATCAATCATCAACCAAACATCGTGGGGATGGCTTGAAAAGCTTTCACTTTGATTTCATCTTGTTTAAAAGGTGAGCCAAAAGCCAGGAAAACTCTTCGGATGCTTTGTGTTAGGTAAATCTGTAAAGTGTTGCACATACAATATGCCAATTTTGCAAAGTGAAAGCAATTCTGTGAAATGCACAAAACATTCTTATAACGGCCATCGTTGTGATGTGAGCAGCACCAACAACAATCATAATAATAACAGTAACAATAACAATGAACACCATTGGGCTACTTTCAGGCATTTCATTATGCCATTAAAGTGCAACAGTAAGCAAGTAAGTATATAAAATTAATTAACTACAAAAACAATGGACCAATCATAAAAGCTGACGGACAACGTCATAGCACCAAAGTTGTTTGAGTGTTTTTCGGGCGCCTGCTGCTCGCTATTTTGAAGTACTTGCCCTTATCATTCATTGTACATACAACCAGCAATAAAGTGTATACACCCAACGACAGGAAAGTTGTTGAAAAAAAGTTGCTTTATTTACAATATCTTTTTCATTTTTCTTTGTAAAAAAAAATTCAAAAGAATTATTTATAATAAATATGAATAAAGTACAACACAAAAACTGTGCAGAATATTTATAACATATAATTATTCAGTTGTAAATTTGTACAGTTTTGGGAAAAACACAAATTAAAAATCAATGCCATATGACTTTTTTTCTGCACATTTGTGTGCAAGGCATTTAATCATCTGATTTATTCAAGTAAGACAGCAAGCTGTGGTATATAAATCTCTTTCAATGTGAATAAGAACGAAAATTGTTAATCAATGCCATTTGAAATATATTTGGAAGGCAACACTAAATCAATTCAAATACATTTAAATTCAAAGTGTAGCTACTAAAAGTCAATGTTATTTGGCAAAAACTGCAATAGAAAGCAGCAAACAAGACCAGAACTCTGTGCAAACAGTTTGATTAAGTTGAATATGATATGTTTTATTCGAATTGTAGTTTCTTGTGCTTAAAAGCAAACATTCTTTCCATAGGCAACATTTAGACACTTCGACATGTTAATACTGTTTAAGGGGGGTGTGTAGGTGGTTGTTGTATACTTTAATGACAAAGCCAATATACCCCATTCCAACTGAGGTGTATCATAATCAGGAAACGCGACGGCAAACAGCAGGCGGCAACGAACAGCGAGCAGCAAACAAAATGTTATAAATAAATAAACAGCAGCTGCATGCTCGCTACTCTCTCTCACTTTCTCACTACAAGTACATGCTGCTCATATCATGGTCGGCCTGCTGCATTGCCCCACCCACCGCTAGCCAACACCCCATTCAACACCCTAGCCACCCCACACAATACATGCCCAAGCTGTCGCAGCCCAATGCAATTTTTGGCAGCCTTTGCATTGGCATCCAAGCAGCACAGCAGAGGAAGCAAATTTGACTCAAGTGCATTGTCAAGGTACGGGGCACCATGAAGAATTCACATAGATACACCGAGACATGAATTTGTGTATACATAATTACATGGCAGTGCGCCCATCAGCAATGTTTTTGTATTTATTTATATTTTGATGATTGTGTACACCTTAAATACATAAATTAACAAAGTTGCTTTACTTGTATTTTTGATTGTGTTTGTATTATTCTATTAAAACAAAAGTCTTGAGATTCCCAGGCAACAAAGCAATTGCTGCCACAAAAGTATCATAGACTAATCAATTGCGTAAGCTGCTCCTTCAGCTCCTAAATGTTACCCTGCATATCAATGAGCAATTTATTCCCCAGCCTAAATAATCGCTTTTATCCCAGTGCAATAACCGCCTAATACCTCATAATACCCTTATTGAAATGCGTTGGCTTTGAGACGTTCACATTGCGAGCACAAACTGGCAATGGCAACAGACACACAAAAGTCGCATCGCAATGAATAATGACAGGTATATATGTATGTATGTGTGTTGCCATAAGTCCAAGGGGTAGGAGAATTGGACGGCTGACGGTGTCAACCCTCACAAAACGAGCTGTCGAAAAAGCAAACTCAATTTATGAAAACATTCATGCAGCTACACAAATTGCGTATGCGCCGCGTGAGCTCATTTTGAATCAACATCAACTCCACGCTCTCTTACTCTCTTCCTCTATCTCAGTGCTAACAGAGCCTATTACCGTCGTAGATTGTGTACCCAAGCACAGCAATAATGTAGTCCTCTTTTGCTAGGAAACGGGCCACTTTTTGTGCGAGATAGAACGGCAAAGGCATTTAGCTAATTAGACAGGTCATTCATAAAAGTTCATCTAACTGATTGATTGGCTCCACTTTGAAATGTTGCCATAAGTGCACAGAATACTTGCTGTACGTTGGCCTTGTTAAAGGGTATGTTAAATATTGACACGAGTTGGTCATTACTGACAGTAAATATTCATGCGCATGTTAGGAAATTAATCATAATTTTTGACGAGTTTAATTTGATGGTGGCACAAACAAATTTCCAAAATCTAAGTGGAAAATTTTAGAGCAAAATGAAATTATTTTGTTTAGCTGCTTTTTGATGAAACGTTTTTAAACATATATTAAGCAAACAACAATTGCTCTAACACTTTGGCAAAGTATCATCGTTAATCATAAAACAATCAATATTTCTAAAATAGATGCTTGAGAAGCTTTGTATTCTGTTTATACAAAAACTTGTATAAAGAAATTGTTGGCCTATACTCTTTTGTTTAACATTTATAAGTCGAACAGGCAAAATCATTTTCAATTTTTCCCAGTTTGTGTTTGTGGTACTTACCGTTTTAAAGCAGCTGCAATTGTATTAAATGAAATCCTATGCTTGAATTTATTGCTGACATTTTAAGTTGAAAACGGATTTAGCACACATGAAAATTATTTATTATGATTTATGACACGTATTTAGTGTGAATTGTTTGCACACAGACACACAAAGAAATCAATTTTCGTATATTTTTGTTGATTGCTTTTATAGTTTTCGTGTTTTTTTCTATTCTTTGTTTGTTGTTGTTTTCTTTGTTTTTTTTTTTTGTATTTTACTCAGTTGTTGATGTTTCTCGTTGGTCGATGCTCGTTAAAGTCGATTTAGCCAAAAACTTAAGAGGCATTCACTTTTTTTCCTCCACTTTTTAACGCACATATATCGCATTAAATATATGCATATACATACAAATACGTATATATCACCCACACAGCGTTAAACCGCTGACACGATAGACACACGACACGGCACGACAGACACACACGCACGCGCACACACACACACACACACACCCAGGCAGAGTAGATAGACGCCCGGTAGCAGCAACAGCAGCAGCGAGGCAGTCAACGACGCCGATCGACGATGAATTTAGACTGAGGTTCAGCAGCTTGTAAGCATTTCAGTTGCTATTTTGACAATTTTTGTTTTTGTTCCGCTTTACGTTCTGCTTTTTTCTTGCTGTGCTTTCGTGCGATTCTCATAGCTCTTCGTGTGTTTACTCTGCGCATATTGTCAATATATATTCATATATATGAAGCCACTAGCGACTAGTTGATCTTATCAGTTCGGTTTCACTTGTCACATTTTTGGTTGATAAAACTTCTCTATGCTGTTTGTGGATGTGTGTGGTTATATGTTTTTATTAGCCTGGCATAAATACGCGACGTATACGTGATGTACACTATACTTTTATTATTATATTCTTTTTTATTTTTTTTTTTGCTTTGACTTCGATGACGTCGCAAACATTGAGTGTCGAACATAAAGCGTTTAGCGTCTCTGGCTATCCAGCCACAATGACGTCACCGTTTGTCACAGCTGTCACGCGCAAACAGTATATACTATTTTTAGATGGGCACGGCCAAACGATGCCGACGCCGCGGCCGCAGCATCCAGAGCTGCCTGCTAATTTTCGCAAGTGTTTTCTTGTTGTTTTGTTGGCTGCGCGCTTTTCTTGGATCGGCCACGTCTGAAAATAGAAAGCAAAGCACAAATTGTGTGTGAAACTCATTGAAATGTTTGCGCGTACTCAATATATTTAATATACGCAAATAAAAACTGGCAACTGTTTTTGCTGCCACAACAGCAGCGATAGCAACACCAGCTGATTACTCATACACCCCGTTGGCACGTCAGAAGCATTACGAAAATTAAATTGCATTTAAATTATAAATGCCATCACGAGCATTAAAGTCAGCATTCAACAGAATTCGACCAGAAGCATGAGTGTCACAGAACGCACATTCAAACACCAGGTGAATGAATGCATCTCTCTCCACTTGAAGGCCACTAGCTAGCCCATTTTCTAGTTATTATTTATGCGAGCTGTCAGCAGGGTTATGGAGAGACACGGGAATGCCATGCAAATGCACAGCGTGATGCGTCAACACTTACAAATTGGCCAAATGGCACAATTTCGCCGAACACACCTTAGCTCAGTTCTCTTTGTGTTTCGCTACTTGTTTGATAAAGCTGTGTTAAATTAATTTATCTAGTTTATTATAACCAGATCAAACATGACTAAAATAGAACATCCTAAACTAACGAAGTAAAATCGCATTTAAAATATTATTTGCATTATTTTACTAACCACTTCTACACAACTTTGAGCTCAAAGATGAAATGCATTGTTGTTGGGATATGTTTTTATAACAACATGCGACAGCAGAGACGATAATAATGAAACTCTTTGCTTGTGCAATGTCAACAATCAGTTCAAATAACGACTCAAACGCAACAGGCTGCATCCTCAGCTAACAATGTGCGCATCCAGTGTTTTGTTGCTTGCATAAAGGTGTAATAATACCATATGTGTGGGCAAAGTGTGTTGCAAAAGTTGCTATTTATATCCAAGTAGCGATAAGAGAGAGCAACAGAAGCATGTTTAAGATGCGTTTTCATGGCTATGTGTGGGATGGAAAGTGGAAATGCAGCACGTATAGGTAGTAATCTTTACTCTTTCGATTTATAGCTAATAACTGTTGCCTTCTTATGCTTTAGTATCTTCTAAAGAACTTCTTCGGTTGTGAAACAAACCAAACAAGGCTATCTAACTTTACCAAGCTGTCAACTTGTTGGCACAAACTGACAACACCAACGTTAAATTGCACTTCAAACTGTTTTCGGTGGCACCATTCGTGAACGCCACCATTTCACCAACAGCTGCTTAAAATATTTGTTAAGTGATTTGTTTGCCTTTAGCGCTAGATAAAACAAAAGTCCTTGTTACAAATGAGCTTCCCCCTAGCAGCACTTAAGCGGATTCTATTTGTGAACCAGTTTGCCCCGTGATTAAATTGTCAGTGCCAATGCGATGACTGTCAAGTTTTTGTGTGTGCCACAACTTTCAATTATGACTTGCAAATTCTTGCAGCTACGGTAAATGCAAACTTTTGTAATTGGTTGCCTTGGCAAAAGCCAAAACCAGGTAACTCATAACCGGCTCGACTTTGGAACTTTCCCAACATTTTAGACACCCACACACACACACACACTCATTTAAAATATCAATAATGAAATTACTTGAATGCTTTTGCTGACGCGCAAGTTGTTTTTAATCGCATTAAATTAAAACTAATGTGTTAACGACATCAGCGCCTAGCCAAGTTGTACATATGGCCCAGGCCTCGGTGGATTGAACGGCGATGGTCGGGGAATAGGGATGGAAGTCCGATGGCGATTCGCCTCGCTAAACGCCGCACCAAGCAGCAACAACAGCGGCAGCAGCAGCAGTATTTTGGAGCCCAGATTGAGTTGCATCTTGTTTGAATGTCTCACGGTTAGTTGATTGATGCTACAGAGCGGACAGTGTTTTTATATAGCCGCAAATTTGTCTATTGTTGAAGGGGACTTTTCTGCTGATAAGCTTCGACAAATGTCAGCGGGGTTAGATAAGCCTGAACAGCCTGGAGGGGATGCACTTGCGGGTAAAAACAATACCAGACTTAAGACGGGGAGAGAATTGTGAAAGTCGCTGTTGAATATTTAAGTTTAGCTCGAAGGTCGCTGCCTAGTCAGCTAGCTTTTTATTTTTGTTTTCTTTTGCATTGCAAATTACCGAGAAACACCAACAAGAACAATAACGACGCCATTCAAAAGTAACGTCAACATGCGTCAACACAACGAACAAACGCCAAGCGACGCCCACAAAGCCAGCACTTGCCACATAGTGTCTAGGCGACTAACAAAAGTTGCTGCTCTTGCACAAGAGGCATAAACAATGATTTTTTAATCAAAAATTAATTTACCAACGCTTCGCTGTATGCTCTAGAGAGATAAGAGATTTTGATCAATAATCAACTGTTTCAACTGCATTCAACTTTAATGCTTGACAGTTTTTGAATAAATCTGATATCTATAATCAATAACAAGAACTTTTCTTCAGCATTTATGATAAAGTGTCATATCTTAAGGCAATATCCTAAGAGCTTGGCGTGAAAGCTTAACACTTTTCTAGTTTGTTATGCTTGAAACTTTTCTCATACGCAAGTTTTGTGTTATCTTTAGATACGATAGCAAAAACTTGAAAAGTTTTATATTTCTGGAAGCTGGAAGCACTTTATATGTTTATTTAATACACATATTGAAAATTTAAATCTTTGCCTTATCAGCTTTTGCTGTAGCTTATCAGTTATTATTTTAATATTTACTTGTTCATTTTGTAAGTTATTTATTTCATAAGTGCCGTGCCACAGCTACTGTAGCTGTTGTTGTGTCTGCCACTGCCACTGCTACTGCCACTGCCACACTGTTACTAGACCCTTTGGCTCTATTAAAGCATTTTGTTTGTTTTCTTTGCAGCTTCAGTTTACAGCAGGAAAAAGAGGTTATTTGCCGCGCCGTTGGCTTGATAGTCGGGGTGGCATCATCTTTTGGCAGCCTTTTAAGTTGCCAACTGACGTTTCCAACAACAATTTTGCCATGCACTTTTACCATTTAAGCGTTTACTTCGTTTTTCGGGCCACACGGCTCATTAGGTTAGGCAAATTTGCACTTTGAAGCGCCAAAATCAATAAAAGCGTGAAACTTGAGGCCAAAAATGTTTAAGAGCGGCAGGAGTGAAATTTATTGGCTAATCAAATATACATGTATATATATATATGTCTACTACACACACAGACACATAAACCGAATATGCCAAAAGCCACAAGATCAACCAACAACAATAGCACAAACAACCAACAAAATGAAAGCGAAAACTAAACAAAAAAAGAAAAGAAACTTTTATGCACCTAAACAAACGATAAAATGTTTACTTAACAATCGATGATGGTTTCGCTTTAGTTCAGTTGTTGCTTCAGCCTTTTGTTCTACGTGTGTTTGTACGTATACTCATATTACCCCTTTATGTGTTGGCCATTGCTTCCTATAGCCATAAATCAAAACAAATGTGTTTTTGGCCATTCGAACATTAATCGATTTTCATTGTTAACGCATTAAAAAATACATTGGGCCATTGTTTACACGCAGACTGCGGAGATAAACAATTTGCTGCAAATTATAAACAACAAGTCAGTAGTACATTTGTTTTCTTTTTATATATTTCTCTGCCTGCAATTCGTCAATATCATTGCGTCATTTTCTAAGCATTACATAACTACAAGTCAAAGGTAATGATATGAAATGTAACAAGGGGCAAGGCTACTGCTGCTGCAGTTACTTGAATGCCTTGACATTTTTCTTAGGTCCCTGGCATTAACCTCATTGCTGCGGCTGACATTTTGAATTATTTGCGGCAAATTGTTGTTGTGCTGCGTCTCCCTACTGAATTTTATTCGCCAGAGGCTA
Source organism: Scaptomyza caliginosa (assembly GCA_035044725.1). Lineage (NCBI taxonomy): Eukaryota > Metazoa > Arthropoda > Insecta > Diptera > Drosophilidae > Scaptomyza > Scaptomyza caliginosa. The sequence goes on from JAWNNR010000317.1 coordinate 1,407,915, forward strand.
ATGACCCGTAGCAACGCACACAAACAAGCCAGTTGGAAAGAAAACGCTTTCCAGCTTTAAACTGTTAAATTTCATAGTACAAAATCACAGGCATTGAAATGTTTAACTTGCTGCGTTGGGGAAGAAAACGATAACAATTGAATTGATACTCAAATAAATTGTTTGGCATTTTAATGCGGTATTATATAAACATTAAGCAGCAACTGCAAAAGATTGTTTATGCTAAACGCATGTTGAATACTATACAAGTCATTAGTATATTGATAATGAATACATTTACGTCTGTTTCGCATTCAAATTAAATTCAGACAGTTTATTTACGCTTTAATTTGCACAATTCCAAACGAATTTGGTTAAAAATTTGTTAATATTCTCTACAGGCTTAAGACATATTTATGTGTTGTGCTATTTCAAAAGCATTTTCCATTTAATTTTATTTTTAAAAATAATTTAAAATCATTTTTTTGTGTAATATTCTTTTGCATATCTTTTTTTGTGCGAACAACAAAAGCAATGAAAATTCTATAAATGTCAAATTAATAGCATATTTCGATAAAGTAATTAATACGCTCAATCAATTCTAATAAACACTCAATCAAATCAAATAATGCACACGCCAATTTATCAACTCAACCATGCAAAATTACAACTGACAGATGAACTTAAGAAACAACTTTCGCTCTATTACATTGATATATTGGGCATTCCATTATTCATGCATTGAAACTGTTAACGATTCAAGTCGACTAAAAATCAAATTATGAGCGAATGTTGCACGCGCCACTCGGCTCCCTATACACTATATATCCGAAATGCTGCTCGGCACTCTCAGGTGGCATAAAACTAATTTACAAGTTCTTGCGCCAACGAGTTTTGAAGTTTGAGCTTCCACTTGCGGCGGTGTGAGTGGAATTCTTAAATACGATATACGATATGTACGATCTAGTCGAAAGTAAACAAGGCAAGAGCAATAAAAATGCCAAGCAAAAGTGAATAAATACAAAGGGCTAAACAGTAGGCTTAAATATGCATTTCTACACTAGATGCGTTCATAAATAAAACCAGAGAGCTGAGAACTCTGTTTTGGGTAAGAAGGAAGATGTGGAAAGTTTGGGTCGTTTGCTTTGGCGTGGGTGTGGCAGTGGTGGTAACCTAAGCATCCATTTTGTTTGCTTGAAAGGCAACACCAAGTTCATTAGGTATGTATGGGAAGTCTAGTCGTGCTGGCGGTAAATGAGGGGCGCTGTGCTTTAATGCCATGCTTCCCCCAAAAATGGTTGCCATAAATGTGCCAGCTCATTTTGTATGTCAGACCAGGTGAGAGCGCGCGCGGAGGGTTCATGTGGCAGGTTGCCTGCCTCTAATGTTATTCAGACAAGATGAAGCACTTAAGAATGCGTTGTGTGATGTTAGCTGGTGGGGTCACATTGGGTGGCTTTTTGACTACAACATACACATATACATGCATATGTATACGTTTATTTTAGTATCTTTTGGTATATCTAAATATCAGATGGCTGTCTGTAACGTGCCCCACGGTGCGCATAACACGAACAGGTGATAATGAACACACTTAGAGAGAAAAGAGAGAGAGAGAGAGAGAGAGAGTAACAAACAGCAAGAGAAGATGGGTGCCTGGAGGCTGAAAGCCTTAGCTGTAGCTAGAGCATTACACACATGTTGCCATTTAGGCAGTTAATGGCGTGTTTAAAGCTAATTGCCGTTGCCAACTGTTGTTCAGGGGTAGAGCAAGAGAGAGAGAGAGAGAGAGAGAGAGAGAGAGAGATGCACAAAGCATAAGCAGCCACAAAAACAGTTTCGGCTACTTGTTTATTAACTTTGCAATTTATTTTATGAACTTTTTGTGTCGTCTCTGGTAACCGCAACAACACAACAATGGCCGCAATGCAAAAGCAAAGCCTAAATAATGCAACACATTGTGTATTATTGTGGTGAACGCTCAATCTGCTGCTTCTTTTGCTTCTTCTTTCTGTGTATACCCTTGCAGCAGGGCACAATAAGAAAAAACAAAAACTGACCACACACATATGCAAAAGACTTGATTTCTGCGGCTTAAACACAATTTAAAAGTTGATACAAACTGTATAACTCCTTATAAAAAGGGGTGATTTACCATGCCAACATGAATTTTTTAATTCTTCATGAGTCCAGAAAATTTGAAAAAATTTTGTAATTAAAATGAAAAATATTTCTCATAATTTTTTTGAACATATTTTTTTTATTGTTTTATAAACATTATTTCATATACTGCACAACATGTTTGTATTTTCAGCAAATTATTTACAATGAAAATTAGAAAACAAGCAAAATAAAAACACAAATATAATGCAACAATGAAGATATACGGCAGAGCACATAAACAAAAATCAAATCAAATTGTGAAAAAGCGTTTAAATAAAAAATATACCCAAAAGAAAAAGCACCCTCATAAAATGAAATAACTCTGAAAATGTTTATATGCAGGTTGTAAATGCATAAAACGCATGAACATATTTATTTTTCTCTCTATATAACAAAGAGCTCTATGATAAGTGCAAACAGATTCCAGTTTTGAACAGGACATCTTCAAGGCGTGCCATGCCATGTGAACTGTAAAATTGTTTGTTTTATTTTATATAACCACAGGGAATATCTCATTTATCTGGGCTTTGTTGTCACAGTGACTGTGAAAATGTTTTATTGTTTGTGAACCAAATGAGTCCGGAGGGCAACGAAAAATGGCAACTGACAGTGGCAACCATCACTTTGCCTGCCACTGCTGCCTTACCTGACAGTTAATCAACACGGCAAAGAACAAAAGCATTTTGCTATTTGGGCGCACAAGCATAGACTTTGGGTATTTTGGCCTGATGCCTGCACTCAAAACGTTCGGCACTAAAAAATTAGTTTTCCTTTATTGCGCCGTCAGTGATTGGCCATAACGCACGTGCTGCCTGTTTTTGGTATTTGAATTGTGCCCGGGCACTAAGCCACGTCTCACAAAGTCGAAGGTTATACTACGTTGTGAGTGCTTTGTTTCCTAAGCAACATGGCGTATACGCAACGTTAATCTAATTACGCACACTTGTTGACTAACTTAATGCCCAGGCAGATGGAAATGCGTAAGATTGTAGCATATGTTGCATCAGTGGACATCGGATAGGCATCTCTGTGCGATGATACTTAACCAGAGATCAGAACAAGCAGATTGATGTTGTTATTTTTTTGTTTTCTGTTTGTGTGCTGTTCGGTTTGCATGATGTGAAAATGGCAGCTGTGCTTAAATGCTTAACAAGCCTATTTGCTCGCGGTATTATGGCCATTGTTTTGCTTGACTCGCCACACGCTCCACGCCTCAACCCGCAAGGCAAAAAGGTGGGCGCGGTTGTCGTTATTAGCATGCCATCAGAACTGACGACGATGGCCCCAGCAATTTATGCAAAACGTGCTCGAGTGCGGCACATCGCGTGAGTGGCGCCAACTAACGCGTCAACTGCCAACAAACAACATACTGCAATCATCAGCCCCAACTCTCTTCTTTCCTAGCATCTACCCTTCAACCGCTAACGGCTCATTATCAGCAGCATAAAAGCAATGTCTGAATTAAATATATATATGTGTTTACATGCTCTACCTATATATATTTGGTGTTTTCTTTTTCGGAGGGGGATGGCTGGAAATGCATTCAGCTTTAAAAGTTTCGCATTCAGGTCAGCTAGTTGGAAGACACTTAAGGCCAAGAGCCGAAATAAATGTTAAGGTCAACATGGCAACCAAAAAAAATAGAAAAAAACACACAAGTCCCAAATATTCACTTTTGTAATTGGATGCTCTCGTCTGTGACTGTCGCCTCTGCTCTTCCGCATATCTTTACATTCCTTTACCCATGCCATGGCGAAAAAAAATATCCACCCACTCCAGATTCCAACGCCAGCGGCACTCAGCGGAAAAAAAATACATACAACAACAAAAATAAAAGACCATAAAAAGCAAAGCACAAATTGTATGTATGTGTGTGTGTGTACATATTTTGTTGCTGCCACCGCACCCAATTGTTGTTGCTAGTTGTTATTGTTGTTGCCATAAAATCTCTCAATGTGTCCTTTTTTTTTGGTTTTTCTCAGAGTCCTGGTAGTGGTAGGTTCCTTGTAGTCACAATTCAAGCGCATTGTATTTTGTTTGTTATATAGTTATTGCTTTTGTTTCGCCTTCAACAGTGTCGCTCCTATTCGATCCCACCACCAGCACTTTATGCACATTTAATCTTATGACAGGCAAAATGTTGTAAAATTGTTTATGGCACTTTGTGACATGGCCAGTTTTACATTTTTCAGCACACTTAATACTTTTATTCAAACATATGAGAACAACTAATAGATTAAACTGTAACTGTCAGAGGATCAAAAATTGTATCCCAAAGATATGCATTAGCTTGAGCATAGCTTTAACTATTCTAGAAATTTCAAAGCTTAAGTTGTGTTTTCATAGGAATATACTTTGTCTGCAGAAAGCAAATATAATTTTAAAGAAAGAGATAAAAAACGATATCAATACATTTTCGAATCTCAGTTTCACAGTCTGTATACCAAATTAGGTCAACTGTAAAATCTCTTTGACTTCGTTTTGGTCTGACGAAATTAGGTCAGCATTATTTAGAAGTTTTGACTTTTCTTTATTACCTAAGAATAATTATAACAATAAGCCAGAATACAGCAAATTAGTGCATATACTTAAAGATTTTAAATTCTTTAATACACAAGTCAATTGAAATTCAACTTATTCGCTTTAAAATACTAGAATATATATCTGCATTTATATTGGTAAAGTTTTTTTTTTTAACTTGTACGCCACAACTTTCAACATATTGTTGCCACAAAAATATTTGTTTTTAAATGCTTGAATATGCAAAACCAGCTAAAACTAGTTTGCCTAACTTTATTTATAGATTTAAAATGTTTGGTTTGATACTATCAGAGGTATAAGTAGAAGTAAATGCAGAATTCGAAATATTTGCTGTTTGCATGCCATTCATTTGAAAACTTTATACGAAACCCTATACTTTACATCAAAGGCTGAGTTTAAAATGTTTATGGGTACAACACACATGAGTCGTTTTTTTTTATATTTTTCTTTGTAGTTTATTTTGCAGTTAGCAGCACTTTATATGAAATTACTTGGCCATAACTCACCTGACAGTTTAATGTCTCTAGTTTCTAGTTGCTGCCTAGCTGTTGCAGGCAACCTGTTGGTTGCAGCGGCTGACACTTTTCTTGTTCTTGTTCTAGTTGTTTTTGTTGTTGTTGTTCGCTGTTGTCTGTTGTCATCTGTTATTGGCAGACAATACAAATTTCCACTCAAACAGTTGGCACGCTATTTGGTTTTTATGTCCAGTTTAATTTCATTTATATTTTAATCGAAATATATTTTGGCCAAGCTGTCTGCCCGTGGATACACTCGTAAATATGTATGGATGTTTTCGTATAAATTTGAAAATTATTATTAGTTATTTGTTTTTTTGCTTTGTGCTTTGGTCTGCAGACACATTTCATATATTATCATTTAATTTTCATTTCGTTATTTTCTTTTCATTTCTGCTTTAGTGTGTATTGTGTGAATTTGTTTTAATTATCGGCATAAAGTCAAGCGCCGCAGTTTTTATTACGTTTATTTATGATTGAAATTTGTTGCAAGTTAGCGCTAGATTTATAAACATATATGTTTGCTCTCCGTATATAGCTAGAGGTATGTTTTAGTGTGTATGTATGTACTTTCAGTAAGATACACTATTAAGCTGCTTCGAAAAATATATATTTGTTGTATATAGTAGTTATAGTGTAGTTATGCCCTTTAAGGTATATTTCCTGTTTCAATTTGGTCTGCAGTTAAGTTAAGAGCTAGAGTTAAAGTTGAGTTGAATTCAGTTGAGTTGAGTTGAGTTTTGCGGCTGAGTTTCCCAAAAAAATTCGTTGCGCCTTGTCACAGTTCATAGAGCCAACAATATCCATACGAAATATATGTATATATGCATTTAGCTTATCGCTGTCGCTTGTTATTTTATTTTTTGTTTTTGTATTTCATTTGTATTTTTTATATTTCTTTTTTTTTTGTTAAGGTTAGAAAACATAAAACTTGTAACTCATTATTGCCACTTTGAAACCGGGCGCGCACACGACACTAAAAACGGATTCAAATAGCTTGATTGCATTAATTATTCAGCTTGAAAAGAAACAGGTAAGTACGAATACATATGCATATATGTATGGTTGTATGTTTGTATGTATGGTGGGGTCACGGAAGCCGCGTCAAGAACTTCACGTTACGAAACTTAACGTCAACGTCAATGGTTGCGCGCGCGATAATAATTATTCTAAAGCATACTTTTTAGCTATGCTGCACTTTTTGATAGCCATCTTAAAACATTGCACTCGTTAACAACACTCGCACGCACAGACACCCATACACATACACACGCAAACGCACACACACACACACACACAGTCAGTTGAGCTGTATAGGTACTTGTTGTTTCAGCGGCAATGAGCTTTAGGCCTCTAGGCCTTTATGGCGTGTCCTCTTTGGTTCTTGGTTTATGCCGTGGCGCCCTTGCGGCCAACATCACGTCCAGCTAGCGACTGAGACAACGCTGCGTATACGCAACGCCGTTGACTGTCGCGCCATTCGTGCTATTTTCGGAGTAACAGCTCAGCGACTGCGCAAAGAGAAAGAGAGAGAGCGGGCGAGAAAGAGAGCGAATAGAAACAAAAACTATAACAAAATAAACAGACGCAGCCGTTGTAAGACCGAGCGCAACCAAACAGAATCAAGCAAGTGGTTTGCATTTGGGCCATTGGCCCTAGACAAAACATGACTAATATTACACACACACGTACGTGCACGCACCAAAACGTATGTCGTTAACTGGACATACATTTGGAATTATGTATGAGACCTGTCCAAATGAGTTGTGACACTTATCTACAGAAATGGCTCTGCTCAATCAATCGAAGTTGCTTATCAGTCAGGAAGTTAACCAATTTTCTAGCCACCATGGAACAGCAGCAGCAGCAGCAGGTGTTCTCGGTAGCATAAGTTAATGTGTGATCATTTAATTACGTAGCAACTGGGGGTGGCGTGTGGCGTTATAGCCACAACAAAATGCACATACACACAGCTAAAAGCTAATATAATCAATTGACTTTGCTGCCTGTGGAGACAATCAAATGTTTTGCTAACTAAATATACGTACAAGCATACCTATAAAATTAAATCCAAATCAGAAGCAACTTGACAGCAATGCACATGCTTCTGAAGCTTTTTGAGGCAACATTGCTGAGCTGAGGAAAATCGATGCAATCGAAGCAGCTGCAGGCAGAACAACAACAACAACAAGGAAACAAAAAAGGACAGCAACAGCAAGAAACAATATTCGTTTTGACCTGGTTTAGTATTGGTTAGGGGGAAACGATTATCTTGCTTGGGTAAGTGAGAAAAACTTTTTAATTAAAATTCACACGCAATATGTCGTACCCCACCTGTCACTTTCTGTCTGTCTTTCAGTCAGTCAGTCGCTTTTTGCTCATTAGCGTTCAAATTGTACGCGTATCATGTAATTTAGATTAGATGGAAATTGAAAATGTAAAGCAATTGTGGTTTTTTTGGCTTTGCTTAACGCTTTATCCACCCCCCCAAACTCTTCCACCAACCCAGCCCCTGGCCTGGCGAGCATCCAACCCACGCATTAAGTTAAAAGTTAGTGTCACCTGCAACACTGAACACTGACCAAACAATTTGCAAACTCAACTCAAGCGTTAAAGTTGAGCAACTCGGGCAACCCGGTCTTAACCTCTAAGCCGGGCATTACAAAAGTTGTTAAATACCTAACGATTAAAATATTACAACACAACTTGCAAGAGTATTGTTTAGCTAACGTCCGTCTCAACAGCCGTTGTTATAAATATTAATGAAACCAAAGTGTTCAAGTAAATGAATTCAGTTGACACGCTGCCGCCCTGCACTCTACACTAAGTACTATACACATAGTACATACATCAAGTAAATTAAGTTTGTGCGCCTCGACAACAGCAGCAAACAAAATATAACAGAAAATAAATAAAAAAAAAACTGGGGAAGGATGGGGAGGTGGAAACGCAAATGGTGTACGACTATATTATGCGTCCCTTTTTTTATAGTACTACTACCTTGCTCTCAGGGGATCGTGGGCGATAAAGTTGTACTTACCTACTATATGAGCCTTCCATGTCCTTCCCATAACAGTTTGGCACACGCCCCTGCAGTACAACATGCAGATTGTATTTGACTGATTACTACAATCATTAAATATAATATTAATATTTGTAGTGCGTGTACGGTTTATAGTTGACATAGCCACGCCAGAGTTGATTAACAATTTGTCCAATACGTCAAATACTACCAAATCAACATTTGAACCATAAATGGACAAACTGCTTAAGATTCTGCAACACTTTAAAAATTTCCACTTTTATTCAAAGTATCAAAGACTTGACGCAATTATTAATAATAAACTCAATTGCGGCATTAGATACATTCTCTGGCAACCCGCAATAATACTCTTGATCCACTCATTGTGGTAAAAGACATCTGTGAAAACTGATGGCAACTCTCCACTGCCGCACCCAATCGTATACGAAACGACGCCATAAATTGTTGTATCCAGTATCATAGGACCACCAGTATCGCCACGACAAGGATCCTCATCTAGCGTATTGTTCAAGTTGCCGGCACACAACATTTCCTCTGGAAACGTATCAATCAAGGATTCGCAAACTTCCCGATCAAGCAGCTGAACTTCAATATATAACATTTTAGAAGAAAGACCGCCGCCCTGGGTAAACAGTAAAATTTAAATGCCAAAACAACAATGAACAAATGTTGGTTTAACCAACTTTGTAGAGACGTCCCCAGCCCAAAACCTGATAAATTACATTAGTTTTGGGTGGCTCTGTGGGCAGATTGATGATTCCCACGTGCATATTGTGTTTGGGCAAGGGAAGTATTAGCTTAAGAATAGCAATATTATTGGTATTATGTATGGTGTAGTTAGCTGGCACAAAGATCCGATCCACTGGTGCATGAACAGTTTGATTATCGACAACTTTCAAACGATTTGGTGTTCCAGCAACGACTAAAAATACTCGACTTCGATGTAAAATCTTTTGTTGGCTGTGTGAACGGTATACAAAATCATCATATCCATTATTAGTTGTAAGTTTAGAATACCTACTTCATTAGACAAGAGGCGGCTGTTAACACATATTGTTCCGCTATCACTGTGCCACCACAAAAATGATTATCGCCAAAGTATTTTCGTGGCGTACGTGATCTTATTGATACCACATATTTGGTCATTGTGTTGTATATGTCATCACTATAACTCGGTGTAGCCAAACGCTTAGTGCGGTTTTCACCATACTCCAGTTCGTTGCCAAGTGCTAGTAATAATATAAGCAGAAATATTTGAGTGCACATCCTTTTGTATATTTGAAGTGTTTGTGAGAATTGAAATTGGCTTTGACAAATGTCTCAAAGTTTTTAATCATAAAGTTTCTATTGCCCAGAAGTAGCCGTTAGTGATATGTTCACTAATTAAAAGTACCATTCGTCTAGTCCTTATCTGGCAGCTTATTAGACCACACAGTTTCATTAGGGTGTGGCCCAAAAAACCATTTCAACTCTACAGGTTTCTCTTTTAGGACTGCTGTTGCTGCTGCATTGCAGTCTATTTTGGCAACATGTTTTTACGCATTGCGTACTTGTTGCTGATGAACGCAACATTTGTTTGGCAATGGCAAAACAATTCCAACTTGACAGACATGAGTGGAGACTTATGGCTGTGCTGATTGTTGGCGCAGAGTATAAGGACTAAACTCTGATGGTAAATAATTGAACAGTTGAGATTTCAATGTGGTCGAAACTTTTGTACAAAGCATAAAAGTTACAATTGCTGCAGTGTCTAAGAGAAATACTTTTATGTAAGAGCAGCAGTCTGCTTGCAGCCTCAGAGTAGGCAAAAACAGTTTGTGTTTTATACTTGGCTTGGACTTGATGCTGCTGCTTTGAAAGAATAACAAAATTAACATTTGCAACGGTGGGAAAAGTTCGAGTGATGTTTTAACTTTACAGGCATAACTTTTGGCCACATAAAATGGTCTTTTAATTGCTGGCACAAAGTAATAATAATGTGGGCGGTTGTAGAGGCGTAACTGAAACTATGGCACGTATTGGCACTTACTTGCATAGCGAGTAGTGTTCGAGGAGGTGGCAGCTATTAAGAAGGGGTCGAGTAGGCGTTTTTGGCTCACTAAGTAAATGAATTGCATGGGCGATAATTGGCCCAAACTGCAGTGTTGGCCACTTCAAAGCGACTTATCCCGTGCTCTGAAGTATACACACGCGATTTGGCAATGTTTAATTAAGCAACCAATTAAGGGTTGCCAGGGCCAGCTAACAAAGCGTGGAGAGAGAGAAAGAAAGAGAGAGAGAGGAATAATATGCCACGTGTCTTTTGGAAAGCGCTTTCTGATGAGTTATGAAAACTGTTAAGACCTTCAATTAAAGCGCCATTTGGCTGAGATGTGCCTCAACCCTCGAATTGTGAGCTTCAATATGTCAGTCTGTCAGCCAAACAGGTAGTCAATCAATCAATTTGTGTGGCCTGGAATTAAGGCAATTGGTAATTGGGATTTATGCGTATATATATTTTTGGGTAGCAATTTTCTGGAAGCAGTTTATCGATTCACCTTTACGACTCTCTAATTAAAGGTCAGAGTCAACTGCCAGATAAACAGAAAAAAGAAAAAAACCAAAATAAATGGTAAACCAACATTAATACCAAGACAAACGATGTGCTAAGCCCTGGTTACATGCATATTCATATACATACATAGATATATGTATATTGATTTTGGTCTCACACATCGGGCAAAACACAATGCCAACCACAACCTGAGAATCAAACAGTCAAACAGTCGGAAAGTCAAGTCAAGAGGCGGTAAATGTGAATGACAATTTCAATTTAGCAATTTGCATGCTAATGCTATGCGGCAAACTTGCCTCAATTTAACTGTCAACACAAACAATTGGACACACACACACGTGCGCGCGCTTGTCTATGTGATTTTACATTGCTTTGTGTGTGTGTGTGTGTGTGTTGTTTGGTTTTTGACAAATGTGTTGCTTGAGTTGGATACGTGAGGCGTACATATCGAAATTCAATGACAGTTTATAAATACTTTCGACGGATTGTGAAGCTAAACTAAAGGTAAGCTGGTAAGCATTTAGGAGTTTGCTCAAATCCTAAAATTTGCATTTTCCTAATTAAGTATTGATATACGATATATGAAAATAAATTACAAGCTGCAACACTGACAATGGTTAAAAAGCAACCGGCTTGCTTTCACATCAAATTAAAAATTAAATGACAGAAATAAAAAGATATTTCAACATTGTATCTTAGAAAAAACACGCTAACATCACTAATTTTACTCATACCCTGCAGGTTGCAACCCTTGCGTGTGACGTGTGCGTTCCTAGTTCTAACGCCTGTGGCACTGACTATACGATTAGGCGGAGATAAGGCTACTAATATTACTCAGACCCTTTATCGCATTCATTGTTATATGTTCATTAAATGAGGATACAGTAGCCATAGCTAAACAATAACTCTAAGCTCTGTTATGCAATAATTACATTTACATTATTCCAATATCCTTTGTTCACATCTAATTTAGATTTTTGCAGTAGAGTTCCGATTGCTTTTATATAGTTTGAGTATGATTGTGGTTTATATATACAAGTAATGTTTCAAAATTATGACAGAATATTAAAAATGTTTGCTTGATTCGTTGTGTCTTCGCTTAGAATCGTTACAAAAGAGCTGCGTCAGGCTGTAATTAAGTATACATTAGTTTTATTATATCTGTTAATTTACATTTAATTAACAATCTACCCGCCATGTTGCGAACTGATTTCGCTTCCTTTAGGACAACCACGGATGCTGCAGACACTCTGCAGCTGTTGCACGTTTGTGCGGATCCACTTCCAACAATTGTAGCAAGAACGCAACAAAAGGTTGCGCAACAGCCTTCGGCCAGCGCCAATCCTCAAAAAATTCCTCCAGACTGAATGGATACAACTTTTCGGCACCGAATAGATTGAAATCTTGATCATAATATTCAGCTGTATTTGTGGCCCGTTGCAACAACTCTTTTGGCAATGGACCAAAAAACTCCGTTATAGTATACAAATGCTCTAAAGATGTACGGGACACATCATTACTCCTCGGTATTAGCAATACACCTGTGGCCATCTCAAATATTACGCAGCCTACGCTCCAGATATCAGCGGCGGGTTCCAACATTAGGCCAATTATTGCCTCCGGACAACTATACACTTGCGTGTTGATCATGGCAATTTCATGCCTATTGGCAAACTTGGCATTCCCGAAATCGGTCAGTTTAACATGGAGTTTTTCACACTTCTTCCTATGTTCGGGGCAAAGATCTGAATCTTTAAGCGAGCATTGCGTAACAAGCACATTCCCTGGCTTAATGTCGGAGTGGATGATACCACATTTGTGCAGATCGTTCAGTGCACTAAGTATATTCCGTGCAACCTCTTTCACTTTATTTAATGGCACTCGTTTGAAGGCGTGTTTTTGCTGGAACTCGTGCAGATCCGACTGCATTTCTTCCATTACAAAGCACACATGCATATTGCCAGAACTTAAAACTTCCCTAAATTTATCTTTAAATTTGACTATTTTTGTACTGTCTATTTGCAGCCTTGCTAATACTTCCATCAGTTCAATCTCATACAAAATCACACCAAAGGATGTAGAATTAGAGATTTTAACAACACGTTGTTTTTTTTTGAGTATATCATATGTCAGCCACACAGTTGACAGACATGTCATGCTCAGCATCTTCAATACATAATAACGATCTAAGTGTAGAAAGTGATAAGGGTTTATTGTTTTAACTTGGACTGCACTTACCCTTAAGCATATCGCCAAGTTGACAGGGAAGTGGGCCATACCCATACTCATCTTCATCGTCGCAATCCATATAACATTTTGGCATTAATTGCCCGATCAGACAATCACGCTTATTGATTATATCAAAGGACAGCCACCAGTCTTCCTCCTGCGACTTTTGCATCACATAAAACCGTCCTGCATGGGTATTATTATATTAGGTATACAATAGTTGTAGTATACAAAGTCTTACCATTTATAACAGTGCCCAAATCCTTTTTACTTGTTGGCACCCAGGTCGTCTCTTCCCTGGGAAGACTCATCGTGTTTCTAGGGGAACCCTTCTTCGGCTTGGCCCTCTTCACTTTCATGTTTCCTTTTTTAATTGATAGTGCAGAAACTCTGTAATTTAAAATGTATACATATTTTTTTTATATATAAAGCTACGCTTTAGGGCTACCAGATTAAAGTTACAGTCAGTGTTGCCATAAAAATAAATATGTTGCCAGATATTCAACTTGCACAGAACAGTATGTACAAAGAACAGTGCTGCCAAGTAAAAACACGTTTTTTTTGCAGTGCTGCCACAAAATTTCAAATCAAGTAGAGAGTTGTCTCTTTCTTACTCATGTAAGCCCAGTAAAAGTGTTATGAAAGAATGAAATGCGACAAGAAAATGAGCTGCCAAAATTTAGAACGCATGTATGAAAGTAAGGAATTGTACAAATAAAAATGTTGTGAGCAGTAAAACTAAAAAATTTTACTAACCGTAAAGGCACTTATTATATAGTTTACTTACCAGAAGTCGAAATTTGTAGCCAAGTTTAAACTCGTGCACACTCACTTGGTTAACTTTGGATTATTAACTGCTAAGCAAAAAAAAATATCGCGTTTAAGCTGAATGAGATTTTTTTTTTTTTTTTTTTGTTTATTTGGTTTCAATTAAAAACACTAATTGAAATTTAATTAAATACAAGTTAATCCGCTCGTCTGAACCCTTTGAACGCCCACTGAGAAGTGACGCCTTTCAATTTGCTGTCAACCTGCGATATTTAACGCAAAGCATTCCTGTTTCTGAATAATTATATCGATTGATCTGACTGCAATCTTATCGAACTTTTATTTAGTGTTTCGATCAAAACACAACAAATCCCCGATTGGCTGATAAATTTGTAATAATAACAATACATTCAAACAACAAGCCTAGTTTTGCTTACTACATTGGGCAATGAAAACTTTTAATATATAACAGTTTAATATTATAACTTGTTTAGAGAAAGAGTATACAATTACAACAGCAACCAGCCAAGATTTTCTTTGTCCTCTTGTATCCTACGGCTGCAGTCTGTCAATCAAGTTTGCGCAAAGCACTTGAATCCTTCGCGAGTTAGCAGCTGGAGGTGACGTAAATAATAATGTGCTGAAAATCCCGTTTAATGAACTGAAAATAGAAACATTCAAGTACGCACTCAGAGCGTACTTACACCAAAACGAGGATGTATGCATTTATATGGACGTGAAGCACGTGGCAGGTTCAAGGTTAAAGTTAACGCGCAGTCTTTAACTCAATGTGATTCTTATACGAACGCCAAAGTATAAAGTTCCTAAGGCATGCCGGGCCAAAATAAACAAAAAAAAAAAAAACGGAAACCAAAAGCATAAAACACGCAAAAGCGTGTCGAAAAAAGAAAAACTGAAAATGGCGCCCCAAAAACTTAAACAGGGAGCTAGCTAGGGAGAGAGAGAGTGAGAGAAAGAGAGCAGCGCCGAGTGCCTGAGTGGGTCAACAACAAACAGAGGGCGCTAATCCCAAGACAGGAGGAAAAGTGTGTGCTGGCATGGCGGGAAGTGCGGCAAGTTAAGTAAACTTTTTGCCATTGTCGCCGCTGGGCACAAAAGGGAAATCCTTCAATATTGCTATGCAAGATACTGAAGAAGCTTACCAAAACTGGAGCAAATTGAAACATTAACTCAAAAGAAAGAGAGAGAGCGCTGCATGCTCATATCAAAATTTAATTTAATTAAGGCAAAGCCTGCAGCGTGCTCAATCAAATTAAATTGAACGCATATTAAAGTGCACAATGCATACAGTGCCATAAGGATGTGTGCATGCATTAAATGGATTATATGATGGTCTAATTATGAGCTGCCAATTTGCATGGTAATAATATATACATACGTATGTTTGTGTAACTTGAGCTTAATTATATTTTGCAACAACTGACCAACTGATCAATTCATAGCGCCACATATTGTATTGGCCAATCAACAATATTTGCATACACCGCACTATACACATAACGCTATATACATACTATATAGCACCAGTGAATTCATTTGCATGCAATTGGCGCATTTCAATGCGAACCCATAATAATAAACAGTCAAACGAAGAGCTTCACTTGACCTTCGTTCAGTTGAAATCCTTGCGTTGAGTAAAAAGCTTTCATTTCTGATATTTAAAATACATGCTGTTGTTCTCTTTGACAGTTGTTTGCTTAACCATTTGGCATTTCGGTTATTTGTTGTAGCCTTTTGGGAGCCAATTAAGTGAATTATTCAATGCACAACTGGCGTATGCTGAGCAGCATCTAATTTGTTGAAGCTGCAATGCAGCTTTTAGTTAAGCGTTTATTGCCAAAGACTCTCTCTTGTGTTTATGCCACAAGCTCCACAGACACAGCTCTAACTTGTGGCCAAACAAAACAAGATAATAAACGTCTTTAAGAATAAGACTAGAAGATATTCTGTTAAAAAAAAAGTATATCTGTTTGAAAGAGAATTTTAATTCTGATTCCTCTTGGAACTTGTAGTACTTCGTGACTCTAAGTATTTGGTTTCTATTATTAAGAATCCGATGAGTTGCGTCAAACAACACTGCCAATACGACACATTTATTATAATGTTAATTATTATTGTGAGCGTTCTTTGTTTATTGCATAGAGATACCCTTTTGCATATTGTACATTTTATGCTTGGTATCTAAAATAACTGCAGCAAGGTCACGTTCTACGTTTTGTAAAACATTTCGATACCATTCACGTTTCATCAAAATTGAATATGCTTATTTATTTATGCCACTCTTTTAATATACAGCACAATCATTGCCACACAAATGCAAACAGACAGACAGTTAGATAGCATAGCAACAACTAAGGATCGTTGATAGAGTGGATAACAGCAAATATTATGCATATGACAGTTGATGTTGGTTCAATTAACAAATAAACAGTCAGGTTGGCTTGGATCCATTGCACAAATGTTACGTGCCTCATATCATAACCAAACTCTAACATGAAAAACTGTTTCAAATACTCGTGAATAATTGTATGGATTTTTAATTGTAAGCTGTTATGAATTTCTGTGTTACTTTAAAATGTGAAAGAATAAAACGAATAATGCAAGCTTTAAAGGAAATTTTGCTATATATTGTTCTAAGAATTAAAGTCTGACATAAAATTAAACACAACTAACTAATACTCATTTGTAAGGTTCAACCATTAATATTTGGCTTAATAAATATGTTTGCAAAAAGCTTGTTAGATTTTAGAGAGATTTTCAAATGTTGATACAACTTTTAAAAGCTAAATTAACATTCTTTATGGTTATTATTATATTACAGTTTGGGCCAACAACTCGTTTAAATACACCTCAGGGTGAATTCAAACAGAATAAGTGAACTGGAGTGTGCACTTCAACTAGAATTCATGTTTGATGTGAATTATATATATATATATAAGTATTAACCGAACATAGTACACGTATTGTGCTTGTATGTAACTAATGTAGCTCCAACTATGCAGGCACTACCTGCACCACCAATACCTCTATGGCATGCTACGGTTAGCAATAGTTTTTATCTATTCAGGGGCTTACGTCACGCCATGTAACGCCTTTTGCCGTGCTGGCTGCAGTTGAAATGTAAATCGAACTACCATTCAGCAAGGACGCAACCTAAAGGGATGAGATGAGGTAGCTTGAAACCGGAGCAGGAGCAGAAGCAGAAGCAGAAGCAGGAGCGAGTGAGTTGGCTGCCAGCAATCAAGTGGAAAGCGCACAGTGTGAACATTTTAGAATGGGTTGTTTTGGGTATTGGAGAGAGATTGGTGTTTAGCTTTGCGTTGACTTGTCTTGGTTGGGTTAGAAATTTGCTGCTGGGTTGGGTTAGGTTATATTTAATTCATTGAAGCTCTACTTCAACGTCAGTGTTGTGCCTTTCCCTTTTGCCGTGCACAGCATAGCAGCTACTTTCTAGGCAAGGCACGACAACGACAACAAGAAGCAAAACGACAACGACAACGTCGAGCTGTCTGGTAACTAAATTTTGGGGCACGATGGCGTTTTCTTGGAGGTTTCTCTTGGCGAATTACATATTTACATTTTTGATGGCTTCTTTGCTATGGCTGCGGCTGGCAAATGTTTTCCTTTTATACACATTTTTTTCGGGTTTACCATTTTGCGAAGGAGCTAAGAAGAAGACGATAAAGACTAAGACGAAGACGAAGAAGAAGAAGCTCTGGCATTTCCGCTAGCACGTTGCCATCTCAATTAGTTGGCTGACAGGACAGCGAACGGAAATTGTTTGCTATTTGCATGGTAAATACGAAAACTGTTACCTTAATTGCAGGTCTACAACATTGCTCTAACTGCAACAAGTGCAAACGACACACGCACACACACACACACACACACACACAAAACGCAATCAATATACTTATGCCAACAATTATTTATATGCATAAGTATACATATATAAAGGGATTGCCATCTTTGCGGCGGCGTTGCCGATGCCGGTGGTGGTAGTGGTGGCGGTGCCAAGTGGTGCCACCAAAAGTGCAATTGTGGAAACACGATACAAGTGCTTGCAAGAGGTTGACTCTACAACTGCCACGCCTCGAAAAAGAAATAATAATAAAAATAATACAACTGTGCTATTATCGTGCAAAGGCATTTGAAAATTTTCCATAAATCCACTTGGCTTGCAATGGAAATATAGATGTGTGTGTGTGTGTGTGTGTGTGTGTGTATGGGTAAACACACATAAAAAAGCACGCGACACACAAACAAAGCAACGCCCCCAGCTCCGCCTGCTAACCCCATCAACTTGCCTTTGAGTCTCGCACACACACACACAAACACAATAACAATCGATGGGGTATGGCAAAAAGGAATTTGTAATGGTGCAATGACTTATGGCGCAGTTGCTGCAGTGACAAATAAAATCCAATAAAAATGTATGACCACACACACACACATACACACACGAATTGCTGGTACAATAAAAATTGAAGCAGCCGCCGACAAGGCTCAAGGAACAGGCGCAACGAAAACACATTTGTCAAATAATCGACATATATGTATATTGCTTTATATGGTCCATACATAATGTACAAACATACCTATACATATAATGTTAGAGGCTTGTAGCTCAAAGGGCTCAAAGGAAGATATGGTAACATATGCTTAGTAATTTAATACTTCATAAATCACTTGAAATCTGTTGAGCATGAATGCCAAATTTAAGATTTAAGTCGAAATGGCAAACTCCAAACATTCTGACAACAGGTTGCCAACGAATTCTGCTAACAAGCAGACATAAATGGCCTTAAATTAAGCTGCAACTTTTATTTAAATAATCATCCAGTATATTCTAGCTTTATCTTATATTCGAGATAGTGAAATTATTAAAAAAACTAAAATGTACAACGTTTCATTAGTATAATTCGCGATTTTAGATTTTATATTATTTTTGTGATATGCCAATTTATATTTATGCAATTCAATATAATTAATTTTTACTTTCAGCTCAAATTAGAATTTGAGCTAATAACTGATAACGATCCTAAAACCATTTATTATTATTATTATTTATAAAATAATTGTTACCTTTGCGTTTAACCTTTTGTAAATAATCGTAAGCCAGATGACAATCAATCAACACCACTCTCTTTTTGGCTGCTTTTCAGCGTCAAATTTCTTAACATCTTTTTAAACATACTTAGCTAACTTAATTTTGTTTTCCTTTTTATTGGATGATTACATTATTTACGACCTTGGCCGCATCAATTTTCAGACAAATTTTAGCTCTCTAAAAGCCACACTGCAGCAATAAATAAATGAAAACATACTCTCTCCACACACACACACACACACACACACACGTACAGTTTGTATATCTATACATATATGTAAGTATACGGTTACATTTATAGCTATAATTGTCAGGTGTAGCCGTTCAGTTCCGGCAATTTCCGGTGCCATTATCCAATACAAAACAAAATAAAATAAATTAATGCGGCATACTTTGGCAGCGGCCGTAAAAAACTTTGTCCAGCCAAGTATTATATTTAAAAAAAATAAATAAATAACATGATTCTTCCATTAAGAGCTTAAACTATCAATCAGCAAAGCGGCTCCAAAGTTTGGGCATAAAATGTTGCGGATTTGACTAAAATTCAAAGCCAAACAGCGAATTGAATTAGGTACCCGTTAAAATGGCAAAACATAACAACACCGTTTGCCCGGAAGCTGAGGAATTAGCCAAAAGATATTCAAGCTCGACACTGGCATATAATATTTCGATTAATAAAAGATGAAGTTTTTGTTTTACTTTGTTTGTTTATGAATTCGAAATGTGCCCATCCCTGGTTATGTCAATTAACTGTGCCAGCTAAAGATTATCAAATTCAGTTCAACCCTGTGGTCTCGAAATTTTAGTTTGCGTGTTTGAAGTGCGCAACTGTTGTCTGTATATCTATATATATATTCGAAGGCATTTTGTTTGATTAGCTTAATTAGGAGATACGTTGGAAAAGAGAATTTGAATTAGGTAATTAGTCAGTTTGTCAGCGATTTATATCCACATAAAACTTCAAATGGTACGTGAAGTGCAGCCAAAATCAATGTATCTGATGGATATACAACCGGGTACACAGGCCCAAATCGTGCACAACGGGCATACGTACGTATATGTCATAGAGATACGTGACCATTTGCACCGGAGAGCATAGCGGAGTGAGCATAATGTTGTCAAGTGTATGGCATTCATAGAGCTGTGTCATGCAAATTGAAAATGTCAAATGCAAACAGTCAAACAGAGAGGCAGTTAGACAGTCAAACAGACAGAGAAAGGGAGAGGGGCAGACAATCAGGAGGAGATCAGCGGAGGGGTCAGGCAGATGAATAGACAGTTGAACTGGCAGATGGCTGTCAAATACACAAAAACCCACTCAGCCCAGCACAGACTTACATAGAGACGCACTGAGAAGGACGACCGCATCGGAACGTACACATACGTGTATATGTGTATGCATACATACAGCAGAAGCATCTACATATAAACCACAATTTGAAGGTCACTCGGGGATTAGGTGCTGTGGGCAGACGCAACGTAGCCCAGTGCATAAGCATCTAGCAATGAAGGACATGAAAATGCCAAGTGCGCGATGCCTATCCATACACATATATACATAGTGTGTGTGTGCGTTATTTAAACTGTAAATATTGTAAGAGCACACACACACATATGCGTGTGTGTGTGTGTGTGTTTGTGTTTGTTTAAGCTACATGTTCTGAAACTTCATGCAATTAAAAGGCAATTTCCCATTTCCTGCTGCGGATTGTGTGACTGAGGGCGATTACTTTAAAAACTTACCAATAGCATTAGGACCATATCAGGGATCGACTTAGTTATACCCTGCACTTTATATGCCAATGATTTTCATTCAGGTTTTCACATAAATTATTCGGGTTATTAGTTTAAAAAAACAACACTTATATAAAACGGTTTCTAAGCATTTGAATTGCAAATAAGTCTAAACTTCTTAGAAAAAACTTTTTTTATGCATCAAACCTAATGAATTAATAATTCAAAATTTATTTTGCATGAATAATGTAGTTTTTAGTTACTCTATTTATTTATTATTCTTTCAAAACGTTCAAAATACCTTTCTCTTAGTTAACTAAGGAGCATTTACATTATTTGCGTGTGTGTGGCCATTTTATTTGTTTAGGACCATGTCCTAGCTTAGCTTTTAGAGTAGGATTGGCAGAAGAGAGAGAGAGAGAGAGAGAGAAAGCTATCGCGTGGCCTCCTTTGTGGTGTGTGTAAATATTGAGTTTTGGGTTTGGTTATGGGTATCTGTGCCTTTCGGCTTGATGTTGGGTTTGGCTGCAAATTAAAGTCAACTAAAAACGGCTCAATTTGTAAACAGTGAAAAGCAGTCAAAAGCAATGTGTTTTGTTGTCAGTATTGAGTGAATCGGTCAACAGACAGACAGCGAAAAGTATGGACACATAAATCTAATCAAGTGTTAGGTGTTCAATAGAGGATATTTATTTATGTTTGCCTTCTAGCCGCAAAATTCAATTGAGAAGTAAATTTTATTATCTTGCGACTTTCGATTTATGTGTATTGGCAATGCTTCAACAATTATTGCTTCAACATTATTATGTCTTGGCCAAATGTATTGAACCATTTATGATTGGCGCATATCCTAAGGGATTGTCATAAAAGTAATAAATATAAGCTTCAGCTACATACATGAATGTTTGTGTGTGACCAGTTTGCCATTTTGCTTTTCTTTTCTGCCTTTTGTGAGTATTGCAAACAGAAGTATTTCATCTTTTTCGCATTGCTCGAATACCTTTTATCCGCTTTTGTCTTTTGCCAAAATGGAATTTCTATGGCATTTCATTGTTTGGCCTGCCCTCAGTGTCACTTTACCCGATGAGGTTTATTTAAGTTTCCAGTTTATTAGAGCACACTGGGGAAAACAGAAAAGCATCAACACGCAGTGGGTGTGTTAAAGTAAAACATTGCGTTCTTGCGTTCTTGGGATAGAAAGGAAATATATAACAAAAAAAAACTTGAAAACATGGCACATACATTTTAATTAAGTTGGTTTTTTTTTTGTCTTCCTGTGCTTCTCTTATTTAATATTTACATAGATGGTGTTGAACAAGTAAAACGAAAAAACTTTGGCCTATGTTTTGTTTCTTGCACACTCCAATTTAAAGTACGCGCCACAAAGTTGCTGCAACTTAAAAGTTGTTTGTTTTCCTTATTGCTTTGCTTTGCTTTACCCCAGCCTCTAGCTCAGCTCGTACCCTTCGTTTCGAGGGCATACGCTACTTACTTGGCATTAAACTAAACCAAAACAGCGCAACAACTTTGGGCCTTGTTTCGGAATGAAAACACTTGGCCAACTTAAGAGAATGCCCAGAGCAACCCTTATTATTACGTTCTCTCTTTAACAGCAAATTCGGAGTTGGCCCAGCTGACTCCGAATTGCGTGTCAGCCAAAGTCCTAGTTAGCCCACAAGTGGTTGCCAGGTGGCTGAGACTGGGGCAGGTGAGAGTCCTGCTAGGCTACAGATTGCAATTGAAGCAAATGAAGTAGCCAAAATAAAACACAAAAAATATTGCGTATACTCAGCGTATTCAATAACACTTTATATATATGGGAATTTGGTTGGTTTTCTAATTGTATAAACATTTAATGAACCCAAACGAGCTTTCTAATTGTACAAAAAAAAATACACACTACAATTAGTCAAACTAATTTTGGTTGCCGGATACAAAATGCCTAAAAGCATTTTAAACAATTAAATTGTTGAAATCAAAAAGTAAAGCCTGACAAGTACCCTATACAATAAAGAATATTAATACATAATTACTAAAAGTGTTAACTGTTACGTAACAAAATTCACTGAAGCTTAAACAAGTTTGAAGGTATTTAAAACATTGCGAATCTGTCGGAATTCTTTGAAGAGTACTTAACAATTTCCTTAATAAACTTGTGTCTGTTTTGCTAACCAACCCACCTTTGATTTCAATTCAAGGTAATTTGATAAGAATGCCCGAACATAGACAGGGACCAATTAGACACAACTTGTGTGTCTGTATCACAAAGAGCAAGGAAAATAGCAAACGTGCGGAATTCAAAAGAAGTTAAAAGTGGAAAGTGTAATAAATATTTATTATTTTGTTTTTAGGTTGTTGTACGGTTCTTGTGCTGCAATCAAAGGCAATCCTTAATTAATTTGAAAATTTCAATGTGCTTTTAATGAGTCCAAAAAGAACTTCTCAAGTTTTATAAACTTGCGTATTAAAACTCAAGAGCAGATAAACTTTGCCGTTGAAGGTGAAAGTAAATGTGAAAAGTGAAAGTGAAAGGCATACGAATTGATTTGGCTCTCGTAACGGATGTGCGGTTGACAAATTCTACAGAAACCTCAACGCCTATCCCAACCATATACAAATACCACTAAACGGAGACAAAACGCACACACAGACACACACAGACACATTTTTATTCTGTCTCTATAGAAGAGTTAGAGCTGAATCCGCTTTTGTTTATCTACTTAAAACTAACATCAGGCACTTTTGCTATCTAATCCTGACCAACCCGACAGCTACTTAATGTCATCAGTGCCACTCGCTGGCATTTTGAGCAGCGACAAGGACAACGACAACGACAACGACAATGACGATGACGCGGATGAAGATGAAAGAAAAAAAAGAGAAAGGAGGCTTTAAAGTGCACAACGCTGAAGGGCTTGTCGCTTGATGATGATGATGGCGCTCGATTGAAATGATCCTAGCCCAGATGGGGTCGTTCTCTCATTCTGTGCTCAGACTACTGTAAATTGAATAATCGTTTGCGCTTGGTTGCATTTATAAGGACCTCTTAAAAAGTTTCATTGTGTTTGCTTTGTGTTGTATACAAAAAAAAAACACAAACACATACATGTGGCAAATATTGATCAGACCCGCATTGTTGATGCTGGACAACAAATTCTTGCTTTTAAAACTTTATACTTTTGTACCCTGTTGGCCTTTCGAAGAGTATTGGGAATGTGACAGCGAGAAAGATTTATGTTTGTAAATATATTCCAGATCTTCATTGACAGGCGATTAAAATTGATTTTTAGCACAACAAACATTTATTAGGATAATAGCACTTAAGCAAGGGATATCTTTGAGTTGTGCTGTTGATTGTTTATTTTTTTTGGCCTCTCAACAGACAGTCAAGCATGCAAAACTTGGCAATTCAAGTTTTTTATTCATATATATATATTCATTTTGTCATTTGTTGAACATTTATAAGGAAAATCCGGCTCTTGTTAGCATACGTTAAGGCCGTATTTGTGTGTTTGTATATTTGTTGCTAAACTTATGGCCAAATCAAAATAAACGACTGACCCCTGCAAAAAGAGAAAGACTTAAGTTCAACTGAATAAAAGCTTTTAAAGTCTTAACAAGTTCATAAACTTTGCGCCGGCAGGCAACCAAAGTGTTTAAGAAAATTGATTTAACAACGCTTTTAAAATTATTGAAGCGTTGAAACGAGCAGAACGAAAAAAACAACAAGTAGCTCGAATGGAATAAGTATATCAAATTGCGTTCAATGCAAATTGAGAGCCAAAGCTGTGAAATACGAGCAAACTAGTTATGATACGCATCATTGGAGGTTAAAAACTGCAACGGCATGACCTTGATTGGCATTTCCTAGGTGTGTTAAGGGAGGACGATTACATCACGAGACAGTTAGTAAAACTTGTTAAAGGATTACAACAAAAGTAGTCACATATTTCGTTTGTCAAATTCACGTTCGCCTTAGTTGGGGAAAACTTTTATGCTAACAATTCAAGTAACTGACATTTGGCCAAGTTAGCTATGCATCGATTTGCTTTCTTTACATTTGTCTTAGCCAAGCACTCTGGGCTGGATTCATTGAGGCACCATTCAATCGACAAAGGAGACACGTTTATTTAACTTTATTTGATTCTTTTGCACAGTTTCTGATATTATAGGAGCTCTTATCCTGTTTGGCCGGCAGCTTGTAAACCAAAATGTGGCCCACACATGAATTAATCTCAGAACATGGTCATTCACACACACACACAAAGATACACTCATGCACAAGAGATACAACTAAATTCATGTTATTTTATGCACAGAAAAGCGAGAGCAGTTTGTTGATTTTACATACAATGAAAAACAGTTTCTGCAGTCTTTTTTTTTGATTTTGCATTCTAAGTAACAAAGTCTTCACACCTTTTAAAGTTTTTAAGTATAGCAGAAGTATAATTCCTACTTCTCCAGATTTATATTGTAGATGTTTTAATGTTGTTATTTTAAGTATTTTTTGCGTTACTCGTTCCAAACCGATGCTACAGCTTTTAGTATTGGCAATTTAAGACTAACAATCGAAGCTTAAACAGTACAGAAATTAAAAAACGTTGGTAGTATAATTATCGCCTTAGATGCTTCGTTTTAACGAGTTCTTTGCTTAAACGTAATACCATTAACAGTGTCTTTAGGAAAGCGTTGAATTTTTAACTCTTCCAATGATGCAATATCGCCGTACTAAACTAAATTTGTTTAACAATTATCATATGAATTATGGTGTACTTTTCAACCCAACCTCGTTGTCAATGAAGCGAACATTTATATTTGGCAACGAAGACACATCAAATTCAATTTCAAGTTTAGCCATAGCCAAACAAACGTGATATATCCCCAAAGGTGATACAATACTTTATATGCACATGTCCAAATGTTCTTGCCAACAAATCCTTGAAGTTCTCTCTCCCTCCCCTGTGAGTTATCTATGTATGTATGTAGGATTGTCCAGCATGTGTGTGTGTGTGTGTGTGTGTGCAAAGTGTCCTGTGCGAGCACAAATTTTCAATTTGAAGGCAACTTGAACGTCTTCAAGTTGTTGGCTGCTTGCTTTGTGATTTTTATGTGGCCATAAATTCTTGGCACGAGCAACTCATCTCCAGCTAACGCTGCTTCCGGGTAATACCATGTAATTGCATGCAATGCGCTACGAGAATGGGTTATAAATAAATGCCAATGTGTTTCTCACTCTATCCAACGAAGCTAACCGCCCAGGCAGGAACTTTGCTTGAAAAGTGCATTGATGGTGAATTGATGTGTGGCACCCGTTGAATAAGACATTTTGTACAGTTGAGCGCTGAGTGCAGCAATAAAAGATATATTTGTCGTTTACCAATTTTGTGTAATTTGTTGTTGTTTATTTGTTTATAACTACATCGATAAATTATGTATCCGTATAATTCATACACTTTTTTTTTTATACTCTTTGAAAAGGAAATTTTCTTCTTGTTGATATTATGGAATTGCGTGCTGCTTTCTAGCTTGCAAGCTTAAAAAGGGGTTTGTTAAACTTTTAAGTTTTTATCTGTTTTCTTTCATTTCGTGGAATCTTCGGGAACAATATGCTGAAACGCTAAAGCACAAGTTAACTTTTCTAAGGGTTTGGATGTTCATAATTATTATCGTTTTTCTTTTTTGTTGTTTATCGTAAAGCTATAAGTTGTTAAGTATGTTTATGCATTGAATAGCCCCAAAAATCTGATAACTTCATACATAGTTGTCCATTGTTAGTTTTTGTTCAAAGAGTATTTGTTGTTTGTTTTTTTTTTCTTTTTTCAAACTTCGGCCAGCCGAAGACAAGAGAACTGGTGTGTGCTCGTTTATATATATATATATATATATCTATATATGTATAAGTATAAGTATATAGTATATGTAGTTTAAAGTATTTAACTTTCAATAGTTTCGTAGGGTACTAAAACTTCCATATCGTTATCTCCATGAACTTTTGGGTGTACTTTTGTTTGTCTAGAAGTATTAATCATAATGTCTATGCTTGATATCGTTAAGCTAAAGCTTAATGCCTTTTGGGACACATACATATCCAATTAGGTATTGATTAAGTTGTACATACTCTTCTCATGTGTGTTAGTGTGTGTGTGTGTGTATATATGTTTAATTTTAGATTTTAATTACTATTGTGTTGTTTTATTGTTGTGCTCTGTGTGTGTGTGTGGATTGTGCAGAGAATCGAATTAATAAGGCCACTTATTATAGTAAATAGTCGGTAAGTAATGCACACAAACACACACAACTTGCGAGTCTGTAACCTTGTATTTAAGTATATGTCTGTTTGTATTTGTTTTAATATTGCCATCAAATTTATAAAGCGCTGCATCTGCTTCTTATTATTAAGTGGCCTTTTATTTTGGAGTTTTGCATTTGAAGTGTTGTTAAAAGTGCCATTTTAATAGATTTTTCTGGTTGTGTTTGCTTTGCTACGTTTCTTTTAATACAAATGTTACTAATAGTTAAATTGTTTTGCAATTTAATAATTTTATCGTTAACATTTGATTGATTTTCCTATATATGTTTGCATATTTAATTCCTTTTTGTTTAGTCGCTACAAAATATTTGTTATCTTTGCTTAGATTTTTAATGGCTTTCTTTCTTTTCATTATAACATTAATATAATTATTTTGTTTTTGTTCTCTATTAGGTTTTAAGTTGGTAGTGCATTTGTTGTTAACCTTGTGATAAGTGTTGTTATTTGTTTGTTCTTGCTGTTGTTACTAAGTCGAGGATAAACTAATTAACTACGCTCATTATTGTTATGTTCAGCTCAAGAATACTTATGTATGTATTATAATTCTACACATATGCATATATCATGTATGCTAAAAACCATTCGGTCGCATGCAGTCTCTGCCACAGTTCACCGTTCAGATATATTTTAACTATACGTATACGTATACGCTATATGCTTAGTATGTGTGTATGCCTTGCCTCGCCTCATCTCGCCTTGCCTCCTTGGCATTTAATGTACAATAACAAATTCTATATGGTTTGTATGTATGTTTGCATTGATTGATTGCCTGTTTATGTTAATAAACATTAAACACTATTTATTCGATCTTTAATGTTTAGATGCTGGCAGAAGTAGAAACAATAAAGAAAAAAACACATCTTGGAGATCGTTTTAAACAATAATTGAGAAGTGATTTGAATGCAGAATTAAAAATAAAAAATTAAGCCGAGCCTGCTTGCTCTATTTACAGAGTATCCAGAAGTAAGCAAAACAAACAAAATTAAATAGAATTATAATTATGATCATAATAATAATAATATGTAATAATAATAGTAGTTAAATAGCACAATAAGCGCACATGTTTAGGACAATTTGTAATCCTTATAATTTTATAATTGTATCAAGGGGAATAAATTGTCTAATCGGTGTAAAACACAGAAGGAAATAAATTAGGTGCATCTTTGCTTGTAACAACTAAATCCGATTAACATTTGTAAATTGGTGTTCGTGTGTGTGTGAATGTGTGTTTGTTGTATATGTGTATGTGTGTTTGCCTGTGCCAGTGGCTGTGCAGAGCAGAGCAGAGCAGAGCGCATATCTTGCCGTTGTTGTTGTTGGTTTGTTTTTAATGATTGCTAAAGTAAAAGTTGTTGTTGCGTATATTGCCACGTGTGCGCCAACGAATGCAGCTGAGCAGAGCGACACGTGCAGCGCTCAACAATACCTGGCCGTAAGCACAGCAGGCGCAAATGCGACGTACACGCTCGGCGAGAGTGCGCCGTCGGCAGCGACGGGGACGCCAACGGGGCAAGTCTTGCCGACGACGCCGCAGCTGACGTCACTTGCGGCGCTGAAAGACGCGTCGCAGTGCTTTGCGCCAAAAAAAGCGCTGAGATTTGGGTTTGCCGCGTTGCGACATTGCCGTTGTTGTCATCGTTGTTGGCAACGGCGGCTCCTCCTCCTCCCCCAGCATGGCAATGGCTAATCCTCCCAAATCCTCTACACGATCCACATTCGAACGGTGTGGATAGTCGCGTCGCCGTGTAGGCGTTGCGGGCGCAGTGCGCGCACTGGACATGGGATTTTGAGGGAGAGCGTGTGGTTGTGGTGTGGATGGTGCTGAAGCGGTGGTCACATATGGCGCTACTTGATAGGGACGTGCGCGCAATGCGGCCATCGCCGATGCCGATGTGGATGCAATCGATGAAATGGAGGCCAGTGTGGCCACTGATGCCGTTGATTCGGCATACACACATGATGATGTTGTTGTTGTTGCTGCTCTTATTGTTCCTCCTATTGCTGATATAACTGCTGATGCTACTACTGCCTTTCCTGATACTGCTGCTGCTGCTCCTGCTGGCTGGCTGGCTCGCAGCCGACAACCAGGCTGCATCGTATCTTATCTAAGCCACGGATGCTCCAGACATTCCGCAGCAGTGGCTCGCTTTTGTGGATCGAATTCCAGCATCGGCCTTAAAAACGCTGCAAACGCTTCCGCCTCACGCTTGGACCATTCATACTTCTCAATCAGCACTTCCTTTAAGCCCCACGGCTTCAGTCCAGTAATGTTGCGCAGCTCGCCATTACGATTGAACGTCTGTTGGGCATATGTGCCCCGGAACACAATTTGACGTGGTATCGGTCCAAGCAGCTCAATGATGTGCGCTATATGATCCTCATCGCGACTGTATGTATCACCCGAATGTGGCTCAAACAGATAATCTCCAGTAGCCAATTCAAAGACCATGCACGCGGTGCTCCAAATATCCGCAGAGGTGTCATAGCCAGCACCCAGGATAACCTCGAGCGAACGATATTGTCGCGTCTGTATGTCCTCGGTGAAATGGCGATCCACCCAACAGGCATTGCCCAGATCAGCAATCTTCACCTGCACATTGCATGCCTCCAGAGCTGGATCTCGTCTCTGTCCACGATGCTTGGAGAGTGGCGGCGGTGGTGGTGGTGGCGGTAGCAGCGGTTCCGAATACGGTCCACCATTGGCCGATGACGACGAGTGCTCCATTGAGTTATTTGAGATTTTCGAGTTGCTATTCGAATTTTGCTTTGAACTCGAGTTATTGTTGTTCAGCTGCTTATTACTCTCCTGTTTAATGGGCCGTGGCGGCTTCTTGTTGCCACCACCAACTGCACCATTTGATTGTCCCTTAAGTGTGCTAATTGAATTTTCGCCGCTGCTTGTGGAGTTCTCTGGCGGTATCTGAGATGGCTGCTGACTTGATTTATCTGCAAACAATGAAAATTATTAAATAATGTTATTAATTTAAGGATTTAAGAAACATCTTGTAAGATAAATTAGTGCATACATATTCTTATTTTCTCTTCACTTACTCTTATTCTTCCTTTTCTTCTTTTTTTTGGTCTTGTCAGCGTCTTCGGCTGGATTTTGAACAGCATCACCAGAAAAACTTGTCTCATTAGACACCTTGGGCTGCTCAACAGCCTCATCGGCCTCCTCATCGCCATCATCCTCGTCGGACTCCAGTTTAAGCATTTGCACATTCAAATCCTGAACAGATGCTGAATCATCGTCGATATCATGCTCAATATCAGAGCCAGCCGTGGCAACGCCATTCTCCGCATGACTTTCAGGCTCCGAAGGTGGCAGCGGTGGCTGCTTTTGTTCTTCGCCACCGGTTTGCTCCAAATAGTCACGCTGTTTCTTAAACAGCTCCATGCGTTTCTTGGCCTTCTTCTTAAGCTTCTTCTTCTTAGTTTTGCTCATCTTGCCGTTGATGGCTGGCTCGCGATACTCCTTGGGCGCACGACTGACCAGCGATGGATACATTTTGGATTTCATAACATACAATTGTGTCGCCTCGGTGGCCATTGAACGTACATGCGGCTCATCGACGCATAGAAGCACATTCTCCGGCTTGATATCGGTGTGTACGATCTTACAGCAACTGTGCAGATAGTCCAGACCCTCCAGAATCTGACGTGTAATGCTCTTGACATTCTCCAACGGTATGCCACGATAATTGGACTTGCGTATGAGCTTCAGTAGATTATCGCCCAGCACCTCGAAGACCATGCAAATATGTGTGCCATTAACGCCTGTGATTTTGAAGTCATCAAACATTTGTACAGTCTTTTGGCGACGTGGATTCGATGGATCCGTTTCGCGCACCGTTCTGAGTATCTTGATCTCATCCCTGGCTGTCTCAGCAAAATGTTGAGCCGATTTCACAATTTTTATGGCCACATAACGTTTCTCCTGCAGATCCCAGCATAGCCAAACCGTTGAAAAGTGTCCCCAGCCCACTTTACGAATGACATGATAGCGACCTGTCGAAAAAAAACACAAAAAAAACCAATGCACATATTATAATCATATGTATTGAATTTACAAGGCTTTAAGTCTTTAAAATGCACCAATCAAAAATATAAAGTCACAAATGTTGGCTTTCGCTGGCAGTAAATCCATTTGACATTAACTTTGTCATCGTTCATCATCAACAGACGACTAAGAAACATAGTTTAAATGGTTATAAGCTGTACTTGGCGTGCGTGCCCCCATCTCAAGTACAATTAGCTGTACCATTCTCATCAAAGCGCAAATTGACATTGTGTTCATAGCTGGATGCGTAATGTACAAGGTACTTGTGTCTGTATGTATGGATGGTACATATATAACTGATTAGTTAACAATAATACAGTACTCTGTTGGTTTGGCGAACAGTTTGCCTATAAAGCAGATTTGCAAATCATTCTGAGTAGTTAAATCTGAAAGCGGGCTAAGAATAGCTTTCCATTAATGGTTATATACTAACTAATGCAAGTTTAATAAAATGAGCGACACCTGTGTCATAAATAATTTGCAGTGTCTGTTGAACTCTTATCATAACTGGCTTCGACTTATCGCTAGCAAAAAAAAGGTTAGCGGCATTTTCTTTGTTTATACGCCCAAAATGAGCTAAATGCACAACATTTGTGTATCACCCCCCGCACACCCATTAGGTTAATAGGGGTTTGTGGGCCAGCTTGGACTGGTGGCACCCATGTCGCTAACAGCAACCGTTAACCAGCCAAAATCGAAACGGGCCCCACCCCAGAAACAACCCTTGAGCTTAAACAATCAAACACACTCGCACACACGCACACCCCACGAACACACACACACACACACACACACACACACACACAACTTGCGTATCTGTGCTAATGTTGTTCCGAGGGCGTTCCACATTGACAACCTGTTGTTGTGTGTCACAAAGGCACAACAACAACAATAACAACACTATCATGCTCACGCAAACGTATTTTGAGGGTTGGGAACGGTTGCACAGCTCCCATTAAAACAAAAAAAAAGAAAGAAAAGAAATGACTGCGTTTTGCGTTTATGTTTTGTGCAGTACAAAAATAGGTCTATTTATGTCCAAAGTCGAATAAATAAACAACAAGCTATATATATATATATATATGTATGTTAATTGTTAAGCAACGAAATCAAAATCAATTAATTATGAAACTCTGTAAAACAAATTTTGTTTGAAAAATCGCTTTTTATGTTGAATCAAAGAATATTAGCTGTAAGTTCTCTTTATAAGTGAATTAAATAGGCAGAATTCTAGGATTAAATCACCTATAATGAAAGAATAGTGGAGGGTAAAAAATGGACATAATAGCTTGTAAATTTTAGCTTAAACCAGTTTTGTTATTGATTGTCATTGGTTTTTAGATATATGAATCAAAACCCATATTTGGAATATGAGCAACAAATCAATATAAAAGACTACAATCTCAGGAAGAGGGTATACAAAAAGTGACTTTTGACAAAAGTTAATGATCTCCCATACTTATATGCATATATTTGATGAGATTGAGAGTAAGGTGCAATCAGGTGACATCGTCATAACGTTATGCATTGATATTGTATTGAAAATCTTACCCTGAAACAAATCGCCAATGTTGACCGGATGATAGCCGCCCTTGCAATAATCCTCCTTAAGTTCCTGCTCCTCGTTCTCACTGTTCATTTCGGATTCAGCGGATTCGTTGGATGAAAAACGCGGTGGCTGCTGATTGTGAACATTATTTTTCTTTCCCTTCGACTGTGAGTGCGTTTGGGCATCGGGTGTGTTGCCCGAACCGCTTGATGTGGATGCGTTGGCATGGGAAAAGGATGCAATGGCTGATTTTGAACTAGATGCGCCTTCTGCGCCGCTGCCAACTTGCAGTTGGAATTTGCTGCCGCTTTCTATCTGGTTATTTTTAGCATTTTCTGGTGCTCCTGCTGCTGTCGCGGACAATTGCTCGCTAGTGTCGCCGCTTCTATTTTGCTGCTGCTGATCTTGTTGTTGTTGTTGGTTTTCTTGGACGGGCGCTGCGGCTCCATTTTGCTTGCCGCGTTTCTTATTGTGCCTATGACGGTTCTTCTTCTTCGCTTGAATAGCCAGAACGCGTCGGTTGACGTCAGCTTTTGAATTCATTTTGTTATTGCTGTTTTCTTTCTTGCTATTCGCTTTTAAGATTTTTTGTTTTATTTGCAGCTGTCGCCTCCGCTAATTTTCACCAAGTGTAACAGCTGTTCAAGAAACAACAACAAAAAATGTGCTCAAATCTCAATAAGGCAAGCCAAAAGCGTTTACGTTTGTATTTGTATTGTGCTGCTGCTGTTTTTGTTGTTATTGTTATTTTTGGTATGCGCACGCCTTGTCTATGCTGGGGCTTCGTCAAACCTCAACCAATCGTCCGACTTTTTGCCTCGAGCTACCACTTGTTCCAATTGGGACTTCTGCTGCGGCTGCTGCTGTCACTTCGTTTGGATTTCTGTGCGACAAGATTTGTTACAGTTGCAATATAAGCATATTTAACGTTTTATTAAAACGTTCACGCGACTTGTTTGGCGTTTTATCAAACAGCGAATCGAATATTGTCCGCAGAAAAATGTGAAACAAATGCGAGGTGAGCGAAATTCTGCCAAATGGCCCTGCCAACTTATGAGATTTGCATGAAAAGCATACCTAAAATAGCTTGTTCTGCAAGTTGACGCAAATGTGCACTTATTTATTACGGTAATATTAAAAATATGTCTTCGAAGCTTTTAAATTTGTGCAAAATGTGCAAAATTGAAGTAGGGCTGAAGTAAGCTAAGTTGGCAACACTTGTTTTCTGGTTCATTCTTATCGTGTGCTCACTCACACACGTTCTTTAATATGCACACGCACACACGCAGGGTCAATTGCCTGCTCGCTTGCACAGAAGTTGGTTTTGTATGATTTTTCGCTACTCGTTTTTAGGTACGCGTGTTTTATTTATACTTTCGACTTACATGACTTAAAACATTTAAGCATGCCAATCCAAAAACGTTTTTTGATATAAACGCATGGACTTACAGCCAAAACGTTGCTGCGCACCCTAAAATCCGCGAGTGGAAAAATCTACTGCCCAAAATACAACACTGATGTCTAGAGTTGGTTAGCGGCCAGGCAGGACATTCAATCAGCTGATGTGTGCAGTCGTTGGCAGTACTTTAAATTTTTTGAACAAATTGCTAAATATTTTGTTAACAAGTATATATCTCGCTTAACAAAACTTTATTTTATTTAACTTGATTGATAATATACGCTATCGATGTTTATGTGATTTACAATGATTCGTATCGATGTTAAGCATGTGCTGTGTGATATTTTCTATCGAGATATCGCTCAGAGTCTTGTTGTCGAAGATTGTGCCACAACAGCTGATCATTGCTAAATACTAGTACTACTTACATTACGGCCACTTAAATAAACGTAAATCATTCGGAACTAGATTTATATGATTCAATGTTTGCTCTAAATATTGCCGATTTGGTGTTTCAACGCAGATAAAAATCTACTACGCCAAAGGCCACCGTCTGCTTTAGTGTTGGTAATCGTCATGTGTTTAGCAAACAGCTGTGCAACGTCGCTTTCCAACACAGAGATCATTGAAATGGCGCGAAAATAATTTGGCGCGTCGATGAACATTTGGAGGGAAACTGCATCGTCGTGGCCTAGTTGTAATTTGAGCAGTGGCAGCGTTAAGACGTACACGAATAAGTGACATACCATCAATTACCCAAACCAGACGTGCCAAGTGTGAAATCATTGAAGAAAAATACAAGACCGATAAGCATATAGTAAAAAAACCACAACATATTCAAATTGCAATCATGGCACAGCCATCGGTAGCTGCATTTTTTAGCAATCGTAAACGCGCCGCTATAGACGATGCGACCACAATTAAGACCAGGGTAAGTGTGAGCTAGTGCGGGTGCTTATAAAAAAAAAAAAACGTGGACTAAGTGCATACAAATAAGTATATGTGAATTGAACTTTAAGTGAAACTCAAACATTAAATACTTCTGCAGCTGTATATCCTTGCTGTGTACGTGTCTGTGTGCGTGCGTGCGTCCTGCGGCCATTTTGATACACTAATCAATTTTCTGAATTTTTTTTTTGTTTGTTACAGCGTCTTGCAGAAACCACAGACGCAGCTGAACCCAAAAGTAAAGCGCTTCCAAGCGCATCCACTATTCAAGATGTGGATATGGATGCACTTAAGGCTGGCGTACGAAC
The DNA here is from genome assembly GCA_035044725.1 of Scaptomyza caliginosa. Taxonomy (NCBI): domain Eukaryota; kingdom Metazoa; phylum Arthropoda; class Insecta; order Diptera; family Drosophilidae; genus Scaptomyza; species Scaptomyza caliginosa. Next base: position 1,443,146 of record JAWNNR010000317.1, read on the forward strand.
ACGCTCTGGTCGCACCGTCAAACTTATTGGAGTACAGCCAGTCACAGCGTCTCAAGAAACAAAGAAGAAGCCAAGCAAAATCGAGACAAACATTAAGCAAGCCAAACTTGTACAGTTCATACGCAAGGGTAACCTTTCACCCCGCAAACAACCACCTTGCAATGCGGGCATCGATGCACAGACTCAGAACGAGCAGACGCCCAAGTTTGCGACGGACAGTGGGCAGCTTGGCATGCTTACACCTACCAAACAGATCATCAAGGATGCATCGCCCGTAAAACACATTGATATGGCCAAGCGTGGCCTTACCTTCGACGAGGTTAAGACCAAGATATCGCGCAGCGCCAAGATGCAGGAGCTGAAGGCTGTGCTTGCACGCAAAGCACAACTGGAACAGCAGCGCAAGGCGCAGGAGGAACGCAATCGACGACTCCGCGAGGCAGGACCATCACCCTCAAAGCCCAAGACTGTGCAGTTAAAGGAGTTCGATACGATCGAGCTGGAGGTGTTGACAAGGTGAGAATATGTAAAGAACGCACGCCTGCCACAATAATTTCATATGCGCTGGTTTTGGCCTAGAAACGTAGAACGTAAACAAAACAAACCTAAAAAAAACCGGGTAACATTATTACCAAAAAACTGCCAACGAGGTCGCCCAAGAAGCAAGGGGGCTGAGGGAACGCATTTGGTCTTGGCATATTGGCTTTACTTAAAAGCATATTGCTTGTCTGCTCATTTGCTGAAATTGCATTTCTTTTTGGGCAAGCGATCTAGCTGTTGTTGTTGTTCGTGACGTTTGTGATCTATGAAACGAACGTAAAACGTTCCATATATGCATATGTACTTGAATTTATGCTGCAGTTGTTTACATACGTTTATATACCCACATGAACATAAATGTATCTGTATGGAACGCAATGTTTACCCTTCGCTAAGCAAACGTTATATTCTTGTCTGACCTTATCATAATTGTTTTCTCCAAACCTTTTGAGGGTTGTTTTTATCTTAATATTTACTCGGTGCCTGTTGTCAGCATAGGAATTTTTTCGTTGACTCCTTGCTACCTGAGTTGTAACGGTCTTTTGTTATTTGTTTTGTTGCTGTTTTTCGGGGTGGATTGTTAAAATATCCTCCGTCTAACTGTATCAGCATTTTTGTACATTTCTGATCGGATTTTGAATTGGGGGTTGCTTTAACTTGAAACGTATTATAAATTAATTGTACATAAACAGGTTTTTGGCCTTAGCTTAAGTGATCTGCATACTTATCAATATGATTAGCTTTGATGTCCACTGATTATATAACTGTAACTTAAACTTTTATAGAGAGTTAAACTATTTAACTAATTATGCTATATAAACTAATTGTCTTAATTATATCTGCAGTCCACTGAAAACATTCAAGACACCCACAAAACTACCGCCACCCACACCGGACAAGAATGAGTTGATGTCACCGCGTCACACAGACGTCTCGAAGCGTTTGTTGTTTAGCCCGGCCAAGAATGGTTCGCCTGTTAAGCTGCTGGAGCTGCCAGCATATAAACGCTTTGCCAGTCTCGCCGAGACAAGTAAAGCAGGTCAGCTGCCTTTGCCGTACAAGTACCGCAATTTGCTGGATATGTTCAAGGGTCTGGACTCTGTGGTGGCCATGTTCCACAATCGCAAAGAGTGCATCACATTCAAGAAGCTGAAGCCGGCTGTACAACGCATGCTGCGAAAGAACTTTACGGAAACGCATTTGGCGCAGATAAAACATTTATATCCGGAGGCATTTATACTTTCGCAGATGAAAATGCGTAACTATGGCTCGGTGTCAAAGGCTGATTATTATCAGCTGGTCATCAGTCCGAATGTCGAGCAGTTGCCGGAGCAACAGCGTTTGAATAAAATCAACGAAGACGATGTGCTCGCGTCGGCACAGTCGACGTCTATGAACCCACACGTTATGACGGCACGCATGCAAAAGTTCCAGAAACTGCTGCTACAACGTGTCAAGTTGGAGCATGATAAGTTCTTACGCGCATTGGATCCACCAATTATCATTGACAAGATGCTTACACGCTGGCATCCGCTATTCGATTTGGAGAGTTGCTCGGACGTGGAGCTGGCACCGCTGCCACAACCACCTAATGTAGAGAAGTATTCCTCAGCCAAGGATATACTTTCCACGGCACGAAATCTATTCAACTGTGCCACACCCATGGAGCGCGCAATGGATCGCTACGAGGCCAAACTGGAGGCGGATAGAAACCAAGCAAATGATGCATCAAGCTCAACAACGCCGGCAAAAACTGCAATAGAAGCTAGCAATACCAAATCGCTAATGGAAACATCAACTGCCACACCCACTGTTAAGGAGTGTACGTCAACAGCAATGGGCAACGATGTCACATCACAGCTGCTTAAGGGTCTGCCCAAGTCATTAATTGAGAAGATACGCGCCAAGCAGGCGGCAAAAGCATTGGACGCAATGACTAGACGACCGTCACAGGATCAGGAGGCAACCAAATATACGCGCCTGCCGGAATTGGCGCGACATCTGCGCAATGTTTATGTTACGGAACGCAAAAGCGTTTTAACCCTTGAGATTGTCATCAAGAAGATCCAGAACAGTTTTCGTGCAAATCTAACGCCGCAGGAGATTGAAATGCATCTGAAGCTGCTGGCCAAGGAGCTACCAGCTTGGGCTTCGTTCCATGAAGTTCGTAAGACTATGTATGTTAAGATCGCCAAGGATATGGACATGAATAAGATTATTGAGAAACTGGAAGCAATTGCGAATGAGAAGAGCAAATAACTGGAGATTGAGATTAAATGCGAATCCTAGACCCTGTGGACTATATCCAGCTATATTATATGTTTAAGCTATCTATTATCTAGGACCAATTTAAACTAGGAACCAAACTACATTTTGTTATGCATCATTATTTTGACATAATTCTAATTAATATATATTTGACTCAATTTATAACTAAAATTTACAAAAACCAAAATTCATCACATAATTTTTATAGACACATAATTATAGAATTGTCTTATTCAATCCTTTGTACGCTTTATCATTATTATGCTGACATAACTATGTATTAAGAAATATTTTCATGTTGTACTACGTTAAATAAATAAATGTTTTATTTTTCTGGAAAAAATATTTTCTTATTGTGCACCTCGTCGGAAGCATTTTTGTTTTGGTTTTTTTAAATGTAAATAATTTGGTTCCCATGCTTTACCAAATTCTCGTTAAACGATGGCATTTAAATATTTAGTGATGGTATTTTCTAGTATATTTTCTTAATTGGTGCTTCACAGCACTGCTCTTTATACTGTGTCTACCAACACTTGTCGAGCAAATGCGCGGTCTTTGTATTGTGTTGTCTATTTCTATGGAAAATTCGCTAAATTAATATTGACAATGAGTGAAACTGGGCAAGATGTTTTCATACCAACACCTACGAGTGCAGCTTCGGGTCAAATCAAAGCCATAGCTAAGGACACAGTACACAAAATCTGCTCAGGCCAGGTAAGCTACAAGAAATACTTTGTTATTTACAATTTCTAAAATGTTTCTTATTTAGGTTGTGCTAAGTTTGGCGGTTGCTATAAAGGAGCTGGTTGAAAACGCTATAGACGCAGGTGCCACACTGATCGAGGTGAAGCTAAAGGATCAAGGACTGCAGGGCGTCGAGGTCTGTGACAATGGCAGCGGAGTTGAGGAGGCAAATCTGGAGGGCATGAGTAAGTGGCTTACTGCTTACTAATCGTCTAAATACTACTAATCCCTTTCCTTTACTGCAGCGGCCAAGTATCACACGTCTAAAATACGTGAATTTGTTGATCTGCTTGGCGTGGAAACATTTGGATTTCGAGGTGAAGCGTTAAGCTCACTCTGTGCCCTCTCCGACATGACTATACAGACGCGTCACAAGTCCACGGATGTGGCTTTAAAAATCGAATTGGATCATGAGGGTAGAATCAAGAAACGAAATCCATGCGCTCGCGGCATTGGCACCACTGTAACACTGAGCAATCTGTTTGCCACGCTGCCTGTGAGGCGACGGGACTTTACGCGTAACATCAAAAAAGAATTTACTAAGATGTGTCAGATACTGCAGGCCTATTGTTTGGTTACCCGCAACGTGCGTATTATCTGCAGTAATCAGACACCGAAAGGCGTAAAATCTGTGGTGCTGCAGACGCACGGTGCTGCCGATGTGCTGGCTAACATATCGGCGGTGTTTGGGGCAAAGCAAGTTGCGGATCTGGTGCCGCTTAAGTCGCCATTTGAGGCTGGTGAGCTCACTGAGGAGCGGCTGCGATCTGAATTGCAATCTTCTAGCGATGTGGCTGAAGCAAATTGCACACAGTTTAGCGCCGAGGATGTGGAGCGTCTTAATCAGGCAGACTTTCAGCTGGAAGGCTATATATCAAGCTGTCGTCATGGAGCAGGCAGATCCACCAGAGATCGTCAGTTCTTCTTTGTTAATGCGCGTCCCTGTGAGCCTAAAAGTGTGAGTTCTAAAAAGCATCGAATAACTTAACAACGTTTAAAATTCTTATGTTTATTTTCCAGATAGCCAAGGTTATGAATGATGTTTATCATCGCTATAATGTGCAGCAGCAACCCTTTATATACCTCAATATAGTGACTGCCCGTGCCGAAGTGGATGTGAATCTGACCCCAGACAAGCGGCAGCTGCTGCTCAATAACGAAAAGATCTTACTGCTGGCATTAAAAAAATCACTGCTGGATACTTTTGGTAGTTTGCCGTCGACATTTCAAATGCAGAACACAACAATTGTCAGCATGCTTGAGCCCAAGCTCAAAAAGGGAGCAACCGATGAAGCTGTGGAGTCAATGAACGAGGTGGAAAGTGAGGCTGATGTGCCCATTAGCTCCTCCCAGCGTTTTATGGATGTGTTGACACAATGGCGACGCACGGGTGACACCAAAGGTATAGCGCAATCTGTGACAACCAAACGACGTTGTGCCGAGACAGAAGAAATCAATTCACGTGCACTAAAGCTACAAAGGATACAAGATTTTCTAACACAAGAGACGCCCAAAATTGAGCCTGAAGCAGCTGCAGAGGCAAATGAAAATTTGGAGAGTTTAGAAACGAACCTAAATAATAGTTTCGTGAGTTTAAAGCAACTCAAACAGGAGTCATTGGGTAAGAATCTCAATTTATACATGGGAATGTACTATAACATTTATATCTTTAGCCTATGATGAGCTGTTGCAAACGGCAAAAGTTGCTCGCATTGATTGCAAAACGCTGACACCGTTAAAACCGCGAAAAACCATTGTGGAGCTTAGGTCGGATACTTCTCCAGCTAAGACCAAGCCAAAGATCACTTCAGTTGAAGTTCAGTTAGATGATGCGGCACCCTGCTTATCAGAAACTACTACAACATGCAGCGACGATGACATTGAAATACCCAAACGCATTGAGTTCGATGGCAACAGCGATTCAGAAGAAGCACCGCCAAACAATACGATTGGTGAATTGCGCACCAGTCTAGAGCAGATTGCAGCCAGTTTGAAGGCGCAGGAGCAGCAACGTGAGGAGCGAAAACGTTCTTGCAAACTGCAACGTTTGCGTTTCAAGAGCGAAATCAATCCGAATCAGAATCAAAATGCTGAAGCGGAACTGCAAAAGGAAATAAGCAAAGCAGATTTTAAGCGCATGCAAATTATTGGACAATTCAATTTGGGTTTCATTATAGTCAAGTTGGACGATGATCTCTTCATTGTGGATCAGCATGCAGCCGATGAGAAATATAATTTCGAGACGTTGCAACAAAACACACAACTGGAACACCAACGTCTGACGGTGCCACAAACTCTCGAGTTGACTGCAGTCAATGAAATGATATTGCAGGATCATTTGCCAGTCTTTGAGAAGAATGGCTTTAAGTTTGAGATCAATGCTGATGGTAATTATCAATAACATAACGATTTTCCAATAAACATCTTTTGTTTTACAGCACCTGCTACGCGAAAGGTGCGTTTGCTGGGCAAACCCTTTAGCAAGAACTGGGAATTCGGCAAAGAGGATATAGATGAGCTGATATTTATGCTGCAGGATGCGCCCGAGGGCACCATTTGTCGTCCCTCACGCATTCGCGCCATGTTTGCCTCTCGCGCTTGCCGCAAATCAGTTATGATTGGCAAGGCATTACATAGAAGCACCACCATGCGGAGACTCATCACCCAGATGGGCGAAATCGAACAGCCTTGGGTAAGTTATAAACTTGTGCTTGGGCTAGGATTGCTTTCAGCTTTCAATTTGATAACTTTCAGCATTTGATAACATATCGTAGTTATTAGGAAGGTTACAAATCATATATATTTAAAGTACTTTACTTCTAAAACCACGAGAAACCAGCTCAGCGACAACTGAAACCTCACGACCACGCGTCTCTGGTAGATAATATTTGGTTAGTAAAAAGAGCATTGTGCTAAATATGGAGAATATAATAAAGATCCAAAAGCCAAGCAATGAGTGCATTGTAGGAAATAGAAAACCAACCAAGAAATTGCAGCCCCAGCCAACCTGATTGCCCAAAGAGTTGGCCACCGAACGCGAAGGCACCTCAAAGAGTTCTGAAATAAAACAAGTGAATAAGTATATTGAATAATATTACTAACTAACTATACCTGTGCCTATAAAGGATGGCATGGCACCCAGTGCCAGCTGAAAGGCGATTAGGTATAGAAACAGGCTGGCAATGGTGGCAAGGGTGATCCAGGGAACCGTTGACTGCAACAAGTAAAACAGGTAAAATATTTAATTGTGTTTTCTGTAAAACAACAAAAACTTACGCTATATTCCACCAGCCAACCAAAAGCAAACATGAGCAGAGCACAAAAGAAGCTGGAGAGCTGCATTAAGGTGCGTCTATTGAATTTGGCCATAAGTAAAGGATTAAGCAGTGACATGGCCAAATTGACACTACCAGTGCCCAGGCTTAACCATTGAGCTGTCTCCGGCGAGAGACCGCTGCTCCTAAATATCGAAGCGGAGTAGTAAAAGATCTGTCATGGAGCAAAAAAGGATTGTTGAACAAGATGAAAACTGTAAGAACTCAAACTTACCGAAGAGCAACCGGACAACTGTTGTCCACCCTGATAGGAGCAAAGCAGAACCAATGGAAGCAGCATTCTATGGTCTCCAACTACCTCACTCAGACTACGACTGCTGCATTTGCTGTTTGCCTCCTGTTCCATGGCCAGAATCTCCTGTTTCAAATCAAAATCAGTGCCACGCAAACGGCCGAGCATGTGCAGCGCCTCCTCTCGCTTTTGCCTCACAATGTACAACCATTTGGGACTCTCAGCATAGCAGCGGAACGGAGCAAAGCAAATGACCATAAAGATCACATAAAAGCTAAGAGCAATGTGCCAATGTTGTTCACCACCAAGCAACGCATCCATGCTTAAAATCTGCGACACAAGAATACCAATGGAAAAGCCAACGGCACAGCAGACACCCAAAGTTCCACGCTGTGTCAACGCTGCAATCTCACTGTGATACATGGGCAGACAAGTGGTTATTAGGCCAGCGCCCAAACCCACCACCAGACGACATAACAGCAGCAACTCCACAGATTGCAGCAAGCGACAGCTAAGAAATCCAACTGCAGCCAAAACCAAAATCGAGCCACTGAGCAAAAAGCAACCACGTCTGCCAAAACGATTTGCAGCCCAGCCGGCGCAAGCGGAGCCCAAGATGCCACCAATCAAATAGATAGACACAATTGAGGCCCATAGTGTATCCAGGGCAGTGGGTGACAATTGCCAGCCATAATTCTGCAGCAAGGTGGATTCACACCAGGAGCGCATGTGCTGCAAGAGAAACTTAGCTGGAACCTTTTGTATCACTCAGGGATAAGCTTAAATACCACAGCTGGATTATTTATGATGCCCATGCAATAGCCGCCAGGCACAGCGGCGCCAATGGTGCTACCCAATGTGCTCCACACAAGCAAACGTGTCCATTGAGCTTTACCTTTAGCTCCACCTGGCAGCTCCATCAGCTGTATTGCGCTGTCCATGTTAAACTATTTGGTAAATGCAACTGCTGCTAGACTTTTAATCAAAATGCAAACGCTAATGCCACTATTATTTATTAAAGCAATTGCTTCACCATCATTAATCATTGTCTCATCCGCTTTGATTTAAAGCCATCAGCGACCAGCGGCGCTACCTCGGATGGATCGCGACCGCGTGTCTCCGGCAAGTAGCGTTTCGTCAGCCCAAACAGCAGCAAGCATGTCAACGAGCAAGGCAGAAAGACCAGAGCACCCCAAGCATTCTGTAAACTGGGAAATGCCATACCAATTATCAGATTGCATAGCCAGTAGACAACGCTGCCCAAGGACATGGCAGCGGAACATGGTGCAACTTCAAAGAGTTCTGTAAAATATGTAGGAAAACGGAAATGAAAATGAATGGAAAGAAAAGGGACTTAAAGCCACCTGCTCCAATGAAGAATGGCAATGGACCCAAGCCAAACTGGAAGACGACAATGTACAGGAATATGCATGCAATGCAGCCCATGGCAAACCAGCTGACGCTCTCCTGAAAGTTGACCAATGGATAAGGCAAATGGCACAAAAAAACGATCAGCCAAAACTCACAATGAAATGCAGCATCATGGCAAACAAAAAGAGAAATATGCAACAAAAGAGGCTGGAGAAGAGCATAAGGGGACGGCGATTGAAACGTTCCATTAACATGGGACCAAACAAGGCGGTGATTAAATTCGTTGTGCCAGCACACAGATTAGCCCACTCCGCTGACTGTGCGCTAAGTCCAGCCCGTCGGAATATGGAAACCGAATAGTAAAATATCTGCCAAGAGAAATTGTTATTAAAGAAACTTTAAGGATCAATTGAAATGCTCCTCCACCCACCGCATTGATGCCCGACAATTGTTGCCCACCCAAATATGAGCAGACAATGATCAAAGGCATTCGCAGCTTTGGATTGCCCAACACTTGTAAGAATGTGCTCGGTGTGCTCTTCACTTTTGCCTCTTGCTCCATGTCATCTAGTTCGGCTCGCAATGCTGCGCTGTCTGCCGCATAACCGCGCAATAGTTGAAGTTGCTGCGATGCCTCCTGCTTGCGCCCCTTGACAATGTACAGCCATTTGGGACTCTCCGGATACCACTTGAAAGGAGCATAGAAGATCAACACAAAGATGCCATAGAAGGCCCAACAAATGTGCCAATGCTGTTCGCCGCCCAACACCGTTTGCAGACTAAAGACCTGGGCCACCACCACACCAGAGGTCAGGCCCAAGGGGCAGAGTGGTGACAGTTTGCTGCGCTGCTGCAGTGCACCCAGTTCGCTGTGATACATGGGCATACAGGCAGTGACCAGTCCGGCAGCGAGGCCCACCAACAAACGGCCCAGCAGCAGCAGCTCCACAGAACCAAGCGGTCGACAGATGTAAAACAAAATGGCGCCCAGGGCAAGCAGCACGCCACATATGTAGAAGGAGGGACGACGTCCAAATCTATTGGCTATAGCAGCACCCGTTAGAGAACCTACAGCGCCGCCTACCAAGAATATAGACACAACTAAGGCCCAAAGCAGCCGCAAGGTCGATTCATCCAGTAGGAGGCCATAGCGGGATTGAATTGTCTCCTGGCACCAAATGCGTATATGCTGGAAAGGAATCGAAATCAGGTTCCTCAGTGCTATCCAAGCTTACTTACCACAGCGGGACTGTTAACGACATCGGTGCAGTAGCCAACTGGGACAGCAGCACCAAATGTTGCACCATAGATGGCCAACTTTAGGGTCCAGGTCCATTTGGGCTGTTCCTGTAGGTAACGAGTTGAAGGCGTTGCGTCATAGTAACGACAATGTCCAGATCTTACCAAACTATGCTTAGTGCTCTCGACTGCCATTAGCGGTGCCTCCACAAGCATCAATGAGTTGGCGCCAAACGTATCGCTTGGTTTTTCTTGTTCCATGCTGATGCGGTTTTAATGTTGATGGAAAACACGTGTCTCGTAAGGTATCTGTCTTAAGTGTCCAACGGGCAGGTTGTATTTCATTCTGGCAAACCTCATCTTTCAGTCAGATGCTGATAAGGGCATCTTTATTAGCCCAGATAGTAAGAAGTTGAACGTTTAGTTATATTTTGTATCTGTATTTGTTATTACAGAACTGCCCGCACGGACGTCCCACCATGCGTCATCTAATCAATATCACGATGCTGATGGATGAGGAGCAGAATGACGATGACAATGTCAGTGTCAATGACATGCTCGGTTAGCCTCTCTAAAAACAGTAGCCAAAATAGCAATAAAATAAAAGTGCCATAAAATACGTAAACATTTATTGTTGTCTAGGTGCTAATGTGGTTGGTAATCGGATAGGTCGTGATTTTCACACGCTAATCGTGCGGAAAATGTTAAAGCCACTGTGAGCCGTTGAGAGGAGTACACCGGGCATTTGGGGATGCCAGTGTAGCTCCTTGATCTCCTTTTGTCCTTGATGAATGAATAGCAGCTGTGGCGGCAGCTTATTAAGCTCATCTTCATTTTGAGCCGGCGCCTGCGCTTGATCGGCATCCTTCTCAACGGCCAGATCCCACAGTGCAATCTGATCATCGTCACCGCCCGAGGCAAGTACTGTTGCCTCACTGGGATTCCATTCGACAGTCGTGATGTGATCCGTATGATGCTTGAATGTGGCAATGGGCTTTTGGGTCTTGAACTGGCGCAAATCCCAGATGTGCAGAAAACCATCATCACCGCCGCTGGCAATAAACGGTTCCGTGTTATTCCATGAGATGACATTGATGTCGCTCTCGTGCGCATTCTCACAGGTGAGCATGCAGGCCTTTTGCGGTGCTGCACGGCAATCCCAGATGCGTATGCTCTTGTCTACGGAACAGGAGGCTAGCACGCTGCGCTCGTTGGGACTCCACTGAAGATCCTCCACAGAGGCGGTATGACCTACTAGCGGACGCTGATCCACTTTCCAGGTGCCATCCTCGAGCGGACTCCATATGTGTATATCGCGACGACAATCGCCTGTGGCCAGCACACCTTCTGCACAGCGACTCCAGTCAATCGCAAATCCCTCTTGCTGATGCCCACTAAAAGTAAAAACTGGACGAGATCCAGGTGCATCATTGGAGGCACTCTGCTGCTCGTATTGCTTAAGCAGCTGGGCATCCTCGACAGCCTGCAACTGCTGTGACAGATTCCAGATGTTAACGCGTCCCAGTTCGCTCCATGATGCCGCAAACACATTGTTACCCATGCGTCGGGAACGCACACGATTCACACATCCCTGATGCTTAATAAGAGCGCAGGTCATTTGTGGTTTTTTCAGCTCGCTCTTGTCAGGCACATCATCCTGATCATCCTCTAACTCCTCGTCATCATCATTGTCATCGTCATCTTGGGTCTTGTGCAAATTGCTCATCTTCATCACAATAAGGTTATTGACATGAGTTCGCGACGCCTGTGTGCCGGCTACAATGTATGCGGTCATTGGAAAGCTTTCGCGTCCTTTGCCCAACTCATCGGGTATGATGTCGAAGCTTAGACACGGTGCTCCTGTCGATGCTTGATGCAGCATCACATAGGCGCTCTCATCGCAGACCAATTCCTCATCCTCGGCTAATGTTTTGCCTGGCAAGTAGACTTGTTTGGGTGTTTTTGTTGTGCCATCGCCATCGGCATCTTCGTCGTTGTCGCTTTCATTCTCCATGTCACTTTCAGCATCCTCAGGCTCCACAACCTCCATTTCGACCTCATCGTTGGTATTATCCATAGCTATTTTTTGTCGTTTCTCCGTGACTTCCAAAAATTACTTGTTTTGGCGCTGCACGTGCAATTGGAACTAGAAGAAGTGTGACCAATCAGTAAAATGCATTTTATTAAAGAGCTGGTGTATGAACTAGTGTGTGAACTAGCAAAAGGATTTGATGAAAAAATAAATAAATAATATTAATATTTTATATATTCTTATTATTATTTAACCTCATATAGCTTATAGGCGCTGCTTAAATAAAAACCAAAATCGTAAGTGCAAATAACTATTGAACTAAAGTGAACCATAGAACTTGAACTTAAGTGCACTGCACTGCATAATACTAAACAAAAAATACTAAAAAGATTTATTAGAATCCAAGTAAGCGTGTCGTTTTATTTTTGTGTAACATCTGTTCACTCTTGTGACAGCATTTGAGCAAACCAATATTCAATTGTGAAATAAATAAAATAAAACATTTGTTATAACAATGGCAAAAGCTGGAAATCCTTTCAACATCCTACGTAACATTTATCACAATGAATTCCAGTGGTAAGATCTACAACTTGAACTTGAACTTTAAAACATGGTCAAATTGCCGCAAATGCTTACATAACCAAACTTTTTATTTTCATTAAAGGATGCTGTTGAAGAGCTTTGGTATGTTCTTCCTTGGAGTGCGAATTGCCAAGGAATTCGTGGGTGTGGAGCTGATGCCCGCTGTAATGCCCGCTTAATCAAATGATAACCAAATTCGCTATGTACAAAAAACAATGGAGTAGTTAACTAATTATAATTAAAAAAAATTATTTACAATCGTATTTGTGACCCAAACGCTAGTTTTTGCTAATGATCAGTTCCTTAATCTTCGATTCATCCATATCAATCTCATGTATAAGACTATCCGCCAATATGCGAGGTGTTAGTTCGCGCTGCAGAAAGTTTGCCACTAGCTTACGACTAGGCACAGCTCCGCCATGTGCCAAGATCTCTGCGCGATACTTCTCGCCTGCTTGGCGATTGAAGGGATTAGCCTCAAAGTACGTCTGCCAGATCCATGAGGCAATAGTCTTTGATATCAAATATGCATAATACTTGGCGCCGTAGCCAACTAAATGAGAAAAGCGCAGCTGCCAAGCTGTATTCTCCACATACGGCAATCCATAGTATCGACTCTGCACATGACGCAGCGTGTCTGTCGTGCTGGCGCCCTCTTGCAACGCATCACCATGATAGACCTGATCCAACGCCGAATAGAAAACCTGCAGCTGCGTCTCGCTGGCAGCAAATAAATGCTTGGAGGCACACAGTCGCTGCAGCATATCCTCCGGTATGGGCTTGTGCGTCTGATAGTGACGGGCAAAGGTGCGCAGCACACGAGGATCGCTGGCAAAGTATTCCATAAGTACGCTTGGCACCTCGGCAAAATCTGTGGCACACCTGGTGCCCGTCACATGCTGGTGTTCGGTGCGCGCCAGCATCGAATGCATTGCATGTCCCATTTCATGGAACAGATTGTCCAGACGCGCCGGAGACAGCAGTGTGGGTCCCGTCCAACGTGGCTGTGCCAGTCCCAGCATGACTACCACAATGGGCAGCTGATAGGTGCCGTCGGCCAGCCGCTTGCCACCCTGAATGGTAAAATGGCAATCCTGATTGGGTTTGCCGCTGCGCTCAAAGAAATCGCAGTAGATATAGCCAAGCAGACCCTCCTGATCGTGCACCACAGCCAGCTTATAGATGTCGCTGTGCCAAGTCTCACCCGGCTCCATTTCGGTATTTTGCAGGCGCACGCCATAGAGCGAGTGCAGCAGATTATCCAGACCCTCCATGCAGCCGCCCAGGGAGAAATAGGGCAAAAACTCATTGGCCTGCTCCCCCAGTGATTGCCGCTTAAGCTGAGTGGTAAAGTACGGCGTGTCCCAGATCTCTACCAGGGCATTGTTCAAGCCACTCTCCTTGCGCTTCATTTGGGTCATTAGGGCAAAGTCGGCATCGGCACGTGGACGCAGCTGCTCCGATAGTTCATCTATGAACTCGCCAACGAGTTCGGGTCGCTCCATGGTGCTGCCCTTAAGCGCACGATGGGCATAAGTCTCAAAGCCACAGCTGCGTGCCAGTTCATAGCGGCACAGCAACAGATCCCTAAGAAGCTCCTCCTGGCTGTCAGAGGGCTGCAGATACAAACGATACGCTGCCTCGCGCATCTGCACATTCGAGGCATTGATGCATAGTCCAGTTACGATTACGTTTTCACCTTCGCTGGGAAAACTTTGTGAGAGAAAGATTCGTTCAATTTCGAGCAGACAACTAAAAAGTTTGCTTTACTTACTATTGTCGTATGTCGTCGGGCACACAGCGGCGAGATAGCGTCGTTGGCTGCACTGCACCATTCATAAACTTTTGGCCCAGCTGCAGAATGTAATCGTTAAGGCGAACAACACGCAGACGCTCATCCTCAGGTAAATGAATGCCACACTGCTCAAAATCGAACAGAAATAGTTTGGCCACATGCTGATCCACCTCGGTGGTGGGCATGAAATCACCCTGTTGCACCACCTTGCTAAGTGCCTGATACAGCGGCTTGTGCGTATTAAGGCTTTCCACAATGCCACAAATGCTAATGCAGGCCTGTTCCGCTGCCTGCATGTACTTGTTCTTGGGATGCGCAATGCGTATAAACTCAGCCAAGTCGGCAACCTTGCAAAGCGAATCGGACAGCTCATCGAAGACTTCCACCATTTTTCGCTGACGCTGGCTAGAGGTTGCTTCGGCAATGAGCTCCTGCGTGGAGCATTCGACATTCTCGCGCAGCAAGTAGAAACCCTCAGCGTTGCGTAGTTCGGGCATGCGAAATAGACCCTGGAAGACAACAGGTAAGTTTTTAGTCACATTTTATGGGTGTGCTTGGGTTTAGACTTACTACATCGTTTCGTGTAAAATTGATGCGCTTTGCGGGTGGATTATTGAAGGCAGTGGCTAGTGGTGACCAAGTTGAGAGTAGTTTTCGTTGCCGCCAACGTTGAAGCGCAGCGTTTGCTGTATTTTGGCTAATTTTTAGCATTGTTTGCGGTATGTTTCAACTAAATTGTGAATTGTTACATATTCATTGTGCAGCGTCAATCAGCTGTTTTGAGCTAAGAGCTGGGCAAAAACATATGTCAAGAAAACAAAATACAAACGGTGCTGCCAACTCGCTGCAAAAACTATTAAAAATTTAGAGGTTTAACGCCTAAATGCATTTATTATTGTTTGCAATCAATGTGTTATACTAGTAATTGATAAACGTTTGCCAACACTAATGGAAGTTTCCTTGTTTGACAACTGTCAAAACAGGCAGCACAATGAGCAAGGTTGCAAGCCAATTGTTGTTGCCACAGGAAAGGTCTCCAACCGTCTGATCAATCCAACTCTCTAAATAAGAGTAGTTGACAAACTTCATTGCGTTGATGCCCTCACAGTTTTTCTCGCCGCCACCAATTATGCCAGCCAGGTAATCCTGACACATTAACGGACCACCCATATCACCAGGACAAACTTGTCCCTCATTGATTGGCTGCACGCAGATAGTGCCTTCGGCATTAAAGTTTTCCATATCTTCACAAAATTCACTTGAGCGCACGACAACATCCAGGTACATAATCTCATTGGCATACGGACCGTGCTAAAATACGTACGTAGAACAATAAGATAGAATGGATTATTGGAAGGCTCAGAATATTACCGCATACAGCTGACCCCAGCCAAGTGTGATGCACTTCATGCCTTCCTGAAGACGGACTCGCTTTCGTTTAATAATCGGCCTCACCTGGCGCACATTGCTTGGAATGCGATCCACCAAACGCAGCACTGCTACATCGAAATTAACATAACGTTTATAATTCGGATGTATCACAATACGGTTAACTCGTCTGCAGTTCTCCTTTTCATAAGCATTAAGGCGATAAACGGACCCAAACACAATTAGTATGCCATGTGGATTCATAATGGCCCGGTGCCTGCTATAAAACCAAAATTTTCACTGGTTGATCAAGGCTAACAAATAAAGGCTAAATTCGCTTACTCTGTAACACATTGCGCTGCCGTTAAAATTATGTGGACGCTCAAGATAACGCCGGTGCAAAAATGATTATCGCCAAAATAGTTAATGAAATTTTTCGTTCGTATGGAGACCAAATGTTTCACATGTTTGACATCATCGGGAATATAACCGCCGGCAATAAGCATTTGAAATTCATCATCGCTTTGCCTTGTAAAGGTTCCCCTGTCGCCATACACAAGATCCGCTAACAGAAGCAGCCTTATCAGCCAGACACTCAAAATCGAACGTATATTCATGTTTTGCTTTGACTACGCTTTCAATAAGTATAACATATATTTCTCGGTCAACTGGCAGCAACTACTTGGATTAATATTTGCAGATACATATTTATAATCTTTTCACGAGAGGTTAAATATATTAACATTTTAGAACTTGTTGCTACACAGCAGCTCTCACAGGATTTAATTAAAGCCTAAAGCGTTTCTCAAAGGTACCCTTGTCATGGGTACTAAACGTGTTACACGGCACCGGAGGTATGTTAAAGTCCACTCTTAAAAGATAAAATCCATCTGGGTCAACTTGGTCGATCGTATTTTGATATTCCTAATGTATTGACAAAAGTATATTTTTCAGTGGTATTTGTTTTTAGTAGAAAGACCTTACATCTTAAAGCAAAAGGCGTTTTCAGAGATGGTCCGAAGGAAATGCAAATAGTTGTTACTAGCTGATATTTGGCTTGTAGCTGCTCGGCGAAAGTAGCTTGAGCTTGTAAGAAAGATTACGACAATAACATAAAATACGAATACAATCGGTATTGTCAACTTGGTTTTAAAAAACATATATTAATATTTGTGTTTAATGGCAACAATTAATTTAAAAAGTGTTTGCTTTCAATAGCCAACTGCCAAAAGAAGCAGCACAAGTATTAAGGGTGAAAGCCAATGCTTATTGCTACAGGACAGAATTAGAACAGTCGTGTCTATCCAGTCCTCGATGTTAGAATAGTTTACAAACTTCATTGCCTCGACACCCTCACAAGGGCTGCTTGAGCCACCAATAATGCCGGCCAGGTATTCCTGACACAGCAACGGACCACCCAAGTCTCCAGGGCAAACCTTTCCCCCGGCATCTGGCTCCACACATATATTGCCATCGGCGTCAAAGTTTTCCAAAAGTAGGCAAAACTCGGTTGGACGAATGATAACATCTAGAAACATCATCTCGTTGGCATACGGACCGTGCTTGAAAACGTACAGAACAATAAGATATAATGAATTATTGAAAGACTAAGAATATTACCGGATACAGCTGACCCCAGCCAAGTGTGACGCACTTCATCCCTTCATGCAATTCGACGCGCTTTCGCTTGGATATCGGCTTGGCAAAACGCATATTGCCTGGAATGCGTAACACCAAACGGAGCACAGCAACATCGTATTTGGTATAACGTTGATATTTCGGATGTACCACAATGCGATCCGTTCGTCTGCAGTCTTCCTTGTAATATTTATCAAGGCGATTAATAGACCCTAACACAACTAGTATACCTTGTGGATTCATAATGGACTTGTGCATGCTACAGAATAAACGAAACTACAATTTTGACTCAGCTTTAAAGCCAAAAAAAATATGTTGCTTACTCTGAAACGCAATGCGCTGCCGTTAAAATTGTGAGACTGCTGATGATAACGCCGGTGCAAAAATGATTATCTCCATGAAACTTAGTGTATTGTAAGGTTCGAATGGAAACCAAATTGGATGTAAACTTGCCATTATCGGGTATATAACCGCCGGCAATAAGCATTTGAAACTCATCATCGCTTGTCCTAGTAAAGGTGCCCCGAGCGCCAAACACGAGACCCACTAACAGAATTTGCTTTATTAGCCAGACTTTCAAAATCGAACTAATATTCATGCTGTGCTTGGATTACGTTTTCAATGAGTATAACATTTATTTTTCGAGTAACTGGCTCCAAATACCAACATATTAGCGTTCAACACATGCAGCTTTATATATATTTATGTATAAACGTTAATTATTCTACTTTAAAAATAATTTATAAATCCATATGGCATTTCAATGAAAGTTTAAAGCAGATTGTGTTTAAACTATAGTTGTTATTAAATTTCAAATAATTGGGTAAAACAGGAATATGTTCAAATCTATAATGACGTTTCTTTGTAAATGATAATATATCTAGTTTTTTGATTAAAAAATATATCTGGAATATTTGTATACTGATTTCTCTCAGGTTGCTTTTAAACAATGGTTTTTCCTTGTATCTACAATTTGAATTGATTTAAACTTAAAAAGATTGCATGTATATATTTAAAAGAGAAACGCGCAATAAGATTGTCTATAAGCAGAGCTCTTACTATCCTCCAGTTGGCACTGAGATTCCATATGTTTAGCGAGGATAGCATCATAGACATCAAGGGTCGTTAATACTTAAAACATACAGTTGTTACTATCTTGTAGCTTGTACTTAATTACGTCACATGTATAATATATCTTTCTGCTTTTATTTATTTTTTTTTGGCCGTGCTGCAGATTACATAGTTGGGCTAATAACGCCCACTGGGCGTGACTGAATAAGTATAACAAACAGATACAAAGAGAAAAATCTAGACATATAGAGGGTTGGTTAACAGTAGTAATTGGCTCATTGAGAATTAGTTGTTGGTCTGTTGCTGTCTGTGGCTCATTTTCGCTTTGGCAGCTTGTAATTGGTTGGCGGATGCAGCTTGAGATGATCAAGAAAAACCGGCTGCATATCCGCACACCACGAGATCTCCTCACGCACCCGTACCGGTCCATCCTTACAGGTCAGAAAGTAGGTGCTCATCAGTCCCTTACCCTTGACATCGATGAGACCGCGATGTTCCGTCTTGAAACCGCCCACCTGTTGCAGTGCGTCATGCATTTCCTCGGTGATATGTATCTTTTGTGCCTCTCCAGTGCTCTCCATGCGCGATGCAGTGTTCACCGTGTCACCGAACAGACAGTAGCGTGGCATTTTACTGCCCACAATGCCGGCGACAACGGGTCCGGTGTGGACGCCACAGCGTATCTGCACGAACTCATCGCCGGCGCGGGGTAGTCGAAAGACCGAGGAGGCGTCCAGCAAATCAAGTGCCATTGTTGCAATCTCGCTGATGTGCTTGTTGCCTGCGGGTTCAGGGGTTTTTTTTTAAGGGGGGTGAGGAGGGGGGTATATAGCAGACAAACATATGTTTAATTTTTCGTGTGTAGCAAGCTGTGCAAACATTTGACAGCATAAATTAGGGCGCCAAGGCAAACAAAGTCAAATTAGCGCAACAGTCTGACAGTGACAGGGAGAGAGAGAGAGAGAGAGAGAAAGGAGGGAAACTGAGAGTGAATTTTGCATAAATTACCGTTTTTCACGGGCAGCCCGGAGGCAACCATATAGGAGTCGCCAATGGTTTCCACTTTGTAGACATCATAGCATTCGATGCGTTCGTCAAACACGCGATAAATCGAATTGAGAAAGGTCACCACCTGTCAAATAAATTGCCGTATTTCAATTACAATTAATGTAATACAATTACCGTTACATTTAAATGCTACAGTGGTCGCTTGGTACGAAGAAAATCTTACATTTTTCAGTAAGGAAAAAAAAGTAGGGTTTCTCGACCGTCTCTTTAAGCAAATCACATTTTCAATCATTATTAAGTATTGTCTATGTTGCTTTAATGGTCGTTGCGAACTCTTAGACATTTTCAACATGAGCATTTTCCTTCTATCAAAGTTCCACTGTACCTTAATACCAATGGCAAAAATCTTACCTCCAGTGGCGTGCATTCAGCCGCAATTTCGGTGAAGCCAACAATATCGCTAAAATAAATGGTAACTGCCTCATACAGCTCAGCAGGCACCTGTTCCAAAAACAAAGACCGTTATTTGTACATTAAATACACACAAACACACACACGTAGACCCACCTGTTGTGTTTGCTTTAGCTGCATTGCAACGCTGGGCGGCAACATTTGGAAGAGCAACGAATCACTTTTGCGTTTTTCACGTTTCAATTCTTTTGCTTTTATGGACAAATTCATTGCATATAACTATAAATTGAGATTTTTTAATTGCTTTTTCTATAACGCATTCTATTTACGAATCGTTATTTACCTGTATTGTTGCAGCCGCATTCTTGACCAGTATGATTATAATGGGCGATACCAAAAGCACAACCACAAGTATGGCTATGCCAATTGCCTCCTTACGATCAGCTTCTATCAATGTCTTGTCCACATATTCCCTGCAATCGTCACACAAATGCTGTTTTAAAACTAATTACAAGTAAATAAAGAATGTTTTACTTTGTGTCGATGGGCAACTTTACATTGGTTTGTAATAATATAAAAAATTCTTGATATTGTTCAGAATGAATAAGAAAAAAAGGGATTATTGAATCTTTCTGTGTTTTCTGGTGATCCTAAAACTGCCTTTAAATAACATTCTTACTCTATGTACTTTCCCAAGACCTTATACATACTTAATAAGACGTCGTAGTGCTTTCTGTAGTATTCTCAAATCATCTGTGTAATTGTGCATGAATTCATTGTATTCAATAGCGCTGCGTTCGTCGGATATATTTGGTTTATTCTTCAGCACCATGTTGCTCCTAAAAAGAAACTCCAAATTTCATTTACATTCCTTTTGGGCTTACACCAGACTTACATGAGTTTAACGCGATGAAATTTCTTTGTACTGGTTATGTTTGTGTACATAGGTTTGAGCATTGGAGCATAGTTGAGTGTGGAGTTGATCAGTTCCCGTGCCATAAACTCATAACGCACATAGGAGACGAAATTCTCAGCAGTCAATGGACCACGTCCATAATATCGTATGCCAAAGGATGTGGCTATGTTCTGGCACTCGATGCTTTTGAGCAGATTTTTAAAACCAACCAGATAACTGTTAGGAAAGAGACAATAAAGACGTTTAAACGATGGTGGGATGTCTTAAAGTGTTCTATTTTTTTTCTCCCATTTAACTTATCGATTTCTTCAAGCTAAACTTTTAAAACTTTCTCAAAGTAATTTTTGTTTCATTGTTTTTTTTTACTATATGCGTTGCATACCCAAATATGATGTCAATTTACCTTTATCAGCTTCATTTAATAGCTTAAGAAAATAATAATAACGTTAACTTTTGTCGCTTGGGCTGTTAGCAGTTAGTCAGCCAATAAAGACAAGGATTTTTGTATATTCAAATAAGGTTTAAGCTAGTGTAGGGTTGATTTAACTAGTTAAAAATTAAAGTCATGCAACAGCTTAGTTAAAAGTCGGCTTACCGCCAAACACCGCTGCTGTCCGTCTCCTTAATTTGCTCATTTAGGTGATGTAGTAATCCGCGATTAATCGATGTATACCAATTCATGACTTCGGTAATGGAGCTATCCTCGGGCTCGAGGCGCACACGTTCCCTAAACTCATTGAGACGACTCTGAAACTCATTGCGATTCAACATGACCTCGCGGTCATCCTCATCCTCATCGGGCGCCGTGGGCACACTTATCTCGCTCCAAGTGGTCATGTTGTTCAAGGCATGATCCGTGTTAGTAAAGCGTTGGGTCAGATTGGCTCTGCAAACGTTGGATTCCATTGTTATGATTCACAAATGCAACGAAACCATAATGATGCAATGATAAACGAAAGCAAGGCCAAACTTACCGCTGCTTGCTGCCATTGGTAAAGATATAGAAGGCCACCTCGGAACGTTCCAGTTGCAGCCGTGTAACAACTTTGCCCAAGTCTGTTGCAATCGTCACCTAACGTTGGCGGCAAAAACAAAACCACACATATACAAAAAAAGAGATTATCTACGAGTCCAGGTGTGAGTGGGTGAGTGTGTGTGTCCTTTTGCGCAGTTATCAAAGAGCTTTGTTCTAGTCTAGGTGTGGTCTTGATGGGTTACTCGTCTACTTGGTAACGCATTGAATAATTCATCAAGTTTTTTCTTTCCTTTCTCCTTTTTTCTTGCATAAACTTATTAATTACTTAAAGATGCTTATGAAAGCTAAACTGGAACGCTTGCACGCTTGCAATAAATCAATATTATTGTTTTAAAAATATATGTTCATTATTTATGTAATTATGGACTTACGATTTATGTCAAATTATTTTCAAAGCTTGCCAAAAGTTTTTTTTCTTGTCCAAAGAAATTAAAGTTTGAGGCAATTTGTGTTAAAGTTGGAATATGAAAAAGCTGTTTCTTATCCAAATATACATCAAACACACGCATTCCCCCACCCTCCTGACCACAACCACCTTTTAAGTTGTAGATACTGCTAGAGTATGCAGTTTTCGTGGCCAGCCATATTTATTTCCTATGTTTTGCATTCCTAAGTACGTGACCCAATTCAGGGTCTGTGTGTTTACGGACACGCCTCTTCACCTATACCTCCTCCCTTTGCCCCCCTTCGTAGAGCACACAAGTTGTATTTGTGCCATTGCATATTTCGCCTATCAATTCACTTTAGCATCGAGCAATATATTTATTATTTCGCTCTCTCTCTCTCTCTCTCTGTCTATCATATTTATTTTTTGCGCACGCATTTGCATAAAAAGCGTTTCGTTGTTGTTGGGGAAAGTCCTTGCGCCACTGAAAGCTGCTGCTGCTAAGTTTCTTGAGTGCCTGGACGAAAGGTCTTTCTCCGTGCGTACTTCGAGCACAAGACACTTACCTGAGCAAAAAAATATTGTCAATTGGCAACATGCTCCCAACAAACGCTTCCCAGCACACGACTTTTCCCTTCTAACTTCTTTAAGCCCGCTGGCCGCGGTTAGTAAACATTACCATGGCCACAGGAGACTTGCCACAAAGCTTGCTACATCTGTTTGCTGGTCAAGTGAGCATTGAGCGACACAAGAGGTCAAACATGAATCGTTCACCATCCTCCACTTGACGTATGATTGAATTTTAGCAATAAATTTTAATTACGCTTGCTCTTCTACTCTTTTTCTTTCTCTTTTGCTCATTTGCTCTTTTGCTCTGTGTTGTTTTTTGTTACTTGATACGCTTGAAGTTGAATGCAGCAGGCATGAAGGGTAACAACAAACCAAAGTGCTTTAACGAATCGTCATAACCATAACAGCAAGAACGTTTGGTTATAGGGTATCTTACACTTCGTTCCATTTGAATAGTTCTTGCTTACCTGAGTCTCAATGTCTGCCACATCGGCTCTGTACTCCAGTATCTCCTGCAGTGTTAGCGATGTTTGCACAATCAATGCCAATATTGGTATAAATGGTAGAATTATCATCTGCAAAATGTATACAAAAGCTTTCACTTGAATGCCTTAAGACTAAACACACGCACACACACACACAACCCAAGACAATCCATTCTCATTTGGGTGTGTGTGATTGTGTGTTAAAAGAGTGATTAGTCTTTATCGTCTGGTGTAGCTAATCGAGTCACTTCATTTAAGCTGAAAGGCACGTGACCAAGCATTTTGCCATCCTTTGGCCACACAGCTTGTGTGTACTAATTAAGATGCATACGCTCAGCTAATTTTTGCCAAGTGTTATCACATCCCTACTTACTCACCTGCATTAGTTGCAGGCGTCGTCCTGTTTTTATGGCCGGATTTCGAGCAGCGGCACTGCAACATCTGCCCGTGCCACCATTCGATATATCCTCGGAACTAATCGAGCGCACTGAAATTTTATCGAGCTGCAGATTGTGGTGTGAGGTGTTTGTGGGCAGCAGGAACAAGCCACCGCTGCCACCACCCGCGCCAATGGGTGCCGCCGGATGATTCGATTTGCAGTTGCTAATGTTGATCTTAATGCATGTGGATGCCGCGGCTGACGCTGAAGCTGTTGCCGATGCCGAGGCACTTGCATCCAATGCTGTTGTCTCTGTTGTCTTTCTTTGCATTGTGCTTAGTTGTAGTTGTTGTTGTTGTTGCTGTTGTTGTTGTGTATTCAATTTGTTAGCTGCTTTACCATTTAGCATATTGTGAGCACATTGGCAACGCCTCATAAACACAAACGTTTATGGCTGCATAAAAAGCGATACATAATTGTTCGATACGATCTCTTTCTATTCAATGCCAACACACACGTACACACACACACACTCACACACGCATACACATCCACTTGTAGAGTTTCTGCTGCCCTGCAGTAATGAGTTGTATGAAGGTGGAGTGGGGGGGGGGGAGGGAAACGCGTAAAATAATTGCAAAAACGGATAAATAAACACATATGGGCAACACCCACAAAACACAAAAGCTAACCCCCTCCCGCCCTGCCCTGCTCAAGCAGACAGCGTCATGTCAGCACAACAAATTTGATGGATGAGCAAAAGTTCGGTCTGGGGTTTGAGTTTTCTCTGTGTGTCCTGTCGCACTTTCAGTTTAATTGGAGCCACATTTGATAGCGAGCAGCAAATAAAGGATTATGTACGCGTATCTAACTCAACAACTCTAAAACAACAGTTTTTCTGTCAGTGCATATCATTTGGTCAAACAAATTCCGCACAGACACACACACACACACACACACGCGCGTGCATTCAATATTCTTTTAAGTTTCCGTTGGCTCGTCTTCTTGTTTACTTTTCACACACATCAAGCGCATTTATTGATTAAAGTTTTAATTGCGTTGACAAATTGTCATCAGCTCGCTCGTGAGTGTAAATCAACACATTAACAACCCAAAAAAATATTGAGCAGCTAAAAATTAAATATACTTTATGATGGTCAACCATCACTGAAAATGCTTAATAAATTAATGTGAATGTTTCCATAAATTTAATAATTTAAAGCGCAAACGTAGCGTAAAAAACGATTAGATGTTATTACTGCACATTAATCAAGTACACGCATATTGGCAATAAATATTATTATTATTATTATTTTTATTGCCACATTTAATGTGTGCAACACTCGCACAACAACAAAATTCAATTATCTATTTGGGTAACGCACTTAAGTACCGTTAGGACCGCTAGCGGCGTATTTATTTGCCTTTGCAAGGAACACTTTGCCGTTTTGTTCGACAATACACAGTCGAGGAGCGCTTGAAAGCAACTGAACTTAAACCTGTTGAGTTTCGTCCGTTTATAGTGAAACTCTAGCCATGTTCCTGTGGGGTGCGCTAGGTCAAGAGCCACCCAAAAGGACCAACCCCCAAAATGTTAGAGGCGCTGTTAGCCAACTGTTAACAATGAGATGTGAATTTCTTTATAGCTCTATATATAGCTCTAAGTTTTTTATGGTTTGGTTAGCAGTTCAGTAACCCCTTACTAAAATGTATTATTTATTTACTATATTTTCAACTCATTTAATAGGTTAAACACTTTAAGATTGTCAAATTGATTGAATTTTCTAAAAAAGTAACGGTCAAGTGCTTTAAGTTAACAGTGTGCACTGCTTGCTGCAGTGTTTGCAACTGCTTGTTAAACTACTGCTTGCTGACTGCTATGACCTACTGAAAAGCTGCTTGCTATGGCTAGGACATTGTTCAAACTGTTATTGCATTTTTCATAACGCTTCCAATTAGACATCAACTTAACACGTCGTATGATTAATAGCAGGCCATTTAATTAAGTTATTATACAAAATATAAGCTTGCATGTAATTTAAATTGACTGCCTTTGTCACGCCTTTTTGTAGCATGAGATCATCGTTTGCGATAAACAGACTCCATTGTCGACTCCAAAAATTATATACAGGCCGGTTGCCTAAAGCTAAACAAACTTTCCCAAAAAGCAAAAAATGTTTAAGAAAAAAACATCAACGGCCATTTGCATAACTAGCTGTAAAAGTGTTTAACAATCGGCGGCGATTGGTTGATTTTAAATCTGCCAAAAAAAAACACACAAAACGAAATGATATTCGAAACGACAAAACAATATATAGAAATCCCAGAAGATAATACTTATAGTTGGGCATAGGCCAAAACCTGTTCTAAACAGTAGAAAAAAAGCAGCATCAAGCTAAAAACATCAACAACAAAAACAAGCAAAACGTTGCTGTTGGTCGAAACGCTTTAGAGCATCATTGGAGACCACCTTGTCGGTTGCCTCTCCTCTTGCGTCTCTCTTTGTCTTCTGTCTGTGTGTGTTTTCCTTATAAAATACAATTGGGATCGGGTAACTTTGAACTGGGCAGCTAGGTGTTGCGGCTATGTGGTGTCCAAATTGATGTTTCAATAAAGACTATAAATTTATGACTTACGAATCAAGTGGTCAGATACATTCCCAACGGACAACGAGTAGGTGTCGCCATTGGTGCCACAATGAATTAATTTTGACAATTTATGAGCCAATCTTGGCAGCTAGCCAGCCAACCCTAGTCAAATGGGCAATCGTCTTGTCGTCTTTCACAGCTGCTCGGGTGGTCGATGATCGTTTCTATTCGATTGAATTGAATTATAATTTGGATGCCGTAACGCATCTGCATACATTAACGTACTGATCGGTCCACATAAATCTGGCAGCTGCGACACAATTAGCTGACCGCCAACTGGCCAACTGGCCAAATGCCAACTGTCAACAGCCACCCAAAATTGACAGCCCAAACAGGCAAAGGCAAAAAGAGTCACAACCAAATAAAATGTCTGTACATAAATAGTCTGCATTTGCCACAAAAAAAAAAACACAGCTGAAAGATAAACATTTAAGTGTTAATCCATTTGCAAGTCGAATGGGCAATGCTCTTGCTTAAACTTTTAACTAAATTGGTATTGACAGGTCATTTAGAAACATAGGAAATTTGAATTTGGGAAATTTTCTATTTTTGCTTCTAAATATGCTTAAAGCTTAATAAAGTGCATATACCCATATTAAAAAAGGCTATGTGAAGAGCCGGAACCGAAGAGCTGTCCACATTCTGCAGCCATGCCATGAACTGACTCTTAAAATGTCTCATTTAAATAACTTGCATGCATTTAGTCATCCTTTTTGTCCCAACTTGGCAACACCCG
Source organism: Scaptomyza caliginosa (assembly GCA_035044725.1). Lineage (NCBI taxonomy): Eukaryota > Metazoa > Arthropoda > Insecta > Diptera > Drosophilidae > Scaptomyza > Scaptomyza caliginosa. The sequence goes on from JAWNNR010000317.1 coordinate 1,469,935, forward strand.
GGCAACAACAGTCTCTCTCTCTCTCTCTCTCTCTCTCTTTTTCTGTTGTTGACATTGTAGGCATGCGCCTTGGGAACAAAGAGATGAAAACGACAACGTCGTCAACTTAAGTGGTCAGCACCGTGGACAATGTCGCCTCGTTGCGGTTACTCGAGAGTGTCGAGAGTATGTAAATCTTTTGCTTGGCTGCCATTCTTTAGATTTAGCTGGTTTTGGGATTCTGTTCTGGCTTGATCGATTTTGTCCATGTCAGTGGCTCGTTCAATTGTCTGACTCCGCAACTCACAAACAATAAACACAAAAGGATACATAAAAGATTTACATCTAGTTTATGTCTGGACATAATGGAGACATTCGCTGTTGCATTTTGTTGCCTTTGTGCAAATCTTTGTTTGACAAATTTTTTGTTTGCTCTTTGGCAAAAGTAAAACAATCAAAAAGACTGACTGATTCGTGATCTTCTTCAGTGAGCACTTAAAAACGTTTCATCTTCTTTAGTTTGTATTCTTTCTTAATTAATTCAAATGCAATTCAGCTGCGAGTGAAGAAGCGCTGATTGAAGCTGAAAGTCAGCACGTGAACATTTAGACGGACAGACACTGTCACTTTTATTTATTTTCATCTTCTTTCCCTTCAGCGTGAGACAGTGGGAGAAAGAGAGAGAGGGAGAGAGACGAATGGGCTCATTCAGTAAACGTTTGTGATTTGTAACGATTGTGCAGTACATAAATCAGTCATGGACTTATTGCGAGAAATGAAATTTTGCTGGCATCGACTTCAACAACGACTCCGACTCCGACTCCGACTCCAACTTCGACTTCGACTACAACTTTGGCTGGTTGAAGGTGAAGCATCTTCTTGTGGATTGTGTCTCTGGCTGCTGTTGTTGCTGCTCTTGGGTCGTGGTCGTGTGAGTGGCGCTGCGTGTGGGTCGCATAAATTTCACGCTTTGCGCAGGCGCTGCTACAAATCGATGTTCTGTTTTTGTTTTTTTTGCCGTCTTTCTTCTGTATTTTGTTGTGTAGAGAAGACTCTTCATTTTAGTTTGTTTTTTTTTGTTGTTTCTTTGCTAGTTTTTTATGAGGCAAGCAGCGGCCGTGCAGTGCCATTGGCTAAAATCGATAGTGCCGATAGTTTGACAGAGACGAACCAGGAAATTGTAAAAGCTGCAACAAAACATGTGCTCAAATAAACATATAGACAAAAAGACGGTCTGACCTGGCTGCCATTAGCATTGGTAAGGCCATGAGGGCAGATCACGAGTCACACAACTAAACACATAACTTGGCTAAGTTGTGTCCCTGTTGCAGTTGTTGTTGTTGTTGTGCCTGTGAACACGCAATGCGCTGCTAATTGTTCATTGGGGGCACAACAAACAAATGCTAAACTGAAATGTGAACTGCGCTGAGTCGCTAACTGCAGACAGTGGCTAACTAACAAAACAGAAAGAGTTAACATTTTGCAGCTGAATTATTCGCATCATATCTGATTGCATGACAGTTCTCAATTACTTTTTCTTTTTTTCCTTTTTTTTTTGGCATTATTTATTCAAACTGTAAACCTTTTGTCCCATTGCGCAATTGTAAGAAATATGATTTGATGTAACAAAGTAGATGATGAGATATTTTATTTATGTAAATTTAATTCTTTAAAATTACTTTACCTTGGCAGTTAGGAAACAAAATTTCACTCAATTCCTTTTCGAGCCAAAATCCTTTAAATGGGTTCAATGTGCCCATCAACGGATTTCAGTTTCCCTTTTCATGTTATGCCTGTGTCAGGTCGAACCGTTGTATTTAACTTGTATGCTTGCCTGCTCGTTCCCGTTAACTTTTTGGCCAAAAACTTATAATTTATGGCTGGAGTAAACTGTGCCTAATCCCTGGCCTAATCGTCTGCGCTGCCGCTGCATGCCAAAGCCAATAGCTATACCAAAGAAAAAAAAATACATTCAGTGGTTGTAGTAGTATTTAACTTTCTTGTGCGCTTTTGTTCGGTTTTCATTTTCGATTTCGTTTTCGTTTCAGTTTGTTTTTTTTCGGCTTCATAATTTATTATCGCTTTAAAGGCATCTCAATTATGGCTCCTGGCAGACATGAAACGCAGAGGCAAAGCCAAAGCCAAAGCCAAAGCTAACACACAAAGCTTAAAGAAATCTTTGGCTAATAATCTGGCATATCTGGCGAATACAAATGCGTTCGTTTTGTGTAAATCTGCTGCAATCGAGCAATTACAAACAGTTTACAAAACTTTATTCAATTAACTGTTGTTTGCTGCGATGTCGTAACTGGCCAACTCTCCAAGCCGCTTTCGCTTATGATTATGAACCGTTTATGAGTGTGAAAATGCCCAGCGAGTGTTGCAAACAGTCAAAGTTGCAGTCACTGCTTTTTGGAGTTTCTTTGCTGCAGCTTCAATTTCCAGCACATTGCAATCGTGACGTGATTTTGATTGCCGGCAGCGTTATGCGGCCAAAAACGAAGGCGATCTACCTGTCTGTCTGTCTGTCCGTCCGTCAGTCTCTCTGTGTTTTGCTAGCCATTGTTGCCAACTTTTTTGTTGTTCTGAACTGAAACCAAACCAACCAACCAAAGGAGCAAAGATTTGCACACTTTTACTTTCCCGGTTTTTGTGTGTTGCTTTTTTTTCCTTCTTTTGTTAGAGCCATTGTTTTCGTTTGGCACTTACTCAATTTGTCCCGGAACTATAAATCCACAGTCGCTATATCATTACTGTCTCGGGGACATAGATTAATCGTAGACAAATTGTCGTCATGTCTCAACGTTGTCTGCTGCATTTCAATTGGGCCCCAAACGAAGAGATAAAGCCGAGCTGGCAGGTGCCGCTGCGGCTCTTGAAACTTTTCTATTTGCATTTCTCAGTTTACTCAAAATTTGTCGCTTGAGTTGTCTCTGATTTATGCGACTATTCAAAAAGTCAAAATTCGACACTTTAGTGCTTGTCAGAAACCTAAGCAAATGAGAAATGTGCGAGAAATGTTAGCTTGGAATTTATTTGATTGTTTAGATATCCTGTAATTAGATTGTATAAAAATATGCTTAAAATTGCTAAGTAAAATATACTTATTAAAGGGCTTAGACCTCTATAAAAACACGTTAAGAGTTCAGTTAACATGTAAAGTTTTTGATCAAATAGATGGCCTTAAACTGATTCGCCAATCTGTGTATCTTTCTTACATATAACTATGCTACTCCTTTTCTACTTATTTATAGGGTATACATTAAGAAATTCCAAACGTTGCCCAGCCCAAAGCACGCTTCATTATTATTATTATTAGAAATTCCAGGCATAGAACCGAGCCAAGCATTGAAGCATATTGACATTTTACTTTTTTATTCTTGTAATCCCCCGCTCCCGCTTGCCCATAGGAAGTGCTCACAAACAAATGCAAGGCGGTCTTTTGTTTGCTTTGTTGATGACGATGATGACAAATGGCTTCCATTTCCTTTCCGTTGATCGAAGCCGATATCAGTTAATACTTGCTTATGTGTATGTATGTTTGCGTGTTTCGGCTGCCCAAAAAATAAATTGTTGTATTTGGGGTGTAGTCAGTTTCTCATTTTGGAGTATGCCAAAATTGCAGTGTTCGTGTATTTTGTTTCATTTTCGGTAAAGGGTATAGAATGAAAAATGCGCTAATTACAAGCACTGAGCACTCGTTAATTGAAGTTGTCAACGGGCATGTCAAAAAATATGCCAAGCGATGCGAAAATGCACGTTTTTGGACTTGTGACTTTGTCGGTTCGAGGCACAAATCAAAAGGCAGCCGATCCGATCATGGGCAAGGGCATGCGGCAATGTTGCCGCCCAATTATCTGTGAATTGAACTAAACCAGAGAGAGAGAGAGAGAGAGAGCAGAGCAGAGAAGAAGACGAAAGAACACCAAAAAATTGATCTGCTGGCAATGGCGCCATTAATTATCACAAAAACGGATACATTTCTTCATAATTAAGCGGGTGAATGACATACGCATAGTATGCAGCCAGACTGAGACTTGTGACTGAGACTGGGAGCCAAGCATTCAACCCAACCCCATCATGCAAAAAGGTGAGCAGCCTAATGACAACATCGCTTCCGACTCGATGAACAACTGCAGCTGCTAGTTCCAGTACTAGTGCTAGTGCTAGTGCTTGCAACAGCAGCCATGAGCTGCATGGGCACTCCATTAGCAGGACTGATGCAGCGCCTAATAGAGAAGCATTTCTCATGCTCAGCAGGACATCGTTATGGGCCGCGTGTCTAGCCGGGATTCATTGGCTATGGAATTGCGGATTGCGTTTGCGTTTGCATTTGCATTTGCCTCTTCTCCTTCCCTTTTTTTGCTGGCTTTGTGGCGGCGCAGTGTGCGTTCGAGTTAAACATGCAATTGAGAAATTTATTAAAAATCATTTTCATTAATTTGGTTATTTATGCACAGGATCAAACATTCAATTAGGCTGATGTTATAAATCTCGCATTCATTTTTCACATGCTACAACCACGCGTTGCATCTATAAATCAAACACAACTGCAACTGCAACTGCAACAGCAACGGTTGCAGCAGCCCACGGGACATGAGCTACATGAGCAGACCTGAACTAGCACTGCTTAACTCATCTTAATGTTTCACTCACTGCCTCAATTGGTTCAGTGTCTTTTTAATTGTCAATAAAATAATAAAAGCAAATCGCTTGGCGGTTTTTTTTTTTTGGTTTCTGCTTGTTTCGAAAGGTTAAAAGTGAAAGATCTCCTGCTGACTTGCAACAATGACAAAATGCTTTATGAACAACGAGCTTGTTGTTGCTGGCAGGCATTGTTATTGTTATTGTTATTTTTATTGTTTCTTTATTATTATTTTTTATTTATTTGTCATGTTCGGGCACGAAAAAACGAGAGTAATAAGATGCACAAAATGCGATAAAATAAATAGCAAAAAAAAACTTTTACAAATAAATCTTGCTGTAATATTGCAAACATTTGTATGCTCTTTCTATAAGTTTTGCTTTTTTATTGCAAATTATTTAATACAAATGATTAGAAATAAAATTAAATAATTTTTAAAGTTTCCAAGTTTGTCTACTTTTGAAACTTCTCTCACCTTATTTATTAGGTATTTAAGGCAATAAATTGGCAATGGCAAATCAGTTAACGTTAACGTTAAAACATAACAAATATACAAAAACTCAACAAATTTTTTGGACATTTGTTGAGCTAACCTTTCGCCTGACCCTAAAAGTAAATCTCAGCTGCGGCATGGACTCAATAAAGGTAACAACAGCAGCAAACACAGCTGAGCAGGAAGCTCGAAATTGTTGCTTATCCCATTGCCAAAATCAAACTTGCCTGCGCTTTTACCTAGGCAGCGGAAGATTGTAAAGTTTGACTCCATATCATATGCTATGTATGACTTGCCAGACGAGGCTAGATCATAAAATAAAGTTAATAAAAGCAAAATCAACTTCGGAGAGACTTGTTGCTGGCTGGCAGGAGTAGTAGTAGTTGTAGTTGTTGGCTGGCTGGCTGCTTGGATAGTTGGGGCCATCATCAAAAAGCCGACAAATGGGGCGTGTCGCGACTATCAGCACGGCCAGGCCCCCATTTTCAATGGGCTTTGCACATTCTGGGGCTGTGGCAACAATTTTTGATATAATAAATTGCATAGAAACATAAATTTAATTTATAACGCCTACAGAACGACAGAGTCTAGCTGTCCTCTTAGCATAACAATTAAGACATCATAACCAAAGTACAAGAGAAAGAGAGAGAGAGAGAGAGAGACTGTAAGAAGAGAAAGAGATGACAATCAATGTTTAGTTGACAAAATGGTGGAATACAGCTTAATTTGTTTTAATATAAACAACAACAAGTTAAAAAAAAAAAATACACACACACACACACTGTGTTGAGAATAAATGGCGCTTTAGTTGGCGCTTTTCGCACTCTCACATTTTTCACGCAAGTGGACACAAGGGGCGCGCCCTTGATCCGCCCCTTTTAGCTTGACAGTGTTTACCTCGACACAACTCACAACAACAACAATAATACAAAATCCATAACGTTCCGCGCATGCGCACTCGGCTCATATTTGTTTCTTTCTGTCTGGCTGTTTGTCTCTGTGTGTGTATGTGTCTTTCTGTGTGTTTGCTTATGTACTCTTCCCCCACTTCACACTTATCACTCCCCCTTTAGCTAACACATTGCTTGATGGCTCTGCTCGCGCTGTGCGCACGCTGATTGATGACTTTCATTTGCCATTCGGACAGCGCTACATTAATATCAACAACAGCGTCCTCCAGCTAGCCAGCCGGCCAGGCTATACAGACCCTATACAGCCGTTGCTCATCAGCATTTGTTGCTCTTGAGCAGAGAGCATCATTTGGTTTTGTGACTCTAACTTTAACTCCGAATCTGACTCTGACTGTGTGGCGACGACGGCATCCTCTCGCTTTCGGGGCGTCACAATTGTACAGGGAACACCCAGGAATTTGTGGCATTTTATGGGGTACCAAGAGCAAGTCTGTCTGTCCGTCTGTCTGTCTGTTTGTTTGACTATTGCTTGGCGAGTGTTTGCACAGCCATCCACATATCCATATAACCACAAAATCCACAAATCCACTTTCCATTAGGTACACATGCAAGCATAATCGTTCTAGGCCGTGTTAAATTTATGAGTGCTCGTATTTAGTTGTAGTCACTGTTTGTTTGTACTCTTCTATTTTCAAGAGAATAAAGCATGCTAGACTTAGATATATAGGTTGCAACACGCATTTAAGAAAGGTTTCCAGAAAATCGAAAGAGAATAATAAAGCGAAGCGTAGATAAGCAACCCATAAGATCATGCTGAAGCTATTCAGCTGTGCATTATAATTCCTTTAGCTGGTACATGTAATACCTGTGCTTGAAACAAGGTCTTATTGGGGTTTGTCTACGATTCCTTAATACAGATTATTAAATATAGGTTGTAATAAATATCTTAATGCTATTAAAAATAACTAATATCCATATAGATACCAAAATGAATAACAAAATGATCTTAAATATATTCAACGTTAAAAATAATTCCTCCATAAGAGTATCTAAAACTTATTTTTGAAAAACAACAAAAAAGTTCGATTGACGAAACCTTAATATAAATAAAAACAACTTTCAAATATTTGCCAAAAAGTTATTCGTATTTTGTTTGACGAAATTATAACAATAATTAGCAATTGGAATCTTATTTTCGATTCGCAATTAACCGTACTCTGCATTATTGGAATATATCTGACAACACCAATAATTCCCAGATATCTACCAAATATCTGAGGGTACCAAAGATTCGCTTACCATTTCCTGCTTTTGGCTACCAATCTACAGCTCCATTCGGCGCAAAAAATAAAATACAAAATAAAACTGCCGGAGTAGTCAGCAGAATTTGCCGGCTGCACGTTGCCAAGTTGCGAGTTGCAAGTTGCAACCATTGGAATCATTACTCACGCGCACTAATCCCAGCGACTTCATTTGCCAGCTGGAGCTGCAGTTGGAGTTGGAGAGAAGACGCGAGAAGCCAAAAAGAAAAATCACATGCGCAGCATTTAAAGATTTGGGGCGAGAGTGCGGGAAAAAAAGGCAACAACAGCGCGAACCACGACAGAGTCGACGATAAGCAGCTCGGAAAAACTGTGCATTGAGGCACAGCAGTAGTAAGCAGAGGCAGTAAGCCAGGCCAATTGAGTTGTTCCCCTTGGCCAACTGGTTGCTCCTTTGGCTTCAAGCTTCAACTGTTGCTGTGGCTGCTTCTTCTTCTCACTCTCTAAGCATGTGCTGCACGTAATGGTGTTGCATTTATTAAAGGCTTTTGTGCGTGCGGGCCCAGGCTCAGAGCTGCACTCTCTGTTGCTCTCTCTCTCTCTCACTCTTTCTCTCATCTCTGCATGCTTAATCCATAAATGGAAATTAATGGCTTAAATACGAATGTATTCGGCGGCCATGTGTTAACTGAAAAAACGAAAAAAGGGAGAGAGAGAGAGAGAGAGAGAGAGGGAGGGAGGCAAGCGCAGTCGGAGCCTGGGACAGGCTAATGGCTCTGGCCTCGTAACGGTACCGCTTGAGTGCCACTGCATTTGCGGCATGGCCAAGCAAAAATATTAAGACATAAATGTCGTCAACAATGATACGGACTAACAGCCGCCTTATGGACTAGGTGGATGAGGCCTTTTGCTTGCGTAGGCGGCACAGTGGTGCATTTACATGTTTTCTTGCTCACAAAATGGTTTTTCAATTAAGGTACGCGCATTATCCATATATCATCCGATTGGCTGTCGTAATGAGCTCAACAATAACGCACACACACACACACAAACACCCATCCCCACATAATCAGCGTTGGAAATGGGCAGACAGATTAGCGCCCACCAGAGGCAAGAGAAAAAATCTCTATCTTTTGCTAGGCATTGTTCGGAGCCCTTTTCTTGGGTCATTTGGCCAATGTTGGCCTGGTCAGCACATAAGTGCATATAAAAAATGATACCACAATTTATGGGCGACATCTAATGGCCAACACAAACGGACTTGCAACAGTGTTGGCGGATTTGTCCGCTCAACTGCAATGCACTGTGTTGCATGCTGCAGTTACTGTTTGCCGCACACATCTCATAAAACATAATCAAGTTCACCATTCACCATTTACCATTCGCCAAGTCGTCGTTTGCGGCGACAATGGCAGCTTGCATCCTGCCTAGAGACTCAACTTCCAGTCCACTATGCAAGATTAATTTTGCAAGCATATTGTCATATTTTCTTGTCGCATGCGTCACTTTAGTCCCTCTTGTTGTTATTGCTGATTCCTCTGTTCCTTCTCGTTCTAGCTCCCTCTTTGTATTTCTCCTTTTTTATAAGCGTTTTGATTCCATTAACTCACACAGTTGCATAGTTGCATGCGGCAACATTGCACATTGCACACGGCTGTATCGCATCGGTTTTGGTATCAGTTCTTAGCGAGTAATTTCCATAACTTTTGCTCCAAATTATTTGCCATTGGTTGTTCGCATTGAACGCATTTATCATGCAGAGCTCTGAGGTGTGTATTAATTGTTGGCCATTTGGCATTTGGCAATCGCATCCATTGCCATTCAAAAATGCGTGGGCGCAGTCAGTGGAGTTGTGGGCGTGTGCAATGTGGCAGCCGTTGCTGCTGTTGCATCTGCCATAAGTACTTTTCAAGCATGCATTAATAATAACAATTGGAATGCATTTAATGCATTTTCACAGCTCAATGCCTGAGTGGGAGTGAGAATTGAGCGTTAATCGGTCCAACAGCAGATAATTATTTAAATAATTTGCACGATTTTTGACATTTTCTCTTCCTATGTAGCATTATATTTTTATTTTGCCAACACAATTCCCACCAAAATATGATTTAAGCCCTAACTTTTTGTAAACACTTGAGAAGTATATAAAATTTTTTTATTTTTTCGCTTCTCGTTTATGTAAATTAGCTGGGCAAGTAGACATTATCATAAGTATTTCATTTGTTTGTTTGCTATGCCAACAACAATAGTCGTCACAAAAAACATTTACAAAAATCCGATTTCATTCAAACTGCTTTTCACGCCAAGTTCGTTGCCTAAGTCTTTTGTTTGCACAGACCACACACAGACACAACAACACTCCACGCAGCTATAATTTCGTGTTAAACGAGCAAGAAGGAGGTGATGTAGGAGAAGGAGGAGGGTAAACGCATTGATTTCACTTATTTGAGCAAAACGAAAACAAAACAAGCCCGTTAACAATTTGTGCAAAACATTTGCCCAGCCCCCACCAAAAGAAGGTAGTAAACAAAGTCCAAGATCCAATGGCCGTATTCCTGGGAGTTCCATACACACAGGCAGCAGCAGTTGGGGTTTGGAGGAGGCGGACGCATCGACAACGCACGCCTGTTCGCATTCAATAAATAAAATGTCAAAACAATAATGAAATGAATTATGAGCGCGCATCAGTTGCAAGCAGCAGTTGGAGGCAGCTGTTGGAGGCAACAGTTGAGGCAGGGCGGCGTGGGCTACCATTGCTGTGTAGCTTGGTCAATTTCTTGTTGTTGCTTTTATTTATTGATTTCGTGCGTATTCAGAATCAGCACACGCACACACACACACACACACACATACACATTCCAAAAAGGCCCAGCAACTTTGTTACTTACTGACAATTGTCAGAAGGTTTGGTTTTGGCCAAACGATTGGCTGGCGGCCCTCAAGGCAGACGCGTAATGAAAATACTTCTGTGTGTGTGTGTGTTGATACGATTACGATTTAACCGTACTGTATGTCTGCCTTAACTTGGCTAACGCCAGGCAAAAACGCAATCAAAACTTTCGCTGCCAATCGAAAAAAAAGCAATTATTTCGATAAAAATGACCGTTTACTGTCGTTTTGTGGATATTGGGCTCGAATTTATGTGTGTGTATGATTATACCAAATACCAGCAACAACACCAACAACAACAGAAACAAGGTATACAAGTTGCGCGAGGGAGTAAGCTGGAGCATTCGTCTTATAAGCAAACATGTTACCGTTGCGGCTTGTTGGCGACTTACCTTACAAACTGGGTCAAGGGAACGTACAACAATAATAAATAAAAGCCAAATACAAATGCACATTTCGTTTTGCCATAGCACAAAAAACAACAACAACAAGCATCCTCGGAATATTCAAATGTGAATGAACTTTAGGAAGTGCTCGAGGCATTTTCGAATATGTATGTGCGATGATATACAGCATTTATTGATTAAGACAATATTATGACATTATTTTGTTTTTTTTTTTGTTTGGTTGGTACATACTAATTGCATGGTGAATAAGTTATTCTGTTTATGTAGATTATTTACTTAAGTACTTTGATTTTGGATTGTTTCTCTTTTTGTTTTAAATTATAATTTATTTCATTTTATGTAATCAATTTGGATAAAGTTTTATTTTCTGGTATATATATAAGAATGTATAAATCAAGGAAATCCTCTTCCTTTTTACATCTCTTCTTCTAACAAATAAGTCAGTTTTTATTGGATGTGCTACCAAAGAACTCCAACTAAGGTTTGAGTTATGTATATGTTTAAGCTAATAAATTTATATGGCAAAATTTACATTAGACACTACAATATCACACATTTGCTATAAATATTGACTATAACTGTGTATAAAATAATATTTTTTACTACACCCTCTCATTAAACTCAAATCGATCTCGGCGGCTGTTTTTAGAGCCCATAATAAATGCCATCGCATCTGCATATATGTTTATATATATATCTGATTATTGTGATCTTATGCGTATGTGTGTGTGTGCGTGTGTGTGTAACAGTAATTTAAAGAGATTTATGCGCTCACATTTTTTATGGTGCACTTAAGTCTTGGCCACTTAGCCATTTTTGGCTTGCAAAATTCTTAGCCGCATTTATATATTTTTTGGGGCGACAAATAAGGCGTAAGATTTGAAACGCCCAACACAAATCGATTTACAAATATTTTTTGATATAGCTGCATCTCATTTGTTGCTCAACATATATATGCCATAAAAACGCTTAAATATATCTGTGTACGTATGTATGTATCAGCTGACCACGCATGCATAAATGCTTTAACGATCCTCAATACAAGCTGGTTTATTTGGCCCTAGGCCGAGGCTGTTGCCGTAGCTGGGTAAGCCTTATTTGGATCAAGATAAAAATTATGTATGATCGAAAATCAGTTTGACAACAAAATGCTTTATGTGCGCAATTCTTAACGCTGCAATTTAACAAAACGGCACATTAAGATGAAGACCAAGCGGGAGAGAGACAGAGAGGCAGGAGAACAGGACTGGGTTAGCCCAATTCTCTTTGCTTATGTGAGAATGTGCGGAGGCATAACTCGCACCAAAACGTTGCTGGCATGCTAATAAGGGCGACGGCAGCGGCAACGGCAACGGCAACGGCGGCGCAAACTTTTCACCCGGGCGAAAGTAGTCAAAGTTGAATGGCCCACCATCCTGGCCGACGCCCGCAATCATTCATCATAAATGCGGTAAGCGATCGGCAGCCGCATCACGACGGCAACAACAAGCAACAGACAACAGACAACAGGCATCAGCAGCATCAGCAGGAATCGAGCTAAAGCATCAGAGAATCAGGGGCATCATCAGGCATTTGCCAGTTTTGCCAGCCACCATATCTTCAACGTCGATCAATGCAAATTTCATTTTTATTTTTTTTTTCTTTGCGCCGATCAAAACTGCCTACGCAGCCGAACGGAACGACGTCAGCAGCGGCTCAAGAATTATTATTAAATTCGATATAAATAATATTTTGCAAGCAAGACTTGTACCTCTCCTTCCCAACCCCCAAACACAGACAAACACACATCGCCTCGACCTGCACACACTTTCGCATGCTGAACTGCATGAACGGTCGGTGCTGCTGATTAATAAAAGACGGGCTGCGGCTGCTGTGGCAGCAGCAGCAGCAGCAGAAGTAGCAGCGCCCCGATGGCCTGCGGTGCTTAAATTCTGAGGCATCTGTCAAACTGAGCGAAGGTGCACGTTTTGTATGCACAGCTTGATGCCACGGCCAGGACGCAGACTCCAACAGCAGACGAAGTTTCAGCATCAGTCTCAAACAGTGAATCAGTTTCAACCTCAGACAGAGACCTGGCATTGGTGTTCAAATATTTTGAGAAGAGAATAACAAAAAAAAAACATGCGAAAGAAATATATACACTTTGCATATGTGACACTCGCATAATAACGCTTCAATTAAGCTCAATTCTGAAACGTGGAACCTTGACTCTGTTGCAGTCCTTTGACACGATTTTTCTTTTGTGTGTGTGCGAGCTTCGAAAACTGCACTTCCAGATGCATATCAATAAGATCTGACGTCAACTTTGATAAGCGAACGCATATTATTATTGTTATTATTAGCAATATGCTTCAGACCTCTTGCCTCTTCGCTCTCTTTTCGGAGGCAGGAGCACTGGCGAATGGATCACTTATAATAAGCAGCAGCGAGCAGTGCAGAATCCCTTCAAGCATTTTTTTTGCAACATTGTCCGCCACGGATATCAGGCAACAATCGACATATGCGAAAAGGGAAGGGGAAAAATGAAATAAGTAAAGAATAATATCAAAAATGAAAAGAAAACGGAAAATTCCTGAAGCAGCGAGCAAAGGCGAACAGAATACAACAAGAATTATGCACAAATTATGCAAGGCGCAACAATTTACAAAGTGCCCGATGCAGTTGCACAGTGGCACAGAGTATGCAACAATTGGTTAATAAAACAAATATAAAATGAAAAAAAATTTACTTGACGTTTTGGTGAGCTTTGAAAGTTTATGTGGAAAGTCTAAATCCATTTCTGAAAATACTTTGCCATATAATTTTGGAACAAAATACTTGTTCCACATCCCGAGGGCTCAACATTCTTTAATAATCTGCACTGTGAACACTGTGCAATCGATTTGTGGAATAGATAAAAGTTGACGTTTTGATCGATATTTATTGTTGGTTCACATGGTACATACATAGCTATGATGATGACGATCGCAACTTCCAACTTGTAAATGGCAACTGGCGACTGGCGACTGGCAACTGGCGACTGGCAACTGGCAAGTTGGCCACTCTGCCAATGTCCTGCAGTGCTGTGCTTGGATGCAATCGGTGATGATCTTAGACAGAAGCTTGGCCCAAAACGCAAAAGGGGCGGAACTGTGATTTAAGATTTCGTTTCTTAGTTAGGTTTTGGGGGCCAAAACAATTAGTTATGCTTGCTTCGACAAGCGCAACTTCTTGTACGTATGTATGTTGAATGCATGTTGTATGTTGTATGATTTCCTTTTGCACTTTCCCTATCTCCCTCTCTCTCTCTCTTTCTCTCTCTCTTTCTCTCTCTCTCTCTGCCGCTCTGTGTTTTAGGTGAGTGGCGTCCTGTGTGCTGGTCGCTGCACTCTTGGAATACATTTGTAGTAATCACGCGTTATCGTCGCATTTGGACGTTTTAAAAGGTCATAACTTAAAACCTTATCGCAGCGGACGGCAGACGGACGGAAAGCACAGACACAGCGAGTATTCGGGCGACATGCGACACGAACACACACGCACACACACCAGCAAGCACACCCATAAGGTCGTCCCAAAAGTAGCCGAAATTGAGCACAAGAGCACAAAGGATAACATGAGATGCCACAATACTGGAGCGCCAGAGACTTGAGTCGAAAACAACACGCAACTTAAGAGACAGACAGCAAGAGAGCAAGAGAGAGAGCGCGCAAGAATGGCATGGAAGATGTTACCATTGCATTCCATTGAGCTCACTCTGATAATGAGCCACACACACATACACACACTCACATTCATTCAAACATACACACACACACATGTACAGGACACCGTTTCTGAGAGGTTGCGCTAAAAGCGAAATGATAAGCTGACAGCTCTGGAGTAGGCGACCGAATCTTTTCGTAGCACTTCCTTTTGGCAAAAACCTGCGATGGCGGCATCGTGTTCTGTCTCTGTTTGTTTTTATGATAGCAACAACGGGGGGCAACCATTGAGTCCAATCCTCTCGAACTGTGCGCCTATGAGTCAGCCAGAGGCAAAGTCACAGCACAAAGGCAAGAACAAATCTGACCAGATCTGACCATTCAGGCCACTTGCCGTTAGGGTGCGCCCAAAAAAGTTTTGTCTTAGACAGTCGGCAGCGTCGCAAAAGCAATTAATTTGCCTTTTCCTTTTTCTTGATTTGGCAAATCAAACACCCAAAAGCCGACATTTGATTCCCATTCATGATTTTTTCGGCGATCCTTATAAGCTGTTTTGCCATCAATCGAAACGTTTATAGAACTTTTATAATATAAACTTAGGATTTTATGTGTGTTTTTTACATTTTTCATTAACGTAAATAAGCTTGACTATAAAAAGGCCGGATTAAATAATGTGAACATCAGCTATATAATTTCTCAGAATTTATCAAATATATTAATTTTTTATACTCATCACTTAATAAAACTTGCGTTTAGCATTATTACTATAATATTTTTTAATATCGATTTGCTTTATTAATTTTGTGAGCTAATAAGTAGTAAAATATTAAATAAAAGCTCTGAAAAAGTTATTAAAAGCCATGCGTATAATTAGGCAAATTTAATATTTAAGTTTAAGGCTTATGCCATAAATTAAGGCACTTAAGTCTGTTTATTTTAAATAAAAATAAAAAAAATATACAAATAATTCATATTAAAATGATATTGGAATAACAACAACTGCTTGGTAAAATTGTGGACTTTCTCTGTGTTTATCTGGACAGTGTATATCCTTAAGTTGAAAGCAAATTAATGAAGCGTATAAATACTCGAATCGGCTCTGTTTCAGAGTCGATAAGTTTTAAATGCCTTTGGCTCTCGGATATCAACGTAATTATTGAACAGCCGGCAACGACAATAGCCCAAAATAACAACAACGATCACAATTCAAACAAACGCTAGACAGTTTCTATTGTTACCATTTTCATTTGCGGCCTTTTTATTTAGAAATGAGATACCCAATGCGTATATGCTCAAAGCAACGATCCGATTATCATCTAACTGTGTACATAGTTTTCTTCATCTCTTTCTCTGTTAGCTGTGTGTGTCTGTGTGTGTGTGTTGACATTCCTTTTTCTTTTTTACTTTTTTGTGACATTTTCTACGAAAACTCAATACAAACATGGTAGTCCCTAGATGATGCTCACAGCACTCCCATTCAATGACAAGCCTTAAATTTACGACAATAGACGAACAGGTAAACGTCGTAAAGGTTCACTGGTAAGAGAGGTCAATGGCGGGGGGAACTTCACTTATAGCCCTTCAACGATACGCAGATAACTATCGCAACTGGACGTCGACGACGACGACGACGGCAAAGTCGGCACAGATGACTCATCAAATTAGCGTCTCGGAGCGCGGGCGATAAGCAGCGACCCGAAGGATTAGCGTTAGAGAAATAACCGTGTGCCCATCAATGGAAAAACGGACAAAGACGGAAAAGAACGAAACCGAATGAATAGGAAAGAAATATAGTTAAAGATTGAGATTGTAAATAAAAAGTGCTCATATCATTTTACAAACACACAAACCAAACCACTCGAGACTTGACACTGACTGGACAAAGTCTATTTTCTTTACTTTACGATTTTTTATGACCCTATTTGCTAGCTGGGAAAAGTCACAAGGCAAGAATATTATTAGACCACCCTCGTAAAGTAGCGTTTGTCAAGCGATTTATTAATTGCTGGCATTTGTTAGTAGTTTATTGGGTGCAGGGGATCGCAGAGGATTTTGCTCGACCATTCGCTTCGCATATGCCAGGTGAAATCCTCTGGAGAGTGCGTTTTGTTGCAACAACGTTCTGTTTACAGTTAGTCGCGCAATTATTCGTTCAATTTACACAGGAAGCTTTTGTCGCTGATGAACGCAGTTCGGGCGATAATCCGACAGCAAAATATGCGAACGTTAATTACGCTTTTGAGAACGTTTTACCCAGACACAGCGAGAGAAGAGCAGAGACTACAGTGACAGAGACAGAGACAGAGACAGAGGGGCTCTGTGCACATTGTTGGCTTTGCCATTGGAAGAAGGCTTTGCATCGCAAGGATGCATCGGCTTGATGCCTGACGGCTGATAATGCTGATCGCATGAATGATGGAATCGAACGCGGCTGCCACAACATGCGCCTGCCATACGAGTTTTTGATCGATTAGGAGGCCAACTTGCGAGCTCCCAGTTGCCTCCTCTCAGCTTTGCCCAGCTTGATTGAAAGCTTGCAAATTGTTTAAGAATATGCTGCACTTACGCATCCCACTCCCCTCTTTTCTCTCTCTCCCCCCCTATTTGTGGATGTGTCACTCGAGCTCCGCTTAATGTCGTCTCGTAAAATGTTTAGAATGCATTTTTTTGGGTTTTTTTTGTGTTCATTATACATACAAAAAAGTTTGTTTCCTGGCCGCCCAAGTGCATTTGGTTTTAAGTTCGGATTTGGTTGAATTTAAAATTCAGATTCGTTTAGCCCTCGAACTGCGCCTCAAGCCATTTGTCTTGACCCTAAGTGCTGCATGTGGTGTTACTTTTCTTTCTGATTAATTTGGGCTAATTTGTTAAGTAATAAAAGGCAAAAGAGTTGCCCAAAACGAAGTTGTAAAAATAATATAAAAACAGTTTGAAACAAATTTTCATGATCTTCATCGAGGCTGCGATTTATTAACACTTAACATGGCACAGCCAATGCAATCCCCAAATATTCAACAGCATTCTCATTGCGTAGGTGCCTTTAAGTAGGGCGTCAAATTGTGCACGTTGCAAGGCCTGCTGGTTGCCCCTTCCATTGTGGTTAAGTGCATTAAGAGCGGGTTTAGTATTTCGATTATTGACTTCCAGTTCTTTTAATGCTACAGCAGCAGCGGGTGGTGGCATTGTCGAGCATTGTCGGTTGTTGTTAAAAAAAACAAAAAAAAAATCACAGCAACTTCGTTTAATTGACCGGTTGAGCAGGCTTAAAGTAAAAAGCTAAATAAGTTTGGAAAGAAAAATTGTTGATATCAAAGATGCTTTTAATTTAACAACATTATACAACATTGATCCTATAATTTATTTTCTTCAAACATTTTTATATATCATTCTAATATTTGTTATGATAATTTAGTGGCAATTTTTAAATTTGTTTAAGCATAAATGTTATTTTTAAGTTTCAGTTATAGTTTTGATGTGAAAACAACTTTTAAACTTATTTTTGTTTACTTTTCTTTTAGGAGGTTCATTTATGTTGTACCAAAAGGGATTTGCAAGATAGGGTAAGTACAAAATTTTTACATTTTTAAAACAATTTTATGTATAACGATAATTAATTAAGTTGCAAACAATACAGCGATTGATCTTGTTGACTTAGCAAAATATACGCGTGTTATAAACAACATAAAGCTGGGTAAATGACTTATCTAAATAGTCGATTTATTATGGCAAAGGAGTTCAGCGTTTAGATCTTCGACAACAATAATAATTAAACTTACCTAATCGTAATGTACACTAATAAATTATATTTACTTTGGAGTTACCAAACATTTTTACAAATTACTGAAGCAATTTTTCCAAATAGTTTACAAACAACCAAATTGGTTTCTCCTTATCTGTAAAATATAAACAGTAGTCGAAATTCATAGGAAAAAACCACAAAATTAATAAATAGCATTGTTTAACAAAATGCTTCACACAAAAAACACATCCTAAATAAGCCAAATGCTGGTTAGTTTTATAACGACCCGGCTGGCAGTTTCAAAGATCATGTCTAATGCCAGCACCACATTTGCGTCAATTAATTTATTAATAAAACACGATAATAACAACAAGAACAACAACAGCAACAGCAGCAGCAGCAGCAGCAACAATATTGAAGGTAGAAACTCGGGGCAGCACCTGTTCCTATGCCACCATGCGCTTCAGTTTTTGGTTCGTGTCCATGTCCATGTCTTTGGCTGCCTAATTCACATGTCACGTTCGCCGGTGTTGGCAGCGGTTTTCGGTTGCGGCTAAGATTGCGATAAACTGCGAAACTGTGAAGCTGCAAAACATGCTTACAAGCTAAGGCCGAGGCTGTAGAGAGCACAACAGCATCGGGCCGGCCAGTTAACAAAAAAGACAAGTAGCTGCATACTGACTGACTGACTGACTGATCGTCAGACAGTTAGTTGTTGTGGGTTATACGTAGGAATGAAAGAGTTGCGCTCGCTTTTTTTTTACACTCATAAAAATTAAATCAACAACAATTTTATAATTTGGCGCATTAAATCATCTGTGGGCAGCGCCCGCAGCCATGCCCCCAACTATATATGTATATGCCTTACAGGTCCAGCCTTACGGTCACAGTCACAGTCACAGTCTGGTGGCTGGCTAGGCTTTACCCAGCTACCACGTAGCACACAATCAGGCGCGTGCAATCTTAATGGATAAATTATTGAGGCAACAGAGAAGCGACGGCTGCTGCTGCTGCCTGGCGACGCATCTGCGCTCTGTGTATCTCATTGCCATCCATATCCATAATTTTAGTCTGTGTTCCAGATGAACTCTTAGCTCTAACAAACAATTGATGCGGTAGCTGTTTGTGTGTGTGTGTGTTTGTGCTCGTTATGTCATAATCGCATTACTTAACGGCCTGTGCGTAATATAATAATCATTTATTAATTTGTTAGCTGGGCAGGTGCCAGCTGGTCCAAAGTACGTGCCACAAATCACAACAGCAAACGAGCCAGCAACAAAGTTAAGGCAACAGACAGAAAGCGAGACCCATTTTAATACACTCAATTATATAATATCAGTCGTGTTTACAGGTTCGGCCCCCAATTGCTTGATTCTTGCCCTGTCAGTGCTCCACTTCCATCTTCCATTCTTGAACTTCCAGTGATTATGATCGAGAACTCAATTATAACAAATTCGATTTGTGGCTACAGATTTTGAGCAATTATTATTATTATTCTTGTTACAATCAGCGTTTCGGCAAATGTCGTGAATTCACCAAATCACTCTGACACGATTAATTATTAATTTTTCTCTCTCTCTCTTTTTCTCCTTCACTACTTTGGCATCATTAGTTACGCTAAATGGGCCCAGTTAATGTTAGTTGAGGCACGAAACTGATTTATTTCAATTAGAGAGCGCTCAAAATAGACACATAAAAACCAAAACTCTTGCGGCTTAGAGTAAAGATTTTTCTTGGGAATTTTTAAACTAGTTCTAAGTGGTTTGTGATGAGCACGCAATGTTTTAGCCTTTTGATAGTTTAAGTTTAAGTTTTTTGTAACAAAAATCATTAATCTAACGACAAGCTTTTAGGTTTGACTCACAGGCAAGCTTTCTATCAAGTTTAATCGGAAATACAAGACTTGATTACTTTTTAGAAATGTTCGCCTGACAATTATACTCTCGATTGCATTGCTAAACACTCAACCACGCCCTATAATTAACACCCGCCCTCGTACTTGCTTATAAGCTCTTGACGTGAACACAAAAAGTCACGTGTGTGTGTGTTGCCAGCAAACACGCCCACAACTTTTGTATTGGCATTATGGGTAACCTCTAATTTGGCAGAAAGCGCAGTTTTATTGCCTTTAACTTAAACTTCGAATGCGATTTCAACAAGGAGTTGTTTCAACAACAACAATAACAAAAAAACGATAACACACGCTTCGATTTAATGACACACACAGTTCGCATATGAAAGAGGTTGTTGTGTCTGCAGCTGCGTGTGCTTATTGTGAATCGGTTAATGTTGAATTTGGATTCGTTTTTTCTTGGCTTACCTTATGATTTTACCTGTCGATTTGTGCTTTTGGCTTTTTTTTTTTTTGGCACGTGTTTTTACGACTCGACCACTTGACCAAAAATTGCCATTTCCATTTCACTTAAATGAGGCGTTTCAAATGAGCTGCTGCTGGCTCTAAAACAAAATGCTTGTTTAACACTAATGAGCGAGCATTTTAAAGCCATACCAACTGCTACAATTAGCTGCACGCCAGTTAAACTCAAAGAAAGAGGTGTTCCCACAGTGCCACTTTCTGATTTTCTGTTTGCAAATTTACGCTATAAAAATGTGACTTAAGGCTGATACAACAATAAACGCTTTGTACACGTTAACTGCTATACAAACTAGTGTTAAAGTGGTAACAAAATGAACTTTAGTTCGTAAGAATTTCTACTTTGAAACCAATGCAACAAATTAGATCACTGTAGCTCAAAGTTCAAAGTATCTAAAATGATTGCTACTGATCGTTGCACCACCATCGATCCATCTAGCAACATCGACAACAGCAACAGCAGCAACATCAGCTATTATCCGCATACTTTAGAGGCGCATCAATATTTGCTTTCGGCACTCAGAGCTGTAGCTGATGCAGAGGCCGCTTAATTAATTGCCTCAACTTATTTGACAGCGCTGAGCTGAGGCAGCTATAAATAATGAGAGCTTTCTATAAATCATTTTGCGAGCTGCCACTGCAACAGGACATGGTTCGTGGTGCTTCTACACTGGCCTAGCATCATCGGACATGGACATGCACTGGGGTGCACTCTTATACACGTGTCTTTTCTGAGTTCTTTTGCATGCGTTTGATAAGCGTAAAATAGCTTAATATGCAGCCAGACCTACAACAGCTGCTGCTGCTGCAGTGGCGTCGGCGTCGGCGTTGGCGGCTACGATAACCAGACTCAAACCCAGAGACGCCACAGTGTTGTGCATACCATGGGTATGTATATTTATAGTTGAAAAGCGCCAAAGGCCGAAAAACTCGTACGCAAAAAATAAATATCCCATATGGCTGGCTGGGCACGCACGCGTCCTAGAGACATAGGGTGAATAGATATAGATAGATAGATACTTCTACTACTACACGTAATTACAAAATACTGAACTTTTGAGAACGGCAGATCGTTTGTGTTGGGTATATTGGAAAATCGCTTAACAAGCCAATAGTCTGAGTTATGACTGAGCTGCCGTCTTGGCCACAGCCATGGCCAAGTTGTTGTAGTTGTCGTTGTCGTCGTCGTCGTCATCGTCTTCGTTGTTGTCTTTGCCAAGCGGCAGCAATTTGTTCTTGTTGTCGACTTTGCATGTCGCTGACTGCCAGAGCCTGCCGGAGTGCCAGCTAGCGAGACTCTCTGCCTGCCTTACTCTGCCTCGTTGCCTGTCTGTCAGTTTGTTTTGCATGCCAGCTAATGCCAGTACATATATATATTTCTTCCCGGAAACTCAGTAGAGCCCAATAGACGGTCGGCTGCCTTGGCATCCGCTGATTACACATAACGCTTTGGTTTTTTCATTCGACCATCTCTTTCCATTGCATCTATGTTTTACCATGTTAAATAGCTGACAAAAACAATGTTTTACCCTGGCTGGGCACCCTTCTATTGATTGCATTTCCGCTTTCGCCGTTTGTATACTACAGATTTAACAATTAGTAATTTAGATAATGCTCTGCTTGGACTGTGTAATTTAGTTAAGCAGCTTTTAAGTGAAACTGAAGAATCACTAAGAAAGTAATGTTTAAGCTGTATATAAAAGTAAAAGTTACATTAGGTAAGCAAGGTTCGAGTTATGTAAAGTTTGTTATACACACATTGGTGTAATCTTGTTTGTCTTTTGACACCCAATCCCTTTTTATTTGCCACTCAACTCACATATTTGTTGATCTACCTTAAGTCGGGGAGTACCAAATCAATCAATGTGCTACAAATTTGTTTGTTTTAACATATCTAGCATGTAATAAATTCTATAATATATCAGCTGCATGCAGAATTTGGCACAAATTTCCAGTGCACATTGATTGACAGCGTATGAGGGGCGCTGCAATTTGCAACTGCCACATTAATCATACGCAGCGTGGTGCAAATTTTAACATGCTGCTACACGTTGCTTGGGCAAACAGATACTAAAGATATTCGCATACATATATATGGAGTTGGGTAGACATAATCACAGCAGCAACAGGTGGCAGGCAGAGCCGGTGAGTCGTTTCTGTCGATTTCGTCAGCAACTTGAATGCGAATGTGAATTTTGAATGTTGAATGTGTCTGGTGTCGCCGAATTAATTTAGCAACGCCATTTGATTCATAAATGACATTCACTTTTTATTTTATTTTATCTCTTTCAAAGTGCTACGACAGAAAAAATAAAAATCTAATCAAAATGTATGCAATTATGACATTTGCAAATGTTTGACAGACCTTGGAGCGACACCCTCGTTGCCTCGTGATGAATAGGCGCAATAATTGCAAAGAGTTTGTTTGTTTTTGTTTTTCTTTTTGGTCGGCCTAACGAAGCTGTTTGCCTTTGCCAATAATTTTTTGCTTGTTTAAACTTTTAACGCTGACATTTGTGCTTATCTTCAAGTGTCTAATTTAAATGTTGTGTGGTTTTTTCTAACGTATTGGTTTTATTTTAAAATGTTTCCAATTGATTTATAGTCGCTGCTATTTGTTCAAACAGACAAAAAAAATATTATACATTTCAAAGAAAATTCAATTGGTTTCATATTAATATTTTTTTTTAATTATGCGTACTAAAGTAGATCGATTTTTATGCCTTATGCCTATCGAAATAACTGATTGAGAGCCACTCTTTATAAACTGACAGCATTGCTGCTTTACCGCCCTCTTAAAAGAGATCCACATTTAAGTAGTGTTTACACTCCGACAAGCAATTGTGGCTTGTGGCTTTGGGACTCAACTTTCAGCTCCAGTTGCTTAGCGAAATGACAGACAGAGGCGTTGGCGGCAATGGCGATGCGTCGCCTCTCATTTCCACAGATTGTACAGATAAATCAGGGGATCTGGCTGTGGCAGTAACCGCAGCAAGCAACGGTGGCATATTTGCGGGGCACACCTTTTGAACCTTCGAACGGAGAGTGAGAAAGAAAGAGCTATTGTCATTTCCTTCTTCATTTTAGCGCAGCAAACAAACACAAGCAATCAAAGCAAATGGAGCAGCGTTTTTGAATTTCATTAAGAAATCTGGCGAGAAATATGGTGACAAAGCTACGCAGCCACATTTGCGGCTTTCAAAAGATTTATTGTGGTTGCGGTGGTGCCAAACATCCGTTTAGTTCTCTTAATATACATATGTGTGTATCTATGTTTGCTTGTAGCTATAAAAAAAATTAATTTAAATAAATGAAGTTTTTGTGTCAACTCGAGAACAGGAAACGTTAAAATCAAAAGCTCTGCTGCATTGTTGTTGCAGCTTTGACAGCTCGCTGACAGATGCATCTAAGTGCTGGGTCCAAGTTCGAAAGCTAAGACATAAGCCAGCTACTGTAAATTACGTTACAATTAATTGAGCTACATTACAAGCGAACGCAAAACAGCTGTGTGCGGAGGCAGAGACAGATAACAGAGACCAAGCCCAAGTCGCTGTCTCAGTCGCAGTCGCAGTCGCAGTCGCGTTCACAGTCACAGTCACAGTCAAGCGGAGCTGTCACACCTTCGTCAGGCGAAGATTGAGCTACAGGGGGAGCTTGTGGTTGAGCTTAGCCTGCGACAATCGATTCAAGAAATCCAAAATTGAAATCATTGTGAAGCGCTGCTGTGATTCATTGCGTCTTCGGATTTCATCTGTTTTTGTTTCTGTATGTGTGTGTGTGTGTGTGTGTGTGTCAATTCCTGTGGGACTTATGACTGATTGTGGTGCGATTTCAAACTTTTTCAATATACAATTTTCTTTGAGCTGCGCGCAGCTTCATTAATTTGCTTCAATGATTCTGCATTAGCGCTGGCTTAGCGGCAGGGCAGGGCAATCATAACAAACAAACAAATACATGCACAAACAGCTTAGAAAAATACCCTGTAACGTGCGTCGTATACTTATTTGATTGAGTAATATAGAGAATGTATACAAATAAACATATGCTAGTTTCGTTTGCGTAGTATCTCTAAGTCGTATACTTTTACTTTTGACTGGTTCGCCGTAGAGATTAACGCGTCGAAAGTTCCAATGAATTCGATTTGAATCAATTAAACGCCCCCATTGCCCCATACCAAGTGTCTGAGCTAAGTGAGAATTGTTTTTGGTTTTATTTTTTAATGTTTTCCGGTCAATTTGTTGTGTTGATTTGTGTTTATTTTTATTTATTTTGGGCTGCCAATAGCTGGGCAAATAATGCATATTGCAGGCAAGGCTAGGAACTTAAAACTGGAACTGTAAATGACTGAAAATTGGAAGGTGTTTTAAATGCGAAACTTGTTTAACTGGGAGTCAGTTGGTTGGCTGTCAAGGCTGCGACACGGCGACACACGTTCCACATTGTGGCATGCTCCAAAAAAGTTCCTTAACCTGCTCTAAAATCACTAGATCGCTTAATAAGCAGCCTAGTTGTCTGGGCCTGTAGCTGTAGCTTGATGCTTGGTGCTTGGATCTCAGGACCGTTGTGCGCAGATCTCTCTTTGTACACTCAATGCCCAACTCCTTTGACTTGGCACCGGCAAACGGCAAAACAGAACAGAACAGAACCGAACTGAACCGCAGAACCGAAGCATAAGAAGAATCTACACCGTTTTAAGCATAAATCGCCGGCAGGCATGCGCCGATATGCGTTCAACTCACTGAACTTGCCACGACTCTTGTTGCTTGACTCCCTCGGATACTGCTGCTGCTGCTGCTGCTGCTGCTGCTGCTGCTGCTGCTCCACCTACTTCAACTCCGACATTGGCTGTTACAGTTTTTCGCTTTGCCCGCCGACTGGCAAACATATATATTATTTAAATTTTTAAACGATTGATCGTCCTCCGCCCTGTGCATGCTTCCTGCCTGCCTCTTTAGCCTCTCTTTCACTCTAACTATGTGAGTGTCTGTGTGTGTGTGTGTTTGCGCATCTCTCGTGATAGTTTGAGTTATTTAGTTGGCTGCTTTATTGCCCAGGCAACTGCAGGCTGGGGCGTGTTTGAAACTCCAACTGCGACTCCGACTCCAACATCGACTCCTACTTCCACATCAACCTGAAGTTTAGTTCTGTGTTTGCTGTGCGTTCCTCTTTTTGGTTCTTATAACAAAATGATTATGTTTTGCATATTGAGTGAAATTTGCATAAAATGAGAAAGCGCAAAATGAGCTAAGGCTAAGCCTAAGAAAATAATAACAAAACCCGCCGTGCGGATTTAAACTACGACGACGAGTAACAAAAAAAATAGGTTTTCTCCCGAGAGGTAAAGAAACACATTATCATAACATTTGATTGCGCTAACTGCACAAATTATGGGTCCGGGCGGCAAGCGGATTGCCCATTAAAGTGGGCGGATTTTGCTTAGAAGACGGTCTAAGATTGAATAATATTGCCTTAGCCACAACGAAAGTGAATAAACGCTTGCCTTCAAGGTTACGGAGAGTATGTTAAAAAACATTGAGATCAACAGAAGATCATTTATGGCAACAAAATAAATTTAAATGGAAGCGGCTTGCTACTTTTTTGCTATAGTTGAATTCTTAAGATATAAAAAGATTTGACTTATGCTAGACTTTTTAATTTAGTGGCATGGATATACACAAAAAACATTTTTTGTTTGACCGTTAACTCTTAACTAATAAATCTATTAATATTTATTATTCTTCTGAACTCTGTATGCTTTTATTTGGTTTAGCATTTAGTTTTTTTTTTTTGTTATTTTTGTTAGGGAAACATTTGAAAATCTTGCATTTATAATTTTGTTGCATGTGTCAATTTGAAATATTTCTGGGCTGGTTGAATTGTTCATTTTCGTAGGTTCTTATTTACCCACGCTCATTTAACGCTTAAAATAACAATCATTAACATAAGAACAGAGTCACTTCCTTGGAACGTTAACGTTTTGGTTGCCCCTGCCCCTGCAGCAGCACTACTACTAAGCACGACTGCTTGCCCCTTTTAACAAGCAAATGCGATGCGCGCTAAAGAAATTAAAATTGAAAATTCCTTTATTTCAATATTTTGACAGTGACTTGGCAGCGCCTCGTTAAGAAAAAACAAAATAAACTCGAAACAAACCCAAGAATGGCCCAAACCAAAACCAAACCAAACGAAACGAAACATTTTTTAGTTGTCTTTGTGATCATGTGTATGTGTGTGTATCTTTCACCGCCTCTCCCTGTGTTTTTACACAGGTGTGCTTGGGTGTGTGTGTGTGTGTGTTACAGAACTCTTTGATTCTGTATCTCAAGCTGGGGCTGTGCCCAACTTCTGTGAAATGGCCACAAAATGTGCCAAGTGCTTGTTGACTTGGCCTGAACTTGTTACAATTTCCATCTATTCAGCTCCCCGCTTTCTACGCCTCGTTTACTTTTTCACTCTTGTTCTGGCTGCTTGTTGTTGTCATTGCTTTCGCTTCGATACAAATTAATGAGGCGAGAATGTGTTGGATTGTGTTAACAGGCGCCTTGCGACAATTGCCCCATAAATTAGACAAGCATTGCAATGCAAATTTGATATAAAAGCCACTTGAGCAGCAGATAAATGCTCTTTAGCTTACATATAATTAATATTAATTATGCACTGATTAGCCCAGTGCATTCCACTGGACAAATAAGACAAATAAGCCCACAGCAGCTTGTCTTAGACAAACAGCTAAGCAAGTCAACATTTTGCCATAAACATTTGGCGTTTATTACTTGAATGCTTAAAGCACCCCATCGAATTTACGAGCAACATGCATCGAACAAGCCCATAATACAGCAATAACAATGCACCGAAACCGAATTACTCTAACTTATTTATTGAATAAAATCAACCAACATTCTAGGTTTATAGAAAGTGTGATATAATATCATAAGCTCAATTATGTTATCCAAATACTCTTAAACTCAAGAACTCATTAATTTTAATTACAATTTAACTTAATGCTTAATTGAACATACTTTTCATTTATTAAAGTAGTTGTGTTCCTTAGTAATATTAAAAGTTTTTGTTGAAAAAACTATAGAAATCTAAACTTTAATAATACCAAGCTAAGCTGCTGACGTTCTAAATTGCGTTAACTTTAACTTGCCTTGTAAATTAGCTTGTTAAACTAAATGCCGCAGTTGCAGTTGTTGCTGTTGCAGTTACTGTTTGCCGTGTTTGGTCGAGGCCGGGTGCTCGTTGGCAGACCGCATTCGTTCAATTGCATTTGACAGGCGTTTGCCATAAAAATTATGCCAACAGCTGCTGAAACTGCAACTGGTTGGCAAATTAACATGCACTGAGCGGACATTGGCTCAAAGTTATGACAACTTATCGCGCTTGGCATTTTGTGTTGCCTTGGCCATTTCTCAGGCAGACGCTCGTAGGCGTCGCATGGCGACATTTCGCTTTCATTTGCAATTAAAATCTATAATAAGAGTCTATAGAATTCAAAAAAAGTTAAAGTGTTTGTTTGCCGTTGTTGTATGAGTTATAAATAGGTTTTGTAGAAATGTGGCGCCATTTGTTGGCGGCACGACTGCACGAGTTCGGTTTCAGTTTCCCAGAGTCGAAATTTGTCAAACGCAAAAGAAGAGTTTGAGAGGACGAGAGCGGACGAGACGCAAATGTAGATTTCGAGGGAATTTGTCAAAAGCGGATGCAAGTGAAATTGATATCCAATGCGCCTTTTGTTATGAAAAGGAAGGTGTGAAAAGGTCGGCGTGTTTATTTATTTAGTTTTCGTTTTCCCCTGCTAGCTGTTGGAGTACGTATGTATGTATACTTGTGCAAAGCTGCATTGCCAAAAACCAAAAAAAAAAAAATAAAACAAACTCAAAACAAAACTTGAACTTCATTCGTTTTATCTTTTATTATTCATATTTGCATTTGCCTGGGAATTGAATGGAAGACAAATAAAGTTTTGCTGCCGTTCATCTAATCTGTTTGGTGTTAGGTCCAAAGGAGCATGTGTAATTCGATTGTTTACATGCGAATGCGTTCTGAAAGCAACAACAACATTTATTTCTGTTGCGAAATGACAGGTTAGGGTAAAATCGAAGCAGCAGCAAAAAAAAAAAAAAATAAAAAAAAACAGCAAGCAGCGAATTAAATATATCAAAACGAAGCCAAACTGGCATCTCAGATTGGTTTGCTGGTTGGTCGCTTGAGCTTATTGGAGCGCAGGTTACGCCTTTGAGAAGCCACTCCAGTTGCTGGCAGCGCAGCAGGAGCACAACAATTTATTCGATCAATGCTGCTGCTGTTGTTGCAGCATTTGGGGGTGTCTCCATCTTTTTACTGCTGCTGCTGCTGCTGCTGCTGTTACTACATCGCCGAGCTGTCTCCCGCACTGTCAGTCTACCACCTACCCACCTCGCATCTTTACTCATACTGAAGCCAACTTTAAACTTCACTCGTTTGTCAGTCTGCAACTCGTTGTCGTCTTGAATTGTGTCGCGACGACGCGATGCCAAGGCGAAGGCGTCGTCCTTTCGCGCCTGAGAGATGCGTTTCACTCATATCCGGTTAAATATTCACACCTCAGCCGTGCCCCAACTGCTCTACAACGCTACAACTCCAGCCACAAACCCAACGTCCACGACGACGATGACGACGACGACGAGAAGTTTGCTAAATTGCATTTGCCTGGCTAGGTGTTGTTGTTGTTGGTGTCGTTGCTGAAGCGGCTGCTGTTGTTGCTGGTGCCGTATTAAGTTTCAAAAAACCGCACAGCTCGCTAAGTGGGGGCTTCAACGGGTGGTTGTGCGGGGAGCACTGCCAGTGCGGGCTGGCGTAAGTAATGCCTAAAGAAATTTTTGCAGATTTGTGGCGTAAAATTATGAAAATTATGTCTGACACATCCTGCTGTCTGCTTAAGGTCTTTGTTTATCCTGGCAGCGCGGCAAAAGGGAAGCGCCTCCAACACTCCAAATGCGACAGCAATAACAACACCAACAACAACATTAACAACAAACAGCCCTTTTATGCATACATATGTATATGTATATAGTATTTGCATACGTTTACTTTGCGTCGTTTACTGCGACAAAGTTCGTTGCTTAAGTCTTTCGTTTTGTTTGGTACGCCTTAGCAGTTGTTTTGTTATTCCTTGCTCGTGGTTCGTTTTAAGGGGGAACCAAGGGTTACACGCCCGCACAGCCCAAACAAAAATGAAAGTGAAAAAAATCATTACTCTTCAGCGTTTACGTTTATGACTGAAAACTGGAAATTGTTTTGTATATTTTTTTGTTTCCTAAAGGCTTTGTGGGCGTTATTATGTGAAATGAAAGATTACAGAAAGAAAATATATGAAAATAAAAAACATGAACTGCTTAAGTGCCCTTAAAATAATAAAATTAAAATAAAAACTTAAAATATTTGAAAGAAACAGAAAAGAGCATAAAAATAAGCTTGAAATTATTACAATCATTAAAAAACATCAGAGATATACAACTCATAATTCGCATGAATTATGCGCATCTCATAAAGTATGCAGCTTTTGTTCATGTTCAATGTTATATTGATATTAATCCCAGGCTAAGCACCAACAATACATGCAAAATGATGATAATCAATCGAAGCTTATCAATAAAAACAACATAACTTAGCCTCACTTTGCCTTCAAGGTGTTCCTGCTTAGTCACAAACTGATCCAAACTGAGACAAACTCAAGCCCCGAAATGATGAATACAAGCAAAACTGCACCCAAAAGGCAGGCAAACTGGGGCTGCCTGCTGGGTCAGGGCCTAATTGAGTCATAGCTGGAGCTGAAGAGTCATGCGAGGATCGACAAACACGAATTAAGCACAATAAAACTGTGTATCGCATTCGCATTAGTAAGGTGGTGCAAGATGGTGCAGGTGGTGCTTGCGGGACGCTTGCTAGCCTTGAGGCTGCTCTCTCACACAGATGCGCCGCTGAATTTGTTTTGGTTCTGGCTTTTTTTCTTTTGCTTTTTGTTTATTTCGGGCTGGCCAAAAAGCGCAACGAAACGAAATGCCAAACGAGCAGCAAAAAATATACAGCCAAGCAACAACCAAAAAAAAAAAAGAACTAAAACGAAATTAAATCAGCAAAACAGCACAAATAAAATCCATTAGGTGTAGGTACCACGAAACAGCGCGACAGCTATGTTCAGAACACAAACTGAGCATAGGGAGGAAGGGGTGGGGGCTAGGAACAAAGACACAACGACAACTGGCAATGTCGTGAGAGCTGACTGTCCAAAGCTGGCTTTGCCTGGCTAGCCCCATCATGGTCTGGGAATCTGTTCGTTGTTAGTTGTTGTTGTTGTTGTTGTTGGTCGGGCGAGAAGATTTGTCATTGTTAGACGGGTTCTTAATTTCTTTCGTATGCGCGCGCTTATTCAAACGAAGCGGCCATCAGATTGGCGCAAGGCTCATGTTTTGGCACCCACAAAAGCTTTAAATCTTGGGCTGGGTAGCCAGTATGTGTGTCTGTGTGTGCGTGTGTGTGCGTGTATGTGTGTGGGTGATGTTTATTGCAAACAAAATATAAAATATAAAATAACCTGTTTTCAAAGCATCTCCATTCATAATTGCCATTGCTGGCGAAATGTTTGAGCACACGGATCACATTTATGGCCGCAATGACAGCAATGGCCATCAAACAGACCGCCAGCTCCCAAAGACCACCCACTGGCCAGATCAACAGCCAAGTGCAACAGCAGCAAGAGACACAGCAGCAGCACAAGCAGCAGCAATCGGCATCAAAAGTGTTGCAATGAGGCATTTACAATAGCAAACGAGTTAATTACCACAACGGCGGCTCAACACATGCCTCGACCTTATAGAGTCGCCGAGTATCTCAGAGTTGGAGTTAAAGTTGGAGAGACTGCTGCTCCGCCAATCTGCTGCATTGATCGAGCAAACGATCTGCGATTGCGTTTGGCTTTCACTGTTCGAGTCTTGTTTTTGCGCCTGCGCGTGTTCAAATTGTCCAAAGCGTAACAATTTAATATCGATGCGACTGCCAGCAACCAAGCAAACCAAAAGGCATCTGCATAGCTGCTGCAACTTCAGCTTCAGCTCCAGCTCCAGCTCCAACACCAACTTCAGCTGTGTGTGTCTGCCAACGGTGGCAACATGTGCCTTGCGCCTTGCAATGCCTGGCTGCCCTGGCCTGGCTTGCCTGCCAGCCTGCCTTCGTTTTTATGCATGTTTTACGTTTCGCATTTTATTTAATTGATTTTTTTGCACCGCACTCGCGTTGGCCATTAATTCATTTATTTATTTAGCACTGTGCTGCCAAACGACACTGCCAGTGTGGTTGAGGGGATGTGGCAGGGGGTGCTTAGCATCAGCATTGGGGCATGAATTAATCGTGCTTAACACCATTCTTGGCATATTCGGGCAATGGGCAAAATGCAATAGAACCTTCTCAGTTGTGCGATTTAGAGCGGAAGCACTTAGCTTTGGCCTTAGCCTTAGCCTTAGCATTTGCTTGATTTTAGCCATAAGTATTTTAGTATATTATGAGGTTGCCATGAATCCTGGCCTCTGTAGCGTATCTGGTATGCATGCGTCATTATCGCGCATCGCATCATTAATAAAGCCATAAAAATAAAAGTAAAACGCACACAAAAAGCTGGCAATGAAAGCGCAACGGGGAAATAAAAGCGAAAAAAATATGTATGGCTCCTTTTACAAAATGTTTATAAGCAGAGACAAACGAAGACGAAAGAGAAGGTTGTTCCAGCTTGAAGTTGGAACTGTTGGCAAATGTGACTGTGACTGGGTTTTGGGCTTGGCTAAAACGTTTTCAAGGTCAGTGCTTGTGTCGCCGATTCCGATTCCGACGCCGACGCCGAAGTCGACAACGAATGAAACGAACGTGATAAATGAAGTGTCTCCGCGCGAAATAGCCACAAATCAAAGGTAGGCCACAAGGACCAGGTAACACACAGTATTGTTGTTGTCGCTGTGAAGTTCAAGTTCGCCTCGCCTCGCAAAAATATTGAATATCAGCTAAAAGCATTTCACAATAAGCGAGAAAACATGCATTCCGAGATGGTAAATTGGTTGAAAACTTTACTTTGCTTTATGAATCAGAGTTGCCGATATTGCGAATACTGTTTAAAATTCTTTTTAGCTAGAAAGCAAAACATATTTTTAATCCTGATCTAGAAAGTGAAAATTCATGTTCTTTTTGTTAATTAATACAATACATTTAAACATTTATAAGCTGATAAATTTTAATTCATTTAATAACAGGTGAATAACAACACGCTCCCAACACTTTACGCTTATCGAACATATATTTTTTATGTCGATCTTCTTTGTCCTACTTAGTTACAAGACATTAGATCTTAATTAATATATTCTTAAAGGTCTTTTCATTTCGCTTTCAGAAATGAAGCTACATGCTCTACATGAACATGTATTTAGAACAGAACTTATGATCATGCAATTTCTGATTTGTTTTGCCATTCTTTTAGATTAATACATAATGCATAATGCGTGATGATCCAATCCAGTTGCTGATCGATATCTTGATATCAGACTCTTTTTTCCATTCATCCTTACATCGTTCTTAGCTATTCACTAATTAGTTAGCCTCAAGGCTTCTTTCGATCTACAGCCAAGTCAGCTGAACCACAATAACAACAACAACAACAACAACCACAGCCATCATAATATATATAACAAACAGAAGTTTAAATGAAACAACAAAATAAAATACAAATAAATAAAAAAAAACTCAACAGAAACGTGCTCCAAAAAATTCCGACTTAAGTGCTTTTAATTATCCAAAAGAATTCAGTGGTATTCTGAGTTTGGTATCCTTGTTTGTCATCATCGTCATACTTGGGGCTGCGTCTTAAAATTACAGGCGCGTTTGTATGGCGGCAGCGATCTGACTCCTTTTTTTTATACTTCTTCGTTGTTGTTGTGTGTTGCTAGTGGCCCCTTTTGTCAGGGATGTTTCAATGTTTTAACGCATCACATGCTGGTTTCCTTACCCTCTCCCATAAAAGGTGTGCAAGCAAACGCATCGATCTCTTTTATATGGCATTTGCAATTGGAGTTGCTTAACTATATGTATATTATGTACATCAATGAGAATAAAAAAAACATATTCATAATGCATTGAAAGCAAAAGGATTGAAAGAGAGAAGCAAATTTTTTGCAAAGCAGCAGAAATACTATTAACTCTGGTAATAACAACAACTAAATTTTTAAAACTCTTGTTCCCTACTTAATGTTCGTACATGAAAAAAGTTTGTTTCATTCTCAATAAGCTCATTTAAACGCATGTTCATAGTTGGAAAGCTTACAATAATTGGACATAAAATACTTCCTGAATATGCATGTTAGTTAGTGCATATTACAAGAGTGAGTGGTTTCTTTTTGCTGTTGTTGTTTTTGTTGCCAATAGCAGTAGCAATGCAACGTCTGCGACATCAACTGGCGGCATCAGTTTTTCGTAAGAGGTCGACGGCAAAACGCAGTTGGTGCTTCCTGGAAACTTATCGCACACACACACACACACACATGCTTGTGGAAAAACTGACTGCAGCCGTTAGAAGCGTTATGCTGCATCAATGAGCCATCAGAGGCGGGCTGCTTATCGGCTTGTGATGATATTCAGTTGTAGCGGTATGCAGTAGCTTTCTCAGGAGAAATGCCAGTAGAGTAGCAGTTGGCTAGGCGATGCTGGTGGCAGACTTGCGTTCCAGGCAGCTGCCAAGATCAAGTTGATTGAAGGGCCTTTCAAAATAGAATACAAATACGGCTTGCCTTCAAGGCTCTCTTTTGGATCTGTCTCTCTCTTTCTCTTGGCTTTGTTTGCCTTGATATTGTAGGAAGTAGGAATTGCAGTGCAAACAATGTGAAGGGACATGCTATAAAAATATTGTTATAATGCAGAGGTTGCACTTTTATTCTTTTAATGTGTATCCTGGCAATGGCTTAAGAGTATGCAGCCAGGCACTTCATTGGCTGCAGGGCACAACAAGGAGACGACTATGAGTATGCTTGCAAGTGGCAAATGCTCAAAGACGCCAACGACGTTGCTGTTGTGGCTGCAAGAGGCAGCCAGCAAGGCAGCAAGCCAGCAAGGCAGGCACTGAGGCAGTTATGCCAAGTCAGCGTGATGCGCGCAAAGTGACGAGTTTTTAATGAATTTGTTTAACTCAGGTCAGGCCTGGCAGCCAGAGAGACAGGCCATAGTCTGAAGTCGTAGACTTCGAGTCAATCTCTCTGTTGTGTTCAAGAGCTCAGCCAGCAGAAGCAACAGCAAGTGCTCTATGTGCGCCCATGTGTGTGTGACTCAAGTGTAGACTAGCTAGGATGTGTGTAGATTTGTAGATGCAAGCGTTGACGGGCCGTGACGACGACTGCGACTATATGCAAGGAGTTTGAGGAGTTCCTGCCTCTTCAGGCACTACGTCCAAGTCGTCATCATCAGCGACGCCAGCGTTTAACTGGAGTGGTCTGGTATCTAGTAATGCAAACAATGGCAAAATTCACTTGAGCTTTACTCACGTCCAGTAACAGAAACAGCAACATCAACATCAACAGCACCAGCAACAGATCCCAACTGCAGCTCCAGTATTCCAGTTTCTAAAGCCAGCCGTCACTTTGTGTGTCCTTCGTCGCTCACTTTCGTTGACCACGAGGCGACGCATTCGACGGATACATTGTCTTGCATGTTGCTTATGTGCTTTTTTCGAACTGTTTGCTGTGCTCGCTCCTCTTCTGTGTTCAACAAAATGTTCCAAATTGTTGCGCACTGCAAACATTTCAAGAATTTGCGCTTAACAAACTTCGAAAAAATGCTTACTTTTTCTTCTAGCTACATGTGTGTGTGTGTGTGTTTGTGTGTTGCTGGGGTTTTTTTCTCTCTTTTGCACTGCACTGAAATTTATACGCGGGCAAAGACTTTGGCAATAATTAAAACCAAGCTTTTCCCACAAAAAACCAAAAGACTTAGGCAACGAACTTGACGAGACAAACACAGTTATGCTAGTTATCGAGCATATGAAACGCCAAAAAAACACAAAACATCATTTGTCAAATGCTAAAACAACTGTTAACTAACTCTCTCAAGCCAAAAAAAAAAACACATGTATTTGTTTAATTCGATTAACTTTCGGGGCTGCTGGACCTTGCTGCTGGCTTAAAGTATAACAAGTTTGAGCCCCAACCACCAGCTTGCTTTCCCACCATATTGTATATTGGCAACAACAAGAGTTGCCTATAAAAGGCTGGCAGCGATAAGACTACGTAGACGCAGTGCCAACCAATTCCAAAGTCGCCAACCGGGTTACAATTTATCATCGAAGTTAGCAGATCTCCAAAATGCCACCCGGTTGTATTTATGCCTCGCAACGAGCTACAAAAATTAATGTTAATTAATTTGACTTAAACTGACGATTTCAACAGCACACATTACTGCGGGGCATATGGCAAAAAAAAAAAGAAAAAATAAACTTAAAAACGAGAAAAATACGAGAGCTATAAATATCAAATCAAAACGAACACCAAATCGTCAGCTAAACTCGATTTAGATTTCGATTCAAATTCTCGATTTAGATCGATTGATAATGAAAAGCCATCACAATCGCAATAACAAACGCATATCTCGTAAAGTGCTTCATCAGACAGCTGACACTTTTGAGCTTGAATATTTATATTTGATTTTATGATTATTTATTGCAAATAGCCTGCCGATAGTTTTTGTTCGCTTCACTTTGATCTCCCACTAGTTATCTATGCATGGGGTCATTTGATTTAATTTTGAATTGATGTTTAATGTGCATTCACTTTATTTATTTTGCATATTAATGCGATAAATGGGGAGAAAAACAAACGGTGTTAAGTTTATTTTATTGTAACTGTTCAAATAATGAGTTGGTCATAAATTATGTTTCTGCTATGTCATTGGATACTGAGCAACTTTTAATTGTTAGTGCAAATTCAATTAGACAAATCGTGAGTCTAACTCGCAAGTAAACACTTTTATTCGCACACACACACACGAACTGAGCAGTAGCCTGAGTCAAAGAATGCGCCAACTTTAGTGTTGTTTTTGCTGTTGCTGTTGTTGCTATCGTCTCTGTTGTTGTCGTCTTCGTATGCCTTGGCTGCCTTGCCTGCCTGCTGCCTGGCTACCTTGGTTGCCTGGCCTGCCTGGTCTGCCTTTGCTCTGTGCTGTGTGTCTGAGCAACGACGGCTACTCGAAGCGACTCATTCCGTTTCCAACGCACATTCGCGCTCTGTCCTCGAGTAAAAATTCTCTAAACATGCTGTCAAGTTATGTCTACATTCCTTGATCATATTTTTTCCAACTTTTTTCCCCAGTATCAATGTGTTTGTGTGTGTGCTGCCATTGCAAGTCGCTCCCGCTCCGAGCTAAAAACGTATCTACAACCACCAGCACCAACACCAACACCAACACCAACAACACCACCAGATACTAGTTTCTTAATGTGGCGCAGCAAATGTGCCGCGCTGAGCATAAAAATCAACAACACGAACGCTTCAAAAGAGCTCCAAATGGGCATTTAAAATGTGCACTGTCTGCTGAGCCAAGTCTCTCTATTCAATTCATTTTTATTCTCTCTCTCTCTCTCACACTTTTTTTCGCTCTTGAATTGAGTGATTGCCAATGAGTGGATACGAGTTATTTTTGCCTGCTCTTAAGATTCGCTCTTATTGTGATGTGTATCATAAAGTTTTTTGTTTGCCTATTTCGCAAATCAAATTATCAATGAAACAACATTAAAAGTTTTTAAGATACTTAATCGCTTTATAACTCTTTTTTAATATTAACGGCCCACAGTGATGTCTTATTAAAGAAACATGTTTATAATCCTAGATTTAAGTTTAAAAAAAAAGTTTTTGCCGTCGGCTTTGCTTATCGGATTGACAATTTGAATATTTGCTTGGGCTGATTTAATAAATATTTTATTAAATATTCCTTTAATTGTTACACTAACACTGTAAACTGTTTAGTGTAGATTCAACAATTTCAAAACAAAATATTTTGTATATATCGCTAAAGTATATAGAAAATTTAACGCTTTATTAAACAGCATAAGCTTACTCAAATGTAACTAAAAAATAACATAATGGATGGCAGCAAAAACATAAATTGGCTTTATTCATTTCATACACTTGAAATGGAATAACAATTTAGATAATATTCGGCTGCATAATAACTTTCTGTTTAACCAAAAAGTAAGCAGATGAACAATTTAGATTTAAACAAGCCATTTCCCTCAATGATATAATTCATATTGAAGAGAATATTATGATGACGAAAATTCAATGCGCGAATTTTCAGTAGAGGATAAAAATAGTTGTACAATTCAATTTACAACAAGCAACAACGAAATTACAGATATTCAAATTGTATCGGATGTTAATCTAAAAATTTATGGACAAAAGAATGTGATGCGTCTGAAAGGAATGCGGTCTAAAATTGTTGATGGTATATCTTCAAGCTCTCGTCCTACATTACAAATCTCCTGCGAAAGGGCTTTAAAGAAGCGGAAAGCAACTTGCCCGAAACGTATCCTTTCAAGAGAGTATGTTGCACAAACAGTAGAAAGGCTCGTATGTGATTGATACAAATATAAATAACAGAACACCACGTACACTGTGGGAAAAATGAGGATCGAAGGTAATTACTTGCCTTCCTATTTGCCACAAGTTATATATATCATACCTTGGAAGGTTTATTGCAAATAGTTTGAAAACCTTGAATGTGCGAGTCTGGGGTTCTTTTTATAATAGAAATCATAAATGCATAATAATATTACAGAAATTATTATAAATAATTTTTGGGCTACATGGTATTTACTTTTGGTTAAAGGGTATTCTGAAAACCTAACAATTAGTACTGATTTATGGCCCACCAAAAAATTTAAATGGATTTTGATTACACGCAAGCAGCGTGCTTAAAATTCAATTGCATAACTATTATATTTATCATAATTATTTTAATTTTGTCATTTGTGTATTAGACGGCAACTGGTCCATAAACTTTGTAATTTACACCAGATTTGGAGCAGTTGTGTATTTTACAAATAGTTGACCAAATGCGACATTGTTTAAACTGGATTTTACTCGTCTTAATGCTAAATGTTAGCTTTGCACAAAGGGTACAAGTTTATATAACATTAAACTATTTATATACTGACCAATGATTTGTTTAGAAAATATTCTTTACAAAACTTCAATGTATGCTAAGGAGCAACAAATTAGTTCACATGGAGTGTTCATTAGATGACAGCAGATATATATCGTTAAAATTCACAACTGGCAACAGCGATCTACCAACTTTTGCAAGCGTATCGAATCTGACTCTGAATATACTAAATGGCAAATACAATAATGTGATGCGATTCAAACGATTTCGCATGGATATGTGTAATTTAAATTCAGGAGCTCGACCCTCCATGCTGACAATGTTGCAGAAGGGAATACTGCAGACGGATAACAACTTGCCCAAAAGGTGTCCCTTTAAGCGGGTGAGTTCTAGAAAAGCAGCTAATTGCTGACCAGAGGTTAAAGTTTTCTATTTAAACAGAACACCACCTATTCAATCAAACACATGAACTTTGATGGTAACTATTTGCCTGCCTATTTTCCGGAGTATAATTTTACATATTCGGGAAAGATTCAAACAAATAATGAGACTCTTTTTTTGGTTGGCATCGAAGGAGCATTTTGTAATATCAATAATACATATTGCACTGGACAGTAGCTTTACAAAAACACAGTTACCGAATAGTTTCAAACGATGCCAATTAAGATGTGAAAATACGACTGTATCTGTATCCACGGACTGCTTGAGGATATAATTGCAGCTATTTTTCAATAATTATGACATAAAATCAATGAAAAATTGAATGGAAATTACATTTAAGTGGATGTATTTATTTGGTCTACACCAGATATAAGTAGAGTTGGAAGCGTCAATTGATTTTTAGTACGTTTATTTTAGCCGACAATGGAACAAAAACTTTGTCTCGTTTGGATCTTATTTGTTTGCATGCTTATCATAGGCAATGCCCAAAAGGTATCTGCAATTTGCCACTATGCTTGCAACTTTTCTTTAATTAACCTAAACTGTATTTAGAAAATCATCTTTACGGCAATCGAATGCCCCATAAGGAGCAACAAAATAGTCAAAACTAAATGTTTAATTGAAAGTGGTAGTTCGTTAAGTACGGAGATTACTACGGGTAACAATGAAATCACAAAATTAGTTGGAATATCAAAACTCAACATTCACATTAACGGTCAAAGCAAGGTCTTAAAAGTTAACAAAATGCGTTTAGATGTTTGCAAAATGTTAGCAACTACAATCAGGCCATCGTTGCATTCCTTCATTTATAACGGCGTACTACAGACTGCTAACAACTTGCCCAGCAAGTGTCCATTTAAAGAGGTTAGTGAGTATCAATAAAACGATATACTTAAAAAGCTATATACATATTTAACTGATACTTTATCGTTTTAATTCAGAATACAACGTACACATTGCATCACATGAAGTTCGATGCAAATTCATTGCCGCTCACCTTGCCAGAGTACAATTTTACATTTTTTGGCACCTTCTATGAAAGTAGTGTGAATTTGTTCGATATCCGAGTCGTTGGGATATATTCTGATGCCAATTAGAAATGTAAACATCAAAGACATATCGTTACACTTATAATAAATAAAAATGTGGGCATAGCTACAATACTAAATCTAACTTTATTTCTATGTAGATTGAAAATATACTCAGTTAGTATTTTTGTCAAAGTTACTTACATTTTTGTACGAATGATCGGACAATTTAATTATTTTAATTATCTCGACCAAATAGTCATTTTTCGTATAAAGTGGATTGACATTATTTGAATTGGTTTTTTCAACGTTTCTAGTTTAGATATGCGAAAGAAACTCAATAATTTTACTAAAGCAGCTAAGCGACATGATTGTGCATGTTAGGCTAAGCGAATTTATTCAGTGGATCTAAGTTCTGAGTAAGAGCACAACGCATTTCACTCAAAAATCCTAAAAAACTGGCATGGCAATTGAGTGAAAATTGCCTAGAGAGTTATGAACAAAAAGAGGCGAGAGAGAGAGAGAGAGAGAGAGAGAACTGAAAAGAGCGCGAGTGAGTAAATGTCGAGCCGGGTTTGGTGTGAGCTGGTCCGGTCTTTAACTAAGCCTGACGAGAGCTCTCCAGCCGACAGTCTGCCATCCAAACTCGAACGAAGCGGTACGCATGCGCGCACGTTTTGCATCTGTAAGATACAAAATTTCAACAATATAACATAATAAACAAAAGTGCAACAAAAGTTAATCATTATTTGTGAATAAAGTCCAAGACAAACACAATTAAGACAAATTATCTTTACAAATATTGTTTAATACTCACAAAAAAGACAACAAACAAGCAAACGCGCAGACAGCGACGGGCAACGTTGAAAAAAAACTAAAAGGAGACAACAAAAATAAAAAAGCATAAAAATTCCAGAGATCGTTCGGTGTGTTCGGCGAGCAGGCAACGTTGTTCAATGTTGTGTTGTGGACGGTCAAGCGAACAAAAAGCTTAAAAAAAATAAAATAAAAAGAAGAAAAATATAAAATAAAATCAAGCAAAGGTGCGAGACAAGAAATTAAATTGATAAACCTAAAAGCTAAAGCAAAGGCAACAGCAACAGAACCCTTTTTGAACGTGCCTAGAGTTTTGCAAAGACTTTTGCAGGACTTGGTTGCTCAGTGAATTGGAGTTGGGGAGTTTAAGTTCAACTTGGACTTGTCGCGCTGCTGTGGCAATTATCAAGCGCAGTGCATCTGGCTGGGAATGCCAAAGCGACTGTAGACAAGTCGCACAAAATATATATATATATATTTATATGCAGCGAGTGTTTGTGTGTGTAAGCATATATATATCAATATATATATATATATGTGTGTAAGTGTTTGTGTAGTAAATAGCTCAAAGCCACGAAATTGCTTTTATCGGCGCGCCAAAATCGCCAATTGGAAAAATTGAAAGAAAAAAAACCAACGCAAGACCACAAAAAAAAACTGTTAAACTGTAGCTGACCAGAAACAGCTTGGGCCCTTAGCCAGGTTAAAAACAAAACAAAACAAAACGAAACAAAAACAACAACGAAAATAACAACAAAAACAAGCGCATCGCGTGGAGGTCGCGATAAACTTCGAAAAACTGCGGCCAGAGAGCGAGGAAATTGCTAAAATATTACCCGAAAGGCATATTCGCTATGTACATACATGTGCAACAGCGGCCCACAGATACAACAGACAATAACAACAACGAAACCAACAACAACAAGAACGGCAACGGCACTGCAAAATGTATAATAAAAAATTACAACAAGTGATCGTGCAGAAAATAGATCGATAAACCGACCAAGCAACCAAAAAAAAAATAATAATAAAAAAGCCAAACAGAATTGAAGCAGCAAAAAATAAATAAAGCGGCGTTGGGCACGTTTCAATTTTTTTTTTTTTTTGCGCTTTTCTGTTGCACCGTTTGCTGTTTCAATTTCAATTGTGGAAATCGGCGAAAAATCGCCAAACCTAAAACGCCAAACGTAAACGTAATAAACGAACCGGTCACAGCGACAGAGAGAGTGAAAGAGAGAGTAAAAGAGAGAGAGAGAGGAAACAGTAGAACTAGCTACAAGTCAAGGATTCCGCACAGCGCCCCCAAGATAAAGCATTGGGATCAGGCGCAATATTTATTAAACAAAGCCAGAAATTAATTTCACGACTTTTTCTACGACGACGACGACGACGACAACGAGTTCACTTAACTAAGCTTTACTAAACAAAAAAAAAGAAAAAACTGTGCAACCCGCCCGACCCTCACACGCCACTCCCCGCTTCAGTCTGCCCTGTCCACTGTCCCGGCTTCTTTATGCGCAGCTTGAACTTGCAGTCAGTTTGAGCCACAGTAAGATATAAAGGGTGAGAGAGAGAGAGAGAGGAAGATTTAAGCAGTTTTGGTGACTGCAGCAGCAAAATGTACGACATCAAGCGCCTGGAAGCCGGACAACAGCAACAGCTACAACAGCAACAACAACAACAACAAAAACAACAACAACAACAACAATCAATTGGCAACACTCTAAACGATCGTCTGAGCGGCTCTGTGGCATTGCAGCCGCCACAGCTCACCTGCAGTGTTATAACACCCACGCATCTCTGCCCCAAGACACCAACAACAACAACAACAATAGCAGCAACAAAAGCGACGCAACAAAACAGTCACATACAGTGCGATCCTTCAGAAGCCACACACATGACACTGTTGACGCTGCGCCGTCGCCGGGCGTTCCAGCGTCGCGCCTGCCTGCTCAGCATACTGGCCGCCTTTGTCTTTGGAATGGCTTTGGGTGTCGTTGTGCCCATGCTTGGACTACCAGATTACTTTGGAAGCGTTGAGTCAGCAACGGTAACGCTGGATATG
Organism: Scaptomyza caliginosa; assembly: GCA_035044725.1. NCBI lineage: Eukaryota > Metazoa > Arthropoda > Insecta > Diptera > Drosophilidae > Scaptomyza > Scaptomyza caliginosa. Next base: position 1,512,829 of record JAWNNR010000317.1, read on the forward strand.
AATGAGGAAGCGCCTAGTCCGCCACTGCCATACAGCGTATCCTTTATCCGGGATGAGCCACAGGCGCTGGCTCAAGTGGAACTGAGTGCAGAGCAGGTCTTTCGCAATGCCTTCCATTTGGAGCAGGACAAGAATGCGCCCGATTCGATGATAGTCAAGAAACTGGACACCAATGATGGCAGCATCAAGGAGTTTCATGTTCAACGCACTGCCAACGGACGTTATCGCAAGGGACCCGAACGCAGACTAACCAAGGCAGCTCAGCAGGCGGAGCGTAGCAGAGCTGAGCCGGCCAAACCAAGGCAACAACAGCATCAGCCACGTGATCAAGAACTTCAAGCAGCGGGCATCATCGATGAGGATATCTATTGGGGTGAGCTTGTGGAACAGGCACTACCCCAAGGCTTTGCTACACAGGATCAGCACAGTTGGGAACGCTATGTGGCCGCCGAAGGTAAGGTGATACGACTGGAGCATGGCTGTGGACGCATGCAGAATCGTCTGGTTATCTTTGCGGATGGTACGCGAGCCTGCGCTCGATATCGCCAGAACACCGATCAAATACAAGGCGAGATATTTAGCTATTATTTGGGCCAACTGTTGAATATTAGCAATCTGGCGCCAAGTGCAGCGACAGTCATTGACACAACGACGCCAAACTGGTCGGCTGCACTCGGAGACATAACGCAAGCGCAGTGGAAAGAACATCGGCCAGTGGTGTTGACCCGTTGGTTGGCTGACTTGGAGCCGGCTGGCATACCGCAACCGTTTCAGCCACTGGAACGGCATCTCAATAAGTACGATGTCTGGAACATAACGCAGCAGCAGCAGCAGCAGCAGCAAAATCAAATGCAGCGGGAGACAGCATCGACAACGACAACGAAAACGATGTCGACGTCGACGACTACAAGGGGATTACTCAAACGGTTGGAGGCTGCCAGCGGAGAAACGTTCGCTCATCAATCACGCATGCTTGAGGAGTCCTCGTCCTCGAGCATTGGTAGCGAGTTGTCCTCAACAGCGTCTTCGGCGCTGTTGCAGCGACTAATTGAATTGGCACAATGGTCGGATTTAATCGTCTTCGATTACCTGATCGCGAACCTTGATCGTGTCGTTAATAACTTGTACAACTTTCAATGGAATGCCGACATTATGGCTGCGCCCGCTCACAATCTGGCGCGACAGAGCCAGAGCCAGCTGCTCGTGTTCCTTGACAACGAGTCGGGCTTGCTGCACGGCTATCGGCTGCTCAAGAAGTATGAGGCCTATCACAGTCTGCTCTTGGACAATCTGTGCATCTTTCGACGTCCCACCATCCAGGCGTTGCAGCGTTTGCGTGCCGAGGGCGCGGGTCGCCAACTGCGCGAACTGTTTGAGCGTACAACCAGCAACGATGTGCGTGATGTGCTGCCCTCGCTGCCGGATAAATCAATCAAGATTCTGGCGGAACGCATCGATCGCGTGCTGGCTCAGGTCCACAAGTGCAGCGACAGCAACAAGAGCAGCTAATGAAACGATATCCAATCCAATCCAATCCAATCCAATCCAAAATCGACAAAAACCCATCGATAACGCATCGATGGCTGTATGGATGGACGGCGATTTCTTTTTGAATTTTTTTTATAGTTTGTTTGACTGATATAAGTTGTAAATAGCGTTGAGAGAGAAACAGAAATTGTCTTGCTTGTTAAACATTTTGCCTTAGATTTTTAGTTGAACTTAATCATAATCAAATGCCAAATGTTCACAACTGTCCCGCTCCAATTAGTCAATAGAAGCAGCTTACACACAATTTCCAACAATAGTTCATGTTTTGCGGGTTCAAGTATGAGTATTAGCCAGGACATTAGATAAGATCAGTTTATCTAAGTGAGCCTTTTTAAATCTTCAAACACACTCGATCTAAGTCTAGAGTTAAACAATTGTTTATGATTAGTTATTTGTGTAATTTTATTAGTTCTTGAGATAAATTTTTGTGATATTTGTTGTCTAAGCAGTTTATAGTGTAAAACAAAGCTAATTATTAGTTTGTAAGTAGATATCATTTTTGTATAATTTATGGGCCATATTCCTTAAGTGAAACGAATAAAACACAAAAACATACATACAACAAAGACACTAAATCTAAAATCACTTTGACTACAAATGCTTGCTTACAGATATATGTAGATACAGATACAGATGCAAATGCAGATACAGATACAGATACAGATGCAAATGCAGATGAAGTTGCAAATACAAATGCAGATGGCAGATATTTGTTGATGTTGTTATTGGTTGTGGTAGTGCAGATATGAGCACGCCTGCGCCCAGTGAGAACTTACATAGTCATGACAATAAATTGTCATTGATCTTTTTTTGCAGGTGAAGTTGTGCAGCAGCTGCGACAACGACGTCAACTGCGACGGCGACTTGGTTAACTACTCCCAATGGCTGCGCTGCATTTGTCAACTTGCCGGCAGTGCCGTAACTTGCCACAAAACTGTTGCCTGCCACAGTCTCTGTTCTCTTCAGCTCTCTGCCTTTCGAGTGGCACTGTTGTCACGCAGCCTCAAAACCTTTCAGCTTCAACTCGGCTTGCTTTTCATAATATCTTCATAAGCATTTGAAGTGTCCCCCTTGTCTCGTCTGCTTGCCGTCTCACACACCTCTCCCCTCCGCTTACTCTCTCTCTCTCTCTCTCTCTCGTTCTGTGTTAGTTTGAAATTCAAGTGCAGCAACGACGACAACGAAGCAAGCAGAAAAGATGAAGCTGAGCCGGAATGAGGCAAAGCGCAGTTCAAGATACTTTCGTCGCACACACACACACACGCACACATATGAATCAATGTGTATGTGTGTATGTGTATATGCCTCTGCTGAGATAGCCAGGCCCAGACTCAAGTCCCGGGCCTCAGGTCCATTCCTGCCTGCCTGCTTGCCAGCTTGGGCTGTCTGTGCGTCTGCTTTAAGATTTAAGATCGCTGCTCATTAAGTGCGTCCGCGTGTCTCAACGACAAGATGCTGAGAATGAGAATCTTCTCTCTGCACTTACTCTCCCTGTCCCACTCTCTCCCTCTCTCGCTGTCTCTCTTGCTCTTACACACGTGCGTATGTGAGAGTTGCAGACTCGTCTCGTTGTTTGCCTGGAGTTTTGCATCTGATTTCGTTGCGTATATTTTATTGGACACCAGAGTAGTTCACGTAAATAAAATGAAATAAAATAAGGTAAGAGACGGCAGGCGTCGCTGCAAACTGAAACGAGACTGAATTATATATGTATGTATGCATACATACAAAAAAGTATAAACAAATGTATATATGCAACAAAGTAAAATTGCCCTATTGTAACAGTTTGCCGCACATTTAGACGACTTTCAACTTGTCTGTGCCACAGATCGCATAAGAAATTCGTAAGACTTTCCAATATGAAGAGCAGCCAATGTTTAGATAACCCGTTTTAGCCACAATGAGCCTGCTCTGTTTGAAAATGTACATCTCTGTGTGCGTGTGTGTGTGTGAGTATGTCTGGTAGAGCTTAATAAAAATCGTTATGCTAGTTTAATAAATATATCAAATAACCTTAAGACGTGTTAGGGAACTTGTGACTTTAACACGTTCAGAATTTGCTACAAACTCTTTAAGCATATCATTTTACATTTAACCAAACAGAATTTGTTATAGCCAAGATTTAGTGTAGATGCTGCCTGCCTTAGCTGAAATCAAAGAGATTTTTCTTAGCTGCAGCCTTAAGAAACCTTAAGACAATATAATTGAGTTCTACAAACATAAAAAACCACTTGTTTTAACTGCGAAGGGGTTAAGTGAAGTATGCCCACCAGCTGTGCCATTGTTTAAGTAAACACACACTCATACATACACTAAAAACTCTCATAAATTGTTCCGCAAAAACACTTTTCATATATGGTCAAAATTACCGTATCAAACAACAAGACGAACAAGAACAACAACTAGCAGAACAAGCAGTACACACATTTTATGAGCATTTTTAATAGGGTTATTAATAAAACTATATGGACATGTGGCATAAGATTTAGACAACAATAAAGCATAATGTGTCTCTAGATATGATATATGCACTTAAGGGAAACCGAGAAGAGCTATGCAAGCTTTGAATAAAAAGAAGCCAAAAACGAATATAAGAATGTGTTATTTGAAGTAAAAACGAAGCTATTTTATAAACTGAATTCTCATAAATAGCAAACTTTTCCTATCATATGAAATACATTATTTACATCAGTTTGCAGCCAACCTTGTTTTTAAGGAAACTTTTGAGTTTGGCCAGCTTTTTATGCCGGGTCAATGAAGTTACAAAGCAGTTGTAACGATTTCTTTAGCTGACAACGTGACTCAAGTGCTTGGCTAGTTGTGTTCTTCTTGCTGTTGTTGCTGTGGCGTCGTCTCTGTATGCACAATAATTTGCATACACACACACACACACACGCACACACGTTCAGCATTTGCCTTTTGGCGAGCTGTGCATGCAATATTTTCCTGTGTTGTGTGTTTACTCTTTTCGCTTTTATTTAATGTCCATGTTGTCCGGGATCCAGACTCTTGTAGCACTTGTTGTTGTTGCAGTTGCTGTTGGCTGCTTCGCTTGTTGCGTTTACAGCAAAATTCTAAACAAATTGCTTCCGCACCTGCAGCTAAGAAAATCAATGCAGAATACAAAAATCCACAATGCGGCAAAGCAAGAGAGCCACAGATTCAGCCTCCAACTTTAACTTCAACTCCAACTTTGACTTTGACTCTAAGCGAGGACTTCAGTCCTATATATATTTATATATTGTGTAGTAGTATAGCTCAACTCTGTGTATGGGCATAATAAAATGCATTGTGCCACATGGGAAAATGCCCCACCTGTGCAGCAATTTTCCTTATGTGGCCCGCACACCATACACTCAAATCAAAATAAAACATTTCCCAGGCCAATAGAAAGTGTTAGAAGAGAATAGGGCCAGCATATCATATCATATCGTAATCCTCAGAATGGCACCGTCGATGGCACTAAACTTTAGCAACACAAAGAACACAAACACACACAAACACATGGACAGGTACTAATATTTACAAAAGAAAGGGTAAGTGCGACCAACATAGAGAAAAACGAGGCCATAACACACACAAAGTTATATATGTATATCTTGACTATAGTGTTTTCCAGTTGTTTTTTCCCCGACATTTAGGTATTCTTCTTTTTAAGTGCGCGTCCCTTTGGGCGCTTACAAAATTACGTGGAAGGGCAACGGTGTGCAGCAGGCTCAAAAGAAATTTACGATCGGCATTTGGATTTGAATTTATGAAAAATCTTCTTTCTTTTTTACACCTAAAAAAAGACAAAAAAAAAACACACACACACAAGACAACACAGAAAAATAAACGAACAAACATCTTTAGAGATGCTTAACTGATGCTTTTCTCGGGAGTCTAAGAGTTGAGTTTTGGTCGGCTCGGTGACTGCGTTTCTTGTTAACATATGCTCGGAAAAGAAGAAAGAGATAAAATGCTGATATGCTTTAGATACTGAAAAACAGAAGACTTAGGCAACGAACTTGCTGGTTAGATTTGATAAGTGCGTCTGGGAAACAGGCAAAATTTGTATAAAACATCAACTCAGCTCAGCTCAAAGACAAAGTCTAAGAGTAGAAGTAGTAGTAGTAGAAGATGATACAACTTGGCTGCCGGCCATATTTTAAGTCAATTCATTTAACGATTTACTGATTAATTTAACAAACTGGTCAATGATTCTGTCCATGTCCACATTGACATTGACGAAGTGCAGAACTTTGCGTCTGCGTGGCGTATGATGCCGTAAATACGCACATACCCATTAATCTGGTCAATTGGGGTATAAATAAATAAAGTTATAATTAAATAACATTCTCGTAGTTGACCTTATGGCCACAATTGAACGCGTCAAACAAATGGTGTATGTGTATGTTTACCAACATATAAATGACAGTAAAGAAAGTATATTAAGATAATTGTATAATTTTAATATTATATACCATTATGTCTCAAATATGTTATATCTTATTAAGTGTGTTACGGTATCTTCCAACCAAACATTCTCACTTGTTTCGAAATGCGTTTAAGATGTTTAACATGCGGCTTTCCCCAATAATATTCTGCCCAATTCGGTCTCGCTCCGCTTTAGCTGTTGTCCGTCTCTAACACACTAAGTCGAACCTGTTCTGCCTGTCTGACCGTCTATTCACATTGTTTGAAGTCTTTTTTTATTCTTTGGACGAATCAGGTGAAGTGAGTTGATTGATTGCGCTAATTTATAACGACAATGGGTCAGATCGCACATGGACCTTTGAGCTTGGCCTGTTGTTACTGTCTGTGCCCAACCAGCAAACACACACACACACACACACACACCTACTGACTGACGCAGCTGACTGACTGAATGGCTGAGTGGCTGAGTTGACTGAATGTCTTACCAGCTGGCTGGGCTGTTTGGAATCCATTAAACACCGGCTTTGCTATGCCTGCTGTGGCCTCAGCATCAACTTCAACTTCGACTGCTGCTGCCGTTGCTGTTCCTGATGATGATGATGATGATGCGTACGCTGATGAATGAATCTTTTCAATTTGGAGATTTTCTTAAACGAATTTGTCAAAAAAAAAAATGAAACATAAAGAAAAAAAGGTTTCTATAGCCCAGCGACAGTACGTGAGGGTAACAAACCCTATGCAAAACTAATGAAATTAATAGTTTGTTGCCTAAGTCTTTTGTTTATTGTGGTTACATTCGCTCTCTTTCTCTCCGTAGCTCTCGATCTCTTTCATTGTCTCTCTGTTTAACATTTGCTTTTGTTGACCTTGCTCGCAGTGCATTTGAGAATAGCCCATGGCGCCTTACTGCTTGGCCTGGTTAATTGCTCGTGATTGAATTATAAATATACGAGCAAAGCCATCTAGCCAGCATCAGTTGAAAATTGTTGCTGGCCTGCAGCAACTAATGTGGCACATAATCAGCTGCCGGCTTACCAAAATCAGACATGCCTCAGCCCAAATCTGAAAACAATCTACCAAAGCAGATCACACTGGCAGTCCAGACCGTCAAAGATATACAAATAATAAATTATAAGCCTACAAGCTCAGCCTAGTCAAAGCGCTTTAACTGACCCAAACACAAGGAAACACACACACACACATACACGTATTCTTGTAAGAAACTGTGCCTGACCAAAACACGAAGACAGACCTTAACACCATGGCCAACCAAGACAAACATTAGCTTAGCCAGACAAGTTTCAGTCACTTTGATACTTTTCGTATACGTATAAACAAGGCACAACAACAAATTAACAAACACCTAAGCCTTCATCTAGCACTATCTCTCTCTCTCTCTCTCTCTCTCTCTATGTGTGTGTGTGTGTTTTTCCGCTTCAGAGTTATATGCAGGCTGCTGCTTATTTGTGGCAAGCCCATTTTTCAATAATTAAAAGCTGCAGCCATCAAACGAACACCAGAAAACAGATTGACTTTGAAAATTCAGCTCGAATTAGTCGAGAAGAAGGCGTGACGTTGCCTACCCACAGTGCACTGTGGGAGAAATCATATTTTTAAAAATTAGCCATAATAAAATGTTGAACAAATATTTTTAATATATCTGAACTATAAATATAACCTCTCTGTTAAGTGTTTATTCGTTAAATAGCTCAGCTTTAACTTTTCAGCTTCAAAGCAATTTGTGTTGTGATTACAATTTTTTACAAATTCTTTGCAGTCTTATTACTTTGATTAATTCATGATTACTATCTGCCTAGAAAAACTTCAATGTTTAGATACTTATCTTATTGTGCATATCATATAATTTCTAGTTCTCATTTACCATTATTTTTTTCTTCTGTATTTTTTTTATAATTATAGCAATTCTCAGCTCATGTGTGAGTGTGTGTTTGTGTTATGTATTTAACAAATGTTAGTGAACCTAAGTTCTAAAGACCTCCCGCAGCTGGGGTGATGTAAGTGCCTGCTATCGGATCTAATCATTGATCATGGATCAGTATTAACATCAGTTTAATTAGCTCTTTCGGGGTCGCACCCCAATCATGTGAAGCTGCTGACCTTCAAGCACTCACAATACACAGTACAAGACACTCAAGTGCCTATAATCTGCATAATGAAAATTTATGATTGCCTATGATATATATATATTTTTACTTCATATATATATATATAAAGCAACGTTTGTGCGCGGCGCCAGTGTCGCACAAATGCCACTTAATTGCAACGTCAATTGGCAAAGTTTTGCATTTTATTTTGTTCAGTATTTTTCTAATGCATGTTAGCGCTTGTTAGGCAACAACATATTTAAAACACTTTAAAGTCGCGTTCTCACAGATTGCGTTTTGCAAACTGTTGCGAAGTCTGTTCAATGTCGTTTCAGCGCCATTGACTATGCTGTCCCATTCTTATTCTCAAAATACACTAATTTAAAAGGGTATTCCTATAGTATTGCGGTAGGGAAGCTAACAAAAATCTATGTTTATGAATATATTTAAATACAGCAATAATTAAACAAATTTTTCTTTTAATTTTTGGAACAAACCAATCAACATGAGTAAAAAAAATAGTAAGTACCTTAAATTTATTACTAACAACAGCTTTTAGATAAGTGTTTATAAGAGCATTACAAATTCTACAACTGCCGTTTGAGCTTAATTCCTACTTGTATTTATTCACTGTTGCTGTGCTCATTCTTTTGAGTTTGCGTGGGCGACGCTGCAGTTTTGTGTCGCTGTTGCAGTCAATCTATATGTATATATTCTAATTGTTGTTGTTATATTGCATGCAAATGTCTGTAACCGTTAAATATTAACAACCTTCAAACGATGTTTATAATTATCAACTGCCAGATCGAATGCTCACAATAACAACTAAAGCTAAAGTGTGATTGCTTTTGTCTGCAAGTGTGTGTGTGTTTTGTATGTGAATCGTTTTCCTTGATTCTTTTAAATGCAGTTTTTTTTTAGAAAATCTATACACATGTTTATTGTATGTGCTGATGTCTGGACTGTTGTCATTGTTGTTAACTTTCATTAGCTTTCTAATGTTTTGTTGCTGTTTCTATCTTGGGGACTCGCTGCGGTTTTTTGGTCTCTTGCCGCCTGCCAATCGTCATTTCATTTTACTGTCACTCAAATCTTTATAAGTTTTCTTCTTTCACTTTAATTTTCCCGCTTGGGCTTTGGAGCCTAACGTTCTTCTCAACTTACGGGTGTTTGTCGGAGTCCCCTCCCTCCCTTCCTCACCGCTCTCTCACTCCCTCCACCACGCTCAAGTCGTCACCTTAACTTCTCAGTTCCACAAGGCAATCGTCTACTGTAAATATTTTTCCATTATTTTCCATTAGTTTTCACTCGTTTGTAACATTCCCTCGATTGCTGTTTGTGTATGTTTTATTTTATTTTATTTTTTTTTTTTTTTTTGGGTTTTTGTTGTTTGGTGTTGGCGTGGTCGTTACACAGGTTGTTCTGGCTGGTCGTTGTTTGTTGTTGCTCTTGCTTCTTGGTTCTCTTTGCTGTTTGGCATATATTGGTTATTATCTTTGAAGCGCATCGGCTTTGCTGCGTTTGTCGATGCCTCTGTGTGCTCAACATTGTTGCTGTTGTTGTTGTTGTTGTTGTTCATCGTCTTCGTTGTCGCCGTTGCGTATTTGGCCAGTTGACTGGGCGCGTGAGTGACGGAATGATGTTACCCAAAACCAGTTTCATTGACAATTATACACACACACACACACACACATGCACGCAGGCACACTCGCTCAGTCGCCTCGCGCAGATATTGGTTGCATCCACATTCACATTCACATCCATAGCGCTCATTATGCCAGTGTCGCGCTCGTTGATCAAACTTTGCAGCAACAACAACAACAACTACACCACTGATGTCGGCCTCTTCTTCTTTTTAGTGTGTTTTTTTTCTTTTTTTTTTTGGTGTTTTGCTGTTGGTTTCGCTTTGATGGATGACTGACAAAGGCAGAGCAGAGCGAAGCGTCCCAAAAACTACTCGACTCGATCAAGCATACGCGATGTGTGTCTGTCTGTCGGTTTGACCGTATGTTGGTTGCCTGTTTATTTGTCTTGTTTGATTTGAGTGCACACACAACTGTCATTGTCGCTGTCAAATCGCATTAATATCACTGAGCTGTCAAATTACAGCCAACCGCAGCCAAATGTTTGCCCAATGTCCAATTTACTCACACACTCATCCCTGACCCTGCCTTAAGCGCTCTTACACTGTTTCGGTCTTGCTGCCCACTTGTTAACTCAATTAAAATGTTATTCATGACGCTTGGGCAGCGAAACGTGGCTCAATTTCTGTGGCCAACTAACAGCCATCATTAGGCCTGAAGAGGCGCCAGGCGTTTGGCGCGTCCAATTACCAACAAATCAACAGCAAATTATTCGCTACTGCGCCGCAACCGTCGCAGCTGCTACAGCCGAGTCGCAGTCGACGCTTGTTTAATGGTAATAAGCCCAAAATTACGCGACTCTGATTGGTCTATTTGACAAACGTGCTGAAACGTTTCTGGGCGCAAGTCATTGTTGCTGTTTGTTTAGTTGTTTCTGTCGTTTTCGGTTAATGGCTTTTTGGTCTTCTCTCTTATTCTCTCTCTCTCTCACTTTCTCTGTATCTCTCTCTCTCTCTCTCTAGTGCTTTGCAGAAGCCATCTTTTGTCAAAATGGGAGGGCCAGTGTTGTGCAGCAAATTTTCCCCGCTTTAAAATAACTGTTGTAAGTGCAAGTTCGTGTCTTAAGTCTTTCGATGAAGACAAATTGAGCTTTTTCTTTGTCTTTTTAAAACATATTTGGGTGCGCAAGCTCACATAAACATCACTTAATTACTTCAGTAATATTTGCGTTAGGCCATATATATAGAAATTAAATGAAAAAACAAAAAAAACAACAACAACATCTCCACCCACATTGGCTGAAACTGTGGTAACATCAGACAAATTTTCAAAAAACTGCACAAACTGAATTTATGACACCACAGACAAATGGGAAACCCAATAGGTAAAAGTGAGCTAGCCACTAGCTCACGACTTAGGCATACCCTGTACATATCAGCTTTAATGTTCACCCAAGCAAACTCAACTAAATATGTCCAATTGAGAATGTTTAACATCATGTTTGGATGATATCCCTTTAAGCACATTTCCAATGGGCTTTAAAATAAGGGTTTAGCTGTGCGCATTCCTAAATGCGCTGTTAAGTCATAAATTTTGCTAACTGTACCTCAATGTAAGTTTTGTAACTTAGGCAATTAAAGAACACACACACAAATACGCTTCGATACGCTGTGGCCAAGCTAGAGGTGTCAAAAGTTCAAAGCTACAACAGCTGCATTTGAGTTTAATAGTCCAAAAAGAAAAAGAAAAACGAAAAAAGAAAAGAAATGTTTTGAAATTGTTTGTGTGATGCTTCATCTTAGATTTTCATTGCTCTGCGCCTGAACTGCAATAAATCTTTTAACGACAGTTCATCCATTGGCATTCAGCTCTTGGTGCCTGGCACTAGATGCATTGACTTCGTCATCTGCCAGTTCATTAGAATTGTAAAAGGGGAGCAACAGATCCGCCAAGCATCTCAACAGTGCAGCTGAGTGCAACGTGTGTCTAATCTTGCGCATCCAAATCAAAATCTTCAACAGTTTACCTGTACAGTGTGTGTCCATCGACGGGCCTATGCCCAAATCTGGACAGGCGTTGTCCCAGTTACCAAATACTAGACAACTACAAAACAACCAAAAACATCAGATTACTTATTTATTTGTTAATAGTCGAAGTTTTAACACTCTACTAAGCTATATGGTAAGGTTCCATTAATTGAATATAAACTATTTTTGACAGGTTTGCCATTCAATTAAATCGTTTCTTTAAAGTTTCGATAAAAACCCTACAACCAAATTATTGAAATATATATTAGCGATTAATATCATACACTAATATACTCATTGGAAGGGTATTAAAAGTCTCGCCGCCAGTTCGTTCTTCATCAAATTATGCTAATCAGCTTTGGGTTTTTTTTGTGCCTTTTAGTATTGGGATTTGTATTCTTTTGGGTACTGTGATTAATTGCATCAGCAGGTTGCATCTGCATCTTTGCCCTATGTCATTGTTGTTGTTGCTGGCAAAGGCGTCAGAGCTGCTTAGATAATGCTGTGTTCTATTTACAATATTTATTTCTCTTAGCCTTGTTAGCATTTTTGTTTGTTTGCAGTGTGTGCGTGTGTGAGATAAGCTAATTCTAATTCCTTTACAGGCCTAATGTGTTTATAATTAACATGCGGGTCAACTGGCCAGCAACAAAAACAACAACGCCCGGCTTTTTGAGGCGTGGTTGCACTAACAGCTACGCACGCCTCTCAACACAGCTCAAAAGAATAACAACAGCAACAACAAGTACAGCAACAAATTGCAGCATCGACAAGGTTTAGTCAAACAGTAGCCGCAGTTACTGTTGCTGTTGTTGTTGTTGGTGTTTGATTACAATTTGCGCACAGATTGCCGGCAAAAAATATATATATATATGTATACACATAAAATATTTACGAACAATTTGTTAATGTTTGCTTGGCTTTTGGGGTCTAGTGGCGATTCTTATGGTCACGTCGACTTGTCTTACACTTGCGTGAACATGCCCCAACACGAACCCAGCCACTGCCACTGCCACAGCCCCACCCCCTTGCATGCGCCCGTTGCGGCAACAACTTTGACTTTGTTACGTTTCGTTTCGTTTGGAATCGTTTTGGAATCGACGCGTGTAAACGCAGTAGCAACATGTTCGCCTGCTCGATTAGCATTTGAAACGTGTAAAATGTTATCGACGCTCATAAGAATCTACAACTACAATGTATTTCTATCTATCTATATCTATATATGGTGCTATATTGTCCGACTACATTTAATTGTAATAAGATACTTAGAACTTTTTTAGTTCTAAGGTGTGGCTCTTATCCGTATACAAGTTTTGCCACTTATCAATAGATTTGCTGGGCATTCACACTTAATTGAATAGTGAGAAAAAACATTAAAGCCTAACATGCGGTGTTTAACTTGAAAGTTATCTTGAGAATGCTAATCGCAGCTTTTGTAAAGTGTTTTCCATATGTACACAGTTTTAAAGAGTTGTAAGACAGTTTGTTCATTATTATATTAAATACAATTATAATATTGTTTGTTTTAATAAGTATTATTTTGGCTTATTTAATTTACAATGGCATTGAACCTTGCCCTAAAACTTAAATATCATTTTAATGAAATATCTACTAGCAACACCAGCAGCAGCAGCAGCAGCAGCAGCAACTACAAGTTGGCAACTAAGGAAAAACCTTTTAAAAACTGCCAGTAGTTACCAGCAATGCTATGAAAAGTCACGAGTTATGCTTTTTTTTCGCGCTCTAAACCAAATGAAATAGATAAAAATAAAACATAATGTTGACCCGCTTGGCATTAGGACCAGACAATCCAGTTGCTGTATATGTTGTCGTTGCTGCCTGTTGCTGTTGTTTGTTAGCCAGGCCAGGCCAGGCCAGCAGTAGCTGCCAAATAATAATGGCTCAAACTGCAGTTGGCTTTGCTTTATGCAGCGGGCGTCAATTTCAGCGACCTGAGCTTATTAAGCAATGAAATACTATATAATGCCCCGACTTTGATTTATCACATGCATCGCCAGCTGATGCCCAGGATCAGTCTGAGGGAGCTGGAGAATAGAGAGAAGGCGGCAATATCTGTTGTCTGCTGCCGTCTGAAGGCGGCTATGATGCCCACGCAAAAGATTGCGATATAGGTTATGCCATGGTAATGGAAATGGAAATTGGAAAATGGAAATATACTTGTAAGCCAAGCAAAGAGGCCAAAATAAAAATGCTACTAACGAAAAGTAGTAAAAACTGCCTTTGGCCAAGCCGACGATTGAATTTTCTCGCAGACCTTATGATCAATTAAGTTAATTTAGTTGAATTGTTGGAAAATCTATTGACTATCAAAGATGCTTAAGTTAAAGTATATATAATGCTAGCTAGCGAATAAGACAAGATTATGTTTCTCTATATACTCTTAATATATCACTAAAAACTAACGCATTAATCTTGGTTACTACACCTTTAGTATCAGTCAAATAATACTCTCTGTTAGCGTGCACAAAGAAAAGCCAGCCGACAGTTGACATTTGTGGCAGGCACAGTAATTGAAGCCGCTTGTCGATTGTGTTGCATTGGCCGCAAATGGGAAAATTGAAAGAGAAAATGAATACAGAGGGCTGTGCACTTTCCATTAACTCGGCCCAACTTTTAACTTATTTGACACGCGCTATATAGTAGTTGTGTGTTTGTATGCATGTATGTGACCATTTAGTATAAAGATGTCTACCAATTTGAAAAGTTGGCAATATGCAAATGTAGCTGCAGCTGTCGCTAGCTGCTGTTGCTGCTGCTGCCAGTATCTGAGCACCTCATCAACGGTAGCCCCATCTATGGTTAAGACTGGCGACTGGCGGACTATTGGGAGCTTAGACTGGGGAACTGTGAACTGGGTAACTTGGGGACTAGTTTAACTGACAATGTCATAACCCGCCTCGACGCGACTAGTCTAGTCGCTTAACGGTTAATGCATTTAAGCTGAAATTATGAGCTTGCGACAGGCAACCAAAATCTTTGATTGTCATTGCTAAACCAACCAGCAGTTGTTGTTGTTGTTGTTGTTGCTATTGCTGTCGCGACGACTGTTAACAAATGCGTAATGCTTGTACGTCTCGGCATGATTTGCATTTGTAGCAAATAAAATAGCAAAAAAAAAAGAAGGAGGAAGCAAACCGCATGTGTGTGTCTGGACAGCGTAGCGTTGGGGAGCTGCATGGAAAGTGACTCACGCGTCGCGTTGCTTCGCGTTTGTTGAGTAAGTCTTTTGTTTCGTATGCCGCAGCAACACTGTCGCTGTTGTTATTGTCTGCCTGTGTCACTGTGACAGACAGCGAAAGACATGGCATTTATTTTTTTTTTTTTTGCTTTGTATTGCAGTTGGTGTTGTCCCCTCTCATCTCTCTCTCTCTCTCTCTCTCCCTTCCTCCCTCTCTCTTATTCTGAAGCCAGAAAACGTACGCACTTCATAATTCAATCAAGCTCAAACATTTCGCAATCCCACACAGAAGGAATTTATTGTTCAGCTCACAATTTTTCAATTGCATTTGGGGGACTCAGCTAACACAGCTAGCAGCAGCAATAGCACACGACACACGTAGTTCAAGCCATGACCAACTGTTGGCCGACTGTTCGACTGGCCGACAACTGTCTATGTGTTGGCTATCTGACGCTCTGTCCATCCGTCCGATTGTCCCTGGCTGTCAGGCTGTCTGTGTGTGCTGCTTGTCTGTCTAGGCTTTTGAGCCAATTGTACATTTCCTCACTAAAGCTGGGCCGCCCAGCGCCAGCGCCAGCGTCAGCGTTAGCGTCAGCATCAGCGCCAGCGCCAGCTGCATTTTGTTGCAGCTTTTGCCAATGTTTCTATTTCATGCACAGCTGTCAAAAGTGTTTGTTGTCGTAGTTGTAGCTGTTGGCTGCTTTGCCAGCATGAAATTGTTAACAACATTTGTAGCTGTTGCTCATTGCCGACCACACTGCGTGCAGTCCGTAGTCCGCCTGCTGACTGCCGCCTGCTGCCTGCTGCTTGATTTCAGATCATATTGACAATGAAAGCCGTTGCTACTTCAAACGCCGGCATTTTGTTGTTGCTTTTGTTGCAGTTGTTACTATTTGCTTGATCGCTAGCTGTGCCCATACTGACAGGTTAGCAAAAAGTAGAAAAACAAACAACAAACCACAAAAAAGTGAAAAAAAAATAAATAAAAAGGCGAATTCGAATCGATTCGATTTGATTTGAATTGAAAATTCCATCGCCATGGCAATAAACATTTTTAGTGCACTTTTTTATTTTATGTTGCGGCTGTTGAAACATTTTTTGTAATTGAATTTTTGTTTTTTTCTTTGTTTCTTGTTATTGTTGCTGTTGCTCTTGTTGACTTTTTATGGCTTTAGTTAGCTTTTTTAGTCAAACATATGGCATTGATTTATGTGCATTTTAACAAACATTTTGCGAATTTGATGCTAGTTTTATTTCTCTTTTTGCTTGTTGCTGTTGTCGTTGTCGCATGCCGCCGCCAAATGTAGTTTAAATAAAAGCGAAAAAACAAAAACCTAAAGCCAAGTTTTATCTCAATCCAGCCGTCTGCAGCGGCGGCTTCTTTAAATGACTACATTTTGCATAATTACGACTCAAGTTGTGGAGAAGCTTTTATTGCGGACGTGCCTCCGCCACATTTGGCTTGTCATGTTGTGGTTGCCACTGTGCCACTGTGGGAAATCAGTTTTCCATCAGGATGCATGATTATTAATGGCAAAAAAAAATGAAAAGAAAAACACACAAAAATTTTTATATATAGCTGCTGCGTTTGATTTGGCTCGTTTGGCTGATTGCGAAGCCAAGCGGCGTTTAAATGCTAGCAAAACAAATATACGTTGCCAAGCAATTCCAATTGCACAATTTGTTGAAAGCAGCTCTTTGTTTTCATAAAATGGGTATTTGCATTTTTTTCCAAAGGTTCACAATTGCCAGTTGAAGATTGCATGAGCTGAAAAGCATTCAAAGATATTTCAGATGTTCAATCTCCAATTAGTTGGCTCACTTCCCGCTAAACAATTTCAGCTCCCGAAATACACTTCTAGTTTTAACTATTAAAAAATACAGTTGTTCGACGCCGCCTTTTTTGGTTTTTTAGACACATTTTAGTATTTTAAACGTTACCCAGCTACAGGGTATTGCACATTTTACATTTTATGTGGTAGTATTTTTTTTTATTAACATGCCAACGCAGCTAACAGGTAAAGGCCGTCAAAGCATTTGCATTTTGACGCTTTTGGCAGTATTTGCAAACGGAGTTGCAACAATCAATCAAGCGCAAAACTAAGAATGGCAATTGTGCAGCCAATCAATAGGGTTTTTATTTTTGTGCAACAGAATACATTTATATATATAAACAAAAAGAAAAAAAAATACATGTACAGAAATCGTTGCCAACTTTCACATGGCAAGTTATCTGGAAAATATTTTTAAGTCTTTTAAGGATCGTTTTCTATTCATCACATGTTTTAAGTGCACATTGCATTTAGCTAAGATTAGAGCCCCAAAGCGCTGACAATTTCCGACTTGGACACTGCAAGTGGGTCGTGCATATTCATTTCGAATAGAAATAGCAATAAAAAAAATAACATAAAGCATTTACTAAAGATTCGAGAGAGTTGAGATTTAACGAGCGGAAATATTTTGGCATCGTTTTTTGCCCACGAAATGCAACTAATTCAATGGCTTTTCATTTTGCGTGAGGCGTTTTATATTTTGGAAAGTGGGTTAACCTGTCACTTGCCTGCCTGAATGCCAGCCTGCCTGGCTGACTGCATGACAGCGTTGACTATACGACTGTCTACGCATGTATATACGTGTGTATGTTTGACTGGGAGAATCGCCAAAAGGCCTTGACTTAGTTGGCAATGCGCAGTTGCAACTTGCAACTTGCAACTGTGATCGCGACTCGCCCAGGGGCGTCGGCTCTAACTGGCCTGAGTGGCTAGCCTAGCAGGCAGCCTGCCTTAGCTGGCCAAATTAAACCTAAAATGTCAGACGATTAGATAAGCGACTGCATTCTAAGATGAGTGCGCTGCGCTCTTGGCGATAGCCTCAGACACCCAGACAGCAACTGTTGCAGTTGTTGTTCTTGTTGCCAGCAAGCAGGTTTTTTAACAACTTTTTTTTTGCATTTAGTTTTTGTGGCTCACACGCACTGCGCTGTGTGCGACGACTCCTACAAAACTATAAATCTGAGCATTTCTTGTGATTAGTGGCCAACACAAAAATGTCAATGCTTGGCCAGCGCTTAGACACACACGAAGACACACACACACGCGGGCAAATTAGGTTAAGCTAATATTTTGCTAGACACACAAGTAGGCCCAAACAACAACAACAACAACATCAGAGATAAGTAGAATAACATGAATTTAAAAGCCCAAAGATTACATACACTTACTAGATGAAGCTTACCTGATTGTAGTTTAATTATTTATGCTTTGATTGAAAAACACAAATTTTTTAAATAAAAAATATTGGAGAAACTTTAGATATGCTTAGATTTAACTGAAGTTTCGCTTTATTTTCATATATCAAATTAGTAGAGTATACTTAATATATATAAATATAAGCTATCAGATTCCGTTTTATATGCTGCCTGAAGTTAAGGAATATTTTACACAGTTTTATTAATATGGCTCCAAAACTAAAACTTGCATAAAATCAAATTATCTTCTTTCCACTCGAATGTTTAACATGAATATGTTTTCAATACCCTCTGCTAGGGTGTTTAAAAGAACAACTATAATAACTTGAGCTGCTGCAACGCCCACCCGCCTTAGCCGCTTAGCTCAATACCAGTTCATCAAAGCGCAAGTATTTTTTTGCAAATATTTTAAACACGAAATTCTTACGGCGCATACGGTTGAGAAAACATAAAATATAAATAAGAGAGACCTCGCTGCGAAAAGTTCAAAATCATAAATTTCAAACGATATTAGGTTAACCACAGCAGCAGCAGCTGTAGAGACGTTGTGGTGTTGTTGATATGGCTCAGAGTGGAGGTGAAGTTGGAGTCTATTCTACAGAAGGTATTCAAGTCAGTGCGTAGCTGAGAGACTGTCTGAAGTGTTGTTAGCTGGAGCTTCGCTTTTGACTAGCACACATTTTCTTTTGTTGTGCGAATGCCGTGTGGATTTATTGATTTTGGTCAAAAGCCATGCTTAAGCGTAAATTATGTGCTGGCCAGTCAGCCAAAAAGACAGAAACACGGACAGACAGAGAGACCGATGGACCGCTGGACGGACGAACACCCAACTAGTTGTTTAGATCCTTGTGGTGATGGTGATGTGGTGGTGGTGTGGTGGTGGCAGGCGGCAATGAAAGCCACTGATTTGTGGCATAGTGCGAACAACGTTGCCGCCTGCTCATAAATCCAGACAATTTCATAACTCAACAGCCATTTATCAAAGCGGCCTTTGCATCTATCTAATTAAGCCGCTGCGACAAATTTGCCAAGTGTGAAAATCTCCTAAGTCCAAAACAAGTAAAAAGAAAAATCAAAATCAGACCACAGCGAATTATTAGTAAACGCAAAAAATGTCGGGCTACACAAAACTGTGTCAACTTGGCCAATCTTGGCCAACAGCAGCCAGAGCGACAAGTGGCTAAGAGATATCGCATAAAGCAACGATTTAATTAGACGCTGATAATTATTGTACAACTTGCCGCCGTTGCTGATGTTTGCTGTTGCCGTTTCTGGGGCAAGTTGCAAGTGCAGCTAGACGCAGTATTTAGCCAAGTAGGCGCAACTGGCAACAGATATTCGCCAACTTAGCTTATTTCTTTCTCGCTATCTCGCAAATGTTGGATTTAGCTAATTTCCTAAATTGGTATGGCTTGATATTGCCACGCCAAGGCGCCACATTATTTATTGGTTAAAATATTTGTGGAAAAAAAACGAAACAACTACATGAAATGTTTGGCAAGTGACACAGGTTTCGATGTTAGCTGTTTGCAAATTCATACTTTATATGATCTACAAGTTTAATAGATTCTAAAATGGAACAGAAGCTAAAAGCTTGTCCAAGCAAAATAGTCTTACTTTAGGTTTTTTTCACAGTGACATAGAACTTGAGTTTCATATCAAAATGAAATCAAATCTACAAATTTAATCGTGAATAGACAAGATCTATGGAAATTCGCCCAAGGGTGACAAGCGCCAGCTGTTTTTGTTAATATAAAAAATCATTTTACAAAAGACCAAAAAATTGTGGTTATAGCTTATGGCAATATCCTCAATTATATAAAAATACATGTGTGCATGCAAATATTTATGATTTAACATTTATAACTTGACAATGCAGTTCCGTCTTTTGCATATCCAATACCGAATACCTATCGAAAATTTAAACAAATTTGCTTAGCTACTGTGACCGAGTCGGGAGGTTGTTGGTCGGTTGGTTGGTTGGTTGGTTGGTCAGCAATTTGATCTTACAACTTGAACGCCATGTTAAACACCCTACACTCTTGTAATTTGTGTCCAAATGAAATAAATTTATGAACATCGATTGCAATGTTGATTAGACGAAAGCCGCCGCATAAAGCCAAAGACCAAAGACCCAATACCCAAATCTAAAATCAAAACCTGTTTTTGGCCAAGACGAAGCTGGCTTTTCGTTTGGGCTTTGGGCTTGGGCTGCGCTGGCGGTCACTTGTAATATTTTTGGGCTTCTCCTAATTGCAATTTGATGTTTCTGTTCGCTTTTCTACGAAAATATAGTTGTACACACACACACACAGAGTAGAAGTATGTTGCACTTAGCGGCAGCGTGTGAAAACCTAACGAACTATGCAACATCAGCAACACTCATCGTCTGCAGCATCTGTGATCGGCAACACATCCCTAACAAATCTTTCATGTCCAAGGTGTGAACACACATAGCACACTCTCTCTCTGTCTTTCTCTCTCTCTCTCTCTCTCTCTATCTTTGTTGTTTTTGTGCGTGTTTATTAGAGGCGGCCTGGGCTTTTCGCTTATGGTGCTAATTGATTGGTGCCAAAGTTGTATAAAAATTGGAACAAAACCTAAAAGGCTGTGGCTGTGGCTGTGGCAAGGTGAGAGTTTTGGCTACGCCTTGATTGCATTTGAGAGCATCGTTTAAATTATGTTGTTGTATTTGCGCACTCATTAGCACGACGAGCCGATTTGCAGTTGTTGTTGTTGTTTTTGTTGTTTGCTCTGCTCTCTGGCATCTGACATGCCCAAACATTCAAATAATAAAGTTAAAATATTTAACTTGCAATTTCTGGTACGCTTGGACTGAGAGATTGCAGCTCCAGCAAACGGCAAACAGCCTCCATGCAGCGTGGCATTTTGTTTCGTGCCCCGAAAAGTCACGAAATCTCAGCCAAAAAAATTTGTATAAGAAAAAGCGCCAAAAAAAAAAACAAAAACAAAACACAAAAAAGAAATGAGAAAAAAAGTGATTGATGGAAATTGCTCAAACTGTCATGTTTATGAACGTCCGCAGGATACGACGCCGACAGAGAGGATTGTGGCTAAAATGTGCACGCAATGCGACAGCAATTTGCAATCGGAAGGAGTACTTGCTACAAACACCGAACACCAAATGCCCTTTGAAAGAGCAATAAAAAGTTATAGTAACTAAAATTTGCAGATTATTTATTACTTTTTTAAATAGTTTTATTGCAAGTAAGTCAGCTAAACCGAAAAATTAACATAAGCTGCTACGAAAACTTTTAATAATATAAATCAGAAAGGCAAAAAACCCTCGATATGACTTTAAAGTACATTTAATTGCTTTATTTAAGTGTATGAAACAACTCTTTGTTAAATTAAGCTCTAACACAAGAGTATTTATGCAAGTGCCTCGTTTATATTTTGGTATGCTGTCTTTTGAGATTTATACTAATTTTCACTCACATTGCTTGCCAAGTTGTCAAGTTGAGTTTCCCCCTTTGTTTTTTTGTTGTTGTTGCTTTTGTGGTTGCTCTGAGCCACACACAGCGCCAACTTGTACAATTGAGGCAGCCTGAATCTGTGCATTGCGTGTGAGTTGTCAAGGTGTTGCAACAGTTATCGAAATTGTTGTAATTTTTATTGCTGCTGCAGCTCTGCTGCTGCTGTTGCTGCAGTGGCCTGGAGTCATAAGCAAATTTCGAAAATTCATTGAACAATGCAATGGCATGACAATTGATGCGCTGTGACACTAACTGCGCCAAGTTTGTTGTCCAAGTCTTTCGATTCGTTTCAAAAAGAAAATTGCACCCAACAAAATAAGTAATGATAAAAAGCTTAAAAGAATATTTCGTTTTACCAGTGGAATGCGGCAAAGCAAGTGCAATGATCTATGAGCCAAGCTTAGTGGCCAGTTGGTTAGTGGTGGTGCTGCTGCTGCTGGTTGCCACCAATCACGGCAGCCAATCGCCGTTTGCAAGTGTGCTTAAATCGCGGCCATGCAAAATATGCTTGCCATGGCTTAATTATGCGTTCACAGTGCTTTTTTTTCTTGCAGCTTGCAGCTTGCACTTGCAGCTGGAGACGCCGCTGCCGCCGCCGCCATACTTAGAACAACGTCTGCCAGTCTGTCTGTCTGTCGGTGTGTCTGGCAGCCAACCAACGAACGCTCTTGCAACTTTGCAGCTTTTAATCCGGCCGATGCGGCCATTTTTATATATGTGCGCCATCATGTGTTGCCTCCCATAATTTTATGCTTCATCAATGACAGTGCGGTTACAGCAGCTAGCAGATGTGGCAGGCTGTTGAGTAGCCTAGACAACAACTAACAGAAGCCGCAGTGTGGCAATCACAATATCTCTCTCTTTCGCTCATCCTTTTTGTTTTGTGTTTGTGTGTGTGTGTTTGTGTGACGCATGCTTTCAACATGTATATACTTTATCCTGGCAATCTGCTGCTGCCATTTTCATGCTGCTGCACTTGCAACACAGCAAGCGGCAAGACTCAAATTGTTTTCGTGGTAATTTGCACCCGAGGCGATTTAAATTCCTTGTCGTTTTGCCTTCCCTAGCTAAACGGGCGCAAGATTGTTGTTGTTGTTGTCGTGTTGGGTTGTTGTAAGTTCCCTTTTGTCGCTGTCGCTGTCGCTGTTGTTCATCATCTTCATCTTTGGCTTTGACAGCTGTTGCTGCTTCGCATGGTTGCCTCTACCAACTCCTCTACCAACTTACCTCCTCCGGATGTGTCGTGGTTTTTAGAACTTTTCTTTTTGCCCCCCTTTTTTTATTTTTGGTTTTGCATCGTGTACTTGCTGCACTCCATGCCTGATTATTGTTATTAGCCCGTATAGATATTCATCCAGTGCCTGCTTATTTGGCTTCAAGCGTTTTGCTAATCTTCCATCAAAATCGATGGCTTGAATTGTTTGTTGCTGCTGCTGTTGATGCTGTTGCTGCTAAGATTGCTGCTCTCGTTGGAAGAAGACACTTAAAGAGTCACATGTGATCACATTTTGATGAAGCTTTTGTTTCATATATGTATACATATAGCCATTCAGACTGGTTTGAGAATCAGGGAAAACTGCGGCACCATAAAGACCTAAAAGCGCACAATCCAATGGCTGTCATAAAACCCATTAAGAAATGTTTTGACCAATTTACATATGTAGATTTTAAAATGGCTGCGATAACAGTTAGAGCTCAGCTTTTTTGTGCTTTAACTTTTATCGCTCTTTACTTTTCTTTATTTTTTCTCTTGGTTTCTGGGTTTCTTTTTGCTTTCACAGCTGCCTGCAAATAATGATTGGAAGATTGATCTGGTCGACAGCTGCACTGTGTCCGATTGGTTGCCGGCCAATTTGGGCTGTTGCCCTTCTTCTTTTATTTTTCGGAAGTGAACCAATCGCCCGCCCCTTTCATGCACCGCTCTGAGTGCAATTTCGCTCATCATCTTAATTTTATTATCGACATAAATATCAAACGAAAATTGTGGCATAAAATGCGATCGATACAAATCTGCTTACAAGGCAACACAAGCGAACATTGCCCCTCTGCATAGTTCACCACTTCATTCAGTTCAGGTTGGGGCAACGTTGCAGGCTGCATTGTGTGTGCACCTGAGTAAAGGAAAAGATGTTGGAAGAAGAAGAAGCGAAGAAGCCGCTGCCCTGTGAAGGACATTATGGAAATGATGTCCCCGGGCGCTTGCTGGCCATTACTCAGTCGCAGCGCCTGGGCAACGCCCAATTGATCAATGCGTGGCGATAGGCAGCAGCAGCAGCAGCAGCAGCAGCACTACTGCAACGCTGGCAGAGACAGAGGCAACCACAGGCTGCATTGGATTCGCGTCTGGTTGCAATTTATGCTGTGGCATGCTCTGGAAATTCAATTGCACGGCATGATCAGCTCTCAGGTTAAGCATACCTCTCAAAAAGTTGTTGGCATCTCACATGTGCCACGCCCATTTCTTACACTATCAGTCATAAAAATGTGCAATTTATGCTATTGCCAACATTGCTGCACAAAAAATGATTGCTGATCCGCATAGCGTGCAATAACTGCAAAAAAAAAAGCATAAGTAACTTGCGCACACCCACCGCGTCTTTTTGCATACCTAGCTTAACTGCCACACAATACACTTACCACCAACCAATGCCCCATTACCCCTCGGCTACCAATCCACCCACCAACTGTGTGATATTGACGCTGGCAGCGCACGGGACGCGCATGCGTTTAACGCGTAAATTGCTTGATAACTCCGACGTGGATTTCGACCCCGTCCCAGTCTTCGTTTCCAACACATGTCCACATCAGCGTCAGCGCCGCCAACTCGATTACCGCCTCGACCTGTCCGCCAGCGATACATATTCAATGTACTCAGCAGTAGTTTTGACTAGATGGGTATATTGACTAATCAACTTATTCCGTAACATTCAGTATATTCTAGCTTTTGGCAGTGTGGTTCAAATACCATAATTTTGTTCAAATAATATAAAATAAAAGTTAACTACTAACAAGCAAGCAACATAAACTATTTACTGGGTATTTAACAAGTCGATCTCGCTTCACTTTTTTCTATGTTATCCAAAATGTTTGCATACAAATTGATTTCATTTCGTTTGTAATGTCGCCGCTGAGCGTGTGTGGCAATCGTAGATTGTGGATTTCGTTTCTAGTTTCTAAACATTTATTTATGCCCCGTAATTGTTATACTTGGCTCGCGTATCAGATGACACAAGAGTGTGGCAAGGCATTTGCATTCCCAATGCGTTCTCAGTCTAATGACAAATAAATAAAATTGTTTAAACGTTGACACGCAACTGATGGCTAAACAAAACAAAACAAAAATGAGGGAGCGATAGGGGGAATGTATGATCAATGGTGCCACCCACACGCAGGATTGAAAATCTGTGGCAAACAAGCAAATTGAATTGATGCAGATGAAGCCCAGGCAACCAGATTGACAAGATGTGTTACTGCGGATGTTGCAAGTTGCAATTGCTGCTGCTTGCTGATTGCTGCTTGTTGCCTGCTGCCGGCTGCCTGTCTCGCTCTTAGCATCTTCGACGTCTTCGTCGTCGTCGTCGTGGTCGTCGTCATCATCAGTCAACCAATTTGTTTCGATGAATGACTGAATGAATTTGTTCACCCTTTGGTCATCTTGATAGGCGCGTTCGCCAAGCGACTCTTTGGACTCTGACTACTCTTGGACCAACCCAAACCAACTCACTCAACTTGCATCAGCAGCAGCAGTAACAGCAACAGCAACAGCAACAACAACATTAGCCAGGAGGCAGTGGCAACAGGTTCTTTTGCTTGTCGAAACGCAAACGCAGTTTGTTAAACTGCACCAAGAACAAGCAAGACAACGACACAAAGAGCAAGACCTGTGTGTGTGTGTGTGTGTGTGTGTATACGTAGTAGAAGGAGGAGCAGCAAGCAAGCACCGGCAAAACAACCATGATCGAAGCGCGGCACTTTGCATAGAAGCGTTTTGGCAGCATACGCTGCGATTGCGATCAGCGTTCAATCCGCGCATTCGTATTGGTATCGGTATCGATGGTGATGGTGACGGTGGTGGTGGTGGTTGTGGTGGTTGTGGAGGTTGTGGAGGTTTGTGGCATGAAGGCAATTGCTGCAAGCCAAACAAGCCAAATGCCAAGCACCGAAAAACACAAAGTAGGCTGGACGAGGCCACCGATCGTGAGGACACCAGACCTCGTCCACCGATAAGAGACCAGCGACATTGTCGGCTCATCGGAATCGCTCGTTAGTCGCTCAGACAGACGGACAGCCAGACAGACAGAGAATTGGACAGCTGGGACAACTTTACTGGTAGCCCGATCCGTCATGCGGAGTAGTCAAGTAGAAAGTGCCTGCTGATGATGTTTATATATACTTTGTTGTTGTTTTGTTTTTCCTTTTTTCATTGCGCTAAATGCCAATGTCGTTTTACCGACGGCAAAACGTCGCATCATCTTCTGGCCAAGGTAGTAGCTGCCGCCATTTTGCCGGCTGCTCCGCCTCAGTGAAGACCAAGACCAAGACGAAGACGAAGACACTCATAATCACATACACAAACATTCACACACACACACAGGCACACAACACTCAAACACTCACACACTCGAGCTTATTCGCATGTAATTGAAGTCGTTTATGGGGAACAGCCGTTGCGGCTACTGCAGCAGGTGAAGGGGGTTAAATTGGCAATGGGAACATTGCAGAGAACCGCAGACGACAGACGGCAGACAGCAGCAGCAGCAGCCAGTCGGCCATCATCATTGTGGCCGCCAATGAAAAGCATGTGGCAACATCATTAACTTCTTTATTTTTTATTTTTTTGCTGCTGTTGCTGCTGCTACCACTGAAGCCACCAAATTGCTACTGCCATTGCCACAATTTTTTCTGCTTAATTTTATTTTTGTTGGTCAGAGAAAGTAATTGGCACTTGTTCACAAAATGGCGCCAGAGCGTTAAAGCGACCATTTTGAAGAGGAGCCACAGACTGGAAGCATAACTGTTCTCAGCGGTGCTGCCGCTGGTGCCATAATGACACATGACACTTGAGCCACTTTTTAAATATGAACACACTCGCCCGCTGCAGAGGCGTTAATGGAAATGCGAGAGGAAGAGGGAGAGGGAGAAGCAGACATAGATGGATATGTGGCTGGGCAGCCAGAGTCGAGTGACGATCAGAGCTACCAAACTTTAGAGCCCAAAGACACTTTCAGACTGTGCCCTGAGCCCAGAGCCCAAAGACCAGGCCCAACCCCTGCCGAGGCGACAGCGCGTTCAGTTCTTTTCGCATAAATTCACAGCAGGAGTTCCCCCACAATGCCATTGAATATGTTTCATTCTCTCCCTTTCCCGCTCTCTTTTTTACTTGGTCGTCTCAAAATTCAGTCATTTGTTGTGATGGCTTTGGAAAAGTTTCATATACAAGACAAAAATGTTGTCTGCATTTTTTTTTTGTTTCTTTATAATAATAATATGAGAGTTCTCATGATGTCTTAATCTGCGGTCATTAATATGCGTGATAAATAAAGTGTATTAATTTATGCGCATTTTTGTCGTTACACAAACAATACCAACAACAACAATAACAAAAAGCTGGTAAGACAGCTAACTTGGCCAATTGAATTGACCATATCCAATGTTGAACAACTTTGTTGTTTGATGTTAATGTTGATGATGTTGTCTCTCGATTAAATATAAATGTTAATTTTTTCTCTCTCTCGCTCTCTTTCTCCTTTCTCTCTATCTCGTTTTCTTTAGGCCTAGCGGGCGCCGGACGCCTTACATTCTCAATGAAATTTGATGAGCTCTTAGGTAACCAAACACCGCCAAAAAAAAAAGAAAAAAAAACAGAGAAAAAGGAATGCACAAACCCCAAAAAATACCAAGAAGTGCGCAGCACAGCAGCTATACAAGAAAACATTCTCAGCTTTGAGCTGAGCTTGCCATAGTTGGCAAACATAGCGACAGGAGCTAAAAGATCAGCAACGGCACCGAATCCACATTGCAACAGTGTCGGGGCATGCGGTGCGGCGGTGGTGGCTGGGCGACTGCTGCGCTGCTTCAAGGTGTTGGCTCAGGCTTAAAGGCCCCAAACTGTAACCGCACCATGTTGACCACAAATCCCAAGCCAACCGCTGAGTGCATTTGTCGCAACACATCAGCTTGTGTCTTGTGCGAATTTTAAACGCTTCTGACGCTTTACAACTGGACGCACGCGGCACATACAAAACGTGTGGCAAATGGGGTAAGTATTCTCCAAATGCATATTTCACTTCATTTCATTTTCTTCACAATGCTTTTTAATTAAACGCATCTCATGTTTACTTTATGTTTATATGTATTTTGAAAGATTTTTCTTTTTCAAATGCGCCACATCATATTTCAGTTGAAATAAACCAAAAATACACATTTTTTTCGTTTGCCACTTGACTTTGTGTCGGCTGCCACACACCTCGATATTTTGGCTTTATGCTGATCAAAAAAATGTCAGTACAACTGCTTAGCTGTCTTCAGTTGGTTAACATATATACCCTGTATAACAAATGGTTTAACAGAGTGTTCCATAGGTTACTTTGGTTTATTTGAATTTCTTTCGTATAGTATTTATATATAATCAAAAACTTATAATACGAAATAATAGGATTGCCTTGTACAGAGCATCTGTTTATCGATCAGCGTCGAGCATTAGATTCTGTTTTGTTTTTTCTAGGCCGCTGCACTTGTGTCTGACAACGATCCCATAGTTGATATTTGTGTTACTTGAAAAGCGTTAAATTTTAAATTGAACTGAAGTCTTGAGGCCCTTTTACTTATCACTCCCCAAAACAAAATAATGTTCAGAGCTAGAGCGCTTGTCGTATTTATTATTTTGTAAGGTTAGACTTGATCCTTCTTATATAGTGTTGTGTACAGTAGCTGAGCACTAAGCTAAAACTACTTAAGATATGTAATCAAATATAAATCGAAATTCCTCTAGATGTTATTGTTGTGGTTGTTGTTGTTGTGATGGAAGTGGGACATAAGATGCAAAGTCGTTAAAATGGTAAAAACATAACTGTGAGTTTTAAATGAGATTTTATGGCATTTACGGAGGCACTGTGCTGTTTTTTGTTTTTGTTTTTTTTCTCTTTACCCCTACGAAGCAAAGCACCAGGTAGGCCTTTTATGTGAACCGACAGCAAAGCAAATAGCTTTGCCCATATTTTAATGCCCATGTCCATATCCATATGGCAGACTAGACGCCTATTTCTTTGGTGCTAGTCAAAGATTCCAAGTGCGCGCATTTTTCGACAAGTTTTACGGCATTTTTATGACTTAATCCATACCGAAAGGCTACAATCAATACAGACAGCAGCAATAGAAATAATAATAGCAACAACAACAAATATAAATATATATCTTGACCCGTAACATTGTTAGAGTTAGCCAGTCAGAGTCATAAACAATCATTTCGTTTAGTCATTCATATTTCTCTTAGCATAACAATAGCGAATCGGACAACGAATCTCTCTCTTTCTCTTGCTACCTCGCTACCTCTCTCTGTCTATCGAAATGAACGTGGTAAAATCGTTTAAAATAAATAAACAATTTACATTTTTAATCAATTGTGGCCAAATCAAGATCTGCTAGCATGATAAAGACAGCTGCCAGATATCTCACCTTTTTTTATTATTTTTGTTTTTTTAATGTATACCCTGTAAAATAATACCCAACTTGTTATGAACAATATGAGTTCATTAGACATTAACAGTCGCTTTTAATTAAACAGCTTGACTTGTTTGGTTTGCCCTCTGTTCTTTGGGCGCTTACACAATTTATCAATATTCATTGGAATTTTTTAGTAGAAGAACCAAATAAATCATTGAACAAATTTATATTACAACACTCATTTTCTACTTTAGCACTTTATAACTTAGCTGAAATGACTTCCTTGTACAGGGTATCCTGTGTTCTAAAAGTAGATCAAATAACTTCTGATTACATTTTTTTTTTGTTTTGTGTCTCTGTAAATGGCCGGCCAAACAAAAGCCAAACTGGGGAGTGTCCATAGCGAAGTAATTTCAAAAATGTGAAACTCACAAATCAAATCGTAATAAAAATAAACATTAAATTATAAAGCAATTTTTCTGCAATTGGAACTTCGCTTTTTTATTTTTGTGTGTATGTGTGTGTTTGTTTGTTTTCTTTGTGGCTACTCATTGTGCATGATTCAGCGACAGCGGCAGTTAGAGCGACATCTAGCGGATCGATTTGCATAATCAATTTTGTTTAGCCATTGGATATAAGTTGAACTGAAAAGTTGTTTTCAAACTCATTTGAAATACGATTTCCGCTTAAGCGTCTTCGGTTCGCTTAATTGACAATCTTGTCTGAGCGCGTAACTTTTGACACTTTTGTTGTTGTTATTGTTCTTCGTTGTCTTATCTTAACAAATTGCCAAGTGCTTAGAAACTGACATGCTGGGCGGGGTGAGCTGCGTAGCATTAACGGTCACACATGACCATAACTTTCATCCATATGCTTTTATGATTGTCTCTAGTATATGTATGTATGCCATTGTCTTGTTATTTGGCTCTCCATGCCAGCCATGAATAACATTCTTAGGCCTTTGTTTTGTTTTCGGTTATTTTTTTGTTAGACCAAAGTCTAGCCAGGCATCACTGGACGTTGACGACGACGACGACGACTAAGGGACTGAAGTGAGTAACCAAAATATATGGAAACATTTCCGCCTGTTTCCGTGCTAGAGTTTTAAGCTGTCTCGATTTCCATTTGGGCATTAATCCAATAAATAATTCAATTGTGTCACAAAAATCAAATCAATTGCGTGGGCAGGCAGCAAACAGACACAAAACAATATGTGCTTTTCTTGAAGCTTTGCTAACAGACCCAAGCTCTGTTAGATACATCATACCAATAGTCAAGTTTTACATAATCCTACAGATACCAAATAGCGATACCAAAGCAGCACTTTATCTCTTTTACTCTATACCTCAGCCTCTCTCTCTCTCTTGCTGACTGCTAAAACGCTTCGACCCACTTGAGCAAATCAGCGCCTAAAGTCTAAAGTCAAGCATTGTCTGCTCAAATCTTTGCTGCAGTGCTTCATTATAGAGATATAGAGAGGGAGGGGAAAAACAATGCTCAATTTGACTTTTTGCTGATTTAACTTGGCTGATATGCACAATGGCGTGAACAATTGCCAATGGACTATTATTGTTGTTCTTATTACCCATTAAAAACTATGGGAATAGGGTATCATAAAATTTGTATACATATAGTTTTGTCACTTCTTTCAGTGAAATCCATACAGGGTATCATTTTGTTGTGGATTTTGTTTATTATTGATGTTTTGATTGCTCTTTGCAAATGGAGTTGGAACAAGTCTGGGCCACTGGCCACTGAGATTGACAGACAATTTATAATCCATAATGTTAATCAAAGGCAAATCACGTTGAACCTGCGGCCTTCGCCGCCAAATGACTTCATTAGCAAAGAGCCCACAATCGTTTCTTGCCGCATTTGCCGCGCCGTAATAAATTGCAACGAGATTACACAAATGGCCGCCAGGCTCGACTGAAATGGCATTATGAATTCTTGGTTACAATTGCCGCCCAAAAAGAAAAACCAAAAACTTTTTGGCCGCACCCGCACTGTGACTGTAGCTTTTAAGATCTTGCTGCTAGCAGCTAGAAACGTAATCGTTGCACATAATTAGATGGCCAATTCTCCAAAGAATATCAACTGTGAAGAGACGGATGTGCCTTCTGGCTGGCCTGTAGGCCATAGCCTGTGAGAAACTAGCTGGCAATCACATCACTTCCAAGTCGTTGGTTGCTGTCATCATCAAACATTAGCTATCTGGGCCTTAACTACAACATTTACTGTTTTCAACCGCTACGCACTGGGAAGTGAGCAGAGAATTGCCAAGTTTGGTCGGTAATCGAACTGTCGACAGTTTGTTGCTTTGCAGTTGTTGTTGTTGGCCCCATTGTGTAGCATCCTTTAGCAGTGCATTGCACTTGCAACTACTTAAACAACAATCACAACAGAGTCAAGAACAACAGCAACAACTGTTGACGCGAGTTTTAAACATGTTGCTAGTTTGTAACAACAACTGTTAAAAGTAGCAAGCGCTACAAAATACTCTTTCCACAGACAGAGTTTGGTCTGTCTTACATTAGCTTTAGTTATAAAGGGTATTTAATATATACCCTTATACCCTTTCCACATAAGAAGTCTTAACTACTTTTCCATCCATCGTATTTCATACTTTGTAGAGTATTAAAGAGCAGCTTAAGCTAGTTAACCAGTCGCCTTATGTTTTATTGACAACTTGTGATCACGATCAGTGCGTAATGAGTGTACGCTTTATCTCTCTCGCAGGCACTTGTTGGACGCGCCAATTGAGTTGGGTTTGCCATCTACATCCCCCCTCCAGCCAAGTGTATGTGTGTGTGTGTGTTTATGTTTGTGTTTGCAACTGGCACTGGGCCCATTTCAAGTGCCAAAAACGTGGCAGACGGCTGTCACAACAGGCGCTAAAACAAACAGGCTGAGCTGAGCTAAAGCAAAAAAAAGCATAAAATAAAATGAAGAACTGAACGCTAACCAGCTAAAGAGGCAGTGCTACGAAGTGTCCAGTATGCCAGTTAAACGCTAACCAGGCACAGCTACAGTCACTCTCAGCCCTTTCTCATTTCACTCTGCATCTGGGGGAGGGGACTGAGACATTGGCAACTGAAACTGGCACTGGCACTGGGACTGCGACTGGGACTGGGACTGTCAGTCGGCTGACAAGCGTGCATCATTGGTCCAAGTGCGCGCTTGTCATGATGCCAAATTGTTAAGTTTCGGCCACAAGGCTGGACAGGAACATGAGTTGTGGACTTCTTTGAGTTTGGAGTTGGGCAAATCCTACATAAATAATGCATTTTGCGATCAGTGGCCAGCCACAGACCACATAGTGAGCTCGCACCACAAGCCACAGAAAAGAGAAAAACGCCGACTGGGAGACTCTGGCTGACACTGACACTTTGACTCCACACTTAGTATTTGGGTCAGTGGTGGCTTCTTCTGGTGCACCACCAACAACAAGTGCCTTTTTACTTTACCAAATTGAGATCAAGTCAAGCTGTTGTTTTTTTTGTTAAACGTGGTTTTAAAACTTAGCTCAACTCATTCTCATCTGGCAGTTAATTTAAGCGCTTAATTGTGTTGTCAGTTGGATATGGAATGGATGGGTACAACCAGCTTGACCAACAGATAGCGGACTCTCTTGGACATTATTAAATAACAATAATCAATAAATTGCATTAGTTTTCATTTAATATAAAAAGGAGAAGATGCACAGCCGCAATGTCTTAATCTGGCAAACAACACCGACGAAGAATTTCCGTTGCCATTTGTTGCCGCTTGTCTGTGTCTGTCTGTCTCATCCTGGCTCAAATGGCCCATACGAATTATACTAAACATGAAGGAGTTTTGCTTTTGCATCGCGACATACGATCAAAAAGACAGACATAGAGACAGACAGAAGCGTGCAGCGAGTCGAACATTAACTGAGCTTTGCTTAAAATTTATGTTAATCGCTTGTTTTACTTTTAATTTCGCACTTAAAATTGTCGCCATGCCAGCCAGGTCTACCCAGGCTTACACCCAGCCAACTATTGAGCCATCCATTCATTTGAGAGTCTATCCACCTATAGCTTGGAGTGTCTCAATGTGCAATGGAACCAGTTTTGTCACTGTGTGTGTGTGTGTGTGTGTGTTTTGTTGTCTCTCTAGGCGACTGGCAGACAGCATCGATAAATTTTATCGATTCCTTGCTGTGGGATTTTTAAACACATCAAAAGACAATAAAATATATCACAAATACGACGAGCACGGTGCACTGCAAGCACACAAGGCGAAATGTTTTTCGGAACCTGTTCTCTGCTGTGCCCCAAGTTGCAAACGCGACAAAACTTAACTGCACTTGGTGCATGGACTCCATGAACGATGCAATACGCATACGGTTTCAAAGAGATTCCGATTTCCTACAGCCGTAACGTACAAAACATATAAATGTAAGTATTCCCGTTGCTCGGTGTTGCCTTTGCAACAACAACATGCATGATTGTATAGTTATTTTAGTATTTTATGTGTGTGTAGTCGATTGTTGTGTTGAGGATTTGCTAGCCGACTGTTGCCTGGTCTCTAGGTGCCGGCACTAATTGGATAAGGTAATCCCAAGAAGAAAATATGAAATCGTTGTTCGATATGGGCGCTAAAGCAGCAAAGGCAGCAGCAGCTGCCAGTTGTTCGATTTGTGTGAAGTGCGCGGATTTTTTATGACGCACTTCATCCAAGAGCTCAGAGGCTCAAAAATTAAGGCACAATAGAGACACACACACACACACACACACAGTCATAAGCATACAATCGCTCGGCTTTGTGGTCCATTTATAATTAAACGTCAAATGTTGAAAGCCGGGCAAATAAATGTCAAGAGCGTACGAAACTTTACATAAGCTCCACATGACAATTTTTGTCCAACTCTCGATTTGGGGGCTTAAAAAAATATATAGCATTATTGAATCTATTCACAGGCCAAGCAACAAACGCAAAGAAAAAGAAGTTTAAGCCGTTGTGGAATTGTTGTCAGTCATGTTGGGAGCTAAGGCGTTGCCACAGTGTTGCGTGGGCGGATTAACACTAACACACACACACTTACACAGCGTTATTTTAATTGAAAATTGTCAACAGCTTGGGTACCGCAGCTTCAAAATGCCGCTACAGCCCAAACACTTCTAATCAAGATCAAGTTGGGTTTTTTTCCTCTCCATTATTTTTTTTTTTTTGGCTTTTTGCGTTTGATACGCTTTTGGTGGGCGTCGTCCAATACTGAAAATGCCCAACGTTTGTTTGCAACGTTGCAGCTGCAACAAAATGCGGAAATGTTGGAACAATTCTGTTAGCAACGTGTTGCAGATGGCGGAATATGCACACGTAAATTAGCATAAATAGATTTCAATCACAGTGCCAATAGTTTCATTATGAGAAAGGCTTGCACATACAAACACACACACACACAGCATATTGATAGCATTATAAATAGATGTGGTATATTTATTAATATTAAGTTGAGTATAAATAAATAAATACATATACAGATTGCAACTGTGGCACACACGCATGTGCCGCAGCAAGCGATCGTTTTATTGATTTTTCCCAAGTCAAATATGGCTTTGAACTTGGACTTTTGCGCCAATAATACACTCACACAGCAGGCAAGCATTCGGGCAGGCAGGCAGGCAACCAACCAGCAACAGCAACAACAACAACAACAACCATCCAAACCGATAACAAACAAACGAAATATGCAAAAAGTGCATGCGAAGCGAGATATGCTAACAAGACAAGGCGAACCAAAATCCGCAGCAGCAGCAGCTCTTTGAATCTGACTGGCGAAACAGCTACAGCTACAGCTACAACAAGTATGGCAACAACAATACCAACATAAGGCAAAAAAAGAACCACAAAAATATTAATCAGCCATGAGAGACCGTGGCGGCAAGTGAGCGGCATGCTCTGGCACTAAAAACGATTAATTCGCAGCGGGGGGTGTACAGCTACAATGACCTGTGCGCCGATTGACCACTTGCGTATGCCAATGAACATAGTCATCTAGATACGTACGTAGTATACAGAACATATAAATGCATACGTATAACGTATACGTCTACGTAAACAAAACAATTTTAAGGAATGTCCGGAAACGGTTTATGAATGCCGCCTAAGGCAACTGGTAGTATAATGATTTACCTAATAAGTAAAAGTTAATCATTTACTTGAAACAATGTCGACTTTGCACATTTCTCTGACAAACCAATCAAGCTAAAAAACTGAATTCGACCTGGTTGTGGGCTCGACCTCAAAGATAGTTTTGACTATTTTATAAAATGTTCTTCTCTTTTGACTCTTGTTGCTAGAAGTCTACAAACTCCAAACTACACTCTTTTAAAGCTATTTGATATGATACAAAGCAGCTATAATAGCCCGTTTCTTGCCAAAATACATTTAGCCAAAAGTGTTTCCATAGTTTAATTGCTTTTTAAATGCACCAAAAATAAGAAAAATAACACAAATCACAGCCGTTTTCACAACTCTTTTAAGGAAACAATTTGGACAAAACATACTTACATTTGTTAGTTGTGGTTATTTGTATACATATATTTTTATAGCAACATACAGTTATTTGCAGATTTTTGCTGCTTAGCGTTTGGCGGCAGGAGCTCATCATTTCGACTGCTAAAGTCATTTCTCATGTTGCCAAGATTTATGGCTTCCACCTTCTCGTCGCATGTGGAAGCCAATGCCAGCAGCCGCCTCACAAACGCCTGATGCGCTGCTGTACAGCAAAAGCAACGGCAACAGCAACAGCAACAGCAACAAAAACAAACTGCCATTCGCACTAAAATTGAATTTTGCGTTCGTTGTGTGTGCGTTGTGCGGGCCGCTGCTGCTTGCTGCTCCTTGCTGCTTGCTGCTCCCGCTATGATTGATCACTAAATTGCACAAGCCTAAGCGGCGCAAGCCCACGACGTGCCTGAAGATGAGGATGAGCAGAGGAATCTGCTGCAGACGACGGCCGAGGAGAGACACAGAATAAGAGAGACAGTAGGCAGCGGTCTGCCTGGGTACGGCCTTTGATGGGGCGCAATGGTTTGGGGTATTGCTGCTGCTGTTGCCGTTGTTGTTGTTGCACATTTTTGTTGCATGCTTACAATCAGATCTGTCAGATCAGTTTCCTCTTGTGCTGGCCTGCGCGCGCGTTTGCTCGTTTTTTGTCTTGGTTTTTTTTGTTTTTTTTGTAGTCTTTTTGGCAGTTTTGTTTTGTTTTGCTCATTCGCGGCTGTGGCATTTATTTAATCCGACTTTGCCGCAAACGCAGACGCAGCTACCAAAAACGTTGCAGCAACGTTCAGCAGCCCCAAAAGATTCAGGGCGTAGCATGGGGCGTTTTATTGTTATATCGACACCAGTAGTTTGTGCACAGTTTGCGTCATTTGCATTAGTGTCCGGGCCACAGCGAAATGTAATGGAGAGAGAGAGAGAGAGAGAGAGCGAACAGAGACATTCCCAGCCAGAAGAGATGTGAAGACCACCAAAAAAGGTTCGCCTTAGCTCAGTGGCCATTAAAATCGCTCATTGAAAATATTTTAAGTGTTTTTTTATACGACATTTTATAGCCACATACTATTAAGCTATATACACACGTGCTTATGCATATATATATAAAGAGTATATGCATGATCAGCTAGTAGAATGTATTTATCGTTAATGGCTGCATTTACGATGTGTTTTTAACTTTCCCCACCACCAACTCCGTTTTTTTTTTTTGCTTCCTGTGGCATGTCACCACTTAAACGCTTATCCGCACAGCTTCCGTTGCTCATCGAAATGACATTTGAAGTATCTGCCTTATTCTTTTTTTTATTACACTTGTATGCATGTTTAGTTGTTTTTTGGGGTCTGCTATAAAAATGCAAATGCACACATTCATAATAATCATATTGAATGTGTTAACGTTTGCCCTTATATGGGCAAACATTTTCACACCTCGACCAACAAGACTTGGCCTGCTGGCCAGGCGATAGATAGTGTTGCCTGCTTATGGACTCGCATTTCATTTATGGCAACACACACACATACACACACGCACGCACACACTTTAGAGTAGACCATAAAACTGTTGGCCTTAGAAAGCCGCTGCGACTTCAAGCTAAACTTGCAGTTGCCAGTTGAGAGTTATTTGTTGTGCGTCTATGTGTATGTGTGTGTGTGAAATTAACTTATTGCCTTTTATTGGCAGCTAGCAGCCGCATTTACCAACTTCAGCATGGCCAACATGGTTGCACATTTATTATGGTGCTACTTGTCGAACCGGAAATACAATGCAATCCAAAGCACAATTCAAACACATTGGCGCCCTTGGCAGCAGCAGCAGCAGCAACAGCAGCCCCCAAAAATAAAACCAACACAAACACAAACATACAGAAATATATACAGAGACAAGGATTGCTGCATTTGCATGCACACAAGTTGCCGTTTCTGTTGATATTGCCCTGGCCTAGAGTTGCTCATGTTGCCTGACCTAACAACATGTTGCTGATGTTGCTGTTACCATTGAGGCTGAAAGAGGCGGCCACAGCATGTTGCGATGATATCTCTTTTAGTCTATATTGCAGCAGTTTCTGTCGTTGTTGTTGTAGTTGCTGTTGCTGTTGCTGTTGTTGATGCTGCAGCGGCAACAGGCACTTGTGGGTCAGCAATAGCCAGCAAGAGCTGATGTTGCTGTTGCTGTGTTGCGCGCATTTTAATTGAATTAACATTTTTACTAGTGTAATGATTTCAATTAGTTTGCACCTCGCACATGTATTGTCAGGCTGGATGTTGCTGCGGTTGCTGCTGTGTCTGTGACTGTTGCTGGTGTTCAGACAATGTTGCCAGCTGCCAGGGTTTGCAAACAGGCAGCTGCCAGTGCAACATTAGCAGACTCTTGAACTGCCTGGCATTGCTATGTATATGTATGTATGTTTTGCTGTCTGCCTGGCTGCATGTCTGCGATCTCGATGTGGCTTTGCTTCTGCCTGCCTGTTTGCCTCGATTTGGCTGCCGGCTGCACATTTGCATTAATTGCTTGTTGCTGTTGCCGTTGTTGTTGTTGTTGTTGTTGCCCTGCCTATGCTGCTGATGCTGCGACTCTTACGGCTGGCAACTTTTGCACGTGTTTGTTTTTGGTATTGTACTCGTGTTTGGCTTACTAATGGCTTAATAGTTTTATTGCCCATCGATTTGCATTCAAGTTTGTCTGAAGCTGGAATTCGCTGTTGTTGTTGTTGTTGTTGCTTGCAGCGCCAGCAGCAGATCTCTTGCCTTTTTGCCTGGCAGCCTATACTGTTGACCCGAGCAACGTTCATAAATCCTTGATGTTAAACTAACGTTTTATACTACGCTAAAACTTGGCATAACACGATTAAAAATTCTATTTTAAATTCTTATGGAATAAATATACTTTAAGATTTTATTAGAAATTCTCCAGTTGCATTGTTTGTATACTAAAAAAAAAGGTGTTAACCTTTGAATAAACCATGACCAGACTTTATCAATGTGTATCTGTGTTAACTAAGTTGTCATTTTTATTAATTTTTATTTATTAAACTCACAATTTGCACAATGTTCCTGCTCGTTTTTGATTCAATCGATGTCAACTATCGCCTGGCAATATTCATTACGCCAAGTAAACAGGAATATGCCTTTCTCTACGTTTGGGCCTATTCCTGTTTATCCCTGTTTCTTACTCTCTCTCTCTCTCTCTCTGTCTCTCCCTGTCCCTTGCTTGATTGTCAACTGACCGTGTGTCATTTCAAAATGCGTTCGCTGCTTATCTACAGTCGCATTCATTTTCGATTTTATTTTGCCTGCCTTTTGACGGCAAAAGACCTAAAGATGCGGCGACTGCTGCGTCGGCGTTGCTAAAAGGCCTTAGCCGCATTGATAACAACAACAGCAACAACAACGACAACAACAAGAACAACAGCAAGAGCAGAAGAGCCCGCACCATGTTAATACTGACGCTGATGACGACGAAAACGACGACGACGACGACGATCTCTGGTTGCGCCTGCGCAACTCTTGGTTGGTCCTGCCGGGCATGCATTAACTTTAAGTGTAGGTTACTGATAAGCGTGCCTGCCTTGGCACTGGGTGATGCATCGCCAGCGTTGCTCAGTCTGTGTGTGTGTGTGTGTGTGTATTGCATTTTGCGTGTGCTACTTTCGCATTGAGTCGACTGCACCCATGCCCTACACATGCTGCCCAAACAAGTTCGTGTTCGAAGTCTTTTGTTTTATGCATTGCGAATATGCTTTATCCTTCTTCTTCTTCTTGTTTTGTTTTGTTTTGCCGCATTTTTATTTTGTTGGCCATGTGTGAAGCAGAATCGCCTGCATATGCATAAATAAGTACGATAAGACTGCACTTGGCACTCGCAACTTTAAAAAATCCAAAAATCTCAAATGTAAAATGTAAAAATGCTCTTTGCATATTTTTCGCCTTCTTATTTTTAGCCCGTTTTCTTGTTGTTGTTGGTTGCTGTTGCTGTTGCTGTTGCTCTCTTGGCTGCTGCAACTGGACTCAAACCGAATGACATACGATGTGTTGGCGCTGCAATACCAATGCCTTTGCCTGCGCATACATTAACAGAGCGTAGCCAGTGCGCCAGGTTGACCAAGACCCCGAAAGAGAGCCACAAGATGCTGACAAGCACTGCCACTGCCACAGAGTTTTTAGGCCGCTCTGCTCTTTAAATGCGCTAAATTGATATTCTGGTTTCTGTGCGTGCTGTGTTTTGATATATTTTTTGTCTTCTTTTTCATTCAAGTGTTTTTTTTTTTTTGCTTTTTTATTCAAGGCATAAAACTCGCACAAATCAGCGTTAAAAATTAATTATCTGTTATTATCGTTGGATTATTAATATTTAAGTCTAAACTTCAATATGTTTTGAAGTTCACACACCGAAATATTCATATATATTCTACTTATACATATATAGATGTGTGTATGTGGTGTATGCATTAATAAATTTCAAGCTGGCGGGAGTGTATACAACGTACTCATATAATTATGGTCATTTGGCAAGTGTTTACTTTGCGCTTAGAGCTGGGCGTGACTGTCATTTGTCTTAATAAACAACAAACTTGCAAAAACAAAAATAAAGGAAAACCACGCAAAACAACTAAACTTATTTACATAAAAACTGCCTGAACAAGTTAAGTTGGTAAACCCAAAAATCGAAACATTTTTTGCAGCTTCCAAGCACATGTAATGCGCCTAATTACCAGTCCACGCAGACAGCCGAAACTTGCAGTTGATAATGAAGATGAAGTTGCTCATGATGCTTATGATAATGATGATGCTGCCCAAAAAAACGATCAATAAACGTTGGGCCCATGACTCAGTTTCAGTTGCAGTCAGTCTGTTCTCATCTCGATGGCTACTCAAATAAAAGCAAAGCCAAGCGAAAAATTCAGAAATTTATATGGTAACAACTTCAAGGAATTTGTCATAGCCCCAGCAGACGTCTCTCGTTTCTCTTATTGTCTCTCAATGGCTCCTGCTCAGCTGCCACACATTGTTTGCGTTTATGTTTCGTTTCGTTTCGTTGTTGCATTTTATACTCTTACCCTAACACAAGAAAGAGTATATAAATAATGCTTTAGTTCAGATGCATCTCAACTAATCGCAAAATATGGTTAACAAAACTTGCTTAACAATCTAATCAACAATTAACTTAAGGAAGTTTATCGCCTCTTCGTCAGTTGCTGATATTAAAGTATAAGGTAGTCGGTTTAGCACATCTCTGAACTTTTTTTGTTGTTTATTTATATGTGCTTTAATTTTTTTAGGGCGCATTAAATGGCAGCAATTTGTTTTGGGCAACTGTCACAGAAGTTGGCACAATTGTGGCTCAGTTTGTCAGACCCTTTGGACTTCAACTTGGACTCGAACTTCAGTTTCGATTTTGCTACCTGTTGTTGTTGCTGCTGTTTGCTGCCAGTGTGTGTGTGTGTGTGTGTAATTTAAGACAGTTTTCACTGCAAACTTAATTAACTCGTTGCTGTCTCATTTAGCTGCTGCCTTTCACCCTGCCCTGAGGCAACTCAACCACAACTCAAGTGATTTGAAATTGTTGTTGTTGATGGCATTGAATGCATATCCTATGCAAACTTGTTGTCAACATTTTGCGGCTTTTTCTATTCAAATTTCGCTAGAGAGTACGCAACAGAAAAGAAAGTGGGCGGCATTGGAGCGCAAAAGCAAGACCACTGAGCTTGCTGGTAGCCTTTTGTTGTGCGGTGTGTGATTTCAGCAACTTTTTCCCTATCGGGTTTCTATATTATTTCTCTACTAGCGACTCACTGGTATTTCGAAACAAATTGACACCAATTGCAAGACCCAAGTCCTGTTTACATAGTTTATGGTCTTGCTACTAAAAGTTAGAGTTATTGCCAACTTCATTAACCCTCTCAACATATTTCCTAAGGGAAACAGTTACACAAAAAGTAAAAACGAATGTGAAAAAGAGAAATGAAACAAGTCAGAATACATGAAACCAAGAGATAAAACTAATAATAATAAAGGGATATTAAAATCATCATAGGATCATGAATTTCAATTAGTTTTTAATAAAAATATCGATATGCCTTTAAGGATGTTTATATCGTATTGCTTATTAA
This sequence comes from Scaptomyza caliginosa, assembly GCA_035044725.1. Taxonomy (NCBI): domain Eukaryota; kingdom Metazoa; phylum Arthropoda; class Insecta; order Diptera; family Drosophilidae; genus Scaptomyza; species Scaptomyza caliginosa. The sequence goes on from JAWNNR010000317.1 coordinate 1,554,748, forward strand.
TGTAAATAATGCAACAAAAGAAAAGAAGAAATGAACGGCTATACTCATTATAGTTGAGTTTACTGCTAGCCTGTCCGAAGCATATGGCGAAATTCACTTTTCATCATTAGGGCAACATTTAATGGTAAGCACTTAACACTTGCGAGTAGTTCGAATAACTTGGGCTAAATTGTAAATTATTTGCAATTTCTCAATTTGCAAATTGCTTAAATTAGCCAAGGCGACCCAAAGAGTGGACAACAACAAACAAGCAGACAAAGTTGCCCGTTGCCCGTTGCACGTTGCACGTTGCAATGGCCAATGGCACCCACCCAAGTGATGGCAAATGATGCCGCTGACCGTAGCAGAAAAGAGCAGAAAGCGTCGCATTGCAGTCGCAACATTTTGATGGCGCATGGCGGCATTTATGCTGATTATTTTGCATATAAATTCCGTGGCAGCATTTAGAGTTGTACCACATGCACACTTCACTTCGCCTCTCTCTCTCTCTCTCTCTGTTTGCTGTTGGCTGTTGCCTGTTGCCAGTTGTTGGCTGTGTGTACTTGGAGAATGTTTACACGCGTTCGTTGGCCGTTGTCGGGCTTCTTATTTGTCCATGGCCATGGCCGAACTGGGACGGTTCATAAATTTAGCTGCAGCTTTGACTTTAACTCGTTCAACGCACTTCAGGCAAAGACAAGGCAGCAACAGCCGCAGCAACAGCCGCAGTCAACTTGCAACAACAACATCCAAACACTGGGGTAAAAGGAAATCTCAACTGGTCAACTTGAACGACGACAACGAAAAATAAAGTTGCATACAAATTGTTGCTGTTCGCTGTTTCCCTGTTGCAGCCTCCTTCATGCAGCCACTTGGCGCATCTTGGCTCCCTCTCCACCTCGATTCCTATTGCAACTCCATCTGCGTCGCTGGTTAACGCAAACATTTTAGCCTTTTGAGCGCGTCTTGACGACAGATTTAGACGTTAAGCAGCCGCGTTAAGTGTCCCCTGGGAAAACGCGGCTAAGCATTCGCCTTGTTGACAAAACGAGCCAACAACTGACCTGCTGCTGCTTTTGCCGTTGTTGCTGTTGTTGTTGCTGTTGTTGCTACTGCCATGTTGTTGCTCAAGTGCTGTTGTCGATTTTGTGCAGCGGCTGCAATTTGTATAGCCATAGATGCAATCGCTGCCACAAAATTTTAACACCATTAGCTGTCCAGCGGCTAGTTTTTTCATACCAATTTTGCCCACTTTATTTTTTTTTATTTTTTCGTTGTACATACATACAAATACATATTTGAGTATTTTAGCGGCTCGCTTGTTTGTCTCACTTTGCTGCATATTTTCGCGCCTAATTTGCGGCCATGCCACAGCCACACCCCTGGCGAGCGCAACAGCCCCGCCGCCGGACGTTAAATGAGGCGAAAAAACAACAGGGCTACACTCCAAATCCGTGGCCAAAACCATAAGCCAAAATGCCTTAAGCCCACTCGTGGGTGCATTTTTATATATGCACGGTGGGAAATAATATTTTAAGTGTAATATTTGATAAACAAAAAAAAAATATGTAAATTACAAAATTACATGCAAATTATATAACAAGGAAATCGAGAGAATTATGTGCTAACCATAATGAATCAATATCATAATAGTTTATAATAGGCATTCACACTTTTTTGCAGTGTATACATGTGCATTAGTTGCGAGTTGCAAGTGGTCAAGTAGTCATATGCAATCTAGATTGCTTCGGCTGCTGCACAGCTGCACAGTGGGGCCAGCCAATCGATATTGTATATTGAGTTTGTGGCAATTTTGTCATAAATAATTCTAAAGTAGCTGCAATTTGTTTAAGCGCACTCAACTTTATTGTTATTAATCTGGTGATTATTTACGGCAATACACACACACACACACACACACTTCACTTAACCATAACGTTTCCTGATGCCTAGGCGTCTATTCACAATAATTGCGATAACCACAAATGCGCGTTAGCCAAACGGGGCCAAATTACTCATGCGCCATGTGTGCACAGATTGATTTTGCCGTGTGCAGTAGTATCGAGGGGAGGGAGAGGCGCTGGCAGAATCGCTGGCTCATTTCAATTGTAAAACGCATTGATTGATTGCCAACTGATATGAGCAGCAATTGTGGTTAAGTAATTCAATCGCCGCATCGCCAACATCGTGCCACATCAAAAGCATGTGCAAAGAGACGCGCTGCTGACAGCAGCGTGCAACAACATTGAATTGAATGTGGCAAAGCCAGTGGCAGAAGTGATAAAACAGCAACAAAATGTCATAATTGATAGCGACAAGCGATGTTGCAGTTGCACGCACCACTCTCCCGCTGTCTTAGGTCTCAGCCGTTGACCGGATTAGGCACAAATTGTGTTTATGTTCAACACATAGAAAGCTGTGACAAGTTAATATACGAGAAGCAACAAATCCGATTATAGGCATGACTTGATTCCATTTGCATGTGGCCCAGCAGCAATTTGTTGTACGTTTGCTCTCTCGCTCTCTCTCTCTCTCTCTCTCCCTCTCTTTTTCTGTGTGTGCGTTTGCCGCCTAATTGCAATAAAAATTAATTATAAATGCCACATATACATATATTTTTGCGCGCTCTAAAAGTGTTGCTAATTTGATAAACCCAGCCGTGGTGTGGCATGGCAAGGCGCAACGCAACGCGGCGTGGCGTGGCGTGGCGGTAGAGTTAGCGGATACAGAAAAAAGTCTTAGGCAACGAACTCATTTGATTTAATTTAAATTAGTTTATAATTTATTTGATGGCTCACGTAGACCACACACACAGACACACACACACAAATTATCTCGTAGGCCATTTGAAAGCGTCGCTTAAAATGTTTAATTTAACATAAAATCAACGCACAGGCGAGAGACAGCCTCCAAAAAAGAAACACATAAACAAGCATATTATTGAGAGCCAAGAGACACAAACAACAACAACAACAACCACAGACCAGAAACAAAAGAAAGAAAGAAAAAACAAATAAGACGGCAATGCGATAAATTTGTACAATAAAACAAAACTGATTTCCGTCTTAATGCGATTGACACCTAAAACATCGAACAAATTTCAAATTACAATAAGTATACAACAAACTCGTCTCTCTCTCTCTCTCTCTCTCTCTCTCTCTCTCTCTCTCTCTCTCTCTCTTTCGCTTCATTTGTAATTCCAATAAAATTAGGAGTTAAAAAACACAAAAACCAAAAACAACACATAAATAATGTTATTAAAATAGAGACACGATGTGGATTTGGGAACTCGGTGATGTCGGGTCAGGCGGGCGGGCGGGCGGGCAGGCAGGCCAGCCAGCGGCCAACTTGATTAGCTCATCACTTAGGCCACTAAAAGAGACACTTCCAGCTGACACTGATTGGTCGCTGTGGTCCACAACTTGACAACGAGTAGTCACCGTAATCAGTTTGCATTGCCAGTTTTCAAACTCTCACACACACACACACACATACACACATAGATAAATAGCTAATTTACGCATATAAATGCCAATAGCTGAACAAGTGGGCAGCCAAAACTGTCGAGTTGTCTGTTTATAGCCACATTGTCATTATTTATGGAATTAAATTGTTCAATTTCGGCTCTTCTGTTTGGCATAACGGCCACTTAAGCTTTGACCTTTTGCATACAGATACAGCGTTGCGATACGATTAATTATGTTGATAACTTGTAACTAATTCTATTATACAAACATTTAAATAGATTGCAGTTTTATGGGGATAATTTAAAGATTTTCAGAACTTGAAAGATGCGACAACGAAATACATTATTTAAATAAATATACTTAAGCAAGAAACATAACTTATGCTTTTAGCATTTGTTGCCAAAGTTGTGGGGAATTTTATCATAAACTAATATTATTATTGTTTAGAAATTTGCCTGTCAGATTTTTTTACTTTTGCAAATTTTAGCGATATCATTTTGATTAAAATTCAGCAATAATCCAAATTTATGTGAACCTCAAATTTATTTGTTTACACTAAAAAGAACTTTAATATTGTTTATGTTTGCTAAAAATATGTTCAAAGGTTGTCCGATACCCCGTAAAAGAATCAGCTAAAGTTTAAGAGTTTGACATGACGCCAAAGAGTTTTGTTATAATCAACAATTTTTATCAATCATATTTCAAGAGGAAGGGCAATTACCAAACTTTATGAAACATTCAATAGCAAAATATTAATTAACATATCAACATTAACCTAGAAATAACATTTAATATGAAAAGAGTTTACAAAACCCATAGCATGTCTTTGGCGAGTTGATTGCTCTCTGCTGATTAATGAATTCAACTTAAGCTAACTAACATAAATAGTATTTATCTCTTGTGTGTGTGTGTGTGGTATCAAATGCTTTACTCATACGATAGCGCTATCAAGTACCAAGTAACGCAAACACACGCACACAAACAGTTCTCAATTCTCACATTTCGTCAAGAGTTGGCGACGCTGGTGAGTTGAACAATTAACCAACTGATTTATCGATTTGGAGCAGTGCATGGCGAATGGTTGTGCTCCCAACCTAAACGGAATGGCAGCAAACCGCAGCGTGACTCGCAACCTGGAGATCTGTTGCCTGAAGCTGCAACGGCTTGGGTGCAACAACCGCTGTCGCTTACAATTTGATTTGATTTGATGTGCGCCTACGAATGTTGTGCAGTGTTTTGCAGGCGCTGGCATTTGTCGCCATATCGTTGTTGCTGTGGGCTGTTGCTAGTTGTTGCTAGTTGCTAGTTGCTGTCGAAACGCATAATCGTAAAATTTGCTGTGGAATGTTGCAATATTTTTCGCGAGTGGAGCAATTTGCGCGTGAATTATACCAAACGTTGCATTACAAATGATTTCTGTTTGGCTTGCCACAACTGCACACAATGGCGACAACTTTAATTGGCCCAACAAGGAAGTCGTTGTCCCAACAGCAGCAGTAGGAGCAGCAACTTTGGCTTGAAAGTCAGTTAGCTTTGTGAATTCTTTACTCTCGAACGCTTCATTTTGCATGGGTACGTGATGTGGACAAAGGCGTTGGTCCGCTGGACAGTTGACAGAAACGACACGGGCATAAAAAAAAATCATATTCCACTCTATTTTCCATGAATGTCACACACACACACACACACACACACACTGCACTGGTGGGTGCAGCAATTTCCGACTACGTCTCTATTATTGGCGGCGTGGTGAACCACACAGAACCGAACACTCTTAAAACGGGGTGTGAAGTCATCGTATTTTTTTTTTGTTTGCAGGCTTCCATTTAATTTCCATGGCCAATGCATGCATTAACTAAGCATTGCAGCTGCAGCTGTATTCCAGCTTCATTCCTCCATTGTTTAGTTAGTCGGGCTGGCAGTCGCCATGTAGGTAATTCCTGGAAGTTAATTTCATTAAGAGCAACTTGCAATGCGCGTCGTATTTATTAGCCGCATGATACATACCCACCACATACATACATACATATATATTGCCTTTGTTTTTCAAGGAATCTGCCGCTTTGCCAGCCCAGTTAGCCAGACAAACGCTTCAGCCAACCAACCAGCCAGCCAACTAGCCAGCCAACTGGATGTCGTTCATGTATTTGTGGAATTCATCATCGGCAACGGCGACAGGCGGATTGCGTCGCTGCTTTGCTTTACTTATGTTGTTGTTTTTGCATTTTTCATAACTTATAACATGGAGATCCGGTTGCCAGCTAAATAAGGCGAAAATTTCCTTAAGTAACATTTAACGCGCAAGTGAGATTTCCAGTTAATAAAATTATCCCCCTCGCCCCTTCACTCACAATAAACAATAAACGGGCGGGGGAAAACTGCAAAAATTCTTATTAATTCTTATCGCAGAAACACAAAGATTTCTCTTCTCTGCTGCTCTTTAGTGTGTGTGTGTGTGTGTGTGTGTGTGAGGTAGTGTGCGCCTTCATTTGGTCACAGCAATGCCGACAAGTGTTGTACACGCATTCCAAATACTTTTCTATCATTAGCGAGTGCGGCTGCTGCTGCTAGTGCTGCCCCATGTGGTTGGTCCTAGTTGGCAGCGGCCTGTTGCAACACGGATGCATTGCATACCTATCGCTAGTTACGACACTGACAAATCTTTATCATATTTAAGTTACAGCGTTCTTTTATTATTTATACTTGGAAATTATGTTAAAACTCACACACAAACGAGTGCTTGCAAAAGTTACATAGAACAGATTGACAAAATCGAACATGAAGTTTACTAATGTTTACAGATATTTTTATAACAGATGCATAGTACAGTGATCGCTCTATAAAATGCTTTAGTTTAAATCTTATTTATTGTTGTTACATACATTTCGAGCGATTAGTGCATATGGTGAATACATTAACATATATAATAATCGAAAGACATATTCATTCTATAGCTGGTAAACCAAATAAAGGTGAACTTGACAATAAGAAGAAAAAAAAACACAACTAAATACCTAAACAAATGGTGACAAATTCGAGTATTTTCCTTGTCTATGGCACAGCCGGTTTGATAACATTTAGTAGTATATGCGATAAACAATGTAGATGATCAGAGCAACAATCAATATATAAAGCTTCGACATGACATTGTATTTACGATCCAGGCTACTGCAGAAGCGTTTAAATGCAACAGCCGTTGTATTATTGTCCGGGCGTATGGAGCGACGACCACTGGTTGTGATTGAGGTTGCTTGGGAACGTCTATTGTAGGAGCGTTCGCCGATGCGTTCGGAGCGTAGACGAGCCAGATTGCGGGCAAATTCACTTTCGAACTTGGAGCCATCTGCGTTGGGTTCATCGGCGTCATCGCCAGTGTCATCGCTGAATTCCTTGGTGTAGGTGCGTGGCGGTGAGCGGCGATGGCTTAAAGAGCCTGAAGCAGCTGTCGATGTTGTGGCTGCAGTGATTCCAGTTGATACTGCATACCCCTGCAGTGGCGAATTCAAATAGCTGCTGTATCGTCCACTTGTTGCATAGGAGCTAGACACACTGGTGCGTGCAGGTGGCTGGCTGTAAGAGCTGGGAGCGTGTTGTTCATAAGCCAAGCTGGGGCGCTCTAGAGGCTGCCTTGCCTGCTGCTGCTGCTGAGGTCGCTGTAGATTGGGCTCTAGAACGGGATACAGTGTATTAGTACTATATTGCGGCTGCTGCTGCTGTGGCCGTTGTGGCTGTGGCTGTGGCTGTTTCCGCTCCCTAATAGCGTCGCCAATAAAGTGATGAGTGCTTGTTGTGGTTGTGGTTAGCTTGGGCTTAGTCGGCTTCTGCTTGACCAATAATTGTTCCTCAGCGCGATTTAAGGCGTGCGCCATCTGTTCCTCCTCCTCTTCATCGGATTCTAGTATAATCAATGCATTGACCGGCAAAGTCTTTTCTTCCGGACGCTGTTTAGTTACTGTTATCCCCTCAGTTATAACTTCAGGCTTCCTAACAACGTTTTCATTGAGCTGCTCATAACGCTGCGTGGAAGTGCGACGAGATTGAGTAGGCACAACCTTGGATGTACTAGCAGCTGCTGTTGCAGCGGCAACTGGTTTCAAAATCTCCGGTTCACGTGGGGGAACTGCCACAGTTTCTGGCTTGCGGCGGCGATCAGCCTCTTTGGTATCACTGGCCGGAAAGGCAATGCTGCGCCGTGTCTTGGTTGAGCCATCGATTTTGTCCACCTGTGCAGCAATAGCAGCAGCTGGCTGCAAGGTCTCACGACGATTGCCGGGCTTCTTGGGACTAGCGGCTGCCGGCGATGCGGCATTGCCGCCAAGTGAGACACGCAAACGTTTAACAAGCACTTTGCGGCTGCTATCCGTGACTGGTATATTTGGCAGTCCATTTGCAACCATTTGTGCGTGTAATTCGGCATTGGATAGCGATTCTAAATTGTCAATGTCGGCCATATTTACTGTTTTTTGTTACTGACTTTTGCACAAATCGTTGAAATTGAAAGTTGTTGCGCGTCGCTTTTTTTGCGCGGTGCGATGTTATTTAGTGATGAGCAATAATGAGCTATCGATATATTTGCACACAATTGCAAATGAACACCAAAAATAAAGCAGTCTGCTAGTTTGCTATTTGCACATACGATTTTTCTTAGACTTTTTATTTTTATAATAGTTATTTTAAGCACACGTTTTACTTAAAACTCTCAAACTCAACTCAACGAATAACTTGCTATTTAAATGTCTGGCAGCACTGTCAGTTTTTAGTATTGGTAAACACATTAGTTTGATTTGCAGCACTGTTAAAATGAACACATAAATGGGCTGCTAATAGTGATTAATAAATCGCTTAGTAACATAAAAGACAATATATAAACGACGACGGCATTAAAATAAAATAATGGATATCTCGAAAGCACCAAATCCGCGCAAGCTACAGCTCTGTCGCACATACTTTATGAGTAAGCGCTGCCCTAATTATGGCCAAACTTTTGTCGTCTTAATCCAAGCATTAATTTTAGCTGGCTTCGCTTTCTTGCCGTTTGTTTGGGCCATCAATGTTTGCTGGTTCTTTGAGGAGGCGTTCCGTAAGCCACCTTACCCCGAGCAGGCACAAATTAAGCGATGTAAGCTATTGCAGAGTGTTTTTTATTTTGTGCAGCCCAACAACCTGTTTATTTATATTTGTAGATGTTATTTACTCGGCGATAGGCACATTGCTCTGGACAATTGCCCTGATTACCTGGATTGTCATATTCCAAACAAATCGGGCTGCTTGGGGCGCAACAGCAGATTATATTAGCTTCATTATACCACTGGGCAGTGCATAATTCTATATACACTAATGATTATATATACTTAACAAATGATATTATGGCAATTCATATTCTAATAATTTAATTTGTATAATGCACCCATATATGATAAACAAAATATACAGCATACTTTTAGGCCTTTAAAAAATAGCCCAAATCAATTGATGAAGCATATTAACAGCTTTGGGAATACAAAAAATAAAAAAGCCTTGCCTATGGCTGCGATTCAGCTGGACAGGAACTGTGCATGGACCTAAAAATGCTTCAGTTCCAAGAATTTATAATCGTTGCGGATCTGCAGAGATCTTTCCAAATAAGATAGTAAAAGTATAGCTCCATTTTGGACATATTTCGTCATATGTTTCAGGGATCGTTCGCCCAACGATTTCAATTCAATTCAAAATTCCACATTTTAAATACATTTTTTATTCACATCTAAAGCTTATTTTTGTTGTCATATATATCTATATATGTGTACTATATTCCTTTTTTAAATTTCTTATACACTAGGTATGTTTTTTTTTTCTTTTGTGTTCATAATTTGTAATAATTTGTTGTTTTCCGTTCGTTTTTGAACGCCATTTATCCAATTTTTGGTAACTGTGTCGGCTGCTTTGCTTCCGTTTTGCTGACACATCCTGTATCCGGCATTCTGTCTCCGGTTTCCGGTATCCGACTGTCTTTGATAACATACAATTTATTGTTTAGAATGTCAATAGGTTTGTTTATGTTTTGCTGGATTTTAAAATACATAAATATTGTTTTAAAAGTCCTGCACTTGTACCATTTAATTTTAATAAACTAAGCTGTCAATTTACGTTTGTATCTGTTTAATCATTTCTCATATTAATTTGTCGTTCGTTTATTTATTTATTTGTTTTGCTTCGCTGATTCCACTACAAACAGTGAGTTAATTTGTTACGCAAATAGTTGTGGAAATGCAATGTCAAAGGGGATTAACTCTTTGTCTTGATAATCAAATTGTTGTAGCATTCTATTATACTGTTTGGTTTGTGTATTGGAATCCCCTGTGCTAGAATTTACAATACATGAATATGTTGCTTTAGTGTTTATAACATGCCGCACACATGTCGTGTATCTATTATGTATATGTAGTATCAGTGAATCAAACTAATTTACAATATATTTGTATGTATAAAAAAGACTCAATTTAAGTTTTATTTACATGCAATAGTTTGTTTTTGTATTCATTTGAATTTGTTTTTATTGATAAATTCTAAAGAATTGTGTATTCTTTGCGTTTATTTGATGTTTGTTTTCATATTTGTTGAGAACTTAGGCTATTAAACATTAAGTGCCAGTAAATCACGCGTGTTGTCTATGATGAAGCGGCTAGTGAACTCTACAAATACACATATATCCAGCTTCCTCACATTTACATTCACAATCTAGTTAATAAATGTAAATTACACATACATATATTAATATAATAATAATAATTATAATATTTCCATAATATCATACACATACAATATATATTATGTAATATTTAGAGTACACGTTTGATATTTAGAAACATTTTTAAACTAGTTGCGGCTGCTTGAGCCCAAAATTCACAAAGTAAAGTGTTTTCTTTTTGTATTGTAATCGTTTGTTTTTAATTTTTTTCTTTTTTTGTTCCTTTTGTTTTTTAAAGAGAATCTACGGATAGTTCACACATACATACATAAGATATTAGAATGGGCGCGCCCTTTGTCTTTTAGATGCAAATATCGCGCTAACTCCATTCGCAACACAGATAAGGATTAATTAATACACACAGCTAAATGCTAAATGGTAAGTGCTACATTGTAATCGGTAATTGGTGATCGGTAATTAATAATAATCGTTAAACAATATTCATTATAATTATGTTATATTATATTGTTTTGCTTTTGCTTTTTTTTTTACAAGAAATCAACACACTACAGGTTTCGTATTTGTTTTTGTTTTGTTCATGTTCGATTTACGCCTCTCTCGTATAATAATAATCATAATAATAATATTTGTATAAATATAACTATAGTTATGTTATGTTTTATGTATATATATATGTATATATATATATGCAAAATACACTTAGGAAAAACATCGCTAATTTGTAGTTTATGCTATATATTTATATTATCATATTTTATGTATGTCTAGATATCTATATTTATATATTTATATATATTTATGTAAATGTTGTTTTGTTTTTTGTTTCTTATTTTTTTGTGTATCTGGTAATAGTAGTGATAACTTAGAACTTAAACTAAACTTTTATAGTTAACACGTTAAACGAAACATACAAAAAATACTTATGCAAATAAATAGTCGATCTTTTTATCATTTCTGTTTGTTGTAGTTATTTTGTAATTATTTTTGTTCCTGGGGGTGCTTGGATTTGTTGTAACATTGTAAAAATAAGCTTTATGCTATATACTATATAGATGCTTTAATGTGTGAGTGTGTGCATGCCCCAGGGCTAAATAGCAAATGCAATATTTGGATCATTCATTTTGTTTTGTTTTTGTTTTTGTTATTGTTATTATTGAGTTTGTATACTCTACAATCAATTCAATCCCCTTTTTTTGTATTCCAATCCCAATTCCGTTACTGTTCCGCGCTAGTTATTCTTTACATTGTAGGCCTTCTGCTTCTCACTGCTGCCGTTCAGTTGATCTCATTTTGACGGACCAGGCGGAAATGGATTTATCACAGCTACGGCAGCCGCTTGTTGGCTGGCCAAGACGGCCGCTAAAATCAAGCAACAAATCAACAACAATTAGCAAATTGAGTCATTTGAGAGATTTCCACAGATTGCCACTACTCACCTCCATAGGGCGCTGGGTACATGGGATAGCCGAGTCCCACGTGGGTGTGATGGTGTGTGTGCACATGCCGCTGCGGAGGCGGACTGCGCGAATCGGCGGCACCGGCACCACCAGGCGCACCACTGCCAGCGCCGCCAGCGACACCCACTGTACCATTGCCTGCAGGACCAGCACCAATACCAGGTGGTGCACCGGGCAATGGTTGCTTATGCCCATCGAGCACAGGGCCAGGCACTACGCCATGTGATTTTTGGCCAGCTAGATCCGATTTGTTCGATGGTGGACCGCCCAGGCTACCCGGCGGGGGTTGCAAATTAAGCGGAACAACGCCACCACCACCGGGCGCTGCACCTGGCTGACTGGGTCCATTGCCACCAAGGACATTGGGACCGGAACCGGGCCCACTATTGCTGGGTCCGCCACCAGGTTGCGGTGGGCCGAGGCTGGGACTGCTGACGCTAACTTTGACGGGTCCGCTGGCGCTTGTGGGCGATTTAAGGGCACGTTCGCTAAGCTCGTGTATCTTGTGCGTGGTATAATACTGGCTGGCAGCGTGATGTAATGCGTCCAGCGCCTTGGTGCCCGTATTTCGTGACAGATCTTCGGGCGCATGATAGCGGGGAATGGGCAAATGATAAGGCGGTGCATTGTAGGGTCCAGCGGCAGACATTAACACATTGCGGTACATCGGATGATTGGGATCAAAGCCAAAAGGCGTTGGCGAAATGTACGAAGGATGCAGAAAATATTGCGAGGTGGGCGGCGGTGGAGGTCCTTGCGTTTCCATTGTAGGCTTCTGACCCTCCTGCTTAACCTTTAACTGTTGCTGCTGTTGATCATCGTCGCCAGAGCTGCCCTTTTGTTTGGGCGACTCCTTGGTCAGGTTGGTGGCTTTGTTATTTGCCGCTGCACTGGCTGCCTGCGATTGCTTAAGCTTTTGTTGCTGCTGCTGTTGTTGTTGTTGTTGCTGCTGCTGTTGTTGCTGTTGTTGTTGCTGCTGCTGCTGCTGTTGTTGTTGTTGCTGCTGCTGCTGATGTTGTTGCTGCTGCTGATGCTGTTGTTGTAGATGCTGATGATGTTGCTGCAGCGCCTGCTGCTGATGTTGTGCAATAGAAAGTTGCTGTTGCTGCTGCTGTTGTTGTTGCTGCTGCTGTTGCTGCTGTGCACTCATCGGCTCATCCTTGTGCTGCGGCGGCATGCCAGGATGTGTTTGCATGCCAGAAGCATTTTGTGCCGCTGCCACGGCAGCAGCATTTTGACGCCGTTGCTGATCCGAGAACATATAGTAGCTAGAAAAATATAAAGAGACACGATTTAGTAAGAATATTATAAAGTAGTTGAATTGGTGCTTACCGTCGCAGCTCATCCTCGCGCGCTGCCGCTGCCAAGCTAATGGAGTGACGCTGATAAATGCTGGGATGATATGCACCCAGCGCCTGCAGATCCTTTGGATGTAATGCATGTGGTTGCTGTGGCGGCGGTGGTTGCTGCTGCTGCTGTTGTTGTTGCTGTTGTTGCTGCTGTTGCTGGTGCTGCTGAGCGAGCGACTGTTGCTGTGCCATGCTCGAGTTGGGTTCCTGCTTTATCTCCTGTTTGATAAGCGGCTCCTGTTTAATCAGCTTGTTGGCCAGCAGCTGTTTAATAATAATTATAAATTTCAAAATGGTTACGATTTTCAAAGATGCTGCTGGACATACCTGCTGCTGTGGCTGCATATGTTTGGAATTCTCATGCGGACTGGGATTTTCCTTGATGCGTTCCTCCTTGATGTTAATGCTTGACAGCTGTTGTTGCTGTTGCTGCTGTTGTTGTTGTTGCTGCTGCTGCTGCTGCTGTTGCTGTGCGCTGGGCGGGAGACCGGGATGCCCGCTAAGCTTGGCTGCCTCCTCAGATGCAACGATTGACACGGGTCCGAAATTGGGATCCACACTATACGGATAACCCGGTGGCATGAAGCTATAAATAAAGTTTACGTAAGTAAGCCCCATTAGATTGTAAATATATTTATCACACTCACTTGTATGGGTAGAAGTGTCCCAGTGTTTTGGCTGGGTTCGGTCCAAGACCAGCCAATCCAGCCATACCAGGCGGCAAAGCTCCTGGCGGTGGTCCAGTAACAGCGCTTAGATTAACTGGCGGCGGCACCGACTGACTCGATTGTGATGACGGCGGTCCTGTGTCTTTGCCATTGTTCTCGGACTGTTGCTGCTGCTGCTGTAGTTGTTGCTGCTGCTGTTGTGGACCACTTGGTTGAGACTGTGGCTTTGTCATCAGATCCAATGGTGGCTCCTTGTTCTTATTGCTGTAATCGGCGAGATGGCCAACTGCCTGCTGCTGCGGAGGTTGCGACAACATATGCGACTGTGGCGCCTGTGAGGTAGCTGGCGGGAGTCCTGGCTGCTGCTGCTGATGCGGCAATTTACCCGGCTGCAGTGCTTCTGGATTGGGTTGCACCATATACTGTGGCTGCGGTGGCTGTTGCTGCTGCTGTTGTTGCTGTTGTTGTTGTTGCTGCTGCTGCTGCTGTTGTTGTTGCTGCTGCTGTGCAGCCGGATAAAACTGATACATCCCATAACCAGCTAAAGAAGGTGGCATAGTAGGAGCTGGTGCTGCCGGCACGCCCACTTCACTGGGTTTCTTACCAGCGAGCAGATCAATGTGCTTCACCGGTTGCGATTTGTCCAGCAAGGATTCCTGCTCTGCAACGGGCGTCGAATCATCCGATATATCACTGTACGCTGGACTCTGTACATCCTCGCGCGAAACGCTGCCATCAAAATCACCCGGACCAGGTGATTTGCGATTCTTCTTTTGTTTGCTGCTGGCCACCACTGCAGACGGGCCAAATCCAGGTGAGCTCTTCAGGCCAGGTGGTGGTTGCTGTTGCACGTAGCCAGCGGGTGCCTGCTGTTGCTGTGGATCTTGCGCCAGACTAGGCGGGCGCAATGGACTCTGCCCGGGCGGTGATTGCTGTGTACCAATTCCCGGTGGAGGCTGTTGTTGTTGCTGCTGCTGCTGTTGCTGCAATGCCACCGTATCTGGTGGACCAAAACGCAAAACGCCAGCTTTCACTGGAAATGGAAAAAGAGTTGAATTGAATATTTAATTTACATTTTTGTCAATAGGACTTACATGCACCCTGCTGTAACAGTGCCTGTTGCTGCTGCTCGGTTAGCAAGGCGGGCAGACCAGCGCCGACAAGACCACCAAGCATCTGTTGCTGATGCTGCGACAAGGCCTGAGTGGAAATGCCGGCCGTGATGCTGCCACCAGCAATGGCCTGATTGCCTGCAATGCTGTTGCCGGGCGCCAACAGTGACTGCACTTGGCTGGGCATTGCAGGTGGTGGTGGTGGCGGCTGCTGCAGTAGCTGCTGCTGTGGTGTTCCGGCTATTGATGCTGGTGCAACCACCAGTGGCAGCGGGGGAAGTGGAGCGACTACTGCCGCTGCTGCTGCTGCGGCTGCAATAGGCGCATCCATTGCTGTGCTGGAAGCATTGTTGATTGCCGTTGCGCTCACTGCGCTGTTCGTTGACTCAGCAACTACAGCTGATGAGACTGTTGTGGTTGGAGGCGCTACTCCCAGGCCCAAACCTATTGCTGATGCTGTGCCATTGGCCACAGGTGCAATAGGCGATGTAGCATTAGTTGTTGCTGTGGCAGGTGTTACTAATGCTGCTGCTGCAACTGTGTTTGCTGTTGACCCGGCAGCTATTAATGCACCAACTGCTGGTGCTGGCTGCGGTGATGGGGGCGTTGCTGGCTCTTCGGGCGCCTGCATGGAATCCTCATCCATAGAGCTGGTGCCGCCGCCACCGCCACTGCTGCTGCCACCGCCGCTGGCGCCGTGCGCATGCGACTGATGATAGCGCAGCCCATTGGCATGCTTGTACTTCTTGCTGCAGTCCTGCTCGGGACACTCAAGCAGCACCGGTGAGATCGCGCACGGCGAGGCAGTCTTACATTTCTTTGTGTTAATTTGCACATTGAGTCCGGTCACCGGATTAAGTAGGCTCTGCGGTTGGGTGGCCAGGCCACCACCGCTTGCCGAGATTGGTATGCCACTGGCATTAACCATGCTCACAATTCCACCGGCCGCATCGCTGCCATCGCCATTAAGCGGTGATGGCGCTTCATCCTTTGACTTTCGCTTCTCTGGCCGCGGTGGCAAAAATGCTGTGGGCGATGTGCTTGGTGTGGTGCCACCATTGCCATTTCCACTACTGCCACCACCACCGCCAGCACCACTGGCACCATTGCCCGAAGAACTGCTTCCGCTGTTGGTTGCATTCCCTGTGGCACTACGCGTCGCTCCACGTCCTTTGGTGGCGCCATTGCGCAGCTTCGAGTGCACCTGAGCATGGGAGAAGTAAATCTGCAAATGTGATCAACCGTTTAGTTAGCTGACTTTGTTAACAGCATGTGACACACGATATATCTTACCGAGCTTCTGGTTTCAGTAAAGTTGCTCAGATCGGGCGTTAAACCTGCGCTACGTCCGCGCTTGCCGCGTCCCTTTGGAGTTCGAGAATCTAATTCTTCAGTTGGTGAATCACAGAATCTGTCAAGAAATTAGTTAGGAAAGGTTTTTTTTTAAATTTGTTTGTCAAGGGTATGCAACAAATGTATTGTTAAAGGACTAATTTATATTTAGGAAGAAATCCTTTTTAAATACATTTATTCCATGTTCTGTTTATGTTCTTTTTTCATTTCATTTCTTTTAAACTGTTTGCCAAAACATTAAACAAAACAAAATTTATTAGAGAGAAACAAAAAAAAAAAAACTGTTGGATTCTTTTGTGTTTAAAGGCATATTTATTTTTGTTTGCTTGTTGGAATAACAGTTTAAAAGTGTCAAAAGGCAAGAGAATGAGTAGGAACTTTCGGATGCAGCTACTCACCTTGGAGGAGCCCAATCGTGTCGGGTGCAATCGAGCAGGGTGCCCACATAGGTTTTGCCGCGCCACGTAACATTCACGACAAGAACACCGCCCTCGGTCTCATGCCAAACGATGCCCTCGAGGGTGACCGAGGTGCCCGGCTCGCAGGGTCCCAGACAATCCGGCTCGGTAATGGTGCCAACAGAGGTGCCAATGCATATATCGACCATATCCTTGCCGCCGCTGTTATTCTCGCTGTGCTTAGCACGTTTTGCTGGCGGTGATTTGCTGTCATCATCGCCAACACCGCCGGCTGCACTGCTGCCTGCTGGCACCGAAATTGTGTGGTGCATAGTGGCTGAGATCATGCCGGGTGCCATCATTTTGGCCTGTGCTTTGCTCTCGGCACTACTTAGGCCAGCAACCGCGGCAGCAGCAGCACTACCACCACCGGCAACACTTGCTGCTGCTCCCGTACAGCTTTGACTGCCTGCATAGTTGTTGCTGTTGTTACTGTTGCTGTTGTTGTTGCTGCTGCCGCTAGATGCCGCTGCTGCTGCAAGCTGTGCTGCAATGTGTGAGGAGATTTTAATGCTGGCTTCCTTGCCGGGTGGCCCATTTGGGGCATTGGCTGCACCAGCATTAATGCCACCACTGCTGCTGTTGCCCACACCGCCAACACTGTTGCTGCTGTTGCCAGCTGCTGATTGCGCAGCGGCACTTGCACTTGCTGCCGTTGTGGCAGCCAGCAGCGATGCGGCAGCAGAGACAACAGCAGCAGGTGAGCCGGCAGAGGGTGTAAACACGCCTGGCGGCACAGCAGATGCAGAGGAGTTGTTGCTGCCACTGTTGCTGTTGTTGCTGCTGCCGCTGTTGCGTCGTATGCATGCATGATGTGAACAGGGCAACGCGGCAGCGCCAACAATATCGCCATTACATTGACAATTGCTACTGCTGTTGTTGTTGTTACTGTTGTTATTATTGCTGCTGCTGTTAATGTTGCTGGCGTTATTCTTTTCGGGGGTATCCTTTTCGCCTGCTGCCGAAGCAGCAGCTGACTTGTCCACACTAAGACGATTGGAATGTGCGTTTTTATCCTTGGTCTTCTCGCGCCGATGACCGCTGCTGCCACGTTTATTGCTTTGCGGCGTTGATTGTGCGTTGTTGCTGCTGCTGCTACTACTGCTGCCGTGGGCATTGTTGCTGCTGCTGTTGTTGTTACTGCTGCTGCTGCTGGAATTGTTGAGATGCTTTTTGCTGGAAGAATTGCTTGAATTGTTGCTGCTGCTGCTACTGTTGTTGTTACTGCTGCTACTGCTACTGTTGTTGCTGAGCGCATTGCTGCTGCTACTGCTGCCGCTGCTGCTGCTTGTGCTGCCACCATCGTCCTGTTGGCTGTTGTTGCCCAATGCACCATTTTGCTGCTGTTGTTGTTGCTGCTGCTGTTGTTGTTGATCTGTGGCCTTAACTATTTCGTGTTTGGCCTCGGAACTTTTGGTGCCGGGCTTGGTGCGTTTGATCTTCATTTTAAGTCCTTTATCGAGCGTGGCTTGATGATCAATGGACATTTTTGCGCTCGATTTACCGCTGCCGCTTTGCGTACTCTGGCCACCGATTGTGGCGCCACCAAGCGAATTATTGCTATTAGTGTTGCTGTTGCTGTTATTGCTACTGCTGCTGTTGCTCGTGTTGCTACCGCCGCCGCCGCTGCTGCTGCTGTTGGTGCTGTTGTTATTGCTCGTGTTGCTGCCTGCTTGCGATGACATGCCGCCAGCGTTAAGTTTAGCTTGCGGCTGAGGCTGACCAGTGCCGCTCGTGGAAGACTGGCTGTGGCTATTATGTGATGCAGATGTGGATGAGGACGAGGTGGATGAGGAAACCAAATTGCCGCCTTTGCTAAAGCCGGCAAATGTCGAGGATGACAATGTGCTGCCGGCGTTAACTGTTGCACTGATGTTGTTGCTGCTGCTGCTGCTATTATTGTTGTTGTGACTGCTGCTGCTGCTGTTCTTATTTTGCTGATGGCTGTTGTTGTTGTTGTTGTGGTGGTGATTGATTGGTGTATTCAATTGTGCGACTAATGCAGACTTGTAGCCCTTGGCGCTTGTGCTATGATGCGAATGATGATGATGATGGTGGTGATGATGATGATGTTTTGACGAAGCTTTGCTACTGCTACTACTACTGCTGCTGCTGCTGTTGTTGTTGTTGTGGGAAGTTGTTGTTCCGGCTGCTGCTGCTGCTGGCGCTTGCGTTGATGAAACGCTGCCGCTGGCAATGGGTTGGCGTGTGAACTTAATTGTGGTTGGCGATGTGGCCGACAAATTGCTATGCAATGTGGTTTTGTGCGATTTATGTGCCGTTGCTGTTGTTGTTGTTGTTGTTGCTTGTTTAGCATTAAGCGTTGCTGCTGCTGCTGTAGTTGTTGTTGCTGCTGCTGTTGGTGTCGTTGTCGCTGTCGTTTGGTTGCCACCACCCGAATGCGCCGCCGACTTTTCAATATCAGCGTCTAGATCGTCAAGCAGCTCTGGTATTCCACCAATATTCCACTCGTCCTCGTACTCAAAATTCGTATCCTTTGATTCACTTGAATTTGAGGAGCTGCTGCTATTTGACGTTGCCGCTGTTGTCGTTGTATTTGCGGAATTTGTCTTGCTAGCTCCAATCAATTCTGCATGTGCAAAAAAGAGAGAGAGTGATAACAAAACGGAAAATTACGATTAGAAATGCAAATACAATTTGACTTTGCCTAGCAATAAATTCAATCTCTTTGCAGTGGAAAAACAATGCCAAATTAAACCTCTGGAATCGAGAACAACACTGAATTTACAGTATGGAAACGTTTCTCTCTTCGAATGCTTTGTCAGAAAGGTGAGAGCGGCAGGCTAATTGCTAAAGTCAGGCTTATGCAAGAGAGTGCCCATACTAATTTGGCTTACCGAATTAAAAGCAGCAATTTCGATCTCTTTTTTTTTTTGTATTCCAGCTGCATTTTGCCCTAGGCATTAGTTTGAGCGCGAGCGTGTGTGTCTGTGTTTGTTTGTGTGTGTGTGTGCGTATGCAATTGTCTGCTCTACTTACTCGTATGCTTCTTAATCGCACTGTTGCCTTGCAAATTATTCGTTGCTGTTGTTGCCTTCACTTTATTATTGAAATTCAATGCTTGATTTGTGGCTGCCGTTGTCGATGCTGTTGTTGCTGTAGCCGTCGTTCCTTTTGCCGATACTGATGCTGCTGCTATTGTTGTTGCGTTTGCCGCACTTAAATTAGCTAACAATTTACTCTTAATATTGCTTTCCGTTGCTACGATGCTGCTATTCAGGGCCACCTGCAAGACACATAAAGGGAACACACAAAAAATAATGTTAATTTAACTGTGTAAGTGCGAGTGCGACAAAGAAAAAGTTCAAATCACAGAATTACACACACAAAATGAAGAAAACCGAATGAAAAAATATACAAACACGAGGGGGAAGGGAAAACTGAGTTTGTAATGCGCCTTGGGTATTTTTTTTCTTCTCTTCTTTTTCGGTTGGTTACCTTTTCAAGCGATTTTTCCATTCCATAACAAGTGACCAAATTATTCGATAACTTGTGCGAGCAATCAATTCGTTGTACATTTGTATATATTTTTAATAAAACCAAAAAAATAAAGAAAAACGCCGAAAATGTTTTGCGCGAGCGTTCTTCAGCGTCCTTTTTCGTATAGCAGCGCGGCGACGCAGATGAGACTGAACAAAAATTAAAAAAAAAAAAAAAAGAGTGCTCAAAGAGCAACCACCGAAAACGGCACGCACGCAAGCACACATACGCAATACAAGCACGCATTGAGCGTAAAGAGACAGCAAAGCGAGAGAGAGCAAGAGCGTAAAGTGAGAGCGCGTATAAACAAAAACGCCACTTTAACCCGAGTGTTGGTAAACGGCATACGAAAAATTGTAGTTTTAATGCCACTGTTGTTGATTCTCATTGTTCTTGTTTTTTTTGTCTTCTCGTTTGATTTACGCTTTGTTCAATAATACACATAAAGCTTTAAGTTGGTGTGATTAGTTTTGGCCCAATAAATCACACAGGAACAACGCAGTTGAACGCAGCTTTAACAACAAAACAAACAGATAAATATAAATAGTTGCATGTAGTAATTTTTTTCATTTCGTTGCTGTTGTTGTTTTTTTTTTGCTCTTACGTTATCATTATTTTATTTTGTGCTTTATCTTCGCACTGTAAAGTCTAGTGGCCACTTGAGAAACCGCCCACTTGAGGCCCACCTCAAACGAAACCAGATGACAATAAAAATAATTACGGCTCTTATCGCTCTTTTAGTGGTTCGAGGTACGATGAACGAGGGCGGGAATGGAATGGAAGGCAGTTAACGTAAATGTACATATGTATTTAAGTATGGAGCACTTACCTTATTCGGGTGGTGGCTAGTGTTTGCCTCGTTACGTCTCATTGACTCCATGCAGACGCAAACGATCGGGCGGCCGCTTTGTGCGGGCCCAAAGTACTACCAATAGTGCCTAGGAACGTACTTTTTAGTGTGTTATTACTGATCTTCTGCTGTTTAGTATTAATATTATGCTTGCTGCTGACGCTGTTCTTCTTGTTGTTGTTGATAGTTTGACACTGGTGCTGTTGGCGTTGCCGCACTGTTGAATTTTCCAGGCAACGTGACAGGGTGGAGACGCAGGGCCTCGGCCCTCGGGCCAAACTGTTCATTTTCAAAACTGCAATAAAAAAACAACAAGAGAGCGTGAGTAAAAACAAAATAAAACAAAAAAGTGTATTACATATACATATGCAATCAATATGCCATCAACTTTGAGACGCTATAAATAAAGCATGCAAAGTAACAACAACAACAACAAAAGAAGATGAAAAAATATATATATGCATAAATAACAGTTTTGTTGCTTTTCAAGTGTGGCGGCCTTTCCAGTTTTGTGATTAGCGCGCGACTTGCACGCCCTCTTATCGTTCTCTCTCTTTCTTACTCTCCCTCTCTTACTTGCTGTGACTGTGTTACTAAAGGAAGAGTGTGTTGGTGGGGCAGAGGAGTGGAGAGGGGCAGGTCAGGCAGCGCAAGGCAAGGCAAGTTTAATGCAGTGTTGCTGTGATTTGCTATAGGGGCTGTGCACACTTGGCAGACAACTTAACGACTTGGGCAATTAAAACACTTTTCGCAATTTACTGATAAGCCTACACTCGAGTGCTTGAAATATGATTTTGTGGCTAACATACATACATGCACAAGCACACACATGTACAGGTGTACATGTATGTATGTGTGTTAGTATGCTTGAGCATACGGTAGCGATTTGTTGATAAGATAATGCGATAGCAATACCTAATTAACCAACAACTTGACGACGCTCGCCGCAGTCAAAACTATTTGTCATACAACAGTTTTACACACACACACACTATGAGTTTACTAATCATTCGAGTATTAAACAGCTAAAGAGAGCATTAAGCATAAATAATTGAGTTATTACAGCGACAAAGAGCAAAAGCTTTTTGCTGTTAATGTTATGAGTGCCTAGGGTGTTGTTACTGTTGTTGTTATTCTTGTTGAGTGGCTGACAGGCTAGCATGACGTCATCGTTGACAGACGGCAAATGTCGGCGCCCGTAATTAAGTCGTTGTGTTGTCGACTTGTCACTTAAAACTGCTCACTCTGTTAGTAGTGGGTGCTTATTGAGACGTACTTAAAGAACACACACACAACCAGACACACAAACACTGTGTACATTTGTAGTATGAATAAGTTGCTGGCAGCTAATCGCTTTTTAGTTCCCCTCTGTTTTTTTTTTTTATTTTTTGTTTTGCTCGCACACGTAAGCCGCTTTGTCAAACACTAAAAGCACAAACCGCACGTGGATTATCACTCTTAAGTCTCCTCTGTATGTTGTATGTGCCTCTACGTAGTGTGTGTAGAAAAGCTCTTTGGGCTTTATGGTTATGACAGTTTCACAAATTGGGTCGCAACTTCCAACACACCAACACACTTAATGATCATAATAACTCTCCCACGCTGTCATTTGACAAAGCGTTTCCATTGAATGGAATATGAGCGGCGGCAGCGGTTGGAAAGTTGCGCGGATTATTTTGTTTTTAAAGCCATCAAATTTGCATGTGGTTAGCATATTTTTTTCTCTCTCTCTCTCTCTAACGATAATTAAGCAACGCACACATACACAAATAATTGTCCATTTAATTTTTTTTTTTACTATTTTTTATTGTGGGTTGCCTTTTTTATACGCTGTTTATTTGTTTGAGTTTTTTTATTAATTGAGTTGTTGCTTTTTATTGCCATTATTAAAAGTGAAACCCACTCGACTTAGTAATTTTAACGATGTGCAGCATCATTTGCTTTTGTTTTATGATTATTAGTTTTTATGGTCGGCGTTTTTAAAACTTAATGGATAGAGTATACAATCTTCGGCGTGTCATTTGTCATTTATGTACTCAACTTTAATTTTGATTTCCGATTAAAGTCAAATTCACAAATTCTCAAATAGTTCCCATGGGGCAACAACTCTGATTAACGTGGCACGTGCATGTGGGTGGGCGCTATGCGTGGCAGGCGGCATGTGGCAGCCACAGCGTATCGGTGGTTGTTTGTTGTGTTGCACACACACACATAAAAAACAAACGAACGAACGAACAAACAAGCAAGCGCCGAGTGAAGCCAAGATTGAAACACTCCATAATTTAGACAAATCAATAAATTACTAATAGCCGCCGTTGAACACATTCCCCAACAACAACAACAATAGCAACGAGTTTAACAGAGAAGCGGCGGCAAGGTGTAGGAACAAGAAAAATAGCTGCTGAAGCAGTTTTGCAGAAAAGTAAAAAAAAAAAAAAACAAAAAGCAAAACACAATTCAAAAGACAGCGCCGGTCAGCGGTTAAAGTCGTGTTTTAAATTGGGGATTGAAAGAAGAGGAAGAAGCACAAAATAAAAAAAAAATAAAAAAAAAAACAACACAAAAGATTATAAAAGTATATTTTTCCTGCTGCATTTTTATGGCTGCTCGTTTGAAGGGTGAATAAGAAGGAAGCGGAGAGAAGGAAAGGGTAGGCAAGCACAGCATTCGCGTCTTGTTATGAACCGTTTCTTGCTCTGCTCTCCCCCCCCAAAGCCTGTCCGCACGTACTATACATCAAGCAGCAGCAGCAGCAAAGCGAAGAGAAAAAGATAGAGTGAGAGGAAGAGGGGCGCAAGTTTAAGATTTACGACCACATCATCATCTTTTTTGTTTTTGTAATAGCTTTTTTTTCTTGTTTTAGCTGTAGCAGAGAAGATCGATACGTTGCCGCCGCCGCTGCTGCTGCTGTTGCTAAATGAACGCCTCTGGGGAGTTGCCAGTTGCGCTTTTATTAGCAAAAACTAACCGCAAAAGAGCACAAACAAAAACCACAACTTGAGACTCCTTCGAAAGCAACGCGAGAGAAAAAAAAACCTTTCTTGCGGCATAAGAAATATGAAAGAAAAAAAATCGAGTTTGATTCGCTGCGATGCGCGATAATTTGATTTTATATTCACACAAGCATATAGGCACATTTTTATTGTGGTGGGTGTCTGGTTGCAGTTGTCGATGGTTTCATCCATCACTGGCTTCAATTAAATTAAGTGCACCACCAGAACAACAACAACAACAACAGATCCACTATGTATGTATGTATGTGTGTACGAACGGATGAATGCACTCGAGTGCCGATCATGCCACTTAAAAGACATACAAACAAAAAAATGAGAAGAGGGGTGTTGCACATGCAGGCAGGCACAACGTTCAATTGGTTTTTCAATATCAATCACTGAACGGTTGAAGTAGATAGAAAAACCGAAACCAAAAAACTTAAAGAGGTTGCTTACTGCTTTGTGCGGCACTTTCAAGTGCCCGTTGCCGTTGCAGACAAGCCCTATTGTATACCTCGTAACAGCAGGCATACACAAACTGGGTATAATGTTAAAAAGCTAGGTACTATAATTGACAGCTCTTTAACATTTGCATTTGCTGTAAATTCTATTACTTTCTTTCAGTCTGCTAGTTTTACATTACATATCTATGTTAATAACAGCACGTATCACCAATTATAACTGTACATTTTGCAGGGTATTTAATAGCTGTGTTGTCTTCATCTTTTTCTTTGCTATCTTACAGCACTGATAATACATGAATTTATGACTCTCTTTATGTGTAAGTTTTTTTTTTTTGTTATATTTGTCATCCCCCCCCAAAGCTTTGCAATTTGTCGATGTCATGCATGAATATGTATGTATGTGAATAGTCTTGCGTGTCAATAAATAAAATAAAAGTTGCATGTTATGTGGGTTATGTTGTTATGCAGCGATTGAATGATTAATTTTGAACAGTTAAACAATGTAAAGCGCTTGTTAGCAATATCTACAAGCCTTGTTAGCCTTTAAATCTACAACAATTTCGATTTAATGGCAATGCCTATATATATAGAGCAAACAATCTGCACGGAGGCACAAATCATTTGAAAATGCTGTCATCGGTTGCATTGATATCCCTGCTTTTGCTGCTATGCAAGGGTTGTTCGGCCAAGGTAAGAAATATTACACAACATTTAGCTTGAATAGTTGCAACAAGGTTTTACTGCGTCCGCACAGCGTAACTGGGACTACGAACCGTTATCCATTGAATCCTTTAGTTCGGATGAGGAAAGAGTGAAAATCGAGGCAAGTGTTGTGCCTGTGGGACGTGAATATGCGGTATCAGGGAAGATAATATTCAATTACGACATGGATGAGACAACAATGGTATGTGAAGAAAAAAAAAACTAAACCATTATCTGATCTTAAGGCCCAACTTTAAACTTTAGTTTGAGATGTCTGCCTATCGCAGCTCATCGGGCAACGAGGATGATTACAAACTGTTGCCATGGAGCATACCGTTGCAGAAATTTGAACAGTTTGCCAATGACTTCTACGAGAACATGGTCTATAAGAACTTCAAGGATTGCGCAAATCTTCCGACACCCGAAAATGTCTTTCCCTTTCCCAAGGACACCTACGTCTTCAATCAATGTGTGGCATTAGGCGAGGGCGTGCCAGAGTATTTACCCGAGGGTTACTATAAGATTGTTTTCACAATTAGTGGACAGGTCAAGTGCGGTGGTAAAATCATTGTTAAGCTCACAACGAATTCGGATTTTATGGGATAATATTGTATATGTATAACAAACCGTAAAAACTATTAATCGTTTACAATATATTAAATTGAAAAGCATTTTTGTATAACTGGTAAAATAAAAAATAAAATAAATGATTTTTGCTTTAAAACTGTATACGTTTCGAGAATATTATATATTAGTCGTATATGACATATACAAATATGGCTATAAAATGTGATTATTGTCAAGGTTTAAAATGGTTTTAAATGGGAAACAGAACTTTATCAAAAAAAGATTACAATATGGTTTTACGTATTATAGTTCTATAACGTGGCATGACTCGAAAAGAAACATACAAAATTTGCACAGTATTAATTAAAATTAATAAATGTTGTTTCAATGTTGATTCATTCGATTAAAGAATGTTAAAGTGCTTCACTTCATTTTAGGTAGAACAAAAGATTCTAAATACCAGTTTCATCATCGTTATAGCCCGTAAGATATCATATATATATATTTTATTGTGACAACGGAAAAGATATGTAAACTTTATTAGTATTAGTTTGGTTGACATGCAAACCATCAGGTTAAACATACAATGTATACAATATATAGATAAGCATTAACAAATAATGCTCTAATTGGCAATTATCGTAAAGAATTACAACACAATGTATATAATTATCCACTAATCAGATGCATAGACCTTCGCTATATAAAGCGCATTTAAAACCGAAACGAAAGTCAATACATAACTGATATCCCAAACAAAATGTTTGCATTCTCGCTAATCCCAAGTGTTGCAGGATTGCTTTGTCTAAGCATTGCCTGCAGTGCTGTGGTAAGTATAAAAGAATGTTATATAGAGCAAAAAAAAAACCATTAAACTATCTGCGGCTATAGCGTCAATGGGATTATGAGCCATTGTCCATTGATACGTACACTGCGGATAGTTCGAAACTCACCATTGAGAGCTACACGGAACGAGTTGGACGCGATGAGTACTCATTTACAATAAAACTTGGCTTGAACTATCAAATGGATGAAACGACAATGGTTTGTACTATGTAAAAGAAAAGGATTTCTTACTTAATTAAAATATCTAAAAACACTTTAGATTCAAGTGACTGGATATCGCAGCTCATCGGGCAGTGAAGATGAGTACACGCTAATACCCTGGACCATTGAGAAGCAGACCTGGACGCAGTTCTTGAAGGACTATTACCCTAATACGGTATATAAAAACTTGGGCCCGTGCTCAAATCTGCCAGCACCCGACAAAATTGATCCCTTTCCCAAGGATAACTACAATTTCGAAAAATGTATTGTCTCTGGCGAAGGTTTGCCTGACATGGCACCCGAGGGTTATTACAAGATTCTTTACAACATCACCGGTGAGGTGGACTGGGGATTTGTTGGCATTTTTAAGGTCTTTGCTAAAACCAATTATATGGGTTAACAATAGTTTTTTCTCACAGGCACATTTAATATCTTATCTGCTATTGTAACCGAGTGTAAATCATTGTAAATCCATTTTAATGTGCAATCGTGTGTTATATAAACTGAATTTTTTCTTATCCAATTTCAACCAAGGCAAAAATAATCGTTATTCTTTTATACGCTTGATGAACTTAGTCGGAAAGTTTACTTCGGAAACCTAGTCATGGGGCTTATTTGAATCGAAACTTTGTATTTCTCTGGAACTTTGTATTTATTCCACCCAGCGCTCAGTTATAGGTCATTAGAAATAATGTTTGCTTGGCAACTGAGTTGCATGTTTTTTGATTGCATTTAACACAGTAGTTAACAACATTGTGTTGTTTGAACTTGTTCTGATTAACAATAATTGAAATCAGATCATGTTCGGGGGGCACTTGTTAACCACGTGCGTTGTTAAATTGCTTGAACATTGAACATGAACTCTCTTCAATATCTATATAAAGCCTAGCTAGTTTAAGTTTAGTTTTAAAAGATAACTTTTGGAAATGTACACCCGATTGTCAGTGTTTAGTTTTGGTATAGCATTGCTAGTTCTGTTCAGCAACTGTGCAGGAAAGGTAAAGTATGAATAAAGTGTTTATAGAAGAGATTCGGTTTTTCTAAACCGAATAAATAGCGCTGGAAGTATGAACCTTTATCGGTTGAAGTGACAACATCTCGGATCCAACAAAATTGAATATTGAGGTAATTATGGAACAAGCACTCTAGAATGGAATTATGATACGGATGAGACAACAATGGCAACTACTTGCTATACTGATTATAAGAATCTCTTAGCTGATTATTTACATGCACTTCGGGCAGTGAAGTTGATTATGTTATATTGCCATGGAGCATACCGAAGCAGACATATAAACAGTATACCGATTCGTACTACAAAAACATTATGTTTAAGACCTATGAGAACTGTTTAAATCTGCCAAGAGCCAGACAATGTGAATCCCTGCTCATGAAACACTTACAAGTTGAATCAGTGTGTGGCCAATGGTGATGGAATGCCTGAAGTAATGCCCGAAGGTTATATTCAGTGTAACCGGTGAATTGGTGAATGGAGTCTAACGGCCATAGTGAAGGTAATAAAGAAAACCGATATATTTGGCTGAAGTTATCAATGTGAGTGCAATAAAATGATAGATAAATAGACTAACTAACTCAAAGTCACTTCGAACCGGTAAAACCTAACTTAGTTGAGCGCCTAAATTGGATGCAAGATAAACTTTCCAATGTCTCATTTAGAGACATAATCCTTACTGGGAATTTGTTATAGCTTAGAAAGGGTTCAACTAACTAGTGCTCTAAATCAACATGCATCACAATATTCCTAATTTGTGTAGGCGTAACAAACTGTTGCCTGTCTGCTTGACTGCCTGCCTTGCCACATTCCAGTTGCCAGTTTTAGAGTTTTTCCTTTCCGTTCACTCTGTGTGAAACTTTGAGCCGAACTCATGTCGTGAAAGGGCCTAACCAAATGTGGCAGCCAGGTAGAAATTAGTTTCCAACAGCAGCAGGAGCAACAGCAGCAGCAGCAGCAGCTGTTGCAATAGTTGTTTGCCAGCAAACAACTCAACGTTAGATCTAGTGTGAAATTGTCAAGACATGTTTGCGAAAATAGTTGCAATGTTAACACTCATATATGCTACTTTTTGGGGAGAGGAAGAGCAATTGCCCCGAAGGTGGGGCTAGGAAACTGCATAACGGTAACGGCAAATGGCACACAAAGTGAGGCAAGTCCAAAGTCTAGCAAAAATGTCGCCGTGCAAATGCAATTCGAATCGCATTTCAAGTGAAAACTCAATGCAGTTGCTGGCTAATTTATTGCAAATTGTTTAAGCGATGACGACGTCGGACCGAGTTGCTACTACTATGTTCAAATTGTTGCACGTTGCTGTTGTTGTTGCAGCGTGTGTTGGGGAGCACGCTGTGGCTGTCAGTTGATGACAGGCGCACATTGGCACTGTGCCGCGACAGTGTTGCACAGGCAGCAGGCAGGCGCTTGCCGCTTGTTGCCGGCTCTTATTCATAGATGAATGCATGGAGAATGTGCCGTTTTATAGCTCAAAACATGGCATTAGGGTGAACCAAACTAACGAATGGCATTTCGAATATGTACATAGTTGATTACATATTTGGTTGGCTGCTAGCAATACTCAATATACTAAGATTAAATTCCACTAAGAAATAGTTTTCCAGTTTAATAACTAACACTTTTGTCGTCTAAAGAGACAGCAGAGAGAATTTGCTAGCTAAATTTGAAGATACTTGAATATGCTTATAGGAATTAATTAGTCATTGCCTCGAATCAAAACCAAACTCTTGCTCTTCGTCTTGGTTGAAACCATAGCAAATGTCCAGCCTAATAGCAATTTGCATGCATGCAGCAGTTGCAATTCGTATGTTCGTGCCACAAAACGCACAAACGGCATTTTATTGACCAAGTTAGCAACGCAAACATTTCTACGCCACGCTACTGACAATATCAAATTGTTATCTGGCATAAAATAATTACAACGCTTTAATGCAGACAAAACAGCTTTGCTTTGCTTGCCGTTGCCAAAAAATGTTGTTGTTGGTGTTGCTGTTGCAGCCAGCCAATTTGAGTGGCAATAAAAGCGCGTGTGCGAGATTTCAAATCGACAGCAACTGTGCAACACGGCAAGAGCCTGGCAAATGCCATGCCAACATATACGACTAGTGGCTGGCCAAACTGCGCTAATTAACCAAAAACGCAGCCAATTAGTTTGGCTAACACCGCAACAGCGAAAAGCGAAGAGCGGGCTTCGAATCAACAGCAGTGGCAGCTCAGGGGTGTTGGGGGGGGCGACAGGAACGGGGGGGGGGGGGTGTGTGGTTACAGGCGAAATGCAAACGTGTTGGCATGTGTCAAATATAAAAGAAAACTAGTTATTTATACACTTTATTTTTTTTTAGAATCGAACAGGCATAGTTAAAGCCAGTTAGTGCCTAACTGAAAGTCTGTGATTATGTATAGAGATAACTGTTTGGCAGTTATGCTCTACAAGTATAAATACTTAAATGATTATAAATAAAATGTCGTCATTTGATTGTTTGTGCTCTGAATATTATTAATGGTTGCTTATAATTCTCACTAACAATTTACATAAAACTTTGGCAGCTAAGTTATTGTCCATTTAAACTTGAACTTCTTAGTAGGTCTACCAATCTCCAATTATAGTAACCAACACTTGGACTTGTAAGAACTTTCGAAAAAAAAACCCAATTAGCTATATCCACAGCAATTGTTACATTTAAAGCACTTTCTATAAACATAAAAACCGTAGAAACAAACATAAATACTAACTGCACGCTATTTGGACCCCCCAAAAAATATACAGAAACGTTTTTGGTCCTGGTTCTGGTTCTGTTTAACACAAATGCAAATGAAATCAATTTTAAAGCAGAGAGCAGAGTGAAAGAGCTTTTGCATATCGGACAAGAACGATGCGGCTATAATAAACAAGCAAAGCAACAGTGCGAAAGGATGAGCAGCGAAGCGGTCAGGAGAGGAAGAGGGAGAAACGAGTTGGTTGCACTGCAAAGCTTGTTAAAATTCATGTAATGCATTAACTGAGAACAACAACCACAAATTACACAGTCCAGCCGCCTGGCGGGCCATCAGTCTATAGCCAACGATGAGACGCGATGCCAAAGGGAAGGTGGTGCAAAGAGGGGTTTGGGTAAGTGTGTGGAAGCCAGGGCCAGGCCTTTGGTTTTGGTTTTGGTATGGTATTGGCCAAAAACCAATGTCCAAACAGCCAAACAGCCAAACAGGCCGACGGCCAGCAATGAAAAGGCAATTAAAGCGCAGCAGGCAAACTGAAAACTAAAAACTAAAAACTGAAAACCGAAAACCCAAAGAGATGGAAGCCAGCCAAGGCTCACTAGTTGTTATTGTTATTGTTGTTGTTGTTGTTGCAGCAATCAATTGCATGCTTCAATGGACAAATATACGAGCATAGAGTAACAAACAAGACAGAGAGAGAGAGAGAGAGAGGGCGGGAGGGAGAGAGAGAGAGGGACGAGTGCCAGAGCCAAAAGATAGACATGGCTGATATGAAAACGCAAACGCTTCGTTGTCGTCGTTGTCCATGTCGGACAGTGTTGTTGGACAGACGGACGGACGGACGGACGGACACACCAGACTAGCTAGATGGACTCAACTAGATAAAGGCCTCTCGCCAAACCATCAACGAATGGGCAAACAAAAAAATACTAGACAACAGCAGCAACAACACCGCATTTGGCATGCTTGACTGAGAAAAGCTAAGATGGAAGGCCCCCAGAGTCATGCTCTCTGGTCTCTCTATGGTCTTTAGTCTAGTGTGTGGTATGGTATCTTATAGTTTGGTCTGGTCTAACTTTGGCTCTGGCTCTATTGGATTGCGTCTTCATTCGCTGTTGCCGTTGCCATTGCCGTTGCAAGTCAAGTGGAACGGCAAAAGAACAAGAAGAAAAAATAACTTGTTAACTTTTAGCTGCAAAAGGTTCGAGAGCTACAGCTAGAGCCAGAACCGAAACGAAACGAACCAAACTCCGGGCCACGTTAAGTCAATCAAGCGTCAGTCGTTGCAGCAGTTACTGTTGCTGTTGTTGTTGCTGTTGCTGTCGGGGCGTCAATTAATCAAGTGCGGACGCAGTCGTCGTCGCAGAAGGCATAATCATTGCAATCAAGTCATTTACCTGCACTGCTGCACTTACAAATGGCCAAGACTGAGTCAACACAGTCAGAGTCAGAGCAAGGGATTGTGGAAAATCGTTAAACTGTCACTTGGCCGCAATTAACACGGCATTATCAAGAACCTTATGCTCCAAATATGAACTCAATGAGTAGTTGTTAAGTTAAATCTTATGCCACAAAGATTTTATTCTTGTCTGTGCTGTGTTTGGTTGTATTATTATGTTAATTCTTCAACTTTCATAACTTTTTACATTTCAATTTCAATTTCAATTTTAGTTCTTTTCTGTTTGTTTCAAGTTTCGAGTATTTCCGTACTTTTTCCCCAACAGCAATAAACGGCAGACAAAGTTGCTTCATAAACAACAACAGGGCATAGTAAATGCAAAACACTTTTGGTGCGGAGCGGTTCGGTTCGCAGTGGAGTGGAGTGAAATAAGGCTTGTTCTTCAAGATATTTATATGCCCTGTGCTGGCAATCGAAAAGATGTTAATTCGTTGGTTTTAAACATTTTTAGTAATATTTCAGATATATTTTTTTTTTTGTTAACGTACAAAAAAAATAATAATTTAAACAATTTTAAACTCCAATTAATAGTTTTCAACACTGCTGGGTATCTTAAAGTTGAAAAGAGCTCCCCCAAAGTGTTTTTACTTATGCCGCAAACTTTTTGCAATCCATTGCCTCAACTAAACCTCGCTCTTCTACCTCTTGTTCCGGCCTTGTTCTTTTGCATCCTCTGCGCGTTGTTGAAGTGCTTTGGTCTGTATCTTGTCCTCGGGGCCTTTTGGCTGCAGCATACTTTTGGTTTTATATTGCAGCAGCAAATAAAGGGGCACAAAAGCCACATGGATGCTGGAGATGGAAACAGAGAGAGAGAAAGGCAAAAGGAAGTGAAGAGGCTCCAGAGGCCAGATACGTTGCCCAGACGATGCCAGGCAAAACTGACTCTGCCACGGTTAGAAAGAGAGGGGGATACAGAGCAGAGATATAATACATTCAGTTTTTTGCTTCCATCTTTGCCTGCCTGCCTGGCTGATGAAGTTGAACAATTTCCGAGATGATGATGATGGCAGCGGCAGGGGCAGTGGCAGTGGCAGGCACACACACATACACATTGCCACAAAAAGTTGCAAGCAACGTTCATTTAGTTGCCGCAGCTACTAGTCAAGATTTACATAGCGCCCGCAGCTTACCCCCCGCTCCACACTCGACAAGTAATCAAAAGTGCGACAAGTATTTTTTATTTTCCCTCAACATTTTTCCTACGCTAAGTTATGATGGGGCGCCTCATAAAGTAGACTTTGTAGCTGTAGCGTTCGCTGCTGCTGCTACTGCCTAACTAAATGCTATTGGTAATTAATTTTGGCCAAGATGATGGCTGAAATGGAAATAGATTTCAGCGCTTAGAAAAAACTCTCTAGGTATTTTCAACTTAAATGTTACTAAACGAATTCGCTTGAGTAGATTTTTCATTCAGTTTTAATTCCCCCGTTTCCGATCGTTTTTTGTTTCTCGTTTTGCAAATTCAATGGAATAAGGGCAGCAATTTGCAACAACAGAGAACTTGCCTCTTGCAACTTCTGACCATAAGCAAAGGCAATGAGCCAAACTGGCGCAACCAACAGGGCCATTATAATCTCGAGACTCTTCAGATTTTCAGTTGCAAGTCTTTCACTTTGTTGCATTGCCTTTCTACATACAGTCTTTCCTGCTCTTCTTCTCTCTCTCTCTTTTTGTATCTTTCTTTCTTGCTGCACATGGTGGAGAGTGAGATTTATGAACGCCTCTTGCGCTTTAAATTGAATTCAATATTTTGCTTTGCTGCAAGACATTTTCATGTTCATGCAACCAGCAGCGGCAACAGCAACAGCAACAAATTTGTTCAACAACAACAAAGTTTTTCGTTGACAGTTGCATTTTATGGCCTGGCACATTTCATTGCTTTCTTCTTTACTGCTTTTTTATAGTGTTTTTTTTCAGCGCAGCATAAAAAAAAATTGATTTTCCTTTTACCTCTTTTTTTCCCAGCAGCCCAGCAAGACTTGTTTAAGTAGTGTGTGTGTGTGTGGGTGTAGAAATAAAAGGTGTGAAAGGCGGCGTCGAGTGGATACTACTGTAAAAGCACACACACAATTGAGTTGTTGTTGTTTCTTTCCTTTCCCTTCCCTGTTGTTGTTGTTGTAGTTCTTCTCTAAATGCCATAAAAATACGTACCTGCAAACGATAGTTGAGAAAAAAGAGAAATACAAAGATTTAGTATTGTTTCGTTACCGTTTGTGCTTAGATTAAATAATTTAAAGTGGTTTAAGTAAACGGAAATAGCTTTTAATATAAGATAAAATGAAGCATCTTTTCGATACAAGTTGCATTTTAAAGAACCTTAAGCACATTATAATCAGATAGAGCTTAAAGCAAGTTCTT
The DNA here is from genome assembly GCA_035044725.1 of Scaptomyza caliginosa. Taxonomy (NCBI): domain Eukaryota; kingdom Metazoa; phylum Arthropoda; class Insecta; order Diptera; family Drosophilidae; genus Scaptomyza; species Scaptomyza caliginosa. The sequence goes on from JAWNNR010000317.1 coordinate 1,588,962, forward strand.
GAAGACTTAAGTTCAGAGAGAATATAGATTTATGCTTTTTGCAGCCTAACTTTTAAACTTTATATAAATATAAAATCAAAGTAAAAAAGACATTTCTTTAAAATAGCTAAATGTTTGTTTAAAGTATTTTCTAACAAATTTGCTAACATTGTTAACCAACAGCTTAGCAATTTTCTTTTGGTTTTTTTTTTTTGTTTTCTTGGTAACAAAACGAAGAAAACGTATTCCACGTATTTCGATCTTTGGAATGGAAAAACAAATTAGTGAAGTGTTTTGTTTTCCTCTTTTGTTTCGCACAGTTTTGGCCAATTGAAGTTCATGTGCTGGCTGCAATTGTTGCCGTTGCCATTGTTGTTGTAGTTGTTGCAGTTGCTGTTAGTGCTTTTGTTGTTTGCAGTTTGTTGCCGTTGGGCGCAATCATCATTACAAAGCAGCTGAGGTGCAGCGCTCTGGTGGCTGTCAAGATAAGTTGCACTCTCCTCTGGCCTTTTTGTTGTTGTCATCGTCGTCGTCGTTGTTGTTGCAACGAAATCTGCTAGCTGATAGAGTCGGGCAGTTAACCAGCTCTGGAGGAGTTTTTGGAGTCAAGACTCGTCAAGTCTGGCGAAAGGTGTGCAACACTCGAGTAGTTGGCTTCAGTCTTCCCCATCCCCCCTGCTCCACAACGAAGTTGCTGCAATAACAAAAGCAACAACAATGACGCCCCACTGTAAACTAAAAATGTTTTCGTTTGACTGCACAAAAAGCCGACGAGCTGTTGTTGTCGTTGTTGTTGCTGTTGTCGCCTCGCCTCGCTTTGGCAGCGGGCGATTTTGTTGTTGTTCTACTCTACGAGCTTATGTGTTGGCATACAATTTTTTTTGCTTTTGTTTCGCTTTTTGTTTTTGGGTTTTTTGCACTCCCTCTCTACCGCGCTTATTCGCCCGTCAATTCAATTTGAAGCCATTTAGCATCAATTTGCAGTAATTTGACGTATAAATTATGTCAAATTGCCGAGCAGCTTGTCATTGGGTGTATTCTGTAGACAGTTGTTGTTGTTCTCACTCACTCACTTAATGTTGTTGTTGCTGTTGTTGCTGCCTTTGCACCTTTATTTTTATTTTTTTGTATTTTCAATGACCGCTCACACAGATTGGCTCAGGTAGGTAGTTAGGTAGGGGACCAACAACAACGAGATCAGATGAGAACGACGAGGGCTGCAAAAAGCATTGAGCGTAGGTTTTCAGCTCAATTCCAGTCAGATCCATTGTGCGCGAACGGCGGTGTTGCTCTTCTTCTTGTTTCTTTTATATCGGACACGTTTCGCACTGTGTGAATTTTATTTTCGCTTGTCGACACAAAAGAATTTCACTTACACACACACACGAACATATAGGTAAAGCAGACACGGCGACACATGGATGCCCGAAAAAAGGGTCCAAAGACCCGAACAATAACAACAAGAAGAACAACAACAAACTCAAAGACCGACACACTAAAAGTGCCCATAAAAAGGCCCGATATATATCTGCTTGTGTAAGCGAGCAAAGCAACCAGGGGAAGGTAAGATGGTGCGGGGCAAAAGAATAAGAAACCAGCAGGCGCAGCAGCAGCAGCAGCAATCTTTACGCTTTTGTGAATGTTAACATTTAAAAGATATCATCGAAAAATTCACTGGAAATGTGCCCCGCTACAATACAATACAACAACAATAATAAAGGTAAGGAGAATGAAGAAGAAGCACAAGATCAACACAGCTCGTTGTGTGTGTGTGTGTGTGTGTGTGTGTGTGTGTAGTGTGAGTAAATGCTTGCTTGCTCCCCTCCAGTTTTAGGCTCAATGCTGTGTGAGTTTTCTCTCTTCCCCGTGTTTTTTGTCGCCTCTTTTGTGCGGATGAGTTTGCCGTTCACGCGTCGTAAACTCGGTAGCCGCTGCCAAACAGGCGCTACAACAACAAAGACAATGAGCAAGAGCACCAACAACAACAACAACGACAGTGAGTCAAAAGTTTCGCATGCGCCGTCTGCATAAATATATAAATGTGTGAACGTGGGTGGGGGAGAGAGAGAACAGAATGCATTGAAAAGGAAACATATAATCATCTATCAGTAATGCTAACTTTTGACGAGCTAAATGAAAACAAAAAGAAGCTAGTTTCTAGAGTGGAAAGTAATTGGTGTTTTTTTGCACACAACTATGTTAAGTTAGAAGTATTTGAATACATGCCTAATAAAGTAAGTAAATAACTAACATAATAATTATATTCTTTTTAACAACTTGTTTTAGCTGCAGGAGCGCTAGTTAATCCTGTCATCACTATTTATCGCACTTCCACTATCCTGCACTCCTCCACTGCAAATGCAAGTTTGTTTGTCTTTCGTTTGCAGCTATTTGAAGAATTTTCATTAGCATTTTAATTAAGCGAATGAGCCGTTGAGCCGCCAAGTTAAGTTGACCTATGCTGTGGGAGGGTGAAGCTTACTCGAGCAGCAAAACTTTATTATCTTTACAAGCAATTATGCATATCATAAAACACTTTAAACATTAATGAGCCAACGGCAAGGCAAAGGCGACGGCAACAGCAACGGCCCAAAAGGCCAAGACTGTGGCCCAGCCGGGCCCAGAGACCAATTCATTGCACTCAAGCTCTTGTAGCTCGCAGGTCTCAGCAGCTCGTTTATTCATTCATCCACTTAGAAAAACGGAAGAGTAGGGGACGAATGATGTGGGAGAGAAGAGGAAGAGAGAGAGAGAGAGAGATGGATATGGCAAACGCCCCCAACTGTTTCGGTTAGTTATGGCAAAGTCAGCATGTTGCCACTTTATTGCCTGCTTTACATTTCTGTTAGTTTAGTCCGCCGCCGCCTGCCCGACGGCTACAAAACGGTTGTGTGCCCCATGTCTATCTAAGTTTGTTTGTGTGTGTGTGTGTGTGTGAGTTTGTCTGTGAAATCGTGTTATGTTTTGCGGCTAAATTAAAATTCGACTTAATCGCTTAAACATTTAAGAGGCGAGGCAAGCCAAAAGCAAAAGGCAACATCAGCAAGCAGCAGCCCCAACAGCAGCAGCAGCAGCAGCAACAACTACGACGACGACTACACTAACAACAACACCAACTACATAAAGAACAAAAAACAAACTACTATTGCTGTTGTTTTTGTTTTATTTCTTCTTCATTTGGTGCATGCGCAGCGCAGTCTCAGAGTCGCAAAGCCAGACTCGCAAGCACCAACAACAACAGCAGCAACAGCAACAGCATATTGCTATCTCGCTTGAACGACTGTGAGCGCCATAAACAAACATGGCTGCTCTCCTGCTGTCCCTCAGCAAGTGCAGCACAGTCGGGAGAGCCAAAGTGTGTGTGCGCTTAAAAGTGGAGTTTTCAAGTGCTGCGGAGAGTGAAGTGCTTGCTCTGGTGGAGTGAGTGAAAGAGCGTGGCTCGTTTTCACTTTGCTTGTCGTTCTCCATGTTGTTGTTGTTGTTGTTTCATTTGCTGTTGCTTCGCAATTTTTAGCCTGAAGGGCCGCATCACAATTCAAATGTTAATTAAAATTTAAAAGCTTAAACTGTGCAAATTGTTGCAGCGCAAAGCAAAGCCGTAGCAGTAGCATTCGTAGCAATGATTTATCTGCCGTCTGTCAACATTGTCGTTTGTCATTTTAATAAAATATACAAATTACTCGCTTTGTAATGGAATACGTACATGTACTTTACTTATTTTCATCATTCAATTTGAGTTTGCTTTTGCTCGCATGTGTTTTAGTTAGTACATATAATTACAAGTTCTACAAATGACAGCTCATGTTACATATTAAGAAAATGCAATAGGTCAGCAAGTGCATAGAGTACGGCACGTGTTAGGAATATTAAAATTTATGAAGTTCACAAATTATTTATACGACTTACGCTTGGCTTAAACGTAAGCTGAGCGGCCTGCAAATCCAATTGGCCATAAACCAAGCCAATATGAGCATGTGCCTCATTTATGACCATAAAACAACAACTTGCTTTCATTTCAATTAACTGCCGCTGGTCATAAACTCAAATGGCTTGCGGCAAAACATACAATATATATATATATATATATATATATATATATATATATATGTTTGTAGCGAAAAACTTAATACATACTACAAGTAGCTATAACACAGATTTATTGTGTATATTTTGCAATTTTTATTGCAGCTGTATTCTGTATTCCGGCTGGGCAAGTTGCCAAACAGTCGACTTGTCGAATATTATTTGATGAAAACCAAGCGCAAAAGTTTCTCGCATTTGGTTTTAGTTGTTTGCTAAGTTTTGCGGTGCTAAAAACTTTACACTTAATTGCTTGTGCCACAGACAAAAATTGTTTAACAAACTCAATGTTCAGTCAGTTGTACTTGTACTCAATAATAAATTTTGACAAGGCAACATTAAGTTAACTTTAAGTTTTTAATTGCCATTCAAGTTAAGTTCTATGGTTTTTAATTCAAAAAAAAGAAGCTAAAGCAACACTTTTCACCAAAAACTTCTTTGAATTTCATTTTCATGTCACATTTTCATTTTTAAGCAGCTTTCTTCAACTTCAACTTAAGCCATGTAAAAGAGTTGTCAGTTTGTTTTCATAGTTTTCATTTTTGTGGCACTATAGCTTAGCATGCAACATTTGCAGCAACAGCAGCAGCAGCTAATGTGCTGGGCGTGTCAAGTTGCCCCGGGGTGGCGCCACAAACAAGCAACCTGCCAACGTTTTGTGTATCTGTATCAGTAAATACATTTCGCTTTCGATTTAGTTATTATTTAAGTAGCAACATTTTTGTAATGCATAATTTGCAATCCATTTAACGCGACTCTGACATGCAACATTGTGTTTTGGGGTTACAACAACAACAACAATAACAACAGACTCTTCAATGCAACCAAAAAACAGCACAAAGAGAAACGAGAAACCAATCGAAATGAAAGAATTCTAATTGAGGTGCGCAGCATGCGAACAAAACCAACAACAACAACAACAACAACAGCAACAACAACAGCAACAACAACAGCAACAACAACAGCAACGACAACAGCAGCAAAATGTTGCTGATAGCAATCAACATCAATTAAAACAGCTGTCTGTCTCGCTCTGTTGTTGTAGCTGTGTGTAATTATATTTGTTGTTGTTGTTGCTGTTGTCGTTGTTGCGCCTTTGCCATTATAATCAACATCCACCTCATCATTATCATTATCGTCATTATCATCGTAGTTGTCGTTTGCGGACTAAGCAACTGAAGCAATGCAATTGTAGTTGCTGCGGCTGCCAGCAACATGTTGCTGCTGTCAGCTAAGTGTGTATGTGTGTGTGCTGCTTGCTTTGGTCGCCTGATGGCAACTGTTGATAATTATAATCCGCTTGTGGTTAAAATGGTGTTGCCTACCTTACTGGCGATAAGCTCGCATGAATAATTATGTTGCCAGTTGGCAAAGTTGTTGCTGTTGCTGCCTGCCGCTGTTGGTGCCTGCTGCCTGTCACTGTTTGCTGGCCAAAGCGCGACAACTCATGAATAATTAATGCAATGCCTTCTGCTGCAGTTGTTGCTGTTGCACGGCAGCAACTTGTTCTTGTTGCCTTCTGCTGCCGCTGCTGCTGCTTGGTTGCTTCGTTGAAAAAAAATATATTTTTCAATTATAGCAGGAAATCGTGAATTATACGAAGCTTTCTTAAAGTTGTTGTTGGCTATTATTGTGGCATTCACTGATGTTGTTATTTTATTTTGATTAAACTTGACACAGTCCCTTGTCAGCCGCCTTGTTGCTGCAGACAACGACGACGACGGCAACATTGTCGCATCATCACGCAAATATTTAATAAATACATAAGCGACGACAACAAAAGCGTTGGGCAAACGCTTTTTGCTATAGCAACGCCTGGCTTTTTTGATGCTGCCGACAATAATTAACACTTGAATAGCAGCAATAGCAACACAAAAGGACTCGGACAACAGCAATGGCAAACAATAAGCGTTTGGCAACTATTTATAATCAAGTTAATTTGCATAGAACAGAAATTCTCACCTTCAATTAAATAAGCATTATTCTTTAACTCGGTCAAAACTGGAAAAAGGTTCTGTGCACAATTGGTACTTGAGAGGCAGCTAAAAAAGAATGACAATGAATGCAATAACACAATAAGAAGACAAAAGAACAAAGCAGGGTTGAGTTTTTAGGGTTTTAGGAGTTTGGTAAGCTAAAGCGACGACCCAACGCGTCTAAAATATTTTTTATCTATTTATTTCCGGCCATTTATTTTGATTTACATTTTTTTGTTAAGCCTCACAAATATTTATTGCATATTTTAAAAAAATATTTTCTCATGTTCAAAGAAGTTTCAAAGACTTAAAATATCTGCTATATATAAATTCTTTTAGGGAGTTGTATTTATTAAATAGTTACAGCTGACAAAAGAGAGCTTTAGTAAATATATTCACATTTTCTTCCCATTGTGTTTTTTGTTGCTCAAACGAAAGTCAGTTTGATTGTGCTTAAAGCTGACTTAAAGCTCAAGGTTATTGCAACCATTTTTTTGCGCTTTCTATTGGCATTTATTATTGCACTAGTTATTTGTGCAACTCTTCGTGGAAAATCTGTCAAGTCACGTATGTTGCAAGTAGCATCTCTCCTACTTGCACAGCATACTTATAAGAGATATTTTTGGGATGCTGCCACTGCAACAGCGACTACTGCAAAGCTTCTCTTGTGCACTTGGGCATTGAATTCCATTTCAATTCCATTCAAAAACGAAACGAACGTTGCCTGCCGACTCTGTTTGTCATACCAAGTGAAATGGCTTACAAGCATTTCTTCTTCCCCACTTATACCTTGCCCCTGTGCTTCCCCGCCTCTCTCTCTCTCTGTGTGTTTGGTAGAGGCGTGTTGAGGTGTGCTTGGGCGATAGCATCTTGCATAAAATTACTGACAGGCACAGCAGAGCAGGCAGGCAGGCAGGCAAGGCAGGCAGGCCAACCAACCAGCCAGGCAGCTACCACCAGCAACAGCAGCCACCAGCAGCGTCGAGTTGCCGTCTGATGCTGTGCCACTGATAGCCTCGAAATTGTTGGCAGTTGCAATTTGCTGTTTGGAATTTTAAGCGAGCCAACAATGAAGCTGATGGTCGGTCAGCAGCAGCAACAGCAGCAGCAACAGTAGGAAAAGGGAAATATACAGCCAGACAAGAGATAGCAACATCATTCTTTTGCTCATCATCAGCAACAGCAGCAGCAGCAGCCACCACAGCAGTTAAGGCGATTGCACATAAAAGTCAGCAGGCGGTGCTGATGTGTTGCTCCTGGGCTGACTGCTGTTGCTCCTACTGACTGTTTGCTGTCCCCCCCTCCATCTAACCATCTAGCCCCTTTCTACTGCTCTGACTGAATGGCCTGCTGTTGCTGTTCGCATCGTTTGCATTTTATTTTAGTATTTCTTTTTTGTCTGCTATGCTGCTGCCTTTCAGTTTTCTGCGCTGTTTTGTTCATTTCAATTCAATTTTTTTTTTTTTTGCTAAGCGCGCTGTTGCTTTTTGCATAAACTCGAGGAAAAACAACAACGACAGCAGCAGCAGCAACAGCAGCAGCAGCAGCTTGAAAAACAAATGCTGTGCAAAAATCGAAATAAGATATAGTCGGCAGCAGCAGCACGATTTATGTTAATCAGACAACAGCAACAGCAGCAGCAGCAGTTGGAGTTAGTTTGCACAGCAGGCCAAAGGGGTAAGTTGGGAGGAGCGGCAGCAACAGCAAATGCATTCAATCATATTTTATCTTGACACAGTAGTAGTATAAGTGTAGTGTAGTATAGTAGTCTCTGGTTATTATGTATCGCTTAGATACTTGGCGCACTTTCGGATTGCTTTGAACTGAATGATATGTACAAGAGGGGGGTGTTGTTGGGGGGAGGGCGGTTTCTGGAGCGCAACTTTTTGAATTATTATAGAAGCTCAAGATCTTGGGCCACGGTCTTTATTTATTTTCTTCGCATTTTTATTGCCATTTGCTTGCGGTCGTCGCCGTTGTCGTTTTGTCCGCTGCCTGTGGTGAGATTTCAATTTGATTCGTTATCGATTTGATTTCAATTTGCCAAATGCTCTGATGCCATTTGCTGTCGCTGTTGTTGCTGTTGTTGCTGCTGCTGTTGCTGCCGTTGGGTGAAAGTTCGTTTTTCTATTTTTCTTGCTTGTTTCGTGCTATTGCTTTCTGTTACTTTGTTAATTTAAATGGCATTGAGAATGGGAAAGTAATTGGCCATTGGATTGTGAAATGCACAGCACCCTAGCAAAAAGGGAGAAGGATGTCAATGAAGATGCAGAGATAGAGAGAGAGGACAACTTAGTTATGGACAGGAATAAGAAAGTTGTTTAATATGAAGAAAGCTTAAGCTACTTTATTCCCATGTTACATCTCAACACTGCTTGTCGCTGGTAAAGATAGATAAAAAACAAACTACTTTAAGTTTTGTCATGTTAAATGTTAGCCATAACATTTCGCTTAAGAACTTTTCATTGTTTGCTTCGATTTATTTCTACACAAATAATAAACATATCCTCTTAGCTAATTACACAACATTTTCACACAATTTTACAATATTTCAATCAATATTTTGCTTTATTTAAGCCAATTCGGGTGGGAGTGAAAACTGACAAATGTATATGCAGCAATTATAATATAAATACGTAATAAAGCATTGCGACAAACAAACACAAACACACACAAACACGCACACGCATGTACGATATTATATAACATTTAATTTGTGCCTTGACGCATAATTAAATTCCATATTTAATCGTATTTACTTACAAACAAAGCGGCATAAATAAAATCAGTGAGGGAATTGCGGGGAACTTTGGATCCAATTAAATACGAACCTGTAACGAAAGAGAGAGAGAGAGAGAAATGGAAAATAAATACAATTGTTAATGAATTTCAATTGGCACATTGCATATTTTTGAGATATATATGTATATATTTGCTTGTATGTATTTTCAAATGAATTATTTGCATTTCATTGCGAAATGGAATGCCGCCAAGTGAACAAATGACGCAAGCAACATTTAAAACCCCAATCCTGCCCGCAGCCCCCTTGCCATCCCAGCAACACCACCCTAGCGACCACCTTCACCATTCAGAATGTAAATGAAAGCAAATAAATGTGGCATTAAATTCACTTAGCAATTGCATAATTTAAGTGCATCAACAACAGACCCAAAGCAGGTAGCATTCAGGGTGTGCCAGAGGGGGTGGGGGAGGGGATATTCTGACAGCACTCACCACACCCACACTCACACTCACCACGCACAACAAAACTGACATAAAACATTTAGCATTTTTTGTTTTCGTTTGCTTGCTTTTATTTATGCTGAAGGCACGAAACAAACACAAAACGTACTTAAAACAAAAGTGCGAAAGTAAGCTAAGACCCAGCCTTTTTTTGTTTTTTTTTAATTTTATTTGCTGTAGGTGCAAAGTAGGGTGATTCAAATCGGGAAAAATGTGTTGTAGAAGCAGTTCCGCAAGCTAAATAAACTGCATTTGGTTCATGTTTTGAGAGTTTCTTCATTAAAATTTTCTGCAACCTTAGTTTGATCAATTTCATAGTTTAAAGCATTTAGTTTTTTAAGCTGTCATATGTTGAAACACCCTAACCCAAAGGCCAGAATATGCACAACTCGGGCTGGCTATCTAAGTGGCAAACTGGCAAACTGACAAGCTGGCGAACTGGCCAACTGAGAGACTGACAAACAGACGAACGTCAGAAATGTTGGCAGACTGTCTGACTTGTTGGGTTGCCTCTTTTTCTACATGTTCTGCCTCTGCAGCATTGTGCTGCTGCTGCTGCTGCTTTTTCTGGTCTCTGCACCCAGAAAAAAAAACATAATAATAACGAGAAGATGAAGAAAAAATATAAACGAAAAGAGAAAAAATATAAACAGTTGTGCCATTTTGGATTTTTTTTTTCATTTTCTCTTTTTTTTTTTTTGCACATTTCATGCGCTTTTTGCGCCGGATGTGCTGCATAAAAACGCAACACACACACAGCAATCCTGTTCTACTCGGAAGAAATTCAAGAAAAAAATAGAAGTTGTAGATGAAAAAAAATGTTTAATTTTAACAAAAGCAGCCAAAGAAACTGGCACAAAAACGCCGGCGAAGGTGTTTTATATATTTTTTTGTTGCAACATGCTCCTCTTTATATTGCAACCCCATCTCTTCGCCCTCTCGATCCTCGTTTCTCCTTCTCCAACACATTGTTTCCTTTTTTTTATGCCTTTTTTTTTTGTGTGTTTGTTGGCGAAACTTGGCGCAAAACTTTTGGCCTTAAGCAGAAATGCGTTTTTGATGCTTCTCTTCTATCCGTTCATCCGTCCATCCTTTCATCCTTCCTTCCTTGCTATTCTCCTTTTTTTCCACCACAGCGCATCTGGCGTATGTGGGTGGCTGGGTGGTGAGTGGGTTTTAAGCTTTTGTATGGTTTTTGCGGGCGGTTGCATTGCGCTTAGCCATCGCTGTGGCCAGAAAAAGTTTAAGCATTAAGTTGCTGCCAATTAAGTGCTGCTGCTGCTGTTGCTGCTTCTTCTTCTTGTGTGTTTCTTTTTCTTTGTTTTCATGCAAATCTACACGCAAAGCAAACGATTTCACCTTCCCCCGTCCCACCCCCCCCCCCCCCCCCCCTGCTACTCTCCTACTACCATCCAGCGACCCGTTGAAACTCTTGGAAAATTGAAACAACTTTTGCAATTACTTTCCGCAAACAAAACAAATGTGCGCGAGTCACGCAATCCGTTTGACTGTCGCTCTCCAAGCCCTCCCGCCAGAAGCCCCCACTAGCCCACTTTTCCCCCCACCCACACATTCAGTGTTGCGTGACGGGGTGGCGGGTTGGGTTGGGTTGGGTTGTGAAAGACAACAACAACAATAATAACAATTATTCAGCATACATTCCATATGTAATTATAATGACAATAAAAAGACACATATGCATAAAAGGGGTGAAACAAAAGTTAGAGCAGGTGAAAGAGGTGGTAAATGGGGTAAATAACGAGTTTACAGTTCGCCTGGTCAAGCTGTTAAATTGCTGTTACACAAAATATATAAAGAATGAAGGTTTCGATTGACTGCGTGGAACGGTAAGACAAAGCAATAAAAATAAAATCGTTGAAAAGCTGGAATCCAATCCATTACCCAAAAATCTTAACCAACACGTTTAAAACTAATTGCAAATATTAAATTAACAATTTATAAAATTGCACTTGCATGAACAATTTGGAAAGATATCAAGTTAAAGTTTAATGCCTGCAAAATGAAACAAATTATCTTGCAAATGGCAAACAGTTTTCTATTGAGAAAAACTAAAATGTGCCAAGCACAAAACTTAATTTTCGTTTCATTTAGATGTGTGTGTGCGTGTGTGTTGTCAGTTTGAATTGCTTTTTCCAATTACGCAAACAATATTTCAAAGGAAATTGCCAAAAAGCTGAGAATTCTATGAAAATTGTGCCTGGTTATGCATTGCATACAGTATGTATATGCATTTTATGTGGTTTAAGGAAGTCCTTAGCCAGCAAGTATAAGAGTTTTATACACACACACACATCAACTTTACTACAACAACTGGAAGGAGAAGATGCTTGTGGCAATGCTACAATTTTATTATTACGTTTATTTGACTTGACCCGATGGATATGCATACATAAGCAGTTTCATACAAAAAAAACCCCTCAACGAACAGCAGCAGCAGCAGCCAACAATGAAAATTGCAAAATGCAAATGCTGCTGTTGGCTCGTAAATCCTTTAGACACAGTCACGCCCACTACGACCACCCACACAACGATTGTTGTCCGACTCTCGTCTGTTGTGGTTTTCGCAAATTGTGTATGAGTTCAGATCTCATCTCAACGCAATCCATCTCACTTACTCTTACTCTGTCTCGCTCTCTCTCTCTCTCTCTCTCTCTGTCTCCCTTTTTAAGTACTTGCAGCCTGTGTTAAATTGGATTATGCAATTCCCAGGCAGCGCTGTTGAACACATTTACCAACTGCAGACACCTCCGGGCCAGTTGCCCCGACCAATACATTTCTACCTGCCCTGTCCTTCTACCAAATTGAGCACGCAATTCCATTAGGTCCTTTGTTTCTTGCTCCGGCTGTTGCACTCCCTTTTACATTTATTTCCCTATCAGGCAATAATTCAATTATGCCATCGCATTTAATGTGCCAAGTAAATTGCTAATTTCCATTTTCCATCATCGCAAACCAAACATTTGCCCAGGGACATTGAAATAATTCAATTTCTATTGCATGGCCAGCAAAAAGCTTTAATTGCGTTGCTCATACGATTTTTTATTAGTGCTATAACTTGGTTAACACAATATTATTGTTTAATCAATGCAATAAATATCAAACGAAATTTGCATTTACATTTATTGAGATGAATGAATATATGAAAATAAATCAATTAGCTTTTATATATCTATATTTATTTATAGAAAATTCCTTTTTCTCCCAGAAAATAAAATATTATTAATCATAATGATCTCTAAATATGACTAATACTAGTTCTTTTAAAGAAACCAAGCACTGAGTACAATATCTGTGAATAGTTTTTACTTCCTTTGCATTGTTGCAGTTTCTAAATCTATTTTGTTTATATTCCCCTATGCACACAGAGTGATTCAGAAAATTTGCTTTTTGCTTCTCCACGTTTTTTTAGCTGCACACAAACTCAAGTCACGTAGCGTTTGCCAAGCAAAGGATTCTAGTATTTTAAGGCCATATCCTGCTGCTTTTGAGTATACAGAAACTTGCATATCTTTGCAAGATTTTTATTGAAGAACGTTTTTTTCTTCTTTTGCTTAGCTGCTTATTGCTCCCATTAAGGAAACGAAACGTTTTGCTCAGCAAATTATTATTATTATTATTTTTGTTTCGTTTCTGTTGTTTTTATAATAAACAAGCCGCCCACATTGAGTTCAATGTCTTTTGCTTTCGACAAAAATAGACGTCAGCACATAAATGAGCGGCCTGTCAACGCAATGAATGAATGAATGACTGAATGAATGTATACTAAATTTCAATTAATTGCAAATTACATGCACGTGGACAAACAAAAAAATGAAATAGCTGTGTATGCAAATCTTGTTAGCTGTGACCAACAATCATAATGCTTGGGCTAATGTGCTAAGGCATTAAGCGGAGTGACTACCACTTAGTATAAGCTACTACCAACCTTTCAAACACACCTGTCGTATGCAACAAAACGGAATTCAAGTTGTTGTTGTTGTTGCTCTGCTTGTTTGCATTTGTAAATCATAAATAATGCAAATTAATTAGGTATGGAATTTATTTCACACTGCCCACTGAAAGTGTGCGCCCACACACATATATATATATATAGTGTGTGTGTGTGTGTGTGTGTGTGTGTGCCTGGCAATTTACGCCAAAATGCCGGGTAATTTAATTGAAAATGGCAGCCTCAGGCAACGGAGATGGCGAGGCTTACTAGGGTGCAGAAGGCAGGGGCAGGGGCAGGAAACAACATTGCGCACAGACAACAAGAGTACAACAAACGCAGACACAAAGGCCAACTTGCACATAAAATGGGCGTAGGGGACAGATCAAGTCGAGGGGCAAGCCAACAAAAACAAAAACAAAAACAACACATATGCTTAAACTGGCCCCACCGTCTGTTGTTGTTGTTGTTGTTGTTGGTATATACGTGGCCTGGGCACTTGGCACGTTCCGTGCCAGCGAAAAAATTCTCATAATAATTAAACGAAAAACGCGTTGATTGCATGCAATTTGCATTTTACGACTACGCGACGAGGGCAAAAAGCGCTCAACTGTTTCAACAACTAGCTGCCCCGAGTCCGCACAAGCGCGGGGGGGGGGGAGGAGTTTTGGGTGTACCTGTGACAGGTAAGTCTGTTGGGACAGGCGCACAAAACACAACGAAAGCTGCTTTCGGGCTCCAACAGCAAAGCCAAAAAAAAAAACAAAGCAGGAGAGCTCAATAAGCCAATGTTGTTATTATCATGCATAACAGCAACACTAACAACAACACTAACAACAACAACAACAACAAAGACAACTGACAGACAGCTCACACCTTTTGCCTTTATCCATCCTCAAACCCCACACACAGACACTCGAACACCCGAACACACTCACATTACGTATACGCCCACGAAGAGTAAACATTTGTTGATGACGATACCCTCAGCGACAACATTTGATTAGCTCGATTAAGCAAATTAGCTTTGCATATGAACCCAACTAACTACAACAGCCAGTTTGACTGAGCAGCAAATTAATTTAATTGTAAGTGCATTGGGCTTGTGCTTGTGCTTGTGTGTGGTCAATAAGCAAATAATTATCGCACATTTAACAGTTGCTCTTTTGTTCAACAACGAATCGATTTCTATAAGAATTTCACTCATTAAACAAAACGCAAACAAAACAGAAACCACAAAAACAAAAACCTATAAATTTAGCTAAATAGTTGTTTATTTAAAGACTCAGCCAAAGTAATAAATAAACTAAAATGTGCAGAACAAAATGTTTACCTAATTACTAATAGCAACTTTTACGAGCAACAATATAAACTCATCAAAATAAATAGAATGCCAATTTAAACAATTTTATCCGACGGACAGCAAATAAATAATAATAATATAAATGATATATTAATGTTTCGGAACATGAATTTATTTATGTTCCTAGAGATGTGACATGCACATTTTGAATAAATATTATTATTTCTTTTGCATACAGTTTGTGACAGTCAAAAAATTTACGATTGCTTCCGTTATACATTTGCCATTCTATTTGTTTAAATTAGTAACGCATTTTCCTTTCCGCAACAAGAAAACCAAACCAAGCCAAACACATTCCGTATAAACACATGCCATCCGAGTATTTTGTGTATAAAAAACTTTTTCAATCAACACAGCCACAGAACGAAAAAGAAAAAACAGAGGAAAAGATCAAACGAATTTGCATTTGCATAAAGAAAAAATCGTCGAGGCGAATAAACCAAAACACACACGCAATATCCACCAAAAACAAAAATCAAAATAAACAGTCGCCAGCAACATTTAATTAGCACATTTGAATACACTACACATTGAGGAAACTGAAACTAATTAAAGCCCTTCAAAAGTATATTAATAAACTTTGCCATATCAATCTCAGAACAAAAACGCGATAATATATCGATAAGATTCTCAGCAAATCATGTCTAATTAAACTGTAAGCTATTTAACCGTAAATTCTTGGCATCTACCTAGACATGTGTAGACCAACTTAAATGCTTTTCACAACGTGCAACATGAGTTAATTGTATCCTGAATTGTATATGTGGGCGTTGCCTTCTGCCAGTTGGTTCATTGCCAAAAATGATGATGGGGAATTTTTCATATGGCCCGGCGCATATAGTACAAATTGTGCTTGCCAAATACTCTATATACATATTCGACACATTTTGCGGCTGGCCGTAAGTATGATCATAATTATGATCATCATTATATTGTATGATGAAGTGCTAATAATTTTCGGACGTTTTGTAAAGCTAAAGTGCCTTCAATTTTCGACTACGCTCAGCAATTGTAAGCACATCATTTATAGGAACATTTTCATATTATTAATTTAGCTATATATATTTTGCATATGTCACACATTTGTGAGTGGGCGTGGCAAGGCAAAGCCCCATTTATTTATTTGCTGTTAATTAATGTCAAGCATTTCAATAAACAATTAAAGAAGGGGCATGCAATTGAAATTTATGAATGTCGTTCGTTTTTGGCTTTCATTAATTTTGTTGCTGTTGCTGTTGTTGTTGCTGTTGTTGTTTTTGCACATTTTGCTAGCTGTTTTGTGCTTCGTGGTGCATGAAATGCAATCGCAACCAAAAGCTAACAAATGCAACAAAAAATGCAAAATGAATCGTTTCGTTCTCTTATTTTTTTGTTGTTGTTGTTTTGTTTGTTTGCCATATTCAATGAAGTTGCAAAGTTTGTTGTTGTAGTTGTCAAACAATGGGCGCCCATTGCATTCAAGTTGAAAAATCATTTTGAGCGCTGATCCGCAATAGCAACAACAAAAGTAAATAAAAACACGGTCTGTCTCTGTATTGGTCATTTCACCTCACCTCAATTTGTGGCCAAATGAAGCTCGCCCATTGCACTTTGGCTATATATACATATATATATACATGTATGTATGTATGTTTGTTTATTATGTATGCACACTTTTATGTGTGTTTATCCATTTCGTTGACCGCCTTCTGCGGCTTTCCATTGCGTGCTAAAGTTGCCGCCTCTGTCTGCCCGGCCATATGTCCTGAGAGCTGTGCGCAATCAACAAACAACTACTAAATATGGCCCGAGTAGTGAAGAAGAACAGCGCGACTATGTGAATACCCTGTACATGTGCTTTAAAGAACTACCAACTAGAGATAGACTTTGTTCAGACTGATAGCTTTATAACTTGTTAAAAAATAGTTATAAAAGTTTTTTAAAGGGTATGAGAAACAACAACACTCGATGTATAATGCTGAAAAATGTGTTTGCATTGTGTTTTGTGTGCAATTAACGTAACAGCAACAAGCAAAGGCAACTGCAGCATAAATGAAATATGCACGAAAACAATAATCAATGCAAAAAAACAGAAACAGAAACCAGCGAAGAGTAGAAGTTGGGGAGGGAAGACTTACATGTACTGGTCATAGCAATACAATTTTACTCGATTAAATTTTTAAGTGGCATGCCATTAAAATCGCGTGTGGGCGACGCTTGTTGCAGTTGCTGTTGTTGTTGTTTTGTGAGGGCGTGGCATGCCTGCGATTTGACCAGACAGCCGCTAAACGAGCTCACACAATAAAACAGGGTGAACTAGTGATATGAAAACAAAAACAAAAACAAAAACAGTTGCGCTGCGGCTGTGTTACAGTTGAGGGAGCATTGAGCGGAAAAGACGGTGAGAAAAATGTTTTATTAATTTCAGTACAGAGCTGTGGCGCTGTGTAATTAACTGGACGGAGACAAAAGTGGGAGGCGGCACAAAACCAAAAAAACGCCCACATCATTATCAAGAACATCATCAGCATTATCACCATCACCATCATCATCATCATCATCAGCATTATTACTATTATTAGCTATTACAGCAGCGTGGTAAAGAGAGAGAATGAGAGAAAAAAAGATGGGTCGTCGTCATTAGCAGCAGAAGCAGAAAAGAACAACATAAAAGGCGTACTAATTAAAATTACAGCTAAAGAGAAATATACACAAAGACAGAAGGCAAATGAATTTTGGGTAGAATGAGCAGAAAACAACAACAAAATGTATACACACAATAGATCAACAGAACACACACACAAACACAAAGAATAAATAAAAGAGAAAATAATTGAGTTGGCAAAAAGGACAAAAATGTGAAAACAGGACAATAAATAAGGGCAACAGAGTGGAGAGAGAGAGAGAGAGAAAGAAGAGGCAACCATTTACAATTTTAAATACACAATTTCCTGTGTATTTCCCCTCCCCCCTCTTGATAAGCTATGTGAGTCCAACGCTGGTCACAAAACTCACACACAAATTGAATTAAAAATGTGATTGTTAATTTGCAATATGCACATAATTAAACAGAGCTCCCATCAACAGCAGCAAGAGGCTGCAGTTGGAGTACAGAAGCGAGGGACAGAGGGATGGGGGGGGGGAAGAGAATGGATGGCACACATCAGGCTAACAGCGTCATATTAAAGCTGATTTGCCGCTTGACTTGCCAGCCAAACATGCAGACAACATGCACACAAACAAGTAAACGAAACAAAACTGAAGCTGGTTTTATTCGCGCTTTTTGCATTTTATCAAGCATTACGTATACGACATGTATTACGCCAGATGCTACGGTGTAGGTGGCGAGTGCTTAGCACAGGAAGCCGGAAGGCAGCTGGAAGGAAAGAAACACACACACGATGCGCGAAAGGGCGACGTTGGCAAACAGTGGTACAAAAGACATGAAAAATGAGATAGAAATATGAGTAGTGGCAGTAAAAGAAGTGAAAACAAAAGTAAATACACTTGCTTATTAACGAATAACATTAGAGAGAACTTGAAATAATATCACACTGATTGATACTTAAACAAAAAGTGACCCTTAAAACGTTCATTTGTTGCACTGTATCATATTTAAGCTTGGTGGGGGGCGGGGGGAACATAAAAGGACAGAACAACAGAGGAAAGGACAGAGCAAGCCAACCACAGCACAGGGCATATCCTGCCTGTTATACCAAATGCCTGACGTTCCAGCGGCCCGACGGTTCGACTGTCAGACCCTCAGACAGTCAGGCAAAACACACAGCAAGAAGCCCACACAACGACCAAACGGTTTGCTTATGGCTCGCGGCAAGCTAGAGCCATATTTTTATGCGCGTTCAGCTCCTACATGTTCACATCCGGTTGTGAAGGGACGAAAGGAACGTGCAATGGCAGCTGGAATTTACAATGACTAACCGACGCCCGCACACGCCCACACACACACACACACCCCTCTTTCGCTTGGTTGCGTGTTGTCTGTCGCTTATATAAAATATCCTGCCAGCTTGTGTGGCGCTTCCTGTGGCGGCTACACACACACACACACACACACTCACACACACGTGTGTAGAGACACCCACCCCTGATTTTGTCGCAGTGTCGCAGCGACAACAGCAACAACAAAGCATAGCTCCTTCCCCACCCATTGCTGTTGTTGCTTTTGCTCTCTATGTGTGTGTGTGTGTGTTTATTGTTTTTGCCACAGGAAAACCTTTGCTGGCATGTTCAAAACTCTTTTGTTTCGCCATGGCTTTTGTATGGAACTGTGTGTGTGTGTGTGTGTGTGTCGACATTGTCAGGATTGCTGCAGCAACGTCGTCATCGTCTTTGTTGTTGTTGTTGTCCTGGCGCATGTTATTCTCATTTACCATTTTCTCCACTCAACTCATTTTTTTTTTTTTTGGTTCTTTGCTTTGCCTTTTAGCTTCAAAATATATGTGTGTATAAATATGGATATTTGCCACAAGAAACTCTTTAAAAGGTTTTGCTCGTGTGCAAGAAATTTACGCTTAAATTATGCACAGCGCATAAATTAAATGTCAATTTTAATAAAGTCATTCGACGCGAGTTTGCCAAATCAAATGTACGTGCAAAAAAAGGATCAGGGATGTCAGAGAGAGAGAGAGAGAGGGGAGATGAAACGTGTCTGTGGTCGACACAGACTGCTAAAGAAATTAAATTTTTATGAATCAACAGAGTGGCCACACACACACACACACACTCGCCAAATAATAATAATAATAGCAACAACAACAGCAGCAGCAGCAACAGTAGTATCATGTGTGTGTGGCAGGGGGGGAGAGAAGCTGATGATGAAAGAGCAGAAGGCGAAGCAGCAGTTGAAAGGGATGGCATAATGAAGTTTAAGTGTAATATAATGGGCATTGGGCATGGGCAAAGGGCCAGACATTGTGACGCCCTCATTTGCCAGCGACAACCCCAAAAGCAGCAGCAACAACAACAACAGTAGTGGTTAAAGTGGTTAAATAAACGCACGCGTGGCGACACAAATGAAACGTGACGAGTGCCACTGCCACTGACGACGACGACGACGACGATGTTGACTATCGCACCCACCCCTCCCAAAACAAGAAGGGAGGGTTTCAGCAATGCGCGTTGCATTCGTAATTCGTGCCTGGCATGTGTAAAATCGAGTGTGGAGAGTAGTAGAAGAAGACAATGTCTACGAAACAAAAACAAAAATAACAAAAAAAAAGGCTCCGGCAATCGTGTACTCAGTGAACCAAGCACACGTGCCACGCACTTTAATCATTTTGACGGACTTTAACGAGTAGAAACTCTTAGCATGCGAATGGCGTTGAGGGCTTAAAGAATTAGAGCAGAAAAATCAGAGATTAGAATTGAACAAGCTTGTTGAAAGAAATTTGTGTTATTTTTGAGTTATTTGCTTTTAGCATATTTATTTATTTAAGGCAGTTGTTGTAGCGAAAAACAAGCTTAAAGCTTACTCTTTCTATCCCTTAACTCACCATCCCCTAAAGTACAACTGTCCCTTCCGAAAGGAGACAGTGAACTTAACTATGCACATAATTAACCTGTGCGTGAAATGTTTTTGGTCCCTCCCTTTTCTTGTGGCATTTCAATAATTGATGTCACAACAACAGCAACAACAGACAACCAAAAACACTCTGGGGCAAAATGACATTGCATGCTTAGCTCAAATTAACTGAAAGTATTTGAGTCTTTAATATACATATATATACAAAAACCACACGCACCAACAATTACAGCTAAATAAGGCAAGTCTTGTAATAAGCTTGTTTCTTATTATTTTTAAAAAGAATTTCAAGTTAGCGCTGTTTATAGAGTTTTACACTAGCTTGTTACTGCTGTCAGTGCCATTTTCTTATTATTTTCCCTAACAAAACAACCTTAAAGCCCAATTATAAGGAAGAATTATATTCCAAAAGAAGAATCTTTACATCTTGTGTGGTTTCTAAGATATGTATGCCTGATGCTGTCGAAAAACTTTTACGCATTGCTGCATTACATTTTGTTAATTAAAAGCACAAAACTATGCTGAATAATTAAATGAGAGACTAGTAGAGCGAGAGAGTGTGGGTGAAAGCTAAAGATTAGTGCAGAGTGAGATACAAAAAAATAAAACGAGACATGTGTCAAACGGATTTGGGAGATTATTTCAGGTGGGTGGTGCTTGGGGAAGGAGGAGAAGAAGGAGTGGAAGAGAGCTTAAAGTTGAGCATGCAAAGACTTTTTGCCTAATGCCTCGAGGTGCTCAAGTGTAAGTCTGTCGATGTCAGTCAGACTGCGGGTGTGTGCGTGTGTGTGTGCGTCTGCTAAAAACACGGTTGAGAGCACACAAGAGCAATAGGCTATATATGTGTTGCATGTAGCTATGCATAGCAAATACTTGCCGACTGTTTTTGTTGGGCCAAGTGGCAGGCAGGCAAGCGGAGTAGGGCAAAGCAAAATGCTGCGATGCTGTTGCAAATACGGCTAAGAGAGGTCTAGAGTGCTCTTGGCTTGACGCCGTTTTCCACAGTCATAATGAAGGTTTGCTGCTGTTGCTGTTGTTGGTTCGCCGGTTGCTGTCTGTAGCAGCAACATTTGCCTTTTACTTTGGAGCCCTGCGTCTTCCAATCAGTTGTGACGCCCACAGACAAAGTTTTTGGCCACGTTTAAATATATGCAAATCAGCAACCAGGCAACCAGGCAACCAGGCAAAAACATTTGTCGCCGTTGCCAAGTTGTGAAAATCAAATTAAGCAACAGCAGCAGCAGCAACAGCCAAAAAGATGCTGTTGTTGTTTTAGGTTAGTTGTTGTTGCTGTCGCCTGTCATGTGGTGCGTGGGCGTATCCAGAAACTGTTTGGCAGTTTGTTACTCTTGCTGTTGCTGCTGCTGCTGCTGCTGCTACACTGCGACAAATGCAGGCAGTCAACAATGTTGCTGTCGCCTGGGCTGAGTGCCAACATTTGTATAACTTTTGCAGCACAGCAACAACTTCAGCTCGAACTCAAATGCGACTCTCTGCGACGCTGAAGTGGCAACTTAGTGGCTGCGGCGGTGTTGCTGCCACCCGACCCACACAACAAATAGCCCAAAAAAAAAAAGAATACAAGCAGCACGAGTGTAAAACAGCGTTAACGGCAATAAGAAGAGTCGACCGAGTGAGAGGAGTAAGAGGAAAGCGGAAAAACTTGGCAACTTTGGCTTGCAATTTTCTTTAACTGTGTTTCTTTTTTTGGGCTACCCTAGGAAATGAAAAGGGTTCGTGAGACGGGTGGGGGGGCATGAAGGAAGCAAAAGTATTTGACGCTAGACGCAGAGAAAGAGAATGCGGAACAAGGGGTTTGAAATTGAATTGAAGTGTGCTTCAGTTTTGTGTTGTCAGGCAGAAGGAAGTAGTTAAGTGAACTCAAGGGAAAAGTTTTCTGCAGTTCGTAGAGAAAGAGGGGGACGGCTAAGGAAATGGTAGCATGAAGGGCACGATGGCAAATGAGAAACAGCTGAAAACTTTGCAAGTGAGTGTTCACTTATATTTATGCTCAGAGTTTGTCGGGTAAAAATCTTGCAGAAAATGTGAACACAGAATAAATCTAAGAAATAATAAGGAATTTGAAATATAAACGTTGAACCTAATGTGATTTAAAAGCAAACCTAATTGGTTAAATAAAGCATATAAACTTGTTTGCTAACTATTAAAAATAGCATATACAGAGAAGTATTGTTAACTAAAAGTTACCAGAAGCAGCTAACAAATGCTGATAACCTTTAATAAACACAAAATATTCGTATATTTGATTGTACGCTACTAAAACTCAAGTTAAGTGTTGGTTGGCTTTTAGCAATTTGCTTGCGTTTGCCAAAAGTTTTGCCTCAAATGTCAACAAAAGGTCAGCTTATCCATAACATATATATATACATTACGCTATATCTATTATCATGAGATTTGACAGTATGTATGTGTGTATCTAAAGCTTTCTTTCTACTTTCCACTTCACTTTAATCAAACAGCACAAAAGCCAAAATAACTTTTTGTGTGTGTTTTTTCTTCGTCTGTTTGGCAGTGATAAATGTTTGGCTTGCGAGGTGACAGTCAAAGTTTTTGTGTGTGCCGCATGTTGCTGCCACAGAGTTGATGAGTGCTGCTGTGCCACAACTCCATGCCAGCTAACTGTTGCCAACTTCTCGCTTCATCTTCAGGCAGCTGGCTTTGATTGTTTTTCTGCTTGTTTCATGTTGTTTGTAGCTCAAACTAGAGCGAAAGCCAAACAAAATAACATTCGACTGTGCCACGCCCACGACCATAAGAACAAGAGAAAGATATAAGCAAAGCTAGACAAAGATTAAAAGAGAAATAGAAGGTGCGGGGGTGGGGTGGGGAAGAGGTCGGTGCAGAATGTCAAATGTGGTATGCAAATGTGGCACGGTGGAAAATGTGCGGAATTTACCAAAGAGGCAGACAAAAAAAAACAAAACACATTTTCATGTGATTTTAATTTATCTTGAGCTTAAAAAGCGACAAAGTATTTTCGGGTCTATGTATGTGTTTGTGTGTGTTTTGGCAGCTAATTAAACATACAAACACACAAAACAAAGGACAACCAAAAATATGCACAACAAACTAGCAGGTCTATAAATAATATGAACAGCGTGGCTCGCCAGGCAAACAAATTTAAATTTCAATAAATTAAAAAGCCCCACAGACAAGGCAAGGTTGGAGGAGAAAGCAAAAATTTGTTTTTGTGCTGGCAATAAAATAAAATTTTATTAGACAGGCCCAAAAAGTGTTAAAAGCTAAATATATAAAAACTTTTAAGCTGCGTCGCATTTTATTGTTGCTATTGACGAGACCTCGGCAATCATCATAATTCATAATAATTTTATTTATATATATGTATCTATTCATTTCAATGCTATATGTGCTCGAGCAGCGCAACATTGATTTAGTTTAAAATTTTGCATTAAGCATACGACACGTTGCACATGTCAGCGCTGTCATTTAACAGCAAATATTCACACTTGTGTATTTGTGATTTATTTAAACAATTTTAGCGTTAAGCATCTGGCATAAGCTAAGCCAAATGGGAAACGTTTTTTCAACACTACAGGATATCTACTTAGTCGGTCGGTTTGTGTGGCGTCAGTAGACTGAGCAATATGCCTATTTATAGCAACTCTTCAAGCTTATTCAACATCATATAATTTGACACATGGTTGATTATAGATATACCAGCAATACTTAATGCTGTATAAATAGGGGCAAAAATCAATGCATTGGTCTTGGGGTATATCACTTTATAAACTATTTTCAAGTGGCGCAATCACAAAAGAAATCACCTTGTGTGTGTGTGAAACAAATTAACTTGTTTGTTTATTAAATTTAAGTGATAGCTACTGACAGCAGCAGGCAGAAGCAGCAAAAGGGGCGGGGGCAAAGGGGTGTAAGACATATTAAAAATTGCTTGAGGCTAACAAATATGTTTTTGGCTTTGACGTGAACAAAATTGTTCATTGAAATTACGCACGTTTTGGTTTTTTTTGTTTCGCTCGTTGCCCGCATTTTTTTCACACGTTATTCTGACAGCCTTATGTGTGTGTGTGTGTGTGTACGTGTGTGCAATGAAGTTTGTTGGTTTTGCTTATTTTGGCGTGTATTTCATTTTTGTATGCCAAATGTGCGAAATGTCATAAATTTTATGGCCAGCGCACATGCAAATGTAAATGCAAAAAAGCCAAAACGTAAAAGAAAATACAAATAAAAATAAAGAATGAAGCCCGCAGGCAACCTTCCTCTTGTTGTTGTTGTATTTGTTGTTTTGGGGGGGGAAGCTTTATACATATATTTTTTTTTTTTTTGGATGAATGAGAAAGACACAAGACAAATGGTGTAAAAACGTAGTTGTTTATATATGTAGAAGAGCAAGCATAAATAGAGTAGTCTTGGGAATAGCTGACATTTAAATACTTGTAGTACTTCGTCAAAGATTTATTGGCTTGTAAATTTTGTAGTTTTTTTTTTTGCTTTGCTTTTTTTTTTTGGCCAAATTGATAACATAGCCATCATACGTTTGGGTATAGGGTATGAAGAGCACTTCACAACAACTTGATTGTTGACTTCGAATTATATTACTTTGCTTGTTTTTGCTGTTTATCTTTCCACATTGTAGTTGAGTCGAACAGGTAAGCAAATATTTGCCAAGCCATTCGAATAATGCCAGTTTGGAATATGTTTTGAGCAATTGAGTCATAATTACGAGCACTTCTAACTATTATTATTATTATTATTAATATTTATATTACTCTTGTTGCTGACAACTTGTCGTTTTTAGTTTGAACTTGAATTATTGAATGTGCAAACTTTAAAGCAGCTGTTCAAATATTAAATCAAATGTATTTATTTGAAGTTTTTATCAAAATTCGTTTACATTTTAAGCCCAAACAAATAAAAGATTGACATTAAAAATGAAATTTATTTTGTTATCAACACAAAAATTTCATTTTCACAGACGCAAATCGAAATGCCAGATATAAAATACAATTTTATGAGCATTTTTTGTCGAATTATGTATAGATAGTTGAAAAATCTCTCTACCACACCCCGCTCCTTTTCGAACTAAAACTGGCCAACAGGAACTTATTTGTTGTTGTTTCTGTGTTGTTTTTGTGAGTTGAGCACAGAGAATTTGCGGTTAAATATATATATTTGTATGTGTTTGCGGCTTATACAGAAAAGTTTTACACATTTTGGATGGAAAATTTTCACTTCCCCAATGCACACACACACACACAACCTGGGTCTGGTGGGGCATGAGTAAGAAGGATTTGGGGTTGGTTTATCGTTTGTTGGCACTCTCGGAAATGTTTTATTAATGCAAAACACAAAACGAAAATTACGAAAAATGTGTTTGGCTTTGTGATGCATATAAATTTTGTTTTGTTTGTTTTTTTTTGGTTTGCGCCATAGAAATAACGAAAATGTGTTGAAAGTTGTAACAGATGAAAGAAAAGTAACTCATCTAGATAGGGTTTTATCATTTCTATATCCACATATAACTTAAAACTTGTTTGGCTAACTGATTTGCTAACAATTTATTGTTGATTTTCTCTACTTTAAGTTCTTCCTTTGCGAATTAAGTCTACGACATATTTCTTTACCTTGGCAAGGACATTTAATCTACTGCCACTTACAACAAAATAAAATGTTTTTTTTTTCAAACTTGTCCATTTTTGCATATTAACTGTACTAAAACTGCAATGCCAAGCGCTAATCAAATTTTGTTTTAATTGCAAAAGTTTTTTAATTAGCTAAATTTACGCCAGAGCTGGCGCCATCTAGCGTTGCCAAGGGGCAACTGTAAACTTACTCAATAAGCCAATTATGAATTTTTGTGAGCGCTCACCTGCAATGAGATAGAAAGAAAGAGAGAGAAAAATTAGTTGCAATCAAAGCATAATTAAAAATAAATAATAAAATAGTCGAAGAGTAAATATCGTAAACATTGAAATTCAATTTACTGCACATTTTGGCATAAATAATCACAAATATTTTAACAGACGCAATAAACAAATACATACACACAAACACACACACACAAACAGATCAAGTTTGCCGCTGCCATACAGAGGCAATTAATGTGACGCATAAATAATTTATTGACATTCGCAATGACAATTGAATGGAAGCGCACAGAAACAAGACAGCAGAAGGGTGAACGGAGGGGAAGGGAGGTTTGGGCGCACAAAATAAACTGACTGGCAACACAATTGCACATCTGTCAGCTGGCAACAGCAAAAATGCCTCTTACAACAAGTTTATCCATTTAATCGCCCAACAACAATAACTTAATCTATGTAGTTTTTTTGTTGTTTGTTGAAAACCTGCTGAAAAAAACATGAGCTGCTTATTGGATTGCTTTGGATTTATAGTTGCATTGCTTGACTTATAAGTTTACTTAAAAATAAGCTTGAAACTTTGTAAATACTTGGAATTTGTCATTAATCAGTTGCAGCTTGAAGGAGTTGAGTTGTCAAAGCGCTGCACTTGAAAGCAATTTGCTAAGGTTAACACTAAACTTGGGTTTAAGCCATATAGCTTCCCTTAACCAATATAGCTAGAAATATATGTGTTTAAAAAATAACTACAAGGACTTCTTTACAAGCCTTGAAACTGTCAAATTGATGCATCAGAGTCTAACTAGAATTTTCTTCTCTTACTTCAAGTTGACATTTGACAGGGGAAAAAAATAAAACACAGTTGAGTGCAAGGTTCAGTTGAACATACGGTACTTGAAAGTGTATGGGCCAAGAACGCTTGAAGTTGGTCAACAGCAGCTAAAACTTTCTAAACGCACACACTTAACCATAGACATTTAACTGTTTTCCAACCATTCATCATCCAAAAACAACAACTGCAAGTCATCTGAGTGAGATGACTTTGTGCAGGCCAACAGTAAATAAGTGCCACGCCCATATGGGCAACAGCTGCAACAACTGGAAACTCTGCTACATACACTAGCTTATTAATTGAGTCCGTTGGCTTAAGGGCGACTTGAAGTTGCTTCAATTAGTGCTCAGCCGCAACGGCGACAATGTCATTATGGCCAGCTCTTTCGAGATTGACTTTTTAATGACCGGAAATAAAATAATAAAAACAACTGGCAAACGACAACGGCAACGGCATAAAGTTAAGCAAGAGCCAAAAAGTAGCAACAGCAAAGAAGAAGAAAAAAAGTAATAAGTAAAAGCTCACAGCAAGACAATGAGAAAAGTTGCCAGTTTTTCCATTTCCCTCTTGGCTGTCGCCCACCACACTCAGCGCACTCAGAGTGCGGCAGCTGAAATGAAAAATGTTTCAACTGCCGCCCATTTTTAAGTTGGCACCCCTCTTAACCCTCCCTGTCGCAAGTCAGTTATGAAGCCCTGCCCAGAGTGCGGACTCTGGTGCAAGCTTAAGCAACGACTAACAGTTACACTCTAAATAAGGTAAGTAAAATTCACATTATACTTTACATAAACCTATCTAACAGTGTATTTTTTAAAACTGCCAACAAAAAAAACCAAGCAAAATAGCTATACAGAGATTTCAACGTTTTTCTCAATGGTTCTGGTTCTGGTTTGGTTTTTCTATAGCCAAGGGGGCAACTGTGGCATCGTCGACGGCGACGACTGCTTTCAGTTGGGTCTTTGTGTTTTTATAAAAATTGAATTGATGAGTCGCTTGAAATGAGTTCAAAAGGTTAATAAACGTGGCCCAGCCAAACCCAAAGAGTTGTTTGCCCGTTTCGCTATAGAATAACACACTCACAAGAAAAAACCAAAAAACAAACCAAGCGAATGTTGCAATATGATTGAGGCTCTCCTCGAGTGCTTGCTGCAAATAAAGTAATTTGCCTAATTGCTGCAGGACACGCCCAGGTAAACAAAATATTTAACACATTCATGTTGTTTTAGCTCTTGCTGCATTGGCAGATGGCCAATGGACCCAAGCAAACCATTTATGGAGCTAATAATAACAACAAAAAGAACCGAAATTATGCGACACAAAATGCAAATTGTGTCTGACAATAATTGTGGGCGTTGTTGGTTGTTCAATTGTTGTTGCTGCGGCTGCGGCTGCTGCTGTTGCTAAATTGAGCAACGCCAAGTGCCAAAAGTGTTGCCAGCACTTGAACAATTTAATTATAGACCCCGAGGAAACCAGGCACACCAGCGAGCCACTTCAAATGTTGCAGCAGCAGCAGCCAGAAAGCCAGTTGCCAAACGGTTTCCCTCGTCTCTTTACCATATTTCTCTATTTATTTTTTTTGTTTTTGGCAATTGCACGTTTGTTGGCCAATGGCCCAGAAGCGGGTTGCGGGTTGCGGCTTGCGGGTGGCTTGTCTACATTTTGACAACCTGTGTTGTATACAGAGGCGTATACTTAATATAAAGATATTGCCAGAGACGGCCTCGAGACAATTTATGCATCAAATAAATAAAGGTGCGGCAAGCGTAAGCTGTCATTAAATAGTTTAAACAGCAATGAGCAACAACTCGCACATTATTGATTAAATGCCTTGCTTGATTTGCTGCAATTTAAATAATTAATTAATGCGGGCGCCACTTAAGTCGACAAGCTTCAAGAAGCCAACGACAACGCCAACAACAACAACAACAACAACAAACTGATGCCATGTAGAAAAATCAATTTGCATATATGCAAATAACTTGTGTTAGCAGCGCAATCGACTGATTGGTTTAGAGACCCCATCGCACGGGGTGTTAATAAATTGTCACGAGAACACACACAATGGCCAAATGCTTTTGGCCAAACAATGTGGTGGCTTTGTTTATTAAAGCGCTATTTCAATAGCCAGTTTTCTGTCTGATATACTGATTTATGCACTCGACTCGCCATCGCCTCTGCTTTTTTAATTAATTATACATGTTCATGTTCCTGTGTTCAATGCAAATTGAATTCGTTCGTTTTTGTGTCTATATATATACTTAAATTAGTCATTTTTCAAGCACACACACACACACGCACACACACATAGATGCATACTCGACGTTTGAAGTTGAAATCAAAAAAAAAAAAAAACCAGTAGCTGCCTATTCGAATTCTTATCTCTAAGTATATTTTAGATTTGATGACTTTTACTTAATTAACATATTGATTGCGACTAGACCATATATATATATAATGAATATGCAATCAATTTCTATCTGATTTGTAGACAAAATACCTTAAACGATAAAAAGCTATTGGCAACAGCGTTAAAAGCTGTTTTAGTTTGCCCATATTAATAATAATAAGCTATCGATTTGTAATTAAATGTGACTAATTGACAACAGCATAAATTATTATTATTATAATACTTTCATTTTGTTTTTTTATTTAATGGCAAACATATTTCTCATCCTTTTATTTTTCTACTTAATTACATTTTTGCGAGAATCAAATAAAATAAGTGTATTTTTATTCTGATTTATATAGAATTTGTGGCATTCGTCATCAAATTCCGCACTGCTTATTGGGTTACAAAAAAATGCGCTCTCAAGCGCACTGAACTCGTTTCCAAACACAGCCATACATAAAAAAAAATGTATCTTTTTTTTTATTTGCGGCTTTTTTGTATCTTGTATTTAATGTGCCGCACGTCTGACTCTGCTGCTGCTGCTGTCTCTGACTCTGGGTCTCTTTTGTGGTTCTAGTTTGTATGATTTTTGGTGCTTCTCCCTGTCTCTGGTTTCCCCATTTCCCCCACCCGCCTCTTTTATTGCTTGGGTCTGTTTTATCTGTCACTCGACTGTGGAGCTCACTTTTGCCTTTGCGGGTGGTCTACCTCTCTGCTATACATTGTATATAATGCGATATGTTTCTGTTTTGTTACGACCCCCACACACACACACACACACACACACACACACACCGCACACATACACACAGTGTGTGCGCTTGTTAACTTGTTCGCATGTCATTCGTTTCATTTTTGACGTGCTTTCATGTCACTAAATTTGATTTTGTGTCGCAGACAACACGGCAAACCAACCTACAACAACAAAAGCAACAAAAGCAACAGCAACAACAACAATGACAACAAAATTATGGCCATTAAATTGACTGAGCTACTCATAGCTGCTTTTTGCTATCTACTCTATATGTATCTTCTCTATCTGTATGCTGTGTGCTTGTTCACTCATTCATTTATTATTGATATGAGCCACGCACATTTATTATAAATGACAAATTCAGCCCATTCCCAATAATAATATTGATATGTAGCCATTGGTTATGCATAGACACATACATACATATATGGTATATTTGTACCCTTATCTCTTGGCATGGCATTTAAATATTGTAAAAGGCCACTGAAAACATTGTGAAAGTGTGGGAAATTAAACGAATACATGTACTTCTATTTAAGTAAACTGTTCTTAACATTTTTTCTGTGAATTTTATATGCTCGATTACTTAACGCAGCTACAAAACACAACACAACTTTATCTTCGTTTGCCATCCTCCTGAACCTGATTATATTGTTAAGAGTTATATGTTGAGTTTTTATTGTTTATTGTGTGTGTGGCTGCCTTTTATGAGCTTTTAGTCATTTATTTCACAGTTCTGTTGTTGTTATTTCACAGTTGAGCGCATTAAATGCTTAATAATACGCATGTCAAAAGCGTTTCTTCAACAACTCCGAACCGCTATCAATGCCAACAAAATTGGCGCCATGTCGTACGCTTCGTTGACTGCCCCACCAGCACCACCACCACCGTCTCTCAACACACTTTGCACAAAAGAATAATTGATAGATTTGGGTTAACTGACATAGAAAGAGAAAGATTGTCTTCCTTTCTCTTGCAACAGTTGACAACAACAACAACAACTTGTCATTAACAAATTGATGAAGCAATTGAATTGAATGAGCTATTCCATTTAATGTGTGTGTGTGTTTTTCAATTAATAAAACAGTTCCAAGTGTTGTATCATTAGGCTAAAACACTTAACCCATTCGAATATTGGCAGACAAAAAGCATTTTTCCATTTGTAAACATTTAACGCAAATTGTTTCTTTGTTAAGTTCTTCATCACGCCTAGTCAAGTGGCTTGTGTTTGGTTTAGTTAAGTAATCAAATGATGTTTGATTATAAATTGAAGAGCTATTTGTACCTCCTCAATTTGGTTTGGCACTTTAGATAGCTAAAGCAATAAGCCGCCAAAAGAGTCCACAACTAATTTCAATGGCTTAAACGAACTACATAGAGAATTAAAGTGGCATGCTTTAACACTCAATACTTATCACCGATGATGATGGGGCTTGACTAACATTATTATTTCACGCACTTTGCATTCAATAAACCCCAAAAAACCAATTCTTTCTACATTGTTTGCTGTGGTTGGTTTGAGATTGTGTGTGTTTTTGGATCTGTTATAATCAGATATTTGTGTGGGTCGATCGAAGAAAGGAAAAGGCGGAAGGGGCGGCTGTCAGTTAACCAGCTTATGCTGCTGCCCGTAACTGATAGGCCTGAAAACAAAAGCAACAAATACCAAATCCGTACGATAAGCAAAAACAAAAAACAGAAAAAAAGAAACCCGCATTGGCCATAGGCAATTTGGCAAATGCGCTGCCGTTTCCCGCTGCTCTTGCGGACATTGTGCGTCATGTCCACCACACGCAGCAGCAGCAGCAGTAGCAGTTACCCAACTACCCTCTCGCCCACTCTCCTGCCACGACATGACCAGCAAAACTCCCTTCACTCACTCAATTGGCAGGCAGCACAGCAACAGCAACAGAGGGCGACCTTTTATGGCCTGTGACTTGGATAGGGGGAGGGGGAGGTATGGGGGTGGTGTTCTGGTAGAGGACCCCTGTGGTCGTTTGCATTGCAAAGCGGGGACAGCCAGCTGCCAGGCAATGCCAGAGGGCAAACCATAGAGCAGGCGAGCCAAGGGTATGGGCTGTGCGGACTGCTACTAACATGATTTGCACGCTTCGTTGCTTCGCCTGGCAGTGCTGGGGGAGAGAAAACAGAAGAAGGAGAAGGAGAGTCGCGTATTATATGCGGTTAAGTTTGGCCGATGTCGTTTGCGGTTTGGGTTTTACATTCGAGTATCGGGTTTGTTTGACCGACGACGCGTCGGACAGACGAAAAAAAAAAATAAATAACTCAACCGCAGTTGCCATTTGGCTATAATTTGGTTTGGGTTACATTTCGTTTCCACGTTGCATGTTGCAGCGCCATAAACAGCGTGCACAAGCGGCCAAAAGTGCAACATGAAAATAAATTATGACACTAATGCACAGCAGCAGCAGCAACAACAGCAACAACGACTTTATTGTTGTTGGAAGGTATTTTCTCATTTTATTTTTGTATAAATTATTTAGCGGCGCCTAATGGCAATTAGTTGACAACCGACACGCTTCAGATTGTGTATATTAAAGGCAAACTGTAACATAAGATTAAAGTTAACAGCAGCAGCACAATACATCCGGTAATTAGGTGTTTTATTGTGCAGTAGTTAGTGCAACGATTTAATGAATGATTGTACAAATTACTGTAATTACGTTTAAAGTTAAGATAATGACAGTAAATCGTTTCAACATATTGATAAGAATCGAATACTAAGCTTGCTGAATTCAAGTTTTATGCAACAAATCTATCATATTTTTCTGAAAAGCAAACTTGTGTTCAAGTTCCAGACTAGTCAAGAAATGTTAAACTTAAACCATTTACAATCTAATCAAACCAAGATCATTGATATCAATAATAATAATATCAATTTCATTAATGGCTTGGTCTTAGCTTTTACATAAATTGCAACTCATTGCATATCATTTGAGCTGCCACAACTGAGCTGAGGCGTGGCAACACACTCCGCCTGCGTGTTCTAAATGCTTCATTTGGTGTGCTCATGATTTATGAAATAGACAAGCGGCATTCAACACTCGTGAGTCGGAAAAACTAGAGGAAAAACTACAAAAAAGAACACACTTTGCCTGGCCCTTGCGCCGTTTTTTTTTTTTGGACAGCTGTAAAAAAAAGTATCGATAAATGTTTAATAGCTGAACACGCACATTTTGAGATAGCTGCGCATAAATAAATAAACATAAATACATGAATAAATATATACGGGCTGTGTGGGCTGGTTGGAAAAACACAAACACAAAACACAAACAGAAAACTGAAAACTCAAGACCCCAAAGACGACGACGACGACGACGACGACGACGTTGTTCGTATTTAATATGAGCAAACATGCGACGAGCGTGTAAATATTTACTAATGAACAATATTTACTTTGTTATTAAAGTAGTCGACAACGGCCAGAACTGAGAATGCCTCAGATACATACATATATATATATATGTATATGTAGAGTAGAGAGCAGAGATATGGTCGAGTTGGTTGGTAAAACTTTGCGTGCCCAGTGTTCTTAGCCTGTCCATCTGTCTGTTTGGGTCTGCGTGTTAATGACTATGTGAGAGAGCTTCAAGTTACCAGAGTTTTCACAAATCAGGCAAGTTCGTAAAATGCTTGAGACGAATGTTGTCGTGATTGCGGCAAGCCAAAAACAAAAACAAAACAAAAAAAAAACCCCACAGAGACAGAGAAGAGACCCTACAAGAATCTAAAAGAGTTTGCAAACCGCAACTTGAAGATTGTTGTATGCCTCGCGCCCCAGACGCCTCTCTGCCCCTACTGAGTCATAAACAATTTGATTGCATGGCACGCCTGACTGACAACGGGGCAAGTTGCTTGCTTGCTTCGCACTTTGCCACTTGAAAAAGCTAAACGTTGCAGGCAAAGTGACGGAAGGGGAGAGGGCAATAATTGCCCTGCAGGGCAAACCCAATATATTTATATATATGTATATGCGACAAAGTGGCATTACTTTTCAATTTTACAAGTGCACAGCAGCACAACAACAACAACAAGAGATACTTACGTTTTTGGTTTTTGAGCAACAACATAATCAAAGCGAGGCAATCGTTTAAATTTATTTTAATTATGACCGAATGTGCGTCACCCTAACAAGCAAGCGAAACAGCGTGCAACAAGGGCAAGCGTTGAGTCCCCTTTTTTTGTTCGTAAAAGTCGGAGAAGGGGAAGAGAGGGGAGAACAAGTAAGCAAAACCTATAAGGGCAGATCGAAAGGGTCTGCGGCTGCTGCTGCTGCTGCTTTAGGCAAGAGCATGAATCATGCCAGCTCAAAAGTGTTGAGGAGACCAACAACAAGAAGAGGAAGAAACAAGCCAGCCAGGCCTCTCTGTCTCAATATGCAAGACCTGTTTCATTATAATTATGACCCTCATCAAAAATATTTGACTCAAGCGGTTTGTCGTCCAAGCAGGGTGTATCAACCCCTCGCTCTCGGTCTTTATCTCATACCCTGCCGCATTGGTTGTTCGTTACGCTTTGCGACCCTCTTTTTGCTTTCATAATTTCATTGAAGGATAATTTGAAAATGTGCTACGAGTAGACCCGAGTTGCCCTTAAAAATACTTATTTCTAACCATTCCTACAACGGCTAGTGCCAAAATAACGATTAACGTTTCGGTCATATATAGAGATCTTTAGGGGTTGTGCTGCAACTAAGGGTTGCTTTCAGAGCTAAGCCTGCTCGCCTGCTCGCCTGCCTGCCTGCCTGCCTGCATAAGTAATGAATGGATAAATGCGAAATGGGGAATGCGAAATTTGACTTTGCCTCTTGGGATATGAGACAGAAACACAGCTGCCTAGATATCTAATGCTATTGAAAGGGTTTTTGCCCTTCTAGCCGGATGCTTATTGTGGTTGCCGTAACGCAACAACAGATTTGTAGCATTTCCACAATACAATAAGAGTGTAGTGTAAACTAATGCGGAGGCCACTACACATTGAGAGGCGCGTGGCAATCAACGGCTTTGTTGTTTTTTTTTTATGTTTTGTTTGTTCAACCAGCCAAAGAGGCGTTTGACCATTCGAGACTGTAGTGTGGTCAAAAAAAAAAGGGAGCGGATATTAAGTAGTTCCGACAACTCCCAACCGCTTTCAATTAATGCCTTGACCATCTTCTCTTTTTTTCTCTACTCCCTTAGACTGGCAACACTGGCCTTTTTGGCCAATATGCTGTAAATTACAAAGAGACGGCCTCTTTGGCCTCTGTAGAAAGGTAGCAAGACAGAACCGACTAAGGCAATCAGCCAGAAAACGAGGCGGCAACTGCCAGGCCCAGGCACTCTTCTTGCAACATGTCGGCACATCCAAAAGTGTACAACTAGTTGTGGTAAAATGTTAATACTAATTAATACCCTGTAGTCTTTTAACTTTTTGCTATCCTTGGGGATTTTGCAATACTTTTTTTAAGAAGAATTTGTTGGGAAACTTTTAACTTATAGATACTGAGACAATAGAAAAGGTTTGCATATATATTTAGATGCTGTAGGTACTTTAAACGGTTTAAGAATATTCTCTGGAAAAAAAACTATTTTAAGCACATCAATAATATAACGAATATAATAACTCAAAGTATTTGACTTTAATGCTTTTAATTGTATGCAAATATCAGAAAGAAATTTGCATTATGCTAATTGTACTTTAACAATAGCTAAATTGTTAACTTTATAGTTAAGATTAAATCAGAAAATGTTGTAGATTGTTAATGTTATGGTCAATTAACATTGCGTTTATAATTAAAACTACAAATAAAATACTTTTCGAGCATACCCCTTGCAAAATATCAGTTGCAAAGTCTTACAGGGAACAAAATGCTGCACATGCCACGTACTTTTGCACAGGCACGCAAAAAAAGAAAATGGAAATGAAAAAAATACTTTTGTCTTGCTTGCAACTCCCTGCTGCCGCTGCTGTTGTTGCCCCATGTTGCTCCATGTTGCCCCGTTGCTGCTGCCGTTTGCATCGTTTCACGTTCCCCACACAATAAAACTCGACATGTGAACAACAATATTATCAACGTCATGGGTCCCCGGAATGGTTTTCAACCGGACTCAACTAACACAACAACAACAACAGCAGTGTGTGTGTGTGTGTGTGAATGCTCTGAGGCCTCTCTAAAGTCTGTTGCTTAGTTGTTGTTGTTGTTGTGCTGTTGTTTGCCCTTATACGAGAGACTACGAAAAGGGCCACAACGATGTGATTCCCTTATGCCAAAGCAGAATACAAAAACATACATACATACATACATATTGTGCACAGCGCTTCGTTATTGTTTCCATGTGTGAGCGAGTGTGTGTGTGTGTGTCTGTGTGCTTTGCAGTATAACCCCTGGGGTTTTCAAGCGTGTAATGTATGCTCTTCATGTTGTTGTTGCTTTTGTTTTTTTTTATGTCATTGTTTGGCTGAAAGTATTTCCTATATTGTTGTTGGTGTTGTTTTTTTTTTGTGTTTTGTGTTTTGGCAGCGTCAACGATGACAGCGCCATCTACTGGCAAAACTAACACACTAACAGACCAAAATCCTGCAAAACATTTATGTAAGTTTTTCCCCCTTTGCGCTGTGGCACCAAAAATTCAAATTCAGACAGCGTAAGAAATAAAAAAAAAAAAACGAAACTCAAGTTTCGTCGTTTTGTCGAGTTCTGGTTGTTAATTTATTTCAACTCTTTTTCATATTTCTGCCCACTCTGAACCGAAAATGAAGTAAAAAAGAAGTCGAAACACTGATTGCATTCATGCCCCTTCTGCTTGCAACAACATGACGCGTCCGCTTTCCACTTCTCCTACTTTGCCCTCAGTTTGTTTTTTATTGCGCTGCTTTTGTTATTGCACAGAATGTATTTGAACAGACAGAGAAAGAAGCTGCTGCTGATGATTTTTCTTCTTCTTTTTTTTCATTACGACCCTTTTGACCCATCGACTGCCATAATCCTGTGCAGGGATTATAAACACATACACAAATACGTGTATCGTAAGCCTATTAGTTTGTATTGTATTTATAGATTTGTGCTTTTAGAAATAGTTTTTCATATGCATAACAAAACGAAAGGATTAAAGTTTGTTTAAAAGCGAAAAGTTTTGAGCTTAAATCTCCTTGTTTAGACCCGAAAGTTCTTGGTTAAAATGGAACTTAAGAAAGTTTACAAGCTAAAAGCTGCTTTAAAGTGTTACTTTCTTCAATAAGTTGTGTCAAAATACTTCCTTTCAACTAAAACATAGTTAAAAACAACTCCTACAATGTATTTAATCATTGACGTGATCAAATTTAACACAGTTTAAGACTGTCATTAACTCAAATCAATGTGAAGACAGCACAAATGTAGAATATTATACATTAATATGGTAGCTTAATTACATGAGTGCGCGCCTTCTTTTTATTGACAAACGGAAGGACAAGAGGGAGAGAGGGGCAGAGCGACTGATTGACGTAGTGGAAATGGCAATAACAAGCGATACAAAAAGCCACTCAAGTAATCAAGTTTTTCCTTAGGTGAAAATGTTGATTAATGTCTGTGGGATTAATTACAGTTAATTGTTATAAATATCAGCGACACATACACACACACACACACACAGAGAGAGAGAGAGAGAGAAGTTGGAAAGGATGCCGCAGGAATTTGTTACACAATAATCCAAACGGTAAATTGTGCGCAGATGCGCGTAAGCAAGAAGGGAAAGAATGGGAAGGGAAGTGAGGGGAGGGGATAAGAGGGCGAGCATTTGGAACGGATAAAGTAACAAATATGCTTAATAAATAAACACGCACAGGATAAAACACAAACAACACAAAAGGCAAAAGAAAAAAAAAAAGGGCGACGTTGAAGAACGACGATGAAATGAGGATGTGGCACGTATAATTACGTAGCTGACACCTTTTGTCCGGTTTGGGGTTGATTGTTGTGAGGAGGGTTGCTGCCTGCTAGGCAGGAGGGTTGCCAACATCAATTTGCGAAAGCAAACGCAGGGGGGCGCAGAGGCAAAAACGAAAGAAGAACAGCGTCGGGCGAAAGACCGTGGCAAAAAGGAATACAAAATTATTTGCGTTCAAGTTGCTGAACAAACAGGAAACCCAAATGGAAACACACACACACACACACACACACACGGACAGACAAGTGGAGGGCACACACTAAATACGGAAATGCCACAGCAGGGCGGATTGGCAAGAAGAAGAACGATTGCCAGTCCCTGGGGAGGAGAGAGCAAGCACAACCCAAAAGGGACATTATTCGAAACGCAGTCTCTTGCTTGCTACTCAGCATATTAAATGCTAATTTTTATTTGATTGAGTGCATTTTGTAGCTACAAAAACGAGAAATACAGAAAGGACGCCCGCTTCGTGGGTCGAGAGTAACTGTGATTCATTTGTTCGAAGCAACGAAGCGTAAATCGGAAAGCAACATACAAAAAAAAAAAAAATTAAGTCAAGTTAAGTAGCATGAAAACTAATTGATTTGCAGATTAAAACATGGACAATGTGTGAAAAAAAAGAGAAAAAATCTCCGAGACAGCTGCTCGCATCAAGTCAAAAGTCAAGGCATATAAGATGAGAGCCTCTCAATTGTACGCTCAATTCGCTCAATTCAATTTCAAGTGCCAGGGCTTAAGGGAGATACTTGAGAATACACATATACATATACGTATATATATTTGGTGTATTGAATAAGAACCGAAACATGAATAAATAAAATACCAACAGTTGCCAAGATGCGAAGAGGAGGGGGGTGGCTATGAGGAAAGACAGAGCAATGCAAATGTAAATCCAAAGACACACATACATACGCACACTATGAACGAGTGGAGTAACATGAGGAATGGGCATGAAATGCGCACAGTGGTGCAATAACTATTTACAACATAATTTATGTGTTGCATTCGTGTTAAGCGTTTTATGTTTCCATTACGTTACGCTTTGGTGTGTGTTTATGGCAATTCAAAAGTTTGATTAAACATTTGTTAGTTTTTTATGTTATATTCAATACTTTGCTTATCAGGTTACAAGTATTTTTCCTCTCCAATTTGATTTAACTAGAACCAGTGTGCAGTTGGGTGTGTGCTGCGATATTTTATATGCTGTTTGGCATGCAAATTGTGTGCTGTTGGGATGACTGCTTCACTGCTGCTGCTTTTTGTTGTTGTTGTTATTGTTATTGCATGGGCGCTTTGGGTCTCTGCACGTTTTCAGTTCAATGCACAAATATACAAGCTGGCAAAAAGGCAGCACGAAAAAGACACGAGAAGACGACGAGACGCAGTTCAATGGATGCGAAAGGCGTCTTCAGTTACAAGGGGGAAAGAAAAAAGCTTTTGCTGATGCATATCTAAAAGCATATTAAGAGACTACAGCAACAGCAACAGCGACGGCAATAAGAAGCAGCCTCTGGTAAGTGTGTAAAATGATCAGCAATGCAAGTTGCAAAATGCAGTCAAGAAGAAGAAGAAGACGAAGTGGAACGTGCAGTGTGAAGTGAGAGAGCATGTGTGGTAGGGGGAGAGGGCAGGCAGCTTCAGTTCTGTGTGGTTTGCACAAAGCGCCGGCAACAGCTTAAGAGTGTGGAATACATGCATATGCTATGTGTGTGTTGTCCTGGGCAAACAAAAGCTGGTATGGAGTAGGGCAACGTGCCAGGCAAAATAACAACGGCATTAAGCAAAGAGAATGATGGAAGAGGTGAAAGAGATAAACTGCGGTGAACTATGCAAGTGTTGTAAATGCGCTGTGACAATCACACACACTTACATACCTTTTATAGCTGTATAATGTAATGGAAAAACTATTTAAGAGCAAATAACCCAATTAAACAATGCACACAAATGAACATTTCAGTAGCTGATTAAACGAAAAAGAGAGGCAGAGAGAGCTACTTAAGATTGGATGAACACAAAAAAGATTATCAAAATAAATCTTAAATCACACAACTAACTCACAAATTGATCAGTTGTAATCGTCGGCACCCACGCAGTTGGCCCCAAATGAACAACGGCAAGAACAAGAAGAAGAAGAAATAAAACAATTCCATTCCACACACAAAACACATTCCACATGGCTGGATTGTGCCATGCGCCGTGCCAGAAACCAAATCTATTGTCTGCCAAAAAGTTAACGCACTTTATTGCCATTGTGTTGTCGTCTTGACTTGAGCAGGGGGCGGGGAGCAATAAGGGAAGGCGGGGTAACTATGTGCGTAGAGAGCCGCTTTCAAGCTTCAGCTCCAAAGCTCATTTGTCAAGTGAGCTTCGCAACGTTTGCGGCGCAACCGAAACAGAGCAGCAAAATAGAAAGAAGCAAATACCAACTGAAAGGTTGATCGACTAGTAGATACTCTATACTGTTAATGTCAGTAGTATTATATCCCCTTAACGGTTACAGGGTATATACCAATATAGGGGTCAGTTCGGGCCAAGTCCAAGTCAAACCAAGCAGCACAAAAATGTTGGCAATACAATATTTTGCCATTATGTCGAACAATAACAAGTCGACATAAGTAGATGCCGTACAAGCTGAACGAGAACGAAGATAAAGAAGAAGTAGAAGAAGAACACAGAGACCAAGACGTAGCCGGGGCAGCAGGCCAGAGTCAAGAGAGACCCAAGACCCACAGCAGGCAAAAAAAAAAACAAAACAGGCAAAGAGCCAAGCGAATAGCTGCCAATTTCAGGCTTAAGTGTTCTTTTGACCCTCCCCGCCCCGCAAGCGACCCACACACACACACACACGCACACTGTCAGAAAGATAATGATGGGCATACAGCAGACGTTACCGCA
Organism: Scaptomyza caliginosa; assembly: GCA_035044725.1. Lineage (NCBI taxonomy): Eukaryota > Metazoa > Arthropoda > Insecta > Diptera > Drosophilidae > Scaptomyza > Scaptomyza caliginosa. The sequence goes on from JAWNNR010000317.1 coordinate 1,629,732, forward strand.
CACACAAGAGCAGGAAGGGAAAGGGAGGCGGGAGGAGCAAAAGAGTAACGACGCATATGAAATTTAATACCACTTCACCTTTTTCTTTTTTTTCGTCTGCTTCTTTTTAGTATTTTTTTTTCGTTCAGAGTAACTGCGACGGCATCCGGCGCTCAGTTCTTATTCACCTCCTTCGCCTTCTTCTGTAACTCTCTTAGTTATATTCAAGCAGATTGAGCGCTTTATTAAGCGCATTTAAAAATGATAAAGACGCATCATAAAATGCGAGCTTATGTGGGCTCGTCTGTGTGTGTGAGTGTGTGTGTGTAGAAGAGAAGAGTTATAAGAGCTTTAAAAGCTGTGAAAAGTTAACGGTTATCAAAATGCGGCCATTTTCCCAAAAAAAATAACATGCCGAAAAAGAACGGAAACAAAATGCGCTTCAATTTGAGCAAGGAATTAATGAAATAGCAGCAGCAAAAACAACAACAAGAAAAAGAAAATAGGTTTTTTGCATGAGCAAGCACAAACAATTTTCAAAACGACATGATTTTTCACTGAGCACGAATATGCAGGGGCTTTTATGGGGCGGGGCTGAGGCAACAGCAGGGGGAGTTGAATTCAAAAAGAAACTCAAACTCAACACACAGACAAAGAATAAACTGAAGAATTTTTTTCTTTCTTATTGTTGTAGTATTTTTTTTTGCTGTCCCATAGCAAGAGACAGAGAACGTGGCATGAATAGCAGCAGCAGCAGCAGCAGAAAAAACTTCAAATAAAAGCAAAAGAGAGAAGAAAAAAAATTAATATTATACAAAAAATGGATTGCTGCTTGCAAGCGAACAGGCAGCAAACAAACTTTTGTATAGACAGCGCCAAGCCAAAAGAAGGAGAAGAAGAGAGATAGAGAGAGAGAGCAAGGCAGAGTGCAGTTGTGTATATGTAGTTGTTGTTGTTGTTGTTTTAACAGCAGCACAACAGCAGCGATTAGGGAGCCCTTGGCAGCGGCGCTCAACGAAACAACAACAACAACTTTCGACCTGTCGACTTTGTATCTGTTTTGCTCACTCTGTCACACACACACACAGCAACGTACAAGAGGCGAAAGGTTGGAGTGAGGGGGATATAGAGAGCAGTCTTGTTGCTTAACTCCGGTGGCTCTGGTAAGCTCCGGCTTAGCGCAACAACAAAATGCAAGTGAGCAAAGTTTTAAAATGCCATAAAAAGGCATTAGGCACACCATGCGAATAGAAGTAGATGCACAGTTAAGAGTACTACTAGAAGAAGAGTGAGTAAGAGTGTAAAATTTGACGAAGCTCATTACACACACACACACATATACAAACAAACAAAGAAACAAACATATGTGCATATATTATGTGTTTGTACATCAGAGAGATACAAATACTTGTAATATAATTTATGCCACACTTCAGGCGTCTGCCTGGCAGCAGCTCTCACCTCTGCTAACGCCTCTCCCTCCTCCTCCTCTTCCTGCTAGATAAGCTGTTTGTTTTAATTAAGCCGCCAGCGCAAAAGACTGCAAAGCAAATCGAAGCGGAAACATTTTCAGCACCATTAAAAATGCATTATAAATTCCAGGGCTGCTGCCAAAGCGAACACAAAGCAAGGATAGGAGGGAAACAATTTATTTTATTTTTTTCGTTAAGCGACGTGTAAATGTGCATAAAGTGTGTGGTTGTGTGTTGCATGTGATTAATTGCATGACAGCACACATATGTACATGCATAGAGGGTGGGTGAGGGGAAGGCTCTTACATTTTGAACAAATTGCAGTTTGCAAAAGTTGTAAATTCCTTTTTGGATGCAAAATCAAATTGAAATCAGCATAAAATTGCCAAAAACGGCAGCCACAAAGCAAATGACGACAACGACAACAACAAAAAGAAATGATCAAACGCTAGCGATGACAGCGTGAGTAGGCACGAAACTAGCGATAGTTCCCTTGCTTTAAAAGCCCTTCAACTATTTACCGTTTAGTTAACAACAACTAGCTCTTACATTACATTATATGTGTGTAAAGATTTCTTGTTCACGCACACATCGCTAATTTGCAGTGTTGCTTGGCTGCTGCTTGCTAAGTGGCCGTGTCCATAAACTGACTGCATAATGATGTTGCGGCCGTCGACAACTACAACAGCAACAACTACAACAACAGCTGCACATATTTCACACAAGAGACGCAGAGGCGGCGTTTACATTTCTACTTCTTCTTTTTTGCTGTTGCTATCGTTTTTGAGCCTCACTGCAAAAAGGCATTTGAAAAATTGCAATTGAAACTAATTCGGTTAAGTGCAAAAGAGAGCTGCAGCTATAAGAGCAAGAGAGAGATGAATTTTTTTAGAGTTGCCAACTGGTTCATAATTCATGAGCTCTGGCATGGTACTGCCGCAATTCGCTGCGTGCCCGCTGTGAAACAAGTTGCAACTAAATTCAACTGGGAGGCGGGAGAAAGGGGACTTGTGGCAACTTAAGTGTATGTGCGTGTGCATGTGTGTAAAATTAACACTGCGCACTTTGCAATCAGCTCAGTTGTCATTATTTTATTTTCTTATTAATTTCAACTCCGTTTACAGGCAAGTCAACCAGTTAAGCATTTGCGTGTTTCCCCCTCTCCTCTTTCAATGCCCCTAGCAAACATTCCCAATTCGGACAGACAGCAATTTTTCCGCTCCGCTAAATTTATTGGCGCGACAATTTTATTGATTTTTATTTTTCTTTTCGTTCGTTTTTTATGCAGCTTGTGCGCAACAAATTTGTTAAAGCAAGTAATTGTTGTTAAAGAAAAACGTTTGCTTACTGTTTTGTTTTTGTTGTTAGTATTAAAATTTACAGCGCTTACCTAATGAAGCTCAAATATGCAACGATTAAAATTAAACACTGCTCTGCATAATAAATTACAAATGCAATCAATTTCTTTTAGCTATTTGCATAGTTATTAAGCGTATTAAAGCGTAAGACGATTATACAAATAAATAAAGATCAAAGCTAACGATCCAAGCGGTGAGTTTCGTTAAGTCGTTTTCGTTAAAGCTTAAGCTCCCGTGCTCTTTGAACATCTCAAGCTGGAGGTCAATTAATTTCCCTCCAATACGTGTGAACGCATAGATCTAACACCAAAGAGCATATTTCCCCATTTGCTAATCTATCAATATAAACACTCTTGAGAAATCTTGGCACATCTCTCTATACATACGTGTGTGTGTGTACAAGGGTATTATTGTTTGCCCTGGGTAAATCGTGTCTGTATATTGTTTGCACTGAGGCACGCATACAGTCACAGAGAAAATAAACGTTAGCGCAAAATATAATCACAAAATATTTACCCAACTTATATTTTATTTTTATGCCTGAGCTGCAATGCGCTGTGTAAATACAATAAATACTTGAGTTTAAAACGAGAAGTACAACAACAACAACCACAATAAAAAGAAACAAACAAAAACACAAAACGCTGCAATTGGCAAACAAAAACTGCAGGCAATAACAAAGCACGACAAAAAAAAACAAAAAAAAAGAGCAAATTTACCAGCAGCAGCAACAACTTGCAAATGAGTGTTGCGGGGGTTAGGTGTAGTGGAGGAGCGAGGGGCACAAAGGAGCACGAGGTGTCTGTTTTCACAGCCTTTTCGGCATTGTATCCATGTGCGACTGTGTGTGTATGGTTTTGCCTTCTCTTTCTGCAGCTTGTTTGCGCAGTCAAGCGATGAGACTTGTAGCCTCAAGTGTTGCTGTTGTTGTTTTTTTTTAGGTTCTCACTCTCTTTAAAGCTTAGCTAATTTGCTTGGCGCGCCAATTGAGACAGACAGACGGCGGCACAAAGCGCAACAAGCAGCAGCAAAGAACAACAAAAAAAACAACGCCGTTTCGCAATTTTCAATTGTGCACGTCAAAGTGTTAAAACGGCACGCGATTTATTGCACATGCCGTTGTATATGTATTAAATCTCTGTCTTCGTCTCCGTCTCCGTCTCTGTCCCTGTCTGTACGTCATGTGTGTGTGCTTTTTACAGTAGCCGACGTCGCTGTTGCTGCTGCTGCGTCTTAGATGCGCTTAATTAGACAGCGACTGCAGTGAGCGCAGCGACTGCGACAGCGACGTCAACGGCAACGCTTTAGCTTTATTGATTTACGGCCAGCAATCAAGTGTGAAATTGACTTTTACAAAACTGCCATCCCTCCCGTCGTGCACCGTCTGCTAGCAGCACGCCTCCTTCAACGCGGCAGCGAGGCGTGTAAATATTTATTGTTGCTGTTTGCTGAACAGAGACTTCATATGCAACGTTTTTGTAGTGTAAAGCAGTTTAAATTTTTCCGTTTTTTTTTTCTGTAACAACTTTGTCATGATTTATATGCGGCTCATTAATCTCGCGTCTAAGCTTAAACGCGTTTTTAGCACTTCACGTATATGAAGAGAGTGAGTGAGAAAGAGAGGGAAATGAAATCAAACTGTTGCCATAAATAATCGCAAACATGCGTCGTCAATGGGAGTTGCCAAGCGGACACCAGACTTGGATTTGGAATTTCAAGCCAGTTTTCCAGCGATTCGCTGCGAGAGCAGTTTGATAAGTTAAGTAAACGAGAGTTGAGCATAAATCACACATATGTATGTACATACATGCGGGTGGGGGACTTTCTCTCTCGAATACACACACACCCCCTCTCTCTCTATATGTGTCTTACGGTGCTTTGCATGACTTGACTTGACGCATGAATCATCCCATATCATAGTACGGCATACATGCGTGTGTGTGTGTGTGACAGCACTCGCTAAAGACTTGATTTCTGCACAAACAAACTTTAACTCAAGCCGCAGTTGTTCGGCTTCCAAGTGTGAGCGTTATCAACGACACGCTTTTGTGTGAGAGCGAGCAAGAGAGAAATAGAACTAACCAAAACTATAAATGCAACACTAATTTTGTGTTTTACCCCCGCCCTGTTCCAATCCACACAACTAGGTCTCATAAATTACAGCAATTATGTTAATGCACACACACACTCGCACACAGACACTGTGTGAGAAACCGCAAAGTTGAGTTGAATGTCCATATTAAGCAATTTACTACAAAAGCGACAACAACGCAAAAAAAAGAGAAAAATACCTAATAACTGAATTGCATATAATCTACCCAATGCACACACGTACACAATTATCACAAAGTCATAACGATAATACTAATATTAAAAAATAATAATACTTATAATCATCAATATAAGTTAATGATTATAATGATAATCGTGCAAATAGTTGCTAACAATTGGCAATTTTATTAAATTGCACAATGCCAAATGCATTCAAATTAAATAATTTACAACCTCGAGTTGCTTCGTCAATCCAACGATTATTGTAAATAAATACATAGATTATCGTTGCATTTAAATGTTAAAAAAGACGAGAGAAAAAAAACCAAAAGCAACCAAAAAAATAAATGCGATATTATTTAATGTGGCAACAAAAAACAAATAAAATACGGCACAAATATAAAATAATAATATGGCATAATCTTTTTATGACCATTAAGCTTAAGCCGCAGTAGTCTCTCTGTGTGTGTGTGTGGCCAAGCGGGTGGCAATGCGGGGTATACAAATGCTAAATGGGTATATAAACATGTTGATGCTTCTATGGTACTGAGAACAATTTCCTTATCATCACTTGAAAATTCCCACTCTTCTCGCTCAACTGTAAAAAAAAGTCCTTAAAACATGAGCTGTCAGCTATATAAAGCAATCAAATCACTTTAGTTTACAGCTCGAGGGCATTTTAAGAGTCGAGTTGAGTGACTTTCAGTTATGAAATATTTCCCCTACCGCTGGCATTCGGCTCTTTATTTACATTTTAGCTGGGGTCTCAAGCAGTGCGGCCGCATTAAAATCAACAAAAACTGGCGAGTTTCAGTTTTTGCGTGGCGGGGTAGCTAAGCCGCCAAATAAAGAATCATAAAAGATATCAAAATAAATATGCGAGAAACAGCACAAGAAGCAGCGCCAGCAGCAGCAACAGCAGCAGCAGCGGCGAGCCGTAAAAGCTTTACTCAGTAGCAGCGGCGCACAGCAGGCGCTCTTGAGAGTTATTCTTGTTGTAGTTGCATGCTGGCAAATGAAAAAGAAAACGAAAACAAAAAAAAAACAAAAATGTGCTTAGCTTTGGGTATTTACTGAAGGCGCAGAGTCAAAGCAGACAATGCCGAGAGAGAGAGCAGATGTTTGCTGCTTGATTTGAAAAGCACGCTTCGCTTGATGGACTATGCTGAGCTTCCCCTCTCGCTCTCTCCCTCTTTCTTCAAAACCTCACAGCGTCGCACAAAAGCATCAAACGCAGAAGAAGAAGCAAGCAAACAACAACAATATAAATACATACAATAACAAAAGAGCACTAAAAAAAAAAATGCGGCCCCAACCACAAATGCCGCTGGCAAAAATAAACAAACAGTGTGAATTTTATGAGATACACGAAGGAATACAAAAAAAAAACAACAACAACAAAAAGCGCCTATCCAATGAATAGATACATTTTTATGAGTCTTGTTCATTTTGTTTGTGTGTTTGCGTACATTATGGCCAACAGCAATAGCAAAAACAACAAAATACATATCACTGGAAAATCAATCATTTGCCATTTTCTGCCTTTTTTTGTTGTTTTGTTTTCGTTGCTTTGGCAAAAGTTCAATCATGAATATTATTTTTTTTTTTATATGTTTTATTTACCAATGGCGCCACAACGAACAGAATTCTCGCAGCGAATAACTATGTTTAGTTCAAGAATAGAGGGGGGAAATATATACTATGCCATAAAGTCTATTGTTAATAAAGCAATTATATCAGCAGGTCCATCATTACGTTAATATATATACATACATATTTACACATAGACACCATAAAGATTGTAATTAGGGTAGTGCATAAATTATATATGTATATATTTATATTTAATAACAAATACGTTCAGTGTGAAAAATGCAATTAATTCTTGCGTTGAATTGAAAGCTTTGATTTATGAAGCTTATTTTGTTATTGATTACTGTATTATTCTTATACGAAAGAAAACTATAACATTTTATACGACAAGCTTTACATAACATTTCCATGTTAAAGACGATTTTGGGTAATGTAACTGTTATCGTTATGTTAAATTCTATGTATTCGTTTTTAAGCTGGTTTGCCTTGTTTAACCATTTGTTTTATTAAATTTAAAAGAAGAGAACTATGACTATTTAGTATAAATTATGATTTTTATCATTTTTTGCAACAATAAATATGATACTTTGAGTAGTTTTTATGAAATAAAGATAAAATATTTGTTATAACAATATTTTTGAAATTTTTCTTCTACCTTTTGGATATTTGATTTCTATACCCACACGGAATCAACATAAAATTAATGCAATGCAAACCACAAACAACGAAATTGTTCAAAAACATTTTATATACTTCGCATACCCCCAGCAAAACCAAAGCATACAAAATTGCAACAACTATTTATATATTTTTGGTTATTTTTTTATTTTTGTATGATTACGCATGGCGTTTTTTTTCAGCTGTTGCTATTTGTGGCCTATAAATTAATAAATAATGAAGGCGCGTGTGGCGATCACAATTTAGATACGAATTGAATGGATCGAGATACAAATAGAAAGAGGCAAACACACCCAACAAACGCACAGAGAAACAGATAGTTTGGCATTTGTCCAGAATGGCGATTTATACGCTTAAGAGATCTATGAGTAAATGATGGCGATTTGAAAGCCTTAGCGTCAATTAGCAATAAAATGTTAAAGAATGCCAATAAATGAGAAAAAAAATGGCATTTAAATCGTTAGCACAATAAACATGTATGTATATAAATAATATATTATTGGATTTTAGTTTAGGCTGAATTTTTTTTCCACCCCAACAATTTGCTTGACAAATTTTATGATTTAATTATGTGTGCATAAAGCGTTAAGAATTTATTGCAATCTAATTTGAAATATTTGCATTTCATATTCCACAAAACGAGCTATTTTATTAATTGTATTTTATTTAATTTTGTTGTTGTTGTTTGCGTTGATTACTTATCAGTAATTTTGTTTGCATTTCACTGCCAGAGCTATCGGATATAAACAAATATGCAGGGCAGTAACAAAAACCATAAGCAAAAAAAAAATATAAAAAAATAAATAAATATTAATTACGTTTATCTTTTTGTTGTTGCTTTTTCGCACAGTATTTACACGTTATAATTAATTGTTGTTATTGTTATAGCTGTTGTTTTTATTTCATTTATTTTTGCACAATAATGAATTAGTGGCGCCCCACTCCCCCACCAAACTACCCCTCCTACCCCCCTTAAAACCACAACCAGCCAATTGACAGTTGAATTGAGTTATCTGCGTTTCGAAATACAAACACAAATCTAAACTGGTTCAACAAAAGTTGTGTATTTTTTTTTTGTGAGTTTATTTCGATTTGTTTCGTGTTCGCCCACACAATCGACATCAAATATACAAATGTAATATATACGTATCTGTTGTATCTGTATCTGTATCTGGGCAGCATTAATTAATTATCAATGCAGTCAATTAACATCTCTCACTCTTTGTCCCGCTGGCGCTTTTTTGGCTGTAGCTTGTTGTGTTTTTGTGTATCTTAAAGATACACTCGCTCGATCCAAGCTCAAAGTCAATTTTTGCATCTTGAAGATACTCTAGATTTAAGGTATGCAAATTAAGTAGCTGAAAATCTTTCTTATACCAAGAAAATTGTTTGCTTTTGGCTATTTGCAAGTGCGATAACTTTTGGGTTCTTTGGCTTATTGTATTAATATTTATACAGTTTATCAGTACTATATTAAAGTTTGCTTTACAATCTTCTCATATCTATCATAAAAGTTAACTGAAAACTGGGCGTATTGCAAGTTCAAACCGATAAAGTGACAAAGTGTAAATCTAAGCTCGACTTTGTTATACCTCTTTAAACACGCAATTTTTTAATAGCTTTCTGGGTATAATAAAACAAGAACAACAACAACAACAACAAAAAAAGTCATCATCATCACAATCAATTTTGCTGCACCTTCTTCTCCATAAACCCGCTGCCCTCTCTATTGTCTCTTTATGCCCGCTGGGAATTAAAGCTTTGTTGTAGTTGTAGTTGTTGCTTGGCCCACATTATCTGGTGAACGTTGAACGCTTTCGAGCCCCTCTGGTGTCTTTTGTTGTTGTTGTTGCTGTTGTTGCTGTTGTTGTGTTGTCTACATGTGTTTAGCGTGTTCAGAAATTTGCTTTTTTAATGAAGCTCTCGTTGATTGCGGCTTGTTTGTTTTTACTAAACTCGCCGTATCATGTTTCATGCTTCTGCATGCCCCCTCTACCTTCCCCTTTACAAAACCACACTTTGCACCATCTTGCTGTTAAAACGCCTTTAACATTCGTTTATTGTTATAAAATATTTTATATGCACATAACAAAAAAAAAATAAATCCAAACAAATAATTTTTAATGTTTAATTTATGGTTTTTTAGTGGAAAAATTTTTATATGTTGACTTGTCAGCGAGTTGAACAATTTTTAAATTGTTATTGATTAGACACAATTAGAATAGAAGCTATAAATAAATATATATCAATTCCCAACCGGGTATATTACTTTGTTGGCTTACTTTGCACCAAAAGAAATCAATACGCTTTGGATTTGTTACTTCGAGCAGAAATTGTTATAATTTGCATGGGCGTTGGGTTTGGAAACAAGCTCGAAACGTAATAAAGAACGTATGTCACTGTCAGCGACATTTATGAGACGGCGAACTGAACAAATCAATTTGCTTTTAATTCGTGTCGCAACAAGGCGGAGCCCCTGACAAATGGCCAACACAGTTGACGGCTCTCAGTAGTATATTATGTGACTGGTTTATTATGGCAACAGACTCGGCAGCTCTGGCTTTAAAAGTTGAACATTTATGTTACCCTCCAACAGACGCTAGGCATGTTAAGCCACTGTTAACTGTTGCGGTTAACATCTATTTAACATAGCTTGAAGAACTTTCATAGTTTTAGCTTGTTTTAAACAAGAAATGTTCACTAAAAGTTAAGTTAACTAGAAAACTTTATGAAAATCACATTTTTAACTAGATTTTCTTGTCTTATGTTTTTGTGTAGTGTATATTAAGTAGAGAACGAACTCATCATTTGTTTAACAAACAAATGATTAGCTACCAAGCGCAGTTACCAAGTTAGTATAATTATATATAGGTGTGTGTGTGTGTTTGGGAATGTGTACATGGAATGTTTTGTCAGGCAATTGACACATTTGTAGCGTTCAAATTGTTATCGCCACAGACCGGCGCACAGTACGGTGGCAAATGCCAACAACTACAACAACAACTGCAGAAGCCAATTACACTTTTGCAGATATACAAAAAGAAAACGACAATGGCAAAAACAAAAACAAAAACAACAACAAGCTCCCAGTGCGCCAACTAAAAGTCAGTTAACGTGTGCATGTTTCCATGTATGTGTGTAAGTGTTTGTGTGTGTGTGTATCTTGTACAAGTCTTGACTCTGTACTGTAACTGCTACTGGCAACTTTTACCAGCTCCAACAGTGTGACAAATTATTATTATATGTGCTTGTGTGTCTGTGTGTGTCTGTGTGTATGAGCAATAGGCAGCGACTGCGACTGCGACGGAGGCAGCGGCAGTTCAGCTTTCAGCCTGTCGCTGGCGGCGCTGCTGGTGCTAATGACCGTAACTAAGTTGGCGTCACGATTGTGCGCGCCACTGTTAACACCCCGCATGCCTCCTGGCCCCTTTACCCCTATAATTCCCCTTCTGCTTGACCATCATCAGTGTTGCTTTTGTTTTTGTTTTTTTTTTTTTGGGCTTTTTGCGGCCGTTTGGTCATTTGTGTTGAGCATTTTTAATGTTATGAGCAAGAGAGCGCGTCTAATAGACGCTTAATTGTGCTGCTGCTGTTTGTATCTGTATCTGTATTTGTAGCTATAGACACAATCATGCCATTGTTTCTGCTGTTATTATTGTTGTTGTGTTCTTGATTTGTGTTTCATTATGCATATTGACAAAGCATTTAACACAATTCGTTTGCTTAATTGTCGGAATGTGCAAATCGTCAAACGAAATCTGTCTCGAATACATTTGAATATACACTTTTTTTTATCTCTATAAAATATTTTAAATAAATATCTGACAACTACAAATTTCATTAAGAAAATAAATGGCTTTATAATAGACACACACACACACAGACACACACTTATACGCACATGCTGACTTGAAATTTCATAATTTGGACTAAATGCAAAACACGCCCAGGCAAAAAGTTATCACAGAACAACAACACGCAGCGCACCAGAAGCCAATTCTATGCAAGTGCGAGTGAGCTAGAACGCCAGCATAGTAGAGATAGCAGAGAGCAGAGCGTAAGCGCGACCAAAAGGGGAGAACACAGAAACACAACACACACAGGCACAATGATGTTCGTGTTCCCCGCCCCTCTTCAGACAACTGCACACTCACACTCTGTTTTGTTTATTGTTCGTCGTTTGGTCGCTCGGTCGGTCGGTCGCAACGTCGTTCGTCGCTCGTTCGGTCGGTCGTTTGCTTGTTCGTCGTACTCAACATGGCCGTCGCTCTGCTGCGCGCCGCAGGCTTCATTAGGCAGCGTGATTCCTTTTTCATTTGTATTTATGCATGTTGTATTTTCTGTGTACGTTCGCTTCGTTTGTTCGCTCGTTCGTTTGTCCCTCTTTGTTGGCAGACGACGCCCCTTTTATGGGAATTTCTCTCATTGTGCGTGCACTTTAAATTCGTAATAATAAGAACTCAATGAGCCGTCATTTGCCTGTCACCGCTGCAGCTGAGTGCACTCACACACAAACATACACGCGCGCACATGCACGCATATGCATTCACCAAATGTAGAGTAGGAAGCAAACGAAGAAGAAGAAGCAGTTATAAATTCCCTTAGATAACTTCCCACGTTTAATAATCATTAAATACCGTCCAGCTATAAATCAGAATATGGCACTTTTGACATGTTTTTAGCATGTTTGTACATATTTGTTGCCAAATTGCTGCGCACTCGCCTGTCAATTGTTTGAGGGCGGCGGCATTGGCGGGGGAGCAGAAGGTAACAGCTTTAGCGGTGTTTATAAACAAAACCCCATTTAATTACAAATCGGCTTTAACTGAAACACCTTAATTGGTATTAACTTGAGGCAAACACCGCAACAAAAAACACAGCACTACAAAAAAAAAAGAAACAAAACGAAACGAGAAAAAAAAACATGCGCCTCGAAGCGGCGGCAACAGCAGCAGCAGCAGCAGCAGCAAGCGGCAATTAATCAAACTGGAAATCAATTTACGCTCCTGCCCGCTCTCTTCTAGCGCACAACCATCTCACTCGCACAACAGCAGCAGCGGCTCGGTGTTGGTTCGGGCAGCGGGGGTCGTCTTTTGGGATTTATAGCATGCCACATTAAACAAATATACACATGTACACACATACATACATACAAAAAGACAGACAGACAAACGTACAAACATATGAAGTGTGTTTGGTTAGGAGGTATTTTTTTTTGCTTACTTGCCTTTTTATAAATCCAAAATAATCGCAATTTCTGCTGTTGATATGCTCGTTCCTGCTTCATAGGCGACAGCATGCAGCCGTTGTTGTTGTTGTTATTATTGGTGTCGTCGTATGGCGGCGCAAGGGAGGAGAGGAGCGGTGAATGAATGAATGGTTGGGTCGACTGAGTAAATGAGTGAGTGGGGAGCAAGGTGCGAACGAGGATTTCGTTGACTGCCGCCTGCCTGCCTGCTTCCCTGCTGGCTAGCTTGCTTTCCTGCTCGCGCAGCGACCCTTGCACTCGCGTGCGACGGAGAGCGAGAGGGAGAGAGAATGAGTGAGAGCGTGTGGCCCGCAAAGAAGTGAGCAGCGCGCTTGTAGGTTGTAATAATCCACAAAAAAAACGACAGGAAATGTAAATCCACAAAATTTTCGTTGTTGTAGGCAGAGCTTTTCTTTTTGATTATTTTTTCCGCTGCTGTTGGTGTTGGTGTTGCCAATCTCAAGAATTATTTGCCATTTATGTAAGCGCCAAAGCGAGAAGTATAAAGATTGCGACGGCAAACACTTTTTTTCTTATTTTCTTTGACAAATATGATGCTAACAATTTTCTTGGTTGTTGTTGTTTGTTTATTTTTCTTCTTCACTGCATGAACTTTTTTATGAGGTTAGTTGTTTTCTTTATTTTCTACAAATATAAAAACGGCACTTTTGTGTGAGAGCGAGAGAGCACGACGCGGCGAAGTAGCTTGTGTACGTGTGTGTGTGTATGTGTGGGTATGTTTGGAGCGCGCACAAACACACACACATACAGATACACATGCAATGAGCAGAGCTTAAAGTAAAAAATGCACGGGGGAGTTGGTTGTACAACAAAATGACCGACAAAGCGACCGACCGACTGACAGACCGAACGACCGTCCGAACAACCAACCAACCGAACCGAACCGACGCACGCGCGCAGACGTCACAATTAGTGAGAGCGACTAAGCGACCAGCAGCGACGAACGTTTGTCGGCGTTCTTTTACCGCAATGTTTGTGCGAAACATAAAGAAACTCGCACATAAACATACAAACACATGCATGTATGTATGTACATGTGTGTGTCGCATTTACAAACACACAAACATATTTCCCATCGTCGCTGTGACGCTTCTGCTCCTCAACATTGTTGCTATAACCGAAAAACACAAAAAAAAAACTGTCGCTCAGTGCAGCAGTAGAACGAGAGAGTGAAAGACAGAGCGAGAGAGAGAGCGAGAAACAGAGAGGCACACATACACATGCACTGCTCAAGCGAGAGAAGACGTCGACGACGACGACCGCGCTGTATAGAAATTTTATTCCGGTATTATACGGCTGCTGTGGTTGTTGCTTTTTGTTGTTGTTGTTGCTGTTGGTGGCAACATATTGCCACTGCCTTTTTGGCCGTTTTACTACTATTGCGGCGAGTGCTTACTACTTTTTTGTTGTTGTTCACATCAGTATTGGTGTATTGTGGTATGTATGTATGTGTGTTTGCTTTGTTGTTGTTGTTGCTGCTGTAGCTTTAAAGCTTGTAGGACAGCGACTGCTGATGATGATGATGATTACGCTGCTCTTTTCACACATACACGTATGTATGTACATATGTATATATTTAATACACACATACGCACGCACGCATAACAGTCAAGCCCAAGTGGGTAATTTGCTTTATGAGTAGCGGCGGCAAATAGCACTTGTGTATTATTGTTGTTGTTGCTGCTGTTGCTGTTTCTTGTGAATGACAGACAGCCAACGAGTAATAATTTTTAATGCGTTTTTGGCATTTCTACACACTGCTGCTGGTTAATTGCTTAAAACACTCCATACAAACACACATACACCAAACAATCACACACACTCGCGGATAGAGACGCACAAAACACGGCGCGACGTGCACAGACGAGAGGTGAAGAAGAGCAAGACTATTTTTTTTTCAACACTTTTTTGCTGTTGTGTTGCTTGAATAATTTAATGCACACATACACACACACTTAAACACAAACACAACATGAGCACTTTATTATTTGCATAAACTATCGTGTGGCATCAAACATGATTTATTACCTTTGCCTAGTTGCTCATGGAAATCTTTTGGGTTTAGCACACAATTAATGCTAAAAATGTTGGTTGTTGTTTTTCTTTTCTTTTTATTATTTTTTATAGAACTTTTCGTCTAGTTTGCGTCGACAGCGTTTCTTCCGTACTGTCCGCCACGAAGGAGCAACGCGTACAAAAAGCGCATAAATTGAGCGGCTCTCACTGGCAACATAGCGGCGCGCACTCTAGAGTTACCAACCAGTCAACTTAGGTAAACAACCACTAAAACGCACTGCAGAGTTGGCAAATTTACCAATGTTATTCAAAAATGTCGATTTTTAAACACATTAAAGTTAACAATTGTGTTAAAATTGTTTTTAAAACAAATAAATGTTATTTATATTGATAAACTGCTTGTGACTCGACAGCTCTGCGGCATTTGCACTCGCATGTCGCACACTAGCGCATTCCCATGCACATACACGTCGCAACTCTCTGAGAGAAATATCTTTAATGGCGGCGTTTTTGCTGTGCGCTCGCTCTCTGAGCGCGCTCGTTCTCGCTCGCGCTCACCGCCAGTGTTGCTGCTGCTGCTGACGCCATGTTGCGCAGTGCCGCTCTATGTTTATCTCTTTTCATTTTGTTTACTGTGACGTCGTGTGGTCTCACTTGGCAGCATTGCTGCTGCTCCTTTTTTTTATGTTTATTGTGAGTCTCTTATTGCCAATATCAAGTTGGAGCATGCAACAAACGCAGACAGACCATCACATATCCAATAAGACAATTATCTCATGCATAAACAACTCAATATTATAGTTGATAGGTGTAAACCGATCTTAAACCGTAGCCCATATAAATGATACATTTAAGTAGCAGCTATTAAGCCAAACGTGGCGCGCCATCATTATATGTGATTGCTGTGCATACAGAGTATGTAGAAGTCGTTATCGCAACGACCATCTACAGTTGTTGCCTTTTGCAAATTGTTTTTGGATGATGGTTGGAAACATGGGGAGGGAGCGCAAGCGACGTCCTCGTTGTCAATGTGCGTGCGGATTGATTACTGATTGGCATGTCGTTTGGCTGTTGCCGTTTCAACGATGACGCCAACGTTGACGTCGCTGCCAACTGCGACGTAGCAGCATTGTCGGCTACCTTTTTTCTTCTTGTTTTTGTTTTTGTGTGTTTGTTACCTCTGTGTCTTCTTGTTTATGGTTGTTGTTGCTGCGCTCGAGCACATAATGACATAATGAGATTTATTAGGCGCAAAATAAAGCCATAATGTTCCGTTTGACCTTTGTGTAACTTTGACTGTTGTAAATATTGTTTTCATTGCTCAGGACACGTGCTCCAAGCTTATTACATATCGGATGACACATTCCATTGCGAATTGCGGATTGAGCACGAATCAGTCATCATCGTCTCGAGTTTATCTTTTTTTTTGTTTATTTTTGTTTGTTTGTGTTGTTGTTACTTATTTTAAATTCGCATTTGAATGTGTTGCCTTTGCTGCCATTGAGGCAAAAAGGCAAATAAACGTTGGCCGTCGACGTCTCCTTGGCTTTGCCGTTCGATCCTTTTATTTGTGTGTGTGTCTGTGCCTTTATGTCCCATTTTGTGCCGAAAAAAAAACTTGTTTCTGCTTCAACCTAATATACTGAGCAGCTCCCTCCTCTCTCTTTTTCTTTCCTTTGCGTCTCTTTCTGCACTCAAACATGCTCTGCTTGCTTTGCTTCCTTGTGTACTGTGGGACATTGAATCACACCATAACTATTTCTATATGTTTCTTGAAAAAAATAATGTTACAATAAATTGTAACGCTAGAAAAGTTAACAAATATCATGTGGCTTGGTTAAACAATTGTTATTTCAACAGTTTTTTTGGTATATTAACCTTAGTGTCATATTTATGCAGTTTAGCCAAGTCATTTTTCCACAGTGTTTGGTTTGTGTCTTTGCTGGTTTGTTTCCTTTTGGCATTCGTGCACGCTCTTTCAATTTTATTGCTGTGATTCCAATTCTAGTTGGATTTGACTACGCACACAAGCGCACACACACACATACCTATATGAATTTTAGTTGTGTATTTGTTGATGTGCTTTGGGAATTGATATCCTTGTGCGCATTTTGCTAAAGTTCAAATATTTTTCATTTTATTGCTTTGCTACCTCCCCTTCTGTCTCTCTTGCTCTTCTCCTGGCATTTACATACACACACACACACACACACACACACACAAAGCCAGCAGCTTTTTGGCTGGCAATATTTCAAATACGTTTGTGCATAGGCAGAAATGTTTGCTCCCCACTTTACGGCTGAGTGCTTCCTCTAAAAGGCGGACCTCAATTTTTGGCCACAAAGGCTTCTCTCCATGCGTGTGTGTGTGTTAGGATTTGTCCGGTTTTTGGCAAATTGTACATAATTCATATGTATGAAAGCGGCTTTGTCGCATTTGTCGCAACCGTTTGTTGTCTGTTGCACATCGCATTTCGATCCGCTTGGCATATTACGTAATTATGTTGATTTAAATTTCGTGCAATTTTGTACGAATGCTAATGAAGCAATTAATATTTTATGCGCCATTTAAACATGGAGAGCTCACCGTCAAGCCACAAGGTCCCTGTAATGGTGTAAAGGAGCACACAGCATGAATAATAAATAAGCACAAATTTCCCCCTCCCGCTCTCTCTTTCTCTTTCATTCTTTTGCTCTTCACTTCACAGCTCTCTCACACACAAAAACTGGCAAAAGGCACTAAAAGCAACAACAATAACAGCAACAACAAACACTTACTAAAGCGTCTTTGTGTCAAGGGTTGCCAGATTGCGTGATATCCCATAGATGCTCTTGACTTAAACATACTCTATGAATTTAAAAGCTCTCTCTCTCCCTCTCTCTTTTGCATTGCTTAACAGTATTATTAAAAACTAAACCAATGTTGCTCTACGCTTTAAACTCACTTGTTTTCTGTACAGGGTATATAAGAACCAAGTCATGACAAGTTCAAGTTGCCATTCGCAAATACAGCGACAAATGGCCAGTCAGCCAGACAGACAAACAAGCCAAGTCTTTCACTCTCAGCCATTGGACGTGGTGTGTTTGTGTGTAAATCTTTGGCTGCCAACTTGGTGGCAAAGCTGTGCCAGCGGGCATAATGTGATTTTCAAGCATTTGGTGCAGCCACACATACACACACACACACACATACATAAGCGAGAGCTTTGCATATTTGCGACTTTGGCTTGTCGACTGCGTTTTGTGTTGTTTGTGTCAAAGCTGCAAGCGTATAAATATTTATGCACAACATATTCCGAGTCAAGTATGGCTATCCAAATGCCAACCCCGCAACCCACAAACACACATACACGCACACTCACACACCTGTCAGACGATTTTGTTGTCCACCTAATGCTAATAGAAATGAAATTGCCAGCAGCCATAGCTGTACACATACATACATACATACATATAGACGCATTGTATAAACGAAAAGCATTTTCAAGTTGTCAGCTTTCCATGCGCGAGGCAGCACACACACACACACACACACAACTGAATTTTGTACATTTTGTTGCAAAATATGATTTCATTGTGCTCAAATTGAATTAAATTCGTTTCGTTTTTGTTTTTCCTTTTGCTGCTGCTGCTGCTGCCCAAAAAAGCAGACTACCGTTAAAGTCGCAGCTGCGTTTGGTAAACGCTTTCTCGCTCTCACTCTCGCTGCGAGGCAACTGTCTCGCTCGTTTTGTCTTCTTTTGTGTACGTGTGTATGTGTGTGTGTGTGTGTGTGTGTGTGGGTCTTGCTTTTGGTTGCCTTTTCAGAACGGAAGCGGATATTTTCAACGCGCCATTGTTATTTTTTGAGTGCGGGAAATTGCTGGATGCCTCGGTCTCATCTCCTAGCGCCACGGCGCTTCAACTAAAGCACACGGCGCCCTTTTTCTTTTTTCTTTCTTTCTTCCAGCAGCTTCACACAAGGGGAGCGAGTGTGTGGGTGTCTGTCTCATCCGCTTCATGCTTATCATTGTGCTTTCGCTTCTGCTTCTGCTTCTGCTTCAGCTGCTGCTGCCTTGTCGACAGCTTTGTTTGTGTTGTAAATATAATTTTACGACTCTGCCTGGCTTACAGTCACTTTGTCTAACTGACTGACTGACTGACTCACTGTCTGACTCACTCTCTCTCGTTCTCCTTTTGGCTGGCTGAGCGAACTCAATTCAACTTTTTCTCTCCCCGCTTCCCCAGCACTTAACATTTTATTAAGCGAAAATGCTTGTGCCGTAAAATGCGCGCTTACATGTTCAAGACCAACCCCCAAAAGAACCCCAACCCAGCCCTTGGGGTACGCTTTTGGGTCGGGTGCTGTCAGTGGGAAAGGGGAGTGGGTTTGACGCGAGGCAAGGCGAACGGAGTCATCGTCATTTTCATTTCCTGTGGTCGTATTTATGCTTTTATTTGAATTGATTTTATTTCGTTGCGTTTTATCTGCCCAGCTGCTGGATCAGAATATGGCGTGAGCTTGTTATGACCATAAATATGTGTGTGTGTGTGTTGTGTGTGTGTGTGTTGTGTGTGTGCGTTGTGTGTGTGCGTGCTGCTGTCTGGCATGTAGTTAATACGTTGATTTCATTTTTATGATCCCTTTTGCCTTGCCACTTTAATGTTAATTTTATTATGATGTTCGCCGCGCTTTTTGTTACTTTTTGCCATTGTTTTGTTCCTGTGTCCTGCCCAAGGGTCGTTTATTATATAATGAGCTCACTTGTTTTATGATTTTTCAAATTAATTTCATCACTTGACTATATATATCAAATGATTTTTTTTAATAATTACTTTAAATGAGGGCGCAAAACGCATTTGTCACTAATCAAAGCAATTGACAGTATAATTTTTTTATATAAGTAAATAAATAACATAATTAAATGCTATACACAAGGTTTTTTGTTTCTGTATTTAAAGCTACATTTTTTTTAGTATACAGTAAAATTAATGATGTTTTTATTAACTTAATATTTTTGCGGTTTGTTTAACAACATAAAAATATTTATTATAACGTGTTATATGAGTTAGCAACGAGATTCATTGTATCTGTTTAATAGTTGAACAAGTAAAGCTAGAGCTTTAAAACCTAATATAAAAAACTACCATTTATATAGCCATCCTTCAGCTCAACGAGCCTTATTTGCCTTACTCGTTCGTCACTCGTTACATGCACTCGCTAGTTTAAAACAACGAGAACTGAAACCTTTGGGAACCTTACACCTAACACAATGCTGCCAAGAAATTTTCTGCATTGGAACATTATTTAAAGTCATATTTGTAATCAATTAAATGGTTTAGAAACTTTTTTTCTATGCCATTTCAATTGCAACAGCAGCAGCAGCAACACTTGGCATTGACATTAATTTGTGATGGCTGCAACAAGGCTGCCTTGGTAGCGGTTACTGGTTACTGGTTAATGGTTAATGGTTACTGGTTTATTGGTTACTCGTTACTTTGGCTTGACTTAATTGCTGGACTGTGTCTGTGCTCAGCTTTGGTAATTTGACGCATTTCACGCTGACAACGGTAGCCGCATGTTGCATGAAAGGCCTAATGGTTGTGCGCTCTACGCATAGAATCAACAATTACGCAGCACAAAACCGCAACGAGTGCCCCAAAGCGATGCAGCAGCAGCAGCAGCAGGAACAGAACTTGCCACATCATGTTGCCCCAGACAGGCGGGCGCGCAGTGCTTTGCGCGCTAATTCAGCCTGTCTGTCCGTCTGTCTGTCTAAGTGAGTGCAACCTACGCAGCAACGTGCAACATGCAGCAGTTGCAGACGAGCCACTTAATATACGATACGAGCAACTGGCAGCTTGTGGCAACTTGTGTTCGCCTGCACTGATTCTGATTGCTGGCAAATAACTTAGCAACTTGAAAAGGCCGCAAATGCAGCTTGCAACACAGCAGAGAACAGCGCCAAAGCGGCAAGCAGCCAACTAGTTAACGTCACTTGAGTTGAATAACTTTTTTTTTCTCTTCTGCTCTGTTCTGTTTTTCTTACTGTTTCTCTTTCTGTTGTTGCATGCCATTGTTTTATGTGCCAAAGTTGCCCCTTTAAGTTTGAACAACGCTACGTAACGATATTTATGTATTTGTTGTGTACTTAAGGTGCAATCAAAGTGAATGAAAATGGTCAAAAGCATTTTAAATACCTCAAGCTTAGAGCTTCATTTAGCTACAAGTATGTAAGATATTTATTTCAAGCTCTGTAAATACATTACGGAATAGATATAAGGTAAGCATGTGTATAAGGTAGCATTTTAAATTCAGCATTGTTAATTTAAGTTTACGCGTTTCAAGTTTCGTTCTAAATACGAAATTGAAAACATTTCTTGGAAACTCTAAGAGTCGACTAAAACTGCAACTAGTTCAATTTGATACCCGGAAAGCTCTTGTCCTTCAGGCCAAGGTACGCTTCCTAGAACTAAGAGTAAATGCATTCGGTTCCTGGTACATGAAAGTAATCTTATAGTTTTCACAGAATTTTTATTCCACACAAAATTGAAGCTATCACAAATTGAAAATGACATCAACAGAATTTTGTTGTGCAACAGTATTCTGTGAAAAATACTTTGCACTAGCTTTAATTGGCAACAGCAAAAGCGTTACGTAAACGTTAACGGAAAGCTCTTGTCCTTCAGGCCAAGGTACGCTTCCTAGAACTAAGAGTTAAAGCATTCGGTTCCTGGTACATGAAAGTAATCTTATGGTTTTCACGGAATTTTTATTCCACACAAAATTGAAGCTATCACAAATTGAAAATGACATAAACAGAATTTTGTTGTGCAACAGTATTCTGTGAAAAATACAGCAAAAGCGTTACGTAAACGTTAACGGAAAGCTCTTGTCCTTGAGACCAAGGTACGCTTCCTAGAACTAAGAGTAAATGCATTCGCTTAAGTAATCTTATGGTTTTCACAGAATTTTTATTCCACACAAAATTGAAGCTATCACAAATTGAAAATGACATCAACAGAATTTTGTTGTGCAACAGTATTCTGTGAAAAATACTTTGCACTAGCTTTAATTGGCAACAGCAAAAGCGTTACGTAAACGTTAAAGGATATATGACTTTCATAACAGATTAAGATTCAAGTTTTAATAAAAATGTTTGTGAAATTCCTTAAATAAAATTGTTTCAATGATAATGATACAAAATTTAATTTTTTAATGTTTTTGCTGTGTTTTAAACATTGGCAAAGTTTGCTTAAACAAAATGTTGTCTACAATATATGTCTAAGGAAAAATCACAAATTCTCAAATCTAATCATCAAAATGAACAACCACAAACCATAATGAATGTGTAGGCAATAATCACTCATCAAACAAAATGCCAATCAATCTCTTTCTGCAGCTCCCTTGGGTTAAATTCAACAATTTTTAGTCAAGTGCATCTGTTCTAATTAAAGTGACAACCACCCTGTAGCTCTTTAAACGAAATTCAGTTGTGTGTGTTGGCGACAACAGCGAAAACAGTTTGCACACATATTTGATTTGATTTATACAAAAGTTTGCCTCGCAGCAAAAGGAAGTGCAATATGTATTTGTAGTATAAAAAATAAAATAAAATAAATACGTTTTTTCAAACAGACAATGTCGACAGCAAACTGTGCAGATAGAGAATAAAATGCCAGAAGGCCGCCCAGTTTTGACGCGTTTACTTTTCATTCCCGTTCAAATTATATTGTTGACCATCCAACAATGTTGGCTCTGGTATAACCTTTCTCGTCTCCCTGCCACACACATCCATTCACTCGTCCTGTTCTCATCTGTCTCTTCACTTGCTGCGTGGCATAAACTTTTAGCTTTGGGTTTTCTGTTTTTTTTTTTCGTTTTTTGTTTTGCGTTTGCCTCGTTGATTTTTGCACAGTTTTGTTTGACTGACAGCGACACCAACAACATATATAGTATAGTATATGGTTATATGTATGTACGTTTAAGCCTCGGCAGATCTCTGTAGCGCCTCTTTACCTCTTCCCGCATCATTGCTTTTTTGCCCCTTTTGTGAGCGACCCTTTTTTTGTTGTTTTTTTGGTGCCGTTTTGTGCCCCGCAGCGGCAACAACATTAATGCGCTTCGCTGCTGCGCTCGCTCCATAATCCTTTCAATTTTTAAATCATTTTTTATTTTTACCCTTTTTTTTTTTGTTCCCCTTGCGCCTCTTGCCACATACGGCCTTTTGTGAAGTCGTGCGACCCTCGCCGCAAATATTTATAAATGAAACGTGTGCATTTCGTGCTTATTTGATTGATGCGCTCACTGTCCAGCCCGAAAGCATCACAGGAGAAGTGAGAAGAGATGAGATTCAATCCGTTGGCGCACCCAAAAAACGAACGAACCATATAGATCAAAAATTATGTGTAGCCATCTAATGACAATGACATGTTTATCCACGATTGCCAGGCGGCGGCTGAATTCAAAGCCAGCCATTTACACCTTTAAAACCCATTTGCAATTTCATCAATTACTGCATTTAATCAACTTGTTAAGCCACAGTGCCGACACAGACACGGACACCTGCCCAAAAACCTGGCCAATAACAGGTCGTCAGTTGAGGTTGAACATTTGCTACGTGGTAATTACAAAAATGAAATCAGTCTCCGGCTATGTTACATTTTGAGTGCTCAACGCATATTCAATGAGGACGCGTTGTGGTTGAGTTGTTTGCTTTGGAAATGTCATTGCACATGCCAAGGTCCTTTCGCAACAAAAAAAAAAAAAAAAACGAAAGGGTAAAACGAGAAAAAAAGAGTTTTTCAAACGAAACTGAGTTTGATTTAAAATGACAACGAAACATGTTGGAAAAAATGTCATTTTGTAGCACATGAAAGCTTTTAAAATGATGAATTGCCTTTAATTAATCAAAACTTGACGCATATATTTTAAGTTATTCGAACTCTTGCATTCAGGCATACTTTGTATATGTGATATGCTTTTTGCAATGTTACCAAAAATATTTTACTTATTGCCTTTAATACAAGTATAAAAATGTAAAAATATTAGAACTCAAGCTTTAAGCATATTAGAAGAAGCTACTTTTAGTTGAACGGTAGAAAAAACTAGCTTTGAATATTTTACGGAGTCGATTGCTCTAAGTTTATATAAAGATTTTTAAAATGAAATAATTAAAAAAAATAGTAATTTGAATATTAGTTAATCTAAATGGCAACATCTTTCATTTCAAGGATAAACTTGTAAGGAATACATTTAAATTTGAGACAAAGTTTTGTATTTAAGTGGTATGCATTTCAAATTTTCTCTGATCGAAATAAGCTTAAGTAAAATAAATAATTTGTTAAAGTTTTCTTGTCAATAATAGAAGTGAAACTGCCTTTGGATGAAAGATTATAAATGTAATAATAGATAATAATTATGCTGTGGCACTTGAGCAATGTGTATGAAATAATTAAGTAAGTAAAGTAAGCAATATAAATGATTAATTTAAGCCAATAAAACGCAATGAAATATTAATATATTGCTTTTAAGGTTGATTAAATTAAATTGCAGCAACTAAAACAAATTCAATGTGATTATTATAATAAGTATAATTATATTTGTATTTATATTCATTCAATGTATCCTTTTTTTCTTGTTTTTCTTTGTGGCGTGCTCTATTCATAAAATGCATTCATGTTCAATTAATTAATATTATCTGATTATAAATTATATAGAAGACAAATGTAGTGGAAACGTGCATAAAATAAGCTCAGTTATAGCTTCATAAATAATGTAAAATGCAATTACAAATTTACATTTTTTTTTTGATAAATCGCACAATTCAAAACGTAAAATGCAAACCAATGGCAAATTGCACCAAAAAGTATGCAACAAAAATATAACAAATATATTATGCAAATGCTGGGCGTCAAAAATGTTATTTAACGCAATTTGAATAAAGCTACAAATACAATAAAATTAAACTGCTGCTGGCAACAATCAAAATATTTCTACATAAATATTTTTATTACTTTAACAACACTTGCTACAAATTAATTTACTGCCATTGTTGAAATATTTAAATTGTAACAAGAAGAAGTCCACAGCGACAACATATTCCGTTGCTTTAATATACATATCCTGGCAGCAGCCGGCATTGCTCATACAATGCTCTCAATTATTCATTAATTTATACCATACGTTGTGCAGTTGCACATATCCTGTGACATCCTTGTGCAACAGCGAATGCCACTTAAATGCGCAACAACAAGAACAACTCCAAAACGAACGAACGAAAGGGTTGAAATTCAGTGAAAACATTCTTGAATGATATAATAAAAACGTTAAGTAAATTGCGAGCCACTTTGGCTGCCAACAAAAAGAAGCCAAGTGTCGAAATAACAAGTTGCAAATGTCTTTAATCAACGAGAGCACACAAAGAATGGAAGACAGCAACGTTGATGTTGTGGTTTGTGGCATTGAAACATTGCGTATGCGCAATGTTTGCATCAAATGAAATTAATTATGAAAGCGTTTACGCATTAACATTAAGTTGAACACTTGACTGCCTACCACTCAAAAGCCAAATAAATTATTTGCCTCTCATCCAGCGTTGCATATTTCAAAATTAATCAAGATTCGAAGGGCAAACAGGAGCAAAAACGTCCGCAGGTCAAAGTGGATAAAGCAACAATGTCAAGGGAAAATCAGACAGAGGCAAGTTAACGCCAATGGCAATATCTAACGGTATCGGTGATTACTGCCACTGCTCTGACTTTATGCCTCATTTCAATTTGCGGAAGAGAAGAAAACTCAACACACACACACAAAAGCCAAAAGCGAAATGGAAACGTTTTCCAACTCAATTTCCGTCGCTGGAAGCAACAACAACAGGAGAAGAAAACAGACCTTGGCACACAAAAGATTTAATACTCTTTAAAAAGCGAAAAAAAAGTTTCTGGTAAAGCCAAAAACAAATTAAAAAATTTAAGCTTAGTTATGTTTTGTGGTGCTTTAAAATTGAAATTGAACACGTAAAACGTAATACTTCAAAATTAATTACTTCACTCCTGTTCTCCCTTCCTCTCTTCTTTGATCAAGGGTATATGGAGAGGTGAAGGGTGCAAAAGCAAGACACTCGACCATAAAAATCGTTGCCCGCTTCAACTGTGAGGCAAATAAAAATCAAATTCAACAAAAAATCAAAATGAAAAAAAGAAAAAAAAACAGAGAGAATGAAGCAAGACGCTAAGAAAGTAGTCGCGGCGCCGAAAAGCAGGCAACACAAAAGACAAACGACCGGAAGTGCGGGTAGATGTTTGGACTTACAACGAAGTGAAGCGGCAAGGGGGCGAGTTGGTGTTTAGCCGCTTACAGAGGGTTGCTCTAAATGTCGCAATTTTACGAGTCAATATAAAGGTGCCTGGGGAGTCATTTACGGGCGCACAGCGGTTTGCTTTCGTTCTGCGGCAATAAAATGAAATAACCTGAATGTCGAAGCAGCTACAAAGACACAAAGATACAAAAAAAACACCAAAAGCTGACAAAAAAAGGAAAAAAACAGGCTGCTCAAGGAAATGACTGGTTTTATGGCCACACTACGGCGATGGGGCAGCAATAAAAATTTGTAGGCAAAAAACACATGTAATGGCAGCGGCATTAAAAAAAGGGTTTCCACACAACCAAACTTCAATTTGATGGCAATTTTTCACGCAAGCTGCATCAAATATATAATTTTTTTTTCTTTCAATTGTTTATGTGTGTTTGTAGTGATTTATTACCATGTAGCAATAAGAAAATAGTTTTAAAACAATTTGTAAAATACATTTGAGAGCGAAATATTATTATAAAATTTAATTGCTTTCATACAGAATGCTTTTCATTCGCTTTTTTTAATATGTTCTATTAAAGCTCTTGAATATGTACACAATTGTATATTAAATACAGTTAGCATTTGTTTTTACATTATTTTTATCAAATATTTTTAATCAGAAATGCAAATAAAATTGAAGTTGATTAATAGTTAAGTTATCTAAAATAAACTTTGGATAAACAATGCGTTTGCCCTAATGGGTTTTTCTTATTTGTATGTTTGTATTATGAACAAACGTAACTAACTAACTTTTAAATTAAATGTTTAAATAAATATCTAATACGAGCAGTTATTTGCTGAGCATTCTGTTTATGCTTAGAATTTTCGCGTATATGTTCGCGATCTGGTGCTGGTCACCTGAGCTGTATTTTTTGTTGTGCGTATATCACAGTTGTTGCAATCTCCATTCCATTTAATATTCGCATTGCCACGCACACTGACATGCTGCCGCGAAGAAGTGCGCACAGTTATGCGACCTGATGGGTTTAAAGAATATACTTGATAGGAAATGGTCACAATTGAGTTTTGTAGTGCAACTACTTACCGGCAGGTGACGCTTGCAGAGCGCCCAGCAAGGCAAGCAGTAAAATACACAACGAGAACCACTGCATGATGTTTGTGAAGAGAGACTGAATACCTTCTGCTATATGCTTACCATTTTATATAAGGCACACAGCAAAAATGCTGAAAAAAATAAAAAAAAATTCCCGTATCGCAAAGCTAAGCCAAAGGCCAGCAGCTGCTAATGCGACTGGAACTGGGTTTGGGGCTTGCCCACGACTCAACAACAGTAAACCCCCCCTTATATAAACAGTGTTGAATGGGTTTTTGCTCTGATCGGTTCAGAGCTCTTAAGTTGCATATATGGCTGAGAATAGAATCGTAGTCAAACTAGTTGTTTTTATGAGATTTGCTTTAGTTAATGATTATTCAAAGCTCTTGACTGGCAAATAAACCATAAACAGAGCTAACTAAGCATTTGATTTGTATTTGTAAACATATTTATTTATCTTACTTAAAGTAAGATATAATAAGCTGGTTTTGGTTCGTACTAAAAACCCAAAACTTTCTGATGCAACACATTCAAATGTAAACTATTTGCTTCACATTTTACATTCATTTTTTTATAAACATTTTCTTCTGTTAGTTTGAAAAATATTTTCAAATATTTACGGCTAATCAGGTTGAGTTTAGGGATTTCGTGTCGATTTATCAACAACTTCGATAGATAAAAATAAAAAAACATAAACTATAACAATATAAAAGATAAATGTAATATTTCTCCTTGTTAAGCAAGCGTTTGTTTTATATTATTGTTTAACAAAAAGATTTGCCTCGCATCATACAAAAAAAATGCACTAAAACGCTGCAGAATAAAAAAGAAAACAAAACTCTTTCATCTAATTGTAATAATAATGTTTTTATTTTACTTTTTACAACAACTTTTCCAACAAATTTGAATTTCTTATGCAATTTATTAGCAGGAACTAGAAATCTCCCATGCAAAATGCATCAATTATCAAATCAGTCTACAAAAAGCTTAGCCTCGAATGTCACAGCCACTGCAGTCGGAATTGTGTACATAATCGCCACCAGGCACACGTCCACTGTAGCCTTCGGGCACATAAAAGGGTTCGGAGCCAGCACCACTGTTGCCGCCATTTATGATGACAGTGCGACGTTTAGGTCTGAGATCTCCTGGCCTAGCTACAGCTCCTGAGCTTTGGAGACCTCCGTTAATGAGAATGGTGCCATGTCCTGGAGTACCCTTGGTCACCTTACCGTCCACAATAACTGTTTCAGCATCTGGCGGAGAGCAATCTTGGCACACACCATTGATGACAACGGTTCCAGCTTGAATGCAGCAGACATAAACCCAATAAGCTAAGTGCTAGAAAGGATGCTGTGCGAATGCTTACCCGCTGCCAAGGCCACAAGGATGGCAAACAGAGCGCAAGTAAACAATCTCATTGCTAGATATGAACTGGAATCAATGCTTTTGCTTTTGCTTTTGCATTGCTTTTATATACGCTTTTTAGTTGTTTTCATTATCAGCGTTTGGAATACCCGATTAACACTTGATATGCGGAAATTCCACGAACTGAGCTTACAGCTCTCGCTTCGTTCTCAGTTTTGCTTAACCGGTTTGCCCACGTCAGCTGAAGGTCAATAAATATTATTGCAAACAGTTTGAGAACATTTAAGTAGCACGTTTATTAGCCCACATTTGATATAGACGCAAATATTAAAGCTTCATTTAGCCATTTATGTTGCAGCCAACACAATCATCATTGTGCACCAGAGTGCCGGGACGTCCACGTGAATCGAGTGTGGTAACACGACCATTAGACCAGCTGCTGCCGCCATAGCCGGGATCAGTAATGATCACCTGACGGCCGCCCCATTGCCGCTTGTGGCGTCCACCACTTGTTATATGCTGTCCTCCATGCGCATCCTGATGCAAACCAAAGTTCCAATCATCCTCATCGCTGTCCTGCTTGGTGTGCCCTCTCCTTGGCTTGGCCGTCGTCTGGTGTCCATGTCTACGTCCGCCATATGCTGACGCCGCTGCTGCTGGACGGCGCGTTGTTGTTGTTCTAGCATTGGGTCGATTGCAATCAACACAGGCGCCATTGATGGTCACCTTGCCAGCTAAGCAAACATTGAGAAAGTCAAAATTGAGTTGCACATTATTTTGGCCAACAAACTAACCTCTGGCACTTATGGCCATCAAGGCCAAAATCACAAACGTTAACAGCGTTAAGCATCTCATTTTGTTAGCTACAATTTGACGATGTGCCTGCTAGAATGATTCTTTTATACTGGCAACATGATGCCGCCTTCAAAATCGTGTTGCGATTCAAACAAAGATTGCGCTTTGCCAATCAATAAACCCAAAGCTAAATATATACATATTTTTTGTAATGGATTGTATGTTTGTATGGAATTGCCCAGATTATCAACGCCTTGGGTGCTTAGTAAACAAAGCTGAACTCATAACACGTTTCAGCTGATTGTAAGATTTGCTAAAAATATTGCAAACCCAATGCGCAGTATCTTTTGGCATAGACATATACTATGTATGTGGCATATAATATATATTATTTGTCTTACTTACAAAGCAAAAGCTCAAAATCATTTTCTATTTACTTTAAATAAACATTTTAAAATATCTTTAAGGCTTTAAGTTTAGCATACACGATAGTGTGAAATGACCACAAAGACTTCCTTATGGGTTTAACCAGAGCGTAAATTTTCTTCAGATAAGCAGACAATTGGGAAATTCCATATTAAGGCCTTATCAAAGGCAAACCGCATAGACGCTGTGCGTTCTGAGTGAATTAAGCTGTCTGTCAAGCTCGCAGTTTAATGCATTGAATCGATGATAATTCCCGAGCTATGGCAATGTTCTGTGAATTTCCCAGTTGAACGAAACAAATCGCCCATATAAGTGCGGTGTGGAACAGGTAACAGCATCAGTTCAACTCAAGCCTTTGCGGAACAATCAACAGCAACAGCTAACGAAATGAAATTCTTCTCAGTTGTCAGCGTCTTTGTGCTCGGTCTCTTGGCTCTCGCCAGTGGTAAGTTACTTAAGCTAATTGCTTTTAAATCAAGTGATTTACTCTCTTTATTTAACAGCCGTTCCACTGTCGCCCGATCCTGGAAATGTGGTCATCAATGGTGATTGCAAATACTGCAATGTTCATGGCGGAAAATAAGATGAATTTGTTTTTACTTTAAAACTTCCTCGCATATCTCAATTTGTTGGCACAATATTTATATGTCGACACAGCGTTCAAAATTTTAAAACTTAGCTACCTAATAACAATTATAATAAAAAAAAACTACTAGAAAAACTGAAATGAAATGTTTATTGTCAGATTTATCTTCGCTTTCAGCTAAAGAGGGGGAAAGGTCTTACCAATCTTTAATGTTGTGTAAGCATTGCTTTAGCCGTAAAAGGTCAACCATTTTAAGAGCTATAAAGTAGAAATAACCCTTCAACATTTGACCTTGTGCTGCTTTGCAAAATCATTATAAACTTGAAGCTTTAACCTATTTCTATATTAATAGGTAATCGCATATTATTGATTTGTGTCAATCAATAATCTGTTTATAATGAAACAAAATATAAAAAAAAACAGAACAAATTTTAATTACATTTAATGACATTCAATACCCTGGTTTGAAAAGTTCGGTCTTATTAGCTTTAATCAATAATTCATTGCAATAAGTTATTTATTTATTTATTTCAATCATAAAGATTTTTATATGTTTACCAGTTAGGTAAAGTTTTAATCATCAGCATTTAATGGGCCGTATTTGTTTTATAATAACTCTAAGGTTATCTACTTAAAGATAACAAATTAAAAAATCTAATGATACTAGTTGTTTTAAATTAATTAAATAATCAATGAACTAGTAACACAAATACACAGATTTTTTTTATCCTAACTAATTATTTACATCATTTACAGATTAAAATAAATAATTAATTATTTCCTGATAAACGCTAACATTTTAAGCTTTGCTAAACATTCTCCAACTTTTTGTTCAAGTTGTGGGAGTAAAAAACTATAAACTAAAATAAACGATAGTATCAATACAATGAAATGCTTACGAATACTATTAGCAGTGTTTTAATTGTAATTTTACTTTAAAATCATGTAATATAAAAAGTATTTATATGTTATGCATAAGAAAGCAACTAGTAGAGATAATTTCCACAAATCTGTTTATATGAAACAATCTCAATTCTATAACTCATTAGGAGCTTAAGCTCTCCCAAGCCTTAAGTAAATAATATTTTTTTTTTCATTTTATTGTTAAGGCTTTCCTCTTACGTTCTATACATGTTTTCATAAAATTTTTGGTTATGAAATCTCAAAGACATTGGAAGTTAAAGTTTACTTAAATAACCTTGGTGTTTTTATAAATTTAATTTGTATGCAGCTAATCTCCAAAAGAGTATCTTCTAGTCGAGTTTACTTTACTACTTAAAACAAATAAAGAAAATAAATATCATGCACGTGTTTTGCGTTTGTCTTACAACTAAGTTAAGAGCTTAACATATTATTATTTTAATTTGTATGCATCCTCAAATCGTCACAATTCAACTAGTATCTGTATTTATAAGTTAAAAACAATTATGCAAATATCTTGAAAAAATTGATTAACATAATTCTTGGGTATATTATTATGTTTCGCCGAACTGAATGGCGCATTATTTGCGTAACTGATTGATAAAATTTATAAACAAACAACAATAACATTAAACCTGTTTTAACGATTACTCAGAAATATAGATACTATATATAAGACAGTGGGGCGCCACGCTTTATACTTCGCAATTGATATGCAATTTGATCGTTAAAAAAAACAACTAAATAATTACTAAACTAGTTTTTGAGTTCGTACTCAAAAGTATTAGACTATAAGATATGCTGTTAAAATGCTAATGCAAGAGTTTCGTCATCTTATCAACTCCATAGCGTTCTCATTGAGTTAAACACACAGTGCAAAAACAAAATAATAACTCAATTAAGCTCGCTACGCAATTGGGAATTTTTCGAATCAGACTTCAAGCGCGAGCTCGTCTGGAACTGGGCAATTCCAAGTTCGAATCTTAGTCTGTCGTTGATAACAACGTTGTACCGTGAGCTGTGAGCTGTGAGCGTATAAAAGCATTGCTGACCAAGTGTTAAGGCATCAGTGCAATTGCAGTTCTTCTTGTGAGTTCAACAGCAAAAAAAAACCAAAACAAACAAACAATATGAAATTCCTATCGGTCGCATTTTTGCTCGGTCTCTTGGCTCTGGCTAGTGGTAAGTTATACTAGAAATGCTCAATCGCAACAGTAAACAGTGTTAAATAATTGTAATTTATTTTCTTTATAGCTACACCATTGAATCCTGGCAATGTCATCATCAATGGCGATTGTCGAGTGTGCAATGTGCGTGCCTAGGACAATTGAATCCTTTGGAGCAGCCATCAATATCATCAAAAGCCAACTATTTACGGATTACAATGTTGTGAATGTACATATGTATATAAAATAATTTTTAAGTGCACAAATCAAACCATATCAAAGCCACAAAATGTTTAATAAATTCCACAAACTCAACTTTTATCACTAAATCGAAATGCTTTTATTATTATTATTGCGTTTTCCCATTTTTCACACAAACAGATGAATTTATTAAAGCAAACAAATAATGTTTGTGTTAATAACATTATAGAATGGGGAGTAATAAAAAATATTTAAATATAATGGAATTTAAATTATTTAATATCATTTCAGAAATTGCTTGAAAATATATAACAGTCAATTAAATATTCTTTGTGTATAATTGTTTTTTTTTAAACATTTTATTTAATACTTTTGAATGAACATTGTTCAGGTGTATTTTTTAGTATGTATAATTTTATATTATAACCAAAGACCATATTCAAAAACGTATATAAAATGTTTCTAAGTTCTAGTTCTAGTCTACTAAAATCATACTATCACCCGTATATATGTATATTTACAGCAAAAAGTTATTATGTTGTTATTATTTATTTGTATTCAATTTCAAAATTATTCGCTTCATTGTAGGTTCACCATAAAAAGGTCGCATCTAATTGTTGAACTGATTAGATAAGATGATTGTTCAACATATTGTTCTCGGGTAATCCCGAAGTGCATGCCATCTCAATTGAAAGCAAAACACGAGCCAGATTCGGTGATTATCTGCACTAGTGCCCCAATATAAAAGTGCATGAAATAATTGCCATCGATTCAGATTGTTTGTAGCGCCGAGCTGGGAATATGAAATCAATTGCATTGACGTTCTTGCTTTTGGGCTGCCTGCTGGCTGTCGTTTGCGGTAATTGAATTGAAATAAAGAAATCTAATACTGAGCACAATGAACACGTACACATATTCTATTTGTAGCCACACCCGGCAAAGTTATTATCAATGGCAAATGTGTTGATTGCAATCGACCAGATGGTGACGATTCTGTGATTATACCGGTTGATAGAAAGGAATCTTCTTCGGCTGTTAACCAAAGTTTGGCTATGGGCTCTGTCTTGTTTGGACTTGTATATTATATGGCAAGCAATGTTTTGCGCAATTAGTTTTAGTTAAATAAAGTCTACACTCTGAATGTATTTGATGTTGATTTTTCTTTCTTTCCTTGAAAAAACCAAAAGTAGCTGTCAATTGTGGCCATAAAAGCGCTGCAAATTGATTGCAGTTTAATTTCCGCTTCTAACGAAAATGTATTATCTGTTGATTGCATTTCTGCTGTGTCTGTTGGCACTGACTATGGGTAAGTAAGAGGATTATGTGTCCTGTTTAACTTATTTGAACAAACTACTCAAAGATTTGCCGCAAATAATGACAAACTTTGCCAATCTTTTAAGACATTAATATTTGTTTAGTTGATTATATCTTTAATAAAAATCATTCTTTGTTTCATTTGCATTGACAATTTTCACACGATATTCACTTGTTGTTTAACGCGTTGATTTTCATTTAACTTCCACGTATGTTACAGCGTTTGCAATCCCCATTGATGATCACATTGCCCGGATGCAGTGGATTGGCTATGAATGAATGAATGCATTTTGAGTGAATGCAGTTTTGGCAGAGTTTCGCATTACTTACCACTAGCCAAAGCCAATAGACTCACAATAAACGCCAACGATATCCACTTCATTTTATTCGAATGACTTTTATGTCAATTGCAAATTGAAACTGATCTCGAATTGAGCTTAACTATGCGCTTTTATAACCTATACGTATGTAAATAAGGTTCTCAAATTGCAGTATTTTTGTTATGAGTGAATATTATTACTCTGCACTCTGATTGAGTGCATATCAACTGATGTCAACTTACTTTCTTTAATGTCCTTTCCTTGTTAGTATCTCATTTCCAGAACGCTTTTCAGCCCTTTTCCATGCTTTTTTTTCTTTGATTTTTACAAATTCCTTAACCTTTTAAAAATTTCAGTAGCCCAGGGTATTTAAGCTTAAAGTAACTATTTAATAATAAAAATGGCATAAGCTTTTTCACTCTTTCTCTCTCTTTGTTTAACTCTGCTTAATATAAACAGCATCGAGTGTATTCCGTTTTAAATAAACACAAGCTGCTTAGCATTAAGAACAATAATAAAAAGCATTCTTTGCGAGATTTTTTGCTTTGAAAATTAGCATATATATATATATATATATATATGTATATGTGGTTAAATATAACATTTAGTAATCACAATACGCTTATCTATTCGAAGTACAAATAAATACCCATTTGCATGGGTTTTTCCTCGCTATCACTGAATTGACCTGTTGCCCACATATACAAACAAATATGTATTTAGTATATGTTCTGGGAATAACTGTGAATTGAGCTATATAAACGAACGATTAAGTTGCATTTAGCTCAGTTGAATTGTAGAGGTCTACATTGCAATTCAAACAAACATGAAGTGGCTGTCAATTGCATTTGTGTTGGCCCTCTTGGCCTTTGCCAGTGGTAAGTTAACTGCCAACAAAGAGTTAAAAAAAAACTTTGATAAGAACCTGTATTGTCTCACACAGCCGCTCCCTTGGTGCCTGGAGATGTGATAATCAACGGACATTGTATTAACTGCAATGTTCATGGCGGCTAATAGCTTTAGACGGTCAAAAACAATTGACACATAGACTAATTAAAAGAAAAACTTTGTTAATTATGCTTTGAGTGAAAAAATGAAAACTGACAAAAAAAGATTTGCAACTTAAACGCATTTATTTGTGTTCACTCTATTACTTTAAGTAGTCTACTATATAAATAAATACACATTTAATATGTTAACATATGTTGCACAAACACTGGTTTATTTATTGTTATTGTTCATATATTCATTGAGCCATGTAGATTTAATCGCCACGTATGTTGCACTTTTTGCAATCGCCATTGATAATCACATTGCCCGGCTGCAACGGATTCGCTGTAAACAAAACAAATTCATATTAATTAACAGTTTACTTGCAGATTTAATCCGTATTATACCACTGGCCAGCGCAAACAGAGCCAAGACAAAAGCTAGCGACAACCACTTCATGATGATGTTATCAAAGTGATATTTTTGAAATCTATCGCTAAAACACATTTTGCAAACCGCTTTTATAGCCCTTTTGTGGGACAGATTAAGCTTGGCATATAGTATTCAGACTGATAACAAATTTCCTTGAACTTATCGGTAATTATTTTCGGTCTCTCATTGGATGTTTTAATCAGGTTTTTTTTTAACAACAGGTCAGCTTATGTTAGTTTTTTTGAATTCGAATCGGATCGGAAAGCATCATAATATATTTTCTAAGGAATTAAAAAACAATTTTAATTACTTTTTCTAGCTCCCTCATTACGCATACGCTAAATATATGTGCTATAATTATTTACTAAACATTCTCAAAATATAACAAAAAGGAGTATTTCATAGTTGAAAATCGAAATGCTTTTTGATTTAATCTAATCAGCTTCATTTCATTCATGCTAAAAACATGAATCTACTTCTAGCTTATAGAGTTCGCTATATTTAACTGAACCCAGCAACTTAGATTGCAACTAAGTTCAGTAATTGAAACAACTGCATCTGAAAGATGCACAAACCTGAAGTGCTTATCAGCTATAAATGTTGCATATTTAGATGGAGAGCTAAGAGTTACTTAAGATACTATAAAAGTATATTATTAAACCTTATCTTATGCCAAATAGGAGCATAACAAAAAATTGTATTCAAGTTAAACATCAACATAAATAAATCAAATAAATGTTCGTTCAATATACAAACCTCTACAGTTTTTGCACAAACTTTTTAAGAAGACAGCAGCTAAATTTGTTTTAAAGTTTTAAACGCATGAAAAATGCGTAGCAAAGCGAACATTCAAGTCGAGTTGAGTTGGGTTCAGTTGAGTAGAGTTTAGTTGAGTTGGGGCTTGTGTGTATCTGTATCTATGAGAAGGTAAATGAACGTGTTTGTGGTTGAATTCATTTTCGTCGGTGAAAAGTTGTGTGCATGTTTGTGTGTGTGTGTGTGTTTGTGTGTGGTTGCTGTTGGTTGGCAATTAAGCCAATGAAGCATTAAAAACACCAGCCAAGGGCGTAAGCCATGTAAAGTGAGCTGCCATTGAGAGTGGGTAAGTGGAATTTTGAGGGTTTTTTGGGTTGTTGGGTGCTGCTGTCAAACGCACACACACGCACACACACACACACACACACACATAGATTGGCTTTTGGGTGGATTAGCGTTGATGTTGCTGTTGTTGTTGGCATTGCCACATTTGTCAACGTAAAAAGCATTACGCTTAAATGAACCCATGCACATGCATAAATACGCAAAAAGCCAGCCTGGCGCATAGTCGACACGTGTGCGTTAACAATTTAATTACGCCAAACAAATGCTACTCGCTTGCTAGCCGCGAGCCAGATGTTCGCTCTGATATTGCCCAAAAAGTTAATCACCCAATCGACGAGGAGGTCAGCTGTATTAAAGACTTAACAGACAGAAGGCAACTTTGAGCAATTTCACGATTTAGGGGCGGGCTTGCCCCATTAGCCATTATTTTGTTGTTTGAGCAGGGTTCGGACTGTGGGATGGGGTGGGTTTTCGTGAGGTTTGACAGATATAAAAGCTGGAGCGTTGGTTTGGGCCTATTTACACAAGATGGTGTGAAAATATGTCATGCCTGAGCATACTACACATATTCTATGTGTGCGTGTGTGTGTTTGTGTTTGTATGCAAACATGTCAGTTTCATACGTGAGCTGTTAGAGCTGTGTGTGTTTGTGTGAGTGTGTGGTTGTATAAAACAAGTGTGTGTTGGAACGAAGCTACAATGCTCTGTCTTTAAATAGAAGTAGTTAGATTAGTACTTAGGCTAACTATAGCTTAGGTTAGATAGATAAAATAGCAAAAATCCATAATCATAATCAAAAGAAAGGTTGCAACAGTA
Source organism: Scaptomyza caliginosa (assembly GCA_035044725.1). Lineage (NCBI taxonomy): Eukaryota > Metazoa > Arthropoda > Insecta > Diptera > Drosophilidae > Scaptomyza > Scaptomyza caliginosa. The sequence continues at coordinate 1,667,190 of JAWNNR010000317.1, forward strand.
TTTTAAACACAATAATAACATCTGCAAACATACCCTTAATGGATACAATTTTGCCACACACACACACATATGATGAAATAAGTTCATGTGCTGCACATACATACATATATGAGACGCTATATGAACAGCAGTCAGTTGGAGTTGGAGTTGAGCAAAAAGTGAGCTAAGTATTTCTTGGCAGCTGGGGCACTATTAGTTTATTATTACGACCAGCGTTTTATTGTCAACCTGTAGAGTGTGTATGTGTGTGTGTGGGTGTGTGGGTGGAAGTGTGTTTGTAAGTGTGGGCGTGTCTATGAACATGTGTATGCATTTTGCTGGCTTGTTTGCTTAAGCGCCTGTGCATAGTCATATTTGATATATTCAGTTGTTGTTTTTGCTGCTGTTTGCTTGTACGACTTGTTTCTGTGTTTTGCGGTTAGTTTTTTAGCATTTGTGTGTGTGTGTGTGTGTCATGTGGCTTTTTCAAATAGACTTTTCATAAAATTTAGTTATTTATTTTTTGCTCAAAATAAAGGCAGAACATTTTTGTTGCATCTTTTAGGCGCAGCATGATTAATATCTCCACACGGCATCGTGTATGTGTGTGTGTGTATAGCAAATTATAGTCATAAAAGAAACAATAAAACATTTAATCCGCCAACAGTTGAATAAATTTAAAAAAAAAAATAAACATTACCTAACCGAGGTAGAAAATTTAAGTGACTTTTTGCTTGGCTTCATTTTCAACCCTGGGGACAAATCAATTAAAGCAAAAGCAAGAAATCTGTGTGTACAGCGTGGTAAGGGGAATGTATGCAAAGTAATTACTAAAAAGGATTTACTAAAACACTTGAGGGCTGCCAAACTACTGGCAGCTCCAGCAGCCAGACAAAACGTAACTTGAATAAAGTTTTCACAAACAGAGGCAAAGAAATAGTAATAAAGTTATGGTAATTTTTCTTTTTTTATTTTCCAAACAATTTTGTGAAATAAATTTTACTGCAAACCAAATGAAAGTCAACACATTGCCGTACAACACCAGCTTACACCCTGGTTGAAGCCAAACAAATAGCGCCACGTGAGCAAAATTGCTAATCAACTGGCAAAAAGCGTTGCGAGGGCAAAAAGTAAAAGCCTCTGAAGGACACTCATCCTTGTTTAAGTGCTTGCCTTCACAGAGTTGTTCATGTGAGTGTGTGTGTGTGTGTGTGCTTGTGGTATGAGTCGAGGGTGTTTGTGGGTTGTTTTTCGGGTTGGTAGCTCATCATTTGGCATGTTATGTTGAATTCAGCGCATGCTTTAATATATTTAAAGCTTTGTGCAAACAAGCAAGTCAGCGGGGCGTTGGGTGTTGTCAGGCGGGGGCGGTGGGAAAGACGTGTATGTAGGTGTGCGACAGGCAGCAAAGTGACATGAACCAGAGACAGCAACTAATGACAGCTCTCCTGCCCAATGTATAGACAAACCCATTTCAAGCTGAACCACAATCAAGTAACAAACGCACTAAAATCCATTTCTGTTTTCAGTTCTCTTATGGTATTTCGTCTGTCTGTCTGTGTGTGTGTTTGAGCTGGCGATTTGTGTGTTCTTTTTGGGTGGTTGACTGGCATTAGCAATCGAAATAACACGCAATGAAGCAGCTAGCAGCTAGGAAAAGTAAAGCTTGATGTTTTAATCACAAACACACACACACACACACACACAGAGATCGAAATTGTAATTGAAATGCTGTTAATCAGTCATGTTGAGAGTGGGAGAGAGAATAGTATGTTAGTAAAAAGTTACACTAAGATAATTGAGTTTGCTTTTACACCAGCTATCCATTGCTTTAAGTTAGAATTAATCTTTAGTTATTATTATTATTATTATTATTATTATTATTATTATCTGAAGCTCTTTTCTCAAGCAATAACTTATAATTATATATAGAGTTAACTAGAGCTAAAAACTTCTAGTTTAATGTTTGAGCATGAAGCACAACGTTTATTTGTCAGACTGGGCATATTATGAAACATAACAAACTATGCAAAACGGGTCAAACTAATATTCGACTAACATTCAAGCAAAGCATTTTTGCTTATCGCATTTTTGAAATAAATGTGTGTTAGCTTTTGCATTCGTTTTGTACAGTCGTTATCAGCACGTCAAGCTTCTTGTTTAGCTGCGGTTTTCAGCATCAGTCGGCAAACCAATCTCAAAGTTAACACAACGTATCAAAAACACACACACACACACGGATACACAGACATACACACAGGCGTATATATGTTGTTTTGTGGTAGAGTATTCCTTGGAGTGGCGGTCTTCTTATGCTGCTCCTGGCATGTGAGCCAAGCAGATGTGGCTAAGCTCGTTTGCTTCTACGATGCTTCAAGTTTTGTGCGAGAAGGTAAGAGAGAGAGAGAGAGATACCATCTAATCTCTGTGTGTCAGTCGAAAAGGGGTCGTCTGGGGTTATCTATATGTGTTCTTCTTATATTGTTTTCATTTCTCGCTGCAGGTCCTGCACAAGTTTCGCTTAGTGAACTGGAGCCAGCTTTGAATTTTTGCAACTATTTGATATACGGCTATGCGGGCATCGACACAGACACTTTTAAGATCAAGAGCTTGAATCCGGAGCTTAGCCATAATCGACAGCATTATGCTCACATAACGGCATTGCGCCAAAAGTTTTCCCATTTGCGTATACTGCTCTCTGTGGGCGGTGAACAGGATCTCAACGCTGAGGGCGTGCCGGATAGCAGTAAATATTTGAGCCTACTCGAGCAGCCGGATAGTCGCAATAAGTTCAAGGCCAGCGTCAGTGCCGAATTGGCCAAATATGGTTTCGATGGTCTTGACCTGGCCTGGCAATTTCCTCAAGTACGACCCAAGCAGCAACAGGGCGCATTAAAGCGTGCTTGGAGCTCTTTCAAGGGCTGGTTCAGCAGTTCTGCCATCGATCCCAAGGCCGAGGAACACAAGGCACAGTTTGCAACGCTAGTTCGCGAGTTGCGTTTGGAGCTGCAGCGCAATGGCAAGCAGCTGACACTAAGCATGTTGCCACATGTGGATGCAGAACGTGAGTACTTGCTTGATTAGACCAAATTCTTGCTACTACAATATTAATTACCGGTCTTAGTTTACATTGACATTCCCGCCGTGATGAGCTTTGTGGACTTTGTCAATTTGGGCACCTATGATTTCCAGACACCACAACGTGATCCGAAACAGGCGGATCTGCCGGCACCATTGTATGCCATGTACGATCGGGATGCGACGCACAACGTTGATCATCAATTGGACTACTGGCTGAATCATACGGCCAATGCACAGCAGCTGAACATTGGCATCACTAGCTATGGACGTGCGTGGCAAATGAGCCGCGACTCTGGCATCACAGGCTATCCACCCATACCGGCTGCTGAGGGCGCTGCACCCGGTGGTAAGCATACGGGTGTGCCTGGTTTGTTGAGCTGGCCCGAGATCTGTGATCTGCTGCAGCAGCATTTGGGTGGTGGCAAGGACACGAGCTCAGATCATCTGCGCAAGGTGGGCGATCCAACAAAACGTTATGGCATCTATGCCTATCGGGCGGCGGGTGGCAGCGGCGAGCCCGGCCTCTGGGTGGGCTATGAGGATCCCACAACGGCGGCCATTAAGGCTAGCTATGCGCAGGCCAAGGGCTTGGGTGGCGTTGCCTTCCACGATCTGTCACTGGATGATTTTCGTGGCCAATGTGCGGGTGAAAGGTATCCAATACTGCGAAGCATTAAGTATAAGTTGTAAGATGTTTATTATTGCTCCAGCGGAACTACTTTTTTTCTCCTAAGAAAGTTTGAGTTTAATTGTTACAAAAGTTGTGCTCTTGTTGCTTAAAATCACGTGACTTTTACTTATAAAAAATGTGTTTTCGTTACAATGAAGTAAGTCGCTTTTTACTAGACTGTCGTTAAAAGCCATCCGCACTTTCAGTGCGAAAGCGAAGTGCAAAATTGCAAAGAGCACCTAAAAGTATGCTACATAAATTGATACAGTGCAGCACAGAGCAGAGCAGAGCACAAGAAAAATTGCATGGAAAAAAACAAGTTGCAAAAAAGGTGAAGAGCAAAAAAGAACTGTAAAAGTGGAAAAAAGTCGCATTAAGGCAAGCAAATCTGGCGAAGCATACAGCTGTGACAGCCCACCTGGACTTGCAGTGGGCGTGACCAAATGGGCGTTGGGCGTTGTGACGAGACGACAGCCAAAGTAAAAGTTGAAATTAAACCAATTAGTTTGCTGCTGCCGTCGTCTCTGCAATGAGGCGCATAAAAGCGGCAAAAGAGTGCTGCAGACTATGGCAAAGAAACAGAAAGGGAGAGTTGAAGCGGTGCTCTCAGTCAGGTATTTAGGCAGGTTCCTTGCCATTTTAAGAGAGTGTTTTACACCAAAGTCCTCATCGCACATTGCTCCCAGCTGCTCCCAGCTGCTGCTGTTTTTGCAACTCCTAACAACTCCCGACAACCGAGAACTTCAACCAACCTCATTCTCTGCCCCCAACTTCAGGTAGCTAGTAGCTGGCGGCGTCATAAATTAATTATGATTTAACAACTTTAGCATGCACGACACGGCAGCAAAACTTTGCGCTTTTCATTTTGTGCGTCTCTCTCTCTCACTCTCTTTTATATATTGTTTTTCCTGTTTTCTTCTGCTGCGCTGCAAGAGGAAAATTTTTTTTAATTTTAATGAGCGCAAAAAGTTTTTGCAAGTTTTTCAAACATAATTATGCCCTGTTGTGTTAGTAGAAAAAAGCGGGTATATACCATTTGCTTAAAATAGAATAGAAATTAAAGTTTTATTGTGTTCTGTGACTTAAGTAAACTAGTTTTTGCTTGATAAATAAAAAAAGTTCACTTTTGCCCTTCATAATATTTGAATTTGTTTATTTTTTTAAATTTACTAAAAATCGTTTAAAGTTATTAAAGAATAAAGCTTTAGTACAAGTTAAAAAATCTTTTTGCAGCATTCATTTTTAAAATTTTTTGTTTTTTTCCTTTTGATTTAGGCTCCATGTTTTTGTATAAATAAATAAATAAATAATTTATCAACCCTAGCTTAACTAACCCAACCCTAACTTATTTAAACTTAATATAGGATTTTTCATCTTGGATCAATTGCTTTTATTAACTAGAATACATAAATTCAATCCTAAATTTTTGTTTACAGTTGTACGAAAGAAATCAAATGGTTTTATAATATAATAAAATATATTTTTGAAATCATTTCTTTTAAGAAAATGTTATTTTCATCAAAAAAGTGATTTATAGTCGTGCAAGTGGCAACAATAAACAAAGATGCCCAGATGCAAGACTTGTTTGTATGTGCGGTTGCTACAAACTTGTGGCAGACAAGCAAATACATGAAACTTATTCAAATCCTGGTTGCATGCCCAAAGTACAGAGGCCAAAAAGAAGAAGCAGACGCAGAAGTTAAGGGGAACAGGAATAAAAAACGAGCAATAGATAAAGAGGCCACATAATGGGCAGTTTTATTACATTTACATTTACTGCTTGCCGGCGCCGCTTTTGATGTCCTCAAAGGCCTTCTGCCAGAGCTTATCGAATTGCTTGGGCAGCTTGACGCTCACCCGGTCGGCAAGGAGTCGGGCGCCATGGAGATTGGCCTGCTCGTAGTAGGGCAGCTCGGAGATTCGTGCCAGCCAAGCACTCAATTTTGGATACTTAGTAGCCTCAACTGGTGCATAACTCAAATGCAAAGTGCTCAACGTGGACACAATGCTAAAGTCCGCAATGGTCAATTGATTCCCGGCCAAATGGGTTTGGCCAGCTAGGAATTGCTCAAGCAGAGCATACAATGCATACAGTTCAGCTATGCGATCCTTGGAGAGCTGCGTTATGTTCTCCTTGAAGATGAGACGATGCAGCTCCTTGAGGGCAACAAATAGCACACCGGACTCAAAATGCAAACGCTGATCGACAATGGCGCGTTGGAGTGGCTCGCTCGGGTAGAGTGCATCATTGCCAGCCTTGGCATACTTGTTCACCAGATAGCCCATAATGGCATGCGAATCCCAAATGTATGCCTCTTCATCCTCCAGCATGGGCACCGTATGCTGCGGATTCTTGCGCACATAGTCCGCTTCCCGTTGTTCGCCGGCCTCCAAGTCCACTTCACGAAACTCATGCTCCAAGTCCAGGGCATGTAGCGTTAAGAGTACGGCACGCACAGGCGGACTCGTCTGTGTTCCATACAACACCAGCACCATTCTCAAGGATCTGTGTCTGTTTTTTAAAGGATTTACTGAATTCGGCGCCTTAAGGTGCGGCTAACAATTCTCAACTGACTGCCACCAACTAACAAATAATCACGAAAGTGATATTTAGCATATGATTTGATAAGATAATATACTATCTAATACCTACTTGTAGTTGTACTTGTGTGTGTACAAAACAAAGACGTCATAATGCTGCAAGTTTAAGTTCCCTGCCTGATTGTTTATTAATGCTACAGCTAACCAACGGGTTCAGCAGATTACTTTATCTACATATGACTAGGTCAATATTTGCCCAAAAGCCTCGAGCTATTTTGTCATTTCTACATATGAATTTATTTAAATTTTCAAAGTAAAAAAAAACACACACACACACTAACAGTTGACGGCTCTTTATTAAACACTAAAAAGAAATCGTTACAACATCTAAAACAAATAGATGATTCACAAAACAACAATAACAACAAGAACTACAAGGTTCGACAGTTTGCGTGAGGCTTGTACATAAATTATTTAATTTTAATCGGACTTTACTAAATGTTGTTGATAGTTCAAATTAAATATATACCCTGCCCTTACATAGCTCAAAGCGTCGGGTAGAATGGTTCGTAACAATATTATATTATTATTTTTGAGCCAAATTGTGAACAAAAGTATTTTCTATTAATTATTATAACATTTTTTCAGTGCTCTTAAAACCTAAATCTTTTATATAATTATAATTATTTTAATAATTTTATAATACTATTATTTTATTCTATTTTAATTTTATCTACTTTTCCTTTATTAAAAACTCAAGTAAGAACTTTATTAAAATTTAAAAAAATAACCATAAGAATTAAAATACTTTAAACATGAATTAACTTCAAATTCTACCTTTTAAATAAGTAATAAATATATTTATTTTATTATTATATATGTTTTTGCTGTATCAAGCTTAAGGTTAAATTTATCAAGTATTAAAAATGCAATAAGTTAAATATTTTAAAAATAATTAAAGACAAGTAATACTATAAAAATCTATTTTTACTAAAATAAATTTGTTGAATAAGAAATATATTTGAGAAAAATTACAAAAATTAATAAAAAAGAACTTAAAGCTTAAATTCACTTTTAGAAGATGGAACTGAAAAAAATTGTGTGCCAACAAAAAATGGTTTATTATTAATTTAACGACACTTATGTTGTCCATTAAACCGTTTTATCATTTTAAGCTAGGGTAATCAAGGTAATATATATTAATTTTACAAATGGAAAGCAACTGGAAAAAGTCATTTTTAAACTATATCAAATAAGCGAGTCTTTTATCCAACAAATAAATAATAACTAAGGTAATTAGTGAATAATAAAATGATTGATTCTCAAGGAGAACTTGTTATTCACCAAATAATTTACATTTGATTGCAAAAAACAACAAATGTTTAAAACACAAATACCCTGTAAAACTTTATTTAAGAAAATTAATTTCTTAAAGTTTGATGATAAAAGATAGGAATGCATTTAATGTTTTTACTAGGTGTTTTTAATTTGACTTTAATTGTTACAAAAAAAAAAAGGAAAACCATCAACACTTATTAAATCAAATACCCTTTATATAGTTATTGAATTGCCAGTTGACGAATAATAAATGTGTGGAAACTTTGAATTGCGTTTGGTTGGCAAGGTGAGCTAATTACTTTTTGGCTATTTATATCCAAATATATACATACGAGTAAATGCATGTCCCTCAACACAGACCCAGATTTTCGCAGGCCTTAACCCTATAAAAGGTCCTGTGCCAATGGCCACGCATTCAGTCGCACTTTTCCATCAACGCCAAGAACATGAGTAAAATTCTAATTTATGGCCTGGAGGCAAGTCCACCAACTCGTGCCTGTTTGCTAACTCTCAAGGCATTGGAGCTGCCTTACGAACTGGTCTTGGTGAATTTACCAGCTGGTGAGCATTTGTTGCCCAACTTTCTGGAGAAAAATCCGGTGCATACGATTCCACTGCTGGAGGATGGAGACTTTCGTATTTGGGATTCGCATGCCATAATGGCATATTTGGTGCGTAAATACTCATCGAGTGATTCATTGTATCCCAAGGATTGGGAGAAGCGCGCCATTGTGGATCAACGCTTGCATTTCGATTCGAGTAAGCTGTTCGAGGGTGCACTGCGTCCGATAACCAGAAATGTGCTCTTCAATGGCATCACAACCATTCAGCAGTCCAGCATCGATACTGTGGCTGAGGTCTATGATTTTGTGGAGACATTTTTGAGCGATAATAATTATGTGGCTGGCAACGAGTTGACTATAGCTGATTTTAGCTTTGTGTCAACGCTTGGCTGTTTGAATGTGTACTTGCAACTGGATCCGGCCAAGCATCCGAAGATCTTGGAATGGCAGCAACGTCTCAAGGAGTTGCCATACTATGAGGAGGCCAATGGTGTTGGTGCCGCACAGCTAGAGGCTATGCTCAAATCGAAGAACTTTACAATTGCTGCTTGAACTCAAAGTTAAAATGTTACTTTTTATCGCACGTTAACATTTTTCTAAGTAGAGCGTAGAAAAGTTGCACACACGTGTAGTGAGAGCGCCTCTCTGAAGTTATTGACAAATTTACTGTTTATGAGCTTACAGCATAATTTGCCTAGTCACCACGAGTCAGCGTTTATGCACTCTTTGCAAGAGAAACAAATGTAGATCATATTGAAAAGCTTTTTTTTGAGAGTGGCAAACTAAAAGAGTATATAATTAGCCGGCATATGCAAAACAAATCTGCTTAGAAACACATAATGCTTAATGACCATGTAGTTTGTACACTTAAATAAACTAGCTTGTGTTTTATTGCTCTCTTTCGTTATCTCTTTGTTAAAGGGCAAGTCATATAAAAGCTTTGGCTCAAGTTATAACTATTCAGTTGTAGTTAATATAGCGATACAGTCAACATGGTCAAGCCAATTCTCTACGGACTCGATGGCAGTCCTCCAGTGCGTGCAGTTAAACTGACTCTGGCTGCCCTTCAACTGCCCTATGACTATAAGGTGGTAAATTTGTTCAATAAAGAGCAGCATTCGGAAGAGTATCTGAAGAAGAATCCACAGCATACGGTGCCAATGCTGGAGGATGGCGAAGCCTGCATTTGGGATTCGCATGCAATCATGAGCTATTTGGTTAGCAAATATGGCAAGGACGACACTCTCTATCCCAAGGATCTGTTAAAGCGTGCCGTTGTCGATCAACGCATGCACTTTGAGTCCGGCGTTGCTTTTGCCAATGCTCTGCGCTCCATTACCAAAATGGTTCTCTACATGGGCGTAACGGAGGTGCCAAAAGAGCGCTTTGAGGCTATAACTGAAGTCTACGATTTTGTGGAGGCTTTCCTCAAGGAACACGATTACATTGCCGGCAATCAGATGACAATTGCCGATTTTAGTTTGATCGCAACGATCAGCTCGCTGGAAGCATATGTGCCCATCGATGCCAAATATGTGAAATTGAATGCCTGGATCAAACGTTTGGAAAAGTTGCCTTACTATTCGGAAAATGCGACTGGTGCTCAAATGTTTGTCGCCGCTATTAAGAGTAAAACTTTTACAGTTGCTGCCTAATTGATAAGTTAATAATGCCATGTGTTATAAATAATCTAATCACAAAAGTTATTTAAATGGTATTCTTTTTATTCGATTTTATCAGAGAGACAGAAGAGAGAGCTGACTAAGCACATTTTCTCTTTTGTTTTTGTGCTACAAATAGTAGCGGCAGCTACTCGTAACAGATCTTTTACATCTAATCAATATTGTTATAGCGAGCTAGCAACATAGTTGACACAAGTTGACTCTGTATGGCATTGATCCCAGTCAAAATTTCGCTGGCAGCACTACAAATCGCCTATAAACATGCCCATGTGAATGTGCTCAAAAGAGAGCAGCTGTCTCCCGTCTATGTGGCAAAAAATCCACAGCATACAGCGTTTGCACTTTGAGTCTGGCGTTGTGTTTGCCAATGCTTTGATAAGCACGATTTCCTAGCCGCAGATCACTTGACCATTGCCAATTTTAGTCTCATCTCATCAATAAGTTCCATGGTGGCTTTTGTGGAAATCGATTCCATAAAATATCCCAAACTTACAGCTTGGGTAATCGCATGAAGCGGCTGCCTTTCTATACTGAAAATGAAAATGGTGCTCGACTGTTTGTTTAATGTGATAAACAACAGTTAAATGTTATTGAAAGCTTTCCAATAAACGCTCTCTTAAGGACATGCTCTCTTTGCTTAAGGCTCTATGATAAGTTACTTAACTTGACACTTTTGAATAACTGTAACCTACTATCTAAGCAATTAAAAGGGTTAATTTTAAAACATATTTCACAGCTGATAGGCACATTGAACTTTGCGTAAAGTCATTTGAAACTCGTGCCTCACTTACCTTGCACATTTAATGCATTATCAGAATATTTGGATTTGTTTATCTAATCGCGAACGATAACTTAAAAGTCAATAAAAAGGTTTCCGTACGAATGCCATATAAAGATACTTATATAAGTATGCAACTTAGAAATTGTTCCGTAGCAATAAAAACATTCAACAATAATAATAAACCTGTTTAAATAGTAATAGTATACAATTAATGTGAATGTATTATCTGGTCAATCCAGCTAGATTAGTTGTGCCCGTCACAGCTACACGATTACAAAGCGGGCAAATGGAATAATATTAAAATACATTAAAAGCGATTGTAATTCAGAATGAGAAGTTTAGTTGAACTGCGATTGTTGGAGCTTAAACAACACGAATTGCATTTTGTACTTGACTTGAATTAAAAATAATAATGGGCAAACTAGTTTTGTATGGTTTGGAGCCAAGTCCACCTGTGCGTGCCTGCAAGCTGACGCTGGATGCACTGGGTCTTCAATATGAGTTCAAGCTAATAAATCTGCTGGCTGATGAGCAAAAGAGCAAGGAGTATACATTAAAGAATCCACAGCATACGGTGCCGATGTTGGAGGATCATGGCAAATACATTTGGGATTCACATGCCATAATGGCATACTTGGTGCGTAAATATGGTAAGACGGATGCACTGTATCCCAAGGATTTCTACAAGCGTGCCGTTGTCGACCAGCGTTTGCACTTTGAGTCCGGCGTCATATTTCAGGGCTGTCTGCGCAACATTGCCGAACCGCTGTTCTATCACAATCAGACTGAGGTGCCGCGCAGCAGGATTGATGCCATCTACCAGATGTACGATTTCCTTGAGGCGTTCCTGGGCACTCAGGCGTATATGTGTGGTGCTGACTTGACCATCGCTGATTATAGCTGTGTCTCCACGGTGTCCAGTTTGTTGGGTCTGGCAGCCGTTGAGAAGCAACGTTATCCACGATTGAGCGCATGGCTGGAACGGATGGAGCAACTGCCGGGCTATCAGGCCAATAATGGCAATGGCGCACAAATGTTAATTGATATGCTAACGGCAAAGATCACAAAGATTGTTTAAGTGACAAGTGCTATTGAAAGTTATATAATAAATCGCATAGCGTTGTGCTACTTGTTTATTGCAAAAAAATACACAAATAGAAAGCACAGATTGCACAACACTTGACTCGACTTAAATATCACATACACACATATTTTATTACACTTATTACAGTTGCTTAAGGCACAAACTTGCAGGCACTTATTCGAATGGTAAAATGTACAGTAAACGCTCGTTAATTGGAATTTAATGCGCTAGGAAGGACTTTTAATAAAAGAGCGTCAACTTTTTTATACAATGCCGTTGTTATAAACAAATACTCTATTATTGCACAAATGCTTTAGTTCTTGCTGAGAGCGGATGCCGAGGAATAGCAGAATGTTTTGAATAGACAAATGGCATGACTAAGCGTTTAACGACTAAACTAGTGACTAACTTTGCGCCGTAATCAAAATATTGATTGAGGGGGATGCACAGAAACCAATCAATTTATATGTTAACTAACTGGATGTTTTGCGTTTCTCAAGCGCCTTCCAAACCAGTTTCATGCGTTGCACACATTCGCGATGCTGTGACTCCCACAGCAGCGTGGTGAGTCGTCCTACTGTGGCGACACCATCATCAGCGCTACGTTGCCACTGCAACAGCAGCTGATAGATGACCTACAAGCAGAAATAAAAATAAAAGCTTATCAAGCTGTCGCGTTACTTATAGATGTTTTATTAAACTAACCTCTTTGATATTGCCGTGCATTTGATGATCGATAATCGCCTGCTCGATCTGACCCTCGGAGTGACCCAAATCGCGCATCACTTGCTTCCAGCCCTCGCCGAGATGTGTGGCCACTGTGTCGAGCAGCCGATGATCGGGTTCTTCCTGTGACTGCATCATTGCCACAATGCTTACAGTTTTGCGCGGCACATGACGTTTGCCATCGGAGGAGCTTGGCGAAATTGCTCCTGCAACCTCATCTGTTGTGCTTGTGCTGCCCTTGCGTGAGCTGCACGCACTGAGGCTTTGGTTGAAATTGTAAACGGAGCCAAAATGCAAGTTGCTGGCATTTGAGAAATTCATGACCACCTGTTGCTGTGCACTATGCACATTCATGGTGTTCATTGTATTATTATTATTTGCCAGAGCAGATCCTGGTATTTGTGCTGATTGAACTACATCCATTGAATTGTAGTTTGGATCGGAGAGTTCGCGCAACACAGATTCGGTTAGGTCCGCTGATGGTGTTGGTGTATTCGAGGGTAGCGACAGCGCCCCGCTGTTGTTATCTTCCTCACTGATGGGCAATGCATCTGTTTCCAATCGCCCCTCCTCTGTTTTTGTGTTGTTGTTTTGCGTTTCTTTGTTGCTGCCAAAGATATTGGGCAGCAAACTCTTTAGCTTGGGCATAATGCGTGAACTGTTTGCCGCTTTTGATATTAGTATGTATGTGTGTGTTCTATCAATAAATTATATTTCGAAAATGGCAGAGAACGGGTATTTTCTGTGCAAACAGACGAATTAGAAAAAAAAAACACTCGTTCTTCTGCCTTTGTTGTGAATGGCGCTAAAGATGACAGACGTACAATTGGTGCTGCCACATTGCTATCGATAAGTGCGCTCACAACACCCACGACATTAAAACTTTCTGGTAGCGCTAAATTTCTTGTGCCAACAGCGCTGCCACTACAAAAACACCATATGGCAACACGCTGCATTTTGCCACGTTCGCTCAGTTGCTCATTCATTCACTTTACTTGGAGTTGATATCCGTTTCGTGTGCGTATTGCAGTTCTAAGTAGAAAGTTTAAACTTAAAATTAATCAAACTGATCTATATTAATGCGTTAGACCTCTAAGACAATCTGTGCGCGACCAAATATGCAATATTAGTCGCTTAATTTAAATAAATAAGTGCTTAAAAATAAAATGAAGGCGGCGGCGACTTGAGAGAAAATTGAGGCCGCGGCTGCCGCAACGTGGAAACTTCTTACTTGCATTTGAAAGGAAATTTAAATTAATTAAGTGCAGTGAGCGCCAGATAGCGTTAATTGATAAACAGATAAACCGTTTTCGATCAAAAAATGTTAAAAACAACGTGTTTTTCAATAGTATTATCAACCGCACGGTCGGTCTTGTCTGTCGTCGTCACACATATGCAGGGAACGGGCACTCACTCACACGCACACACACAAAGCACACAGAGAAAGACACGAAAGTCAGAGCCACATTTCGTTGGCATTAGCGGTGGAGGTGGCGGAGACTACGACGTCGTCCACGCATACACCCATAAAACTATGCACATGCTTACGTACGTTCATATGTATATGTGTGCCTATGCCCGATTGACAGAAGCGGGAGCAGCAACAACAACAGCAGACATAGTCGGCGGCGTTTATGATTGTGTTAGTGCGCGCGTGCCTTTGTGTGTGTGTGTGTGTGTGTGTGTGTATGTGTATGTGTGCACATGAGCCATACGATTTTTGAACTTTTGGCATTAGTCTTCAAAATACATTTCATCTCACTAAACTGCCCTATAATCGTCTAGTGCTTAACAGTGTTCAAACAAGTTGAAAGCTTCAAAAACCTTTCACCCGTTTACTGAACAACGCACAGAGCGTTCTTTCTTTCTCACTTACTCACTGGCTTCCGCCTACACACATATTTTATGCTCCACTTTTTGTGCGCTCAACTGCAGTAACAACAACGACAACAAGAAGCGCAATAATAATTGTCCAATAAGTGGCCCGCATATTTATGCATAAAGGTCGCCGCCAGTTTTGCCATAGGGCAGCATTGCATTCTCCCCACTACTCTTACTCTCACCCTTCCTGTCGCTCTCAATGTACTCTCTTGAATTGATGCACATTTCTGTTAATAAACACAGCAGAGGCTATCCATCGTTGCCATATGCTCGGTGAATTGCATTCAGTGTAGCGCATTTAGGGCATTCAGGCAGCATGCTTAACATGTTTTTTTCATTTTGTTTTAAGTTAGATTGAACAGTGTAGCATCTTTATTGCTAAGTTGCGATTAATTTAAAATGTACTTGCATTTTTAAAATGCATAAAAAATATAAATATATAAGGAAAAACCAACCATTATTTATACTTTGTATTGCAGCAGGAGACACGCCAAGTTGATCAAACTGGATTTTGTTAAAGGACAAATTTAGGCCGGATTTTTTGGATTTTACAGTACAGTAAGTTGAACAACCTTACCCAAAAGGAAAAAAAAAACAACTGTTTACGATCATATTTCCACTTAAGATGTATTCATTTGCATAATTAAGCATTTTTTAACATTGATGTGTATATGTATGTGTGTGTGTGTCTGCAAACAGTGCTGCCAGCATTTTGAAGACCAAAACAAAATCTAGTTTTTGGAGAAACTAACTAAAAAATAACGGAATTAAGTTAGATTTTTTATTTCAGTTTCACAATTATTTAATTAAAAGTTTAAACGTGACCAAAATTGTATTTACAATTGGTTTTAATTAATTATTCAACAAAACTTCTATGTTAAAAGTTAGATTTCATTACAAAAAAAAAAATAATAATAATCGTAAATGGCAACACTAAAGAAGTAAATGTCTTCTTCTGAGATATGCAAGCGACTTTCATTCAAAAACTGGCTACGTCAAGGCTATTTTCTTGCTTGCTGTCTTACTGTATTTTGTATGTACGAGTATGTCTTTTTCTACACTTGTTTAAACACTGTGTACCTACCGTAGAGCCAAAATTCGGACATAATTTACTGTAAAAACCGCATACAAATTAATATTGCTCTGAGCAGTTTACCAAAATAAAAATTTCTATATGTAAATGTGCATAGAAAATGCTCAAGCTGAACTTTGGGTGTCTTGTCTACGTCAACGTCGCCGCGTAGTCGCTGCAGCGCATGCATATGTATGTAAACATTTACATATGTGCCGATATGTGTGTATGTATATGTAATTTTTTTTTGTGTTACCTGTGCCTGTCTTCGTGCTGCCTCGAAAGGTGCCAAGCCACCAATACAAAAGCGACAACGGCACGAAAAAAATCAAGAAGTGCGCATGCAGCGCAGAGCACAACCCACACACACACAAGCAAGCAAGCACACAAACACACTTGTCGATCGTTTTATGTAGTTGCCGGCTATCATCCGGTTTTATAGCGCTCCCCCTTATAACCCCCTGACTAAAGCAGTTCCATCAAGCTAGACTCTCTCTTGCTCGCTCACACTTGGCGTGTTTCTTCTTTTGACACATTTTTGTACGCTCTAGCGTATCGAGCATCTATGAAATTGTTGTATTATTTGTAACGCAAGCGAAATTTAAAATAGGAGAACATATTTGTATTTATAGTTTAAATATCTTTTCTTTTATAAAAGTAAAATTTTTAGTAGATTGTAAATATAGCTAGATCGGTAAGGGTATTAAGGCATCGATCTGATGTACTTAGCTATTTCACTTTGTATGTGTACGTGAATTCAACGGCGATAGTGGCAACGTCTTTTGTTGTTTTTCTGGCTGCTGTTGCTAAAGCAGAAGAAAATGTAGGCTAAAAAACTTGTTGGGCGCTGATTTAGAAAACCACAAACATACAAAACACACACACACACACATACAAAGCAGGGATTGCTTTGAACAAGTGCATGTCTTTTAACGGTATTCAGATGAAATACTTGGTAACAAAGAATGCTGCTACTCTCGATCTCTCTTCCGTGCTTTCTGTTAGCATTTTTTCTTCGTTGTTTTTTTGTGTAACCTTTCACTGTTCCAAAACCGGACTTTTACTGTGTACCAATAACCGATATTTCTTTATGTATTTGTGTTATTACATAGATGTACAGGTATTTCCTTATATGTGGTGCCATTGAATGGCTCTTATCAGACTGGTTCGATAGCTATCAGCTATGTATTTGCTTTGAACAATTTTTGCCAGCGTGGCCTACACCCAAAAAAAAAAACAAGCACGCATCAAGCTGTCCACTTATCACTAAAAGCTCAAAAATATATACCAACACACGGCAATCGTATAATTTATGTACGTATGTATAATACATATGTACGTACATTTGTATTGCCCGTTTAACAACAAATATTTTGGCATTACGTGGCCATTTAGGCGTTTCGTGTAGGTAAGAACTAACGTCTAACGTTCAAATTGAATTGGTTTATCAGCTAAGCATGTGAAGACTTCTTTCTCTGTTTCTTTTTTCTTTCTCTTTGTGTCTATCTCGCTCTCTTGCTCGCCTCTTTCCTAAAAATATAAACGCACGCTGTTATCATTAGTGCTTCAACGACATGCGGGTCGCTGCCTTATCAAGACCAAAAGTAGATTTTTCATGTTTCTAATGGCTGTGTTTCTGGGTTTATCTAGGTTTTTAGTTGTGTTCGCTATCATGCGAGAAAATTAAAAGAAAAATCGAAATATGAATACTTTTTGTGCTTCATACAGCTTTCACAAGAGGTCAATAATAATTTTAATGAAATCACCGATGTATTGTTGTTATTCCCAAAAAACCTTATGTTAAAAAGATTTTCTAAACATTGTATATATGATTTTAATAACCAAACCTTGCTTGCTTTCTGTTTTTTTTTTTGTTTTTTGCAGTGTTACTGTAACGACTTGGAACGAAAAAGGACTCTTCTCTTTTTTTAAGTAATGCAAGCAGCAGTAATGGAGGAATCTAACGGTAAGCTGATTTAAAACGATAAAAAATTATAAAATACTAATTGTTATCATTATGACAGAAACTAACATTGAGCAACAACCAAACGCACTCAACAATGGCCAGGAATTGGCGTCGTCCAACGACCAGCCATCGTCGCCGACTCCGGTGGCCACGCCCACCAGTAGCACCAGCGGCACTGGCAATGCCACACCCGCATTTAGCTATGACGATCTATTCCCGGCCCTGCCGACGAATTCGTCCTCTGGAGCAGGGCCAGGCCCAGCTGCACCAGCATTTGCGCGTCTAACCAGCTCGCAGAACACCCAGGTAAGTGATGCTTAAATCCCAAATTAAAAGATATACTAATTAACTATTTTGGCATTGTAGGTTCTGCATGTGCCCATGGAGGAGCGCAAGTCTACGGAATCGGAGAAGTTTGGTGAAGGCGAATCGAAGCGAATTTGCCAGCAGATCACAAAGGAGACGGGCGCCCAGATTGAGATTGTCAGCGGCAAGAATCAATCCCTCACGTTTCTGATCAAGGGCAAGCAAAGCGAGCTGCTCGATGCCCGTCGCAAGATCCTGATGGGTTTCTCGACGCAGGCCAGCCGCCAGGTGACCGTACCCCGTGAGCACTATCGCGTTATCCTTGGCAAGCGCGGCGAGCGACTGCGTGAGCTGGAGCGTGTCACTTCGACGCGTATCAATATCCCGCATCAAGGTGATGAGAGTGATGTGATTACCATTGCTGGCACCAAGGAGGGTATTGAGCGTGCCGAGCAGGAGATTCGTCAGTTGTCTGCCGAGCAGTTTAAGAAGTCATCGGATCGTACGACGGTGCCGAAGATTTATCATCCGTTCATTGTGGGCCCTTACAGCGAGAATCTGAACAAGCTGCAGGAGGAGACGGGCGCTAAAATCAATGTGCCACCGCAGCACGTGCAAAAGGACGAGATCATTATCTCGGGCGAGAAGGAAGCTGTTGCCGCCGCCAAGGCCAAGGTGGAAGCCATCTACAAGGAGATGGAGAAGAAATGCTCTACGGTGAGCGTTGAGGTGGCCAAGCCACAGCATCGCTATGTCATTGGTCCTAAGGGCTCCACCATTGCTGAGATTCTGCAGCTTACCGGTGTCTCCGTTGAGATGCCACCCAACGATTCCACTCTGGAAACAATAACCCTGCGCGGACCCCATGTTGCCCTGGGCAATGCTCTGACTGTTGTCTACGAGAAGGCCAATTCGGTCAAGTCGGTAGAGATAAATGCGCCGCATTGGATACACAAGTATGTGATCGGTCGCAAGGGTGCCAACATGAAGCAGCTGGAGGAGGATTGCCCCAATGTGAATGTTAATTGTTTGGACAACAAGATCAAGCTGGAGGGTGATCCCGAGAATGTGGACAGAGCTGTCTCCTATTTGAATGACATCATTCGCAACTATGAGGAGAATTTCACGTACGAAGTAATGACGGTGAATCCATCGTACTACAAGCATATTATTGGCAAGGCGGGTGCCAATGTGCATCGCCTCAAGGATGAGTTAAAGGTCAACATTAACATTGAGGAACGTGAAGGTCAAAACAATATTCGCATTGAGGGACCTAAGGAGGGTGTGCGTCAGGCGCTGCAAGAATTACAAGAAAAAATCGATAAACTGGAAAATGAAAAGTCAAAGGATGTGATCATTGATCGTCGCCTGCATCGCTCCATTATTGGTGCCAAGGGTGAGAAGATTCGCGAAGTCAAGGATCGTTATCGTCAGGTGACCATTACGATACCCACGCCCCAGGAAAACACCGATATTGTAAAACTGCGCGGCCCCAAGGAGGATGTCGACAAGTGCCATAAGGACCTACTGAAACTTGTCAAGGAAATCCAGGAGTCATCGCACATCATCGAAGTGCCAATTTTCAAGCAATTCCATAAGTTTGTCATCGGCAAGGGTGGCGCCAACATTAAAAAGATACGCGATGAGACCCAAACAAAAATCGATCTTCCTGCCGAGGGTGATACCAACGAGGTTATTGTAATTACGGGCAAAAAAGAGAATGTTTTGGAGGCCAAGGAGCGCATTCAAAAGATCCAGAACGAACTCTCCGACATTATTACCGAGGAGGTTCAAATTTCCCCTAAATACTATAATTCCATCATTGGCACCGGCGGCAAGCTCATCTCAGCCATAATGGAGGAGTGCGGTGGCGTCACCGTCAAGTTCCCCAACAGCGATTCCAAGAGCGATAAGGTGAGTTTCAAACTTTTATTTCCATACTGATAATCTTTATTTAAAATTGTTTTTTTTTTTATTATTTTCAGGTCACTATTCGCGGTCCCAAGGATGATGTGGAGAAGGCCAAGGCACAGCTGTTGGAGCTGGCCAATGAGCGGCAGCAGACTTCGTTTAGCATTGAAGTGCGCGCCAAGCAACAGCATCATAAATTCCTGATTGGCAAAAATGGTGCCTCCATACGCAAGATACGCGATGCGACGGGCGCCCGCATTATCTTCCCCTCCAATGAGGATAGCGACAAGGAGGCCATCATTATTATTGGCAAGGAAGAGAGCGTCAATAAGGCCAAAGAGCAACTCGAGGCGATTATTAAGGAGTGCGATGAGGTCACTGAAGGTGAGGTCACCGTAGATCCAAAACACCACAAGCACTTTGTGGCCAAGCGTGGCACAATTTTGCATCGCATCTCGGAAGAGTGCGGCGGCGTGATGATATCTTTCCCGCGTGCCGGAACCAACTCCGACAAGGTTACCATCAAGGGAGCCAAGGAATGCATTGAGGCAGCCAAGCAGCGCATTGAGGAGACTGTCGCTGATTTGGAGGCGCAGACAACGATTGAGGTGGTCATACCACAACGCCAGCATCGTACCATTATGGGTGCACGCGGTTTCAAGGTTCAACAGGTCACCTCTGAGTTCGATGTGCAGATCAAGTTCCCCGATCGTGATGCCACCGAACCCATCGAAAGTCTGACCAATGGTGTTAACGGAGACGGTGAGGAAATCGCCGAGGGTGAGTCTAACGCGGAGCCAGTGCGTCAATGCGATGTTATCCGAATCACAGGACGCATCGAGAAGTGCGAGGCAGCCAAGCAGGCACTGCTCGATTTAATACCCATCGAAGAAGAGCTGAATGTTCCTTTCGATTTGCATCGCACTATCATTGGCCCACGTGGCGCCAATGTACGTCAGTTTATGTCCACGCACGATGTGCATGTCGGGTTGCCGCACAGCGACCTCAAGTCGGATGTGATTAAGGTTTCTGGCACGCCGGCACGCGTTGCCGAGGCCCGGGAGGCACTTGAAAAGATGATTGAGGATTATGAGTCCGATCGTGCTGATCGCGAGCTGCGCTCATTTGTGCTCGAAGTGGAGGTCGATCCCGAGTATCACTCCAAACTGATTGGCCGTCAGGGCGCTGTCATTAATAAGCTGCGCGCTGATCATGATGTCAACATCTCGCTACCCAAGCGTGATGATCCTAATCCGCGTATCATTTCCATCACCGGCTATCAGGCCAAGGCTGAATCGGCGCGTGATGCCATCTTGGAAATTGTGGGTGAACTGCGTACACTGCATCGTGAGGTCATTGAGATTGATACACGCGTCCATTCGCGTATTATTGGCCAACGTGGACGCACCATTCGCAAGATCCTTGATGACTACAAGGTTTGAATGAGTCATCTTGTTTACTATTTGAAAACTGTATTTATTAAAACAATTTATATTTTTCAACAGGTGGACATCAAGTTCCCCTCATCGGATGAGGGTCAAACCAATCCGAATGCTGTGACCATCATTGGCAAAGAGGAGGATGTGGAGAATGCTAAGGAATTGCTGTTAAACATGGCTGAGGATTATGAGCGTGATTTGTTGGAGAATTCGCCACCATCGCCGCAACCCCAAAACGTGGGCGCTTTTCTAACTGAACGCTCTGGCGCCGCTTTGGGTGGAGCTGGAAGTGGTGCTGCTGGTAACAACACTAACGAAAATGGTTTCGTCATCAAGGATGCACCGTGGGAGAAGAAGAATCAGGGCAAAAATCTGATTGCACCTAATACACAATCGCAAGAGGATTTCCCAATGTTCGCTGCTGGCAGTGCTTCAGTGGCGGCCATGCCCATTACCTCCGTGTGGGGACCGAAGAAGTAAGCAATAGTTCAATACAGCAGCGGCAGCCGTGCAGAGTGCGACGGAAATTTTGGGTAACGGAAACGGAACAGGCGGGGGCGAATGAATAGACAGGAAAGGTGGCACCAGCAGGCGTGCTCGGGGCGGACTCCTTTAGTCGAAAACTAGTGTCAACCAAATGGTACAGGTTGTCTCTCTTTCTTTCTCTCTTTCTCTCCCCCCATTTCTCTCTCCTCAATCAGTCACTCACTCCTAGGAGCTTTTCTACAATGCAATTCAGAAAACAAACAAAATGATACATATATTAAAAAAACAAAGCAACAAACTATTTTTGTATAATTTGATACAGAGTTACTCTGACAACACACAAACACTTACATGAAATTGCATTTATACAAAACAAGAAAGTAACAAAAGAAACAACAAGAAAAAAAAAAACATTATATAGCGCCAAATTCTGCTACCCTGAGTCCTTGCTCCTGCCCATATTGTTGGTTTTAAGGCCACCCCCACCCCCCAATATGACTTAAATGCCAATTTTTTCTTTTTTTTATAACCATATTTGATTTCAATGCATATTATTCTAATTAGTTCAAGCTACTTAAATTAAGCAAAAACAAAAACTTCAAGAAATATTTTGTTAAAAGTGGTTGCAACAATTTAATAATTGATTGAGAATTATATTTAAATGAAAAAAAAAAAAATAACAGAAAATACGGTCAAGAACGATATAATTGTAAGCATAAAATGTTAAATATTTACTATTGCTATTGCTGCTCTTTTTTATTTTTTACAAATCTATTGTTTTCTTTTTTTGAGAATCATAAACTTTTTCGAGTTATTAGTTTATTTTTTTGCTCTTATTTTTTGGGGAAAGTGCATGTGTCTAAACGTTTTCTACCGTTGAGTGTGTAGTAAAAACGTTTGTAATTGTTAAGAACGCATTAAAAGAAATTTAAATTGGAACAGCAATTGATTGAATTAAACACTAAACAGATGTGTACTTTGAAATTATATATACAAACACATATGTTAATTAACGCACGCCTGCCTCTGCTCCAAAACAACAACCATTCAACCAGCTTTATATACCTACCCCCACACAAACCCCCTTCACATTTCAAAATGAATACAAACATTTTTATTTTGTGCAATCTTCTTGATTTATATTAAATTGTTTTCGACTTATATATTTTTCACTTAACAACTTTAAATCAATACGTGGCGCTCAGTCTCTGTTTACTATTTGAAGTTGAAACACAAAGTATAAAAAAGTTTAAAAAAATATATATTAAAATTTTTTACTTACCATTCAATACAAAAGAAAAAATATTACAAAAAAAAATACAAAATAAAACCAATAAAAAACGTAAACAAATTAAATATAGTTTGATTTCTTATGTTTGTTTCTTTTTTAGTTTTTTTGTTTTTATTTTAAAGCGGTATTTCTAAATAAGAGAAGCAAATGCAAAAATCAAACAAAAGAGAAAAACACCAAGAAAAACAGACCTGATATTGTAAATTTTTTAAAGTATAAATATTTACAACCAACTGCATTAGTAACTATAAGAACCGTAGTAAATATAATACAAAGTATAAAAATGTATATATTTTCCTATATTAACGGACGAAAATCAAAAGTAAGGCGCGAAGTAGCACTGAAGATAGCTGAAATGCAACATTTTTTCACTTATGGCATTTTTTTAAAGCAGGCTATTCAGAAACGAATATATTGTATTTTTATTTCTTTTGAAATACAAAAAAAAAATTTAAAATCAATTTGTACACGTGTTTTAAATTCGCGCCGCCAAAGCCTGTTAAACCCAGAGTGGCAACGCCAATTGTCAGTCAACTATCGATTAAGTGTCATCGCTATTTATCAAAAAGCACAGCTACATTTTTCGTGCTTCTTCTTAAAAAGAAATTCTTTTTAACAACAAAAATTAATAGTCAAAGTTGCACTGCAATTCAACATAATTCAAAGACGAAGCATTAAGGAGGACACAACATAAGCCCAGCAATGGAGGATCGTAAGTCTTCACTTATTGTGTAAAATGTGGTATTCGGCCGCTGCTCAGTAGCAGGTATTTGCCGCATGCAAGTGCAAACTGTTCGCGTGTTAGCTGTGATGCCAGGTTTGCTTATTGGAACGTTGACCACTGTCAGATATACGGGGCGCTAATTAGACAACGACTCTGACCGCATAAAGGTATTTCGACAATCTTTGTCAGCAGTAGGGAAGTTTAGTTAGTTTACTGATAGCTCGCCCGTCTCTGGTAAATTAAGATGAGTCATGCTCAAACATCGTCAGTCTGCGCCTGCCCCTTTATTGCATTCAACTCGACGGA
This sequence comes from Scaptomyza caliginosa, assembly GCA_035044725.1. Classification (NCBI taxonomy): domain Eukaryota; kingdom Metazoa; phylum Arthropoda; class Insecta; order Diptera; family Drosophilidae; genus Scaptomyza; species Scaptomyza caliginosa. The sequence continues at coordinate 1,691,017 of JAWNNR010000317.1, forward strand.
GTCGGTAGAAAAATGGCATAAATAAATACCGCCCACTGTAAACAATTTAGGATTTGTTATTTAAACAAGAAAGTCTGACAACGTGGCAAGCGTTCTGTGAATCTGCGCTGTTCTTTGTGTATACTCCCTGTTGCAAAAAAAATAACAACAACAGCAACTTAAAAAATGTAGCGTAACAACGCCTTCCATTTTCCCTTAGTTGAGTATTAATTGAAAATACAAAATTTAATTGCATCTTGTTTATCTATGTTGTACGTCAATTGAGCGCAAATCATTTGCCATATATTTCCAACAAGCTTCATAAATTGACGGACTGTTTTAGGCCAATCTTCCACTTGTTGATCATGCAGTTCTTTAACTTTAACTGTGCTAGCTTGGCACAAAAGCAAAACCGAAGAGAGTCCAGCTTTGGAGTATATTGTTTGTGATGGTATTTTTTGTTGTTGTGGTTCGTTAAGTTGCTCGCGCTTCGAATTCGCTCTCTTTCGCGTGTTGCTCTCTGGTGTTGCCAACTTGTTGATTTACAATGAGAAGAGCTGCAGCTACCAATTCGAAGTTGAGCTCAGTTCAAGTTTGATTGTTAGAGCGCGCGGAAGTGAAGCGAAGCTAAACCCAAACCGCTTAGACACGCATATAAAACGAAAACGCTTTTCAACATGAATCTGTAGAAATTATGGGCAAAAGAAAAGAATCAAAGAACCATCCAACTGACTACAAAGCCAGCAAACAAACAACGAAAATCGCAATTCCCCCGAAGGGTTCGCTTTGAAATGTGAGAAGGTTCCACATGCGCCGCCACGTTCCAATTAGAAAGTGCTGTGCTTTTGTTGTTGTTGATGTCTTGAATGCTGCTGCTATTGAACATGAGATAAAACCACACACAGCATGAGCAGCGAATCGGAGCCAGTTAGTTTGGAGTTCATCGAGGATTCCTATCTGCCGCGCATTGATGACATCACCACAACGCCATCGCTTGATGAGCTGGAAATAGCTCCATCGAGCGACTTGGATTACGGCTGCTACTGCAATGAAGCGGAGCTATATCTGCGTAATCTCACGCTCGATGACATCTTCTATGATGTTGACTCGGACTATGCTAATTCACTCGAGCTGCAGGCCGTTGAAACCGAATTCATTGCATCCAAATTATCCAATCAGACGGCATCGCCATCAATGGCAAAACGTTTTCGCTTGAAGTTCTTTACCAAGCGCACCATGCGCGATGTAAAGGTCACGTTTATAGATTTCTCGAAACCGTATCTGGCCAAAATATCAAATAGCGACAATTACAAAAGATTTCTGACAATTGGTCAATCGGGCAAAGGTAAAGAGTTAGACGGGTTTGAGAGACGGGAGACCAAAGAAGCTCGTTTGTTATATTTATAATTATATGTATTATGTGGCATTTTGTTCATTTGACTCTATAGCGAATGTAAAAACTTGGAACACGACTAACTTAACTTAATTGCTTCGTGACTAACCTGTTTTTCTTAATTCTCTCTATTTTTTCTCCATTTGCTTTCATAAATGGGCGGCCCAAAACAATAACAAAAATACAGTTTGTGAGTATTATATGTGCTGATAAAAAAGAAAACCAAAAACAAAAAAAAAATCTCAAATCTTTATACATTTTATATACATACGTACAAATCCGATTGAAATTCGATATACTCAGCGTATGAAAAAGTGTTTGAGGAAGTTGTCTTCCCAGGAGGTACATAAAATTCCATTCAAAATTCTTAAAAATAACACCCGCGCCAGTTTTTGAGTTCCTATTTAGTTAACAACAGTAGTTAAGCAGAGAATTCTTATTTATTTATTATTATATATCAAGTAATTATTTGTTCTATGCCATAGATAACAGTGCCCATTTGTCGGAGCCCACATCTCCAGCCGCATCAGTGGCATCGGCCGAGATTGCCGCCGAATTTGCAGCGCTTACCGTCGAGGAGAAGGAACAACGACGCGCCGAATGGAGCCAGGTAAGTCTCTATAAATTCAATCAATTGAATTCTATATTAATGCAAAAATTTATCAACGGTTTTAGGAGCTGGCACGTGTTGAGGAGGAAATCAATACGTTGCGCACAGTGCTGGCGTCCAAGACGCGTCATGCTTCGGATTTGAAGCGTAAGCTGGGCATCACCGTCTGGCGAGAGCTTACCGACGATGTCAATCAGGGCGTAAAGAACTTGAAAGAAAGTCACGTGTAAGTTGCTTATCTAGCTTGCAAAAAGTTGATTCTTATCTCACTTAGAGCTGCTATGATTTTAAATCATACTGTTACTTATCTGGCTTTTTGATTTGTATAAGTTTTTAAATTGAAATATTTCCACATATTGTATGTATCTTAGTTACCAATCGATGGAGCAGGGCGTGGGCAACATATCGAAAGCCGTGCATGAAGCACCACTGTAAGTAATTGTGTTAAGGATTGAGTCTCTCACCCACTAACAAAACCATGGCAAATGAACTTATCAAATTAAATGTTGTCTATTGTTTCCTTTAACACAATATAACAATGCGTTTCGCTTCTGCTGTGTTACTACTTTAACATTAATTGTATAATATATGCATATGTTTATATTTTCTAAATTTTTCTTCAAATTTATTAATGGCGCCAATCTGTTATTTATCTGTTCATTTCAGTTTCCAACGTACTGAGTCCGTACTTAAGTCGACCGGTGAGAAAACAGCTTCGGTTTTTGGCAGCATTACGAGCGGCATTACATCGAAACTTTCGCAAATGAAAAATTCTGAATCGATGCGTTCTATTGAAGCTTCAGTTGGCTCTGCCTATGAGAACGTTAAAGTAAGCTATGAACAGAACAATTTTTTGTGCCAATCTCATGCGGTAACTACTATTTTATTATACATCTATATTTTTTTCTATGCATCTTCTCATACCTCACTATGCAGTATAAAGCACCCATTAACAAAACATTAACAACACAACATTGAACTTAACACACTTTTAATTGTTGGCTTACACTATTTTGGCTTAACTTTAAAAACTCTATTAACTATTTTATATATTTATTAAACGCATGTATTTAAGTGCTTGAGTTCACATATATAAAGTATCTAAAATCGAAAGCGATTGTCTTGTTTGCTACATACCATTTGGTTCTCTGCTCTGTTCTATTGTAGACGAAGGTGACATCTCGTTCGGGTTCGGTTTCCAGTTTCCCAGACGCTCTAGATGAGAACAACACATCGTCGGGACTCAACTCACCCACAGACTCTCTTACTAAATAAATGAGTGTGTGTTTGCTAACCAATACAGAACACACAAAAAACAAGAGCAGCACGCGTTAAATAATCAAAAACAAATAAACAATTCTTACACAAAACAAAACAACACTTAATTAACATACATACATACATACATACATATGCGTGCGCACTAACACCAAGAATGGAATTTAATTATTTATACAAATAATATGTGTGTTATTATTATTATTATTACTTCTATTATAATATTTAATGTATGTCAAATCTAACATGCTTTTGCGCCTTTTCTTTATGCGTGTGCGAGTGTGTGTGTTGCATTTTTTTTAAAGCAAACTGTTTCTTTTAAAAGGTCGATAAAGTATAATTATTGAACTCGTTTTACATATGTAAATCTAAGTGTATGTTTAATGTCCAATGGAACGCAAAACAATAACAAAAACACACACATACACACATGCACTTATATAAGAAAGAGATAATCATTGTGCAAATTTCATTCCTAACTTTTTTGCCCTTTAGTAAGCAACTATTAAAAGAAGATGCGAAAATTGTATAATATATATTTTTATATTTTAATTTTTCGTAGATTTTGGGTCGCTTGGCTAGATGGCGAAACTGACAAAAAAAACCAATTCCAAATTAATTAAAAAGTATTCATACAATAAAAGTGGAGCTTAAATGCTTAATAAATAAATACATATATAGTGTTAAGAAGCAAATGCACCAAACACATTGTATAAAAGTAACGTAAAGCATATACACAGCTAAATTGTTGCAACTACACTTTGATCTAAGATTTGCTGTATGGGATTCTCTAAATAAAAACAAAGTTTTGATGGCCCTAATGCCCAATGCATTTGTTTACATATTTAAAAAAAACGCCAAATTAACATCATATCGAACACTGCTGTCTGGCAACACTAGGCGGTCGCAAGGGCTGCATAAAACCAACAGCTGGTGCGCACTACAGCTGGCAACGCTATACTTCACTCTTTAAGTGACGAACATAAAATCTGTAGGAAAAATGACAAACTCTAAATGAAACCAAGTACGGATCGTAATGCAGAACACTTGACAAGACAATTAGTAGCTCGAGCGTGAAGTGCAATTAAGTTTAAATAGTCTAATTAGTGTAAGTGGGGGCCGAAACATGAATTTTACATATGTGTTCGTGCTCATTTGGCTGGCCTATTTAATATGCAGCGGCGTGCTGCTTTTTTCTCGAGGATTTTTGCTTGCACGCGTCTCTAAAACCGAGACAAGCAGCTGCCGGCATCTGTCCAACAATCCCAATGATGTAAGTATGATGATTTAAGCGAGGAAAGTGTAAGGACTAACATTGCTTTTCTAATGCAAATACTAGGAGTATTTTCTTACACCGGAGGTTGTGAATGAGATCTTTAAGGATGTGAATGCCTCATCATCATCAAATTTATGTCTTCCACAAAAGTCCAAAGTCATTATGCTCGTTATTGATGCATTGAAATATGAATTTGGCATATATAAAGAGAACACCACCGAACCGTTGCCTTATGAGAATAAACTGGATGCACTGCATCAGCTGCTGCAACAGGCTCCAGAGAATGCGCGACTAATGCGCTTTAAAGCGGATCCACCAACTACTACACTACAACGTTTGAAAGGTCTCACCACCGGCAGTCTGCCCACGTTTATTGACATTGGCTCCAACTTTGCCTCGCCAGAGATTAACGAGGACAATGTGATCGATCAGATTGTAAAGAGCAAGTTACCTTTAGTATTCCTAGGCGATAGCACATGGACTGATTTATATCCGCGGCGCTTTAAGCGTGCCTACTCCTATCCCAGCTTTGATATTTTTGATCTGGACAGCGTTGATAATCAAATAATGCAGCACTTGCCCAAGGAGCTGGTTAGCAATGATTGGCAGGTGTTAATTGCTCATTTTCTAGGCGTTGATCACTGCGGACATAAGCACGGACCACTGCACGACGAAATGTCGCGAAAATTGAGTGAAATGAATGATATTATAAAGTAAGTGCAATACGCTACAAATTGCATGTCAAAACTAATATACCTAATCAATTTAGATCTGTTGTGGCTGGCATGGACAATGAAACCACGTTGTTAATAATGGGCGATCATGGTATGACGGCAAGCGGTGATCATGGCGGTGACACTGATGACGAAACCAATGCTCTGCTGTTTGCCTACTCAAAACAACACAAATTCTACACCAGCAGCGATGCGGGCTCTGATAGCGATATGCTGCGGCAGGTACTGTTTAAGATAAGACACTGTTCTTTTTATCTGTTACTGATTAAACGTATTGCAGATTGATCTGGTGCCCACATTGTCAGCCATACTGGGCGTGCCCATACCCTACTCAAATCTGGGCTTAATTAATTTTAATATTGTGCCCGCTGTTGCTGTGCCGCATTTGAGTAAATTTCAAACCTTGCTGCTCCACGCCTGGCAGAATGCGCATCAAATCTACCGCTACTTTTTTAACTATGCGCTGGAAAACAAGCGTACGTTCAATGTGGAGCAAATGGATACGCTTGAAACTGAATTCATACTTCTGACGCATCGTGTGCAAACAATTTATAATGAGGCAGCCTTCAAGTCGTTTGTTCGCGATCTGAATACGAATCTGCGTGACATACTGAACGTGTGTCGCGAGATCTGGGTTAAATTTGAGCCAACGCAAATGTCGCAGGGATTGCTCTTTTGCTTCCTGCCCATATTCTTCGCCTTCCTGCTTATAAACAACTCAAACGTCGGCGACTATTCAAAAATATTTAAGCCCAAAGAGGTCTTCTATATATTCCTTATGAATATTGCAGCTGGCGTCTTCGGCTATCGCTACTTTAAGAACTTCTCGTTCAAGACGGAGGAGCATGGTGTCATATTCTTCACCTGCCTGCTTAGCACGGTGCTGCTGGCCTTTTATACGCTGCGCAACTGGAGTAGTATTGCCAATAATTGGGCAAGTGTTAGGCGTTTTGCCCATATGCCCACACGGCTGCTGATCTTCGCAATCATGGCTGTGTTTTTCTCCAATAGCTTTGTTATACAGGAGGCCAAAATATTGTCCTACTTACTCTGTGCATCCATCCTGCTTCTCGTTTATGAGGTACTGCAGCTGAGCGCACGTCTGGATTTTAGAAACAAGTTCAAGTGGTCACAGTTTTTGCGCTCGACAGCGCTGCGTCTCGTCTTGGCCAGCTTGTTAGCCATTTGCTGCATACGTTTTGCGTATACGCTATTTCGCTGCCGCGAGGAGCAAGGCAATTGTGCGGATTTCAATAATGCCACACCGGGCTTTTCGGCGAAAAGACCCTCAATGGGTAGGACCTATATACTGGCTGTGATCATCATTGTATTGTACACAACGCTGACACGTTTATATTTACGCTCCTGCGGCAATTTGACGGGAAATTCACCCAATGTGATCTTGGCACGCTATGGTCCAACTGTCGCTTCCATTTGCGCCGGAGGCCACATACTGCTCGCGAATAGTGCCATCAAGAACATACAACGTACACACATCGATGCCATGGCGCTAGTGATCTACGGTCTGTTGCTGCTGCAAATCGTTGTCGTCACCTTGGCGCCATTAATGACGTTTGTGCTGCCACCAAAGAATCCCAATAGCATCACTGTGAATGGTCGCGATAGCATTGTGCCGGAAATCTTTCGGAAAATGAAACGCATGTACGAAGGTGATGATGCGGAACAGCGCTATGCAATACCCGTCGTCTATGGTCTGGCCACAGTCTATTCATCGATCATCATCTCGTTTGGCGTTTTTCTGGCCATGCTTATGATTGTGGTGCTCGAGCCGGGTGCTAGCATTGGCCTGATTGTTTGCATCGTTGTGGGCGCCATTATTTTGAGTGTACATGGCATTCTACGCTATCGCACAGCCAACAGTTTCGGTAAGTGTGAAAATACCTCATTTAATTATGGTTTTCAATAATTCACCTTTACCTACTACAGAGAGCTGCGTGCAGCCAACTTTTGGCGCTGTGGTTGCCTGGTTTCTGCTTGCGCACTTTTGTTTCTTTGCCACATCACATCAGACGACGTTGTCGCAGATTAATTGGCGTGCTGCTTTTGTGGGTCGATCCAGTGCTTTGGGCCAGTCTCATCTTATTTCCGGCACACTGGTCATCTTGAACACGTTCTGTGGTCCCATTTTCTTCTACTGCATGTACTCGCTGCTGAGCACGGAGACCTTTTCGTTATTTGCGCTATTTCCCAGTCTAATCAAAAGCAGCAGCAATGGACGCAACAGCAATGGCAAACCGGATGCAGCTGTTGCATTATCTGATATTGCCACTGAAGCGGTTGGATTTGACATGACGCGTGGCGAGTTGGCGTTGTATGAATATGAGGATGTGTTCCTTGGCGCTGGTTTCAAACTAGCCACACAGTTCTTTATGCTGCAGGGCATCAAGGTTAGTTAATCATATTGATTGTAAATATATATTCTAAAACTCTTTGTGTTTGCTTGCAGATCTTCTGTGCCATGATGGCTTGCACGATACACTGTCGTCATTTGATGGTATGGAAAATATTTGCGCCGCGTTTCATTTACGAGGCGCTTGCCACCTTTGTCGGCCTGCCAGCACTCATTGTGGGCTATGTGTTGTTACTGCGCATTAATCGTGCTGTAGATGGACTCATTAAGCGCATCAACAAGGATAAGTAGTGGTCAGCCAGTCAATAGCTGCTGCACTTGCTCTAGTCCCTTAGTCGCACTAACTCAAAACCTTTTTTTGTATTTTAAAATTGAATTTTACATGGCCAGAGTTTGTATTTTACCCATAGCTATTATTTATTTAGCTTTTACTAAATTGTATGAATAGAACAAAATCAAACAACAAAATAGGTTTTTGGTGGTCTCATCTTAGCTGATTTATATTTGCCTCAAGGTTCTTATTTAAATTGTTTTGTCATTTTTTTTTTATGTTTTCTTTACATTTAGCTAAAAATTACATTTAAAATTAGGGAGTGCTTCGTTAAACACACAATATCCAACTTAGAAACAATAAGAATTTCACATTTTAATAGTAGATATACACATACAGTTCTTTTGTTATGGCTTACAAGGTCAACACGAACGAAAAATATATGACAAAAATCAAGAACAATTAAGTACAATCGAGCGTATGTATGTTTATAAATAAAATTAAAATAGACTCTGCGCTTTAGTTACAATCGTATGCGTTAAGTTGTTTTTAAGTACACGCGAATAATTAACATTGTGGGATATGACAAAAAAAAGTTCAATTCATTATTGGAAACTGGTATTACAGGCTATATATATGAAGTCGGCAAATATAATTTAATTTACACGTATTTTAAATAGGTATTTTTTACTTATATTTAGTTGACAGGTCATTTGATGAGGTTTACTTGTGTGTGTGTGTGTGTGTGTTTCGTATCTGTGTGCAACTGTCGTTTAATATACGTGTTAAGAAAGGAGATTCTAGATTCTGCCAAAGAATTCTACTGCCCATTGAGCACCAATGGGGTATTATACGAAATTCCGTTTGTGACGCCCTTAGCTATAAATTAAATAAATAAAAAAAACAAATGGTAAGGAGTCAGACCAAAATCATAAGCCAAAAAAAGAATTAGGAAATTTTGTAGATGCGTGATAGATTTTAAGCATAATGTACAACACAGCAAAGAATGCAACTACTGGACTACAAAATCTTTGGCGTTGTTGGCACCCAGCCGCCCGGAGCAAGCCCGATGATAATGATGCATGCGGCTCTAGTCGCTGTTCTCATCATACGGATGATATTGCTTTCCCGGTGGTGGTTGCGATTGTTGCTGCTGCAGCTGCTGCTTACCGTGCGTCTGAGCTGGTCTACAGTACTTTTTGGTGGTACTCCAGTCCTCCTTGAGCGATAGATTGAACATTGAATAGTCCGGATCTCTGGTAACCTCTTTTACAATGTTCAAGAACTTGGGCATGCAGTTTTTAAGCGCTTCACCAGTGAGCGAGGAATAGGTCTCCAAAAGCACCAGGCCCTTGCAGCTGCAAGGCAAATTTAAAAAATCATTATGACATTGTATTTATGTGGTTTTAGAAAGTACGCACCGTGGATGACCCGGTTCCTTGTAGATATCCAGCTGGAAATATTGATTGTTAATCAGAAAGCAACGTCGCTTCTTAAAGATGGTGAAGTGTGCATCATCACGCTGCGCCAATAGATTCATATAGTCACGATGCGTCAGCTGTGTCTTCACCTCAATACGCGCCTGGCCATGCACATTGGGCCGACGCTGTGTGTGTATATAGCTCCAGTGATTCTTCTGACCACGCTTACGCAGACGTGCTTGCACTTTGGGACCGGCGGATTGCAGATAATGATGCACCACATCAAAGTCTTGGAAGGGCGGAAATTCACTATCAGGCGGCAGCACGGCAACTGTATTGAAATAACCTCAATTAATATCGATTGTTTAATCTCACTTGTATCGCAAACTTACCCAAGTATTTGAGCTTTCTTGAGGTGGCTTGCAAACGGTCGCCAATGTCTATGCCCAGTTTTTGGCACACGGATTCAATCATGCGATTCATTTTGGTCTCAAAATTGGTGGAGTTGTCAATCACATCGAAATAGGGATGTCCCACCCAGGCGGCAGCCGACTTGTAGTCCAGTTCCCGTGCCAATTCAACACCCTCAGAGCGACAAGCATGATCCTGTAAGTAGAACAAGAGATTAGCATGAATTACAATAGGATCTAAAGCAGCTAATTAATGTTATTTAATACGCAAGTAGAATACAGCAACAGGCGGCTAATGTTGATACTATCTTTACTATTTCCAACTGCCTTTAAGATAAAAGCTCAATGAAACTGGCTGTAAAGTATAACGATTTTACTTTTGAACAACTAAGAAGCTCTCGAGCAGCCTTAATTATATTGCCATTGCTTTGATTGAGTGTACCTGATAATGGCGCTTTCTTTTCTTTGTTTTAAACATGCACAATGTGTATATAATTATATATATTGTACGTGGTGGGTGCCCAAAGAAATAGATAAATTATATAAATAGTGCGCTTAAGGGAATACCTACCTCTGTCGAATAGAAATCTTCAGCGCCATTTGCAGCTGATACCAAGTGCAGGATTTGATTATAGCGATTATCTCGCATCTCTACAGGATTCCATTTGTTGCCCGCCATCATTTTCTCCCACTTATCTTTCGAAATATCTGTAAAATAAATTTCAACTTCAATTTCCTACCCTAACCAAATGAATTTCATTTAATTTTAACTTACATGCACTGGCATCCATGACGCCGCGATCGCAGATGATCAGGCAATTTCGTGTGCTCGAGTTGCCCAGCTCAAAGTATGTGTTCTCGATTTGCACCATTGTGCGTATCAGATTTTCCTGAAATTTATATGCTACAAAAGCGAAGAAGCCATTAATATTTAATTGCATACTGTTTGATAGTGTGATATTGTGTGTATGTTTATATAATCACAATAAATACATTTGCAAGCAAATTCTTTGAAAGGAATTATGAAACAGGATCATTTGGTTTATTATCAACTGGAGTTGGCAGGGGTGGTATAAACGCATTTAATTAGCTAGGTAACAAATCAAATAACATGAGATGTGATGATGAGATGGGGCGGCGATGGCCTGAAACCAAACCAATTAAATGGCAATTGAGAATGAATTTGAGATCAGTAAACTAAAATGCGACACATGGGCAGCAGCAATAAACTAACAAATAAACAAATAAACAAGCAAAACGCTCAACTTTGTTGATAAAGAATCAATATTAGAATATTTTATATGACACTAATTGAATGTGTTATATATATATATATATGTACATTTATATGTATGCATACATGGTACATGGCATAAAAACAAAAACAAAGTCAATTCCCCTCTGACTCAATCAATGCCAATCGCACAAAGACAAACTTTTGCAATATTTCTCTACAATGTGGTGTATGTGTGTGTGTGTGTGTGTGTGTGTGTGTGTGTGTGTGTGTGTGTGTAATGCGATCATCATTTTATTAAACAATGTTACTAATATAATAAGTCGTTATCAAATTCAAGCAACAGCTGGTCACATAATCAGCCAGCTATACAGGGGTCAGGTGGGAGTTTTCCTCTATTAACAATGAAAAGCATTTGCTAATTTCCCATCCATAACATACTATACATATAAACTTTATATTTAGAGCTTGAAACGAGTAAAGAATGTGTAAGCTGTTAGTCCGGAAGTTTAAGTGAATTTGTCATCGAAAAGTAATGCAAAGATTTTAAATTTTCTACTCAGCGCAGACCTTGAAATAATAAACAATAGAGAAGAGAAAGAGAGAGAGAGAACAAGCAAAACAACGTTTAATAAACAAGTAAAATGACGCAAACAAATACACTCACAATTTCTAATATCGTTAGGCTTTGAGGCTTGATCTGGGTATTATAACTGCATTAAGAATCTTGTGACATTTGCAAGATATGTAGAAAATAATTTAGGAAAAACAAAGTCATTTCATTTGAAGAAGCAATTGAAATCACATTTATTTATAGTTTTACAACCACGACAAGTGTTTATTATACACCTAAGAGTACCTAATCTTCGGCAGCTCTTTGTTAAAAAGCTGTCTGGGTTGGTTTTTTTTTTATTGAAAAAATAAATTTTGTGAAATGATAAAAGAAAAAGCACACACAACAAAAAACAATAGAAAGCAACCGCACAGCGGGGCCTGGCATATCAGCGGGTGGCTAAATAAGTCAGCGTCTGCTTTGCAATGCCACACCAAGCCAACACCCACCCCTCCCCTTAGGGTTATCTAAGTGGTTATGTGGACAGACACTTGTTGCGGTCTCGTGCAGTGACTTTGAAAAGTTTGCTATTGCATTGAACTTGACTGCGAGCATCATGTGACGGAACGTTAGGAATTGATCGATTGCACACTGGGAATGCAGAACGGCAGAATGGCAGAAACCGTATGGGAATGTGGAATGGAAACGGAGAAGGTTTTGGGGGCACTAAACGTCAATGGCAAGCGACAGCTGCCTTCGTTTTGTTGTGTTTTCTATTGTTTGTAGCGGCTTGTTTCGACTAATTCAATTAGCAGCAGCCGGTGATATAAGCGAACCGATATGTTTAAAGCTAAAATGTGATTTTCAAAACTATTTTTCTAGTCTTTCTGATTGGCATTTTAAACTAGTTATTGGCACACGGTAGGCGCATAAAGATGTTCTACATATTTAATTATATAATTAGTTGCTTACATTTGCATAATGAAGAAGAAATTAGACGACGACAAAGAACAGAACAAAAGAATCAGATAGAACAGCCGATGGGAATAACAAATTCATTAAGCTATCAATTTAAAAAGAAATCAATAAAATCCACAACAGCAACAACGAAAGCAATAACCGTTTACCTAAGCTATCGATGTGTATCTGTTGCTTTCTCTCGACTTCTCGCCTTCTCGCCCTCTCTCTCTCTCTCACTTTCTTTCTCATTTGCCTGTATTTGTATCTGTATTTGAATTAGTATGTATCGTGTTAAACTATAATAAAAGCAACTAAACGGATTAATTAACGTCAAACTGCGAAGAGTAACGTAGAGAACAGCGATTATGGCCAGATTGGCAAAACCGACAGAGATGATTTTTTGTTATTGGTTGTGTGTATGAATCGAAAATAAAGTATATATTTGCATATATAAATATATATATATACGACGTCAATAAGCACGTGAGATGAGCAGCAGCGAAATATACAAAATTCCATTATACCACATACTAGTTGTTATAGTGTATGAATAAATAAGACGAATTATTGTTATGGCAAAACGAAAAATTGCTGCGCCACAAGGGAAATTGGACATGTGTCAAAATGTGGCCTTACTATAAAACAAAAGTGTATCAGTTGGACAAGGTAACACGCAATACAAGTTGCGTCAAACAGAATTGGAATTTAATTACTGCAATTAATGTTCATTGATTGTGGTTTTTTTTAAACAAAAGCAATCATTGTTAATTCGATAAGTGCAGAGTGTACCTAAAACATTTTGTACTAACGCTGGGGTTTTTGTTTTAGGTTCATATCTATTATATCTTTAAGCCATAACACTTTTAGCTATATAAAATATATATATTATTTGCCCTGCTCGTGAACTTAATCATAGCGAGGCACGTGCTAGTCAGCAGCCATAATGTGACTGTTCCTATACGTAAATACATCTATATATGTATGTATATTCACATTGCTATGATATATAATGCTGCTAAATATAAATGGCCCATTTTAATTTGCACGTTCAATACGTTAGGCGTTTGTTTAAAACTGCGCGAAAAGCAAGAAAATTTGATATTTAATACATACACACTTGGCAAAGCGATCGAAAACTTGTTAGTCGGCAAACAATAAACATATAAAGCTCCAAAGGAGCACAGTAAAATAATAGGACATAGAATATGCTGAAGAAACATAAAGATACACAGACATAAACAATACATACACAGATGTATGTTTAGCTGTATATTTATAGATCATTAGATTGTTTGCATAGGCGCAATTTGTTAAGCGATAAACAACAAAAGAAAAATCACTAGAAAAACAAGTGTCAACTCATCAACGACGCAGATTGTTAATGGAGCAAACACAACAAACAGGTGAAGAGATGATGGATATAGATACAGGCAACGATCTGTTCTTCAGATTATATTGTTGCCAACGATAAAGCAGCTCTCAAAAAACACACACACAGGCACGCACATACAAAGATAAACATTGAGATAGAGATACAGATTATGTGAAGATTGCAATCACAACATTCAGTTTTTTTGAGAGCGATCGATGAATGACGATTTGCTTTTTGATCAGTTGTTTTGATTGGTTTGTGTTTGGCACAAACACTCACCTTCGCTGCCATTTGGCTTGGAGGCAGCCCTGGCCAGGCAACGTGGACAGGATGCGGTCAGATCGATGAGACTGTGCTCCGGTGCGGCAAATGGTAGATCTTTGTAAACGAACGTTGTTGGCGTGGGTGGGTCTGTGTGTGTGGGTTTGTGTTTGTGTGTGTGAGAGCATATGTTTGTGTTTGTTATCATCAACGTCGCAAATATCAATAGCGGAATAAAAAAAAAAAACAAACAAAAATCAAAAAAAGTAAAACAACCCAAAGCACACAATCTAAGTAGACACTAAGTCAAATCCCTATCTGTAAAATGCAACCTGTCTAAAATGGTATCAGTAAGGTAAGTGGGTAATCACACTTGGGTGTAGGGGAAAGCATATTCAATTCAGGCTCGTGACCAGCGGGCAGATTATTTATTTGATACTCGTTATAAGTGTGTTTGTGAGTCAGGCAATTGGGCGATTAAATATATATGTATATTTATAAACGAAAAGGTAAGAAACCATAATGAAACGAGACACATTAAAAGGTAAAGTACGCAATTGTCAAATTAGTTTTGAGAAATTGTTAAGCAAATTGCGGCTAGACACGCAATTCTTAAGGATTCACTTGAATTATTTATTGCTTTCCTGTTTGTTGATTTAGTTATTTTTGCGTCTGTTTGTATTACATAAAAATGAACTTTCATTGAGGACTTTGCATTCAAGAATTGGCTGGCTGAGGCGGATGGTCTAACCAAAGCATTTAGTACATACACAAAAAGTATCTATAGTATACGAGTAGCTATTATTTTTGTAGGAGGCTGTACACATGAACACAGATATATATTTATTTATAATATATATATTTAGCGTATATGCTTAGTATAGTATACAGTCGAAAGTGTAAAATGCGATGTGTGTTTTTGAGAATACAAACAGTAAATATTTTTTGTGTGTTTTATTTTTATTTCGAGAAAATGCTGCGACGAACTTGACAGTGTGCCGAAGAGATTGAAATGCACCACCCACCAAAAAAAAAAAAAATATATATTAAACATTGGCAAGACCAACGGATCCTATTATGAAACAGAGCACAGGAAACACAGCTAATTTAACCAAAATAATAACAATATGTTTTTAAATGGCATTTTCATGGGAAGGAATTATGCTTGCAAAAGTAAAATCTCAGCCTTCTAGCACTTTCTTCATAGTTTCAACTAAAACTTAATATAATAAGGATATAAGACAAACTTACCCTCTTTCTCGGTCAGATCAGAGAACTTGACGCCACCGCTAATAGTTATTGGTTAGGGAAGAGATAGAAAAGAGATATAGAAATTGAATTTAAAGCAAACGTTTTGAGTTTCTTATTTCAAAAGGCACTACGCATAAGCTACATTTAAATCATTTTGCTTGGAATATATTATATATATTTGAGAATAAAATAAATAAAACGATTTTTACAATTAATATATTTTTTTTTGCTTGAAGAGTAAATGTATAAAAAAATACATTGATATTATTATGCATGGCAAATTCGTTTAAGGAACGCAATCAAACTTAAATCGTTATCTTGAATGCCGCACAAATAATAGGCACTAAAACATTGTTTGCCGCAAACGTGGCGAACCAAAGCTATTTGGGACGGCCCAGACAGACGAGAGGCACCCGTTTTGGCTGCCAAGGATTTGGATTGGGCTCACTTCAAGTGCTCATCTGTCTGGGCATCTCACTTTGGCTGGCCGCGTTCTTAATAGTTTTTATGTTTTGTTATATTTTTTTTTTGGGTTCGTTTGTGTTGATTGATGTGTTTTTGTTTTTAAGGCATTTACCTGAGTAGTACAGTGGCCGTTTCAGGCACGCGGAATACCTGAAAATATTGAACATGCTCATTGCTTTGTTTCGAGTTGCGATTTGTTTGTTTTTTGAAGGGTTTTCATTTTTTTTTTTTCATTGGCAATTGCTATAGCATATAATATGGCACCATACTGGCACGTAGCGATACAGCATGACAAAAAAAAACACACACACACACACACACACATGAAACTATTATGCCGATTGACAGTACTTACAACTGCCGCAGGCCACCCAGCATTAGAAGAAGAACAACCCAAAAGCAAGTTTCGTGTGGCTTGTAGCATCTTTTTCTTTCCTGTTGTTTCCCAGCCCACATAAATTCATAAAGCATAGGAATCAAATTGTGAAACTCACCTTCCAGCCAAGATTCTCAAAGAAGGTGCACAGACGACTCTGGCCAGTTGTTTTGCCACCGCATGGACCTGCAAATGAATGACAAACGTTAATAATTACAAAATAACAATTCACCCTGAACTGCAATAAGCTCAATGCAATTGCAACTAATACTTGTCGCATGTGCAACGATGAGGAAATGAATTGAGTCGAATTGATTTGAACTATCAACAATATATGGAAAAGTTGAACAGGCTCAAAACGGCTTTGCTTGCCTCATTTCTATCTATAACAATCGTTAGCATTTTTTCAAAAGCGTTACAAAGAATTCCATTCAATCAAGTCGGTCATAATACTTATTTTTTCAAGGGTATCATACATATCAGCAAATGCCCAGTTGCACCAGAAACTATTCGTTTTTCATTAAGTTGAGTTGCATGTTAAAATCAGCTGTTGCGCATTAACATACATATATCTTTGGGTATTTTTTTTTTTATAGTCATGCTTCATTAATAAAAAAGCAGGTTCTTTTTTTTTGTGGTTTCGCTTATCAGGCAACCGGCTGAATTATTTGGGCGGCATGTGATTAGACAAGAGGAAATGTGCCATGATAATAGGCAACGACAAAAACATATAAACGCATAAACACAATATACATATACATATATATTAAATACGTCAATACATAAGGTATACAGATGGTGTGTTTGTATGGGGTACTGCGTGTGTAATCATCACTAGAATTTGAGCCAATCTAATTGATTGAGCCACGCGTCCAAGATTATTTTTCTGATGACTGTTGCTTGTGCCGGCCTTCTTTTTTCTTTTGCTTCGTTGCTCCACAAACAGGTTTTTCTTCATCATTTTGGCGCGTTAGCTTAGCCAACGTGCGTTTGTATGTAAATTGTAAAAACACCGGTAGAACAAAAACAGAAGCTTAACTTGTTTATTGATGGCTATATTTGATAATAGACAAATAAAAAAAGAAAAAAGGGATTCATTGGCATATCAAAAAGTGAAACCGCTAATTGAAGAGTGTGTGGGTCGTTTTGATTCGGTAAGCTGCTCAGAATGAAACTGCTAAAAATAAAACTACCCCAAAAAACGGAAACCTGTACCTTTTTCAGGGTCCTTGCGACCTTGACATGCTTTGGAGAGCAATACACACACATATATCGTAAACAAAGCAGATACAGAAGAAAGTAACACAAACAACAACAACGAAAACTGTTTATATTCGTTTGTCGGTGCGGCGCGTTTCAACTTACCGCCAGTGAGGACAATTTTGTAGACACGCTTCTCCTTGGTGGACACAGAGCCCATTTTGTTAAGCTTCAGGCTGGCCATGTTGGCATTTGGCTTTGGCGACGTTGACTTGTTGTTATCCACTACAGCAGCCTCCTGTGAAAATGAATTCGAATTCGAGCTCGAGCTCGAGTTTGTGTTCGGCTGCAGCGTTGTCGCGATGCTCAAAACCGACTGTTGCCCGTTGCTGGTCGAGACCAGGGCAGGTGCTGTTGTTGCCATGGTATATGTATACGGTGTATGGCGCAACAGCAACAGCTGTTTTTCGGTATGTCAAATGTGAATCCTTGCGCCTTAAATTTACCACTCTCTCTCGCTCTCGCTTTAGACTCCTTTGCTCTTGTAAGCGACGCAGTGCACGTGCGGTTTTTAGGTTATGGTTCTAATGGGTTGATTGGGAGTACTGCAATAGTCGCAATTACTAACAAGTACATACAAAGCATTTGCGTTGTTTATATACAAATTGTAAATGCGTATATATATTTCCAATTTAATTTTTGGATTTAGTGTTGTTTACCGCTTTTTGTGGCGATGACAGTTATAAATCCTTACTGTATCGTGAGCTATATTTGATGGACATTCTTAATGACTGAGTTGCGCGCGTTGGTGCACATTAATAAAGAACATATTATGCCGATTTGTCAACGGTTGGTAACTACAGATTTGACTTTAATGGAACACCCTACGACCTCGGGGTCGATAACAATAGAGGATTCGTTATATACCACATCCGAGTTTCTATATATCAGAGTTTATTAGTTTTACGATAGAGAACCATCTTGCACGTTTTTAATTGAAAGCAAAACTGAAGAACCTCATTGCCAAAGCGCACACTTTATAGCCACACTACGTAAGCGTCACTGTACAATATATGCAGTGTACACACACTCTCACACAACTTTTGTTTCGGTTATTTAACATTAGTTCTTGTGAACCGATAAGTTGAACTAGTCGGTATTGCGAACTATCGATTGGCAATGGAGATCAAGTGAACAGATGAGGGTGATAACAAAACTTCATAATTCAAATATAAGTAATTAAAAGCATGTGAGAGCTTTGTAATAAACTTCTATGATCATGTTTTATTTTGGAAAATGAGTTAAATGTGATTGTTTTAGAGATTATTTAACATAACTGTTAATGTTTTTTTAAAGCAGGTTGGCAGCTTTTGGTATTTAAGTTGGTTTGTGGTATTTGTTGAGGGCTAATTTAGGACACAAGTAAGTCGTATAAGTTCGTATGTTATTATGTTATTTGAACTGCAGCTGCAATGATGTGCGTGCCTGGTGCTTAAACCTAATCAATTGTGCAATACAAACAAATAATATAAATAAACAGGTCGTCTGAAGAGTTGTATTAAAAATAAAAACAAAACAAAAAAATACCCAAAGTTTTGCCAGTGCGTAGTGCGTGAATTGTTATACTTTTACAATCTCAGACAACATAAAGACAAACATACATATACATAACGTAACATGTGTAAGCGCGAGTGAGAGAAAACGTCAACATGACAGCAACAACAATAACAGCAACAGCAGAGTAAAAGAGAGCCCCCAGCCAGCTGTGTAGGTCGTCGTGGTCGATTTCTGTTTTTAGGCTCCCTCAATCAGGAACAAAATTTAAACGTCAAAATTTACATATATTTTAAGTAAAAACGAGTCATACTGCATCCAAAAATTATTAAAAATTGTTTGTTATTGAAATAAGTGGGTGAACCTCAACTGTTATGCACATTTTAAATTTGTTCAAACTCAAGTGCATAATTTTACGCAAACTACGTCACACTTGGACATTCGTGGTATTTTTTGCCAAACTGCTTGAAAACAATTATCGAAGAGCAATCAATCAGGAGGAGCAGCCTCGTATCCAGCTCCATCAGCTCCAACAGCAAAATAACAACAACAATAACAACAATATAATGGAACAAGAAATACAAGACGAGGCTATAGAGGAGCAGCAACAGCAACTGCTGCAGGAACAGGGGCAAGTGGCGCGTGTTAATGCAATTGCCGCAGCCGAACCAATGGATGCCAGCGACATGGAGAACGAAGATGCTGACGATGAAATCGATATTGATGATGAAGACGATGACGTCGATGATGATGAGAACGATTTAAGCGATGTTGAGGAATCAGATCCCGAAATGGAAGAAATGTATTCGGATGGCGATTGGACTACATCAAACGACGAGAGCGAAATGTCCACAACTATATCGAATGTGGCCCTTGGCCCCTTTGAGCCAGCCGAACCACCAGCCGCACGGCCCATGTACAGTTTTCAGCCATGTCGCTTGGTCAAGTGCCAGTTTAAGGAGAAGCATTGCATTGGTGGCTTTCCCCTGGGACGCAGTGGCCATCGCATAATAGCATCCAAGTCGCATTTGTATTCGCTTGGCGGCTACAATCCGCGCAGTGCGCTCACTGCAGCTCGTCGAGGCAGATGTCTGCTCTTCCAGGAGCTCTGGAGCTATAATTTCGCTACAAATCACTGGAAACTGGAACTAAATGCGGATAATGCTAGTAATATGCCTACGGAGCTAGCTTCCAACGCGCTTGCCATTCACAATGATGTGCTGATTGTGAGTATTGTGAATAATGTGTTGAAATGAGGGGAAACAAAAATAGATGCAACTCTGTGATTGTTTATAACTGTGTGTGTGTGTGTGTGAGAAAACAATACAATAATAAAACTGTTCGTGGTGACATCCGCCCCCGCGCTCTGCTGCTTCCATCGTCACGCCCCCCGGAATCACGTTTTGTGCATACATACAAACAAAACATAATCGTAATAGTTATCGTTATCGTGCGTTCAAAATACGAGCTCCACACACATACACATACATATATCATTTGCATTCACCGCGTCGCTGGGCGCCGATCAATTTTAGTTAGCCTCCGCCTGGCCTGCAATGCCACGCCCGACAGACACAAACACAACAAATACACGTTGCTATTTGTTGTCTGCTTTGTTTATGCATTCTAAACATTCGGGGCCCAAAACAAAAAAAAAAAAGAGTGGAAACAGCTGCGCGCAATGTTCGCTGTCCGCTGACTGTATGCTGCCATCTCTTTTGTGCGCATGCCCAGCAGCAACAAACAGCCACAGCTCATCCCTCTTGGCAACTACGCAGTTGTTGTTTTATGCTGCTGCATGCAACAACTTGTTTACCAGGTTTTACCTACCACCCCCAGCCTCCCCGTTCATCACACAAGCTCCACTATGTGAAGCTGTGGTTAACGCGCGCGCTTTTTCTTTTGACGTTGTGGCTTTGTTATATGTTATTTTTTTGGCTCGATTTTTATGTGGCTATGGCGACTGATTGTCTTTCAGTGGCTTTTTTGCTAGATTTACCGTATAATTTGCTTGGCATCCCCAACAACAACATGCTAACATTCACCTGGGCCAGCGCATTAAAGTGGCCCAAATTGAAACTTTTGCTGCGCAGAAACATTTGTTGGGTATTTGCAAAAAAAATTGAGTTTTTGTACATTTACTAACCCCATAAAAATGATTTTGAAATCAATAGGACTGATTGCCTGTGGTTTTTGACATGCACACAGTAATTTCTTTGTAACCAAGTTAAAGCCCTTGCCCAAAGTATCTTAAAATTATGCTGGTTGCAACTGCACAATTAGTTTTAATTAGAAAGTTAATCATAAAACATGAGGACAGAGAGACGCTTTCCCATATATGTATATGTGTATGTATGTGTAAGCCCCCGAAATACGCTCAGATACAAACTCACACATGGACACACAAAAGGTACATTTGAACTCGTAGTTTTCATGTACACATGTTTCCGCTTATCGTTGGGCTACTGCTGATAAGCAGTGGACAACGCTGACTTCTTTGTTGCTACACTCAGCTCTTAATTGAATGCAGCAGCAGCCACAGTCATTGCATTCTTCTCGTATCAGCTGTGAGAAGGGGGAAGGGGGGGGGGGGGGGGGGCGGCAGAATAAAAATATTTTAAAGAGTAACAGAAACGAATAGTAAGAATAATTTCTCTTCTGCTTTTGCAGTCGCATGGTGGCACTGGTTATCCGTTTGGAGAGTCGTGCTCAAATGATTGCTATGTTTATCGTTCGAACGGCCCAAACACTGGCGTTGAGCGTCTGAAGGTCACTGGCGATTTACCAACGGCCCAATACGGTCCGGGCATTGTCATCCACAAGCATTATCTGTACACGATTGGAGGAACGACAGGCTTCGATTACTCCTGCGATGTGTATCGCTTGAATTTGCAAACGCGTGTGTGGGAGAATGTCTACATATGCCGGCCAGAGATGCGGGATGACCCAGAAGGTCGCTATCGCCATGAGGTTGTCTATGATGGCAAACACATTTTTGTGCTAGGCGGCGGTACCTCGAATTCGGTGTATGATCTGCAACGCATACCCGCCTATAATTTGGATGCAAACAGCTGGGATTACTTTGACACTCTGCCAGATAGAAAGAGCTGCGCCTGGAGTGAGAATGATAAGGGTTATCCGCGACCACGCAAATGCTTTTCCTGCGTTCAGCATCAGTCATCTAATGGAGACATTGAAGCTTTTATAACTGGTGGTTTGCAGGTAAGTTTTTAAGAATTTCACTAACTACACTTTTGATAATTGAAAAAAACAATATATCAATGCATTATTTACTTTTAAGGGCGACTTCTCCACATATTTCTCGGACATTTGGAAGCTAAATTTGCGTACTAAACAGTGGTCCATCATACAAACGGCCAGCTTGCCGCGTCCATTGTATTTCCATTCTGCAGCGCATTCGGATAATGGCTGCATGTACATCTTTGGCGGCATTGAATACAACGACAAGGAGACATTAAAGCGTCGCAATGATCTCTACAAGATGTGGATGACCATACCAAAGCTAAGCGAAATATGCTGGGATGCCATCACCTATTACAATGATAATCTCGATCTGTACAATCGCAAAACACTTCTCGGCGCTGGCATACCTAAAAGTTTCACCGAGCGCCTGCCACCGTCTCGACCATCCAGAGATTCATGTGAACCGAGTACATCGATGGTGACATCGTTATACTCCATTGCGAAACGTGCTCGATCCCAAATGCAATAATAGGCTAGCCATGTGCTTAAACTCGAAACCCCCAAATCTCCCCTGCCTATAATAAAGAGTTGTGAATTGAGAATGTGGCGTGGGTGATTGCCCCTGTGTTGACTTTACGTTCGTTTCTGTTTTTAAATGACAAACAAAAAAAAAAACAAAGAAAAAATTAAAGAATAAATACTTTATTTAGTTTTTGAGCGCGCGCTGTGATCGAATACGGACATTTATATTTATATACATATGTGTATTTTGATATTTCGTAGACTCGAGTCGAAAGGCGAACATGTTTAGCATGTAAATGTGTAAAGACGTAATTAAGTTTAGATAGCTGAACGGGTAGTACGAGAGAGTAAGAAAATAAAGGGCAAAATTTAAAACAATAACCGAAGAAAACAGTCAGCGCACAGTCCACACCAAACAAAATACAACCTAATGCTAGCCTATAAATTATACTATTTAACAGTTATATCCTTGCAAGTATTGCTGTTTTGCTCCCACTCTTTCTCCGACTCACACACACACACACACCTGCCATTGCACCCAACCTTGAAGGCTAAACCAAAACAATGTCATATATAGTACATAGATATATATACAATATAGGAAGTACGAACAGAGAGGCAGGTAGCTTGTGAGATTGTTGCATTCACAAACTGCCCAATAGCAATTGTAGTACTTCTAAATGTATTTTTTTTCTGTCAATGTGTACATAATATTTAGACGTAGTAATATTTATTAATCTAAGATTGCGTCTTTATTGTGGTATTTTGGACCGAACCAGCCCAATATAAAAAAAACAAATGAAACAAAACAAAGTTTGCTCGATATTATAAATAATAGCTTCCCAAGGCTACAAATTCGGATGATTCTAAGTTAATAAAGTTTTAAATGTAACAAAATTACGCCTTGTCTCCTTATTGCGTCTTGAAATCCATCATGGTTGCTGTCCCCCCTCTTTTGCTAGTGCGTCGCTGTTGACCCAGTTTATTTTTGCTTACAAACCTGTGACGTTTACGAATTTTGCTGCATCGGGGTTAAAAATAGCTGTGTCATGCGCATTACCAAATGCACCCCAAGAAATAGTGAGAACCACTGCAGCCGCGGCAGGAGGTATACAAATACATACACAAGTGTTGTTGAATCAAATGGTACTGCAGGATATGTGCATGTATGTATATAAAAAAGATTATAATACAACGCAAAAGCGCAGGTAAGCCCATAGGCATTTCCTATTCAATTTTGGTGGTAGCTGATAAGCCAAGCTGTTG
Organism: Scaptomyza caliginosa; assembly: GCA_035044725.1. Lineage (NCBI taxonomy): Eukaryota > Metazoa > Arthropoda > Insecta > Diptera > Drosophilidae > Scaptomyza > Scaptomyza caliginosa. Next base: position 1,714,978 of record JAWNNR010000317.1, read on the forward strand.
CTTTTGATCTTTGTAATAAAATGCGAACAATAAATGCGTAAAAAAGATGTGACCTGGTTTCTAAATATGAATCATTAAATATCCATGACGTAATAACAAGAGATTTTAAAGCATTTTATTATTTAATAGCCAAAGTAAAATATGAAATATTATTATATTATTACTCTAAGCTCGCAAGTTAAAAATTTTTAAATTAATAGATTCTGTTTAAAAAAACGCGCGTTTCTGTTAAGTGAGGAGCTGCTCTGTTAATTGCACATATGTTATGTTGCTTTCCCAGCGAATGGCAATTGCTGGGGCGTCAATGGCTGTTTTTGTGTTTGTAGAAAAATATTAAGAATAAAAAAAAACTAAAAAATGTTGAAACCTAAAGCGTTGACTCAAGTTTTAAGCCAAGCTAACACCGGCGGTGTCGAGAATACGCTGTAAGTTATCGAAATACAAGGAAACTAAGTAAATTACAAACAACTTAATTGGTATTTACATTTTTAGACTGCTTAGCCAAGAGGGCGCTCTGCTGGCTTACTCAGGCTATGGAGATAAGGATGCACGCATTACAGCAGCCATAGCGAGCAATATTTGGGCTGCATATGAGAAACATGGTCGAAATGCATTTCGCGAGGACCGTTTGACCTTTATACTAATAGACTGCGAGTGCGGTCATGTGGCCATCACACAGGTAATATAATAACTTTAAAAACCTTACCCATGCACTTGTTACAATTGTTATATTGCAGGTGGCCAGTGTGCTGTTGTGTCTCTATGCCAAGGAGCATGTTGGATTGGGCATGCTGAAACAAAAGACCATGGCACTAGCTGCGTATTTGGAAAGGCCACTAAAGCAGATCTCGGCATCATAACAAGCAGAAAGCCCAATATACCATAGAAAATACGATTTCGATTAATTTTAAGTGTAAATTTTGTTTTGTAGTTTATACAGATACCATATGGATGATAAATATAGCGTTTGGATCGGGAATAAAGAAAAGTCTGGTTTATTTACGCACACACAAGAGCAGCTAAATTATGTATATATAGTATATATTTGTATAAAAGATGTTGAAACTTATTGCTAACTATGGTTCTGCAATGGCTTACAAATAAAACATGCAGCTCTTATTCGACGGCATACAGCTTCAAGGTGCGATCCATGCTGGTGGAGGCGATGTACTGTGCATGTTTTCCAAATCGTACACCTGTGGCAAGTGCCGTGTGATCGTTGAACACCTTTAGGTCCTGCCACTGTTTGCATAAGTAGACCCTGTAACGAAGCAATACAATATGTTATTAATAACGCAGTACGCTTGTGCTTGGTTACATGTTTATAGAAAGTTCTTTATTCCTAGCAACATAATAAACAAGCACCAAAAACAAGGTTTAAGAACAATGAAGAAAATTAAGAGAAAAATATTTCGCAAATATGAAGGTATATTATACATATTTATTAGGATACGTTGTCAAAGTTCTAATAACAACTTCCTTTCAGATTACATACGACCGCAGGACTATTTGGAACCAGACGCTCCTAAGCCCATCAATCTTTGTATTGATGATTTCAATGCGGTAAACAAAATTTGTAGTGATTTAAAATAAAATTTACTAAATCAATTCTTTTTTTTAAGCGCGGCGAAGTTGCCAATCCACGTGCGCCCTGTGTGGTAACAACTATAGATCCGGATTACATAAAAGATGCCGGTTTGCAGCGCTTGGCCAAGAAATTTCGCATGAAAACGTAAATTATATAAACTTTTCTTGACTGCTAACTAATCAAATATTTTCTCATGTTCAGTGATATATTATTGCTGCGCGAGATAACACGAAACAAGTTCATGTGCTACTCTACGCAGGAAATGTTTTTGGATAGACAACGTGAGGTGAATCGCCAAAATAAGCTGTACCAGGAGGCGCAGGAGTTTCATAAGTTTGCCGATGAATCGCTCAAGAAAATGAAGGCCAATGAATTTAAAAAAATGCTCGTGGCACAAGAGAACCTCAAGAAGCTTAAAGAGAACAAAGTGACGGAAGAGCTTAACCAGGTGAAACTGCAACATCAGCGTGTGCTCATGGAGGTGCAGGAAATCTACGGTCGATTTCAATATTTGCTTAAGTTGATTAGCTACTTTGACGACACGGTAGAGCAACAAACCGAGCAGTTGGACAGCAAGTTGACAATGCCCGAGCATATTGTCAGCATGGAAATAAGCGAACGCCATCCAGCTGGTCTCGAGCAGGTGCAGCAGGTTAAGGAGTATATGGAGCAAGTGGTAAGACCATATTTGGATAAGCGCAATCATTTGAATGCAGATATATGGATCAAGGGCTACGAACGGAATCGAATGAAGGTGTCCAATTACAATAAACGCTTCACACAACTGGCGCTGCTCAATCACATTGTGGGCATACTCCATGACAAGGCAGTGGGTATTTAAATGAATTATATCAAGACGGACAGACGCACATAATCCTTACTTATTTGCAGGAAAAGACACAAAAGCGCAATGCAAGTGCCGTTGTGTTTCTCAAGGATCCAGAGTTTCTGCAACGTCGTGTGGCTGCACTGCAGCAAAGGGCTCACGAGTTATTTAACGATTATGAGCAGTCCTATTGTAAAGAGTATGTTTTAAGCAATGGAAATATTAAATACTAATATTACATAGAAATATTTTTTTAGCAAACTGAGCATCAAGCTGAATAGCATTGTGCCCGTGATTCTGAAACAACTACAGAACAAGGTGCATCCAGAGCAGCAGCCGCAACAGCAGAAGAAGGAGATACCAAAAACTCCAACACAAAAGCCATCCAAGCAGTGGCGTACACTAGAGGATATGCGTGCACCTGTGGCGAGCACAAAGAAATCTAGCTACAGAGACGAACAGGATACGACGCTGGCCAAAGTGGAGAAAATTCAGACATTTGCATTGGTAAGTGTACCGAAATTTAAGCAACTGCACGCTACAATTTCATTTGTATAGGATCTGCTTGGTAAGCTGGATGCCATACCGCCCGCCGACCTGCGTCGACTGGAAAAGAATGTGCGTCGACGTATGGCAAAGCAAAAGGAAATGTCGCGGCGTGCGCTGGTAAAACAGAATCGCTTGCACAACTGGATGGAACATTTCAAGAAGCATCATCGATTGCAGCAGGCGCAACGAAGCAAGCAAAACTAAATTCCTTTCTATAAAATTAAGATCATCATAAATAAAGCTCATTTATCTCACCTGACATCAGTGCCGGCAATGGCCAGATAGGTGCCGCTTTGATCGAAGCATAGATCCTTCACTTCGTAGCCATCGTCTAGTTGTATGGTCTTGAAGTTCTTTAGCTTGCGCAAATCCCACAATTTGACACAAGCATCGTCCGCTGCGGTGGCCAAATAGTAACCGTTCTCAGAGAACGATATGGCCGATATGGGACCAGTATGACCGGGGAAATTAGCCACATTGCTCTGCTCCTTGAGATCCCAAATCTTGACTTGTGAGTCAACGGTGCCAGTGCCAAAAATCAAACCATCAGGATGAAACTGAGCCGTAGTTAAACCAACCTCAGCCGTGTCAATGACCTTCGTCAACAGACGCCCAGTGCGTATGTCCGAGAAGGCCCAGTGCTTGTCCGATGACGTAGACAGCAGATAATCGCCAGTAGGATGCAGTGATAGACCAGTGACGGGTCCTTCATGGCAGCGCAACAATAACTGTGTTTGGGAAGTGGGTACATGCCAGATGCGTATGTTCATGTCTGGTGAGCCGGTGATAACAGTGTCCTCGTTGGGATGATAGATAACCTTAGTGATCTTCTTGGTATGTCCCTTTAATATAGCAACCACCTGCTCTGTATCCTTGTTAAATACAGTCGCATTTTTATCATTGCCACCCGTCAAAATTTTGCTATGATCGGCACTGTTTATATCCAAAGCCAGAATACCGGGCACCGAAGCCGAGTGCAGGCCGGGACGCGATGCAACCGTGACGAAGCTCTTCATTTGCTCAGCTGTGATCAGTTCATCAGGCACAGTGCGTCCTCGCTTCTTGCGCTCCTGCGTCAACACTGTGGCCTTGTCCTGCAGCTTCTGTATAACCTCAGCACTCATGCCGGCCTGCTCCATTTGATGAGCACCACCAGCGCCAGCTTCGGCAGCTAGTGCAGGCTCTGAAATCATTGACGGCACACTTATATTGCCTGCTTGAGGTTTCAGCGTGGCCAGAGCCTCGCGCGCAGCTGTCAACTCTTTCTTAAGGCGCGCAATAACGCGACAAGCAGCATCGTGTTGATACAGTGCGTTGGACAACTCCTGGCGCGTAGTCTGTAACTGTTGGCGCTGTGTAAACGAGTGTATCATCAGTGCATCCCATTCATCCTGCATGGTCTTTAGCGTTGCCGGTATGCTAGTTGCGCTTGGTGGCTTTGGCTTGACTACAGCAGGCGTCTTAACTTCGATGAGATCATCTTGCTTAAGCTCCTTGCCACTGATTGGATCACAGCCGTTCTCCATTATATACTTTTCAATGACGCGTCTTTCGAAAACGGCGCCTGAGCACGGAGAGACGACTGGCAACTCGGGTACCTCGTTTGTAACTAAGAAAACATAAAATTGGTAAAAGTATAAAGTTTTTGAACTAATTAACACTTACGTGCACAAACCAAAGCCATGGCGACAAGTATTCTAACGTTTCCGGCCGAAATTAATTAGTTTTACAACTTTTACACACGTTTTCCTAAAGAAACAAGCGCAAAAATTTGTCGGCAAATGCAGCTTCTACTTAAAGTGACGTTCACCACAAAGCGCAAACGTATACATATATCGATAAGATATCGATAGAAAATACGCGTTGATTGGCATCACTTTTAAAGAACAGCTGTCGCTGTTATTTAATTTTCGCGTGTTGATTGGATTGTCTCTCAGTTAAATATATTTTGAAATTGATAACTTAAATATGTTAAGAAATTTAGTGACCTGGCGTACAGGCAAATTATTATTCAATAGTTCTGCTGTCTCGCAAGTTTGCGCAGTTCGAGGCTTATCCAATCCATTCAAATCGCACACAAATGTTGGTCTAAATGAAGCGGAACCGGAGTTGGAGCCGGCAAATAGAAAGCCTGGAAATCCCTTTACCCAAACCATTTCAACACCACTGCCGGACAATACAATTGTTGAAACACAAGAAGAACGCGACAAAAGGCTAAAGGTATTAAAATTAGAGGCGGACATAGCGCATCAGGAAGGACGCCGGGTACCTGATTTGGATTTCTTTCAGGATCACCACTGGGTGCACGTGCTCACACTGCCATCTAAGTCGGCACGCATCAAATACTACGCATTCCTCTGGCAAATTCAAATGAAAAAACTGTCCGAGAAAGAAAAGAAAATACAACGCGCTGTAGCAACTGAACAACACATTGCTGATCTTCGTAAAGAGCGAGAGGAAAACACACACATCATCTATGGACTGGCGCACACTTCAATGTTTCTTCGCATCTATGACACGACAATCAATCATTGGCAGAATAATCGCTTAACGCGTGCCATGCAATTTGCTCCAAAAATGGTGCTGGATTGTTCCTACGATGCACATATGAATAATCGGGAATCCTCAAATGCTGCCAAGCAGCTAATGTTGTGCTTTGCCGAGAATCGCGCTCACGATGAGCCCTTTGATCTGCACTATTGCAATACCAATTTTGAGGGCAAATGCATGCAGCACCTTAAGCGATTTATTCCCACCATGCTGAAACCCGATTTTCCCATGAATGTGCATAGTAAGTGTTTTACGGAATTGTTTCCCAAGGAGCAGCTAGTGTACCTGACGCCGCACTGTCGTGAGGATTTGATAACATACAATCCGGATGATATTTACATAGTTGGCGCAATGGTAGACACCATAAACAATGAGCCACTGTCGCTGGCCAAAGCGAAACGCTTGGGCTTGCGTATGGCGCGTCTGCCGCTTGATCGTTATCTGCAGTGGGGCTCGGGCTCCGGCAAGTCCTTAACACTAAATCAAATGATTAACATTATGTTAGATCTAAAGAAAACTGGTAACTGGGATACGGCACTGCAGCATGTGCCACGACGCAAGGTCATCGACCAGTCCCTACAACAAGCAAACAATCGCCAAGCGTTCAACAAACGAGCCAGCAAACTTAACGTTCGCATTGATCATCTGCTTAAGTACAAGGACGATCGGAGGGAAGCAACAGCATTTGGTACACCCCAAAACGTACGACAGCGCAAGGAGGGCTTGGATTTTAATTTGGACAGTTGGGCAACGGGCAAAAGCAAAACGAGTCGGAATAGTTAATTGATTGTTAGCTATCATTTAATAAAGTTAATTGTACAATATTAAGCCAATGGATTCCTATTTTTGTGACATTTTTGATAAATTTTGTTGATTTACAGTTCTGGTTTTAAATCTCATATATATACTTCGTGGTAGCTTTTAAGAATCCTGGGATTCCCTTAAATTCATACTCGATAGTAATTTCATACATTTATCTTGTTTCTCTTCTTGTTGTGCGTCTTGTTCAACAATTTCAGTGATTTGGATTTTTTGTGTCTCATAATCTTCAGGTAATTTTTCATCAACTTTTGCTGCTTCATCAAAGTCATCCTCATTCTCAGCTACAACTGGTTCATCTGGAAACTCATCTTCACCATCGCCAGCTCCATCTGGTATCTTTTTATACTTGAGTTGCATATTTTTGGAATTAATGGCCGAATAGTTGAGACAGGGACGCAAACCCGCCTGCTTCATCAAATCTTTGGCAGTAGCCTCAAACTTCTGTATGTGTTCCCTGCGCTCCACGGTCAGTAGCTTGGTCTCTTGCAAAAACAGCGACGGTGTGCGTAATGCACCAAAGAACTCTTTGCTCAAGAAGGTATAATAATTGTAGGCCACGAAAACAATGTCAAAATAGTTTTGCCAGCGTGGTGCGCCCTTTTGCATCTCTATCATTTCCATGGGCGAAACGAAGTGTAGCTGAACATCTGGCACCTGAATCCAGGGCTTATCATAGCATCTCTGACTCTCGTTGCCATCCTGTTCGTTGTAGGAGAGCAGCGGTGTCATCAACAGTTTGGTGGAGCCATATTTCCGAGAGATGGATTTGTCGTGTTCGTAGGCAGTTTGAGTGAGCAGCTCGTGGAACAGCTCCAAGAGATTACGTTCGGTTACATCTGTAGCTCGATAATCGTTTTCTCCATGCACAGAGTTGTGCATACGTTCCTCGGTAGAGCGCAGACCAAAGCCACAGAACGGACCCGTTTGAATATCACCAACATAGCCTCGATTGATATAGGTGCGTCCATTGCGCTGCAATCCCGCGGCCAAAGTCTTATTTGGCTTGCAGTGCTCGTATTCGGGAAAGACAAAGGCAACGCCAGTGTCACGCCAATAGCGATACTCTTGGGAGCAAATCTGTTGCGCTTCGCGATCCTTCAGGGTCATGCTCAGATCCCAGTCAAATGCACCCTCTCGATGGTCATAGCGTGTGCCCAGCAGATGACGCACGCGATGCTCCCAAAAGCGTTGAATCTCAAATACCTGCTGCTGTGGCTGCCAATAGCTAAAAGACATTTCCAATCCATCCCGCTCCTTGTACTTGAGTCCATCAATGTTGATCATCGGTGCCAACCGCTTGAGCTGCTCCTCATCACAAATCATATTGAGCAGAGTACGCGCCTTGGCAGCCACATAATGATGCGAACTGGGACGCATCAGTGTATTTCCATAAATATCCATAAACAAATGGGCCTTGCACACCAAACTAAACGACTCTGGTGGCTCCAGTGCCAGGCCCAGAAGCAGCATATTTCTTGCTATAATCTCTGCACAGCCCTCTAGCACATAAATATTCAACTTGGGCCTATAGCTATGGGTATAACGTTTGGCCAGCGTCTTGATTACATGCCTGGCATCAGCTCCGCCACAAATAAGTATATTAAGTTCAGCTGGTTGCGCTTTCAATTCCTCAGCGCTTGGCTCGTCCGGCAGCTTAAATGCCTTACGATATTCCTGGCACAAGTCCAGCGCCGAGCTAAGACCCCAAAACATTTTTTTTTGGCGCAATTTAAAAACAGCACAACAAACAAATAAATATGACTGACTGACTGTCTGGCTGGCTGGGTGGCTTTCGTTGCTTGTGTGTTGTTGCTTGATTTGGTATTTATGCCAGTTGTTTGATTGACAACAGTTGCCTGGACGACTAGTTCAATTGGCTGCATATGTACAATACTGAGCTGCTTGTTTGCCATGACAACCAGTCTTGTGCTGTCTTTTGCATACACCCATTCAAGCTGTGTGTCTTCTTCGTTTTTATTTGTTTGCATTGCATTTGCGTTGTGTGGACTAGAGAGCGGAAATTGGTTTTTGATATCAGCTAGTCAGCCAGTGGCATAGAAAAACGAAGACAGCTAGTAAAGTGTGTCCAGGAGCAAGACGGGCTCGAAGGATTCAGCTTGACTGGCATAATCGTAATGCATTATGCATCGCTCGTTTTGACTGCTTTTAGCTGATTGCCAATGCCAACAAGCAGTAGAGCAGTTCCCTTCCCGCTGGGAAAGAAAATAAAAAATGCATAGCTCACAAATATATACGCGAGCTTAACTACTCACCATTAAAATGATAAATAATATTAAACCGATTACCATAGCAAAATAAACAGCATAAAGTTGGTTGTCAGCTGTCTTTATCAAGTCTCTTTTGGTCTTTTAACTCAAGAGCTTTTAATGTATTTTCCGTAAACGCTGTCTCATCTCTTTTTTTGGGCGGCGATAAAAAGCATTTACTGTTGCTGTGGCAGCTTTGGTCTTCGCCCAAGTGGCTTACTTAATCTTCATTCGCAGTTGGCTTGCTGTAATCCGCGTAGTTTCTTATTTTTATTATTATGCTTTCTTCCTTTTGGCCAACTTTGCGCTTTGACAAAAGCCCCCAAAACTTCTTAATACACACTTATTGTTGGCTGTCCCCCTCGCCTCCCCCCTCCCCCGAAAAGTCTTAACAAAAGCGCACAAAACTGCAAACTTTTGGCAGCAGGTCGCCTTAATTGCGTGTATGTGTGCGTGTGTTTGTGTGTGTTTGTCGCATCTCCCTTTGACTGGTTACATGCTGCGTATGCGTGATGTGGGAGAAAGTTTGCTTGCTGCTGCAGCTCTCAGCTGCAATTACGTTTTCAACTGTTTGCTGTTTGAGTGCTGCTCAGGCGTCTAATACCAAATCCAAGCACACACATCATCTCAACCAAATGCTGATGTAAGGGTATTTGCCTAAAAACTGTAGTTGTTGTACAGATTGGTTGTTGCTGTTGTTGTACGAGTAGTTGTTGTTGTCGGTTGCTCAATTAGTCAGTGTGTAAAGGCAGCTGCTGGCATACAGAGGCAGAGGGAGAGGCATAGACATTCACTTCATTTGACTGCGGTTCAATAAATACGAGCACAAAGCAAACTGAATGCCATTCAAGCGGCACGCAATTCATCATGGCATCAGTTTTCAATGAGTTTTTATCCCCTTCCATACTTTCCATGCTGTAATCCCTGTAGCATTCTTTTAACCCCACAATTCTCCAATCGTCAGTTGCATGCGGTTGCTGGCTAAAACAAAAGTAATTAGAGAGGCCTGCGGCACCAGCGAAATGGCTAAAAGAATGCCAGACAATGGCCGTACAGCAGCGAGCCAACAACAACAAAAAAAGGGGTTAGTTAAGCTTTGCGGTTAGCACGATTTATACATAAATGCAGGGGCAAACCGAAATCGTTAAAAAGGGTAGCCAAGGCTTTAACAATGCCAACTGCGGTGTAGAGAAAGTAATATTAAAACATCCCAGTTTTTAATTATGCCTTGATATTAAAAATGTTGCGAAAATGAGCGAAAACTGTTTTAAGTACAGTTTGTTTTGTTACAATACAGCAAGGAATAAAGTCATTGAAATTGTGTATTGCTTCAAAGGCTTTCAATCAATTGAACTCAAATCAGCTGCTGCATTCAACTGTTATTATATGTGTCAGACAAAAGGTCATCAGAACAATTCAAATTGTGTGCGCCACATGCGACTTTGTTTAGGCCAAACAAAAGTTTGAATAATAATCGCTATGGCAAGCATGCTCATCTCTCTTTGCATGTGTGTGCACAAGAGCGTAATGATTTCTTTCGTTCTTTTTTTTTTATTGTGTACATATGCGTGTGTGTGTGTGTGTGTGTGTGTGTGTGTGTGTGTGTGTGTGTGTGTGTGTGTGTGTGTGTGTGTGTGTGTGTGTGTGTGTGTGTGTGTGTGTGTGTGTGTGTTTGCAGCAGCCAGGAAGCAACCAATGTTGGCAGTCTAAACCACACTTTGTGGCTCAGGTTGGCAGCTTCTGTTCGGGCTCTATTTGGGGTCACCCCGGGCATCTCTCTCTGGCTCTTTGACAGACCAGCTCGTTTGGTGTTATCAATGGTATTTCATTGACAATGTTTTTCCGCAAACTTTTCTCATTAGACAGTGCAAACAAAATGGCTGAGTCTGCGCTTGTGTTGGCCGACTTTGTTAGCTTGTTTGGCATGCATACACATGTACATAGTGCTAGTGGCCCTCAAAATGGGTGTCATAATGGCCAATAAACTGCTGATGCCAAAGTAGCAGCAACTACTAATACAACTACAAATGATAATACATACATAATTTAATGCTTTCGCACAAAATGCTGCAAATTAATTGGTTCTTCGTTATTGTCACGTATATTTGTCATTACTGCATGCATAAATTACCCATTAAGCAATTACCTTTTATCCATTTATATTCTTCTTTTTTTTTTTGCTGCTACTGCTTTCTGCTGACAGCGCTATCATTAAATTAATTGTAGTTTTAATGAAAGACCATTGTGTTTTTTTTTTGCAGTAAAGTTTACTTTAATTTTGTAATAGACATAGACAGTGTTTGCTATTTAGCACTGGGTTGCTCAAAAGGACTAAATTGACAGATTGCCACCATCAATAATATTCTTTCTTTTTTTTTTTTTTGGTTTACTACACATTGTTCTGTTGCTTTGGGCTTGTCAATTGATGTTCTTCTTACGTTAAGTATATGTATGTTTGTATGTAGGTATGGGTTTTTTTTGTTTAACGTACTAGTATTTATCGCATATGGGGCCTTAAGTAGAAGGTTTTAATAAGTTTCACATGTCGCATGCATAGAAATATGTGTAGAAATATCGCTTATAGATTTCATTTTTGTTTCTTGTGGTTTTTTGTTCTAGGCAAGAACTTCTGATTGTCAGATAGTTATTGAAGTTATCTAAGGTGCGTCATAAACTCAAACAATTCGTGCGCTTAAAACAGAGTTTTCCTTATTTCATTTTTCTTTAAACTTAGATAGTACACAGTTATTCAATTGTTGACGCTTTTTGTTTTTCTAATGGATATGTGTTAATAAACATGAAGTGCTTGTTTAATATGTTTTTCTTTGTGGTGTGTGTCTCTTAATATTTACAATGCTGAAATTGAAAATGAATTGTGTAAAATGTTGTCTTTAAGGTTATAATATTCATATTTTGAATGTTGCTTTCATTTCAGCATTTGTAAGACGTAAGTTACAAGTATTTTTGTTTTGTGTCTTTCAATTAGTTGGTTTGTTTGTTTGTTAAGCATAGTTACGCTTTTAACCCCTTCAAGTTTGTTTTTCGTGGTAACATTTGGTTTCTCAACGAAAGTGACTACTTTCTATAAATATAAATATTAATAACAACATATAGCACAATGGTATTTTGTCTATTTACTTCATCTAAGTACATAAAACATCCTACAACATTAAAATGTCAAAATGGGCTCACTTATTACGCTAGATTCTAAAAAAGTCTGAGACGGTGGTTTTTTGCTTTTAGAAACTACAGGCTACACTTGTGATGTGGTTAGGAGGAGAGAGGCGTAAATGTGTTGAAATAAACATATTCTAAGGACCTACTTCAAAACGTGAGTTTGAGTTTTACTCGGGTCTAAAACCAAACCTAAGCTCATTATACGTTCACTTCACATTCAGAAACAAATAATAGTGGGTCGATGCAACGGGGGAGTAGAGTGTAAATTGTTGTCAGTTTGCTAAATTATTGCTTACTATTTATAACATTAACTTATTAACTAGTGTTATTAACCAATATGCCTGTCATAGTGCAAGTTTACAGATTATCCTTTGTGGTATCCTCCTCCTCCTGAAGCGAAATGATCTGGCAGGCATGCAAATAATATATAAACATTATTAACATATTATTTTATAGTTCGGTGAGTTTTTTGGTAAGCGTTATTCTTAACACTACAACATTTGAGATTAACTATCTAATGTACTAAAAACTGATTGATTTTCTAGTTTAAATAAATAATTAGTTGCAGGTGAGAAAATATTATGTGTACGGAATTGCGTTCCATTTCCAGGCAAATCAGATTGCAGAAGCATTGTGTTACAACTAAGCTAAGTATCTCTAAAGATCTATAGATACGTACGATATTATATGTGTGTGTGTTAATGTTAATAGTATACGAGTATATGTGTTATATACGTAGCTAATTGCTACTTACTTGAGCTTATCCCAAAATCTGGCATTCTTTATTCCGTTTTGCAGGGGAGAACGTGGCCAACAACTAAGTACAATCTAAGATATATTTTCTTGTTTGTTTGTTTCTTTGTGGTATTTCTTGTTGTTGCTTTTGATTAATATTTATCTGCTTGTTGCAGTCTTATTATGTTATTTATGTATATTGTTTTGTTTGTATATATATGTATATGATTAATTGTTATGTAGAGCTCTCAAAAATATTTAAGCACTTCTAGTGATATATGCTTGTACTATCCTTGAAAGGTAATGCGGACTATAATTGTACTAGACTATAACTTAAAAAGCTCCGCTTAGAACGAATTTTGTTTTGTGTGAGCCTAAAAGAAGTCGTCGAAATCGTCTAAAATGTACAAAGTTCTCAATTAAGTACGGCATGGCAAAATTTTGGACAAGTCTTGAATGAGATTCCGTTTTCACTGACAATTAGATTAAGTTGTTGCATGTGCTGGGAAATTGCAAAGAGAAACTTGCATGCCGAAAACCAAATATGAAAAATACGTAACATAAAAAGATGAAACTACCAAACATTTCGTAGTTATTTTCAAAGTTACTTTTGAGGTTTTAATGCTGGAAACGGCTGAATGCAAAACTTTTGTATTTAATCGGAGTTTTGGCCAAGTGCTAAATTATAGTTGATAAAATTTGTTGATTGGATTATATATCATTGCTGGCGATGCTGTGTTCTTGTTGCTATTATTATTATTCTTGTTGTTGTTGTTGATGTTGTTGTTGTTACTGTTGTGGAGCATGCTGCAGTGAGCTGCGGGAACTGGTTTTCAAACTGGTGGTAGTTGCTGGTAGTTGGTTGTTGGTAAGTTGGTTGGTTGTTTGGTTTGGCGGTTGGTGGTGGTACGTGGTTGGCAGTTTGGCAGTTGACATTGGTTGAAAACGAAAAAATTGAATTTCATTTCATTTTAGCAGTTTTTGCTATAGCCAAGGCACATACACACACACACACACGCACACACACACAAAGAGAGTGGTAAAATAACCAACAATTAACGTTGCAAGAGCAAGAAAATATTAACAAAACTTGAACCAATTTTCAAAATTTTTATATATATACAGTAGAGTATAATATATATTCACATCAAGATTATGGGAGAGAGAAAGACATTGAAGGAGTAAGTAAGTGTGAGAAAGACAGAGCAAGAGCAAGTGGAGAATAATCAAATAAAACTTTTGATTACGAATATAATTTCAATATATGTATGTAAGCATAGCGTAGTAACATTTACATATGATACAAATTGCTTTTGAATTTTTTGCCGTGTTTTGATTGCTTCTGATTGCTTTGCCATGGCTGTGTGTGTGTCAAAAGGTGAATGGGTTAGGGAAGGGGGGTGGAAGTGTGAAGAGCAAAACATGCCTAAAGAGTTGAAAACATAACTGAATAACTGTAATGCAACGCTTACCTCGACACAGTTATCAAATTGATTCACACACACACACTCAAACACACATTCACATGAATTGCAAGTGTATCGGAATTTATTGATTGCCTTTAATTCATTTAAGTGGCGCGACTAAATTGATTAAACCGCTGCGATGCATGGCAGTAGCTGCCAAAACCATATTTCTCTGCTTTCTTTTTCTGTTCGTTTTGTTTTTGTTTTTTTTCACAGCATTTTATTGAGTTAATCGTGCTGAAATTTTATTGATGGCAATTTATGGCGCTCATGTGAAATAAATTATTGCATACTTTTGAGCGCACAATTCCTTTGTTGCGCCATTTCACGCCATTTTGGAGTTCCATTTAAACTAGTAACAAAATTGTACTTACCTATTTTGCTTTAACGAAAAAATAAACACCACACAGCTACTACAAATCGCATTCTACTTTATTCCGAAACTAAAACTAATAACTACGCATTGCAGAAAAGAAATTTTATGCATAAATAAAATGTGCTTAAAAGAAATAATAAAAGTTTGGTGGTGCAGTGTAGAAAAGTTTTGCCAAGAAACAAAAAACTTATTGTGTAGCGGTACGTTGAGCTGCTTAAAGAGGGCTGCTTAAAGGTTTGTCATTGTGTCACACAGTCATTACAATTGATGCTAGACGCTTCGGTGGGCGTGGCACGCGCTTTTTTCTCAGACTTGCCACGAAACAGTGGCCAGAAGGAACGTTGACTCTTGGTTTGAAGACTGCAACTGGGTGTCTCTTCAACCATGGTGCCCAATGTTGCCTGAGCGGATTGTGGATGCAGCACAAGATTTGTGCGCAGACGTTGCACCTGTCGGCTATCATAGTTCTCTACGAGAATAATGGGCGTGGCACGCACTCGATCGGGCACATTCACGCGAAAATGTGGCAGTAGGGATTGACAGTTGCGCTGGCGTCGCTGACGCCAAAGATGAGACTTAAAGCCAGGCCAATGGAACAGCTGACGCAATGTGACTGGACGTTCCGCCTGTAGCAGATCGCGTACAAGATCAGGAGCTTCCTGGCCCAGTTGGCAGTTGGAACTACTTTTGTTGTTGTAATGATTTTTTGTATTGTCAAGTTTGTCAGTCTGATTGTTGTTGTTTTTGTTGCTGTGGTGGTTGTGGTTGTGGCTGTGGCTGTTGTTGTGCGGGGGCGTGCTGACATAAAATTTGGTGGTTCTGGTGCGGGAGACACGCAAGCTACTCGTCTTCCATGCATCGTGCAAGCTACGGATGCCGGGCAAGCGGGCGAGCATATGGATGTGATCGTAGGATGCGGACAACATACCTGCACGCTCATCCTGATACTCATCGTCATCGGAGGACTCCAATCGGTCCTCCACCAGCGACGTCTGCCGCGACAGACCCTGTTATCGAGTTGACAAATGTTACATGTTGCATGTTGCATGTTGCAAGTAAGTAATAAACAGAGACGAAGCCAAAGATGTTGTGAAACAGAAAACGATAATCGAACAGAAAACATATAGAAAAGAATAGAAAAAATAAACAATGTATACATAAATGATGAGTTGAGGCATCTACTAAAAGCAATGTTGCGTATTCATCTTCTTCTTTTGCTGCAGCTTGTGAACTAATACAATAGTGTGCCAAGCACATGATAGCTGTGAGCGTGACAGCCAACTTACCGCATTGTGTCGTCGTCGTGGTGGCGAACGTTTATTCCACAACGCCTCCAATTGATCAAAGTGCTGGGATTGTGCAAGAGCCGCCTGCTCCGGTCCCAGATTGGCTTGGGAGGCGCCCGTTTTGGTCTCAGCTATCTTTGAGATCTCCTCCATGCTGGCCGAGACGCTAAAGCGTCGCTTTAGTCGCTCATCCACCTGAGCCATCATCACCGATGAAGTCAAATGACCGTATTTTTTCTGCCAGGTGTAGGTGTCCAAAGAGACTTCCTTTTTAAGTAGACGCTTCATCTGCCGCTTGGGTCCCTGTGGACGCAAATCTATTAAAGAGAATAGAAATGTCAAGTGTTATAAGATGTTTAAGGTCAA
Source organism: Scaptomyza caliginosa (assembly GCA_035044725.1). Classification (NCBI taxonomy): domain Eukaryota; kingdom Metazoa; phylum Arthropoda; class Insecta; order Diptera; family Drosophilidae; genus Scaptomyza; species Scaptomyza caliginosa. The sequence continues at coordinate 1,730,986 of JAWNNR010000317.1, forward strand.
GTTAGGTTATCTTACCCTCCACATCCTTGCTGGGGCCCGAATATGTAGGCAGCTTGACATACTGCGCTGGGGTATTGTGCAAACAGATGACAGGCAAATTGTAGCTATCGACCAGCTGGACGAGCACGCGAGAAACCTCTAGGCTGATGTCAAAGTGCGTGAAGGGCACATGCATCTGCAGCGAGGTCAGCGCCAATCCACGCTTCGTTTCCCAAACAATCAACGTCTTGTCATCGCTGCCAGAAACAGCCGTTGAGCCTGCAAGGCAGCAATTAATGAAGAAAAAAAGTTTTCATTCCATAACTTAACCAGATGAAAACTTTTTAAGACCTTACACACATAAATTTATATTATGAACATCATTTAATTATTATCTGAAACAGTTTTTAAACTGGAAATTTCAATTTGTATGGCGATTAAAGTTTATTTACAAGCGAACATTTTTTGATTGTAATTTTTAATAAAGTTAATCGCCAACAATCCAAAGGACTTTATCTTAACCATGTATACAAAACGCATTAGCTACTCACCATCTGCAGAGACTTTTACGCCTATAACAGCTCCCAGATGTCCTGCCAGGGTGTGCACTTCCTCGCCGGTAAGCAAATCCCAAATAATCAGATTCATATCCTTTGAACCCGAGATCACTTGAGTTTTGTTTGTGACTGAGACGGCGACACAGGTGACAGCATCGCTATGACCGACAAGCACCTGGCTTAATTTGCCACCCGTTGATTGCCAGACCTTCAAGGACATATCCCTGGAGCCCGTTATAATGTGCATGCTATCTGCACTGATTTCAAAACAAGTGATCTCATCGGAATGCGAGACCGAGTACTTTTCATCCTCTTGGGTTAGCGACCAAATCTTAAGTGTATTATCGCCGTTCGTGGAGACGGCAAAGCGCATGTTGTTTGTGGCTGCAAGACTCTTGTATGGGCCCTGAATGGTCTGCAACACATTGCCCGAGTCAGCCATCCACACAAGTATCATGGAATCCCGGTCCGTAGAGATAACACGCAGTGAATCCATTAGCACCACTAGTTGCATCACTGGCGCCGCATGTCCCTTGAACGTATTATTGATCTCACCCAACGCTAGGGTCCACACCTGCACTAGGCGATCATCTCCACCCGTGGCCAAGAACTCACAATTCGGTGCAAACTTCAAACAATTGACCACACAACTATGACCCTCCAGTGTGCTCTGATATTCTGGCGTATTAATACGCATCATGTGCACATTCCGACCCGAAGCGATGGCCAACTGTTGTGAATCTCGAGACAGATCAAAGCAAGTGATTGGTGGCAGCGTTGTGGATGGGGAACGTTGGGCCTGTGTGTGCCTCTTTAAGCTCCTTTTCCTTCGTGGATGCCTTGAATAGGGATTGATATACAGCTCCTCATTTCGGAACGAATAGAATGTGATCTTATTGCCGCCCACTGTGATGAGAAAATCATCATTCTCCATGGCATAGACGGCCGTAACTGGACCCGGATTCGGTGGCATTGAGCGCACCAGTTTGCCCGAATGCATGTCATAGATCAGGGCACGTGTATCCTCGCAGCCAACCACACAACGCTGACTGTCCTTAGCTATGCAAATCGTGCGTATCTAAGGAATAAAATAATCATAGGAATAATATTGGTAACTGCCCAGCTGGGATCTTAGCTTTTGCCCTCTTACTTACCTTCGACTTGTGTCCCTTGAGTGTATGGAGCTCTTTTCCAGTAGCCAGTGTTCGCACGTATAAAGCGTTATCCTCGCAGAGTGCCAGCAGGAATACCTGTGAAAATGCACATAACGCACATTAAATGCAATTAATTGAAATATTCAACTCCATTTTAATGCATTCTCTGCCATTTGACAGCAACAAAGGCCAACTTAACGCCCACCGCCCAACTCTTTCTGCTCAACGACAGCACGCACTTTTATGCTGTCCAATCAAATATTAATAAATTGCATTCCATAGTGAAAATGTATGCAGTGCCACACTGAGCAAAATTCATTTTTAACACGCAAAAAGCAATATCAGTCTGTACGTTGAAAAAAGGTTATGTTAAGGCTTATTAAAGCGGTTGTGACAAATACAATTAGTATCTGTAATTAGCATGCTAATATATCAAATTAACTAGACACTAGATTGTGAAATTGTGGCAGACACGCGATTTGTATAGAGTTGTAAAAAATTGTGTATTTAATTCAGAGAGATATTCAGTAGACTAATTAATTAGTTGACTTGCCTAAATTGCCACACAGCACAATTACATATAATTTAATCTTTGAATGATGTCATCATTAATTCAATGTAACTAAAGCCTCATTTTAAATATTTAAAGAATATAATAAAATGCATTACGTCACTATTTAATGTTGGCAATCGTAATTAATTATTTACAATCAAAAAGCAATTGTAGTCATAGACAAAACAGATAAAATATAATCCCATTATATCCATTCACTCCAGGGAGTAAAGTTCATGGATACAAATTCATATTTAAAGAACTTTAGGAATTAAGTTTAAGTTTGTTGAATTGTTTAATAGCTTTCTTATTGCCTTGTGCCAGTTTGAAATCGAAATCGATAAATTATGAAAGTTATTCGAGCTGGCCCTCATATTCTATGAAATATTAACACATTTCTTGCCGTGTGCCACACAATAACAAGAACAAAAAAATTTAATGGCTAGGCTGCACTTTGTTCCAGCAAGGCGGCAAATTGAAAAAGGCTAACAACAAGAACAAGAACAAGTCGTGGCAGAGTTTGTGGGCCATTTGGCTCAATGCAACATTTCAATTTTCTGTGGAAATGCCTGGCCAGACGATAGGGAAGAATGCGCACTAAAATGATAGGGGCAGGGGCAGAAGCTTGGTTGTTGGGTGTGAGGGGTGTGAATTTGGCGTGCCACGGCGCCATCAGGATGTTAGCTTAAGTGTAAGAAAGTTGATTTCCGTTTGCCATTTACAATACGGCTGTCCACAAGGCAACGAAATGCCAAAACGAATAGATGCCAAGGATAAAGGACTCGTCTCTCTCAAGTGGCTAGCGCATACACACACAAAATATATATTCTTGTCTATGTGTGTGTGTGTGTGTATGTGTGTGACACAAAAATTACATTTCAATTTGAGCCCTAGAAAAAATTTGTGTTGTGCTAGAACCCGCGAAATTGCGGCTTCGGGGCCATGTGTGAAACGTTCCTTACATGCTTGTTATCGGCAGCAATTTGGCAACATGCTTATGGGCCAATTTGCTCAATTTTCGGCACTTTTTAGTCTAATGCGATAAGCCTCAATTTGGTTATACTTTCATATTATTTCTAGGCATGCGAGCGCTGTCAGCTTGACGAAATGCGAGAAACGAGTTTTCTAATTGCCAAGCAAGAAGAGCCAACGGCACATTGTATGTGTGTGTTTCTGTTTTTTTAGGTAATTTAAGATACGCGAAATGGCTTTGCAACACACTCGCGAGCGCTTGCCTCTCGTGTTCTGTGCCTTGTAATCAAAAGCGGCTGACAAACAAGACACGAATAGATAGGTAATAAGAGTGAATGTGAAAGTAGCAGTCGTCGACGCAGGCAGTCACAAATTATTAATGTATCTGAAACTTTGAATTGTTGTCCTGCGGCCAAGTACGCTCTATACCTTGAAGTGGTTCGAGTTGTAAATATACTCTTGCAAAGTGGATATAAATATTTGTGTTGAAAGTTTTTCCCTAAAACTTTAAAGCCAATTGCCATAGTAATATGATTTGTATATTTTTCAGATTAGAATGATTTGAATGAAAGTTAAGCAGGGTATATTTACTTTCGTTGTGTCGAAGATAGTTTCTTGTCTACCTTTATTGCTCTCCCTTTTCTGATTTGGTGCCTCTGCTTGCGACATTGAAGTGACACAAAGACGACACTCTACTGTCTACTTTCGATTTATAGCAATAGATATAATGGCAAATGCGACAGAGCTGCAGGGACACGCTAAGGCACTTGGCATACGCATCAATTGTCACGCGGCTCCCAGCTGAGGCAGGCTGCTACAATTTATGCATGTGAAAGCATGGAGAAGCTTCTAGCTCCAATAACATAGTTGCCATTGATAAAACGTTTGCGTCTGCCGTTGTTCCTGCCTAGATATTGTTTTGCGTACTAAATTGCTGCTAAGTATGCAATACATATTGATAGGGACACACAGACACACAAATAGATAGCACACAGGCAGCAAGTGTAGACCAAGGGACGCGTTGCTGGGTAGCTGTAGATTTTTGTCAAGCTGATTGACAACAAAGGATTTGCCTTGTAATATGGATATTTTAAGCCAAAATCACTTATTAGAATCAACCCTCCCACACAGCCACGCAGTGCTTCATCCAACTGCACCCCTTTGTCATTCCCTACTGGCACCCTTTAGCTGTAAACGTTGTCACATGTTTTCGCTTTATCTGATGTTGCTTTAAGTATATTTTTATGTTGTATATCAGTATATATCTTTTACTTCTTCTCTCTGTATCTTTTTTGTTGTATCTATCAAGCTGCAGCTTTAAATTGTGCGCATGGAAGACGTTGAAAAGAAACGTAGAAAGCTTCGCTAGACAATTGAGACGCCACCGTCATGAAACTCTTCACCAAGACGGGAGTTCGTTTTCGTTATCGTTTTTATTTTCTTTTGCCATTTCCTGTTTTACATTTACGTCAAAAGAGATTTGTTGGCATTTTGTTATTTCAGTTTTGTGCACAAGCAGAATCTGCTATACTTATAAATTTGGCAAGAAACGCTTGAATGTATTAAAGAGTTGAAGTATTTTTTCGTAGCCATATACTTCAACTAATATGGTCAGTTCTCTGTAAAGAAATGAGTTTTCAGAGCAAATGTGTTGTTGTTATTTGAATTTGAAAAGCATTTCCAGTTCACAAGTCAAAGTTAATGATGTAGTTTGCCCATTTAAAGAGCTGCCCAAAGTATTTATTCCCACATTTTATTGTGAATTTTTCGATTTTCACTCAAACCTGGTGTATTCTTGGAAAAGCAAGTTGTTTCGTAAGGTTATTGTTTTGTTATTGCTTCTCTCTGTTCTTTGTTCTTGTATTGGTGATGGAATAACATTCTTGCATCTATTCATATGTTTATTTATGATCCAATATAACAAATTTCCCACATATCGCATTAAACTTAAAGCTATCTCCCATTTCTTTAACGAGTTCTCATTCGCTTTGAAGGACACCTGTGTACTTTTCCATACAGCTGCTTTATATCGACCAGATAAATGACTTCACTGCTTGCCACAGACATCATAAGTGAATGTAATTTATCAAGCACACAAAGTAGAAATATGTTTGTATGTCTGTATGTATGTGTGTGTGTGTGTGTGTTCATAAATAAAAACCCACTCCTTAAAAAGAATTGATTTTTTTAGAGCCTTTTGCATACTTACCGAATTCCATGAGATATCAATACGAAGCACAGGACTTGTCATTTGCATGGTATTCAAGAGTGAGTAGTTTTCCAGATCCCAAACGCATATGTTCTTGTCATGGCTGGCCGAGATGAGGACATCACAGGCGCCAGCAACTAGAATCCCACTTACCGGGCCACGATGAAAGCTAATGCGATGTATCTGCAATTAGAAGCGAAGAAGAACAGACAGAAATAGAGATGAAGAGTGGTAAAGTGAAATTGATGAGCTCACTGAATGCAATACAGTTTTATGGTTCGATGAAGCGACATTTAACCAAATGGTGTCAGTTGAGCGGTTGAGGTGGGAGGAAGCAGTGAGAGCAGAGAGAGGGTTGGAATAGGACTTGCGTGACACATGTGACTTGGTCGCCTGTCTGCCGTCTGTTATTGTACCTGTGTGCCACATTTTGTATGCATTAAGTTAATTACCGTTTGGCATGCGATGTTGACAGTGCTCTAGCAGCTAACCTACCTAAGGCCCCCTTCCCTAAGCACCCTACCTTCAACACAGTCATTCATAATGAAAGTTTTTTTTGTAATGTTTCATTTTTGTTTTCCTTTATTTAAAAGAAGTCGCACAAAAATGCCAAGACTTTGATAAATTATCCCAGAACTTTTTAAATGCCAAAAGCAGAGACGGCGACGACGAGAACATGAAAGCAAGCACAACTCTGACATGGCGTATACGTAATATTGTAATTAATTTAATAAGCGCCTGTAAGTTCTCTGTGCGTGTGTTGTGTATGTTTGCGTGAGAGTGTGTTCAGTCTGACAAGCAACGCAAAAACCAAAAATGTAGAAAAAAACTGAAGCCCCGATTTAGCGACCAAATCTGCGTTGTCAGCGAAATTGGCTTTAAAAAATGCTAGCTTGGAGAGAAATGGAACGTTTTTCGCCACAGCAAGTGGCAATAAATCTAATTTATATGTGTGTCAACAGGCAACGCTGACACCCACACCCACACCCGGACAAAAAATTCTCGACTTACAAACCAACCAACCAAACGAACGAACGTCGACGACGACGACGATGACGCCCAAGGACATACTGTGCCGCACTTTATATGCAAACATTGCATTGTAGTTAATCACAGTTTAATGTGCGTGCCTCTGTGTATGTTTGTATTTTGCTGTGTGTGTGTGTGTGTTTGGCCGGATGTGTGTGTGTGTGACTGCGAAATTTCAACTTAATATGATTTATGGCTACATGGCCTACACAGAGGCAACATGTTTTTGGGGTTCGTGTGCGCTTCTGTCTCTGCGCCTGCCTTCAACCGCTTCATTTGTCAGACATAAATTTATGTTTAACTAGTAGAAAGGCATTGGGAAAGGTGCTCAACTAGCAGTTACTCTCTAGTGATTAATAGCGCGATTGTTCAAGTTAAGATCTAGCCATTGACTTGGTATTATCGGTCTTAAAGAGATGTTAGAGAGAAGATCTTTGCGGCTTAGATAATTGTTATTATTAACAGTCAAATTCACAAAAATGCGATTAGGTTTTGTAATGTTAACCCATTTTAATAATTCCCATTAGTACTAACGCATACAATAGTTGCTGAAAATAAAACTGTTTTGAATAGTTTATAACTGTAACAGATATAATTGAAAGCAATGCAATTATATGTTAATAAACTTTTCTGGCTAATCATATGCAAACATCATTAACTCTTTACCAACTATGATAAAGGGTACTTTAAGTTGGATGCCCACTAGCCACATTGTACAAACACACCCACTCACACACACACACACACACACACACACACATTGTGCGAGCATGGCCAAAGAGAGCAAGAGAGATTATGACCTCGTTGGTATTTGCAGCGGCAGAGCCTTTGGCGAAGGAATTACGCAAATTAATGCGGTTTGTTTGTTGTAGCTCGTGGCAGGGTATTGCAATTAGGCAACAGCAAAGTGCATTTCACATTTCATATATGTATGTATAATTTTGCACATTTTACGCTTTTGCATATCGCGTATCGTAATTTGTGTGTGTGCGTGTGTGTGTGAGTGGCTGGAAGTGAAATGTAAATGCAAAAAATGTGAAAACTAAAACTGAACAAAAGTGTAATTGGTTAAATTGCTGGGCAAAGCGTATTTTCAATTGCCAGATAGTTATGTAGCTGCTCACCAATTTGCCGCTGGCCAGGTCCGTAATGGCAATTGTTGCATCCTCGCTGCTGCTAATGATCAGGGTGTTATTGACGCCAGCCGCCACGCCTGTAATTCCACCCGTATGTGCGCTAGATAGTTGTTGTTGTTGATAGTTTTTTTTTTGTGTGAATGGGTTGAGTAACAAACAAAAGTTACACATTATTAGTGCCAGCCGTGATTGACTCTGGGGTCGAATATTAGGTAGGTTGGCAAGGAGACAACTTACTTAATGTGCGCTCGCTTCTCGCGCAGTGACACGTGCCACACAAGCACACTGGCATCGTCGGAGCCGGTCAACAGCAGCTGTGACTGCTGTGGCGCCACCAACAGGCACGTGACTGCCGCAGTGTGTCCTGCAATTGCACACACAAGTCGCATGATTAGCCTCCCTGATGGCAGCCCATTACATTCGTCGTGTATGCTTACCCTTAAATGTGTGCTCCAGCGAATTGCTCATGATGTGCCACAACTGCACATCGCCCGAATTCGTTGCGATTATAAGATGCTGCCTTGATGGTGCCAGACACACGGCTCGTATCACCCCAGTGCCCGACACAGTCATATTACGTATCTGTGACGGCAACGGGGCAGGCAACCAACCGGTTAGGGGCACCAACAATGGCACTGCATAACCATCGCACCACGCAGTTGCCGATCGGACTGTCATGCTCAGCAGCGAGTTGTCATCGTCGTCATGCTCCCCAATTGGACGCAACCATGAGATTAGCTGTGAGCCCAGCTGCATGGGATCTCGCGTGAGGACATCGCTCGACTTTCGTATTGTATAATAGATGAGCTCAATGTCACGATCCAAGACTAAGCAGCGTACGTGCTCGATTAGGCAGCGTAGGTAGCTAATGGATACCGTTTGTACCTGTCAAATGGCAAAAAAGACAAGGAAAATATTAAGTATACGTCATGCAGCGTATGATGAAAATAATGTTAGAGTTACGCATACGCCTCGTTAAACTTTAATTTGTGTACAATTTATTAGTTCAATTGGCTTGAGAAGAGTAACATCAGACTTTTGTTCGCTTATAAGCTTATTTGATTTAATTTACTGTTGCTAAAAACATAAACAATATCTATTGTAATATTAATGTGAAATTTATGTGCTAAAATTGTAATTGTGAATTAAAAATGTTCAACAAGAGAAAGCTGACAAGCTTACAAATATGTTTTCGTTTCATGTTAAGAGGATTATATTGTACAACAATCAAGGCCAAATCCTTTGTGAAAAATAAATAAACAGCTTGCAAAAAACCTTTAGAAATTTTCCACTTATTATTTGTCCTTCTTGATGTCTGTTTTAATTATAAACACATAAATTTGATTGACCGTACGATAGGTATGATAGCTGTGATATTCCTTAACAAGCAACTAATTGCATAATTAAATGTATATAAATATAAATTATTCTGGCTGTCATGTTTATGTATCTCATTAGAAAAACCCCTTTCAGTAAAACTTTATTTATGCAAATTTTTCAACTATAATTACAAAAGCAGATCAAAACAAGTGACATTTGTTGCCATTTACACAAATAATAAGCTTCAACTTATGCAGAAATTTGATGTTGTAAAGTTTGCGACATCCGCTTATCGTCGTCTTGAAAAATATTAATTAAATCAAGCTGTTGCTGCTGCTACTGCAGCTTCTGCTGCCGTTTCTGCACTTTTATGCATTCGCTTGATTGAAAAGCAGGTCAACTCTATAAATATATATGTATATTATGTTTATGTAACTATATAATATGTAACAGGCAAGAAAGGCAAGGCAACCACAAGTTGTGCCACGTGTCTTGGTTTTGCATATCAGCTGCAGCTTTAGCTGCAACTGCAACATTGTAATGAAAATCATTTTTCATATTGCGTCAAATTCGTATAAACCTAATAGCTTTTATGCAAATTTTCATTTTGTTTTTTGTTTGTTTTTACGTTTTCTATCCGCTTCGGGTTTTTGGACAAGTTTGCATTGTTTAACGCCGTTTAACTGCACAGTTTTTTGCATATTTGCATGAATTGCAAATGTTCCGATTTGGAAAATTCATGGCTAAGTGCATATTTCATTTGTCAAGCATTGATAAATGTTCTTTTGAACAACTGGGCAAAACTGTGTTTTTTGTTCTCTTCTCTCCTCACCGACTTTATTCAATTCGCCAAGTTGGAAGCTGCTTAAATAATCATCAACTCGAACTTTTGCCAATTTCGGGCAAAAGTTTCCGCACGAACTACTTTCGTAATGAGTGACGACATTTTAAACAATTAAACGTCAAATGAGTTGGCAGCTGTCCGAGTCAGTTCTGCCACGCTATTGTAACAACCGTAAAAGGTGTTTTCTTATATTTTTTGTGGTCATTTCACTAAGCTGGGTGAAGACACAAAGGTTTAAAGCATTTAAGTTAATTTAAGAAACTTGCTTAACTTTTATTTTAATTAAATAAAGTTGGCAGAATTTTCTCCTATGAAGACGTGATAGTTGATTTCGGGTTATTTATTAGCAAACAAAATCAACTTACAACGAGAACAATTTTTATCCTAACCCGCATATCTTAGACTTTGTCAGAAAAGCTTTATAAATTGATAACGTCATAAAGTAAATGTTCATCTGTCAAGCAAAAGTGATGCCTTTTTTTGGCATTGGAGACAATATCTATAACTATTAAAGTAAATGTTTTTAATAAATTTCGGTTGGTGTTTTGTTTAAGTCTTATCAGTATTTATGACATCGCATAAACAAAGAACATTTCGCTTCAAGTTTGCTGTTCAACTTTTCTGTTTATTGTTGAGAGAGCGCTTCTCGAATTTCATTGCCTGTTGAAGTTTATAAGACAAGTTCAGTGCTCACATTGACAGCATCAATTGGCCAATTTTGTAAGCTGTTTGCAGCTGTTGTTTGTGTGTGTGTGTGTGAGCCTTAAAATGGGGTAAATCGAGTTGATGGGAAAGTCATCTTATTTAGCGTTGCTAAACTCATTTCCGCAGCCTTAACTAATTGCGAATGCTCGTTAAAATTGTAGCTGTTGGAAAGGGTTTGGTTGCGTGGGGAAAGGGGTTAACTTACCGCTGCGAGCAGAAAATCAAAATTGCAAACAGCAATTTGCTTGAAGCGCGTCGTGTCATCGGATCGCATCAGATGATGCCAGCTCTCCTCGACATGCCGCATGCTGTACGACACATCGGCGGCAATGGGATTGTAGAAGGTGGATGTGTCATCATTGTGGTGCGTTGACGATGATTTACGCCCAGCTGAAACGTTATCCTTTTCACGTTCCTTGTCCTTGTGCGGCTCGCGCTCCTTCATGCTGATGACAGACTTTGTATCGCTTCGCGTTGAATCATTCTCCAATGTGCTGTCATCCTCATCCTGGGGAAAGAACAAGTTGGCCAACTCCATGTGCACACAACGTTTACGTTCCACATCCATATACCGTCGATTGGCCACTGTTGCACAATAATTATGGCGCCACTGAATCAACACCTTGCCGGACATTATCTTGTCGTGCAACAGCAGGCGATTATCTGTGGAAGTTGTTTTATATATTTTATATATTTAGTCATAGACATTAAAGGTCCTAGTTATAAGGTGCCTTAAACTACAATTTTAGAATGTGTGTATATATCGTTTGCTTAACTCACCCATTTGCTTGTGTATCTTCTTGAAGCTGGCGAAACTAAAGTGTCCGCTTTGCGTGTCAATTTGTGTCTCCGGATCATCGGTGGGCATAAGCAACTCCAGCAGCTCCGTCTCGGTCAGACCGTACTCAGAGCAGGTGATGTAAGCTGCCAAGCTGCCCACCGCCTGTCTGCCATAGTGCAGCTCCAGCTCATCAAACTGTTGCTCCACGTAGGTCTCAAAGCTGACGTCGGTGTCGCATGATGCGGGTCGTTGCAGCTTTGTAATATTTGCCTCTGCACTCAACAGAAACATATACTCTGCAGACTTGAATCTGTCACGTTGCATGGGCGTAAACTTCAGCTGTTCCACGGGTGTTGTGGAGCTGCAAATGATTTGCACATTCCAGGGCAGCGAGGTGGGCAGCCAGGAGAGAGCAGCGACAATATCGCAATCCAGCGGATTAAGCAGATGGAGATCATCGATGAAGAGAAACAAAACATCATTGTTCATGTCCTCGATGCGGCGCAATAGGTTCTGAAACCAGTTGCTGATATACAGCGGATCGAATGATGCATCCTTGGGCAAATAGCCCTCGGGTATATTAAATATGATTGAGATCTGCTGACATATCACACGCAACAACTCCAAGTTGTAGGCGGAACGAGGTGTGGCCTTGGCAAAGCGTATTACACGATGCACCCGCGTCGAACTAAACCAGCTTGCCACCTGTCCATATAGAGCGCTAATCAGCGCACTCTTGCCACTGCCGTGTGCCCCACAGATAAAGTACGGTGCATGCCGACTGCCATTCTTGAAATTGGCCATCAGATTCTGTCTCAACTGCTGTGGCACCCGCGATTCCAGCAACACCACACGCTCCGTGTGCTCGCGCATTATCCGCAGATGTGTGGCATGTTCGTGAAAGATTTCCTGCAGCGAAAAAGAAAGAGAATGTTAATTTAAATTTAATTTTAAAATTATGTTTCACTTTGATTAAGCTCTGGCTTTTGTATGGCTACAACTTTAGTGATTGAAACAAAAATAAATAAAGATTTGGTATAAGTTTCAATCATAAAATAATAAATATGCTATTGTGTTTTTTAACATTTCTTAGAGAAAGAGAAAAATATCAAAATAGAATTTTCATTGAATATATATTACCAGGAAGAGAACAAAATAAATATACATCGAGTATTTAAATTGTGTGTGGAAAACATAAAAACTGTTGCAGCCGGAAATTACCAAATTCGTATTCAAATCACACATTTGACATCAATAATAAAACACAAGAGCTTTTAGCAAATATTTAATGATTTTAAATTGGGAGCAAAACGATTTTAGTTTCCAATTCAGGTTTTAGTCGCAAAAGCGAATAAAAATGTTTTGTGCAGCCTTTTAAAAAACATTTCTGTGGGCCCAAAACACACATCAATATAAATTCCATGTGGCATTTAATGTAAATGGAATTAAAATTGAAATCCAAGCCAAAAGTGTTAAATATTTAATGGAATTGAATTAAAGGATTCCAAGTAGTGGAAAACTGCGTCAGACAAAACAAAAATGTTCAGATTAAACGTAGTCAGCGGCCAAAACACACATTAAATATGCATCATAATATATCACAAGTCAGCGCAGATGTCAAAACCTTGCACTTTGACCTTCTTTCTTCAATGGACTTTCAATATAAGAAAAGATTTGACTCTTGGATCGAGCACTTGTTACACACACACACACAAGCACTTGTGGAAAAGCCAAAGCTGAAGAAGGCAGCCGTTTCCTGACCGGGGCATGCATTATGCCAAAGTATCTTCCGCTTCTGTCCATCTCCGCCCACTCGCCCTCTCTGGCTGGTCACACCCTAAACTATATATGAGCGTCTGTTTCCCCGAAACATTGTTTACCTGTCCTGCTCTGACAGCGTTTCACCTGCTGAGTGTGTTGGTGTCGCTGTCATTGACATCCACATCCACATCCACATCCTCATCCTTATTCTCATCCTGCACTATTTCGCTGTTGACTGACAGTGGCATGTTTGCCACTAACAAGTAGTCGCCACCCAGCCACTTATCTATGTACACCCACACACACACACGCACACATGCACTTAAGCGCTCTTCATCTCTCACGTCCGTGTCTACGCTGTCCAGTCTTAACTCATGCATACACTGAACAACTACAACTTGAGTTCTAGTCTCGAAAAAATAAAATAAAACAAAAAATAGTAGAGTACTTCGAGTGGCATGTATGAACTTCACTGCCTGTAAATCTTAGTTAGTAGATATTGTACTTTGTAGTTCTTATAACACTCAGCCTATTATTGAATGTAAATAACAGTTTTTAAAGCCTGAACTGAAATACAACTAAAGTTCTTGTCAACTTAAACAATGGTTTGATTAAGGAACCTGGCAATTTATTCACATCACACTTTAGTTAAATTTCGTTTGCTGCACTATCCTTCTTTTGTTTTTGCAAACAGTCCAACTTTTAGTTAAGCTTAAACAAAAGTTTGTTTCAAGTTGAGTTAAATAAACAAAACCAGACAAAACTAATTTAAGTAATGTTCAATTATTCAGCATTCCAAGCGGTTACTTCAATAAGTAAATAAAAGGTGAATTTCAACCATTTCTTGTTTTCTATTCTGCTTTACAAGCACTTAAAACTCAATCGTGCATTCTTTTCCTTTATGTCAAGCATTCTTTTCTTGCTGTGCACACTTAATTCTGGTTTTAATAAGCTGCTTTTGCTTTTGCTTTCGCTTTGGCAAATCTGATTGGTGCACTGCTCAATGGTTAAAGTGCACTCGTTGTAGCTAAGCCACTAATTTAAGAGATGAGCTGCGGTCAAGTTGGGAACTAAAGCTGAAACTGCGCTTTAAGTAGAATCTGGCACTGAGTGGTGCTTGGTGGTGCATGGGCAGCCACATTGAGTTGCTTAATTAGTTTGCTTTGCTTGCATTCAATTGCATTATGTATAGAAAAGTTGCGCATACGCCGCATGTTGCATGTGGCAAACAACAGATGTGAAGTGTCACCATGTGGATGCTTCTTTTTCTTCTTCTTGTGTCAGCTTGTGTCAGCTTGGGTGTGTAGACAAACTTTTGCATATTTCTAGGTTGCTTGGCGGCTTCAAAATGCCACAGCATTTTGTCAAAGTGCTTACCTGCCTTAACGGGTAACGAGGAATGGGGTTTATGGTAAGGTTGGTTGTGCATGGGGTTTGTGAGATGGGTGCTTTGAGTTTAAGAACACAGAAGCAAGAGCCTTTCAGCTTTTAGTAGGTAGTGTGGCATTGTGAGTGCTGCTCGCCTGGGCGTCGTTAAGTGCAAACAAGAGCATTTCGTGTATAGCGAAATGTTGGCAAGGGTGTAGGCGTGGCTGGGTTGCATTGTATACAAGTGTAAGTGTGTTAATATGTCAGCAGCAGCAGCAGGATGGGAAAGTGGAAAAAGCGTGTGACTGAGGCTGTGAAGCTGCCCGCTAATGGGGCCAGCCAAAGCTCGCATTACGCGGCGTCCTTCGGTTTTGCTCTTAAGTTGAAATGTTAAATGCTTTTAACAAAAGCCAACGAGTGGTTGACTAAAGCGCAAAAACGAAAACGAGTCCGTGTGGCCAGCAGCGCGGCAAGTCCCGGAACAACAACATCATCATTATCAACATGGCCAGAACAAGTAGAAGTTTTCTTTTTTGGCCAACTGCTTATAGCTTGCGGCTTTAAAAGCCAATCACAAGTCTTGTTTATGCCAACAAGAAAATGAAGATGCTGTGTTATTGGTATTATTTTGGATTTTTTCTTCTCCGTCTCCGTCTCCGTCTGCGGCTTCGTCTTGTGTTTTCTTCTTTTATGTATTTTCTTGCCATTTGGCAATTCAATTTCACAGGTGTTTCAGCAAATATTGAACAGCGAAATTGATAAGCAAAATGCAGCAGAGAAAATTCCACTTAAGCCACACTAATGGAAGCTCAATAGCAGTTGTGTGTAGAAGAAGATTATTTGGCTTTTAAAGCTAAATAAACAGTTAGTGTGTTACCTTGAATATTGCAGTTAATACAAAAATAAGTAGACAAAAATACTAATGTGTAAATTAAATGATTTAATTTAGATTACTTTCAGTTGCAGTAGACTTTTACTCAAATTAAGATAAAATAAATCGTCAATCGCTTACTCTACTTAAATTTAATAGCTTTGCTTTTAACAAAATAATAATAGAATAAAAATTACAGTATAAAACCTATAACCTATACTCTTTATCGTTATACAACTATGCAATAAAGTGAGATTTCTCTTAAGCATTTTCTACTGTAACAACTTATCTACCCATAACTCATATAAAGTTGTACAATACAAACTTAATGCATAATTTACCTGGCGTACATAAAGTCTTTGCACGCATTTAATTAACCTGCCCAAAGCGTTTTTCCAACGCACACCTAAACGCAAACATAAATAATACGAAAGCAACTGTAAACATACGGAAAATGTAACAACTGCCCTCCTTTAAAACAAAATATATACCATTCCAGGCCAGACCAGGCCAGGCCAGGCCAAAGAAACAAAAGTTTAAGTACACTGCCAAATTTAAGATTTATATTAGAAATGCCTACATCTTTGGCCTGTTTAGAGCCTCGTAATACGCGGAATTAATTTATGACTTTTTTATTTGTGTTTATTTCTAAAATGCTTTTGTTATTTTTTAAGCAAGACACAATAAGGAATGCAGGCAGAGTATGATAAGTCAAAGGTGGAGGAGAAGGCAGCAACAATTGCTGATTAAATAAGTGACCATGAAATTTAAGTATAAATTAAATTTAATGTTTCGTGAGAGCAGGACAAAAACCACTTTGTAGCTGTCTGCAATGTTAATTGCGGCAATCAGCCACACCACCCAAGTAAAAACTACTCACAGCCACCCTTTGCTGTTGTTACGTAACTCACCTGCACAGTCTTTTTCCTCCCCTTGATTACATCGGGATCATTTGTAATATGCGCCTCGATTAGCAGACGCAGCTTGTCGGTGACTTTGTTTTTAAATTTACTTAAATACGCCTCATGGTCTTCGTTGTCCGGATCGATTGCCTCGCTGCTAGCGCTGCCCGGCACACTACAATCATAACAATAATAATAATAATAATAACAACAAGAACAATGACAATTAAAACAAATCGGTCCCTTGTGTCGTGCTACTTACACAAGAGTCGTGTGATTATCCGTTGATAGGTTCATGGTCAGCTCGTCTTTGATTTTACGTAAACGCTCACTGGCCTCCACATCGCGTCCACTGCTCTGAGCTGCACGCTCCCGGAATACGGCCAATATCTTCTCGCTGGAGTGTTCTATAGAGTTTTGGTTTGGTTTTGGTATTTAGCTTTAAATCTGTTTCATTTATTTACCCATTGCACGCTGCACTTCCAGCTCAATTTGTGTGCGTCTCAGCAGCTGTACGCGTCTCATTAAATCCGCATCGGATGTGGCAACCAGATGTTGCAGCGATTTCTCCAGCGTCTGACGCAACATACGCAATTCCGTTAGCCATTGCTCCGACGGCAGCGAGCTGTAATTTGACAAGACAGCTGAATGAGCTAGAAGCTACAGATAGCATAGCCATGAAATACATAATAAAAACTAAATAATTCCCAAAAAAAATGATGATGCGCGCACATTAAAAACGTGAGTTGCATACTAGAAAAATGATTACTTAAAGAAATCATTCAGTTTTAGCAACTACTGCTTAGACATTAAACTTTATTATTTCAAATTGAGTTCTTGAGCAGAATCTTTAGGGTTTTTACTTTTCGTTGCTTTTGCATATTAGATTATTTCTCCCTTTTTGTTTTTATTGACTTGAAACATCGTTACGCTTTTAGCGACCCTGTTTAATTAATCATTTGAAACTTTTTTAAACTTTTGGGATTTTGTTTTCATTGTTTTTATGCTGAACTTATTAAATTTATATACAAGTTGATTTTAAATAAAACTGCTTCTTATATTCATTCGATTTAATCATTTACATTCTGTCAGTGAAACCATCAGCCTTTAAGCTTAAGAAAAACTACTCACACTATTTAAAAAAAAAACTTGATACGCTTGCAGCATAGCAATTTCCATGTCACGTGCTGTTGTTTTTGAAAAAAAAAGCAATAAATGCACAAGAACTAAGAAATGCGCTTGAAGCAGCAAAATGATTGCTATCAGCCTGAAGACATACGCATTCAACAAATTAAAAGCCTTGAGCACACAAAAAAAGCGAATGAGTTACAAAGTTCATGTATCAAAAGAAATGTATCAAGTGCACAGGGCAGATCATTTAGTTGTTATATCTTCGGGGTAAATTCAAGTAAGAACCGTTTGCTTTAAGAACTTGCTTAACATAATATAACAGATAAAAATACGTTTCTCATTTAACTTTGCTTTTTGTCAGCTATTTAATATATAATCTTTATTAATTGCCAATATGTAACTTGATTTATTGGCAGTCGCTATTTCGCTTTTATTTTTATATTTATTTAGTTTATATGAATTCTTGTGATTTATTTCAATTTGGATTGTGATTCATTTCATTTTTATATATTTCATCTTCTTTTTTTTTGTTATATTTTATATTTCTCTTTTATTTGGCAATGCCTTCGTGTTGCCATTAGCCATAAGCATAATTGGCAGACGTCAAGTGCTGCTGGCATTGGGCTTTCCACAACACACACAGCACACACGACCAATGTCCACAGCCCACTCTAAATCTGCCCTCCTGCCACTCGAGCTGTTGGCCCATTGTTTGGCTTATGAGTTGTGCAAATATTTGCGAGCAGCTCTGTGCAGCTGCAATTGAGTTGGCAAACAAGCAACGCGAATATATTGCATAAGGATAATTGTTCGCCTGTCCAACTTACCGATAGACCGGTTTGAGCACACGCTGCGTTTCGCCCTCCTTGCTGCCCTTGGCATACCAGCGCTCAAGGAGCTCTACATCACTGGCAGCAGTCATTGTCGTTTGCAGCGCCACGTAGATGTCCTCATCGATATGGGTGGGCAGCGGTGGGCGGCCAATGCCATCGCCAATTAATGCTAGAAAGAAGACGCTTTTCGAGTGCGCATGGCAGGTGTCAATTTCGTGCAGAAAATCCTGCAGCATATAGGGATCACGTTCGAGCAGCGACACATCTAAAACACCAGTGCCAAAATGCATATCCACAATTTCCAGCTATTAAAGAAGAGTAGAAAACAATTTTACGTCATGTGCGGCATATAAATGAGTTCATGTATAAATTGATGGCTAGCACTCAAAAAAAAACGTAGCTAATTTTTTGTGAATTTTATGGGAATTTAATAAACGGAACCTGTCACGAAAATCTGTTTAAACTGGAAACTGGCGCAAATTTATGAATAAATCAACCCCATTTTTGCGATATAAACGTATGGAATTTTTTTTTGAATTGCCTTTTTGATGCAAATTTGCTTTTACGCCTCATAACGCATTACCTAGTTTAAATTCAAATAGCACAAATATTCTGGCCAACAATTTTTAATAAAAATTTTTTTCATGTTCTCCATAAAAATGAATTGGAATTTAATTAAAACTGAAGTACTTATTTTGATATACTTTTTAATATCAATATTTTTTGAAGCCTTTCAACAAAAAGATGAGTATTTAAAACTTAAACTTACGTAAAAAGTTGATTAATCTTATATTTAACATATATCCTCCAAACTCTTCTGCCATACTTTAGTACTACATCATTAAAAAGCTTTAAAACTTGTTTTCAGAACGTTTTGGTACCTTAAATAAAACTTTTAATTTCTGATGCAACACAAAAAAATGTAAGTTCTAATAACTTGCTAACGTTTTGTACAACAAATCGTTGCAACAACTTGTTTGGTTAATACTTAACTCACCTCAATCTGACGGTCGTCATAGAGTGTCTGTAGCTCGGGTCCAACCAGTTCGAGGAGCATGCGGCGTTCCTGATTGAACTCCTGTTTCTGGCTGGCCACATAGATTTTGATCAGAAGCGGCTTGGGAAGTCGTGTCTGGGCGCTGGTCACGCCCCGCAGCGCATTCAGGACACTCTCGTCGACGGGTGCGGCCATTTTGGCCAAATATTATTGGCAACTTGGTGGCCCAAAAGCGATGCGTATGTATAAAACGTTGTGTTGACAATGCTGTTGGCTCTATTTATTGTTTATGCGTATGTGTGTTTTTGTAAGATTGTGTGATATTTATTTAACTTGGCCAAAATCCAACGGTAGAATCACCCTCACAGCATCCAGCGGCAGCGCAAAGCTTTGGCACATGTTCAATAATAAATCGCGGGTATTTTTTATGCATGCACAATGTATTTATGACTGCTGCACATTTGTAAATATACTAGATATATGCATCTAAATCAGTATCTGTATCAGTTACTGTTACTGTAAGTATGTGTAAGTGAGACTATGTGTGTGTGTGAGTGTGTGTGTTTGTGGTTGTGCAGACGTGCTTGCCTCAATCCATTTGCAACTGGCACGCGCTGCAGGAAGAGGATGAGGAAGAGGGTATCAGCAATGCTTGCCACCAACTCGATGACGCCGCCGCCAGTTTCGTCCTGTGCATTTCGATCTCTCGTGCCAAAGTTTACCCTTTACGGATTATTTCACGTTTTTTTTTTCAATTCGCTTGTCGTTGTTGTTGCTGCAAAATACAAATTGAAAAGAGAAAATGTATTTACGGTCGCATGCTAAAGCGGCAAGCCAAAATTTATGTAAAAACTTTTTTACTGGTCGTACAAATACTGCCACACACACACACACACACTTATACGCACAGGCATATGTGAGTGTATGCGACAAACGAGAAGTTGAAAACTTTTTTTTGGTAGAGGGAATTGCTGTTTTATGATAATCACTGCCAAATGTTAACAGTTGACTGCGTTTTTGGTTTGAAAAATGTTATAAAACAACAACAACGTGAACAAAAAAAAAAAGTAACAATACGAAACAAAACTTAACTTAATACAAAAGACAGTTCAAAGTTAGACATACATTTGACAATTTGCAGCACAGTTTTCAAACAGATTATTATCTATAATTCGCTTGAAAGTAGGTCAACTGAAAAATAATTGAATTAAACAAACTTTGTCAAAAAGCAAACAAGATAGCATTTATGCATGCATACATAGAAAACATTGTGGATTAATGCTATTTGTTTATTTGCGACAGTAAATATTGAATAATCCATTAAACAAATTAAGCATATAATTTCTATTCCCATCGTGCATATCGTTTGAATCTATATTTGCATAAATTACAACAGTAATGCGACAAATTTTCCATTCATTTTGCAAATATTAAAAACTACAATCAAAAATTTTGTGTTTATTTTACGCAGCAAGCTTAAAACGTAAATGCATTGTAAATAGTTAGTATTTTCGGATATTTCAAAAGAGCCAAATAAGCGTAATCGCATTTTGTAGTTTTTTTTTTCTTTCAATTGTGTACGTATGTGCATTTGGCTTTAACGCGTTAGCCCTAATAAAGTGAGTGACACAAACAGAATGTGTTTGTTAAAGCTTAAGGTTCAGGAAGAACACACAAACACACAGACATCGAATGAGTGAAAGAGCTGGTCCATAATAAAGACTCCGCGCAGTTCTTCGCCTAACAAAATCGATTGCAATTAATTCCGCTTCAATGGGTTGGCTAAATTGCTCGTTTGAGTGTTTGTATTGGCCAGTGACACGTCGGGGGACCTAGGGTCAGTAGCTTCAGTTGGCCCAAAGGCTGCTTGCCCTTTCAGTCTCTATCTGTCTGTGGGTGTGTGTATATCTTAATCAAAGGTGCGAGTCAAGCGCGTAGTTTTCTCCTGCGTCCGTTCAACTGCAATTACCAAAGCGGCCTTGCAATAATATCACACTTCACTAGACAGCTCAACGCCAGCGTCAACCAGCTCTGATTACTATTCTAACACTCTTTAAGCCAATAAATATTTAATGGTCAAGTAAACAGCACTTAATGAGCGTATACGCTGTGGTTGTGATTCCAAAATTAAAGATACTAAATGCGTGTTGTATTCAGAGAGCGAGAGAGAGAGAGGAAGAGAGAGAGTTTCGCCAGGTGACACTTAACAAACGGACAATTACCTGGCTTGTAATGAACTCGATCGTTTCGTCGATTAAACCCATTATTAGGCAATTTCCCACATTTTGGTACACTGAAACACACAAACAGAGAGGAGAAGAGAGAGAGGATGCGGCAAGGACAATTCAAGGAAGGCAGTTGCTAATTATTGGCACAAGCTTCAAACATATGGGAATCCGGAAAACGAAAAACACACGAGAGAACATTGCTAACTCTGCATGTAGTTGGTATTATGGCTATTGTTGTGCATGTTGTCCTTGTGGCATTGCCTTTGCCTTGCTTTGTGTTGTTATCAGTGTCCAGTGGGCGGTGGAATGTTGCCGGTGTCAAATGACTTCTATTAGGAAATGACATTGCCTCAACGTCTCTCTCCCCTTGTTTGTTAACTCTGGCCAAAATGCGATACATTTGAGTGTTAAAATCGTTTCGCATTGGCTGTTCATTTCAATTTCCCAAATATTGATATTTAGCAACTGCCAGCAAAGTCTTTCGACATGCTGCAACAGTTGGCAACTGAGATGGTCTTTAAAGCGACCCAATTGCTAGTCCATAATCGTTTGCCAGCTTGCATAGCCTTGCTCCCATTTTTTGCAAAAACTGTCTAACACTTGGTCAGTCAGCGAAACGTGATATTTGGTAGATTGGATTAAGTAAAGTAGTAGGAGGCGTTTGTCAATGTAACGAGAAGAAGGAAAATTGAGAGCAAAAGCGAAGCAGGCTTTGAAATTAAAGCGAATTGCTTTCAAATAAAAATTTTTTTTTGATTTCTTTGCTCGCCTTTTAAAGAGTGCAATTTCAATTTTCACTTCAGTCAGTTTTTTTTAATTTTGTCTTATTTTTACTAGTAATCCGATCTTGTGCTATCCAGTTTTAGCGCACAGTTATTGTTTTAGTTCGACGAATAGCTGCCACACTAACAATAAAGAGACGGATGCAGTTAAAACAGACTTCCCCATAAGGAGACCATCTCGTTCCAATAGACTGCCTTGGTGGTAGAGGTTATTCCATTGAACGAGGCGGAAATCCTTTCTATTCGTACAGCATATACCGGTGATTGAGGCTTCTTTGGTGGGAGAGTCTCGTAGAATCAAACTGGAGGACGATGAAGATGACGGCACACAAGCCAAACACAGCAAACACACTTGCTTAAGACATTGCAGGGAATCGCTATAGGCTAGACGCTAGTGCCTCTATGGATGCAGCCGCATGCAATGTGGATATAAATAAGATTTCCTGTCAACGCAGGCTATGCGATGATATTATTTAAAATCAAGTATTAAATAAAATTTGTAAACAGAAAAGAAGAAAAAACCTTTTTAAATAAATAAAGACTTGACAAAGCTGGATACAGAGCCGTAATAAATAATCGCTCGGTTAAAGAGCTTAAAAATGATTGTTTTGCTCTGTCTATCATTCACCTAGCCATCTTTAAAGCTTAAAGCGATGCTCTGATTGCTGAAAGTAAGACAATCATAACTTTTGGTCCCCGGGCTGGGTTGCATAATCGGAATAAAGGAAGCATGTAGGCCACAGAAAAGAGCCACTGGGATCTGGTTACGCCAAGTGATTTTGTGCTTTCTCTTTGTGTATGTGAAAAGAGAGAGAGAAAAAGGAAAGAAAAGTAAGGTCCAAACCGAAAATAAAATATTGGCTGTGACGCGTCACGCATAAATAAATGAATGGTAATAAGTCGAAGTCCGCAACAGGCTGACAGCAACAACAAAGCCAATGGAACAGGCGAGGAGATGTTGCACAGACATGGAGCAGGTGCTCTCTCACTGTGTGTGTTTGGGGCAATATTTAAGCCAAATACCAACATCCCAAAATTGGAGCAGTAGCTATTCATTTGCGCTTCCCGCCTGTCGTCTGCCTGCAACGGCTAATGCTTTCACTTCCTTCACTTCCAGCTCCCGCTGCTTCACCTTCAACCCCTTTGCATTAAGCAAGTTTTAAAGGCTTTAAGGCATGCATTTATATGGCAAGGCAGTCAAACAGAGAAAAAAAAAGAACAAAAACTTTTAAGCTGGCTTTTTCTGCCTCAAAATTGTCCGACAGACGCCCCAAAAGTATGTCATGAATGTATTTTTCATGGCTTTCATTTTTTTTCTTTTTTTGTTTTGGTATACCCTGCAAAAAAGTGCTTGAGCATTCTTATTTTTCACATAATATTTTAAATCTTATTATTAAAATCAATTCAAAAATTCAATCGGGGTTCCATAGATTAATTATTCCTCTAAAAGTATTCAATTCTTGTTATTCCTTACAGAATATCTCTCAGTCAAGCATCATTTAAACCTATTTATTTATTATTATCATCAACAGAGTTTTTTTGTTTTTGTTTCGGTGCTGTGTGCGAAAATAGCAACAAGCGCCACAAATATTTCTGGCGCAGCTGAGACGACAACGAACGCAACGGAAACGAAACTAAAACTGGAGCAGAGCTGAATGGTACCGTTATTATTATTGTTGTTGCCGTTGTTTTGGAGACAGGGACGCATGATTGGGGTATGGGCGTGGGCGTGGGTTTGGGCGTAGGAGTGGAGAGCAGGTGGCGTAGTGTATAGCATCAGTTCTCGCACTCATTGAAATAAAAGTTTATGCCGCCCATCAGCGCAGACATGGCTGCGACCAGGGAGTGCCAATTGGATGCCGGATGGCTAGGAATGGGTATGAGACAGGGAACTGATGGAACTGAGATGTGGCACACAACCCAACCCAAGTTAGTCTGCCCCAGTTGATAAATACAAAATGAGCTGTGGACATAGCTGCTGAAAGTTTCTTCCTCATTTATTTATTTTGCTTGCTGTTTCCCTTGCCGTTTCTGTTGCTGTCGACCCAAATTGATTTTTTTCCAATTGGTTGTTGTACTTTTTTCTTTCCGTTTTACCCACCCGAATGATGTGCGAAAATTGAGCAATTTGACGTTTTAACTGTTGCTCGTTGGCCATTACCGCCGTTGCTCGACTGGTAATCAGCCACGTACCAAATACTTATAACACATTTGCAACTGCAACTAAAGTTGAACACGCTGATTCTAATGGCCATCGATTGAAAAGTTATAGCGGTCAACGCTGCGTATACGTGATTTGTAGCTGATTGACTGTAAATGGAATGCACAATTGTATTGTCATACGTGGACATTGATTGCGCATACATCGAATCCACACACAAATATATATATGTAGTAGACCAGTTAACAATAGAACGCAGCTGGAGCTTTGTCACGTTATGAACTTAATTTCTGTGGCCCTTAGCAAAGGTGATAACCTTTTTTTGTTCGCTCTTGAATAGGTAGCAGCTGCGACGGCTACTTGATAGGTCTGTGTGTATGTGTACATAAAAGGGCATTTCTTGACCCTTGACGGTCTATTACATGAATATAGCACACGCACACAATTACAGGCTGGCCCTTTTTTGTTATATTCGTTTTAGCTTGCTGGCATTCGTTTGATTGTGAGTTGACTTTTTAATTTAAAGCACCAGATACTCGACATGCCTTTGACAATTTAACATTTCTTACCTGAGGCTGAACACGGCTGAAGGCCGTTTTGCTTTTAGCTACACCCACATTTACTTAAGCACAGCGCACAGCAGGCAACAACAAGAGCAGCAATAACAGCAACAACAATGAGCTCAAATAAAAAATGCAAATAATATGGAAAGCTAGCAGCCATGCGAGAGATGAATAAAAACGGTGAACGGTATGAGGCAGTGGGGCATACAGATACCCTTCACTAAGGCTTAAAGTAAACTGCTATTCAGTATTAATATCATTAACATTATGAATAGCTTTGACTTGGTTACAGAATTCAATTGAAACCACCTAATAAAATGCAAATATAACGCAAAAAACATTCAGTGGAGTTTATAAATAAAACGGATAATCTTGTAGAAATTTAAACCATACATTCTAATTTAGTTTTGACTTTATAGTCGCAGTAAAAGTTTAACAAAACCATTAATTTTCTAACAATTTCTAAAAGTTTGTTCATTGCGACTTTCCCGAAGTGACTATTAATCTTTATGATTTTTACTTAATGCTTTTAAAAAATTTCTAGTTAAAACGCTTAATATTAAGAAAAGTCTTGAACCTAGTGGTTATTAAAAAGTCCAAATTCTGAGTGCAATACATAATGGACTCGCATTAAAAAAAAACTAAAAACATTTATCTAACTTTTATGGTCTTTGAACCACAAGGTGTTCTCGTCCTGCTTACGCAACATCATTTTTATAGGGTAACAGCTGGCATATTTCATATTTTTGCCTTCTGATTTGTACAACATTATTAAAACATTTTTTTTTTTTGTTAGTAAGCGCATTTTTTGTGCAAGCAGGGTATACGCAAAAACTAAAACATTTTCAAGTGTCTTTCACAGTATAAACGTAAAGATAAATATATATATCGTCATCGTCGTTGTCGTTGTCTATTCTTTATTTTTGGGATGCCAAGCGGTTTTTCAAGCTTTCGCTTCTGCTTCTGTTGATGCTGTTGCTTTTGCTGTCGCTGTAGCTGCTTCTTCCGCTTGCTTGGAAAAAAGTAAATAAACTTGCACAAGCAGCTCACGCAATTCATGCTCGACTACATTCAGGACAGGACTTGTGACTTTGTCTAAATTCAAACAGGGGAAAGAAAGACGAGGGCGGATATTTTGGGCGGTTGATGGATCCAAGTGGGGAGGCCTACAATAAAAATGCGGCATAAATCAAAAAGTGCTGGCGGCTGTCCTGCCCCCTAAAGCGCTTTGTTTAGCTGCAAAGCCTTTCACACACACACGCAAACACATACACTAACATATGCGTAAATATAAACACATACATATGTATAATATATATGTACGTGTTAACAGGCGTGCGCATTTCCGGCCGCTTGGCAAATTCGATTTCATGGCATTGTCACGTAAAATGTTTGCAAAATTTCATGTCAATGTAGTTTTGTTGTCGCTTTTTTCGAATTCACATTCAGAAAATTTTCAAATATTTAACTCCCCAGTTGCTGGTCTTGCTGATTGTTGTACATTCAACAACCAACCACTCACTCAAAGAAACTTTCATTCCTTCCCCTTTCTCGCTGGCTCTCTCTCTCTCTCTCTCTCCTGCCATCCTCAGCCTTTCAAGTAGCTGAAAAGTCAACAGTTTTGATTCTATTTGCACTTTATTAGGGTGCCCGCCATTCATTGATTGCGACTCAATGGGATTGTGTGAAAGGGCTTGTGTCAGCTCTTTTTGTTATTTAATTATTTAAGGATTTGATTCTGTTCGCAGCGCATATGCAAACATTTGATAGATGAGCAAATTTTATATACAACATTCAATAACTAATGTGCCATTCATATTCCCGTGAACAAGTCGCTTGGGGAGTCATGTCAACCTGTACCCAAATGCGTAATTTCAAATTGTATGATAAGCGGCTTTCAAATTAATGATGCGTGCGACGTGCACAAAGCTAAACACTCTCCACACCCCCTGTCGGGCTTAAGTAATGCCTTACACTCAGCAACACACACACACGCACATCCACAAATCGCATATTAGAAATCATGTTCATGAATTTGCCAATGAACATGCAAACATGACGCGTTATATTCTCCGCTTGTGCCTTGCCTCAATTATGCCCGCAAAGTTTTCTGTTTTGGCTAAGCAAATACATAAGCAACAACAACATGGCCAATAAACGATAACACCAACCAAAAAACGTGCTGACGTTAGGGGATTAAAAAATTATTGATTTCCTTTGAAGCGTTCAAAAAAGTTTGCGATGCCTCAAATGCTGTGAGACAACAGCAACATGGCTCCAAAAGTAAATCAACTTTATTAAGTTATGTATGGATTTGCGATTCTTCGAACTGATTAGCTGCCATTGCAGAAATCTGAAATCAGAAATCAGCTCATAAGTAAGTTAATAAAATTCATGATTTAATCGAAAATAAATTATGCTGTTTTCCAACGAAATCTTCTACGCGTTTTGAATAAAGATACCATTTAGCTAGAATAATAAAAATACATAAGGCGAATAATTCTTAATCTTAAATGGAAACTTTTTACACTGAAGCACAAGCTGGATTAGATGCCAAGTCAGTTGAGTGAATTTTTGGCTTTTGTTGTTTTTTTGGCAGTTTGCCCAGCATTATATTTAATGCAAGAAAGCAATCTTTATATCAGATTTTAAGTGCCTTTGAATCAGAGTTGGGCCACATTGTATATGGACAGAGAATGACGAGTTGCAAGAAGCTGCAATTACGGCAGCAAAAAGTCAGTTGGCCAAGTTGTTTACCAAGTCATAAAATAAATTTTGTGGCATCAACAACTTCTACTTGGTTGCCAGTGCACACAAAAGTTCAAGTAGCAGACTCATGTGGCAAACAAAAGGAGCAAGACAGTAGCCCAGAAAGTGCATGAGGCATGGAGTGTGGAGAATTTACTGTTAAGAAATTTGCACTTTTCATTAGGCATATTAAGCGACGCAAACTTTTTGAGCGCGCCATTGCAAATAACATTTCAATTTAAACAGTTTTATGTTGAGCCCTTGAATCATTCAAATTCACAAAGTGCCACAAGAGCAAAGCAACAAACCCTACGAAAATACTTTTAAAACAAGAGAGAAGAAGAGAGATAGAGAGAGAGGGAAAGAAAAGACCTTTAAGTGTTTAAATTGAAAATGAACAACAACTGGCAAAAATAAAAGAGGATAAAAACTGGCATGAATGGTCAACATGAAATTGAAAATGGCATAAAGAAAAACTGATGTCCTGTGAATCGTTTGAATGCCAGTTTTTTCCATGAAAACTGTTACTGAATGTGGTATGAAAATGTGTATGTAAGTGTGTGTGAGTGAGTGTTACCCATACATATGTAGTGCTTTTGTGTGTTCAGCTTAACCAACTGACAGATTAAACACACCAGCTTCTTTTTCTACTTCGACCTGCCTTTTTTTGCTGCAATTGCATGCTGCATGCTGCATATGCCAACGGGCCAGGGACACAAAAACAAAAACAATATTACCATATAGAACTGGGTCTCTACTCGTTCTCTTCCCCTCAAAGGTATTGGCCACGCCCGACTTTAACTGGAGCGTTGTGGAAATTAGTTACGACCAAGGGTATTTCGCTCTTGCGTGTGGCATATTTTTGCACGATACGCGAGAACATTCATTAAATGGCCATAAACAACAGGCACAGATTGTGCACCGCATAACAGCTACAACAACAAGAGCGAAACACCAATAACTAACTACACGATATGGGTAAATGTGACGCCCAAAAGCATGCAACAGTTTATTTATGAATGTTAAGGCAGAAGCAGCGTCAACCGCAAAACAAGTGTGGAAGTGAAAAACGCACACAAAAAAAAGAAGAAGATGAGGTGCGGCGTTTCCAAGAAAACGATAAAAATCGCACAGCACGCTATTTTGGTATGATGCTGAAAAAGGCGAAATAAAGAAAGAAAAAAAAACCGATTGTGTTTTGTTGTGGCTTGAAAATGATGAAAACACATATTCAATGGGTTATTCTAAAGACAAATATTTACTTGTTGGTACTTTAAAGCAAGCAACAGCTGCAAAAAACAAACAAAAGATAATTACCCAAGTTCAATAAAAAACCTGAGACAAATTGTAAAGATTGCTATAACGTTTAGCTCTTAATAGCATGCTGTTTGTACATTACAGCCAGCTCGCTGTCAGCTTATAAAATGAGTTTTCTATATAAGTTTTAATAATAGTTATCCAATATTTAATAGTTCACCGTTTATAATTAATAATTGTGTGAAAGTTGCTGTGTGACAATTTTGATTTAATGTTCCAACAGCTAATAACATAGCGAAACAAAAAAAAAAGTGTAACAAAAGTTTCAGATGGAAAAGTTCTTTTTATGGGCTCACAGCTAAAAGTTTGCCCCCGCTGGGGGCATTGTTGTTATTGTTGTTGCTTTAGTTTTTGCCGATGTTATTATTATTATAGTTATTGTTGGGTCGTTTCTGCGGCAGCTGCCTTCGAGCTGTGCCGAGCAGTTGATATTTAATTAAAATTGTGACGCACAAGCGATATAAACTAATTTCCAAGACATCTAGCACTATTTGTGCATGGCCAATTTTCTTTGTGTGTGCATTTATTATTACGCGACCGCCTGGGGGGGGCGAGATGAGTGGGTTGAATGGGTGTCGAGAACAATGTCATTGCGTCTTGCCAAATGAAAAAATAATACATAGTAATAACAATACTGAAGCGTTAGGAAAATTCTTAAATTACGTATACGTATAGAGAAGTTAAGCTTTTCTTAATAAGCATTAAATTGCACAATCAGCAGAGTAGAAAAGGAAGCGAGGATATGTGAATATACCTGACTAATTAGCAACTGCCTCATTGTTAAGCAGATACACAAAAATCTGCGCAGAAGAAATATTACTCATCCGAGCGGGATTTGATTTTGACGGAAGCTGTTAGCAACTGGCACGCCCCCAACACGCGCACATGGCTGCGTTTGTTACTGTGCAGACAGGCGTGGCAATTAAAGCGCGTGACGTAAACATTTTTCACTGCCACGCCTTCTCCTTCTCTCTTAGCTAGATCACTCTTAGCCGCGTTTGAAATGTTTTTACGCGTTCAGCAATTTTGTTGCGGCCATCGGTTATTGCTGTTGTTGTTGTTGTTGTTGTACACACAAGCTGTCAGCATTTGTTAATAAATTTTATTCCATCATCTTTTAGATCTCTCTCTTTATGTCTTCTCCCTTCATATTTCTGCTAATCTAGCTACCCCTTGCCCACACCCACTCACAATCACAGAGATTTTTATTTTTACTGTTTTGGGAATTCTGTTTTGTGTTTTTGCTGCTTTTGCCGCTGCCGCTGTTGCTTCTCTGCCTTTGTTGTTGTTGTTGTTGTTGTTGTACTCTGCCATAATTCATTTCGAAAAACGTGAACAATTTTTGCAGTTTACAGTTGCCGCTGCTAAAAATGTGTATCAGTGTGTTTGTGTTTGTGTTAACTTGTGTGTGTGTGTGTGTGTGTGCGTGACACATTGTTATGAGTTGTGGCAGCGGGTTACGTGCAACATCAACGCTGCCGTTAGTGCTGCTGCCACTGATGTTGCTGTTGTCTAATGGCGTTGCCTTTTATTAAGTGCTTCGAGTGTTGATTTATAGCACTTTCCAACACACAAACACATACACCAACACACTCTCTATCTTTCGCTTTCGCGCTCAGATTATCCTGGCTGAAGCCCGATGGCGCCACCAACTGAAGGACACTCACTCGTCTACCTTTCCATTTAAACTTTATGCGCCCACTTTGCATTTAAAGTGTGTGTGCGTGTGCGTTTGTGCATGTGTGTGTGTGTGTGTGAGTGCTCAGATAAATGCTTTAGAGAGCATTACTCATACGCCACGTGAGCCGCAGACAAACAGAGCCAAAAACAAAAACCAAAACCAGAGCCAGAGCCAGAGCCAGAGATCCCGGCGAGCCAGAGAACCGCATACAGTCGAGGCCACACTTAACTTAATTGGTGCACCCCGAAAACAATTTGATTACTCAGCGAGCAACAACAAAGAGAAAGAGAAAGAACAAAAGAATTTAATGCAAAACATATTTATTTTTAAATTTGTAAATATTATTGATATCTACATTGCATGCGGTTGCATCCATAGAGGCCCTAGCGTCTAGCCTATAGCGATTCCCTGCAATGTCTTAAGCAAGTGTGTTTGCTGTGTTTTGCTTGTGTGCTGTCATCTTCATTGTCCTCTTGTTTGATGCGTTTGATTAAACGAGCCTCTTCCACCAAAGAAGCCTTTGTCATCGGCTTATGCTCGACTAATAGAAAGAGCCTACCCATCAGGTCCGCCTCGTCCAATGGGACAACCTCTACCACCAAGGCAGTCTCTTGGAACGAGATGGTCTTCTTACGATGAAGCCTTTTGCTTCAACTGGCGCAGCTCCATCCTCCGGGCTAGTCTCTTCCTTGTTGGTCGTCGTAATAAAACAGCCTCTTTTAACAATAACTGTGCGCTAAAACTGGATAGCACAGGATCGGATTGCCAGTAAATAAGAAAAGACAAGAAAAAAAAAACTGAACGCAGCTTTAAACAAAAAAAAGGAAAAAAAAGGAAAAAACTTAAAATGAAATTCTGTGTTCTGTGCTCTGTGAAGTGCGAGCACAGAATGAATTGTAAATTTTTTATTCGAAAGCAAGTCTGTTTGATTTTGTGCCCAAATTTCAAAGCCTGCTTAGTTTTTTGATTTTTGCACAAATCTTTACAACCAGGTGCTTTGAATTTTTTTGTTGCATAATCTTTGGGGAATAATGCAAGAATAAAAACAAAACTTGAGCTAACTTTTGTGGTTTTTTGCCACTGGACTTTTGTTTGGTAGATTGCGAACAAAGACAAGAGAATTGCAGCAGTAATAAATACATAAAATATTCATGAAATTGTGTGGACTATTGTCATTAATTTATTGGCTTTCTCTGTGTGTGTCTCATATTTGCAAAGTGTTTTCAACGATACAACTTGATACCGAGAAAACTAAGCAATATGGTTTCAAGTATCTTGCCATTGCTCGACCTCTAATAAGTTTGCCTCATGCCCGACATATTGTATTTGTACAACAAATTAGACTCTCATTAGAGTAAATATGTTTATTTGCTTTTTGACATTAGACTTTGCCTACTATCGCAGTACAAATGAGACATAAACAAGAATTCTAATTATTTAATCAAATAGTTGACAATTTGTTCGGCCAATAATTGACAACAACATATATATATATACAAATGAATTTGACATCTACAAAGCCGAAAAGCAATGCTTAAGCATTTTGTTTAACATTCTCGCTTTGGCAACCGCATATAAATCTTAAAAGTGCTTATAGTCGCAATATAAATCAATATTTGTTTGTGGAAAGTGCTATCTAAACTTTTGTGGAGAAAAGCGTTTTCCACTTTGAATGCGAGTATTTTCTAAATATTCATTTCCCCAACAATTGTGTTTACACTGAGTTCGCGCAAAACATTGCGCCAAAGGCGGATGCAATAAAATTATAACTGCTATGCCAACTAATAGAACAAACATTCCACATTGGCTCGCAGACAAAATCAAGGCCAGTTGTGAGTTAAAGAATAACGTCAAATATGAAATGGTGCAAGAGATATTTGCCGATTTTAACATTGCATATGGACTGAATGGAAAGGTGGCACGCATGGCCAAAGGGATGACTCAGCTCAGCTGCAGTGATTGCTCATAAAAATTTTATAGTTTCAATGAATATGAAATGTGTGAGTGGGTAGAACACAGCATGGCACTGACATTGCTCTAAAATGTATGAGTTTCAGATTTAAAATTGGACAGCACAACAATAAAGAAAATCAAATAAAAACAAGAACAAAATAACCTCTTAGCGCTTTTGCATTTGCATTTCAGCTTCAATTTGCCGCGATCTGTGTTTTAAAGATGAGCTCGTGCAGCATTGAAAATCGCGCATGCAAATATAAACAAGTATTCAATGTTTACAGAGCTCAGCAGACAGCAAGACAGCAGACAGCAGCAGTCGTATACAAATAACGTATACGCAACGGCAGCCAATGAAACAAGCTGCAAACAAACGCTAGTTTCTTTTTTATTTTCTCAATGAGACGCTTAAAGCGAAAAAAAATAGTATTAAATGCAACTGACATTCACACAATTTTGCAATTTATTTTTACAGCTTATTTGCCTGTGAATAATTAATAATAAAAAAAATTGTTTTCTGGAATGCGAGTGATTAAATTTTATTAAGTAGAAGCAAAATAAATGGTTTTGTGAAAAACAAAAAGGCGTTTATTTGGTGTTAAAAATGCATTTTCAGCTACTGAAGCTATGTATAAAATTACGTTCAGTCTTTTCATTCTTGTCACAAACAATCTAATCGAGTGATTTCCAGTTTTACGCACAGTTGTTGTTGGTTAAGGCCAAACTGCATCTACAGAAGAGATTCCCGTTCAAAAAAGACCGCCCTGGTGGTAAGAGTTGTCCCTTCGAATGAGGCGACTCCGGTGGAAGAGCCTATCCCTTAAGTAGAGTTTCTTGAGGACGATAAATATGACAGCACACAATCAAAAAAAAAGAAGACACGTCTGGCAGAAAACCCTTATCTGATAGACGAAAGGGCCTCTTTGATCGCAACTGTAACCAAAAGGCTCCAGAAAAACTTCTTAGCATGTTATTGAACATCTTGGTTCGTTCACTTAAATGGAATGTGTGTTAGTAAATCTAAACAAAAAAAATATACACAAAAATTTACCTTTTCAGAGTACAAAAAAATAAAAAAAAAATGTTTGTCTTTAATGAAGACCGAAAATTAAATTTAACTTTAAATAATTTAAAAAAAAAAAAGAGTTAAGAAAAACTTTAAGTTCTACTCTCGACGAGCTAAGAGCACAGAATGAAGTATAAATTTTGTGTTCGGCATTAGAGCTGTTAAATTGTGTGCCTCGATTCCAAAGCCTACTTGATTTCTTGACTTGTGTGTTTTTAAGTCTTGCTCACCATGTGAAATATTTTCTTGTCATTAAACTGAACAACGGGAAGGTAACTTAAAAACTAACTAATGCCTGTTATCAGGAAAGGTTTGGATGACTTGGTATGGTGTTTGACTTTTTCGCTGGCTTATGTAAGTCCTTAATTAACCGGCGATTAATTATTTGCCAATTTACCCTCATTAACTTGCTTGCCAGAGCTCTTATTAAAAACGTCGCCGCATGTGCCACGCCTTCTACTCACACACACAACACACCAACATATAAAAGAATACCCACTGTGTCTTGCTGCTTCTGGAGAAACGTGTCATGGTGGTGCGTTTATTAATGGGGCTGCAAAACTTATTTCATACTAAGATACGCGCAAGTATGAAGGCGTTTGGATGCTATAGTCAATAAAGCATACGATAAGTATCGTGTATAGTTACACAAGTCCTTTACGTTGCCATTGTTTGTGGCACGTTGCTCATGTTAAAGTTGCCGCAGCAACTTGTAATTAACTGAATGGCCAGCATGGACAAAAAATATATATATTACTTGGCCGAATCTCTTTCTTGCCAGAGGTAAGACAAATTGTGTTTTTGTTATTTTCGTATCCAAGTTTTGAGCAGCTGCGTGTGTCGTAAACATATTAAATAGCTCATTATTAGGTAGAGAGAGAGGGTAGAGAAAAATTATCCAATAAAAAGTGGCAGAAAGGTAAAGAAGAAAAAACAAATGGGAAAGGCTGCAAACAGCAGCGTGTTATTTACATTAGCCCCTGGCCATGTCCTTGTCTTTTTTTTATATTTCTCTGCCATTCAATTAGACTAATATGCCGCGTGGCTTGGCTAAAAGCGTTTGCACAGCATGGGAACGTGTAGGCGTGGCCATTTATAGCCCACCCATTCCACGGGGGTCGCAACAAAAACTAATTGCAAATGAACCGCGCTAATATTAGATTAAAAATAAATAAGCTTTCGTTCGGCCCGAATGCGTTTATTGATCTTATAAATGCGATGCTGGTCAGAAGCAATCGCATGGTGCAAACATTGTTAACAATTCTATTCTCTGTTGAACTTACCGTTTATCTTTGATTTTTGTTTAATTTTTTTGCGCAATTATCTCATAATTAAATTGAATTAATTCACTTGTCCTTTTGTTGCTACACTTTAATTACATGAGCTGGCACAAAATTGTTTTCATTTTCTTTTACTTTTCTGTTGAGGTGTGAGGAATAGAGAAATCAGGAAAAGTTAGCAAAGTGAAGCTGAAATTGGTTTGGGTTTGGCTGCTTTGGCCAAGTGGTCTCTGCTCTCATTTACATTTTATGCATATTTTAATTGCTCGCAGGCTGAAAATTTGAGCCAGCTTTTCACTGTCCGAAGCAGGCCAAGTTAACAAAAAGAAAAGCGAAAAACGAAAAACCGAGAAGGAATGAGGCGGAAACAATGGATTTAACGAGAGTGAGCCTTAAGCTGGACTAAAGCTGAACCAAATCCTGGGATCTTTGTGCTACTTCAGCACTTTTGTTGCTGTTGTTGTTGTTTTTGTTTAAGTTGTGGTCAATGCACTTGGCAGCCTTTGTTTTTCAAGTAGTTGTTGTTGGGGTTTGAGGGTTTTTTTTAATTGAAAATTAGAGCGAAACCTGCAGAAGTTCGTCCTTGGACGCTTGCCTGCACAATTAACGCAATTTGTTGTATTTATTCCCGTCTCTTTTGTTGTTTATTAAAGTTCAATTGGCGAAGTTTTTCAATTAAAACATTGCACTAGTGTGCAGTTGTGTGTTATGTGCATATACATTTTATTCCTCATCGTTTATTTTATTATGCATTTTATTTGTTTTTACCAGGGGTTCCACGCAAAAAAAACTTTTTTTTGTGTGTTTGACCAATTGGCAGTGATTCAAGGGGCAAAAGGAAAGGATGTGTGCTTTCAAGTGCCAACAGCTAATTGGTTTTTTTGTGCTGATAACACTTGGCACCTACACACACACACAATCGTTGGTGGTAGTATAAAGAGTGAATATTGGCACGCATTGTTGACATTTTAATATCAATCTCCATCAATGCGAATGCGAATGCGACTGCGACTGCGACTGCGAAACGGAATAAATATGAAAATGGTAAATACATATGTGCGTATATTGGAGTGAATGAGGAAGGTGTTAAAGACAATGACAAATGCAAACGGAATTCAGTTGCTGTCATTTGAAAAGAAAATGCAATGCTAAAAGCCATTAAATGTGAAAATAATTATTATAATAGTCATAAAGGCTCAAACAAGAAGAGAAGAAGCAACACACTCACACACACACTCACACTATAAATTAAGTCTAATGGATAACACCTGGTGCCCACTTGGGTGGTGAATCTTAGGTTGGTTTGGGGGTCAGCAAAAGGTTGACAGCGCTATCGAGCCGAGAGCACAACACAAGACCAAACATAAACAGATGAAGATGAAACGCACACACACACACACACACACATACCAACACATACGAGCATGTGTGTTAGAACATAGATAAGAGCGTTAAGGGGGTTGGGGGTTAGCTTTATTTATTTACACTTCACTCACTTCACGCTGCTGCTGCTGCTGCTCAATTCGCACACGTTTCGCATTCAGCCCAATTCAACAGTAGTTTTTTGTTTTTTTTTGTAAGTTAGTGTTAGTTTCTTGTTGACTTTTCCCGCTTCACGCACCGAACGCTTTGAACTACAACGAGGAACTGAAATGGCAATGGAAATACAAGCAGCTAACCAGAGTCACCAAAAAGCTTCAGTGTGCGCAACAAAATGGCAATGAAACACAGACAAGCACAGCGAGAGCGAGAGAGAACGCTTTTGTCGAAGTGTGTGTGTGTGTCAGTGAACAGTGCCCACCACGTGCCGAAAAAGCGCCAGAGGGTGGGTGGAGTGCGCTGTTTGCTCTATGTTGCGCTAGGGACACTTGTAGCTCAATGCGAACGATGCTGCTGTTGTTGCCAACAAATGTTGCCGCGGCTATTAAAACTGTTGCGCGAGCCACAAAGAAACAACAACAACAAAAGCAACACACAGACACACACTTTTGACTATTTCCTGTGTCTGTAAACAAACAGAGTTTTTCTTTTCTATTGTACGTTGCTCTGTTTATTTTAAAGTGCAAGCGAGCAACACTCAAAGCAATTAAAATCGAAACACACAAACTGCAACCGATAACTGTGTGGCTGCTGAGTTTATTAGGTGGGTGTGTTGCCGTGTAAACACTTCCATGTGGCCATCTGTTTATTGATAAGATAAACAAAATAAGGCAGGAATTAGACTGATTTACTAACTAATATACAGTGATTGCTCGGTAATTACCTATACAGATAAGATATATCTTTATCGCGTTTCATTAAATAACAACAAAACAAAGGACTGTTCGTGTTGTTCGATTGCCTTGGAATGGATGTGTGTCAATCCCGGGCAGTTAGCCAGCTAGCTAGGTAATCATCGAGCAGCGCCGAAGCGAACGCGCCAATGAGCGTACAGGATGGGCAAATGAGAGAGCTTTTACACTTTTACCGTTGCGGCTCGTTTCAATTCCATTTCATGGCGTTTGCATTTGGCGCGCGTTTAAAATGCATGGCACGGGCCACTTTAATAATTTTACGTGCATTAAATTAAGCATTAAATTCTCATTAACTTAATTATTTATGTACAGTGGCAAAAATGCTAAGCTTTTGGCCTGCATTCACTGAAATAAGATAAATTGGCATAGTACATCATGTTGGTAAATATATCTATGGAGTGAGGTAGGTATTTTTGGTTCATGTCTTTTGCCTTTCAGCTTTTTAGCCAGTTGTGACATTTGCACGACCCGAAAACAACCCTTTTAGCCAGCAAACATTTGTTTAGTCCCCATCACACACACACACACACAAATATATACACATGTAAGTCTTGCAAACAAGGATTTAATGCTCTTTTGTGCCATTGTCGCAAATTAGGTACCATGATTTATGAACTGTAACTGTAACAGCAACAGAATATGTCCCGTCCATTAAAGAGTGCGGCTTTAAAACTTAATTGTAATTTGTGTTTAAAAATAATTTGAAGCATCGAAGTGTGCGAAAAAGTTTTCATTAACATTTTACATAAAAGCTTTCATTATGACAGCGCAAATAGCGAAAGTTACTCCGCTTCTCACCTCATCTCCATCTAACCGCAAAGTGCCAACGAACTTTTGCCCAACAAACTACGCATAAAAAAAAAGCTTACTTCCCTCACCATCGCCACCCCCACTACTACTACCACTAGCAACGCCGCGGCCTCTACCGCAGGTGTCTTTGTTCGTCTGCAGCAAATTAAGCACGATTAGTTCGCAACAACAACAAGAGCTTTAGGAATGAGTTATGCCCGAGCACTAGCATATCGTATAGCTTTTATATTCGCTCCCTCTCGCCTTTCATCAACCCGCTCCTCCTCCTCGTTCCTCTCCTCCTCCTCCTTCTACTGTTCACAATCAATTTCAATAGTTAATAAGCTGCTGGGCGCCACGCTGCTGTTCGGTCTCTTTTCTTTGTTTTATGCATCCGACACTGTTTGTAATTGAATCTCCTGTTGCGTGTGCCCAACGGATTGCTCTCTTTTCGCATACGTATGTGTGTAAGTGCGTGTGTATGTTTGCTGCATAAATTAATTGATATACTAAGTGCTTGTCTCGGCGTGCGTGTGTGTGAGTGACTGTTTGTGCTACCGACTACAAAATCCGTAACAGTTGCCAGTTGCCTGCAGCCAATTAGCATTCCTGCCCATTTTTGAGAAGCAAAAAACAAAAAAACAAACCCACTCTAAAGTGAAACACTGAGCGTATGCGTTATTTACGACCACAACAATGCTTCTACCCAGAGTTTTTATGGCCAGAAGGTTCATTGTTTAATGGGCCACAAAACAGACGAAAAATATTTGAATGCACATAAATCCACAACAATATCAACACATAAAAGTTTGAGCTATAAAAGCAAAAACAAGAATACAATACAAACCCAAATATATATTATTTATAGCCTGATAACGAACTTGGCTTCGTTATTCAGGTATTCTTTAAGCTCAATTTGCTTAGTTTTCGATTTATATGGAACATATTTCAATTTAATATCAAATACATGTATATGTATTAACTTATTTGAGGCAAATGCGCTTTAATAGACAAACCCCATAGTTGCCACAAACTGTAAGCAACATTCAAAAGCTGAAACTTAATCCACTTGGACAGCAGCAGCAGCAGCAGCAGCTGGTGAAGCAGTCAGTTCCATTGACTGTGAGGTCAACGGTTGACTGACTGCCAGTGCCAAAATTGCACTTAGAAAGAAGAGGACAGGACAGAATATGGCAGAACAGAGTAGGACAGAACAGGACAGAAGAGGAGGAGCAGGTGCAACAAAACGGGGCACTTGAATGGACAACAACTGTCATTAATGTTGAGGTTAACTAAATATATTCAGTAACATTTTTTTGTGACTATATTCTCTCTGTCTTGTTTTCAAATTTGTCGCGTTTCAATGCAACACTTTATGGTTGGAATTGTTGCAATGATTTATACGTAATTATAAGGGGAAACCCTGCAATTTGTCTATTAATTTGGATAACAGCTAAAACAGTTACGAACTAACAATGGAGAAAACTTGCTTTGAGAAAACTTTTAATAATGTTTCCCATTGCAAAAACAAACCAAAACCCAGAGAGGGAAATCTGGTATCCCTAATCAAAACAGGAAAGCAACTGGTTACACGAACTGGGTTAACAATATTAAAGTTTAATGTTTATTTGTTGGCCTCAAGAGAGGAGTTGGCGTTTCAGAAACAAAAACTCCTTTTTTTGTTTACAATTTCCTAAGCATACTTGTTTTTTGTATTATATGTTATAATCCTGGCCCCAATTGCAGGTGTTGTCATTTGATTTATAGCATATGCTAGAAAGGTATCTCCTAAGCCAAAGCTATTGTGCAAATCTCATTCACAAATTTAATGCGTTGTGCACTCTTGTAGGCAAATTAGTACTTGTTGAGCAGGCAAAACAACGTAACTGGCTAATGGCATGCCAGTGTAAGCGTATACACAAAACAATGTAATCTAATGCCCTCAGGGTATGTGTAACAGGGATACTGTTGGGAAAAACTGGGAAGCTGTACTGTAGGGCACACACTCTAACCATGTTAGCTGCCATGTTCGGTAGCTGTTCAGTGCTGTCGAGTTTGCCGTGTGCCTGTCAAGCCATGCCATCCATTTGATGATGCATTGGAACAGGCTCTGAATTCGGGAGTGCGGATGTTTGGGTGGTTTGGTGGATGAGTATGTTTGTGTAACGTACGCCTAATCCATCAACAGCAGTCTCACTGAGTGCCGACAACAGACTTCACAAAACAATACCAATAAAATGCCCAGCGCTATTTCTGCCCCCGCCCGAAATGTAGGGGATGAAGGGGCAGGAAGGAACACACAGAACCGCAACAACAGGAACAATTCAAACCAACAAACCCACGCACAATTCGCCTCAGGGCCATTAGAATACATCAATATGCCAATGCAAGAGCTCCACACCGCCCATACCCAAAATACGAAAGGAAACATCTGTTATCATGTATTGAAGATATGGCTATTAAAATAAATGCAAAAAGCATACGCGAAAAATGCTCTTCACCCTCCACTTTTAGATATTTAGTCAAACAAACACACATCACCTGCAATCTGAGCCAAATGCTTTTCCCTTCTTACGGTTATTCTATTAAGAGAAATAACAAAATATATGTTAGTATTAGTACATGTATGTAAGGATCTGATCTGCAACAGTTTTGCAGAGTTGCAATATGCAATTGTACTTGCAACAAGGAAATAAACTTTATCACCATTATTGTTATTCTCATATTCAGTTCCATACCCATTTATATATCGATACTGCAAGCTTTATACGAAAAAAATCAAAATCAATATGCACTTTTTTGGCTTCTTATCATCGAATCAAACAAAAATCAACTTGTATTTTAGAATTTCATTTTTATGCTCGAATAAAGTTTAATAAAATGACATCAAAGTGAAAAATGTTCGCACGATTTGACGCTCGGGCGATAACGGTAAACGGGAAACGTCAAGTAAATTAAAGTCCGCTTCGCAGGCAAACATTTCACAACAACACCCTTAACCCCCCCACCTTCCACCTCCCACTTTAACATTGACTTTCACTTTCAGTCGAGCCTAGAACAGTCGATGTTCTGTGAAAAGACACTCAAAAGAGCATTGAAACAAAAACACACAAAAATTTTATGCTCGATTCCGAAACGTTGTCCGAAGCAGGTCATTGATGGACAGCGACAGGGACAAGGACGACCTTAAGCACATGTGTGTATGTGTGTGTGTCTGTGTACTGAAGAAACCCAACTTCTCAATCCCATGGGTGGATTTAAGAATGCCAGATTTTGATCGGAATTAAATTAAATAAGCTTCCAAATGCGAACTGATATGATTAACACATTGATATGGATGGAAACTTATACGGGATTTAATTCAGTGAATTATATAAATATAAATAAATTTCTAGTATGTTAATCTTTAAATCTTTGCTTGATACTCTTATATATTTTATTTTAATAGTGTTAAGGCTTAAAGCAAGGATTTCCATTCCTTTTTTTTATTTCCTTTGCCATTTAGAGTTGAAAGTCTTTTCATAATAAACCCATTCTAATCAGAGCAATCAAATAAAACGAACTTTGCGTCAACGAACCGAATTAAATTCAGTCAACAAACTTCTTATGGTCATAAATTTTCTTAAAGCTTCAACAAATCCTAAAGCAAAAGTCTCAAATAACGAAATAAACTCTCGCATTGCACAGCTTTGCTTTACGTCAACTTTCTGTTGATGCTTTTATGGAAAAGTTCTTTAACTTTTGACGAAAGTTGAATTCAAGCATTGAGTAAATTAAATCATTCTTGAAATTACGAATAGAAAATCCATTCAATTTCAGTTTACTGACTTACTCAGCAAACGCATTAAATGAATGCTTCAAATTCTTTGTTATTGTTGTTGTTGTTGTTGATATGGTTGAAATATTTATTGTTGTTATTGGTGTCCATTTCATTTGCATGCCAGAGTCGCCAATGATTGGTCATCAACATTTTTTTTGGGTTTTGCGCCCTTCATTTGACTTGGCTATTTGGAGTTGGAGTTGGCTGCCTTTCTTCATATCTATATCCAAGTAATGGCATGTCACTTTTAATTTAGCCAACGATTTATATATTCACGCATTCCCCACTGTTTACTCGCCCTTGAGGCAGAGCTGCTTTTCCCTTGTGGCGCCGCAAACGCCAGTTCATTTCCAATAAAAACAAAAGCTGCCTGCCAGCTGCTTTGCGGCTTGGGGGATTCCGGAACTGGGATATTGGGTGGCTCTGCCTCTGCCTCTACCTCTGGCTTTGGCTCTTCTTTCTTCTCATTGCGAGCAGAGCGCATTATACGGCGACATCTTCATTGCGTTTATCTGCGATGTTCTTAAGCACAATTCTGTTACATATATACATATACATATATACACAGTGGAGCATTACGGATTAAAATTCGCTTAGATGTTAAAATCGTTTTATTTTGTATTTGTCTTCAATGAATTGTGATAACTTTTAAATGTTTGTTTTGAATTGCTTTTAAAATGTTTACTTTAAAGTTTGATTAATATGTTTTGGTGATTTTTAAAGTAAAGGTTTTGAATATATAGTTGGGAAACAATGAAATTAAGAAGGAATAACAGTTGAAGGATACCAATTTAAAGACTTTACCTTTAGTCTAGCCAAATCTTATGCTTAATACAAAAATCTTTTTAGTGTAAAGAACGTTTGTATATTATAGCTATTTACAATAGATGATTGAATTGATTATTTAAAAGAAATAATATTCAAATACATTTGACCTGATTGTTTCTAGATTTAAGGGTTTAAAACACAAGAAAATGTATTGGCATATGGCTTTGTTTTCTAAAGAAATTTAAAATGAAAAATATGGTTTAACTACCAAAAAAAAAAAAAGAACTTTAGGTATTTCCTTGAATCAAGCTTTTTACAGAAAGTGAAAGACAAAATGTGAATAATAAAATAAGTATTTTAATAAACAGTGATTTTTTTGAGGAAAAAGATTACCAACAGCTCGTAATTAATTAGAAATAATGCAAAAAAACCCAAAAATAAATTCCACTGTATTAGATGTCCTTGGCATTCGTTTTGTTGAAATATAGCCGCCCACGATTTAAATCCACAGAGCTTTCAATGCTCTTCAATTAGCTAAGAAAAACCCAACTGGCACTTAATTGTTATTAATTGAAGAATTAAAGAGTGAGATAGAGAGAGAGAGCGAGAGAGAGCAAGGCAAGTTATAGCTAGAAATTAAGTAATATTTATGTATGTTTGACACTCTAGCAATAGTCAGACGGAAATTCAAAGCAATTAATGTGCGCCAAGGACAAGGACAACAACTGGCGACTTTAAGTTAGTGGCAACAACCATTAATAAAACTGGCTTTTCACTCCACTCGAGTTGCAGGCAACACTCCAACACAAGTCCTTCAAGTGCGTATTCGTGTCTAATGTCCAATATTCTTACACACATACAAACATGCGCTTCTTTTGTCCCTATCGCGTGTAGCTGGCCGCCACTCCAATTAATCTCATACGCTTTTGGCACGGGAAGGTGGCTTAAAAACTCTGCTGCTGTCTGTGATTTCTATTAGAGGCGCAAAACTAAGTTATGAAGATAAATGCCACTCGTCAAATGGCAATCAATTAGTCAATGCTTTTCAATAGCTCCACCCACTCCCGCTGCACATCTCGCTGCCCGGAACGCTCAGTGTAAGTTCTCAACACCTACTAGGTCGGAGAAATTACTCAATTACGTTATTAAATTTAATGTACAGGACAGGCGGCAGGTGGTGTGGGCTGCTGTTGTTGGCTTGCTTTTGATCGCACTAAAAGCTTTAATAACCGTAAATTGCTTTCACAAAATTTTGACAAGCACAAGCACAAGCACACAATAGTCTATCTCACTCTCCCTCTCTGTCTGTTCCCGAGTAGAGTTCACCTGGATGCCAAGGCGCCACTTGTCGTCCGTCTTGACTTGGAGCTTCGATGGTATTTTCCATTTCGCTGCGGCACGTGACCAAATATTAAAGGACACTCACACTCCCCAACGTGCGCAAGGACTTGAGAAGCAGCAAAATGCGACTTGAACCCACTTCCAGAGCTATCGACGTGCATACCAATATAAATATAAATGCCATATAAAAATAGCGTAATCTGCTTTTGAAAGAAACAAAAATCCAATTAAATTTAACTTTAATGTTAACGCGCTTTCTATTCGTTATTATTATTTTTTTTTTACGTTGACTGAGCCATTAACTAATGCTGAAATCCGCTTAAAAAATTTTAATTTTTGCACCTGATAAAAAGGGCTGCCTTAGGAGCTAAGCCGCTTTGCCGCTTTGTGCTCCGTCCGTTTGCCTGTGTGTGTGAAAAGCATTGAAAATGATTTGCGTATTTTCAATATGCCAGCGCTTTTGTTTGTTTGTCCTGGGACACAGTTTGAAGTATTTTAAGTATGCAAAAATTGACAGTAATTGACTTAATGCACA
The DNA here is from genome assembly GCA_035044725.1 of Scaptomyza caliginosa. NCBI lineage: Eukaryota > Metazoa > Arthropoda > Insecta > Diptera > Drosophilidae > Scaptomyza > Scaptomyza caliginosa. The sequence continues at coordinate 1,775,414 of JAWNNR010000317.1, forward strand.
AGCAAATTAATTCATCAGCGTCTGTAACTCATTTAAATGTAAAACTGTAGCGCTACAAATCAATTAAAATACTCAATTTACTCAACGAAAGTTTTTAATTTGTGAGCGAACCGAAAAGTTTTTAAACAATAGTTCTCAAACTGTTATTAATTTCCCTTCTTATTTGTGTTGGTATCTTGCTTTCTGCCGTCATTGCCTGATCAATTATTTAAAGCATACTCTTGGGCTGCCCCTAAAAAAAAATTAACAGAAACTCTATCGATTTCTCTTAAAGCTTAAAGCTACTTTATTGTGATCACCGCTACACTACACAGCTTTTTCTCTGTTCAGTAGCTTTTAACGCTTCAACCAAGCAGGTTGCGTTTTGTGAGTGCGTCGGCTTGCGATTAATACAAACAAAAAACAAATATAAATATGTAGGTTCAATTAAATTGAGTATTATTATTTGTTTGCGATGCGTGTGTGCATGCATAGATGTAATCAACATTAACTATTATTTGTTATATTCATATGTTCTGTGACCCCAAACAAACGCCAACTCATTCCACGCACAGAATGACCAGCAAACCAGTTCTCTATTATGCGCCACGCAGTCCGCCCTGCCGTGCGGTGCTTCTTACAGCTGCCGCTCTGGGACTCGACCTGGAGCTTCGGTAAGTGTGTGACAAGAAAACTTAACGACGTTTGTATGCCCTTTTTTGTTGTGAGTTTGTTATCAAATGTTATGGTCTTATTTGCGTTTTAATCAATCTTATCTTTCTATCTTTTCCACTTTAGCCTTTTAAATGTTAAAGCTGGCGAGCATAAGACACCGGAATTTCTTAAACTAAATCCACAGCACACGATTCCCGTATTGGATGATAATGGCACTGTGGTAAGCGATTCGCATGTGATCTGCACTTATTTGGCCGATAAGTATGCCAAGGATGGTGATGCACTGTATCCCAAGGATGCGGCACAGCGTCGCTTGATTGACGCACGTCTCTATTACGATTGCGGACACTTGTTTCCACGCCTGCGTTTCATTGTGGAACCAGTGATTTATTTTGGAGTCACTGCCATACCCGAGGATCGTATTACATACATGCAAAAGGCATATGATGGATTGGAGCACTGTCTGGCCACGGGACCATATCTTGCTGGCAGCGAGCTAACCATTGCGGATCTGTGCAGTGTGGCAACTGTGTCAACGGCAGCTGCCTTTGCTCCCATCGATGCGAAGCAGTATCCCAAGTTGACTGAGTGGCTGGCAAGGCTGCAGGCGCTGCCATACTACGAGGCAAACAATGAGATGGGGCTGCAGATGCTGGTTAACCTGGTCAAGGGTCTGTTGGCCGAGTGACAGCAATGAGAAACATGGCGCAGAATACGACCGAAAGACATCAATCAATTTGGCCATAATACAATATATGTTTTGCTCTACAATGACAGAGCTTGAGTTTCATTGGAACCACGCACAAGGTGTCAAAGTGTAAAGGATGGAGTGAAATTGAGTAAAGAGAGGAAGAAAAAAGATTTCATAACAGAAGTAACTTTAGTGCAAAGCCAAAAGATGATACAAGTGACGGAAAGCAGTTATGCCCAGCTGTTTGGCAAAAGGAAAAGAAACTTTTTTATGGCCTTGCCTTTTTCCAAGATGTATAAGCTAAACTTTTTGCTCAGGACTTTAGTTGTTGTTGGTGTTACTGCTGCTTGTTAGTCATTGATTATGAGTTGTAAACGATCGCATTTATAGTTTGTTAAGGCTGTTAACAGTATCCTACAGGCACTTGAATTTTGTTGCTTGCCGGCCCTAGCCAAACAATGATTTTGATTCTGATTGATTTTGTCAGCTCAGAGACAAACTGAATGTGACAAGTAATGATTCAATTTTTGCCACTAAATAACGATAAGCAGCCTAACACGGGATTTGGATTAAAGCTGAACAAATGATAACAAATGACGTATACAGTGGCTGTTAAACTGTTTGAGGTTAGGATATTTTAAGCTCATCTTATGGAAGCAAAGGTTTCCATTTTAGCTGTCAACGCCAAACACACAATCATGACAGCAAATTCATGTGTGTTTATGCATATGCTGCAGATTTCTGTTGAAGTTGATGTAATTGTAATTGCATAGCAATCACAATAATCCATAATACGTCTAAATGCTGTCTCAATAAATCGAGCTTAACGAAATGTAATCCTCTTAGAGAATCAGTCAATTAGCAATGCAAAAATGCTATTACGAATTACACAAGCTATGTTGTTGCTTTAAAGAATTGAAAACTGCAGTAAAAATACTTTTCAGTTGTCGTACAACTAAACAAGGTGACTTAGTAGCTTAACCGCAGTTGCATTTTGGTCAACAAGCAATCGTGACAGCTAGTGACATTAAAAGTGCTGCCTGCAAGTATGCAATACATTTCGCTTTTAGTTTCCCTCAAACTGTAGCCACAGAAACTTTTGCACTTTTGTTGCAGTTTTATTGTTATGGTCAACGTTGAACACTTGACAACTCTGCCAGCAAACACTAAAAGCTAAAAAAAAAAACATTGTGCACTCTAGCATCGCATCTACTGTGCCGCGAATACGAAATGACAGAAGCAACAACACCAACAAAAACAGCAGCAGCATCAGCATCAGCATAAGCTGCAAACGAACAGAGAGTAATATTGGTTTATTGTATGTTTTAGTGTCAGTGAGTGCAACGGCAGCAGTGGCAGCCACATTTTGGCTTACATCGTGTCAGTTTGTTTTTTGTTTTTATTTGCTGTCAAATTAACTTTAAGCACACACACCAACACACGCGGTCACCTAAATACGCAAACACTTTTTGACGCATGGCGTAAAAGTTTTAATGCCCATAGCAGGATATTGTTGGTAGCAAAGTTTTTTTGGTCAACTCACTGTAACGCTTTTGGGCTCCAAACAACAAATGCTATTAACTCGCAACCTAGGTAGTGGCGCCGCACGGCTGACCACGTCCTTTGTGCAAGGATTAAAATTTAATACTTTCTACCCAAAAAAATTAAATAAAATAATTTAAAACAAAACGGCAAAAAAAAATATGCTCGAGTTGAAGCTGTTGTTACCCTTACAGATTATTTGTTTAAGCAGAGTGCTTTTTAAATGTTATGCTAATGTGAGAGCCAAGAACTAGTTTAAATCTCTTCTCCGTCTCCGCATTAAAACATTATAGCATGCGCTCAAAAGTAGGCAATGTAAACGAAAAATCCAAATTTTTTGTGTGCCATTTTGTTAAGCTTTTCATTTCAAAGGCTTAACGCATGTTCAGCTGAGCCAAACTTTGATATTTAAGAGTAGAACATAAGAAAATTGGTATACGAAAAGTAACAAACAACTTCCACTGCCTGCAAGTTAAATAAAAGTCAACACTGTAACTGAAACTTAAGGGCAATGGGCTAAGTAAAAGTAAAGAAAAGCAAAGGCAATGAGAGAAAAAGAGACTTTAACGGAGCGGATGCTGTAGCTACAGCTCATGATTAATGATGCCCGTTGTGGATTCGCATTTCCGCTTCTTTAAAGTTGAAATTTCGTTGGCCATCTGCTGTTTCTGAATAGATTGTTGTATTATTATTGTTTGTTGGTTGAATTGGGTTTATCATTGTTTGCTCTATGGTTGCGGTTTGTTTAACATACAAATTAACTTTGGCCCAACAATATTTCAATCCAAATTGTTTGCTCGAAATTCCAAACGAAAACTGCAGCAATTTGTATAAAATAGTTGTTAGCTATTGTTCCTAAAAGCAGTTCTATTACAAATTTATGCATTTAATGAACCTTTAACCTATTGCCCAAAGCCAATGCCAATAATACTCCTCCTCCAGTTGCTCATTGGTATGCAATAAGCCATAATGATAAAATGTCAGACAATGGGAATGGCATAACGAGTTTGTATGATCACATTTCCAATTGGATTTTGCATACGATTCCATTCGATTCGCTTCGTTATCTCCAAAATTGAGGCAAACAGTCTAGCTCTGGATGGCAGCTCAGCAATTATTTTGGCCTGGCCTGAAGAAGAGTCAGAGTAAGGGGGGTTGCTTGCTACCCAACAAGCCCGCAAGCATCTCATGTGGCCACGCCCACAATACAGCCTTCGTTTATTTCGTTTTTTTCACTGAGGGCAATTGAGTTTTCGAATTTTTGGGTATATTAGGCATTGTTCTGAGCCATTGACACCACAATGAGCAAATCATTTGCCATGTCAATTGCTAATGATTTAATACTTATGCAATGGTTGCCCATCCAAATGCCAATTGATGTCACTTAGTGCAACAGGCCGAGCTAATTCGAGCACAAAAGCGTCATAGTTTACATTTACTTGACAGACGTACAAACTGTTCGCACAATGGCTAAGAGGAAGAGACAAACAGGACAGCAGAGTCTCTCCGTGTTCAAGTCTCGTACGATGATGCCTCTTTCAACTGGCAGCTGGCTGATAAGCGCATAAGTTTTCGCATTGTGCAGCATTCAAATGAGGTCAGTTTTATAGCGAGTTTGTCAGGCAGCTAGCTAGCCAGCCAGCCAGCTAGCCACAATCATCCTTGTCATGTATATATCCTGTCAACCTGCAAACACACATACACACATACGTTTAAGAGCACTTTTGCATCATATACAATGCATGTTGATTGAGTGCCATGCAATTTGAATGTTGTCAGAACCAGCAATAACAGCTCTATAGCAACATTTGCATAATTGCTATGTCTGGCAGAAAGAAAATACAAAAAGAAAAAAATAAATAAAACGAAAAATACGGAAAATTGAAAAGTGAAAGCGAAAGTTTTCCGTGAATGTTTGCTAGTCCATTATGTGATTGAATTTGGCTTGGCCATTTGGGTGGCCGCAAACATTCACATCAATAATAACATTTATTTTCAAGCACTTTTTCAATCCAAATAACAGTTTGATGTAATTCAATCAACTAATAGATATTCAGCAAACTATTCAATCATCTTTTGTGTAAATACCTTAAAAAGCATTGCTTTAAAACTAAAAAAAAAAACATTATACTTGATCTAAGTTTTTAGCATGTTTTTGTTTATTCTCAGCTAATTTTAATCAAACTGTTTAAGCTTTGAAAATACCATAAATAATTATTGGCGCACAGTCAACCAATGAAAATCCGTAGAATAATACGCTTTTATTATTATTATCATGATTCTATTCAAACGGATGTTAATCATGAATTTAATGTAAATCTCATTAAAATATATATTTACTGAGGCTCTTTCTCTACCTGCTTATATCCGGCATATGAATATGAATAATCTGTTATGAATAAAGGCATTATTTTCATGGCAACGCACACACACACACTCACCACTGTAGCGGAAATTGCGCAAAACGTTCAATAAAACTGCAATAAATGGCCGGATTCCACCGCAAAAACATACAAACATACAAATCCACATGCACACACACATGCAACATTTTCCAATTAAAGCGAGCAACAAATGAATTATTTCAGTCAGAGCCAACAGCCTCATATACTACTTGGCCCCAATCTGATTCTGAATTAGAACCTGAATGCCAAAATCCTTCACCTCACTTGCCTCAAGTGTTGGCACCCTACCCACAACTCCCCTCCCGCCTTGCCTACCCCACATCCACTTAGCACCAAAACTCATTCAACCATGTGGCTATCGTCTGCTTCGCTGATTACGATCCCTAAAGGCGTTCAACTCTGCTGCTGTGTGTAGCTAGCCTCAACCTCCAACTTGTTCTAGGCCTAGACTTTCTAAGTCATCCAACGTTTTCACGCTTTTGCCCCAATGCGCCTCGTCTGGCAGCCGATTTAAGCAATTAAAATTATAGTGAAGACGCTACAAGGCAGCTGCACATTGATGTGGCTGCCAAACTCGTCGATTGCATCAAACAATTCGCAATTTTCTATAGTTGCATTGCATTTAACAAAGCGCTTAAAAGTATGCTACAAATCGAAAAGCAACAAACCAAACCATGTAAACTTTCCATTTCCATTATAGCCTATACCAGCATTATCATAGCATCTTTGAAAATCCAATTAGTTTTTTTTTTGCATTTAAACTTTATTATCGAGAGCTTTCAGCACTTTACCATAAAAACAAACAGACAATATGGCTTTTTTACTCTGGAATTAACTGCAGCGAGTGCAATGCAATTTTTCTGTTTCTGTTCTGTGTTGCCAGCCCGCATGTCTCCTCTGTTATCTTTAACTTGCCCCATACCTTATACTCGACACCACAGCTTTGCCTTGCTCTTTTGCTATTGTTTGGCTAACACGAACGGCAGCTGCATTGACTTCTGTTCCACCCGCTTTTCTATTCGCTATTCCTGCAATTGCTTCTGGTTTAACCTTACACATACTCACACCCCCTACACACCCACACACACTAACAATGAAAACTCTTCTAATTGGGCGACTTATGCGCTGTCGCTTGGTTCACATGACGTATACGTGTTTTGCATAGATTGTCGCCCCGTTGTCACCGTCTACGATTTTTGGCAGCTCTTGTAATTGGTTTTGCACAGAGCCAGACCCTAGGAACCAGCCCCAACAACTAGCTAGCCAACAACAATAACAAAAGCAACTGCTTTAATTAACTTCTGTGGGAGGTGAGTGAAATTTTATTCATAGCTTGGGCTACTATGTGTGGGTATTCCTTAGAAATTTTATTAGTTAAGCTAGGAAACAATAGAAAGCAGGTGCTATACATCCCCCCCTTCACCCTGAGTGTCGTAAGCTTTTGTCAGATCTGTCAAAACGTTGACTTAATTATCTTTTAATTTCATTTCAAAAGTTTTCTAATGCAAATCAACAGTAGCTTTAACATAACAATACAGCTGCACTTTAAGAAAAGATAAGATGGAAAAGTTTAAGTTAAAGATAAGCATCTGCTCTGACTGCAATATGCTGTTGTAATCCTCAAGAGCCTAAGTTCAACTTAGCCAAGCTTAACAGGATATATGCGAAAGCTATTCGTTACTTCACTTTAGTTGCGTTTGCATTTAAAGTGCTCCCAAAATGTCATGCACACAAGGACATGTGAGCTGCCGAACAGATGAGATGAGTAGGACATGAGCGTAGAAGCCCAAACTAGTTGGGATCCATTGTTAGCATGTGTGTGTGTGTGTGTGTGTGTGTGTTAGTGTGCTGGCGTGTTTGTAAAGTTATTAAAAGCATTCAAAACATTTCGCCTTACAATTCGACAGCTGTAGCCTGGGCGTTTGAGGGCGTGTCATTTACATAACTGTACACCCAAAGCAACCAAACACAATACAAAACATTGTATTGACATGAATACCGAAGCCCCCCTACCCGCTCTTCCCCCCCTGCAAAAAGGTGTTTGGATAGTTGGCTAAACATTTCGGTGTATAACAAAACACGTATCCAGCGAAAAATGTTGTACAAAATGGCATGACCGCAACAAATTACCAATAAAACTGCTGAAGCAACAAATAAGCGAGCCGTTTGTTGTTGTTGTTGTTTGACACCCTCCAAAAACTGTAACAGAAACAAAACCAAAAACTTATTCAACCAAATCATAGCTCCATTGTTATAGATGACTGCGCGAATTGTTTGATTTTGGAAACAAATGATTATTTTATGCCTATATGCACAAAACTAGGCGGAGAAGGAGCTGTGTGTAATCTGATGATTAAACTTGTCATAACATTGTTTAAGAGTTATTTATTGCCTACAGAAAGTAAGTTTTATAAATAATTATAAATAAAACACACGAACTGAAGCTATTTGTTTTGCAAAGCAATTCAATATTTGCCTTGTTTGGTTTTGGGTAGAACATAAAGTTAACCAAGAAACATTTAGCCAGAAATGCTTGCCAACTTTACAAATTCAATTATTGTGTTCCACGAAACAGATTGATTCCTCCCATTTATAATCTTTGTGCATGTTTTCAAACTTAACTTTACTTTATGATACATCTCCCCCAACCTAATGTATCCCTTTACCCATTTAATACTTTTACAACTTTGTGATAGACCTATTTAAATAATAATGTTACCCGCAATATATAGACAGTGATTACAGCGTGCAGATTATTATCCGGTTTGCAAGGACCTTTCTTCTTTTACATCCTTTTTTTTAGCTTTCTGTTGCTTCTTTTCACCACATTTCAAGGTATGTATATATACATAAAATTGCATATTTATGGCAGCATCAACCCACACACACACACACACACACGCAAACACGCATAGGTCAGCTAAGGAGGCTGGTGGTGGTAAAGGGATTATTGATGTCAGTCTGTTGCCCTTGGGCAGCAGATCTCCCCCTACCGCCCCTACAGCCGCTTCATGGCTGGATGCAACCCATGTATTTAACAGTTTGAGAGCAGTTTTCATTTGATTTCCATGTGCGGTCGCTGCACACAAAGTGGTAGGTTAGTGTGTGTGTGTGTGTGTGTTTATGTAACAACACTAACAAGTTCCTATAGCAGTTCCAACTACAGTTCCTGCCATTGCGAAAAGCTATCAAAACATGTGCACTCTATGGAGTGTGTGTGTGTGTGTATGGCAACATCATATTGCCACAGCAATGTGTCAGAAGAAGCAGAACACACAAAAAAAAACAATGACCAACTTGTTGCCGAGTTCATCTCCTGGCTGGTTGCAGTTTTCCCATTGCTTTATGACCTTACCAACAATCGGCACCACACCTCGTGTCCCTGCCCTACTATTGTATTGTATGTATGTACATATGTATATGTATGAATGTTATTTCATTTATGTTCATGTTGTTTTTATATCTTGGTTATATTTGCTTTTATTTCTTCTTTCTTTTTTTTTGGTTAAGCTGATGAATTGGTTTTGCGTTCTTCCACTCAAATGCACTGGCCCACATTTCTTTCGTCTCGTTTTTTATTCGATTTGGCAATATTTGGGTTGAAGAGACCCAGCCACATAAAAGCACCCAAACAAACAAACAAACAAACACACACACATTATGTTGCCCAGTTTAGCAAACTAATTTTGTTCATGTTCGTTCATGTTCAAATGCAAATCACTTTTGTGTGGTTATATTTTGAGTGTCCCTTTTACCGTTACTTGGCAAAGAGAGTCCAAAAGAGGGAGAGAGAGCGACAAGCTCATGTCAAATTGAAGCGCACAAATGTGTTTCCAAAATGCGTCGGCGGCGACTTGTTTTGTTCCGTTCCTTTTCTTGTTGTTGTTCTTTTTATGCTTTTTGGAATTAAAGCAAAGCATTTTCTTGTTTGTTTGTTTGTTTGTAGCACGTAGCTTTTAGTGGATTGTAAGCGATGCGTTCGTTTGTTCGCTAGTCCGTTGCCCGTTGCCTGCATAATTTATGCGAAATCAGCGACGCAAAGAACCTGCACAAAGACAAGACAGCAAACACCTTTTTCCCGTTCCCCCCCGTTCACTTCCCTGAAGCATCCAGAGACGAACAGCTGCCAGAGGCGTCAGCACGTAAAATGCTTTATCCGCGTTTCATTGTCACCAAAAAATAAAGAAAAAATAAATATACATATGTACATACAAAAAGGCGCCGCAAACAAATTTACAAATTTTTGGTGCGCAGCTACAAACAAAAAAAATATATATACAATATTTATATGTATGCGTTTATATAATAACGCGCAGATTTTATACCTGCACCATCCCGTCTGCTCTAAGAAGAAAAAGGATAAGAAGAAGAAGAGGTAGCAGAGCATCGCCTGGCATCATCACGTCTTCCATCTTCAGGGCATCGTTTGCCAGACGCAAAAACTTTGTCTTCAGTCAAACGAAGAGACGCACACACACTCCCTCTCCCCTACTCCCCCTTACACCCTCAGTACCATTCGCGCAATTCCCTTTGCCTGGCGAGCAGTGTGTTTTTGGGGCTTACGGATAATCACCTTGAAAACAGCAAAAGCAGACTTAAAGAAGAGCAAACGTTGTTTTTATCACACTTTGTGTTCGCTTTCTTTCTTTCCCTTAGCTTTTATGCCTCTTTGCCTACACTTTTGCGCGCGAGTTCTATCTCCTCTCTCTCGCTGTTTATCTTTCTATCTGTCGCTTTCTGCGTGTGATTATTTTTGCATAATTTTCTTTTATCCTTAGTCCAATGTATTTTTCATTCTATACTTATACCTGCTTCAGTGTGGCCAGCACTTACATACTTCAGCTCCTTTTGCTTGGTGTGTCATTTTCAAATTGTCGTCTCAACAAATTTGTTTACCTGTCTGTGCGTACACATAACGGCACATTGAGAAGTTTCTAAGTGAAGAGGGCGAGAGCGTGCGTATGACTGAGAGTAAAAGTGAGAGTAAGAAAGTGAGCTGCAAGATTTAAAGTTGAGCTCATTATGCAAAAGTTGCGTGCACATAAAAACAACGAAAACGGCGCTCGCAAGTTAGCGTCTTAAATGTTCTGCCCATAACAGCAAAAACAACAACAGCTGAAAACAAATGAAACGGGAAACTGTTTGGTACCAAATTGTATTATTGCCATTAAATGAAAAGAAAACGAAAAACGAATAATTTGTGCACAAACTCGTTTTGTTTTTTGGGTTTTCTTTTTATATATTTATTTTTTCTTGCTGTTTTTTTTTTGTTAACGTTGTTGCCCACAGGCTGCTTAAATGTTTACGTTACTTTTTCTTTCTTGAAGTCTGTTTGTCCAGTGTGCAAGGCAAATGAGTTTTTCCAAAAAAAAATAAATAAAAATAAAAGCAGAGCAACAAAGTTAAAAACTAACTAGCTGTTTCCTTGCTGCTTCTGCTTGCTGCTGCTGTCCAGTGCCGTCCTTTAATGTGTAGAAAATATCAAACGTAATGAGGGTCAAGCCATGTTTGGGCTTTGGTTTTCTCTTCTTCTTTGGGCGGTGTTTGTTGGCTGGTGGGCAGACCGACAGACAAGTGGACCCTTTTGGTCTTGCTTAACCAGATGCGGTTGCTTGTTTGCCTTGCTTCTGTAAAAGCATACAGCCCGAAGGGCTCAAAAAGTGGCCACAAAACAAAACATGGATTTTATGCACAACACTGCACATTTAACCTTTTTTTATAAGTCAAAGTCTTAATGCTTTAGCAGAGACAACATGACAACTTTGTAATATAAAGATATTCTTTTTACCACTTGCAGACAGTACATGTCTAAAATATACTGCTTAACCTCTTGGCAGTACATATATCTAAATTTGATCTCTTCCATTCAATTAATTTTGAAAACTTGGCGCTCGATCATCATGTTATCGCAAAGTATTCGATAATAATAAAAACGCAATAGGCGCAACGTAACGTAAAACGTAATATGATTTTGCTTAAAGTTGGCAGCTTTGTTTTACTATAAGTTGCCTTGCCGAGTTTTCTTGTTGACAACTCGCGGCTGCAGCGAAACCAAATAAATAAATGCCAACAGCAACTAGTAATTTCCATACTTGATTTTCACAATCTTCTTGACAAAATGTTTGAATACACACTGCCGTGCGGTGGCTTCAAAACACTAACAACAATGACCGACACCGGCATTACATTTGATCCACCTGTCTACGAACAGCGATACTGTGCCGCCATTCAAATACTGGAGGATGAGCGCTGGGTTCATGAAATCAAGAAAGCCACTGAATTTGGGTGAGTTCAAAACAAATCAATGAAAACACTACACATACACATAAATGACATTGCATCTATTTACGCAGGTGCGCAGAGATGCGACTATTTCAATTAATGCGACGCATCGAAACTATCGAGCAAATTCTACAGGTTCGTAATTTAATTTAATTTAAATTTTCCATTTTACGGTATGCTTAGATTGAAGTTATTTTGCCTATTAAGCGCAATCAGCAGTTTGGCAAATTAAGTTTGAAAGTTGGTAGTGGTAAATAAGACGCATTTTTCTTTTTGAGTAATTGTTAAAGACATATAGTTTCTATGCGGTTTTTTTTTGTTTTATTTATATCCGTAGTTTTATATCCTAGCTTAGATTTAATAATTATGTTTTATGCAATAATAACCTTCATCTAGTTATATTAAATACTTTTTTGTTTTGCTTTTGTGGATATAATATTATCGAACGGGTGATAACCTAAAGCGAGCAAACTTAAAACTTTAAATAAAAAATAGTAATTAAACAATAATTTGCTATCAAAGGCCAATATCATAACCTAACACTGCACACTTCTCTGTGCCAACACATCCTTCACTACGTCTGTCCATAATATATTGTTTTGCATGTCTGTCTGTCCGTCTTTAGTAACAACTACTGCTCAACGTTAGCTTTAAACTTGATCGAAGTAAACATAAATGTCCTTAAAAACTTCATCTTTTTTAAAAATTAGGTAAACAGAATTACAAAACATTTGTGTTTTTCAAGCGGTGCTGAACCACATTACAAATAAACATTTTTTTCAATTCAAACTCCTATCAAAAAGAACCTTGCCTGCTCTTTACATAATTTTGTTCACTCTTTTTGCACTTAGAAATATTTTTACTTCTAAAAAATACTTGATAACGCAGCACTTATTATTTGTTAACATATTTATGCTGTTGTGTGTCTGCTTTCCATTTGCCTATTAGCAACAATTGCTGACTTCTCCACTTCTAAAATGTTTTGTAGCTATTGTATGTGGTATCTAACTAACGTATCACTTGCGACAATGCCTGGACGAGTTGACATTACGCCCTTTGCCGTAGCTGTTCTCATCGTCGTATTGCCACACGCCGTACACATTCTGCATGTTCGTGGCATAGTTGTTCTCCACATCCTGCTGCTTTTCGCCACGTATGTGTGGTTCAGTCTTATAAAGACAACGACGAGTGCGTCGCTGTTTGGGTTGATCCACTACTGGCTGACGGGACTTTAGCTTGCTGTGTTGCTCCACTTCGCCGGTAGCGGATGCCATTGTGGCATACTCCTTGCGAGTGGCGCAGCCACGTTTATTACCACCGACTGTTGTTAGCGGTGTGGCAATTTGGCTGTGACTTTGCTGTTGACTGTTAACATTGTGGTTGTTCCTTGATTTGCTATTCGTCTTAACACTTCTCTTACGCGATTCCTTGTTTTTGGCCAACTGCTGCTGCTGCTGCTGCTGTTGTTGTTGCTGCTGCAGTTGCTTTTGTTTGGTATTGATGCGCGGGCGTCCCGGCCCCCTGCGTACTACCTCTGACTGCGTTGTGCATTCGCTTTCATCGCTCTAAGGGTAAAATCGAAAATATTGTAAATGTTCTAGCTTATATTATATATATATTTTTTTTTACTCACCTCTTCGTCTTCACTTTCTGTTGCTGCCTCAGCAATTTGTTCCTCGTCTTCTTCATCCTCCTCTTCTTCCTCTTCCTCTTCTTGCTCTTCTTCCTCTTCGTCGCCCTGGCCTTCGTAATCCTCATCATTGTCATCCTCAGACTCTGATGCCCTATGTGCAATTTCATCCTCCGTCATCTCTTCGCCGCCTTTGTGTTCCTGCACGATTAGACCCTTATCTCGCCTACACTGCTCCACCGCTAAGATAGCATACGTCGGTTGACCCTCATAGCGCCTGGGCAGACGTGACTGTAACGGACATATAACTTCCTCACGCTCAAACTCTTTGACTGCACGTTCACGTGCTATTTGATCAGGATCTTGCGACAACACCTCTGCCCAAGAGAATATCTTCTTTTTGGCATTTTTCTTGTTGGACTTGGAACGCAGATTTTTTGGCGATACGCGATTTGTTAACGAGTGCTCTTGGAAGGGCGTGCTCAGCGCCGAATTGTGCAATACATTGCAAGCTAACTTATTGTTTAACTCAAATATATCGCACTTGCCGCTGCCATCGACCTCATCTTTAACGGAGATACGTGTGCGCAAGATTTCATCACTGCTCAACTGCATCTGGCTGCAGTCAAAGCCAAGTCGACGATATTCACGCTTAAAGATGTTCCGGTAGCGTTCATAATTGGGTCGCTCTTGATACGCCAGCTGTCCGATTTCTTTTAGAAATTCACCCAAATACTTAGGAACCTGTTTGCCATAGAACTGTCGCAGCATTTCACACACATCGGTCATGAACAGCTCCTTGGCGCGATGTACTTTCTCCTGCTGCTGCTGCTGAGCTACATCCTTCCATGGCAGATAACCCTCTGACCAATACAGTAAATTATAGCCCAAGCACTCCAAATCGCTGCGACGCGAGTGCGCGCCCAAGTGTGCATCACGTGACGTAAACTCCAAGGTGCCATCATGAGCACGCCTTTGATCCATGATAAAAGGCCGATGAACGCCGCGATCCTGATACTTGGAAGCCAAGCCAAAGTCAATCAGAAATATATGCTCCTCTTCCACGGGCAATAACTGGTACTGTGTCGCCGTACGTCTACTTCTCAAAGCACCGTTGTGTCGTGTATCGCTCAGTTCGGTTTTTAGCTCTTCCTTATGCTCCTGGCGGCGTGTTGAACGTGTTGCTTTTGCTTTACAGTTAGAGGAGCGTGAGTTACGCTTGGAGGAAGCAGTACCTGCTGCACGTCGTGCCGATGGCGGCAAAAACTCCTCGGATTCATTGTCTGAGCTAACCGGTGACTGTTCGCCATTCGCATCTGGTTTTACCGGGTAACCATCCTCATTGACCTCCGAATAACTGACACGTTTGGCCGGACGCAGGTAGTGTGACTTGACCATCTCCTCATACATTGCGTTACCATTGCGGGTGTCATTGCGTCGACACGAGCGCATCGGATTCGAGCCGCTAAACTCAATCGCATTCCCGCGCGCACGTCCCTTTCTTTTGTTAGCTGGCGTTCGATACATGTCAAGGCTGTTGCTATTGTTACTGTTTGTTGTGGCGCCATCATCAAAATCCTCATCCTCATCGTCCACATCATTGTCCTCTTTAATGGTTGGAATGCGCTTGACCGCATACTTGTCGTTCTTTATATAATATTCATCGTCATTTGTCTCTTGTTCTGAACTGTTGCCACTGTCTGTCGTTTGCTGTTTCTCCTCATAGTGCTCCGAAGCGTAGGTTTTAGTGCCTGCTTGGATAGCCTGTCGCTTGAGATATTTGCATTTGGATATCATTAGATTCTGCGCCTTAATGTCATTGTGGCAGTAGCCCTTGTCGTGCAGATTCTCTAGTACATTTATGATATTTATAGCCAGCGCTAGCAGCGATTTCTGTGCCACACGCGTATTCTTAATCAACGAATGCAAATCACGATCAAAGCGCGGCAGCACCAGAAACCTATAGCGTCCATCACCAAAGTAGTGTGTGCCTGAGGCAATGTAGCTGGGAATACCAGATGGTGGTCCATTGTTGATGCTGGGTAACAATTTCCCAGTGGCCTGGCTACAAGTCTCGTTGGCATTTGTACTTTCTGGAAAGCGATATAAACGAATTAAAAACTTTAAACACTATAGTTTAATGCTTTTCAACTTACCATTTGTTTGATTTGTATTTATAAGGCAATGTATTTCTACAAAGAGTGGCCCATTTGAGTGTGGTTCTATTTTGACCACATATTTTGCACTCTCCATCGAAACCGGGCAGACAGTATCATCTGAGGCAAGAAATATTTCGCCAAAGTTTCCCTTGCCTGCAAAAACCAAATATATTAACTTATATTAACGTATCTGTTATATATAAAAGATGTAAGATTATTCTAACCTATGGGGCGCCCTAATCGCCAGGCCTTGGAGAGAACATCTCTTAGTATGGTGCCATTGACTACAGAGGGGCGCAGTGTGTAAACCGGACGTGGGGATTCGGTTGCGTTGGAATTGTTGTGATCACTGTAGCCGCCGCTTGCAAATGTGGCCAATGACAGCAATGATGCACGCGAGTTAATTGCACATGGAGCACGTGGCGGTGCCTGTGGTGTTTGCAGGAGGGCCACATTCTCCGAACCGGATGATGAATCTTCATCATCGTTTTCGTGCCAATCACCGTTGTTGTTGTCATTGGCAAGAAGGGTCTGACGCTGCCGTTTCTCCACCCGGGAGGTTTTATTTGCAGTACGCTTACGTTTCCGTGCACTTCGATCTGACGGTTGTGTTTTAGTCTCCGTTGGCTGCTTTGTTACATGCTGGCGTTCCGACGCAATGCGTTTGCCCATGTTTAGCAGGCGACAGTCGTTTATAATGTCTCGCTTTTCTGCTTCAACTTCCAAATCCTTCAAATGGTCAGTTGACAGTTGTCAGTCTCAAGTTAACGCAAAGCGCATAAAGGAACGTTGAATTTGAAATTTTGTTTTGTTTTTGTGTGGTATTCTCTGTTGTTATTATCACGTTTTTCTTTCTTATGACATTCGTGGTGGCTGTGGCAAGAAGAAGAGTTTTGTTGATGAGTTTATTTTCGTTTATGATTTAAACACTGGCATTGAGTCTAAAAGTAATTAATTCTGCTTCACACACAAACAAATAAATCCCATTGTATTTCAAACTGAAAAATGTCGCTTCTTTATTATTATTATTTTTTGTTTGCCACCACTAATTCAGGTTTCATGCTCTTTTGTTTGGAATTTCGGTGTTGCGACGGCACATTGTGAATGGAACGCTGTCGGCTAAAACGGAATGGCAAAATTATAGGCACGGGGCACACACATAGATATGTACATGCATGCGCACTCACAGATACAAATATGCTTGCGTTTGTATTGGTAACAATTATGCACACAAAACAAAACAAATAATTTAACAAATCCAATAATTCCCCGACAATTAATCACTACAACAAATATTGCACAAATTATATACATAAGTTAATATGAATTCGCAGTCATTATTTTAAAGAAAACATAACACACGTAGGCTAGCGCCATGTCTGGATAGACGGACAGACAGAAGGACTGAGAGGGCAGACAAGACAGTGGCTTGCAGTATAAAATATTGATTTACATAGTTGGACCGCCGGCACTAGTCACAAGTTTATTTTACAATTTAATAACACATTTAGAGCTGTGCGCATCTCGATTAGCCGATTAAATTCACATTTTATATGCCATTTGCTTTTTCGTTAACTTAATTTCAATTTACCACTTTTTAGTATGTATTTCTTTCACGTATTACAAGTTTTCTTCTTCTTTTCTCGTTGCCTTTTCCCCTATGCAATACAAGAAATATGTTCACTTTGCTAGCATTTAGGTTTGCATTATATGCTTACACTGGTGAGGTTGAATGTTCAGATGCACATTTTCACTATATTTTGCAATTAAATATGTTTATTTGTACTCTAAATTGATTTTCACAACAAATTACATATTCTTCGTGCACTGCTACCCGTGCTCGGAACACACACACACGCACTCAAAGTGACAAGCCAACGTTCCAATGCCGCCTTGTTGCGCCATTTTGTTTCGTTTCATATTGTGTATGGCGTTGCCAGAGTGTTGGAACGCCGAACATGTGCCGATATAACTGGCATGAAACTAGCGGTTAAATTCAAATTTGATTTTTCATTTCCCACAAATATTATTCTTACAGGTTGACATTGACCACGAAACTCTTAAAAGCCATTTAAGTCGCATAAATCCATTGGTTTCGGATTTCATTAGACATCGACAATGTCCGTTGCATGTTAAGATTTTGCATGGCAGCGTAGCAGATCCAGCTGAAGAGTTAAAATATACAGATGCAGTCATAGGCTTGGAACTGTAGGTATTAAAAATAAACACTATATTTTATGTGCCTCAATGTTGATCTTTTCTTTTTATAGTATTGAGCACGTCTATGATGACGTGCTAACAAAAATACCATTGAATGTTTTTGGCTTTATACAGCCGAAAATAGTTATTTTCAGTACACCAAATTCGGATTTCAATATTATATTTACCCGCTTTAAGAAGTTGTTGCCAAATGGGTTTCGTCACCATGATCATAAGTTTGAGTGGACAAGAGATGAATTCAAAAACTGGTGCTTGGGCATCACTGAAAAGTATCCCAACTACCTGTTCTGCCTTCTAGGAGTTGGTGAACCACCACCAGGTCACGAATCTGTGGGTCACGTATCCCAAATAGCGCTGTTCGTCAGGAAAGATGTGCTAGGCATGCAATTGGAGGAACCACTTCAATTGATGCCAGTTCAGGAAGGTGAAACACCTTACAAGATTTTACATGCAGCCGATTTTCCTTTCTATAAGGATACGCGTACGTTGGAGGAGAAGATTTGGGTGGAGGTTGAATTTGAGCTACACCGTTGCACAAGAGACGAGGATAACTATGACCATGAGAAACATGTCTTTAAACTGGCCATGGCTAATCTACTAAAACGACTTGAATATGCAGGCGCCACTCGTGAAATGTTGTATCAACTATTATTGCAGCATAAAATTCCGGTTGAAAACGATTTTGTTCTGATCGACGATAAGGAGGACGAGGAGGACTACAGCAGCGAAAATGACGAAGTGCATAACCCAAATAATGCCGTCTCCGAAACTGAAGAAGAAATGTGGGATAAATAATTAAAATCTTAACAGTATTTCACACATATGCGTTTATGTTCGCCACAGGGCAATAAATCTAACAAGTTAAACTGATTCTTTTATGCGACGGGTGGTTGGTTTTTCCCAAAGGCGAAGGACGAAAAACTATTCAATTTTCTACAAATGCATCAACATCATCATCATGAACAACATCCACCCTAGCTGGCAAATCCTTGCTAATTTTTCTATTGGGGGGTAATGGGGTGATGGACAAGATGACGAGACGACGGCATCCGTCTAGCTGGCACCCGCACGGAAATTGCCATTGTTGCTGTTTTTTTTTGCCCAAAACGGGGTGGCAATCAGCATTTAGTCGCTGCAGACTTGGCGCAAACGCAGCTCAACCATTAATACTTTGCATGTGTATGTGTGTGTGTGTGTGTTTTGCGGTCGTTTGAACCAAAAGGCAAAGTTAATGGAGTCGGCGTCAGTCAGTTGCAAGTGAAACGTTCAGCCTGGCAGACAACATATTTAAAAAAAATTGCCATAGCAGCCTGAACCTGGCATCACACACAAAACAAAAAACATTTAAAAACATTCTCTATTTACATTCATTCACATATATATATATATATGCAGTAAAACATATAGACAAATATCGGTTACTACCTTGAATTGTGTGTCACATGTAAATCGAATTTTAACTCAATTTTTATTACATTAGTTTCATTTGTTGTCGTTGCATGTGTGCTCGCGAGTGTGTCTGTGCGGTTATCGCGTGTCCTTAAGGTTGCAAAAAGGTTTGTAATAAGAACGCGAAACACGTTTAGGTCTTCTTCGTGGAGGCTAGAGTTTGGCAACTTGGTAAGCTTCCGACATGGCCGATGAGGAGGTTGGCAAGGAGGGTGACAAGAAAATCGTGCACGTCTATCCGTTAGTCAAGGTTGGTTAAACAAACGAAGAAGTTTTCATTTATTTTATTTATTTCAACAAGTCCCAAATACTCTTATTTTCCTCTAGCACACAGACATGAAGGAAGAAATGCGACTTGAAGTGGTCGAGTTGAGCGTCAGTGTTTGTGAGAAATACTCTTCAAATTATGAGGTTAGTATAGAGAGAGAGAGCATAAAGATCACTTGATACGCTTAAATATTACTTTTGTTTAACGCAGCTAGCTGCCAAAATGATTAAGGAAACTATGGACAAGAAGTTCGGCATCTATTGGCATGTGGTTGTCGGTGAGGGATTCGGCTTTGAGGTATCCTACGAGACTGAGAATATACTCTATCTATTCTTTGCCGGCAATTTGGCCATTGTGCTCTGGAAGTGCTCCTAAGAAGGCCAGCTAGTGAACCATAATGTTAACACAAACAGACGTACCTAGAAACCTGAAACAAACCAATCAAGAAAATGAGAAATTTTTGTATAGCATATACAACCTATATATATGTGCATAGCGTTAAGTTAATGTTACGATGAATACGATTAAAATGTAATTGGAGCACAAAACTCATGTCCTTTGCCATGGTAACTGCTGTCTTCATTGCTGTTTAGCACAAAGAAAGATTTTGGTAATGTAAACAAAAATTAATTGAAGGCTTTCATTTTGTTGTATTTGTTGTTGTATTTTGACGCACACACTGTTAGGCTTATAAAAATTGTTTGTATGCATTTGGGAAATGCTTGTAGAAATTGTACAAATATTGTTAACTAGGCATAGACATCCTCACGATCAGCGCCGGCGCCATCGCCGCCATCCTCGAGATTGGAGAAGAGCAGGAAATGCGATGTGCGATGCAGTTCGTGATAGAATTCCTTTGGATTGGCCAATTGCAGTTCATATTTCATGTTCGGATCGTGTCGCACGCCCATGAAATTATAATTCCAACTGCTCTGTGCCGGCACCATAAAGAAGCCCAGGAACTTATTGGATAGCAGCATTTGAACGCGTTCATAATGCGAGGGCAGATAACCTTTAGGATTGTTGCCCTTATCCGTATTCTTGGAGCCCCATTCAAAGCCAGATGGCGTCAGTTTGTAGGCCGTCAACGAACAGGAGCCAGGCGTAAACGAACAGGTGATGACAATAGTCTTCTCGCCATCCCAATTTGAATTCTCCTGCATAATCTTGGCGTGCGTGGTAATATCCTGCGGCGACAGTTGCGGCAGCTCATTTGGTTGTGTATGTATCCAACCCAATGGCTCCATATCCTTAAGATACTGATGCGTGGGCAAAGCATTTGGTAAATTGATTGTCTGATGCGTGCCCCACTGTGGCGGCATTACGATGCAACGAATCTCCTTCACCTGCGGATTATCTGGCGGACTGACGCCATACAAGTAGCCAGCAATTTGTGCACGCAAATCTGATATGGTGACAAACTTCTTTAGTATATTCTTGGGTAATATGTAGGTGTAACCAGTCTCCTTGATGTCATCTGAACTCACATAAATGTGATTCGTACGTAGATGCAAATTCGTTGCAGATATTGCACGAACTCGCCACTCTGTCTTGGAGCTAAAGGTTTGCGTCTCGTAGTTCGATGTTGTCGAGGTGATAATCTCATCACCGTGTTTGTTCGTGGTGCGTGTTGTTGTGGCCGTCAATTGATTCTGTTCCTTGGTCTGCTTTTCAATTTCGGCGATTTGTTGTCGCTGCGCGGATGGTGCGCTAATTTCCATGCCGAGAATAATGTCACGGATCTCAGACTGTGTCAACGAGGCAACATTCACATTGTTCTTTTTGCCATAATCGGCGAGAATGAGATCCTTGAGCTGCACCTCTACCTTGATCCATTCCTCGTCTGTCAACGTTGGCCAAATGTGGTGAGCCTCCGTTATGGTAGTCTTATCTGGTTTTAAGATGATCTTGGTGCGTTCCGTATTGACATGTAGTGCACGCAGTATTAGAATAAGACGACTGAACGCCGTATACGAGGAAATTGTCTTTAACCAGTCGTCATAGAGATTAAACAAGACCATTTGTGGCTCGGTAGCCTTGAGAATAAGATCTCCAAACTTCTCCACTTTAAGGCAGGCTTGGAAGGGCAGCTGCAACTCCGATCCCTTGATTACAATATTGGGAAAGTCGAGTAAATGCACTTCAAGCGGATCCAACATGCCCTTACGCGTCACAATAATCTGTTTGGGCTGCTCCTCAACTGGCAGCGAGCGAATTAGAGCGGCTACCTCCTCAGCCGTTTTCCACTTGGCCAATTGACCCAAACGCTTCTGACCTGCCCACACTGAAGTGTGAATGATTTTGAGGAAGAGTTGTCCCGTGCGTGGATTAAATATGAAGATTGCGCCGTTAATCGGTTTCGTTGTCAAATTGCCCTCGAAGGTCTTGTGAATGGTCACACGATACACATTTGTATCGTCCACAAACCAAATGATTTGATTCGAAAAGAGTTCACCATAATTCTGAGAGCTCAGGTACGGCTCCGTTGGCTCTGAGGAGTATAGCTGCAAAGCTTTGCGTATGCGTTCGCGTAGCACATAAAGCGCAGGATTTGCCTTCATGATCTTGGCCATGGCCTGTTGTATGAGCGTTTTGCAACCAGGGAACCAATTGCCATAGGCCGAGTGCAGATTGTAGGCCAAATCGATGGCAATTAGCACACCTGTGGGCGATGGATAGATGGACATGTTATCCGTAGTATAATCCAAGAATTTGGCTCTTGCATAACGCTCCACATCGTGGGAATCGTAGTCACCCCAACGCAGCTGAATATCCAGCCAATACTTTTGTGTGGTTGTATTATCCATTGTGTCCTTTGTGTCCGCGAGCAGCGATGGACGCGACACGTTCCACTTGTAGGCAGGGAAAAGTAAAATATCAGCACAGGATGAATTCATTTTGTATGACTTTCGAGGATGAATAGTCTCCTTTTGCACCGTCTCAATCTCGAGGGCATCCAGTTCCTGATCAAACACCTGACACAGATCCATCACAATGGACTCGTGTATCTTTTGCCACAAGTGAGCACGAAAGATTTGAATCAAGGAAATCTTCAGGGTAGGAATCTTGCCGTGCATGAAAATACCCGTCAAATCCAACTGCACCTGGAAGCCCACGTAGACGTTGGCGCGATTAATGGTCGGTGACCACCAAAGCGTGAAGCGACGATTCGGTATTTGATTAAGACCGGAACGCTGGGCATTTGTCAGCTTCTTGTACTTCATGGACTCCTCAAAACCAGATGCCTTCTCCCAAAACAGGCCCTCCCACGTCGGGAAGTATGTGCCCTTGAAGAGCGTGTGCTCCAGAATACCTTCCACGCCACCAAGCGCTTGTATCATGTCTGTGCGATAGTTGTTAAGATTCCAGAGTTTACCATCGTGACGCTGATGTGTCCACCAGAAGGGATTCTGCTTGAGTACTTGATACTGTTTAAATTCTGTGCGTATTCTCCAGCCCTTGTCGTAGGCCAAAGTGTGCCGATCCTTTTGGAAAAGCGTATTGATACGTGGTATACCACGATCCCAGCTGTCTTCCAAATCTTCCAGTGTAAGGCGACGATTCTGTGCATTTGCTTCCTGACGCTTAAGCGCATACTCGGCCCAAACGCGCTGCGAGTCAATAAACTCACTTTCCCACGGCTGGATATAACGATAAAGATTTGGTATAAGCTGATCCTCGTCATGAGACATGCCTAAAACCCATTAAAGTTTCTATTAGATTAAACAAAAATTAAAACATTATTAAATACTTACCAGAGCGGAAATGCGTAATGCCTACATCTGTTTGCTTAGACCAGCGTAGATCTGACTGTGGAATCAGCACATGACCCATGCTCAACATGCCCAAACCGCCCAACTCTTTGGGTGTGTAGAACACAACAGGCGGGAATCGAGAAGGCATTTTAGAGTTCAAACCAATCTTGATACGTGTCTGTATTTTGTTTTCGCACTTGACCAGCAGATCCAGCAGCTCTTGTGTGTTGACAACAGCCTCACGGAAATAGGTCATTAGGCCAATAAGTGCTGTATTCCATTTGTTAACAATCTAAGAGAACAAAATATTATAACATGTTTGAAAATGGGTCTTTAGTCTGAATTTACCTTCGTGAATGTAGTGGAGCCGGAAGCCATTAAAATTTGTCGCACACGATTATGGAAACGACCCAGCGACTCATCGTCTACACGTAGGAAACACTGAGCTGTACGTTCTTTTGTTATCTCATTTTGCAAATTCCATACGCCATCACGATGTGTGAACTCTTCGTTTTGGGTGCGACACTGCAAATAGAATAAAAGAATACAAATTATTAACTGAACTTTGTTAAGAATGTGGATTTAAAGGAACCTTTGGCAGTATGCGACACTCGAAGCCGCTCATGTTGAATAGAAGATTGGGATTGTCCTTGGAATAGACCGAGACGAATGTGCTCTCCCAGCCAATTGTGGTTACCGAGCGGGGCAAACGGTTCTTAATATCCCAAAAGACAGCACGACCACTGTAAGGAGAAGGAAATATAAGACAAACGTTATCTTGAAATAGGTAAAATGGTAAACCTACAGATTAACGTCATGTTTCATCAAACGCATTCGTGCATCGCGTGGCCAGCACTTTTTGTTGTTGTAGCCCACAATATTTTCGTTGTTAGGGTCAGGATGCTCGGTGAGATAACGCTGAATCAGATCTCGAGCCTCTTCTGCAGAGAATCTAAAGAACAAATGTATGCGATCCACATAGCGACAGTAAAGTCGTATGGGATGCGCTGTTTCTGTGCCGGCGTCCTGGAATGTGAGGAAGTCGTTGGGCATTTGTGGTGGTCCAGCCATTTCGCTCGAACGATGCAGGCCCAGCACTAACAGATCCAACACAAGTCCATAGTATTGAGTTATGAAAGAGGAGAACTGCAAGCCACGTATGATGCCATAACTGTTTGTATGATTCATGTCCTTATAGTTAATGACCACGTTATTTTTGGCCGTCATGTAATCGGCAATGTTGTGATCGACAATCAGACGCAGAAGACGATTAAGCAATGTTAAATCAATCTTCTCATACAGCTTCTCAAAACGAGACTCGAGCAGGACATTACATTCGCCCTCACCCACGTCCCAAACATCCTGCAAATTGTTGATTCCTGCAAAACAAAGAATAATTAGTTGGTAATTAAAATATGATAGCTACATAAATTATAGTTCACACTTGACTTTGCACTTGTATCTCTATATTGTTGCTTGAATGTGACACCTTCGGCGTGAGGTTTGCAACAAGGGGATAGAATCAAGCTCATCACTTTGCCACAAATCACACGCCCAAAATACACAGTTATAATAAACACACACACGACATTTCGAACATCATTAAATACAACGATTTGATACCTTGACACCACTTGTAGGCCAACAATGGCGGTGGTTCCGTATCGCTGGGCTTAATCCATGGCGGAAATAGACGTCGCTTGTCTGCCTCATACCAAAGATACTGATCCAAGTAAGCATCTGTGATCTTTTCTAGTGGCTCCACCTCGTACACTGGTATTAAGTGACTATACAAGTCCATGAATTCAATGCCCACCTTAAAAAACACAAACAATTAGTACAATCGGTATTCTCAAGCAACATGTTCAGAGTGTAATTTACCTCCTTAAAGGCACGTTGTGTCAACAGATGACGCTTGATACGTGAGAGCGCCTCGTGAGGATTATCGTATGCCTGTTCAATAAGACCAAGCTCCTCGCGTTGGCTTTGATTCAAACGTGACTTTACACTATATGCTTCCTTCAGGCGCTCAAGTGCAAGAATCAGTAGCTTGGTATCATGTTTGTAGGAGAGTGGTGGAAAGGGTATTGGAGCAAAGCGACGCGACTCTAACCAATGCACTGTTGTTGTGTATATGGCCACGGCTTCCTCAGGCGATATATAGGGACCATCCTTGAGGTAGTTATGTTGGCGCTCCTGCTCTGCCTTCAAATACAGACGCGTCAAACGACCCAAATTCTTTTTGCATACAGTCTTGTCCACAGTGGCTCCACGGCGTATACGCTCGCGATTGTAGTGCGCTGTGTTCGTCCACCAATCAGCCTTCATTTTGACATAGCGTAGAATCATGTTCTCAATGGGTATGGGCAAGCCGGGCACCTTCCAAGGTATATTGGCCTTCCAGCAGCGCCATGCTTCCGACAGATGCTGAAGTATGGTTCGCGCTTTGTTCTGTTTGATGCCTTCAGGCATCATGTCCACAATATCGTGCATAACCGAGGCACGCAACTCCAAATCGAAATGCGATTCTACACGTTGCTTTGTCACTGTTTTCGCCACTCCCTTTGAATGACGACCTTCGAACTGACGAGACAACAGATTTCCTAACCAGCGTTCCAGCAGTGGTGTAATGCCACGCATAAAGAACAACCAAACACGCCAGCCAGGCGCCCAGAAGCCACAGCCAGGACCTTTGCCAACTGGTCCCGTATTGAAGCGATAGTAGATTAAATGCTTTAAATCCTTACACATGCGTATCTGTCTCATCAACTTGTACTTGTAGCGATACATGCCCGTAAGTTGTCCCACATGTGCAAATATATACTGTAGGCCATCGGCTAGCTGGAAGGCATCCACATTGTTAAGGCGATATTGTACATGTGAATCGATGATTAGTTTTGTCAGTCGCAGAATCTCACGACACAAATGGAAAGCTGTAAAATAATCGTAAATTTAAAATGCTTACGAAAGCATTGGATTAAAATATTTACCATTGCCAAAACGTGACTTTTTACGCTCCTTAGTTGTCAGGGTCTTGACTGGTTTCAAGTTAAAATTGTAGTCCAAATGCAGGTAGTTCAGATTCTTGCGATGTATAAGCAAATTGAGCATGTTATAGCCTTGGCGACATACTTGAAGTCCTGCCTCAACCCAATCCAAAGTTGTTGTCTGGAAAAACTTAGTTGCCTTGAAGGAGCGGAACAAATAGCTGCAAAATGAAAAAGATATTATAACTCTCTATTTGTATTAAACACAGTTGTTTAGTTAACCCACCGCTTTTTCTGTGGTTTCGGCTTTCGATGCTTCAAAGCATTCAGCACATAGTATTTAAGCAGCTTTTGATAACTGACGCGCACTTTGACAGGGTGACCAGGCGGACAATGTTCCTTGTACCAGCATTTAACCAGTGGCACATCGATTGCACGACGTGACCGTCCCGAGCGCATATTAAATGGACGCGGTGCCCACAACAGTGCAATTCCATTGGCAGTATTATCTGTATAAAGCGGTGTATCCTGCAGAAAAGGTTGTACATCATCCGGCAGCGAAAAGTCTTCATCATCATCGGGCATGGGCTCTTGAATTTTAGAGTTGGCATTGCGATGTGAAATAGGATTGATAAGTGGATCAAAGTAGAAGGCTGGTAAGTCAGGATCTTCGGTCTTAATATAGACCACGTTGGGCGTGTGGTACCTACGGAAAGCAATGGAAAAATTTTAATCCATAAGATTCGGCAAGTCAACAAACGTTCGCTTAAGAACATAATTTCTTAACATGTGTGCAACTATCAGCAGTTGCGATTTAGTCTAAACAATCGTAACGAACATTCACATTGCACGTCCCACAAGAAACAATCGCTAAATTGGTAGTAAATTGGGCGTTTGATTGCTCTAACAGGGCATAAGGTATTTGCCAGCAGGGCACTTTAACTGGAAACTTTACTGCCATGTACATCTTAGCTAAAAATTAATATATTACAGGAACCACTTCTTACCAGCTCAGATGCACAAAGTGTGGCATATTGTTGTAGAGATATGGAAAGGCAATGCGATACTCGGTGCGAATGGGCTGTCTTATAATAACCTTGTTTATATCATTGAACTCGTTCCAGTCCTCGTCACTGCAAAGCAAAGCAAATAATTACAACAAATGTTTAAAGTCAATGTAGGAAAGTCTTACCCAACATTGTGATCCTTAATAAGTGGCTCAAACTTTGGCCCACCGGGTATGGCCATATTGAGCGCTTTAGCGGTAAAGAAACTCTTTGGATCAAAAAGATAAAAGAAGTTGTTGTCGACCAAGTCAGTGAGCAGCTGATTGGCTAGACGATAAAGCGTTGCCAGTTGTGGCAGCGATAGATTCCACTTGCGGTACGTCGACCCATTGACGAACCTAGGAAATATAATTTGAAATGCG
The DNA here is from genome assembly GCA_035044725.1 of Scaptomyza caliginosa. Taxonomy (NCBI): domain Eukaryota; kingdom Metazoa; phylum Arthropoda; class Insecta; order Diptera; family Drosophilidae; genus Scaptomyza; species Scaptomyza caliginosa. Next base: position 1,802,885 of record JAWNNR010000317.1, read on the forward strand.
TCTTTGCATTGGTTTAGTTAAAGCTATTTACGGCGTATCGACTAAAGGTCTGTGGTCATAAAACCATTTGTAGACAGCATTATCTTCATCGTTGTCAAGCTCGATTTGTATGGCTTCCAGCGGTTCTACATCTAAAACGTTGTCCGCATAGTCCAATGGCGGCTCCTCGTCATCAAATGGCGGGAAACGCATACGTTTAAAGTGACGACGATCTCGTTTCTCACGACGCATCATAATCCACATTGTGCTATAAAATGTCAATTGATAATTAGATTATATTATTTATATGGTAAATGAATTCGACTTACCCCCATTGAGCAATGTAGACTGGCTCAATGACCCATGGTATCTCATTGACAAAAGTAATGGCTCCCGTTATATGGTAGAGGACTTGCACATCTCTTATCTGCTCCCAGGGCATAGGCATATTTTCGAGCAGTTTCAACACAGCATGTGGCATGTATTTGAGTGCGCCCAGATAGACGCGTTTGTCATGACGATACTTGCGGGAAGTCATATCACCGTGATCACGAATAATCTTACGAATATGCTCCGGCGGCATATCCTCTTTCTGTGTGTCAATAAAGCCAAATTTGCGTTTTTCTGCAAAACGCTTTGACTGCAAATGCTGCCACTTAAGTGCCTTTTCCTGTAGCTTGTCCTCGGTGAGAATATCAGGCTTTGGTGTGGGTATTTGACCCAACTGAGGCTGAGGTACGCCCGCTGACTGCATAGCAATGCCATTAGCGTGACCCGACGAGTGCAAAGGAGCACCCGGTGGTGGTATTTGCTGTATCTGGTTGGCCATCTGATGCTGCGCATGCAGTTGGGCCTGCTGTGCATGAGCCGCCGCATACTGTTGGGCCATTAGCTGGGCGGCCCATGCGTTAGGCGGTATCATATACGGCGGTATAGACATCGCTCAATTACATGCGACAATCCTAATCGATAAATGGAACAAATGAACAAAAACAATGCACACGTTTTCGTATACAGCTAGTAGAAAGAAGCAGAGACAGACTTTGCTGCCGTCGCCGCGTTTTGCAATTTTCACCACAGCTATTTTTCGGCAAAGAACATGTTGTTTGCACGAAATTCGGCATTTAAATTGCAAAGACTGTATGAATGAGCATTATATGTACCTTTTCGACAAATATTAAGCACTTTATCTTGATTTTTAACAATTTTCCGGTTTTTCTTGCAAAACGTTTACGATGCGGCAGACATTTTTTTGAGATGGTAGATATCTGCGCAGCATGACACCGATAAGCGATAGACCGATATGTCTTAATTACAAACTATCGATATTAATTCGTTACACATGTTTACTTTGAGATATATTTAAAAACCATGAGCATTAAGAAAAAATCCCCAAATACGCATTCTAATTGATTTAATGAATTCAATAAGACGGTAAACAGATGAACAACGCGCATATATGTGTTTGTTTGTTGTGTTCATTATGAACTTTTTTTTTGCACCCTGAGTCAGCATATTTACACACTGACGAATTTTCGGAATTTCAGATGTCGAATGGAAAACATGTTTTGATTTTGTTCTACATTAGTGATTTATTTTCAATTAGCTATATATTTTGGATTCTAAAACAATATACTCCTTATATGCAAATTGTGACCCTGATACATGAATACAAACATAAGACGCAAACAATTTCCACACGGTTAACGACTTCTCCAGACTGATGTTTGAACAATCAATGATCATATGCAAAATCGATCTCCGGCATATTTTGCGTACTATAAAAACTCTTGACTAGGTTGCTCAGAATCGCAGTTCATCAACAAGAGTGCTTCCAAACAGAACCCAAATCGGCGAAAGGCGTTAATTTGCTAGGAAAAAATTATATAAATAAACATCTATTGCGAAAATTCACATACACAAATTATTAACAATGGCAAAGGTACATAGTCAACTTGTACAAACATAATATATTAAAATTTTTCAATTACCTAACTGTGCTTTACTTTCAGTTATTGATGGTTGTCCTTTGTCTAGCTGCTCTAATAATGATGCTGACATTAGCTAAGGCGGCTCCTGTTGAGGTAATTATTTTAAATAGTATATAATATAAATTTCAGTATTTGATTTTATTTTTGTTTGTGTTTTGCAGAGCTTGGCGCCAGAAGCTGCAGCTGACGACCTTTCCACTGCAGATAGCATTGGCGTTGGTTATTATGCTCCTTCCTATTACAGTCCCTATTATGGTGGTGGCTATGGCGGATATAAGTATGGTGGATATGGATATGGCTATGGTGGATACAGAGGCTACAGCCGCTACTATCGTCGCCCCATTTATCCAGTCTGGGGTTAAGCGTGCGACATAAGGAATATGACACTTTTAGAAATGTAGACCATAGTTAAAAAGTCTCTTCCTATCTATGTATTTTAACTAACAACCAAATAAATATTACATTTAGCAAAGTACCAATAGAAAAGAGATATGCAACTGTAGGCCGCACATTTGTATTAAGTATTATTGGCACTTGCTTCTGCCTTTCACTCGATTACTGTGCCATCCAAAAAAACACACACATACCCAAAAAAAAAAAAAAAAAACAAGTTCAGTCAGCTTTTTACACATAATGACGTCATATTGATGTTTTTTGACCCCACAACAATTAACACCGCTCACAATAACAACCAAAGCAACTAAAAAGAAGTTAAACCTTATTGTTTAAAAATTGCTATGCTCTGTTTGAGCTGTACTCGAAATTGCTTTGCGTTTGTCAAAACCGGCTTGCAACACAGTTAAGTGCTTCCAAAGAAGTTGAAATGAAACAACAAAATATAATAGTAATAATAATTTGGGGCTAGACGCCGGCAACGTAAGCATTAACACATAAAGGGAAATGTGGCTTATAAAGTAAGTATTTGGCAAGAGCATGTGGATAATTCAAACCTGAACCCAAAAAACCCCCCAACAATTTACAATTTATGGAGCTCATAAGTTCAAAGCATTTAAAAAAAATCTGAGTTTGTGCCAAACAAATAATGACAATATTGTTGGTTTTACTAAAAGTGTTTATGATTATTATTTGTTTTTTGTTTCTTTTATGTAGCACAGAAATTTTGCATTTACACTAAGAAAAATTAAGTTATGTTTTGATTAAAGCCATATACGCAGTTCTAATGATGCTTGCGTCCATGTCCATGCACCTTCTGCGACTGCTTCTTGTGGTGTGTGGACTTTGGCTGGTGTGGATGATGGCTCTTCGACGCCTTGGAGCTTTTCTGTGACTTGTGGCGTTTATTGTTGCGATGCGCTTTGGAATGATGTGGCGCAATGGGCACATTAACGCGTCCATGATTCACCTGCTCCTTGTTTTGCTCGAGCAGATGGTGCTGCTTAGATGGCTCCGCCGGATGTCCACCTGGCTGACCAACATGTTTGACATGCTGACGCTTGTGGTGTGTATGTTGCTTTTGACTATCGTCAATTGGCTGGTTGGCCAGCACAACGGCAATCACGATTGTTGTAATGATAAACAGCTTAGGGGTAATATGAAAAAAAAAATGATTAATAAATTGGATCAAAACAAACGTACTTATGGCAGGATGGAATGTACACTGGCCGTTATCTAAACGGATAAGATAACAGACAATATCGCTAGCCCTTTCTCTTCGTTATTACTTACCGCCTTCAACATGTTGTCTTCTCTCAATACGCCTTTGCCTTACTCCAAAGTTCGGTGTGTAAACGCGGACGCTCAAATGTCGACTGCTTTCGGAAACTCTTCCGCTGCTGTTTATAACGTTATCTACATTATATGACCAGCAACTTCAGCCCCTATATAACATATACTCACACACGCTAGCCGAGTATATTATATATACATATATGAACAGGCACAGGCATATGCGTCAGTGTTTGGTTGTTGTGTTTTATCGCTCATAAAGAGCACAACATTGAGCATACTCATAATATTTATGTATTTTTTCTAGCAGCTAGTTGTTACAGATGTGCACGATTTAATGCTACACAGATCGAGTAGCCAGATGATGAAGTTAAACTGACTTTTGTCAAATCCATAGACGGGAAAAGTAGAAATTACGTGGCTCTGGGTCAGAATACATACGTCTATCTTAGATAATATTGATAGGCCAATTTCACAATCAGCACATAGTTTGCAAATAATAGTACGATTTAAAACTGTATCCTCATCAGGTGTCGAGTTATCTACAAACTTATATACATATGATGAACGTCAATAATCAATTGGAATGATAGCGCTATATTAAGAATATTTACAGTCAAATATTGTTATTGAATTATTACTTTTATTGCATATAGTTGAAAATAATATAAAATAAATGAAAATGAAATATCAATTCTCCAATTTTTTTCCTTGCTGATGTGTTCCTTTAATCTATGGATTTGAACGGTTATTTTGTTATTAGTTTGAATAGATATATACTTGTGTCTCTATATATGTAAGTGTTTGCTTGATAAACGTAGTAGTTGAATATATGTATGTATATATATATAAATATGTATGTTCTTCTTTCGAATGCTTCATTGCTTCATATTCATCGTACATAAGTATACAAAAATTGAATATATGGTAATATAAAAAATTATTTGCTTACATAAAATACATAAGTGGGATTTACAAAAATATTGAATAAAGAAAAAACATTATTGGATAAACAAAATTGATTTTCGAAAACAAAATAAAGAACATAATAGAAAAAATATATAAAACATAAATAATATGTAATGCAATTCACAAATAAACTTAAGACTAATACATTTTTTTTTGTGATTTTTTCGTAGTTATTTTGTATTTTTTTTTTACGTTTTTAATTTTTTTTAAGTGTGTGGTTATATTTTGTGGTTTAATATACGACAAGTTGAAGCTTGCCCTTAACGTGGCTAACGCATTGTTGTTATTTCAATTGGATATTGTAAGAAAAACTATGAAAGAAAATGATCACGTTGACAAAGTTTGAAACGAATTTTTTGTTTTAGAATAATCAATTTGAATTTTCATTGAACACATCGGGGTCAATATGTCAGTTAGTGAGGGTATTCTGTTGTTCTACTACTCTGATTGATGTTTAATATGACCATATATATGTGCAAACACTTATTCAGTTATTAATTATTGTGGATAAGTTTGAACAAGTAGATTTTCTAAAACATTTGTTCGAATCAAAACTGTTGTCAACACCTTGTCCCAATTTCTACTCCTCGATGTTGTAAAGAAAATAGTAGTTCTCATTATCGTTGATAGCAGCTGGTGGTGCCTTTGGTGATTTCCGCGATAATGGTTCGAAGCCCATGAAAAGGAACGCCTCGATTAAACGAGCGCAATCCGGTTGATCCTTGCGCATTACCATGACAATGCCGTCTACCTCTAACTTATCCTCGGCAAACTCCAAAAGCGATATGAAGGTTTCCTTGGAGCCGGCTGGGGGCAAGTCAGTGGGAAAGGCGACATACAAAATGTTGTTGGTCGGGTTCAAAATCGACATCCAATTGGTTGACTGGTCTTCAGTGACGTGCAATTTGATGGAAATATGCACAGGTTGGTCATGCAGCAAGATCTGGCGCAAAACCTCCTGACAGTCATCCTCGGAGCACAACGATTGAATGTCGTGCGACTCCGTGTCGGAGCATTCCGACGACGAAGATGAGGATGACGATGCCCGAGATCTGGCCTCAAACAAGCTGCCGCCAGCCGAATCGACCGAAGACTTGCGGCTATAGCCTGTAAAATCAAATGAAATTATTCAATTAAGAACCAAAAAATTTGTAAAATAATTTTAAGATTCGATCATTTACCCGTTAAGAGCGATGCCCTATCGTGATCTGTTCTGTGGTGGACAGGGACATCAGGACCACCACAGAGGCCCTACGCCGAGAGAGATGCGGTAGGAGTCAGTCGACATGTTCGTGGCGCAAGACGAAGTCGAGATGGTACGGAGCTTGCCATCAGCACATCCAGCTACTCCGCTATCATTAAAGTCTCTTCTAACGAACGTACTACTAAACATTGGGTCGCTGTAAAAAGATACAAAACATGTGCAAAAACACAGATATTAATTATCAAGTCGACTGTTTAAACGTGTGGCCTGTCAATTTTGTCGATTGGTTTCTTCAAAATTTACCAATTCATTATGAAAAGGGTTATTGGTGGCTAGGCACAAAAGCTGCTTTACGGCGCAATAGCTTAACGAAAACTGTTGGTCAGATTGACGAAACGTGAATTCCGCTTATCGTCAAGGCTAAATCAAATTTCTATATGACAAGTATATGACGCAGACGTGTGTCTGAATGTTTATAAAGATAAGATGCTAGTTATCTGCATTAAAATCAGTTAGCGCGCCAATAGGCCGATAACGATTATATTTTGTCGCGCAACTCTGCGGCTGAAGTACAACCCTGCACGCACGCAAGACTTTTTCACCACAGCATGGCGGCGCGGGCAGCTGTCACACACACATATACTCACTTGTGAACGTTTGCGCAAAGAAAAAACAGCGAAAACTTGCGGCGTCGGAAAAATACACGAAAAGTTAATAAAATATATAAAATTAATTTAAAAATATACTACAAAGATGTCGATTGGTGTACCCATTAAAGTTTTACACGAGGCTGAGGGCCATATAATTACTTGCGAGACAATTACTGGTGAAGTTTACCGCGGCAAACTCATTGAGGCTGAAGACAACATGAATTGTCAAATGACACAGATTACGGTCACCTATCGCGATGGACGAACGGCCAATCTGGAGAATGTTTATATACGCGGCTCCAAGATACGTTTTCTCATACTGCCCGACATGTTAAAGAACGCTCCGATGTTCAAAAAGCAGACCGGCAAGGGGCTTGGTGGGACAGCGGGTCGCGGCAAAGCGGCAATACTTCGAGCACAGGGTGAGTCAGGCAAAATGCGAAGTCTGTGTAAAAGTGTGTATGCTAATCGCGTCTGTTTTTGTCGTTTGCAGCGCGTGGTCGAGGCAGAGGCACTGGTCCACCAGGCGGCGGTCGAGGCGGTGGCGGCCCACCTGGCGCACCCGGTGGTGGCGGACGCGGTGCTTGGCAAGGCGGTCCCACAGGCGGTCGTGGACGCGGCGGCTTGTAAAATGCAACGGGAGCACATTCGACTATACATAATTTAAGGGAAAATTAATATTAGCGGGCGGGTCGCAAACAAACCATGTTGAAAAGTCTTATAAAACGATGGAAAAGAAACTTGAATTTCAAACTGAGACTTGAGTACTTTTTTTTCATTTGGAATTTTGCCTAGAAAAAAGAAACCAGCACCAATTATTTGGACAAACAACTAAACACATACATAGATACTTATGTATAAGTATAAATATCGTCGCATTTCGAATATTATACAAAGAGAGCAATTCCATGACAGTATTACAATCTGTATAACTTGACTGTCGACGGATAGCTCTCTTCATTTCGCTATTCGTCATTATGGCAAACTTGAAAACGAATTTTTCAAATGGACAACATACAATAGTTTAGTTTAGACATATGACAATTAATACAATTACTGGGTTAGTTTGAGCAACGTCGAATATCATACAAAGAGAGCAATTCCATGACAGTATTAAGAATTTTACTGGACTGTCGACGGACAGCTCTCTTTATTCACTTATTCGCTTATTTTTGTACTTTTACAGTGGCTGTTAATCAACATTTAGTTTAAGGAAACAAAAGACAAACGTTTACCCAAATAAAAGAATACATACACATGTATGTACGCTACGTTTGCCGGGACCGGCACGAACAGAGAATAGTATGTGAAAATTTGTATATTGATGCCAATTGAACAACAAACTGCGCACTTGGCAATGCGATTCAAATTGAGCAAGCAACAAAAGGCATACGTAAAAAGCTTCGAAGAGAGCAGTGCTGCCAGTTTGGCTTTCTTTCAAGAGAAATTGCGGTGACAGCGAGTAGATATGAGAATTATGAATTTATTGCAACGAAGCTTAAAAGAGAATGTAATAAAAATAAACGCGAAATCTAAAGAATTTATTTGAAGATTGAATTAAGCGTTTTTCTTTGTCTGTCACCCCGAGTTGGGCAAACATTGCAGGACAGTGTGAATCTCTCGGGCAAGCGCTATATGGCATGTTTATTTAATGAGTGCAATTTAGCAGAAGCTTCTACTGACAATCGATGGCACGTGTATATGCATAAAAGTGCAATTAAAAAATGGTCTCTCTGCGTTTAAAATGAAACATGCAAAACACGACCTTTAACCACCTACCCGAACTGATCCTCAGAACTGGCGGATGCAGGCTGCTGTTGCATGCTTATCGTAGCTATCACTTTGTTATAACTGATATTTTAAATATAAATATATATATTTCTTGTTTTGTGTTTAGTCTATGCCTTTATCACAGTTACGTCGGTTTATGCCTTGTATGTCTCTTGTGCTAATTACGTTATCACAGTTTTGTTTACGCCTTGTACAACGTTCTAGAAGTTTTACATCGAAAAGGCTTTCGAAAGGTATATGCCTCTCTATATCTTCCTCTCTTTGTTTGCTTTTTACAACAGTAAATATGACTGTGTGCGTGTGCTTGGGCTTTTATTTGCGTTTGTTTTTCCGTTTGCCGTAACGAAGCGTTGAGCGCTTGTCTGCCAACTGAAGGCATCCCAATCGCGGTGGCATCATTTATTTCAAAAAAAATAAAATATTTAGTTGCTCCCCCCCAACATATACTTGCGCTCACTCATACACAAACATGAATGTGCAAATGTATATGCGCGTGTGTTTTATAGACACAATAGATATGTAGATATACTACCGCTAAGTTGGGGCTAGGCGGCCCAATCGAAAAAGACAAACAGGTACAGTTCAGTTTAGATGAAAAACCGCCTTTGTGCATGTTAGAAATCTTGTTTCGAAGGTTACATATTGCCCCTACAATATGTCCCAGTCACCGGGCCCAAGAATCTTGGGAAGCACGAGAATAATACAAACAAGTGGAAAAAGGCCGAAAAAAAACAAGTAAAACAACTAATTACATTTGCATTGCTGATGCCGCTTTCCGTTTGCTTATTATACATATGTTAATATTTGTACACACAAATACATATGTAAATAATTTTATTGAGAATGTTGTTGAGCATTTCTTTTCTCTTGTACGGTTATTTGTTTACTTGGCAAATTAAGTTAAGCGCCAAGTTATATTCTTTAATTGTACATAAATAAATATCGACATAGCCAAATGTGTTTTTGTCGTGCTCAAAATAATTAGTAAGAGCAGTGCACAGCACGTGAAGTAAAGAAAAATAAAAACCAAATAATAATTCAAGTGGCTATAAATAACTAAAAACAAAATCAAGCGATTACGATAACAACAAACCATCGCCAATCGATGGCTGGCTACTTACGTGATGTGCTGTCTGCTGTGCTTGTGTAGGGGTGTGTGTGTGAAACAATGAGATGGAATTCAATGGTAATACAGTTATTAAATGCATACATACATATGCATGTGAGTCAGCGCACATTCTGCATCACGCATTCAAATTAACCGCATTTTATGTAAATCAATCACATAACCAATGAAAAATATTCAGCATCATCACGTGACAAGGACAAACGCAGACTATATAGCCAGAAGTAAGCTATGCACCTTGGTGAAGCCAAAACTAAGTCATACGCGATTTAAACCCACAATTAAGATAACACAAAACAAACATTTAACTAAGTACGTAAATGGGTCGCTTGGGTAAACATATCAAATGGATGGCAACTGCTGCATGAAGCTGTCTCTAAACATGCTATAACAGACAAAATTCCAGTTAACGTAAACATGTCTCGTAATTAGAAGCACTAAAACGTACATGCATATGCAAACAGAACTTGAGAGATTTAAAACAAAAAAAAGAGTTATAATATAAACTAATCATTTTACAATTTTCTATGCATTTTATTATCGTAGCAATAACAAAAGCAGGGTGCGATAAGATGGCTGACAGCATTATGACATTAGCTTTTATGATAAGATATGAATGTGAAACGTGTAAAGTGGCAACACTTGAGCTAGACTCCAGCCTCTTAAATCACCTTCTTGTTAAGAATTTCATTTCATCATTTAATGTATTCTTTTTTCTCCTTTAAAGAAGTTCTCTTCTCTTCTTCATAAGTCAATTGACCCAATATTTAGCTGTTCTGGCCACTTTTGTCTCGTTCATGAACACGTACACATACACGTATATGCATGTGTGTATACTTGCCACACAGCTGAGTTGCATGGCGAGTGGAATTTTCCATTGTTTGGTAAATACACAAAGTGTCGTGTTTGTTTGTGCTTATGTCCATCTGTGTGTGTGTTTTGTTTGGTATGTGTCTGCTCTTGTTGTTGTTTGTGACGCAATGAAAGCGCACAGTGGACAGAAATCGCTCCATCAGTCGAAGCTTAAAAGCGGATGATAAGCAAAAATAATGGGAAAATAAATAAATGACGCAGCAAACCAACCGGTTGCAGCTAACATTTTTGCTATTCTAATTGGACGCTACCTGTATGTACATACAGCTTCATTGCAACTGGCAGACACAAAGTCACAAGGGTCGAAGCTTTTTATGTATGTTGTTTATTTTGGCAGAAAGATAACAAAATAAAGTGCAAACAATGCTGATGGATGAAGACTCTTAGATAAGAGCGAACAATACACAGTGACAATCTCCAAAACGTAATAACTGTAATTGCTGCCGTGCGCTTTGTTTGCCTGCTCACATTAGTCTAGAATATTCCAAACGGCGTATCTAACAACAACAAAGCAACTGCATTGTATTACAAGTGTCAAGCGGTTGCCTGCATAATTACAGTAATTGGACAGTCAATAAAAGCGAGTAAATTAAAAAATCGAATGCATTTTAAAGCAAACAACATAGCCAATGACAAAATTCGCACTCTCTGTAACTCACGCACACTTATGTACATAATTATTAAGAGTAGAAGGGTATTGAAACGGTTAATTTAATGTTGTATGTGTGCGAGTGGCGTTGCCAGACCGTTCAGGCAATCATATCAATAACATCACATTGTTGTTATTTCGCACAATAAGGCAATCAAGCTTTAACTGAAACGCGCATGAACAGCTATAAACTATTTATCAGCATTCCTTTTTCTCATATTTTTCCTCTCCTCTTCAGGGTCGCTTCGGGGTAACAGCCACACAGAGGCCGAACAAGATGGCTGCTACGAAAATAAAAACAAAATAAAATACGCAAAATAAAGTAAAAAATTCGATTTCAAAAAAACGCACGTAAGTAGAATATTTTTTGAAATTCATTATTTACTTTACTTACGGACCAATTTTTTTTTCTCTTTTTTTTGCATATGTTCCGTTTGCTTTGTTTGGTTATGTGTGCTTTCTCACACAAACACATACAATAACCATGCAAATACATATGCTTTTTTGGTATTTACGTACGCTGGTACATATGTTGTTATATATGTAGAATACTCGGGCTACATTTTACAGTTAAATTACCAACACCGTTCCGAAATTAGTTAACAGATTTCACTTAAACTATTGCACTATAAAGAACTTTCAGCAACCAACAACTACATAACTTATCTGCCACCAATTGGATTGGGTCCGATTGGTTACGGTACCCGTGCACTATTTTCTATTTTTTTTCTTTTCTTTATTCACTACAATATCGATTTTTGCACTATTTATTTGTATGGCACTTAAGTACCATTACTTACAGTTTATTATTCATGTTTGATGGCATTTTTACACTTAATGGTTGCAACTTAACGCACAAAGAAAGAAAAATTGAGGTTTGTTTAACAAAAAACTCTGCTTTGGCTTAACGAAAATCGTTCAGAAAATTTGCACTTGCGATCCGATTGGTTCGACTGCTAAATCGTATATGAAGTGAACGTAATCTAAAGCAATGCAGGAAACCTGCGCCTACAATAATCGATGTTTATAGTGACGTGAACTAATTATGGACCATCTACAATAATATTGACAATAGAAGCAACTATAAATAATGCATACAAAGTTCTCAAAAAAGTAGCATAATTAAAGTAGTTAAATGCTATAAGTAATATTAAGACTTGGATTAAATTTCTTTTTCTTACCTACTCAATTGTTGTCAGTGACAGCAAATATTTGAAAGTGCGAACGCACTGTTTTTGTTTTCGATAGTCTCGTTACTTCATAGTCGATATCGATTGCACATTTAGTGCAGCATTGCCCGTCAGTTTTGTGCGTTTCGATTCGGGAAAAGAAAATCTAATCTGTGAAATTAGCTAAAATCCGCGATCTTTTTAACTAAATAAACATGAGCGCCTTTCCAGGAACGTTCGCGTTTGACGAATATGGTCGGCCTTTCATAATTCTACGTGATCAGGATCAGCAAAAGCGCATCACAGGCACAGATGCCATCAAGGTAAATGAAACTAACAATATATAAGGCTTTTAACAAGAGATATAAATATCCTTAAGGTTTAAGTATGTAATTCCATGCTATAAAAAATGTTCTAAGTAAAACTCAGCAGCTTGGTCCCAAAAAAAATGACGCATATTTGGCCGAATGTTCCAGATGTTCTTAGCTGCCGGCTTTTCATGCGTTAAATATTCACTTTGCCCATGTTACTTGTATAAATGTCACGTTAAGGCTATTAAACAGTGCATTTTGCTAAGCGCATAAGTAAATTACAATGAAATACAGAAAAATGCGAGTATTAAATATACACTCCGTGACGTCACTTTTGAAATTTGAGGTTAAAACGCCGCACAGATGTTCGCTGACAGCCGGCTGAGTCACGCGCACCAAAAAAAAGCTAAGTTCTTTACGAATTAATAAATGTGTATTTTTTTGTTTTTTAGACGCACATTATGGCGGCGCGCCAGATTGCCTCAACGTTGAAGACATCGCTTGGACCAAAGGGTCTGGACAAGATAATGGTTAGTCCCGATGGCGATGTTACTGTCACCAACGATGGCGCCACCATCATGAAGTTGATGGAGGTGGAGCATGAGATTGCCAAGCTGATGGTGCAGCTGTCGCAGTCGCAGGACGACGAGATCGGCGATGGTACCACTGGAGTTGTGGTCCTTGCTGGCGCTCTTTTGGAGCAAGCCGAGGGTTTGATCGATCGCGGCATTCATCCTATTCGCATTGCTGATGGCTTTGAGCTGGCTGCACAGTGTGCTATCAAGCAGCTGGACGCGATTGCTCAACCATTCCCCATCGACCCGAATAACAAGGAGCCATTGGTTCAGATTGCCATGACAACGCTGGGCAGCAAGATCGTAAATAAATGTCATCGTCAGATGGCTGAAATGGCCGTCGATGCAGTCCTCAATGTGGCTGACATTGAGAAGAAGGATGTGAACTTTGAGCTTATTAAAATTGAGACTAAGGTCGGAGGACGCATGGAGGATTCGATGCTTGTGAAGGGTGTTATTGTGGACAAGACCTTGAGTCACTCCCAAATGCCCAAGGAGCTGAAAAATGTTAAGCTGGCCATTCTCACCTGCCCCTTTGAGCCGCCAAAGCCAAAGACCCAGCATCAGTTGGATGTCACCTCTGCAGAGGATTACAGAGCATTGCGCGAATACGAGCAGGAGAAATTTACGCAGATGGTCAAGCAGGTGAAGGATGCGGGCGCCACACTTGCTATCTGCCAGTGGGGCTTTGATGATGAGGCCAACCATCTGCTGCTACAACAGGATCTGCCAGCTGTGCGCTGGGTTGGTGGTCCTGAGATTGAGTTGATTGCTATTGCCACTGGCGGTCGCATTGTGCCTCGTTTTGAGGAGCTGACACCCGAGAAACTAGGTAGCGCTGGCTTGGTGCGTGAAATGGGTAAGTAAATGAGAAAACAATCCTTTTGGGACCCAGCTAAGTTTGGTTTTCATTTTGCAGCTTTTGGTACATCCAAGGACAAAATGCTGGTCATCGAGGAGTGCAAGAACTCCAAGGCTGTAACAATCTTCTTGCGCGGCGGCAATGCAATGATCATTGCTGAGGCCAAGCGCTCCATTCACGATGCCATCTGTGTGGTGCGCTCTTTGGTTAAGGATTCGCGTATTGTTTATGGTGGTGGCGCTGCCGAGATCAGCTGCTCTTTGGCTGTGGCCAAGGAGGCCGATCAGCTGTCCACCCTGGAACAGTATGCATTCCGTGCCTTTGCTGTTGCCCTGGAGAGCATTCCCCTTGCGCTAGCCGAGAACAGCGGTTTGCATCCCATTGAAACACTGTCTGAGCTCAAGGCCTGCCAAGTGTCGGAGAAGAAGCCCAGTCTGGGTGTCGATTGCATGTTAACCGGCGACTCGGACATGAAGAGCCACAATGTTGTCGAGTCTTTGCACTCAAAGAAGCAACAGATTCTCTTGTCTACCCAGCTCGTTAAGATGATACTCAAGATTGATGATGTGCGCTCCAAGAATCAGGGCATGTAACTGTCATGTCACACCAACACACGCACATGCACACACACACACACACACAAATCAGCACATCCACACACAAACTCACACATATATAACCTTTCGCTTGCTCCTATGCTCACGCTCCTTTCATACATATATATGTGAATATGTATCTTTGTATTAATTGTTTACTTTTATTGATCAACACAATTCTTTGGAAAAGAAACAAAATCAACATCAACTAAGCAGAACGATTGCGTTCAAATAAAAAACAAACTAACTAAAAACAAACTTTTTTTTTTTTTTGTATATACATATATTAACTACTAGCTTAACTACACCTTCTTGCCATTAATTGTGGCCAACTGACTTCGGTTGAGTTGGTCGAAGAAGAGCAGACCGGCTGCACGTTCCACCGTCTCGGGTGGCACTTGGAACACCTTTATAGGAGTGTCATTACTGATGACCTTGTTGGGCATTACATATGCTTCCATGTGAAACTTTTGATTCGGCGCCTCGCCCACAATCACTTTGTAGAAGTGTGTGGGCACAGCTACCGTATTGGCACCGATTACCTCGTACTTGACATACGTCTTGCCATCGTCCTCCTTGTGGGGCAGGTACAGAGGACCAGTGCAGACGTAGACATTGGAGTAGATTTGGGTTAGTTTGCGCACGTGCATCTCCAGTGTGTTCCAGGCATCTCGGTTAAAGCCCTGACCCACCTGGGGAGCCATATTTGACAGTAGAAAGGTGTCATCGCAGTGCTTCTGGTGCAATCGATGGTTGCCCGCCGCCGCCATGTGACCACGATCGTAGCCCGAGCGGCGATAGTCGGTATTTTGGGCACGGAAAAATGGATGTATGCTCTCATCGGGGCGAAAATCACATTTGGCACGGTCAACGTCAGTATTCTTTGCCACCGATTGGGCGGTAAGGTGCTCAAACACCCAATGCGGCACTCGATTTCTCCTATCGTAGGATAACACATAATCCGATTGGGAGCGCACATTATCCAGGCCAGGAAATCCGTATTTCATTATCTGTGAGATGCGTGACGGTGTGGCTGCAATATTCACTTCACTGGCGGGTATCAGTGCGGCGGCAGAAACTGTCCCAAACACTGGTAGTCCTGGTAAACGTGGTAGTTTCTCTTGACCCGACTCATTGGGGCTGGTGCTCAGACGGCGTTCAGTATAGGAACCCAAGTAAAAAGCACCCAACGCCGTGGCACCGATCGCAAATATGCTTTTTACTTTTAAACGACTCATTTTAAACAATAGTTTAATTAATAATTTTAAATTTTTCACGTCGTTTGATATTGCACAATAATCACATTGCCAGCTGTTCGAAACACAGTGTGGACATAGGTAAAAAGCATAATAAGACCAATAACGCTTTTGAAAATACCATGCTCGATAACATATCATATCGATAAGTGAGCAAACAAACAATGAGCTTACAAAATGCTGCTTGATTTAAGTAGTTAATGTATCAACAAAAAGCTAGATGCTTTTAAAGTCAAGGAATTAAGGATTAAAGACGTCAGCTTTCTACACGCAGTGCTAGATTGTAACGGAATTTAAAATGAATATAATGTTTTTTTATCTACACAAATACTTTATTTAATCATATGCACACATACATATTAAATACGTTCAATTTCAACTTAAATACATAAGTACAAGATTTATCATCAGCACGAATTGCTGATTAACGTTCATGTGTTAGAAATAATAAGTTAATTGGTTTTTTTTTTATTATTATTATTCATTTGATTATGACGGAAAATTATATCCAATCTCATTGAAAAAATCACAACGACACATTTTTCATTTGCCAAACGATGAGAAAATGTCTCGTTTCGTCATTGTTAGAACTAGACAAGTGGGCAGAGAGCGGGCGGAGAGCGGGTGCGGAGACGATCGACTTACAAGCTATTGAAATAATTGGTTAATGGGCCACTAAAAACTACTTAAAACGCTGATGTTGCATGTTGCTGCTGTTGCTGCTGTTACTGCCACTGCTAGCACGTCTCCTTGTTGCAATCAACAAAATTGCTAAACTCTGTCGCATTTGGCGGCCCCTCGCTATACAAATATGTCACGGGCCAGAGTCGAGCGGCAGCAAAATCGCTCAAACTCTGTAATCCACCCGGTCTCGGTGGATGTTGGGTATATTCACTGCTGGCCGCCGTCGCCGGTTGATGGCCATGATGCTTCTGTTTGTGTTTGCTGCTGCCAATGCTGCCACCGCTGCCGGGCAGATTAAGGTTTGAGTGTGTTGATTTTGTGCTGTTGCCTTTGCTGCCGCTGCCGCTGCCGCTGGGATAATAACGATCGCTGCACTTGCGCCATTGATCCGGCTCATCGCCCACAAAGCACCTGTTAAATGTTTAATAAGAAAACAAACGAAAACAATCTCAAATCGAGCTACTGACCATGGATAGTCAAAGCCACGACTGTAGCCACAGGGATGATCCGTTTTGCAGCAATAATCCCAGGAGCCAATTTCGGAGCCATCCGTTTCGCAGGAATAGAAACCGGTTACAATGTTCTTCTCGCAGGGGCTGCTTCGACGACAGGGTTTACCCGATACGGTATAATGACGCCAGGCAAGGTCGCCTTTTTGTTGTTGTTGTTGTTGTTGCAAATGAAACGTTAGTCAAGGATTGGCACAATAGGCGATAATCCAACAAAAACATGCGTCTAGTTAGTACATTCAAGGGAACAGGGTAGGATTCGTCTTTTCTTTTTTAGGCAGGGTCTACTGTACATGCTATATACTATATACATTCTCCGCCATTTACACGCTAATTATACACATAATACTAAATGCTAGGGGTTTACTTATTAAAAGGGATTTTGGTTCCTTCATTTGGTTATTTACACAATGGTGGACGTGCAACAGGTTAAGAGTGTCAGTTTACCAGGTTCCCGGAATATATCCATGCGTCGATCATTATTTACACGCGAACCGCCGATAGTGTTGACCTTATCGCGACACGTCCAATCAAATGGATTCCACGCGAATAGCCAATAATCGCGTTCCTTGGTATGCGTATAGTGTACATCGAGCTTAAGCTCTGTCTGATCCAAATCCGTCATTTCACAGTTGCCATGGGAGCTGCCGCGGGTTTAAAAAAAAATATACAGAAAGTTCCTCAAGGATTGTGTTTGTTTCACAACTTACCCATAGCTAAAGGCATAGCACTTGAATTGTGTGGTATCTCTAAAGTGTATGCACTCCTTCTTACACGCCATTTCCGAGGGCACCTTGATGACCTTCTTTATGGCAGGTGGTAGGAGACGTGCAGGCGAGCCATAGCCCAAGTAACATACTAAAAGAGCTTAGGATTAAAGCTTTGCCATTCATTTGTATGCCAGCTACTTACACTTCTTATGCTTCTCATCCATAATGGGTTGAATTTCACAGCCATGCCCATAGCTGGCACGCTCAAATATATCGAAAGCAGCATCCAATATAAGATGTCGCTCCTTATCCATATCCCTGACAGGCCAATCACTCAGCTGACAGTTGTCTATGACGCCCGCATGACGCTGTTGACCATAGCGAAAGGCAAAGGCGCGACACGTGAACTTTGTGGAACGAATGCATTCCATCTCACATTCGCCCACGGAGCGTACTGTAAGCGAATCCCGCACAATCGACTTGAAGAACCTTGTCGCATCAATGGCTCGGAAGAAGCACTCTACAGAAGGCAGCCATTGCTTACTTGAAACTATGCGGAGATCATTTCCAAACTTACGTGCATTGCGTGGATCGGAGAGTGCTGTGGTGGGATTATCACTGCGTCTGTGCGGTGGTGGAGCTGGTTGCCTGCATACATCCATGTCATCGGCCATGGAGTAGATATCGTAATCGCGATCTGGCTCTATGTCCACATAGTAGTCGAGCATATTGACGGGTCGATCACAGAGCATGCAATTATCGCGACCCGCCTGATTGTAGCGATAGCTGTATGTGTGGCAAATGAAGCTGGGACGCTGATCCGAGCAGAGACGTTCACATTCCGTTAGGGTGGGCACATTGAAGGCATGCTTCACAGCAGTCTTGTGCAGACGGAAACCTTCACTGGTCTTGGCGGAACATTCTTGAAACGAAAAATGTTCCATTTAGCTGTTTAATCATATCTCTTTCTATCTGTTTCTTACCATCTGGTCCTGGTCTTCTGGTCCACTGCTGTCTGTAATCGTTGCGCATACGCGGATAATCAGTGTCGTAACTGGAGCCTGGGTATCGAAGCACTGCATTCGATTCACGTGGCGGCTCCCGATGGTGTCCGGCGCCCAGTTCAAAGTAATTAAAGCTATGCTGATCCTTGCGACGCTGTGACTCACTCGATCCAAAGTAGGATGAGGCCGAGGAGGAGCTGTGCTTATGGCCATAGCTTCCACCATAGCTGCCATAGCTCTCCTCTGCACCAATCAGATAGGGCACAAACTTTTGAGGTTTCTTGTAGGGAGCAACACCCGAACCGGGTCCATCTCTGTCGAGATAGTTGTGTGACGGACCCGTCGCTGGCGGAAGCACAGGTCTGCTTGGCTCATGTGGACGATAGGGCGTGTAATCATGTCCAGCTGGACGATACGCTGGTCTGTACTTATCGATGCGATCGGTTTCAGGACGTGGTGGACGATAAACAGAGCTGTCATAGCCAGTGCTACTGGGCAGTGTTTCCCAGCGATCCGGTCTAAATCGTGAAGGTGGCTCGGGACGACCATAGTCGTGTCGATCTATATAGTCAGGTCGCGAGTGATCGCCACCAAAGCTGCTGGGAGGAATGTGACCAAAGTAACCAGAGCCCGAGCCGTGGGAGGAGAACTCAAAGGAGGATGAGGCCGAACTGGAGGAGGAATGCGAGCTGTGATAGTCCGATGAGAATGGACGATGCTCGTAAGAGCTGCTGCTGCTGGGTGGACCCGATGGAGGTCCACGATAATGATCGACAGCGGTGCTGCTGTGTGGTGGAGGAGGCGGTCTATAATGATCCCGATCACGGTCGCCACCATAAGCGCCAATGCTACTGGGCCCGGGGCCACTGCTGCTAGGCTTAAAGTAAATGGGATTGCTGTTCAACGGTCCCTTGGAGCAATCCTGGCAAGCATTGCGACGACAACTGCTGGGCGCATTACGATCCCTCTCATAGTAATCATAATCTGGATGCCTTAACAGATTCGAGTCACGTCGATTCGCACTCGAATAGATCTCCATTTGCGCCAAAGGCATCTCAATCAGTTCACAATCACCCTGGCCATGTCCGGAGGGATCCAAGCGATAGTTAAAACCCTCGCACATGAAACGCTTCTCATGTCCACATTCTCGCATGCAATCCTCCACCCGTTCGCACGATATGGAGCGACGCACCCAATGCGGCGCCACACGCTTGCCAGCCAACACTCGCCGGAAACAGGCTGTAAATGGCATGAGAGCAATAAAATTTAGGATTTATTTTCGGTATGCCGAAAATGTAGAAACAAAAAAATCCTTGCAATATGCATTTTGCAGTAAATAAAAATGATTTTAAATTAAGAGTATTGATCAATTGTTCTTTAACATAGTTCGATGATATATAAAAAAGGATTTCATATAAATAATCTTATATTCCTTTGGCATAATAAAGAAGCTATAAGATATCAAACAAAGAATGTTTTTGGTCTTTGTTTTACGACTTCAATAAAAAAAAAATAGATAAAACCTAAGTTTTTCTGAGACTGTTGTAGGAAATATAAAAAACCAACAACAAGCCTTATCTAAAATGTTAAACTATATTATATACTTAAATACAATCTCAAATACTCATGTTCTGTAAAGTGCATTCTAGGTAAAATATAGTCAGAGCTTTATGCTGAACACAAACTTTTTTTATTTGCAAGTTTTGTTAAGTTATTTTGTACCTTTTTTCAAAAAAAAACTCGTTCTTTTTCTCTAACACGCAAGCTATAACTAAATAACTAAGACTAACTAAGACCGGCAAGCAAACTAATAAAATAATATATAGGTTGACATAAGCCATAGAAAAAAGATACATTATATTGTTTCAGACTTGTCTCAATACTCAAACTCAAAAAGATGCTGTACACAGAAAATGCAGTCAACATTTCCAAGATGCAGGTGAAGCAATCGGCTGTCGCTTCACTCAAGCTCTGGCCAAAAACAAAAAAAGAAGCATCAACAGCAGTAGTTGTAAAAAAACATGGTCATAAGCAGAAAGTCAGTGAAGCGTTTGAAACGCGCGGCCAGAACTCCAAGATCGGCGGCTTCATGTTGCCTCATCTTGCCTTATGTGTGTGTGTGTGTGTGTTGTTTTTTTTGCCGTCACATCCGCTGCTGCTGTAAATTATGTTCGAGTCATGTTTTAGTGATGCCAACGGACACTTGCAGACCCCGCCGCACCGCTGGCAACCAAGCCAGGGTCTTTGTGCAGATAATCTCTGGAAAATTGCTCGATGGGTGTAGCTCATTTCTTGGCACTCATTCTTTTTGTTATGAAAATTATGCAAATTACTTTTAATACGGCAGCGAGCAGCGTCTTTATTTTAAATACGTTTTTTAAAGCCATTGACCGAGTCGCCTTTTAACTCTTACCTTTGGCATCCTCCACAATGATTATTGTGCTGGCTATGTCGCCCAAGTGATGGCTGCTGTGCCGCGTAGGACTCACGAATTTGGCGCTGCTGCCACCAAAGAACAGCAGCAGTGGCAGCAACATGCGAAATACTGTATGCAACCGCATTGAAACACGCTCAGCGAACCACTAAAATAAGCTGACAAACAGTTTACCGAATCGTTGCGAGAGTTGGCTTTTAATTCTATTAGATTTTGTTTGCTGCTCAGCGATTACGTAAGCGCACGGCGTTATTTATTATAACGAATTTGAATGTCAATTGTTAAATAAATAAAGCAAAACTCGAACACAGCAGGATATTGTACGATTGCGTATACGTTATTTCCGGCGTAGTGCGACGCGCAGCGATGGCGATTCTAATGGCGAATGAGCAGCTGCTGTGGTCAAGCTTGCGGTTTTATATCGCACTATTAGAAACAAAAATTTTGCCGCCCGCTTGAGCGTTTTTCATTGTGGAAAAAGCTTTTCAGTTTGGCGCGCAAGGGCGAGAGCTTTTTTTCTTCTCAGCTAGATGTGTTCTCTGGCTCGCTCTCTCACCTAAAGTACTATTATGATGCCAACGGGGGGGCGTCTTCATCAAGCCTTGAATGTTGTGTGTGTGTTTTTTTTTTTGTTTTTTTTCTGTTGTTTTAGTTAGTATAATGAGTATTTTTGGGCAGAGCAGATTGCTTATCTTTGATTCAGATGAAAATACGGGGGCACTTGGTTAAGTTAACATGCACCCTAAGGGGTTACCAACTATGAGTTGTAGCCAAGCAGCCAAGCAGCCAAGCGTGCATTGGCGTCATTCAAGGATGCCTGGCAAAGATCAAATTCAATGAAAGCTGATAATTAGCATGAATTCGAAGAAATTCAGCTTGTTATAATTGAGGTTTTGTGTCTGGCAAAATATAGTTGGCTTAAATCATGGCAAATTATATGTATATATATATTATTAAAACAAGCTTTTTTAAATGCATAAGCATCTGCATTTGATTACTTTTTTGAGCATGTTCTACTTAGTATAACTCAACAGTTTCATTTTGCTGAAAAAGTTTTTTTTTCTAAACATTGTTTGAAAGAGAAAAGGAACATTTTAAAGCAATTTTATATATTTTAAGATAAAAAAATTTATATTAATTATGAAAGTTTGTATTTTTTAAATATCGCACATTTTGCCAGCTTTAGTATTTAAACTTCTCTTTACCTCAAAAAGGAAACTTCAAATGTAGTTCGTTGCCTAAGTCTTTTGATTTTATGCTACATACACTAAAAATCTACTGATTGCTTGGCTTTAAGCACAAGTATAATCTTTGTGAGTAATTTAAACTTCAAGCTAAGTTCGTTGCGCAAATTTATTGGATTGTGGCGGCTACTTGAACAGAAACTATAGATACCCTTATACGAACCTGTAGCATACACAATTCATATTTAATATCAAGTTCGTTGCCCAAGTCTTGGCAATAACATCGATCATCACAATAGCAACACCACCACACCCAACCCATTCATATACGAACGGCCAGACAAGTTGAGCGCATTTCCGTTTCTTAATCAATGTCAGTGCTGTCAGTTCAATGGTTGGCTTCTTATTTTTTTTTATTATATTTTTTGTGCATTCTGCACGATTTGCATACAATGCAGCCTGCCTTTCTGGGCGCTTGTTCAAGTGCAGTTTGCTCTTGCACAATTTCAGCAAAAGTAGCCAAAAACAAGAAAAAAAAAACAAGCTAACACTTCCGCTTCTAAGAGACTCAAAAAAACGTAGACGTATCACTTGTTTGCTTATCTTCTGGCATAGAATCCAAGATCTGTCCCACGACCAATAAAGTCAACTAACAAGCGCGCACGCAGACCAGCTATTTAATTACATTGTCAGTTCAGTCAGTAACTGGCATTTGAACTTGGCTTATGTCACCTCTTGATATGCTGAAAGTTCATGTACGTACGAATTGCTCGTCACACTCGAGATGGCTTCAAAAGGAAGTCGAGTCTAAAATCAAAATATAAATGACTCTTTGATGAGTTGGCAGGGCAATTTTCATTTTAGAATTCATATAAATCTTGTGCACTTGACAAACTAGCCAAAATAAATACAAATATCTTAACTACGGCTGACATCATATGTTATTAAAGTATTCTAGCCAAAGAAGCTAACACAACTGACTGATTTTTCTATTTTTAGAGCCTATTCAAGGAAAATACGATTAGAAAAAGAATGGTTAACATTCGTCTTCATAAAAAATGTTTTGGTTAAACCATTTTACTAGTTAAGTGTATGTACGAATCTAGTTACATGTTGGATTATTTAATCGCCTCATCGATAACCCACTTTAAGTTGACATACATCATAAGCTTTGCTCGACATTTCGTTGTTTTTGCTTGCATTCAAAAATACTCGTTGCAATCATTTGTTTGGTTGTCCACACCGTAAGCTGGGTTATTCGATTATTTAGTTTTTTGTATGGAAATGTTTTATTTATTTTTTTGGAGGCACATGTACATGCTGCGATTGTCCACTGACCACTGTCCACCCACTCGACACAGAGAGTTGGCGCTTTATGCTTGGCTAATGGGTTTTTAGTTTTGTTACGCAAAATAAAAGCGAATGAAAATGTGGGTCAAATGCCTAGCACCACCAACCAAACCCACCCTCCCTGTTCGTTTGTAATGAGTTTTAATTGTGCGCAATGTTTATTCTAGGTATTTTTTTTTCGTTTTAGTTGTTACAAAATGCAAAACAAAAACCTTTTCCAAAAAACCCGTCACTCTCTGTTAGCTGGGCGCGAATCCAAAATTAGTTGGGATCATGTTAAGCGTTATTAAGGTAAAGATTAAGCCCACTTACCGTTCATCTCATCCATGGGATAACGATCGCGATCTCTGTCACCAGGCAGGGGCATTGGAGGCTCTGTTAGATTGCAAAGTATCCATAAGTTTAGGTTCTACTAATAGACTGACTCTTAACTTACTATTATTGCCTTGCATATAGTCCATGGGATTGAAGAAGGTGGATATGGTCTTGTCATCATCGTAGCCATTGTAGCTATCGGGTCGCATAACGCTACCATTGCGACGCACATACTCATCCCGAGGAGGTGCTGGCGGCTGTGGTGGTCTGTCATAGGCAGGTGGACGTGCCGAGGGACCATAGCCACTATCGTGAGCTGCATGTGGCGGCGGATCAGGTCGATTGGTGTAATCGGGACGTGGCTCGCGATGGCTATCATAGGTGGGCGTGGGTCGTGATCCATACGCAGTGGGTGTGGAGCTGTCCAGGGGATGCGCTGAAGGCGATGGACGCGGATAGTCTGGTCGATCGCTGTTGTACTCTGGTCTGGGTGCATAGCTGGGACGATCGTTTGCCGTGGGTCGTGGCGAGGTGGGTGCATAACGCTCCGGTGTGCCATAGCTGTAGCCATTGCCATAGCCCAGCCCAAAGATAGGACGTTGTGGACCATGTGGCGTTGGACGCACAGCATCGTCAGCCACTGGGCCATAGGAGGGTCTATATCTGTCATCCACCTCGGGCACATTGGCCGCATAGCCACCGGGTATGTAGACTTCATCATTGGGCGCTGGGTAATTGTGCTCGTAGAGCGTTGGATATTTGTACAATGGATAAATCTCATGGGAAAAGTACAAACGATCCCCAATGCCAGGTGGGGGTAGAGATGAGCCCGGTGGTGGCAGTGGCGGTGGCTGCTGCTCTCCAGGATGGCTGGTATGCGGCGTGGGATTAACCACCAGCACCGGCGTATTGCCCACATCCAGCGGCCTATTTGGTAGATTCACTGGCGTTACTCCGGTGCTGATGGGACTCGATGAGGCTCCACTACCACCACCACCACCACCACCAATCGAATTGTCGCTCAAATCAAAACAGTTTGTTTTGCGTGCATACAAATCAAAGTCGGGATCGAAAATCACCCCGCCCGGCCGGCCGCCTCCATTACCATTGCCATACTGCTCCGATGACAACTGACATGTGCCGTTTCCGCGTCGATGCACACTGCAACAAAAAGCAGAAAGCAAAAAAACAAAAATAACAAAATAAATCAAGTCTATAAAGTCAGTTTCCCAACGTTGGGTAATCGTTTCGAAAATTGCAACAAACACAAAATGAAAAAAAAAAAGAAGAAGAGAAGTATTTACCCAAATGAGATGGCCTGACACTTGTCGCCCGCCTGCAGGCACTTCTCCTTGCACATCTTCAATGAGTTGGTGTCTTCGGTGCGGAAGGTCTTCTCAAATGGCAGCATTGCCTCCAAAGCAATTCGCTCAAAGCAGTCTGCAAGAAAACAAAAGAAAATCAAATCAAACAACTTATTTAAATTGGCCAACTGGCAATTGGTTAAAAAGTTCACTACTCTCTGCCATTGTGCAATATATATTATTATTTCGCTCAGTGTAGTGAAGCCAAAACAGTTGCATCACAGAACAACTCCAACACGAACCCTATGCTGATGTCATCAATGGAACAAAACACTTGCACTTTCAAGGCCATTTTTGGCATGGGTTGGCCCCAGTGTACGGTAGGTTAGTTTTATTGGCTCTGCAATTGTCGCTCCACTCCACAGTTGCGCTTTGTTCTTTATTTAAATTAGAATTTTCGATTTGGTTTGCGTGCCGCGTGGACGCAGTTGACTGCCATTAACCCATGTGTGGCCCCATAGCCATTAGCTATAGCCACAAAGTGCTAGATGCCACAAAACAGTCGCATGAATAATTCAAAAAGGTCAAACACAAACAAAGAGTTAAGCTCTGTGGTTCTTTGTGGTTTTGCCTGTGTCGCATGATGGATTGTCCCTCAATTTTTATGATCTGTCTAAACACTAATATGAATTTAAGTATTAAATGTATTTTCTCTCACTCTAAGCTGTCAAGTGTATCAAATACTTATTGGGAATAAACATTAAAAAAAATTATTCAATGTTAAATAATTGACAGTAATTATAGAAAGTAGCTTTGAGGTATTGTGATCAAGTAGAACAGACAACAAACATCATTAGCTCATCTACAGCTGACTTACAGATTAATTAGTTAACTGATTGATTATGTAATATTCAAATATTAGAGACGCCTTAACATCCGGGTTCAAGTTCGCACCTTAACTGTTTTAAGAAGAAACTAAATTGTTTTTCTAAATACTTTTTCAAATCTTTATATACATTAGGTCGAGGATGATGGGTTGATCTATATATATTATTGGAAGATTTATAAATTCGAATTATTTCATTACAAGATTCCTAATAAAAACCGATACGCCTGATTTACTTTACATGGTATTACACTTAGAAAAAAAATCTGTTTTTGCCCATTTAAAATTAAGAACATGGGTTGATTTTCTTACCCTAAAAACGATGTTCTTGAATGTATAAATCAAAGTAATTTAAAAACTTAATAAAGCACTGATTACTAAATCTAATTTTATATGCATCATTAAATAGTTTTTATTATCACAAAACTTGTTTGCTTTCAATTAAATAACAAAAAACCTAACTGTATTCAGTGTATCTAACTCTATTATTAGTAAGTATTACTCATTATAGTCGTCTATTAGTCTCATGCATATGATTAGCCCCAACACTATAATAACAACTCTATAAACACATAATTAGATATTTGTGGTAATAGATTTGATATTTAAATAAAAAAAAGAAGATTCTTCTACCGCTTACCATTTCGTGCGGAGACCAGTTGATTATCCACAGTGAGTGCTGATATTTGATGGCAGAGCAACTGCAGCATCGAGACAAGCAATATTTGCCGCCTGAGCTGAGTTTTGAGCATGTGGCTCATTTGCCGGGTTTTCTTTATCGCTTTTTAATTGACAATTTGCAAAAAATTCTTTTTTTTTAATTGTAGAAATAATTTCCCTTTTTTTTTGTTGCACACACACAGAAGCACAAAATATTATTCTCTCTTGTCACTTTTTCACTTCCTTTTTGGCATTATTGAGAGTTGGTTTGGCGTTGGACTGTTTGGATCGACGGAAGCTTGGGAACTGAAAGACAGCGCTTAGCTGAAGACGCGTAGAAACCTTCTGTTTCTCTTCTTCTGCTGCTGTTGGTTTCTTTTCTTTTCTTTTCTTTTTTAACGCTACATTCGCGTGCCAGTGGGCATCATTTCTTTGAGTTTGTCTCAGTTTGTTGCTTTCGCGTTACGTTTCGCTACTTTTTACATTCTTTTCACCGTTAATTATATTGCCAAAATATGCAGATCGTTAAGAGATGAGATGTGGTGGGATCGCTTATTTATGGGTTCTCCCCAAAGCAAAGGCACAATTTAAAAAACAACTTTTCTTTATATTGCTTAAAGAAATAAAGTTTAAATAATTGTGAGCGTGTGCATGTCATTAACCTGGCTAAAAGCGAGCTTTTATTGACTTCCTTGATGACGCCATAAGTGCTGTAGCGCCTGCTTCTCGAGCCTATGACCTTTGGGCCAGCATTTTTGGCCACTTGAATGCTAATTTTTGAATGACAAAGTGTTCAGCAATGCGTAAATACAATTGCCAACATTGCCGTCGCACTTGGCCAAATGTAAAATCCCAAAAAACAAATAAAAAGCCAAAAACCGCACATTGGCTAAAAAATATTTTAATTATTACCCAGAGAGCAATTAATTTGCTATGACAGCTCGAGAAAAATAAAAACAAAAATACCCACAAACCAATCAAAAATATGAATGAATAATTTAACGTCAAAAGCTTTTAAGAATAGAATAAAATCTTAAATATGCTTTTGTCGGTGGCAAAGCGTGAGCGAAAATTTCACCAAAGTGTTAAATTGCTTGATTTCTGGAGCAAAAAACAATCATCTCAACGCCTTTCCGCTTATTATGCTGTGAGAAATGTAGCAGAGCTAACGGTAATTTTGATTAGCAAGCTTCCGTTGTGCTTTGACATTTTGGCGAATTCGCCGCTAATGACAAGAAAGCTCTCAAAAACACACCCACAAACAAATGGGATTTCTAAATGCAGCAAAATTTCAATTTACTTTGCTTTTGATTTTGAAGTATTTGTTGTTTTGCATTTGTTTGAAATTCTTTTTTTTTCTCTTCGCGTTTTATGCTCTCCGCTTTCGTTTCACGTTTTGTATAACGCTGCGACTCGATTGAAATAACAACAACGAAGCACCGATCCGCACTCGCTAAACAATTGAAACTGAATAAAAATTCTGATTTAGTTGTATTCGAAACTCATCGGATGAGCAGAAAGCAGCGCTCTGCCAGCAGCAGCAGCAGCAACGACGGCAGCAGCAGCAGCAACATCAAATAAAAGCATAGCACTCTTTTGTTGTCGCTTAGCAGTGTTTGTTGTTGTTGTTGTTGTCTGTGTTTACGGCGTTTAGTTTCGAGGGGGTTGGGAGAGGAAACATTACAAAAGGGAAAGAGTTTAGCTTGAGGCACTGAAGTTTGGCGCTAGAGTTGATCATTATTATTATTATTATCATTAGCATTACCACGCTGCGCCCACCTAAGCCATACTCCAACATAGGGCAGCAGGCAGGCAGGCAGGTTTTTTGGTGGGGTGTCGATCTTGCCTGGCGCTTGCCTTGTCTTTGCCGTTGCCATTTCCTCAAATGGCTGGCAATGACTCATGTAAAATTGTTTCAAAACTCAACTGAGGCAAGATGTTGCAAGTCGAGTTCTATACACGCTTTGACATAGTACATACCCTCCACCCAAAGTGTTTGAGTTGTAGTTTATCAAACAGTTAATATACCTCTAGCAACATAGTGTATTCAAAGGCGTGATTATATTGTGCGCGCAATTAGAGGCAAGTGTTTTTGACTGCAAGTTGTTCGTTTGCTAGCTGTTGAATTAGTAGAGCAGTTGATTTAGAACCAACTTCAGAACCAGAACATACAACACAAAGAATGGCATAATAATAATTTCTTTCATTTTACGTTTACGCTTTGCTAGAGCCACTTAAAAAAAAAAAACAGACTCAGTTCAAAAATTGACTAGGCCCGCTTTTCGTGCTGGCCAGGCCAATGTAGCCTTTAAATAAATTCGGCAAACATGGAAACGTTGCCCTCGTGGCACCTCAAGCGTTAATTGGTGCAAGTTTTCACTGCAGCTACTAAACAAAATAGTTGAGATTTTTTACCAAAGATTGAGACTTTTCATGTAAGTGTAGTGTTTTTTTTTTGGGGGTATTATAATTGGCGACACCTTTAAGTGCCGACCTTGTCATGCTCGCTGAAGTCGTCTAATTCAGGCCGGGGCTGTTCTTCATCAGCGCCTCGGCAACGACTTCAACTCTGACGTTGACGTTGAAGTCGACGCTTACGTCAGCGTCAGCGTCGCTGCTGCGGCAAGCGTTAGCGGCAGGAGTGTAGCTGCCCAGTTTCAGCTGAACCCAACTCTGAGCTCATTCTAGGCTAATTTGCATATTGTTTGTATAGCCAAAACAGGAATTCTTCAGAATCTTAAAACCTAGGTGCAGCTATTTTGAAGGTTGTCCCAAATTGCTATGCGAGCGATTAACAAATAGCTCTTTAAGCCAAATAAAAAACAAAAAAGAAGAAATAGCAAATGCATAGATAAGCTATTTTAATATTGGCATGGGAAACATATTGCACAATTTGTGAATATTTTTGCTCCACAAAATTAAAGAAAAAAATTTGCGTGTCAGTGCGGCCAAAGTGTTTGGGGCAATAGTTTTTGGCTATCAAAAATCGCATCAGCAATCGCTCAAAAATTCAGACGAGGTGCTCAGCGAACTGCGCACGCGCCTTGACTAACAAGTGTGGAAAAACAACAACAACAACAACAACAATAACAAAAACAAACAGTTGCAACTTGGCAACACGTTCCACAGCATGAAAAATTTTGAATACGCAGCGCGTGTCTAAAACAGATATCGAATCGCAGATATTGCACTCGCATCGAGCCCAAGGACCATGTAACAAAAACAAAAAAGAAAAAAAAAGCTAAAAACAAACTTAAAATAAAATTGAAAATGTCCCACAGACATCTCACACTTCGAATCGATTGGGTAAATGGCATAAATTTGTCAAAGGTGATTGACAGTTGTGGGTGAGCAGGAAATCGGGACAGATACGCTGACACTATCTACATTTTGTCATACATATAATTACACAAACTGTTTGGCAAGCGTTTCTACAGCGGTTTGATACAATAGGATGGTAATTAAGTTATCAGACTTATACTACTAAAATGTTAGCAAACATATCTAGGTCTTAGTTAAAGTTTTCCCTAATAATGAGGAAAATGTTTAATGTAGATTAGTTTTTTTCGGCTTTCTTTCACTGACCTTTTCTTTGGACTTAAATATTTAAATAATTATGTTTCTTCCCTAATATGTTGTTGGAATTTTAAGGTTTAAATTGGAATATTAATCAAAATTAAATAATTATTTAAATAAGTTTGATTTATAAGCTATTAATGTTATTTAGTTTGAGTGTTTTAAGGGTGAGAAATTTTATGTTATTGTGTTGTGGAAATAAAGTTCTTATGAATAAATCAAACTTAGGTTTTCTATCATTTAAGTTTGGTTTATCACTAAAATTTAAAACTTAATACGACTTGTAATTAACGTAAATTAATTGAGTTTAATTAGCAAATAACTAAAGCGAATGCCCGCAAATGGATTTTATAATACGTTAGTATATAAAATATTTCATAACCAAATTAAACTCTCCAAATATTTTGGTACACCTGCACAAGTGTAATTATTAGCATTATTAACAATAAAATTGTTATAGATCCAGCTGATAGAAAATTAATTCAATTTAATGCTTCACAATAGCCACTTAATCACCGGAACAGATTATGATTATGCCCAAGAATTGGTTACACTTTATATGGCTATTTGGTTGATTGGCAACGTTTCAGAACGGGTTATGACTTAAACCTGGCCCAAAAAGCAGAAAAAAAAACCGCTGCTGTCGTGGTTCTTATCATAAACGATTTGTGTTTGATTTTGAATTTATGTGCTATCATGTTATTCCAATGGATTGCCATAGCCAAAGATAATGCATGCAACATCTAATTTGAGCAGGTTTCAGTGCATTCAAAAAAAACCCAAATCGAAATTATGTATTATAGTTTTTGACAGCAACTTGCTGATTGTTAATATTGTATATTAGCAAACGAGTGCTTGTTGTTGCATCTGTTGCATGCCCCACATTTCATAGAAAAAATTTAAAAAACCGGACCAAGCAGGAAGTATTTGCATTCGCAATTTGGGATTCGCTCACTGAAAATGAAAGTTATAATCTTAACCGGGTTGTTGCAATAGTTGCTGCAGCCACAACCCACAGGCATATGGGAGAGTGTATTACTGCCAACTGGATAGGAGCTTAGCTGGAGCAAGCGTTTGTGGCACGCATAGTTTGCTTTGCCACTGTGAAATATTTATCACATAAAGTATTTCTTATGCAATTTGACGAAGTCAAACGAGCAATTTGTGCCGGTTGCAACTGTTGCACTCACTTACTTCGCATATCGAATAGCGCCCACAAGGGGCAACAAAGTTTAAGCCCTGTGTGTGTGTGTGTGTGTGTGTGTGTGTGGCCTACATGTTGCCACTTGCCACTTAAGTTACAGCACAGCGTTAAGAGAGTGCAGCAAATGTTAATTGTATTATGTCAATGCATTTCCCACACCCAACAAAATCGATCAACAAATGCTTGTAAAAATTGAATGCGTGTGGTGCATATATGTACCATTTCGTTGGTGTTAAGTAATTGCCCAAAAAGTTGTAATATTTTATTGCAAATTTAACTGTTTTTAATGTGGATCACACGAGTATGTACGTGATTTTGAGGCCGGCTTACAATTGTGACCCATTTACTACCATTTAATTGACACGACCAAACATTTTGTCGCTGGAGCAACAACATTTTGCTGTTATGTCCACATAACAGTCAAGGTCGTCTGTAAAGATGTTCGGGCTAGGGATAAGAGATTGACAACATTTCGCTGTTGCAGTTGTTGTTGTTGTTGTTGTGACGTTCACTTTTTAATATTGCAGAAGGCCGAGCTTAGCGAATTGTTCAATCGCATCATATATATATGTTTTATGTGCTAGTTGATCATTCATATGGAATAATATATTATAGTATGTGGACAGAAGACATCGAGCTGGCCATTATGACATTATGACAACAATTTTATGTTGTCGTGCATACAGCAACAATTTGTTGTGCCAAAACCTGACCAAGTCAAAGTTCGATTGTCTATGTCAGTTGGAGTTAATATACATATGTAAACAACTGATGCGTAGCTGCAGCTTATATGTATGTCGTAGCTGCCCCAACAAACAGACACCAAGAAAACTTGTAAAGCCGTTAACAGAGCACTGTTGTTTGTTATTATTGTTGCGCATGCGTCACGTTTCTCATATTGCCTCTCTTTACATTGGTAGTCACTGTTGTTGGTTTGTTGGTTTGGCCGGCGCCTGCAATTGGGTATAAAACGGATGAGCCATTGTCCATTGGTTATCAGTCATTGGCAGACATCGGCAGTGCAGTGCGGCCTTTCAAGCAACGCGTTCATTTTAAACTTTTAACTAAACCAATACCGAAACCAACAACAACATAATCTAAATAATGTTTGCATTAAAAGTTTTCGTAAGTGTCGAAAGTAAAAGGAATTAACACAATTACTCACATATGTATAGCTCAAGTATACAAGGACTCTTGGTGTTGTGTGTAAAAGTTGTGTATGGGATAAATATTGTGCAATACAGAGTGCCTAGTAGCCAAGTCTCTTATATAATAACAAACATCCTAAAGTGCTCAGGTTTTAATGGAAAAGTTTTTACTAACAGATCTTGTTTTGGTTTTCATAATCATCGACGACTTTATTGCTTTCCGATAGATGATTGTTTTTTGTGCAGGCTGTAATATTGATTTCAATTCGAATCAGCTTACTTTTAGTAATGAAAACACTTAATATGTAAATCACTTTTAGTGTTGCCATGAATAAATCTTAAAAGCGGCATTAGCTTGAAACTATTTACCTTTAACTAAGATATTGCTTTGGCCTCAATAGGCATACTTTAAATTGTTGGTTTAAGATTTTATTGTAATAAACAAGTTGGACAAAAGAGTTCGATACGCCAAGCTCTGCAATTTATCTATAAAGAAAATAAAATAAAAAAATTACAATAACAATAGCAGTTACATATTATTTAAAGGGCTAGTTATTGGTGTCTTTAAGTTCCTGGGTCTTATACTTGTACTTCCTATTTTTAACTGTCTTACACCGAAATTATCTTCGCAGGTCTTTGTGGCACTCTTCGCTGTGGCTTACTGTGCACCACGTCCCGGCTTCTTTGGCAAACAGTAAGTAAATCTATAAGCATAATCATGCCAGTTAACAATAATGTCTATTGGTGTTTAATTCATGCCCAACCTCAGACTCGGCATTTAAAACGTTTCCCGTGTTGTGCAATAATATAACTATCATTTTTATTTTATTTATGGTTGGCTTTTGTATGGCTTTTTAAACGCCGGCATTTAAACGTTATGAATTATGGATTCAATTACGCTTGCGAAATGAAGTAATTTATATATATATATGTATATACTTAGAGCTAGTAACACTTAGAGCCCTAGCTGTTGATTTTCTCGCTTGGAAGTTCTTGTTGCTGTTGTTGTTGGTGGTGGATATCAATTGGCAGCCAGTGAACCTGTGTGGCAAAAATCAAAAGACAACGTTTAGGAATTTCACATTATAATGCGCACATAATTGCAAATACGACTTAATTACAAATTCCGAGCATTGATTGAGCAGCGTTGCAGTCTTAGACTTGGTTTCCTTTGCCAAGTGGCAATGCGACAAGCGGAGTTCAAGCCACTGCGGCAGCCAAGCCATTTAACTGATTAGCTAATAACGTTTTGTTGCCAATTATTTGCCAGCCGCACCTCAACCATTTCCCCTCTTCCACAAGCACATCATTAATCACAAAACATTTTCACTTTCATTTGCTTTCCATTTTCTATTAGCAAGTAATCATATTCTCGTTCTTTCTTTGTCTCCCACAGTGAACACCATACAATTCATGTGCCCTACAAGGTGCACACTGTGCATCATCATCATGTCCAGAAGATTGCAGTGCCTGTGGTGAAACATGTGCCCGTCTACAAGGAGGTGCATGTGCCCATCTATAAGGAGGTGCCAGTTCATCATGTCCATCACGAAGAGATTGTTCATCCCGTGCATGTGCATGAGGATCATCATGATTATCATCATCATGGTGGCTGGTCTTCGTCTCTGTCCCATGGCTGGTAGATCTACCAATAGTCCCATCCAATACCCCACCCAACAACTATTCCCCGCCCAGCAGCTACAATTCGTTTTGTGTTTCTTGTAAATACTGTACAATGTTTAAGTTTAAAGAAAATGTGGTTTGTAAATAAAAAAAAAAGTGAAGATTTTTAATTGTAACTTTGACTGCGCTTATGTATGCGTATGTATAGTTTATAGTATGTATTTTTTTTTAAGTAGTTTTAATTTGCAGTTGCACTTGACCTTGGCCACTGGCCGCTGTTGGCTGCTGGCTGCTGGCCGCTGGCCGCTTGATGTTGCCCGACGTTTTGCAAGAACGACTTTCACAAAAGCAACTCGGGGTCAACCAGCAGCCACTCGGCGAGCAGTACAGCAGTCCGGCAGCTAGCCAGTAATCAGTAACCAGGTGATCACCTGTAAGTCCACTCCTTGTCCAAGCGCGGAACTGGAACTGCTGCTTGAGGCGTGGCACATTCTCGCCTCGCATTGCAAGGTTTTGGTCAACTAGTATTATTTACTTTTGGCAACTTATTGATTGTCAGAATTTTGATTATGTATATCGCATTTTGTTGCTAGGTGTGGCACATTTCCGCTCTGCACAATATGACAATTATTTAACAGTGTTTGATTTTACTTTCCCAAACAAGTATTTACGACAACGATTACTCTTTCTACAAGTGCCACACAAGTGTGTGTGTGTGTGTGTTACAGAACTAAGCT
This sequence comes from Scaptomyza caliginosa, assembly GCA_035044725.1. NCBI lineage: Eukaryota > Metazoa > Arthropoda > Insecta > Diptera > Drosophilidae > Scaptomyza > Scaptomyza caliginosa. Next base: position 1,837,900 of record JAWNNR010000317.1, read on the forward strand.
ATTAATCAAGTTTAGTCGAGATTGTTGTTTAGTAAGCGAATGAGGTATAATAAACTTGTAGTCATTTTAATCGTGGAGCAGTTAGCTAACTCTGGGCATGTAATAAAATCATTGAGTTGTTTGGTACAAGCACATAAAAGTTGAAGAAATGATGTTAATTATTTCCAATAAATTGTTGCAAAATATGCTAATATGTATTAGTTATAGATTAATGGTGAGCAACAGTAATTGAGTAATATAAATTGAACATTATATAATAATATCAATGACAGTTTTAAGTGTAAGTTTTGTAGTGAATACTGAAAGTAAAAGATAAAATTATAGAAAACCTTTTAAAGGAATTTAAAATAAAATAAGCTAATACTTAATCTGTAATCAGCTAAGAGTTTACATCTAAAGCTTGAAGTCCTAGACAGTAGGAAAAGTTTTGAGAGAAGCTAGCTATAAAATCCACTTTCATTACAAATCCTTATTTCACACAGTAAACTTCAATAAAATTCCATAAATTTATGACCAACATTTGTGTTTTTTTCTTTTTATTTGACGCCAACAACATAATTTCAATAGTTGAGAACTTGTAGCGTGTGTAAAAGGGAAGCTAAAGGTTAAGAAATGCGTTTAATGAGTGTTTTTTGTGTGTGTGTAGAAAAGTGGGACAGTGGACAGCGGATAGTAGGAAATGTTTTTGTTTAGGAGCAGAAGGGGAAGTTGGGGCACTGATGAGGAGAGACACCAGCTGGGTAGAGACGCTCAGTCCAGCCGGGCAATGGTGGCGCTGCAACTGGTGCGGCAGCATGTCCAGCATTCACATCACAATAGGGATAATTGGGGCAGGTCTGAGGATTGATGCCAGCTGGATACTTGTCACCGCCGGCCGATGGTGCAGGTGCAGCATTCCATGCAGGCTGTGGCTGCCATTGTGGCTGTGGTTGTGGCTGCCACTGGGGCTGGGGTTGCTGCCACTGTGGCTGAGGCTGCTGCCACTGGGGCTGTGGCTGCCACTGTGGTTGCGGTTGCTGCCACTGCGAGTGGGGATTGTGCAGGCGTGCATTATCACAGATGGGAAAGTTGGGACAGTCCTGTGGATTGACACCAGCTGGATACTGAGCAGCAGGCTGATGTTGTGGCTTGGCCAGTGCCACGGCCAGACAGGAGGCGAGAAGCTGCAGGAGCAGACATGTTTTGTGTTGATAGCTGGACTTAACGAAAGCTTTGGCCGTTCGACACTGTACTTACCAGCTTGAAGAACATGTTGTTGGGTGTGTTTATGGTAATCCTTTTGTGGGCCTAATTGGACTATGAGGTCGTTGTGTGAACTTAAACTTCCAATTGGGTTCCTGGTCAGCGCTGCACTGTGGGACAAACACGACAGTCACTTGGCTTATATAGCCGAACAATCAACAGCCAGTCTCTCGTTGACCGCGGCTAGAACCGAGTCTGTCTATGCTTACATACATACATACATACATACATACACGTATACTTATTTCTCAGCTCAGTTTCACTTTCATTGGCTGCTGCTGCTGCCAGCCTAGCAGATTTGGTGCGGCACACAGTGACTGCATTTTGTTGTTGTTGTTGGTGTAGTTGACTGATCTCGCGCATATTTTGCTTGATTGGCCCAACAGATTATTATTAGAGTCTTTGTTGTGAGCGAGCGCGCGAACAAATAAATCGAACGGCCAATAACAGACACATACACGCATACATACATACTTATAAATACGTATGTGAACATACTTATAGATCAAGTTACATTCATGCCGTCATTAGCAATAGCAATGAACTAAGCCCCCCAATCTCAATTCTGGCCAAAAAAAAAAATATAAACATAAAAGCTGCAAAAAAATTAAAACACATTTGGCGTTTGATTTGTCTTTTTGGCGCGCGTTGGCGGTTTTTCTATATATATTTTGCCACTTTTAACCAGGCTCTCAATCCCAAACCCTTGCGCCGCCGTCATTTGGAATCGGTTCGTGAATCACTTTATTTGTGCTGCAGGTTTTCCTTGTCGTGCCGTGCCGCAAGCAAACCAAACAAACACCTTTACCATCGTCAAAGCAAAAAAAAATATAATAAAATAAACGCCAACGCCACGGTCCACAACGTACTTTACACACATTACGCCCGGAAGGCGCAAGTTGCATGGAAACGGGTTTCGGTGCAGCGAACTTGCACTAGATCCATTTAATGCACTCGGTTCATGTGTGCGAGACTTTGACGCAGATTTAGTTCTGAGCTAGGGCTGCAAACAAGTAAAGTTCAAACTGCATGTGCTGTTTGGTTATTTAGATTGTTATATAAGCTTTTGTCTTTTAAAAATTATGTATTTTAAAGAATTAAATTTTCTTTCATTAGTTTTTTTTTATATTTTTGGAACAATTTAATTCATAATAAAATAGTTTATAAAAACAAAAAATTTATTCTTTATATAAGGTATATTTTATACCAGCCAATGGCACAAATAAAAAAACAATAATAATTTTTTAAATATCTAATGCTTGAAAAATTCCCTTTAACGTTAATCTTTAAATGGTACAATCCGCGGGAGTTTGTTGTTTTTGCCATCCCTAGTCATAGCAGGTTTTGGTCAGCTTATGCAAATATTGTTGCATTTTTTTGCCTTAATAATGCGTTGTTGTTCTTGCGAGACACATACGCATACGCCTGACCAATGCTACAAAGTGAAAAACAAAAACAAGAACAACGCATGCACGCACTCGTCTACTTCCTGGCCAGAGACCTACGTCAGAGATCAGATTGGAAAATTCAATTACAAGGCGAAACAAGGCGAAATAAAGTGTGCTGTCACACAAATTATGAGCTAATCAGCTCAGCAGGCGGACACCGGGGCCAGAGTGCGACATAGAGAACACACACACTTAGACTTTAAATGTGTATGTATGTGTGTGTGTGCTGCAACAGAGAGTTGAATGTGTACAGTGGGGCGGTGACGCTGGCCAATTGTTGGCAACGTTGTAACAGATTTAGTTTAATTCTTATAATTTGTGCTTGCAACGGCCGCCGCCAGCGATTGAAGCAAGGAATGTGCGCGGGCGCGGCTGCTCCACTTGTAGGTGGCTATGTTGATAGTGGTTGCGGCTGCTGCGAACGCCACGTAACGCGTGCGGGCGCGCTGCAAGCCGTTCTCGTTAGCCTTGATCAATGGCCCGGAAAAATACAACGCCAGCGAAATTGAAATTGTTGACCGCTCGCATAATGCAGTCCACAAGTCACATGTGTATATATTGTATATTTGTATGTTTGTTTGTTCTCGCGCTTGTTAGTTGATATTGGTTGTGGTTGCTGCTGCTTTGACTGCTGATATCTTAACTGTCGTGCTTGCCTTTTTTGTCACACTGTTGCGATTTAAGTTATTATGCCATTAGCTGTCGCCTTCTTGTTTTTTGTCTAGTATTTTATACCCTGTGCTCACTACAAACGTCTGCTTGCTGATTGAAATGCTTTTTCGTTTAACTGTTTTTGCTTTCGAACCATAATCCGAAATATAATTATCCCTTTCACTCCTTATAAATGCTTATGTAATTACAATAGTTACGCGAACAGGACAACTGCTGAGGTAGTAAATGAGAGCGTGACAGATCCTTGGTTTTTGCTAAGTCAACACCGAAACACCCCTAATATTCAAATAACACCTATGTGTACTTGTTCTAGGGCATCCAATAGTCGATCACACTTGACCAAAACACTTGTTTAATTATCAATTTCCTTCTGCGCTGACAGACGCCACTTAATGGGGCGTGTGCTTGGGTGTGCCGTGGAAAAGAAAGCCAATTTGCATAATTAAGCTGGTTTTTCAATTTACAATGTGTATTTCAAGACATGCTCAACAATTATTCAGAAATTCTTGATACGACTTTTAAACTAGTGAGTTTTTTTGTTTTGGGAGTAGAGGATTATTTAGTGACTAAAATTAAACAAAGATTCTTAAAAGAATTTGCTTACCAACAATGTGTGTTAAGTTTATATAATAAGTTTAAACCCTAAGCAAAATATGCATAAATAAGTTGCTTTATTAAAAGCTAACGCTTTGCGAAGCCTTAACCTGTTCATGGCGTACTCTCACGAGCTGAATGAATCTAAATTGAAACTATTCCTTTGTTTCAGTCTCACTGGCAACAATTTCAGTCTCGTCCACTTCCATTGCAGTCGTTGGTGTTGTTGTTCTTGCTGCTGCTGCTGTTGCTGCTTTTGCTGTGCTTGTTATATCATCATTAGCAGCGACTTCAGCGTCAGCATTAGCATCGGCATTAGCCTCGGTATCAGTCATTGGCAAGTCTTCGTGCAGCGCTCGACGCGCTAAATGCTTCTTATCTGTAATAATAAGAATCACAACGGCATTCTTATAAGAGTACAAAAGAACTTAAGCTAGCTGGTAGTCACCAAAATCTTCATCCTCATCATCGGACGAATCGCTATCGGAGCTGTCATTGCGCAGCAGTGCTGATTGCGGCGTCTCCGGATGCGTGGCCTCCAGGCTGAGACGTGGCGCCACTGGTCGCTCCTTGCGTGCCGGATTTAGTATACCACAATAGGCGCAAACAAATGAAGTATAATCGTACACTTCCATAGGCACCATGCCTATAAATCAAACATAAGCTTAAGTTCAACATAGGGAGCAGCTATATTACCATTATGATTGTGACACTCTTTGCATATCATGGCAAAGCGATTGTGTGGACTATCGCCAACAATAAAGTCCACAATGCGATCCAAAGCACTTCGTGCGCTCTCATTAACAATGGGAAATGGTGTGCGCCTGCGCAGCTCCTGTCCAGCACGTGCTGGCGGCGTTGCAGTCGTCAGCTGCATTTGTGGCGCTACGACGCTTCTATTTAGATTATTATTCATATTGCGGTAGACGCCCGTGTAGGGTGTTACCATTTGCTGCTGCTGTGACGCACTGGCTGCTGCTGGTTGTGGTGTCCGTTGCAGCGATGAGGATGTGCTGCGGTTTAGTGAAGTGCCGCCCGGAGTGCCTCGTACTGCAGTTCCCAGCACTCGACTATGTTGCTTATCTCCAAAACGTTCTAGAAGTTTCACTGCCACCTATAAATACAATATATACACTAATTTATTTTTGCAATTATTGCTTAGAAATTGGAATGCATCCAGATGTGATTCTAATTAGAAAGTTTCTCAAGCTAGAACAATTTTACATCCATAGAAAACAAATAATATATTATCTGGACATTTGCCAATATCTAAAAAAGTATTCATATCTGACCATGAATTAAAGACTGCCTGGGCAGCCGAAATAGTACCTTGTATGTCTCTTTGTCCATGACCTGCTCTAATATCTTGCTCTTCTTCTGCTTTAGTTGGGCTAGCTTATCGCCATTTTTGTTGAGTTTACGCTGAAAATACCACGTAAACATCTGACGCAAAAAGACAATACTGAAAAATAGAACAACAACAATAGTATTGTATTATGTGCAACTTATGGATATATGAGATCATCATTTGCTGCGGATTACTCACAGCACTGGGAAGAGTAGTAGCGGCACCAAGTACATGATGCGCTCTCGCATTGTTGGCGGGAAATAAAAGAAATAAAACAGCGCAAAGCCAACAATGTAAGCGCCAATTGTGAAGCCAACAAAGTTGGTAACAAAGCGCCTTTTACGCTCCTGCGTATTGATCACATATTTCTCTAGTTCGATGATTTGCACTTGCAGTCCCTCCAGTACAGCAGTTGTAGACTTTTCCTTCTATAATTAGAAATGCGTACGTATGTAAATTTATTGCATATGTATCTATAGGTGTATATATATGATTTGTAGGAGCTGTCGGCGTCACAAGTGATTTGGTCTTTGAAACTAGAATGCAAAACAGAACTTACCCGAAATTTAGATAGAACAAACCCCATTTTGAATAAATTATAAATGTAGTTAATAAAAACACGCCTACTTAAATTTAAAAAACGTAAATATTAACTATTTTCGTGCCGTGACCCTGCCGCTGGCTGGGCTTGTTGATGTTTTATCGATAAATCGAAGTGGCTTTGAATTTCGTGCAATACAATTGGCCAACTATTATCGCTTATCGATAGGTAAGTGATATGGGATAATTTATTAATTTTTGAATAAATATGTTTGTGTTTTTACAAATAGCCACTAGGTAGGCTGTATCATACATAAATTAGAAGATTTTGGCACATATTATTGTAAATTACTGACCATAAACATATTGTCGATAGGCTTGCAGCCCTGGTTCCAACGCAACAGCTGAGTTTTTAGTTGCGCATTTTACAAAACAAATAAACCATTTATTGCATTTAAATTTAAGGTTTATAAATAACAGCCAGTTTTTACTTTCACAATTTTAATCGCACATTGGGCAAACTTTACTGCCAGATTAAAAACAAAAGAATACACTGACTTTGCTGTTGCGAGTGTGTGGGTGTTGTTGCGGAACAAAGTAAGACACAAAGAGGAAAAGAAAACGCATTTAAAATAACAGCTGCAGCTTTAATAGCCGATTTGAACAGATACATTAGAATCATGTCCAAGATTATTTCTCAAGAGACCTTTGACGATGTTGTGCAGGAGAATGTGGTGGACTTTTCAATGAGCCCTGCCGAGGCGAAGGAAGAGACAATAAAACAATTTGAAGCGCAGGTGCGTAAATTTTGAATGCGTCATATTGCGTGAGACTTATTTAGTTTTTGTTGCTGTAAATAGGGCATTAACCTGGCCAACATTATCAAAGACTTATCGGTCAATGCCGAGACGGGCAAACCGATTATCAATGAGACAGTGGACAAGATTAAAACGCACATCAGCCAAACGGACGGTGATACTCAGCAGCTATTGGAACACCTTGCCGTTCTGGACATCGAGTGCCAGAAATCACTGGCGCATCGTGTGTTGGCCGGCAAAAATGGTGCACACGATGCACTCATAACTTTACTGGAGCAGACCCTAGACACTGAGAAGGTCAACCCAACGCTGCTGACCAAAGCCTTGCACGCTGTCAACAGTTTGACCCATAAACAGCCCGATATCTTCGATGCCGAGGCACTGTCCATTGTGCTCAAGTTACTGAAGCAGCACAATGATGTGGATATCACCTGCCTTACGTTGCAGTGGATGCAAAAAGCCTGCGTCATGCACGAAACAAATCGCCAGAACATAATGAGCACCAATGCCTTGAAGCTATTGCAGCCGCTATTGCTTAAAGACAATGCGCGTTTGGTGCGTGAGACAACTGCCGTCTTAAGGTTTTTGGTTTTGGATGATGACATACGCGTTGAATTTGGCTGTGCCCATGAGCATGCACGCCAAATAGCCGGCGAGATGTTACCACAGCTGGTGGAGCTGTTGCCTGCCTATCAGGATGCCAACACTCTTGCGGATCTGCTGCTCACAATTGGCACGCTGGCCGTGCGTCAAGAGCTTTGCACACTGATTGATGAAGCAGGCGGCCTCAAGCTTATCTTTGACATAATGAGCGTCAATTTGGCAGAGGAGCGTCTGAATCGAGAGGCCCTTAAACTATTACGTGCTCTGGCCGGACACGATGCGGTCAAGGCGCACATTGTGCAGCAGGGTGTGGCGCCAATCATCAAAGAGCTACTCGAAACACATCAGAGCAACGAGAACATTGTGTCCGCCGCCTTGGCCTGCATAACAACGCTAACGTTGCGTGTTCAGGACCACAGTGTAGCCTTCTTCGAAACGGGCATTGCTGAGGTGATTGTCGAGGCGTTGCGTACACATCCCAAGCGCAAAATTGTGCAACGCAATGGCGCCTGGGCCATACGCAATATGGTGTCTCGGTCGCGTAATCAATGCGAAACTTGGCTGTCGTATGGCGTGGAGGATCTGCTTAATGCTGCCATGGTGGAGCATCCATCGGTGGCGCAGGACATTAAGGCGGCACTGCGTGATTTGGGTTGCAGTGTGCAGCTGCGCGAGGAGTGGACCGGCACGGCGGAAAAGAAAATCGCTGCATAAGAATAACGCTACAAACATATATACACATTTCTACTTTTATATGCAATTCATTACTAACTTATTTCCATATGAAATTAATGCAACACAGCACAATAATCGGAGCTTTCAAACATCGACCTTAAATGCTAACAAACTTAATACGAAACTGAGGCAGTCTTGGTTTATTCACTTGTTGGGTGGCTTTGCTAGCTATTTTGTTAGCTTTATGTTTCGCAATGTGCCCGCTTTGAGGCGCAGATTAACTGTCTTGGCCATGGGCTGACTAGTTGTTGCATTTACTGCTGCTCCAGTAGAAGCTGCTTCCCGCTGCTCCTCCTCGGCGCGCAACGCAAATGGATCAATCTTCTCCGAGCCGCCCATGCCGTTATAGGCAAAATTGGAGGCCATCGTTGAACCCGCACCGGTGCCACCAAGCAACAGACGCGGCTTCTTGAATATCGAATACTGTAAGTAAAAACAAGTTTCAGTATATTAAAAACATCTCTTAATGATGCCAGGCAGTGCATTACTTTTTCACTAAGATCACTGGTGGTTTTACGTATAACACCTGTTGCCATGCTGATGCCTGGTCCGCTCTTAATTGGTGATATTTTGGTAACGCTTAAGTCTGTCGGCTTTAACAGATGGACCATGCCCACGCTGCTAGATTTTATGTTGAGGTAGGGTGACGTTGATTCTTCAATGCGCTTTATGCTTTGTTTCTGCAAAGTTTTTCAAAAGATTAGCGTATTGTTATATTATGACATATAAGAATAACTTACTATTGTGGGTGATATAGTGTGACGTCGATCCTCGCGCTTTAATGCAACCACATTGGTGTTAAGGCCAAATGAATTACACGAAGCATCCACATCAATTGGATGACTTTGAATATCTTTCAACTAAAGAGAATGAATTAATCTATTTGTTTAATATCACGCTTAAACACACAACTTGCCTTCTCATTGGCACGATAAAGATCACTCTCTAGCTGGGACATTTGCTCCTCCAGCTTGCTGCAAGAAAAAATATTTTTAAACAGTTTATAAAATGTTTGTTTAAACAGTCTGCTCACCGCTTTAAGTCCAGCTCTCTGCGCAAATCATTTTGCACCACTTTGAGCACATTGCGCAGCTCAGATTTCTTGGACTCGCATTGCCTCAGTTCTCGCTTGAGCGTTGACACCCAATGAGCCAGCACAAGTGGATTTGTTTCGTTCTTAATCAGACGTTCTGCATCCGCAGAGCCTGCCGTTAACACTGTATAAGCGCCTTCCATTGTGTGTAATTGTTGCTTGAGCGATTTGTTTTCCTTGCGCAACTCCTCAGCTGCCTGTGCATCGTTCTTTAGCATGCTTATTTGTTCCACATAGCTGCTGATAACGAAGTCTTTCTTTTGTAGCTTTTGCTCCAGACCAGCAATGGTTTTGCTGCAACAAGTTGATTTTGTTAAATAGAAAAACTTGTATTATATGGCATGTATAACTTACAGACACTTCTTTTGTGTGTCCTTTAGATCCTTGATTTGCTGTTCCGCTTTGTTTTGTTCCTTTTCCTTCATTTTCATGGCCAGGTTTGCATTGTCCAGCTGCTCCTGCAAGGAGCCCACATCGATGCGGCTCACATCCAAATTGGCCAAATTAAAGTAGATGCGCAATATGTTGCGTGTTGTGCATTTGTTGCGGCACTGTGGGCATGTTTTCGAACTAAAATTCAAATGCGTTTTATTTAATTATTTTGTTAAGGAAACAAAAATTTGCTTTGCTCTACCGTTCCAGCCATTGCATGAGGCAGGTGTGATGAAACATATGTCCGCAGGTTGTAACATAAACATCATCGGAATGCGTAAATAGTTCGGCACATATAACACAATTTAAATTCAGCATGCTTAATAAACAAAAACTACTAACAAAGATATAAAGGCCATAAACTAGACTCGCTGCTTGTTAAAGGTTTTCGCGCGGCTTTATCAAACAACAGCTGTTTGACGCAGCCATCTTCAAGTGAGCTCAGATGTGCGCACAGCCAACACTGCAATGTGCGCTGTCAACTCTCTCATTGGTTCGTGTCTTGGCTATTCGCCGTAACGTTAATTCAAAAAGACGTTTTTCGTTTCGATTGCATGAAAGTTTAATATTTATTTGTATTCTGCAGCCAATGAAATGTACAGTTATTTTTAGTATAGTATTTGTTGCAAATGCATGCGTTTATTTGTTATTTGCAGCTTAAAATGTGATAATTTCGTATCCTATGTCAAGCAATAATTCTTTTAAATGCGCGCCAATTTGTTTTTTTAATTAAATTTATAGAAACAACAAAATCTCATAATCAGTGTGAGTGTGTATTTCGAATTATTGCCTGATATAGAAGATATTTATCGTTTCAAGTCTGCTATAGATAATTATGTTACTTTTTCTTTAGACATAGATTTGTAAATTCTTAAAATGCTAGTTTCATGATTTTCTGTTGAAAGTTTTGCAAAGTTTGCTTTGATTTTTGTTTGTTAGTAAAACATTTGATTTCAATTGTGATATTGTTAATTCCAGCATTAACTAACATTTAATATGTGTTTAGTTTTTTGTGTTTTTTCTTTGCTAATTACGTTTTACCCATTTATCCCGAAAGTAGTTTGCTTTTCAATAATACATGTGGTTTTTTTTACTTAAATTAATGCTAGGCAATTTGTTGCACCCTTAAGCAATAATTAATATATGCATTGAGTTATATGTTAAGTTTAGGTTTAAGTTAATATGCATTATGCTATTCAAAGAAATCCATTTGACATTTGTTACCAACTTGTTTGCTTAGCGTTAATAATACAACAGTTTATTTATTATTAATTTAACTAGAATTTGCTTTAACAATAGGCTTAAATTGCATTTAAACACTTAATTTCTAATCAATTTAGTTTTTATTTTAATATATTTAAGACTTAAGCTAATCGCCTTTTGAATAGTCAACAAATTTGTTTTAGATTTTTTAACTTAAGTTCTAAATGATTTTTATACACATTTATCATTTAACTATAGATGATTAATATTGTTCTCAGTATATGCTCGGGGATTCAGTTATAACGATTCCAACTAAACATAACCCAAGCTAAATGGATAATTTACATTTACACATTCAAAATGAAAAACACATGCAAAGTTTTTGGAAGTAGTTTTTAACTAGTTGGTAGTTTTTTGTTTGTTTTAAATATGCTTAAAAGCTAAAATGTATCCGGTGTTTTGATAGCCGATAACTTTATACAACTTATTTATTTTTTAACAAGATTTTATTTAATGATTCCTATGCTATAATCATATTTGGTATACATCATGGTGTTGTTCTTCATTTTGTGGTTGCTTTTGTTAGATTTTTATTTATACTATATATAGAGTGTTTTGGTTAAACGAAGAGGCAAGATCGTCTTTTAGCAGAAGCGTCTGTGAAAGAAAGAAAGTTGGCCAAAAGTTTCATTAGCTAAAATTAAAAACTTCTTCAAATGCAAATTTGAAATTAATGTTACTTAATTTAACTTTTCTTGGTCAAATGAAAATTAATGAATGTGCTGCCACAGGAAGCTGGCTCAAAACCCTTTCCAACTGGGCTAAGATGCCAGCTGCAAATGCAAATGCTTTGCTTTTCAGGGCTGTGTTTTTGGTTTGCTTTGCTTTGCTTTGGTTTGGTTTGGCTGGAGCATTTGGGCGCCCGCTTTTGTAGATAAGCCTTGAGTTGCGCGGTTTTGTGGCTATGGCCCATAATTCGAATGGGGCCATTAGACGGCATTCGTTAGCCGTTGCAATGGCCAAGTGATTTAAAACAGTTTTCTCTGCTCTCGCATGCAGATGACAGCAGCGATAAACGTTGATAAAACTTTCACTTTTTGGGTTCAAGCTCTGAGAAACTTTTGCCTGCGCTCCTTTCACATGGCTTACAAATTGTTTCAACTTACGGCGGAGGGGAGAAGTTAAGAGGAAATAGAAAAGCTGCCAACAAAGCGTTGCCAATTCCAAATCTATATGAGTTTTCGACTGTGTGTGTGTGTGAGTGTCGGTGTGTGTGCCACAGGCTATTTCCCATGGCCGTTCGTGTCGAGTGTGTTTTTAGAAAATTGAAAGCCCAAAGCGACAACGTTGACAACCAAATTCAAAACACTTTGAACAACTGCAATTGCAACAGCAGCAGCAGCTCCTTTAACAAACATTCAACTGAAATGGACACAGAGAGCAAATATTGCTTAAGCAATATCAATTTCCGAACCAGCATTTGCAAATTGAAACTTTGTGAGCGCGAAATTGAAATATTTATATATAAATAAATAAATAAAATAAAGCACATGTAGTGAATAGAAATGAAATCGCGTGTTTTAGCTTCAATTTCCAACAAACGTTATATTTAAGATTTAAATATATATTTAGTTATTGTAAGTACCTTCGCCTCTTCGCATGCACTATCTAGAGCTTCCCACTTCGATAGTGCACGGGCCGGTGACCGCCAAAGAGTATACGCTTAAAGGCCTGACGAAACTCCGGGCTGAATATCGTATAGATAACCTGTTAAAAGTAAAAGTAAAAATAATTTATACTTTGCTAGTTACTTTGTAGCGATATTTAGCTTTATCAAGTAAAAAGTTTGATATCGATATAAGTTTTTCTATCGAGTTGGCAGCTCTGTCTGAGCATTATGAACCCCTTAAAGCGCTTCAGCATAAAGAAAAAAGGAACTGTTGTAGCTTTGAGGCCATGGAATATTGCCGTTGACAACTGCGTCACTTTGACGCAATCATGTTATGGATCCGTGCATTGAGTGCCAGGCCAATCAATCGACGTACAACACCGCCGCCAAGTATTGCATTGTCGCCTGGGGCACTTGGAATCATGCTTTTCATTTTCACTGAATTACACATTGGCTACGCTTGCGTTTGATTTGTCTGTCCACTGGAAATTCGATAGCTATCGATTCACATAATGTGATCTTTGGAATTGCGCAACTTTCATATTACGGCATCAGTCTTAGCTAAACTTGAACTTTGAAAATAAACTTGTTTTGCTTATGGTTAAGGAAAGATGCACAGACAGACTCTACTTTAATCATGAGTATATTTTTATATAATAATAAAAAACGAAAAGGTTATTGTTAAAAAAGATTTTTTTTGCTTTGTTTTTGCTCAATGCCAATTACCGGATTCAGTGTGGAATTGAAGTAGCCCAGCCAGAGGAAGAGGGAGGCGACACTATCGCTGATCTGGCAGGCAGCACACAGCGGCATCGTCAATGCCATCACAAAGAATGGAAGCCAACAGACGACAAAGGCGCCAGTGATGATGGCCAATGTTTTAGCTGCCTTGCGTTCACGTTTTGCCTCCAGCGTCTCCTTGCGCTTGTTCACCTTTTGCATTGGGTTCGCAATGCTTGACAGTTGTTGCTGTTGCTGCTGTTGTTGTTGTTGTTGTTGTTGGTGGTGTAGATGTGGCGGGTGCACTGCTGTTGACTGCTGCTGCTGCTGCTGTTGGTGTTTGGTGCGCGGCTCTGGGGTTACCGCACCGGAGGCATTGGTCGAGCTGCACAACGGATGTGCCTGGTTGCAGCTAGTCAATGTGCTCGTTCTCGCTGTCATTGGGCCAATGGCGCTGGCCTGCGGTGCGATAGCGGGCGATGTTGGCGTTTGTGGCGTTTGTGGCGACAGCGCTGATATCGATGTAATTGTTGTGGCATTGGATGTACTGGCACCACCACCACCACCACCACCACCACCAGTACCCATGCCGCCTGCCCCACATTTTGCTGTTTTTTGCAGCTCCTGCATTTGTTCAAGCTGCTGCTGCAAATGCGGATCCTCAAGCACTTCCACAGCACCAATCCCGCCACCACTATTGCCATTGGCCTTGCCTAGCGTTGGCGTTGTTGCCGCTGCTGTTGCTTCTGCCGTTGTTGCGGTTGTGGTTCCCACTGCCTCATCCAACTGCTGCTTTTGCTGCTGCTGCTGTTCCTGCAGCGATTGCTCCTCCTCGCTAAGCTCATCCGTTGTTGGCTGTGGCGTTGTGTTAGCTAAAGGCTTCTGCTGCTTGGCACTGCTCGCATGCTGTTGGTTAGCCAGCGCCACCAGGTGTGAAACGGTTGCAATTTGACTGCCCGATGTGCTCGGCACCTGCAAATACGAAGAGCAGAAAATTTTATGAGTATTAAAACTGAAGCGGTTTGAAAACTGGAAGCCATAAAGATTATAAACAAATATATGGGTAATCTATCAAATAATGTTAGGTGTAATTTTAGAAAACAGTTTAGAATATATAAACTTAAGCTGCATATTGAGAACCATCTAGTTGTAAGAATAAATAGCTTATTATTTTAAAGATTCTCTCTTTTCGTTTTTTACTCTGAGTACAATAAGAAAACAGCTCAAATTACAAATTCACAAATCTCGATAATGAGATCATCTGTAAAAAAAAAATAAAGATGTCGAGCATAAAAATTTACTAAATTAGCATTTCAAATCTGTGCTGGACACACAAACAAATACAAATCACAAAATTTCAATTGCATTCATAAATTTTTTTTAGTGATGCTCCTTGGCACTGTTTGTCCAAGCCTCAACCGAGCGATGGGTCGTCAATTTTCATGGGCTTTTTATGCGAAGCAGTTGTGGTTATAAATTTACCAAATAAATAAAATAGCTTGAGCAAATATTTATTTTCGTTAAGCTCGTTGCGCATTTGTGCCTGTTCCTGTAAATTGTGCTGGCCACGCCCAGGCTATTACAATAAGCACCGCCCCACTATCAGTGAGCCAGTCAAGGCATTCGATGTGTGTGTGTGTGTGTTGGACGATTTGGACAATTTGGCGGCACTTGGTCAAAAAGGGCTACACAATTTGTCGACTTTGAGCTGGCTGCTAACGGCATGTCCTAGGCACTAAAATTCATATAATCACCTGTAATTTAAGCCAACAGTGTCCATGTCCACGGCCACATAATGTGCACAAGCGTAAAGTGCTAAAATCAACTTTTATGTGTTATAAATTTTGTCTATGGCCGCGGCACCGAACCAAATACACACAAAGTACCAGGTGCCGGCCATTTTGTTAGAGATGTGTAAAGCGTGACACGATATGCTTATCGATAAACAGCAGCATCACTTAACAAATCGATCAATGTAGCTATTTATTGCAATAGGGTACTTTTTTTTGAAGCAAATAGTTGTTAAAATTCAACGAAAGTATGTAAACCAAGCGCAGCAACAAATTAAACTTGTCTTCACTTAATTTATTGCTAATTTCTTATTCGTGCTAGGTAATAAAATGAAGGAAGTTTGTGAAAACGGAAACTTGACATTTTATCGCTGGCAGTGGAAAAACGCAGAGGCAGCTCGCCTCTAATTTCAACATGCTGACAATTAATGGGCCACACGAACCTGGTGCCAAATGAATTTTATGACTTTGATTCCATAATATATGGCTGGGTTGCTGTTATAAGCATGTAATTGATACGGTGCCTTTTACAGCACACACACACACACACACGAAAAAGGTTAAACACAACCAGGAACAACAGAGCTGGACATTCAAATTGGGTGCAAAATAAAAAATGCATTTTCAATTTGTGCCCATTTGGTCAGCAACAATGGTTGGAACCGTACCGAAACGATATAATAAAGAACGTTGTACGAAATTCAATGGACAAATGGCAAATTGTAAAACTTTTCAAAGAAGCGAACGATAGAGAGAAAGAGGGAGACAGAGAGAGCACAAACATATGTTGTAACCTAAGCTATTGCCCTATTGTCGTTGACCATTGTCATTGTGTCGTTGCCAGAGCCCAAAGTACAAACAAACAAATGTTGCAGCAGCGTTGCCAGTGTTCAATTTCGTTGGGTTTTTTATTTTGTTAGTGTGTGTGTGTGTGTGTGTGTGTTTCGATATTAATGTTGGCCACAGAGCACAGAGCACAGCGCACGTAAAGCAAATCAAAGCAACTGCAAAACGAGCTGCAATTCCACTTACAGTTGTTGTTAGCAACAAAGCGCATAATGATGGCGTATTCTTTTGGCTTCCTTAATGGCCAAAAGGCAATATAGTTCAGTTAGCGTGGCTACAATAACTTTTTGCCTTTGTATGTTCGTGTTAAGCTCGCTTTTAACTGAACTTGACAACAGCTCAAGTGACGGTTATGCGATCTCTCTGTTCATTAAATTATATTTGGAATCTGTTGAAAATGTTTTCACAATATAAATAACCTTTTTGTGCAAAACGCAAAGTTGTTCAAATAGAGTAAACTCCAGTATTACGCATACGCCACATCAGCAAGTACAGCTACTTTTAATTTGAAATGGTTTTTCTTGTTTGCTTTCTGAGGCAGTAGCAGTAGTAAAAAAAAAGCTAAAAACCAGAAACCAAAAGCCCAAAAACCAGAAAACAACACAACTCCAAGCGTAAGAAGCGAGCGTTAACAAAGTGTAGAAACTATACCACACACACACACACACACACTCGCAATGCTCATATTTTATTTATGTGCACGTGCACGCACTTTCAACTTACCCCCCACCGCCCATCACTCTGCTCCTACACTCTCTGACTTTGCTCTCGGTATGCATTTAAGTAAAATGTATGTTTGCTGCATTTGCGCCTTGCATTGACTTATTGTATTTTTGTGCAAGTGTTCTTTTAAATGGCACTGCAAGAAGCTTATCGGTCTTATATCGTGGGACTTATAAATCAAAGAGCAAACTCTACGTGTATCTTGTTTTTAGTATAATATACGAACGTGATTTTGCTGCCATATAACTTTTACTTAATAAAACTGAAAAGCAGAAAAAGGTCTTGAAAAAGATGAACAGCTATCGCTTGGGAAATGCATATTGTTTGGAGTGTCTTGTATAAATTTATTACTTAAATAAAGTATGTTTAAGAAAAAAACTAAAAATTCGATAAGAACGATTATAAATTCAACTTTTTATGTTTTAAATACTTTCCAAAAAAATGTTAGACCTTTGCAATAGCTTTTGTGTTTTCTTATTAATTTTTCTTGTCAATGTTTTGGCAACTTTTGTCTTCAAATAAACCTGGAAACCTTTGCTTTCAGTCAAAGCTAAGCTGGTTTTATTGAGTAAGAAAAAAGGGAAATCTGAAATTTTTATACGTATTTGGCTTTGGTTTTTCTTTGTTCAATAAAGTGCATTTCCCAGTTGTATTAAAACCTAATTTGCCTTTTATAAATTGCTGTTTTCTCGGCATTGCTTTACTCGATTCTTTTAGTATTCCTTTTTCTTTCATTTGTATTTTCATTTTGCTGTTGTTGTTTATTTTGTTTGTTTTAGCTCATGCGTTGGCCCCTTTTGCTTATATTAAACAAAACTACGATGATAAATTTATATATTTGCTTTTAGCTATGTGTGTGTGTGTGTGTTTTTTTTGTGCTTGTGTTTGTTTATTTGGCTGTCCACTTATTTGTGGGGTAAGAAAGAATCCTGGACAAAGTAAATATTTAATCTGTGTTGACCAGGCTAAAGGCAAATACGATACGCAGTTTCATACGATTGGTTATTATCGGGGACCGTCTGGGCCAAAACGAATGGAAACGAAAGCTGTTAGCCATAAGCCATCAACATATTTTCTTCAATTACTCAAGCGTATTGAGTGCCTTGTTAGGCCACGTTTTGGCCAGAGCTCCTGTTGCTATTTCCCCATTACTTTTGTTGTTCGTTTTGGCTTTGTTTTCATTTGGTTTGCTTTTGGCTCTGGCTGTGGTTCTTTTGGCAAGAGAGATGCTTTGCATGGGGCCAAAAAGGTGCTGGGCGCATTGGCGTATCCTTGTCACAGAGCTTAATATTTGACTTTGCTATTACTTAACCTGCACGAATCGGTGTCGACCTTTGGCCACTCGACTTTTGGCTAACTTGTTGGCCAATGCCAACAAAACGTTCAAGCAATTTATTTTCCTTTATTTTTTCTTTTGGCTCTTTTATGGTTTTTCGTTTCGCTTCGATTTTCGTGCTTTTGCTTTAATACGTTATTATTGAATGCGCGCGCGAGTATGTGTGTGTGTATCTTGCTACTTATTTTTTAGCCATAAAAATCTGAAATTGAAGTACATAAAATGCGGCTAAATATAATTTCTGAACCACGTCAATAAACAAAAAAAAGTCCCCAAAAGCTTTGCTTTGCCTGCATTTTATCGCCACACACTCACTTCTCTATCGAGTGGGTAATTTGCAGGATTTCACCTAGATGTCGGCTTATAAACACACACACGCACTTGCAATAAAATCAAATGCCTTGTTGGTTGTCTTTTAATTTGTCGTTTGTTGACACACAAACACGCGACGTATACGTAATGCGTAATCCGTGTATATCCAGTATATATATAGGGATGTATAAAAAATCGATTTATGCGTGCATAAATCAAACGTCAGGACAACTTGATGTTTAGCTAACGACATGTGCAAGTTTCTATTTGGATTTAACAGGGATTACGCACGACTCCGGACAAAAACTGGACAAGGATTTTATTTTTTATCCATAATGTTTATATATAAAGGTTTTCGTTCTTTTTGGCCTTTTTTTTATTTTTTTTTTTGCCGTCTGCACTCAGGAAGCAAACTCAGATCGTTGGGCACATGTCAGGCGTTATGAAATTTAGCTTTGAATGTGCCAAGCGAGCCAAAGCAAAGCAACTAAAAAAATAAACGAAAAAGAGTCCCATGCCCTAAAATCCAATTCCAAAATCTAAATCCCAAACAGTTGTTGTTGTTGTTGGCTGGCTGGCACTTACCTCAATTCCGGCACGGCTTTTGCTGTCCACGTTCGAGCTACTGAACTCGGTATCCTCCACGGTGTTTACCGTATTCGTGGAGTTGCCCTCCACCAAGCCCAGCGCTGTACTGCTCGTTGCACCACTGCCAGCACCACCACCACTCTTGTTCTTGGCCGTTGAGAATCTGCCAAGACGTAGCCGCAGACGATTAAGTTTTGTATCTGCTGTGGCTGTCGTCGCATCGGGCTTAAAGTAGATAGAAAAAAAAACAGTTGTAAAAAGGATGAAGGTTTTTTTTTTTTTTGGTTGTTTGTCTGTTTGTTTGGCGCTGCAATCGATTTTGAATACTAAAATTAAATTCATAGTTTTTGGCACAGCATTAAAATGAATAACAAAAGATTGTAAATTTACATTATTTTGCTGTAGCTGGTGTTGTTGCTGGTGTTAGTGTTAGTGTTGTTGTTGTTGTTGCGTCTTACGCTTCAATAAACCGCAATTTGTACGCATATCAGAGAAGGAGAGGAAGAGCAAGAGTAAGAGTTTGAGCCCAAAATGTTGATCCCAGTGTTGCTGTGTTGCCTTTACCATATGCATATGTAAGTGGATACGTTCGTAAATAAATTGTGTGTATTTGTTACAGTCACGCCACACAGTTTCACAGTTCCAAATAAAATCCTTGCCCTTCGCCCCGCCCACAAAGAAAAAGGGCAGCATCGAATACACTAACTACAGTGCCTGTTGAAAATAAATTTCACGCTTGACTGCTTCAAGCGCTTGACCTCTTTGATTTCCTTTTTTTTTTTTCTCTTTTTTTGTCTGTGTGTGCTTCTTATGGCTGCATCCTTTTTTCTCTTCTTTGCAGTTATTGTTGTCGCTGTCGCTGTCGCTGTCGTCGTCGTCGTCGTCGTTGTCGTCGCCTTCAATCCCCACCAAATTAAAGTAATTGAGTAGTCAAACCTTTTGCCTCATCGTCAACGCAGCTCGTCATTGCCATGTTTGACCCTTTGGCAAGTCGATATTGCTTTAAATAAATAAAATTATGCTGATTTTGCGTTCGTGTGCGGAAATTTGGCAAAAAGGCAGCGACACTCAGCGCTGAAGTAGATGCGGTTTGAAAAAGGCAATGGGTTTATTTCTAAAGTGTGCCTTGTCATGCGTTTTAACCCCTAACCCCTAACCCCTCCCCCTTCACTCCCTTTAACTCTATTTGAGCATTCCCAAATGGCGTGAATATTTGCGCAAATAGTATTAAATGGATTTGCAGCTACGCATGTGACCTTCATTTTGTGGGCAGAACAACAAAAGTGTAATTGCTTCCTTGCATGCACAGCTCCCCGCTCCGCTCCGCTTCCCTTTTCCTTTCCTTCAGCATACTCAAGTGCCCCATGTGAGCTATCTATATAGTATATAGAAATACAGAGTGAGAGAAAGTGGCATGAAGTGTTAAGGGTTAAGGTCAGCTTATTAAATATTAAAGGCCTGATGCTTAATTAGACACCAATTTCAAGGGTGGCAACTTCAAATCCACCTGGGACCTGACCTAAGCTATTAAATTCAAGTCGCCTTAATGGTTATTAGATAATCAAAATTTAAGTTAACCCAAACAACAACGTTTCTGTGGTCTTTAAACTAAGTTAAGTTTTGTGGCATTCATTTAACCAGCCGTTTGTTTCTAACTGAAACGAAAAACTTTATGTGTAAATCTTGATTTATAGCTATTATAACCAGATTCATTGGCAAACTTTTGATAAACTTTTTCACTATATACTTATTTCGTATATTTCAAAGGCTATTAGGATTGACATTCGTCTTTAATTATTATTTTTCTTTACAAATTAATAAACAATAAATTTGGTTGTCAAAGACAAACTAAAAGACTTGAATACAAACACCCATTTCGTTTGAGCATTGAAACTTTATTCAATATTTTCTGACTATCGAACGCTTTATTTCGCCCCAAGCATTAAAGCAATCAACAATTTTTGGGGTTAACTTGAATGCGTTGGATCCGTTAACTTTTTTCCTTGTGCCATTTACAAATTTTTCGCAGCTACAGGCCAAAAGGAAAAAAGAAAAGCAAACCTCATGCCCAATAGTATATATATATATATTTCTGTAATAATCGCATTCGTTCACAGCAAGCTAATTGAATTTGCCTCCTTGCACAATTTTTACATGCTTGAGATTGCGTATACGCTACGTTGTGTTCTCGCCGCTGTTGCTGCTGCCGCTGCCATGCGGGTAATCAATGCGTAATTGAATCGCTGATAACTTCAAAGACACATACATCCGTGTACGTATAAGTATACGGCATTTCCGGCACATTGTTTGCCAGTTGTCAACGTGCCATTAAATTGGCGTGCTAAACAATTGGCAGAAAGTTGTGCTCGTGTGGAGGATAATAGCCATAAATTCCATGGATTCCCCTTTGGCATTTCTTGTTTAGATCGAAAACTAAACTACATGGCACATTAACGTTATTAAAATACTATACTAAAGTAAATAAATACTCGCACACAGACAGATTCATAGATAAGACGAGATAGGTGCGTACTGTTTCAAATCCCAGTGTAGCATACTTTTTAGCAAAACAGCAACAGCAGCAACAGCGACAACGACAGCGATAAGTAAAAACCTAGCTCAATGTGTATTTTATGTAGATGTGCCTGTCAGCTGTCGGTGTGGGTGCGTGTGTGTGTGTGTGTGTATGTTGGTGTTAGTGTGTTTGTGTGCACATTTATTTAAGCGTTTGCATAAACGATACTTGGCCGAAGCCATTTTGCCACTTTGGCTAATTTATGTAAATTGTTTTCTTATTTAATTGTTTTTCTTGCGAGACATGTGTTGAGCTTCCACATCACTTGCCGTATGTGTGTGTGTCTTTGTGTGTGCGTATGTTTTCTTTGTGTATGTGTATCCGTTCAATAATTTCTTTACATGCGATTTATGCTGCCCTGGCTGTGGCCTAAATGTCGCACAAGTGCCTGACAAAAATGTTTTCGATACACATAACACTGTGCAGCAAGGTCACAAACAAAATACAAAAACATGTTAACTTTTTGTTTTGGAATCGATATATGATTATGATTTTTGAGTTTTGAAAGCTGTTGATTTTCATGGATTTTTTGTAGCTGAGTGTTAATGTTGCTGCTGTGTATATGAATATAAAAAAATTGGAGCATAAAGCGAAGATGTTGCAAGGAAAAACAACACAAGTTGAAGACGTGTGTCGCATATGGACGACTTGGCCAAAAAAAAAATATGTTCAGCTTAGGCAACGCTGTTAGCGTCGCAGCCTGCTAATGTCCTGGTCCTTGTTGGCTGTTTGTCATATGGCCATGGTCATAATGTCAATATCTAGAGCAATCAATTTGAGCTGCTGTCGCTGCTGTCACTTTGCTTGATCTTCTCCTCACTGCTGTTGTTGTTGTTGTTATTGTTTGCAAATGTAATTGTGATTATGTTCGAGTGGCCAAGGCGGGGCACGAACAACAACAATAATAACGTAGAAATTGTTGTCCAGTGCTCTTGAGAGCAAAGCATCTGGGCGTTGTTGTCAGCATCACTTGGCCAAAGAGACACTCCAAATGACCGATTGCTTTTTGTGTTTAATGCTACATTATTATTAATGTTTGCTGCTGCTGTTCTTGTTGTTATATCTGCTGCTGCTACGACCGTTATTGTTGTGGTAAGTTTTTGGGGCATTAGACCCTGAGCTAAATTACGTATAATACCTGTGCGCTCAATTTGCCTAATTGCCTTTTACTGTGTGTGTGTATTATGTTAATTGCAAAATCAATGCATTAAAATAAACAATGGGCTAAATTTATACTTTTTGTGACATAAGTAAGGCTTAAAGAGAGATTTCTTTCAAACAAACTTTAACAGTAACAAACTTTAAATTGCAAAAACTTATTTCAAACTTTTGATTGATTTTTCACATTTCTATTCCATGGTTAAATATTCCAAATAAAGCTTTCTCTATGTGCATTTTACCATGATATTCTGATCTATGCAAAATGCATATCAATTAAAATTCACGCACATAAAATGTGTGTTGAATTATGTGTTAAGCTATGTATCGATGTGTTTGCAAATTCAAGTTTTTGGTCATTGTTTTTCTGGTGTGGAATTTAAATCATTTGCAGACCGAATTATTTAGCCATCTGCCAGATGCCATTTGAGGCTTAGAATTGGCCATAAACATGCTAAATGCAAATGCAATTAACTACAATTTATGTGCTGCTAGCGAATAACGCAATTTTTTTCTTGTTTTTGTTGTTATTGTATCCAAATATTTGAAAACTTTGTTACAACAAATCTATATTAAATACATACGAAAAAAAAAAAACGAAATGAAGAGAAAATTGTAACGAAGCGCGCAGCAGGCGAGCAACGGAATGTGTTTTGTTGCTGTTGTTGCTGGTGTTGGTGTTGGTGTACTGTTTATATGGCATAAACCCTCGTCAAGTTTCAGGAAAGCAATTTTCAATTTGAAAGCATTTAGTTGAATAAAAAAATATATAAGAATAAAAAAAACATGAGAATAATTTGAAAAACATTGCCAAGTCATTTACCTAATGCTCTGTTTAATGGCTTGAGCTTTTATGTCTTTTGCGATATTATGTGTTGTTAGTTATAAGTTTTAAGTTCACTTGCAGCTGTAGTTTCGCTTGATTGCATTTCTTTTTTTTAGTTTTTAAACTAATGCAACCTCTTAGATGACTTAAACTCTTAGTTTACTTAGCCTTACCAAGCCGGAAAAGTTTTAACAAACATATTTTTACCCAAATAAAGGAAAGCTTATAGCTTTAATTTAGTAAACACATTTTTTTTCTCCTTTTAAGTCATATATTATAATAAAATCTTTTTTTTATAAGATTCAACAAACAATTCACAAAAAGTATCATATATTTTATTGCCATTATAATAATCCCAATCAAATTTATCAATCTTTGTTAAATACTTAAATTGAAGGACCCCAGAGGAAGCTGTTAGTTTAAAGTGTATTTAATGTCCATTGTAAGCAAATTGACTAGCAAAGTCAGCTATCTTGAGGTAAGGGCATACAAAATGCCTGCGCTGAGTGGGGTAAATATACTTTAAAATCAACAACAAGGCCAGGCTGGCCGGTGAGTGGCACTAAATGGATGCGTATAGCCAAGTTGAGCCGTTGATGTGTGTACATATATGTGTGTGGTGTGTGTTGCTGGGTTAGTAGGGGTATTGGCATGTGCCTGCTAACATGTAACTAACACACATAGTGAATAAAACTGAGGGAGAGAGGTAGATAGTGAGAGAGAAGGCAAAATGGGCCGGACATTGCTGGGATATGTGAACGCTGGCAAATGTGGACAAGTTGTCTTGTTTGCGCATTGAATTTGTGATTCCAATGACTTTTTGTCAGCTTTGCACTGACCAATGCGTGTGTGTGTGGGTGTGTGTGACTGTAAGTGTATGTGTAGGTAAGTGGTTGCAAACATTTCTACGTCAAATGGTCATTTTCAATTTAGTCAAAGCATTAAGCTAAGGCTAGGTAGCTGGTTCTAAGCATGTGCCAGTTATATACAAGGTGGAAAAAGGAGATGAAAAAAATAAACTAAATGAAAACATGATACAAAGTATTTCAAGCAGCCAACAACGAAGTTTAAATGCTCTTTCTAACAATGTTAGTTTTGCCTTTGCGTACTTTTAAAGAGTTTTATGTCAAGCACATGCTAAGTTGCACGTTTGCTAATGTTTATGCGATGTTAACACGGCGAATATGTTTAAAAGAGATAAGTTGTGTAAATTTAATCAAACCTTGTTATTTTCACCTGTGCAAACTCATTGACTAAATTAAGATTATCTACGGTAGAGTGTGTGCTTTATAAAGGCCAACTACACGTAAAAGGCATACAAAGAAGGAAATTGCAATTCAGCAAACCACACAAAAATTTATCAGACACACACACACACGCACGCATACAAAGCTTAAGTAAAAGAAAGGAAGAAATTGACAGAGCAGTGCTGCAAAACACAACACACAAAAACTGCCTTGGTTTTCTCTATTTTATTTGTTTTTTCGTTGGGCAAACCACTTTTCGTTTAACTTTTTACCGGACCTCTAAGTGAGCTAAGCAGTGCTGCCAGCTACTTTTTGTTCTTCTTGCTTAAAGCCCACAGCAATTTCTCAAATGCATTTTTAAACACACGAAAATGAAGAGTTGGAAGCTGCCTAATTACATTTGGCCAACACTAAGGGCTAAAATGCGCTTTCGCTTGGCTAACCAAATCGTGGGCATCTTGCATGTGTTAAGTTTAAGTTTATTCCACATAATGCTTTAAGCTTTCAAATCTTACATTCTCATCTCTCTCTCTCTCTCTTGACAGGCTGTGGGCTGACCTTTAGCTTGGGTTATGCTTTGGTCGATTATGCGGCAGCCTTCGCGGTTAACTTCATTAGAGTGCATAATTGCAAGGTTTGGTGGTAACATGACACATTGTGTGGCAGCTTGGCCAGTGTATGTGTGTGTGATCCATTTAAACGTTTACTTAATACAGTTTATGCCAGATATATAAGCAATAAATACGTTTTCCTAACTTTACATACATCAATCAATAGTTTTAGTAACATTTAACAATATAGCTTTCGTAAGTAAAAAAACATGAAAAAACAATAAATGCTCACCTGATTATTGTTAGCTGTCATATCAACTGGACGTGGTCTGCGGCGATGAATGCGTTTTCTTGCCGTCTGATAGATTTTCCAGTACAGCGCCAGAATGACCAACAGTGGCACATAGAACGTACAACAGGTGGCAAATACCTGCAGACCATACAACATATTTTACTCAAAAAGGAAACTCAATTGATATGACTCTTTACACACCTGATAGGAAACATCCTGTGAGACCATGCATTTCTGTTGCTCAATGCGCTGCAGATAGTCGGGATCCTTCCAGCCAAACTGTGGCGCCAAGGACACAATCACCGCCGCCGTCCATACACAGAAGATCATCATGAAGACACGATTGCTGGTGCGTGAGTGAATATAATCGATATTGGTTACCGCCCAATAGCTATAAGTAAAAGATACAAATATTTAAATATATACAAATACAAATACAAATACAAACACAAATAACACGATAACGAAATTTTATTAACAATTGTGCGTCACTTGAGACTTTCTTTATTTACTTTATTCGCGACGCGCACAAAATGTAAATGAAATGCGGCATAAATCTAGGCGTACACACACACACACACACACACACCGAATACATACATACACATATGGCAACAGCGTCAAAGTAAAGAAACGTGTTCGATATTCGAATTCCGTTCAACAGTTTAATTTTTTTTTTCTCTCTGATAGCATTTCCTAACAACTTTTTTTGTGTATTTGTTTTTGTTTCAGTTTTTTTGTGTTTTTTGTGTTATTGGGTTTTTTCTGTGCCAAAACATGTTTTATGTATGTATGCAAACCGGTGTGCGGTGTGTGTGTGTGTGTGTCTGTGTGAGTAAGCGAGCCAAGTGAGGCATTTTTCACATTTCCATTTCTATAGACTGGCTAAAAGAGCTTTATGACTTTGTTAGGACGTTTGCCTAATGAAAAAAAAAATTGTTAACTTTTCGTATTGAAGTTAAGTTAAGAAAAACAGAATTAAAATTACTCAATGTCATTTAATTAAAGACAATTTCTTAGCATCTGCTTTGTGCTTTATTTATTATTCTTCAAAATTTTACGCACATGAAAAAACATTATTAAGCACAATTATATTTAAACAACTGTTTGGCACAAGTTATTAAGCACCAAAATAATAACCAAAAGTATATTATACTCTGTTTAATATCTTTGTTTTTTTGTTTTGATAGGGTACACAAAACGTTACCACTATCAGAGGTAACTATCATTTTTTTGCTTGTTTTTTTGTTGCCCACTTGGTGTGAGTGAACCAACATGCCTAAACGAGTTTTTAAACGTTACGTGTACGGTAACTGGCTCACAAACATGTACAAACACAGACACACACACGCAAACACACACAGACATATGAATAGAGATGACTTGTTGGGGTAGTCTTTAAATGTATGGGGTCAACTTGATGCTTGTTGCTGCTGGGCGAGCTTTAAGAGAATGCCAACTATTCAACTGTGTGGCATAGATAATCGTGTCCGGAGGCGGCAACTAGACCATACAACAACTGTGCTGATGCAGCCATTAAGCAGCTTTTGGTTCAAGTTGTCCGTGTGTTGTTGTCAGTTCAAAGGTTGTTAACCACAACAACCTGCGGCGTGTATGTATGTAAGTGTGTGTGTGTGTGTTCTATTTCAATATCCGGGTGTGTGTTTACTCTCTGCGGCAGGCTGTCAAAATGAAAGCTGGCTAACCGCAAAATTCAAAATTTTGACGGCACAACCATTCACAATTTTCTTCTACTACAAAACTGATCAACAATAACAGCTACTTGCAAAAGAGCAGAAGACGTCTTTTCCATTGTTTATGTATTAATTAAACACAATTTGCATAAGCAAACATTATGCCATGTTGGGCCGCAGAGCAAACAACTATGTTTTGCAAGTTTAAATCAACAATTAATTGAGTTGACAAAGCACTCGAGACTTGCTGTTGATAGCATCAACTATATGCTGTAGATATGTATATATACATAATGCTGAAAGCTGTAACAGCTGCTGTCATGTGCAAACTTTGTTAACTGCCTCGGGGTGCCGCATAGACCATAATTTATATTGTGTCCAATGGGGCACTTAGACGCTAATGACAGCTGCATAAATATAAATACAATTATTCGTTATGTGTTGTGCATTTGTATAAACGTAATTAAATGACACTCAATTAAAAGCTGTCAACAATTCAGTCACTTCATCGGCACATTCAGGCTAAAATGCAATTAACATATGTGGTCTAAACATTTTCCAATTAAGGATTAGTTTAGTAAGGTATCCTGCAGTAGAAAGTAAGTAGAAAAAAATCACAACATAAAAATTTATTTAAAAAAAATGCAATGCTGATATGGTCATCTTTTCGGTTTCTACACCAAAGAAGATCACATATTCGGGCTCAGTGTCAAATGACTTACTCGTGTTTTTGTCCCTTTTGCAATCAGCTTGTCAGCTTAGTTATGAGAAATGATTGTGTATACTGTAGCTGTTAAGCATACGCCATGTATGCTATATCGATAATAATAAATAATAATAAATGATGTTCATAGTCGATGACTTTTGTTTGGACAGCTGCCACCTGCTGGGTCTGTCTGGGTCAATCTTCGAGCAGCGTCTTAAGGAAAGGGGCTATCAACAAAACCCACCCCAAAAATTACTCTCAAGACGCTCTCGGGCTGTGTCTGCTATTCATTAGCATAATATAATCGACTTCAAGTTGGCAATTTTGATTGACTGCTTAAAATAAATGGAATTTTGTGATTTTGCTGTTCACTGTTTTTTCTTTTCTTTGTATTTTTTTTGTTTTCGTTGTATTTTTTTTTTTGTGAGTTGCCAACATTATTAAAATTTTTTGTTGTATTTGTGAAGTTTGATGTGACGCGCGAAGGCAATTGAGAAAGAAGGGCATGCGAATTAATAGCGGGAAACCTAATAAAGTGCCTGTCATGCGATGTGCTCTGCAATGTGATATTACTCATACGACGCGTTTGTCGCCCATTGAAAAAGTATCATAATTTGTTACGGCATGTAATATATATTTTGTAGAGAACGAGGCCAAGAGGGAAAGAGAAAGAAAAAGGGAGAAAGGTTGAAAGCAAGCAATAGCACTTTCTGTTCATAGGCCAGCAATTCGATTCAATTCAATTGAAGTCAATCAATTTATCAAGCAACAGCGTAATATGCAACACCCGACACCACCACCCTCTTCAGCTTGAGTCGTGTGATGAATTATAACAATTTTTTTGAGCGCCAAACAATTTAAATGCGATTTTTCCATTATGCCCACACACATTCGTCTATATATGTTTGTGTGTGATAAATGTGCGGCAGTCGAGTGTAACACTTTTTAATGCATTTAAAAATTGCGCGCCTAGCACACAAAAAAGCCATTACTCTTGATCTCACTTGATTACAAACGCATGTACTTACCCAAATAAAAATAAAAGCTTAAAAAAAATTCCCAGCTAACACGAACTTTTACGATTTCGCCTAATTTTGTATGCAGCTGCTTTAAAAGCTCCTCATATGTGTACATATGTATACATAAATCTTTGTTGAACATTTTCTATTATGATTTGTCACTCTTGTCGGGGTAGAAGAGTTCCTGGAGTACTTACAGTTTGGCTTATAAATTCCCATTACTTGCTTTTAAATTGATTCTGATATTGCCAGCAATTAGTTGGAAGAAAAAAAGCATAATATATTCAATGGCAGCGTACGCAATTTGAACTTAAAAGCTGTTGATAATTAATTGGAAATGTATGTTGTCGAGTGTCGGTCAATATTTATTTTATACAGTGTTTTTTTTACGATATTGACGGTCCTGACAGCGGTTTACTGCATATTTGATGCCTGTCAACTAGTAAACAGCATTTTTACTCCCATTTTAATGCTCGACGGGCGGTAAAGCAGCAGAAACTGGCCAGAGTATTTAGTGTTGAGCGTATTTTTAGCTTTTACTTTTAGGATTTGCATTTTCCATCAGGCTAATCGATTGCATTACGCGCTTATTGAGAGTAGATCAGCGGGTTAAGCTCGTATTGTTCGTATTTTCAATTTAAGGTCATGAATAAAAGAAATTCCCGTTACCTGCGGCTGCTGACTGTCGTTTTTCAGTTTACATATCATATTTTATGCTGAAAACAGAAAAGCGAAAAAAAAGGACAGCCGAACAAAAGCTCAAAATGGTAAACAAAACCAGGCATAGAAAACTACATGCCACACTCTAGTAAAACTAACAATAGACAACAACAATAACGATGACAATGACAGCAACAACAAACGTATGTTACTGTGCTGTGAGCTGAGCCCAAGCCTCGAATTCTGTGTATTTAGCCATGTTTTGTTTAATTTGGCCTGCGGCAGCTGTGGCATGATTAAATTTTTGCAAATTATTTCTGCTCCCTCAACGCTCATCTGCATGCGGAGACCAACAGCAACAACATTAAGTTGTCACTAAACAAAAGAAACAATAAAACTATATGTGCCTGAAGTTAAAGAAGTGCTGAATAATAATGAGCCTCAAGCAGCATTGAAATCTTTTTAGTTATTGTTTGAATGTTTGTTTTAAAGATAACCAAGCATAACTAGTATTTTATGGTTATTTTTGTACGTTATTTGTTTACCGAAACAATTTAAACAATTTAATTTTAAACGACATTTCATTTGAATGTCATTTAATGGGCAATGATTTTGTTTGCATATTGTGTCGCCAATGCAAATATTTCATATACAATACATTTTAATTATAATAATGTCAATTGGTTCAACACGTCGTATGATTGATGCTCAAAAATATTTAATATGCGGCACGGTTGGCTTTTACTTGTATTATTATAGTATGGTATAGTATATAACGTTTATTATTATTATTGCCGCATATTGTTGGCCAACACACTTCATTAAAGTAATGCAAACATCCCAAACAAAAATCAATTAACATAATAAATGCGTTTAAATAGTTTTTTCCCACTCGATTATTGTTGTCGATATAGAAACTTGAAAGCGAAAGAAGCTTTTGTGTGTCGCATTAGCAAACCAGTACGTATCTTATTGCATAAGCAGGAAAGCAACAACATTTTAATGCTGCCACATTTTATTTGTTATGTGCTTGTCCACTTGCAGCCGCAGTGCGTCAGTTATGCTGACATGCACGGCTCTTGCCTTACAGCGAAATTCAATTTAAAACGTGCTTACGTTGCTCTGTGTGCCATGCTCCTGTAGCTACAAACACCACACACCCTCACCCACACAGCCACCTTCCTGGCGCCCTTTAGCTCGCTCGTCCAAACTGTCCAATGGAACGGCCATTATGGTTGCCAAGCTGTGACTGCCTGCCTTACTGCTTATTTGCTTGCCTGCCTGCCTGCCTGCGTTGTCCTGCTGCCCAGAGGCGCAGGATTCTCACAGACAGCTCTTAGCACTCAACTTGGCTCACACTCTTTGGCCGTGTTTGGTAACAATTTAAGTTGCTTGGCAAAAACTTGTCCTTGCCACTCTGTCTCTCCTCTCCCTTGCTTCTTCAAGCTCTTTATTTTGAACACACACACAAATCTCTAAACATTTAATTTCTTCATAATTCTCTAGAGGTTTTTCTTTTTCTTTTTAATTGTAATATAGTAGCCGGCAATTTTCATCAAGTCTTGTTTGTGTGTGCTCACTTTTGCAATGTGTAAATAAGTTTGTTTTCTTTTTCTTGGACAACAGCAAACCGCAACATTTATAAGGTCAGGACAGTTGCAGCAGCATATTTAATTATAAAAAAGTTTGCTTCTTAATCGTATTTATCTCGAAATATTTGTTGTTCTATGTTAGAAAATAGTTGCAATAGCTCAATTACCATTTACAAGAATTTTATTGTTCTTCAACTGCTGAGACCTACAGGGCATCACGTAGCCAATAAGTTCAAAGTAGGAAGTTGTAGTAGACGAAAGTGGTTGTTGTTTTGTCTCTCATGTTGGCAAAGTTTTCTACTTGGCGCACAGATGGCACAGGATGTGTCTTCTGTTAAATATGGGTGAGCTTTGTGCCGTGCGCCGTGTGTTTTCCGTGCTCTCTATAAACGCTCTGTGTGTGCGTGCAACAATATAAGGGCACAGCAATTGTAATTTATGGCACACACACACACACTAGCACACACGCGCAAAAACAAGAAACTTATGTAAATATGCAAGGCAAAGCAGCAGGACAAAAACAATAGGCAAGAGAACTGCAGGAGCATAGCCCCATGCTTTTATTCTTTAAGTCTCAGTTTAAGTCTCTGTCTTAGACTCAGTCGGAGTCGGAGTCGGAGTCGGTGTCACATTGAATGCAGACAAGTGCGTTGATTGCTGTCTGCTGGTAGACCCGCTGTGTTTTTTTGTTCATTCTTTGTTTTTATGGTCCTGTTCCGCTTATTGCTTTATTTCTTTTATCACGCAGGCAGCGTTTTGCGGCTATCAGCCGCTATAAAATTTTAAGTGCATTTTGCATTTATTATTGTTCTGCTCTGACACAAAAAAGGAATGTATAAAATAATAAAATGTTCATTTAACAATTTGCTTAATTATACATTTGCCGTGACCAGGGAGGTTTGAGGTTTAATAATATTTAATAAGCTTAAATGGTAAACGAGCTTTCTAATTGTGCAGTTCATTGGCATGCGCTTAAATGATGCCTGTCAGACTTAAGTTTACATATAAATTATATATCTAAAATTCCGTCAACTAATTAATTGGTTTTTATCTACGCAACAGTCGCCTGCCTCATTTGCTGTTATCCTGTGCCTGAATACATATGTTGGCAGGCAATGGGAAATACAATAAAAATATTTTGAAAGTTTGTGAAAATGCGAAAATGTGCAAATTGTGTTGGGCAACAATGAATTTGGGTTTTGGGCATCATTTTGTTGGCTTGTTGGCTGTTGCTTTGATGCTCGCCTGCTGTTTTGGCCATTTGCTTAACTCTGTTTGTGTGTGTTTGTTTTCACTCTGTCTCCCTTGGCATGCCCGCTAGCTCGCTCTAGTTGCGGTTTGTGGCCAAGTTTCGTTTCCGGTTGGCAAAAGTTGTTGGTCTAAAACCGAAAAACCGACCATTAATCACACGGCGTACGCAAACTCTGCTAAACGCAAAACTAAATACAAACAAACCTCGAAATGCACACACATTGATAGAGTTCGTATGCCCTTCGAAATATATGTGTGAGTGTGTGCATGTGTATTTGTTTTATAGTAACTTATGGCTTAATACAACCGCAATGTTTTCAATTGCAATTAGATAAATAATATTCATTTGCGCTTTTTAGTTGTTTGCCCCTTTTTACGCTGTTATTTGCAATCAAAAATGGGTATATTATGTCAAAGAACATCGATCTTCAAGGCGGACTGCTTAAAAAAGTACACTCTTAATTGAAATTTAAAGTGCTTCATTTATTTTGGCTGCCGGTCATTTGTCTTTGGATCGCAACCTCCTTAACTTCATTTCTTCGACTGAGTTTGTCTCTTATTTGATTTATTTAGCAGGCAGCAAGGCAGCCCATTATTTTGATTTATGCGACTTTTACAAATTCGAAATTTAAATTACGCACACACACAATGAGGGGAGCAAAGATTTTTTTTTTTTTGTGGGGTTAGCCGCCTTGTGACAGTTATAGAATTGTAATTCATCTTAAATGTGGTTTCGCTGCTTCAGCCACTTTAAAATGAAATGTTTGAAATGTTTGGCGCTGTGGTTAACGAATTTTGGTCTTATAATTGCTTTTTCCGCTGCTTGATATTTCACTTAAAAAAATGCTTGGTTAACCCCAAAATGTAGGCAGCATTTTTCGATTGTACTTTTGTACTCTCTATTCACGTCTTATTCTTGTTCGCTCTCTTTGACAGCCTATTTCATCGTCTCTCCCGTTGTGTGTGCTTTAGCTTGGCTAGAAACTTAATTGAGTTGTGAATGCCAACACACACTCAATGGCGTGTCAATAAACCCAAGACTTGCCTCAAATAACAAATCTATAATGTACATATGTGTGAGTGTATGGTGTGTGTGTGTGTGTGCATGTGTGTGTGAGTGAGTGTTGTAGATGCTTGCAAATATTGATTGAGGCATTTTGTAATGTTGTCTGGCAAATACATAAATCATTTGAATTATGTCAAGCCCTGCTAATCGAGATTGTATTTCAGCTCGTAGTAAGCACACACTCACACAAGCACAAATCTCTGCGCATACATACATATGGAGCACTTGTAGCCATTTGCAATTGTAAATACAAAATATATTTACCATTATGTTTTGTGAACTTGACTTGAGTACATTTAAGATGTTCTTTAAATATAACAAACACCTCGTTTTAAATGTCGTAGCTCGTATAATTAGTCTGTCTCTCTCTCACTCTGATTGTGTATTTAGGCATTAGCAGATAACATAAATGTTTAAGTAACATATCCGGTTTTATTGCTTGGCTTCAATGTTTGCTTACAACAGACAAACTTCACTCTACGGCTGCTTTGTCTCATTAACCATTTCAAAAGCAAACTGTTACTTAATTTGTGTGTGTGGGTCGTGTTAGTGTGTGTGCGTGTGTGCCTGACACATACAAACACACATGAATCAGAGCATTTGGATTTGTGAAATCAAATGTGCAAAGCAAATGAAGCGTAATTTGAATACTGACTGCCTGCCAGTCTCCCACTCTTCGCTCTCTCTATCTGTCCCTCTCTGAATGTGGCACGAAAACTAAATGCGTGTTTGTTTAACTAGCAATTTAATTAAGGTTATGTTTTTTGTTTAGACCCAATGTATGCCATAATCTTACCACCCAAGTTCAACTGTGTTGTTAGAGCTTTCCTTTCCCTTACTCTTAGCCAAAATTTATAACAAAAAAGGCAACTACATGTGCAATTAAAAATACTCTAGCCATAAACTTTACACTGGCAAAACACATGTGCAGCTAAATTGCACATGAACGTTTGTGGTAATGTGGCATAGCCACAGCTAAGGGGACAACTAGCAAAGGGAGAAGGTCAACGGTTACGCTTCGTGTAGTCTAAAATGACCAGCGACAAGCTGAAATATTATGTAAATTACAAGTAGAACAGTGTTCAGTATTCACTGTTGAAATACAGTGCCTGCACATAGTTTTTATACACACAATCAGCCATAATGAATAATTAATGTATTTTTAGCTGTATGTCAGACAAGCACTAATAAATAATGCATTAATTTTTTGTGTGTTCTGCTTTCTAAGTTATTTTTAGCATTTTCTTTGATACGCTTTGTTTTTTGGTAACCGCATAAATTTAAGAATACAGTTAAAAAACTGGCACTCTAATGAAATGCATGATAAAAATTTATTAAGGGCCATTAAAGCAAACAGTTTCAAGAATCATAATGGCATAAACTATGCGCTTAAGAACTTTATTTTTTCGGGGTTTATCTCTAAATCAGTTTAGACTTTGAGAACAAAAATTTAGCTTCTTAAAGGTGTTATTGTTGAATGATTAATTATTCGATAGTTGTTTTATAATCACAATTAGATAAATGCATTTTTGATTAACTTGAAGTAAATTAAAGTGTTTATTTATATATTCTTAAAATCATCTTGAGTAGGCAAGATAACATATTATTTACTGCAACATACTTTCCGAACTCACTGTTATAGAATTAAGTTGAAAAATTCTAGTGTGACAACAGCAATTACAATTACACATGGAACAGCACATATGGCACACATGGGGACAGCTTCTGGTCGTTGTTCTTGTAGTTGTTAAGCCAACAGAAAAGCCAAACACGCTGACTACAACAACAATACGATTGGACGACAAATATTAATATGTAATTACGTTTAAAGTGCTAAATAGTAAAATATTTATGCAACAAATAAGTATATGTTAAAAAGCTGTGTAAACTTAATTGAAATTTAATTAAACATGTCGTATGGAACAACAACAACAACAACCACATTAGCAAACACGTTGGAAAACTGTTCTACTCAATTTGTGGCATGTCAACAGCAGAGAAACAGAGCACTGTGCCACATGGGCCAAGGTTTTAAGCCGTACTACTAAAAAGTCGTATGCTGTATGAAAGAAACTTTGCATTTAAATGATTGTTTGACCGGGCAGAAGGTTGAACCAATGTGACATTTGTCATTTGCTTTCGCACTAATAATGACGTCAGCAACATGCTGCAGAGCATAAAATTTATGCACAACTCCACAAATGCCTCGATACGGGTGGTGTGGATATACGCACACACATGTATGTACGTATGTATGTTTTCGGCATTGACAGCACCATCGACAGCAGCAACAGCAACGGCAACAACAGCAACAACAATAGCCGCAATGGCAGCAACCAACAAGCGGCATAAAGATTAATGACCATGCGCCATTTCTGTATACTCTTGCAAGGGAGTATTGTAGTTTTTGTCACGAAATTTGTTGGATTTCAATTTTGACATCTTATTTATTTATTTATTTAAAGTGATATACATGTAGCTTAAAGAAATTCAAACAATTTTTTAATAAGAAAAATGACTAAACACTGTTTTTCTTATTACAGAATTATACAGAATATGATTGCGGAAAAACAATGATAGAAGTTTACTTTAACTAACAAATGCTTCGAAATTCGTATTACCTAAATGTTTAAGATGGGACAAGGTAAAGTTTCCGGCTGTTCTAGGGTACATAATCTTCGGCGCGTTGTATTTTCTTGCCAGGTTGCTGTTGTTGTCCACCGTTTTAGCTTGCCTGGTTGTTAATGGTATCGTGTCGTAGGCTTTTATTTTGCTCGGCGTCGTACGTATATTTTGAGGTTTTTTCTTTTATGCTCTGGCTCTGTTGCTCTGGACATAGTGTTCTTTGTTCCTGTTGTTCCTGTAGTTGTTGTTGTTGCTGGAGCTTTCTGTTGCTGTTTCTTGTCTCACAGCTTTCTTAAATATTGTTGGCACTTTGTCTTAATTGCTTAAAAATTACTGACATGGAAAATGAACTTGGCAACGTTGAACGATGTGGCTGTGGCAGAAGCACAGAGAAGTACAGTGGCACAAGAATGAGGCAGGCATTCAGCAGCAGTCAGCTCTACTCTCTTGCAACAACTTGGCTGTCATCGCCTGTTGGCTGCTTACTTGTCAACGAGTCGGCTGCTCGTAACGACAAATACTTGCAAATATTATTATTGTAGTCGAATTTCCATAGCAACTATTTATCATGCGGGTGGCAGGGCATGTTTACCAGTAAGTTAGTGCGAGAAAGAGGGAGAGATCGAGAGAGCGAGAGAGCTGCCCGGGGGCAAGGAACGCTTGACAAACTTAATTTATTAATGTACAGTATTCGCACAAGAGTACGCCGAAAGCAGCCGTAGGCGCTGTGGATCTGGTGACGACAATGACAACAAAAACAAGCACATGGGCCTCTTGCTTAAAAGCACATTTATTTTCATTCCGTTTGCCGGCTGATAAGTAAAAGCTGGCTTTGAATTCTATTTTAAATATCAAGTGACAACTAGCAAATACTCGTAAAGTGGATGTTTGAATGTATGTGTGCAGCCTGCTGCCGTAATTGTTTCGTTCTGCCGACCAAAAATGAAGCAGCATCTTTTACGGTTGAGAATTTATCGCTCTCATACACAGAAAGAGACAAAGACCGAGACAGAGACAGAGACAGAGACAGAGACGGAGACGGAGACGAAGACAGTGACAGAAACACACATAATGATTTGGCATTCAGGCTAAATTTGAAGCTGTCATGCAGCTCATTTGCATACTTTTGAGTGGCCCCCATCATAATGTGAAATAAGGCGCCACTCATTTTGGCGTCCAGCTGACAGGGCAAATACCCAAAATACTATCACTGAGCTGGCCATTTCAACTGAATGCTACTGATTGATATGCATGCGAAATCTAAGCATCACTTGGCTTTATTTATTGACAGGCAATTTGGGGCAGACATTCAGCCAGCTAGCCAGCCAGCTTACCAGCCAGTAGTCATTTGCCAGTAGCATTTGAATTTGGCCAATTGACAGCCGAATCAGCGTTGGCCAACGAATGAGATAACGGCTCAAAACAGCAGACAACTCGATATACAAGTACATATATAAGCAAATAATATGCCAACCTGTAAGAGCTGGGACAACAGCAGCTGGACAGCACATTATGCTCAATAAGTCGCCACAGGAGGTTCCTTGTTACGCTCGATTTAATAAAAGTGGAATATCATCGATTTTGAACATTTCCTAAGCCGATTTAAAAACTGTTTCAATAGCATAGCATGAAGCAGATGTTTGTATTAAGCAAATAAATGAACAAATCCTTAGCCAAATGGAAAGTGTAAACGAAGCAGAAATCTTTTGGATACTAA
This sequence comes from Scaptomyza caliginosa, assembly GCA_035044725.1. Taxonomy (NCBI): domain Eukaryota; kingdom Metazoa; phylum Arthropoda; class Insecta; order Diptera; family Drosophilidae; genus Scaptomyza; species Scaptomyza caliginosa. The sequence continues at coordinate 1,875,591 of JAWNNR010000317.1, forward strand.
ACAAACTTTTAAATATATATTAAGTTTGTAATTTCATCAAACTGACTGTCAAAATACCAATGAGGCATTTAATTAACAAGCCCACATTAACCTACCGTTGTTTTATGCAATGTGGTAATAATTTTAATTTAAAATCTAATTATAGCGTTCCACAATATATTTTGTTAATTATTTTATTAAACAGTTCGCCAATCAGTTTGCATTTTTGGTAAATTTTAAATGAATTTTCCTGTTGCCATTTAAATAAAATAATACAAAACCACTTTTATATATAGTTGCACATCAATTAACGCATTAGTTATCGCCTCAGAAATTACAGTTTGTATTTCAATGCATTTGCCCCAAAAATGGCATATCATTCAAACAAGAGTGCTTCCAAGCGATGTGCCACAGTACGTTGCATGCGCAATATGCACAGCCCGCAGGCAATACATAATTTTCCAGGCAAATGCATCAATTAGTGCAAAACTAATAACATTTTCAATGGTTTGCTTTTAATAAGCTGCAACTAAAACACAACTACAACTATTTACACAAAATGCGTATACGCAACGTTGCCAGCATTTGTGCCATAAACATAAATGAAATGAGAAGCGGTGTATAACTAAAAAAAAAAATAGAGTTTTGTTATGCTCTGTTGTGTATTTGCATTATTTATTGTTGGGCTGTGGCTGCTCTTTGTTTTCTGGCCGGTTGCACTAATTGAAACCACCGAATAATTGGCACCACATTGACCCGCAGCTTAGCCAATTAATGTTGGCGTATTGGGACCGTTTCATAGGGGCCTTTGCCATGCTGTGCCACGGGCTATACAAGCTACCCAAAAGCTTCGTTCAATAAAACGAAATTAGCCAGTCAAGTGCAGAGTGCGAAGCTTTAGCAATTTCAAATTACATTGCGCATACGACACGTTGTATGGACCATTGGAATTGGGTATTGGGCATCAGCCTTGGCAGCTAGCTACAGCTAATTTGGGGTGTGCTAAGTGTTCATTAAATACACACAATGCCGTTGCTGTTGCTTTTGCCACTGCCACTGCCACAACCACTGCCACTGATGTTGTTGCCTTTGCCCTGGAGGCACATTGCATTTTCTACTTTGTACATTGTGCATTGTAAAATTGAACATAACGTCTAAGCGGCGTGGAAACCATTGAAAACTACGTCAATACTGCAGCCAATATTGTGTGCCACATGCCACATGCAACGTGCAACTAAATGTGTTCTACACAACTAGCTGCAAGGATCCAAGCTCATCCAAAAACCCTGTTTTTGAATGGAAAAAAGAGCATGGAATGTCAACAAATCTAGTTTCTGTGAACTCAATTCTGTTGAATCATGTCGAGAAAATGTGTACACACGAATATTTTGACAATAATATACGTGCCATGCCCGTTTCGAAAGCAACTCAAAAATACATTTGTAAAATACTTAAATAGATAATTTTAAATGCAGTAACCAGTTTAAAAATTTATATATATATATATTTATATATCTTCAGCCAACAATGAAATTACACTTGATTTAGAGTATAGGGCGGTCGGTTACTTTTAACAATAACGCTTTTTCTTAACATGCTCTTTGTTGTTATTGCTAGCTGGCATTCGCGTCAAGTGCAGCTGAAATTAGCTGACATTGAGGCATCACCTTGGGTAATTCTCCGAATGTTTGCACCATTCACTACACAACTTAAACTCAAACTCAAAACTTAAACCCAACACCAAAAGCCCTCCACTTCGAAGGCAGTGCTATTTGAAATTGGAATTCGACTTGATTTTCGTGAGCTGCAAATGAATTTCATTTCATTTACCGTTTGTTTGGGCGCTGTTCTTAATGCGATTGATTGATTGAAATGTTTGCTGCAAATTGATTGATGATATGCAGCCACGCATGCTACATGCCCCATACGCTTCAATAAGTGAGAATTTATTTTAAATTGATATAGCTAGAGCTCTACGCATGAAGGCAAGTGAAGCCAAGTAAACACAGCCCAAGGATTTGTCAACCCTAAATGGCTAAGCATATTAACGGTACACACACACACACACACACAGACAAAAACAAACACACGCATGTTATGAACTGGGCGACAGTTGGCAGCGCTTGTTGCATTGCTGCAGTGAGTTCTTCGGTCTTTTTGGGCATATCGATTCAAAAAGAGTCTAAGCTGACAAGTGTAAATGGTTATGTCATTGAAATGGCATTTAAAATTATGTCAAAGCTGGGCTTATAAATTCGTGGGCTTATAATAGGGTTACTAAGACTCTTTTGCATCAATTTTCACAAAGAGTCATGGGTTTTTAATATTTGCATTTTATTAAAGTATAATTTCTTACACTAATATGTTAATACAAATTTAAATTTATTAAAAGTATATAAAACTCAAAACCATTTTAAAAACACACAATAAAAAAGTAGTTTAAGGCACAGTTTTTAGTTGCTATTAGGTGTAGTGGATTATCCCTTTGGTATTTTTAATAGATAGGTAGATTTAATAGTTATTTCTCTAGAGCATCTTTATGTTTTGTGCGCACTTTACAAGTGTTGCCAAGTATTCTTCATTTTTCTCACTAGTTGTGTTTTAATGTGCGCTTCGTTTTGTTGCCAACTGGATTTGTAAAGAGATTTGACATGCTAAAAACTTGATTGATTGATTCGCTTAACCGACAGACATACACCCACACACACGTACAAACACATAATCGCCCATATATACGTGTGTATATATATATTTACAGATACCGACACCAACGTCCCTTTACCCCCATCCTCAAATTGTATGCTGGCTTGTTTTACACATCGCTTACAAGTGGATTTTGCTGCTCGTTTATCAAATGTGATGATTTTGTTCGTTTCTTTTGTTATTTTATGTTATTTTTTAATATTTTCAACTCCAGTCCTTCACCCAATTCCAAACACGCCCACAAAAGTAATTACTTACCGATCGACAGCAATGGCAACCAGATGTAGAATGGAGGCAGTGCAGCAAAGTACATCACATGACGTCCAAATGTCACATAGCTCCGGTCCAAGAATCCAACCTTGGCTAATCTGTGTGTGACGCAAGCGAAAAGAGATAACAGATAAAAGGACATAAACTTACGCACGGGGTCTCCGAGAGCCAGTGAAATAAACAATAAAAGTTGATGGCTTATTAAAATTGATGTCACGCTGGGGAGGAGTTGAGATGGTTTGGTCATAATGCTATCTAATAACTGCGCAAAAACAAGAATTGCACTGACTTTAAATGGCCAACTCAACTCTCTCCCGCAGCGTGGCACACCAAGTTGAAAACTGCCTGCGTGATATATATTTTTTTCTGGCTAACGATTTGTCGTTGACTGCTGGAAAAGATTGTGGTGAAGGCTTTAAAAATAAATAGAAAGATTATCTCATAGCTTTCGTTTAAGTTTCTGGTAAAATGACAATGAAAATCTATGTGCAGTTTGCCAATGTATTTTAAACGTATAACTTTGGGTATACTTGTTTGTTCATTAAGTGTAGTACCTTAAGGCCTATTATAGAGCTTAAAATCAAAAACATCTAACAAATGAAGCTAACAATCAAGTGAGCAAATCCAGCTGATTCTATTGATTGTTCTGCAGTACTTTCACACACACTATAATTGACTAAAGAATCTTGAGGCTTGGCAAATATACTCGTAATATTCTTAGTTGAATCTTGGTAGCCAAACACGGCTAACTAACCTCATTATCCATCAACATGGGGGAACAATTTGGCCGGCAAGCGGAATGTGTACTTACCTCATAGACGGCGCCCAATGGCATCACCAGACAAGCCACAAATAGATCAGCGACGGCAAGGGAAGCAACCAGATAGTTGGCCACATTCTGTAGATTGCGCTCCAGTATAATGGCAGCTATCACAAAGACGTTGCCTGCAATTGAAAGGAGTTGAACGTATCCTTTAGAAAGTGAGTGAGAAATGGCAATGACAGCTGCACGAAATGTTGCAGTTTGCTACTTGCTGCTGCTCAGCAGCTCAGCAGCTCAGCGGCCTAATTGCGAAAATTGACTTGAGCTCAAAGTTTTCAATTCAATTAAGTACGCTGGCAAGTCGAATTTGAGCACAGCTGCAAAATGAAAGCGAAAGCAAAAATGAAAACGCATACGTAAATGAAAATGAAAATAAAACCCAAAGCGCAGAACCGAACAGACAAAGTTTTTGAAAATTGCTAAAGTTGTGTAAGTGTGTGTGGCCAAAATGAAATGTGGAGAATCTTATTAAACTTGGCTTTTAGCTGTAGCGAACTCTGCGCTTTTTTTCTCTTAAGCAGCACTATAACATTTGTGCAGGACTAGCACTACGCTAAGCTAATATCACTGCACAGTCGTCTGCCTGGCCTCTTGCACTTGCCGCATTGTGTTGCACTTGAGCACAGCCGCAGACAAAGTTCACCCACAAAAGCAAAAGCAGAAGCGAAGAAAAATAAACGACATGAGCTAATCGCGCTGTCGTAAACTTCTGTCTTCTGCAAAGCTAGCCAGTGCCTGCCACGCCAACACGCCAATGTGGGCGTCAAATTGACAGCAGACTGGGCAGCGGTACCTTTGATGTCGGTTAGTATTAGGTTTTTCCTTTCGCTTTTGTTATGCTCCCGGCTGTCACAACTACTTGTGGCACACTTGAAGGTGCAGAAAAGAAAAGTGCGCTTGCTAAAAGTTGAGCACAGGCACAAGCGCACAAGACATGCAATTTGCGGCATTGAATTTACCCCCGCTGCCAAGACACATTGCCTGCAGCTTCACACACTGACACACACCCAAGCATACACACACTGAATACCTGGCAAGGGACGGCGACAAAGGAATACACATGCAATTAGACACTTCAGTGTCAAAGTGAAGTCAAAGTGAAGTTGACGAGCTGTCTACCTGCCTGTCCCCTTAGTTGTTTGCATTGCTGCTCAGCTCATATTTACCATATTACCTGAACATATCTAACAATTCCAGGAAGCCAGTCGCTTTATGATTTCAATAAAAACTATTTATACGTTCAAAGTAAGTGGATGGGAATACAATCCAAGAATGTCTGTATGAGTAGTGTAAGTGTCAGGAGAATAATTTCATTGAAACTAATATGTGGCATTAAGTGCGATAGATATAATTACCGATATCTGTGTGCAGGTTATGGGAAATTTAAAGGCCAAATAAAAAAAACTTATATCATTAAGTGTGTGAATAATTATAAAACGAAGTATATGCAATTCACCATAAATTTGTTAATTAAGAAAACATAAACTCAATTATAAAATGTTAATGAGTATTTCAATGGAGTAAAAACTAAAAGGGCGCACTATAAATTATAGGGTTCATAGAAAAATTAATAAGTTTAATGGTTTACTTTTCTACAGATGGCTGCAAATTGTAGGTTTTGTTTGTATATTTTGGTTGTGTTGGCGCATAAAAAGTTTTGCAATATTTATTATGATATATAATAGCGTAAATCTTCCCTGCTATATATTTTAAAAACATTTTAAACATATTTATAGTGCCGCCCTCTAATCACAAGCAATTGTTTTCAGCTCTGCACAACTGTTTTTGTTGTTGCTGAGCAACCCAATGGCCAGCGTTTTGCCTAGTATTACGTTTCCCATTTTCTCTTGCTGTTGGAAAATTAGCATTAAAAGTCATTAGCATTTCCTTTTATATGCTAAATGCTAAATGTTGCCACTCAAAACACTATTGAAGGGAAACGCAACCCACTGCGAACGAAGTTCAAAAGTGAAGAAAACTCAAATGGAAACAAAATGAAAACGAAAATGAAAATGAAAAGACGGCAGAGAGCAGTAAACGGTTAACGTGAAACGTGGTACGTCCAAACGCAAAACTACGCAAAATAAACGTAAATTAGAAGCAAATCAAAATGAATACGAAATGAATGCAATAAAAACAGGAACAGCAGTTACAACAGCAACAATAACACCAAATACGCGCACGCATGTCGAATGGTGCTAAAGAAAATTGCGTTTAAAAAAAACTGTAGCATACTTTTTAGGGCAATGCTTTTTGATGGTACTTCTGATTTTATGTTTTGGCTCTTGACTGTTGCGTTGCGCTTAAACGAAATGAAATGAAACGAAATCTACTTAAATTAATGAAATCAATTTTAGCTCGTGCTGTTTGTTTGTTTTTGTGCCACACGCTTAAATGTTTTGCGTTTTACAATCTGGTTGTAAAAGTTTTCATAGTAATTTTTGTAAAAGGAACAGCCAAAAAAAAAAAAACGCAAAAGAAAATACAAAACGAATTTGGGTGTTGTTGGTTGTTGTAGCTTGAAACTGTGATTGATTGATTGATTGTCTGTCAATTTTAATGCGGCGTGTGTCTCTGCTGCGCTGTTCGTTTCCTAGGATGAATACAGAGCCTGGCCAAGGATTTTGTTTTGTGTTTGCCTTCGGATTTATGGCTAAATGCGTGTAATGAATGTTGCCCAACAACAATGGCGAGCACCACATTGAGCAGCCTTATTAATAACGAGCAGTAAGAGAGTGCTGCTGTCTGAGCCATAATAACAACAACAATAATAATAAATAATATAAAACGAGCTCGCAGCAGCGGCAGCATCATAAATATCAGTTACGCGTATTTTATTATCTGCAACCAAACCAAAATGCTGAACGAGCGCAAAAATCTTTCAAGCGACCCCCAAGAAAACACTCGATGTTCGTCAACCGTACCCCTACTCCTCCGAACCCGCCCCTCCACCACCATCCTCCCTATAGGCTGTCATTTGGTTTGCCTTATTGAATTGTTTGCCATATTCCCCAATGGAAAAGGAGCGTCGGATTTGCTGGCACGCGCGTGCCTGAGACTGGCGTCCATGGAATTTATTGCCGGTGTCCCTTCACCCACTCCCCCTCTTAGTTCGAAAAAGTAAGCAGTACGCAAATAGTTATGTCTATGTTTAGGCTTTTTGGGCTGTGACTTCCACTTCCACTTCGACTTCAAGTTTGACTTTGACTTTGGTTTTAGGTTTTTTTATTTGGTTGCCTTCGCCTAATGAGCTTTCCATGTTGCCGACTTACCAATTATGGTGATGAGTATCATGAGACCCAGCAGCACCGATGTGACAGCCATGCGCAGCAGTTGCGTGAAGTCATCCTCGGCCACTTTGCTGGCGGTGACATTGATCGGTGCGCTAGCATTTATCAGTTGACCGCTGCCATTCACAGCCCACTCTCCGAAGATGCTCAAGGCCGTATCATTGCCCTCCAGAAGCAGTGTATCATTTAACAGCATTGCACCCAAGCCCACAGCCACATTCGTATAGTTATTGTCCAAATTGGTATTGATGTTGGCATTGCTATTGCTGTTGCCATCCACATCGATTAGTTTGACTGCACCTGTGGCAAGAGCACGATGCGCCGCCTTTGCGGTAATGCGCGCTGCTGCTGCGGCAACTGAGGCACTTGCTGCAACTGCTGCCAGTGCGGCTGTGGCTAGTGGGGAGCTGGGCGAACTACTGCTACTGCTGTTGTTGTTGTTGTTACTGTTGTTGTTGCTGCTACTACTGGTGCTGTCTAAGGCAGCAACAGCATTGATAAAATCACTGTCGCCACCATCGTTGTAGTAATGATTGTTGTTGTTGTCATCGCCGGCCAAGTCATCGTCCAGCTGCTGCTCCTGCTCATCCTCGTCGTCGTCATCATCATCGTCCTCGTTATCGGGCCGCGGCTCGGCTATCAGATATGCCTTGTCATTCATGCTATTGGCTATGTAAATGTAATCAAGCGCATCTGCAAAAATCAATTGATAAATATTGCAATTTGAATATGCTTATCATCCAAAGAGATTCACTATTATTTTTTGCTCTTGATTATGTTTTAGTGTCATGCAAACTAAATCAAGGTTAAACTTTATACAGACACAAACTATTATTAGTATATTCTTGGGTAAATCAATTTAGTTTTCAAGTCTTTTTGTGTTACCTACCATTAAAGTTGGTCTTACGCGCCATTGTTTTTGTTGATGTTTTTTATTTGTTTAAATGTAATTTTTTTGGTGGGATTAAGGGTAGTTCGCTTAATTGCAGCCGCAGCGGAAATGAGGCGAGTGAGCGTAGACGGAAACGGAAGACCGACTATGCAATGGCAATGGCAATGGCCGGGCTAAGGCGGGCAAAGATGGAGCTACTCAGGCGTCGTCGTTGACATCGGTACATGGTGACACACACACACACTCTAGCACACAGGCAGGATGTATTCTCTTAACGAGCTTTTGAGTGTCTACACGGAGAGCGACGTTTACAGTTTCGGCTTTTACTTTCTTGATGGTTGTTGTGTTTTGTTTGGTTGGCAGTGCTGTTGTTGCTTGTTATGCTGATTGTTGTTGTTGCCAGGCTGCCTGTTGTTGTTGTTTGTGTGTTTTCTCTTTTTTTTTGTACTCCTTTTAAGCTCTTCCGTTTGTTCTCATGTGTGTTATGAAGTCGTTTATGCGCTATTTTCATATCCTCAAAGTGAATTTCACTTCCGCTTGCGTCATGGCTCCTCTCCGTAAGTCTTGCTATTGTTGTTGCTGTTTTATTGCTGTTGTCAGTGTGTTTTATCTCTTCATGTTGTTTGGTTTTGGGGGCACAATGCCCCGCATTAAGCCGCATTCATTTGCGCAGCTGCAATGAAAATTCAATTAGAACATAAATTTGCGTTAGCAACTGAGTTTGTTTATGCAATTTGATGCAGTGAAATTATTTCCCACAGTGCCTCCCAAACCACCAAATAGCCTACAAATTTATTGCATATATCAATTTCCTGCGCAATGTGTGCGTAAAGTGTAAATGAATTTGAATATTGTGCCAACCCAGTTGCCTACACCTCTCCTCTTTCTCATTCATTCTCCTTTGGCCGTGCTCACAGTCGCTTGTTAAATAATTTAACGCAATTTTTGCAATTACACACAATCACTTTGCACGATAAATAAAAATGAAGACTGGCACGCAAGTTGTTTTCATTTCTTTGTTCAGGCTGCTGGCATGCCCCGCATGTAGCTGGGTGTATGTTTGTCTGTGTGTGTGTGTGTGCGGGTAACACACATCTCACTCATGTGTGTGTGTGTGTGTGGGGCCGGAAGTTTGCGTGCGTGCGACAGGCGCCATTGCTAGCGGCAACGAAATAAATTTAAAACGCATAAAAATATAGCTGGAAAAAATGCGAGAGAAAAATAAAATAGAGCTCAAAGCTGCGTAGCGTAGTAAAATGTCATCGCATGTGTGTGAGTACAACTGTAACTGTGACTATCGTATATAATACTATATATATAGTAAGTGTACATATATATGCTACTCTGCGAGTGTCATAAACGCGTCGCGAGAATGTTGCATACGTAATACTCGTCTATTGCATAGTTTATGTTTTACATTGACTGTGGCAAGAAAGGCGCTTTGTTTATTTCATACTCTCACTCATTGCGACCCTTTCTTTTTGCACTTTAAGGGAGTTGAGCTCTATGAAAACACATACGAATTGAATAACACCCCAGAGATTTATGTGATCTGCATTGCTGAAGAACTTTTCTGTAAGCTTAAATAAAGCAATTAAAATGTGTTAAAATTTATTAAAGGGCGTTTGAAGAATTAATATTAAGTTACTCAAGAGCTTGGAGAATAAAAAGAGAACAAAAATTAGTATTTAAGATCAAGACAAGACAATTATCAATGCTTACTTTTATGAGAATCGCATTGAAAATATTTGCCTTTTCCACTTTTTAAAATATATATTGGCCTATATCAGTTTAATTTCAGATAAAAAACACAAGGTTTTAACTTTTAGCTGTTTAGCAGCTAACAATTATTTTTGTCTCCAAGAAGAAATGTTGCCTGAAAGAACAACTTTTTAGTACGCATTGTGTATCGCTTAGTTAACATGCAAGTTTTGTGCGCTTGTTACAATTGGATTTGTTTTGTTTCTGCGTCGCCAAATGTATGCAATGTTAATTACCCAGCTCAAATTCTAAGCACAGGAAACACACACACACACACACACTCGCAACAGCTTCAAAGCAGAAACAAGAACAACAACTGCTGTAACAGATGCACATGCAAAGTCCCAGAGATTCAGTTTACATGGAGCTCATTAAAAGTTAGCATTAGCTGCTAGCTGACATGATGCACCCAACAAGTGAGCTTAGTGCTATTTACCTTTTCCACCGAACATACATCCACAGACATACCGTTCGCTGTATATTCTCCCGTCTGTATTCTACCATTTCCGGACACTTTACTGCTCACTTGCTGCTGTATTCTCAGATGCAAGCAAGCCTGAGTTGATTGGCAATCGTATTCGCCTTTTTGAGAAGCTTCTCTATTATGCATCTCTTCTGTGAGTTAACGTGGCAAAGGCACGTGTGCGGAACGGTATGTTGCATACTTTTCAGGGCTTTCGGATTTCAAATCGCTTTGACACGTTCAGAAAATAACACAGGAGAGCAGCAAGAGCATAAGCATAGCGAGAATACAGCTGCAAATATGTGTTGTAATAATTTTGCATATTTAAATATTAATAGCAAATTGCATTGATGGCAAATTCCAGCTGAACGTTTTAGCCTTCAAATGACGGTGAGAGCAGAAACAACTACAGCTATATATTGTTTACATGTGAAGCACACAATGTGTGTGAAAGGCAGTGTAACTAACATTTTCAAGTTCAAAGTCGATTTAATGCGGAAGTTTATGTCAGCCCTGAGTGTTCAAGGTAGCACACTGTGGTGCAGTGTGCAATAGTTACAACAAGGGGGGATCATGGGGGTAAGTTGGGTTCTGTGGGTTGACTTTGGGCTTGGGCTGTGGGGCAGTTGGGCAACGTGTGAGGTGCGCGCTTGAAGTGCATTTGAGTGTGAAGACGACACATGTCGTTTAAATGCACACCTGTCGACGTGTCAGTTTATATATATGTATATACCATATGCGTTTGTGTGTATATTAGTATTTGTGTATGTGGCTATGTTTAACAGTTTGTCAGCAGCCGCCGTCGAGTGCACTTGTTGCGGTCGGCTAGTAAGTAGTATAGCACCACAGACCCTTCGGCATATATACACAGTCTGCTGCATACATACATTATGCATGTGTATGGATATAGATTTTTATGTGTGTGTGTTTGTATCTTTTTATATCCAGCTTATCGCATATTTATGCAGCTTGGCCTTTAAGGCACGCAGACAAAAAAGGCACTCACATTAGTTTTGGTTCAGTTGGTTGTTGCAATAGAAACTTTCACTAAAATATCTTTCAATGAGCTAATGTGAAGTAAAATACTTTCTTTGAAAAGTTAGACCAATTAATTCTTTAAGGCTAAATTTAATATGTAAAGTATTTTTTTATATGTACATGTTTTAAACGTAGCATTTGAAAGTCATATTTAAATAGCTTTTCATTCATAATCGATTGCATTTTCAGCAAACTGCACAAGAGTCACAAAAAAGCCTTCAGAGCTTAGCTTATTAAAAAAGTATTTCAAAGCGCAACCCACACAAATATAGACTACATGCATACACATATGTTTTGTTTGGCCTATAGAAGTGCACTCTGAAAAGCTTTTGCGCAAAAAAGGCGATGCTTTTTGTTTGCTATTTCAATGCCAGATGTTTGCGTCAAAGAGAAAGAGAGTGAAAACCCCAACTTAACTAAACTAAACTAAACTGAAATAAAATAAAATAAATTGCATGCATTTTTCATTCGACGCTCGATTTCATTCACTGGCGCTTAGGCAGCCACAAATACAAACGCACACACACATACACAAACTCATACAACATTTATAAATGGGCAAAGGCAAACATGACCAGACATTTATCAGTTGTTCACATGCATTCAAAGATACTAATGTACATATTAGTTCAGCCCTGTAAGTGGCTGCCCCTTTCTCTCTTTCTATTTGACTCGTTGTGTGTTTGTGCATTCCCAATAAGTGTGCGTGTGTGTGTGTGCGTGTGTACGGTAGCTGGGGTTCCTTTTTGCGCCATTTCCGCTTCATTTCATGCGCCATTTTTCTCTTTCTTTGCACTCGAGTGTTTGCGCCTTGTTGCCATTGTCTGGTAAAGCCTTTCATTGCCCTGACTATTTCTATTGCCAGTTGTTCTTCTTGCCGCTATTGTTGTTGTCTTAGCTGTTCTTGTTGTTGGTGTTGTTGTTATTGCTGGTTTTGCGGTTGCAGCTGGTTTGTGTGTACAGCATCAGTTTGTTGCTGTTGTTATTTTTGCCAGCTTGCAATTGCTTTTGCCAATCAGTCTACTGCAAATAATTTATAACTTTTGCGCCCGAGCCGGCAACTAGCCAACATTCTATGCCATTTCTCTATACTTGGCTAATAAATATAACGCATACGCAGCGTTGTACATACTGCATTTGTAATTAGTTTAGTTTAGTTTGAGTTGAGTGTCGCTATTTGTTTTTTTTATTCTCCCTATTTTTTGTTGCCATTTTATAGTTATACTTATTTTTGCTGTCTAATTGCGCATTAGTATTCGATTGCCTGTGGTTTTTTGTTCAATTATTTAATAACAACAAAAACAAATTATGCCCACTGTAAACAAGTGCCAGGAACTTCACATAATTCCCCCACTCAGCTCTTTCTCTATCCATTCATTCTATCATCTGTCTATCAAATGCTCTGTTTCTGTGTCTGTTCATTGCCATGCTAAACAATGTAAATAAATGCAATAAATGCATGGCAAAATTTGCACCATAAAATAAAATATATGCATTTTATGTGTGTTGTTTTTTTGTGCAAATATTTAAATGCCAGCTTATATCGCAATTCAAACGCGGTTAAAAAAAAAAAAATGCATAGCAAATAATTTAAAAGCTGTATAAATTGTGAAACTTTTGTTGTTGTTCTTGTTGCATGCAGCATGTGTATATATGAAATAGTCGAAATGTTACAAGTCGCAAATAAAAAACATATTTTGGATAAAATGTGAATTTGTTTCAGTTGTAATTCGATTTAAAGCCCTAGAAAAAAAGTAATTAATCTTGATCCCGTCAAAGTAATAAATTGTTACGTATTATATTGTTTTTATAAGCTTAAAATAATAAGTAATGGGGCTAATTTTGCTTTTGTATTTTTATTTCAAAGAGTAATTAAGAAACGAAAATATTTATTACAATAAAAAGTTTTCATTACTGCGGATGCATGATTGATCTTTAAGTAATAAAATGATAAGCAGCACAAATTCTTTAATTTATGCGCTGAAAATGCAATTAAACTTCTTTACAATTCTTTACAATGTATAAATGTGTGTGTGAAAATTGTTGCCTTTTAATTACATTTCACAATTTCACATGTTCAACAGCACTAGAGAGAATGAGCGCATATATGTATGTAGATACTATAAACAGCGGCAGTAAATACAAGTACATATATATAGATATGTATATATATGTATATATATATATATGTATGTATGTATGTGTGTATGTGTGTGCGCTTTCTTGAATGTCATGCCACATGATAATAAATTTCCGCATGCAATATCCTGCATTTAAATAACACTTCCTGTGTGCCCGTCTAGGCCAAGGCATCCGTCGTCCATACGTCAGCGAGACACTGAAATGAATTTATTTTCCTCACAGCCCCCTGCCCAGCCTCTCACTTTCCCATCTTTTCTATCTCTCTCACTCTATTTTTTGCACTGCATTCACATTACCGTATCTGTTTTGAAAAGTTTTCTTTCTCGCTTTTTCACTGTGCTCCGGTTGTTGCTCTGTGGGTCAGTTCATTTCGCGTCGAATGGCTCGTGAACGCACTTTACTTCATTACTTTGGACAGGCAACACGACTCCCTTTTAGCTTCTTCCCTTTAGCGAGCATTTGGCACTTCATTGCAAAGAGCGCCCAAAAGACGACTAGGTTTCGCCTTTTGTTTGTTAAGCAAAGATTTTGCGGCCGGAGAGAAGTGTGGGTCCATGGAGACAGGGCGTTGGTTTCGGCCATCTTTACCACACAATAAAAATTTATGAGCCGTGTGCGTGTGCGCAGCCCTTTTTGCCTCGAAAGACTCGCACAACATTTGCGAGATGCGCGCATAAATTTTATATGCCACAACTTGACACACAACAGCAGCCTCAACCTGCTCAAAGAACCAACTTCTCCATCCAACTGATAGCTAGATAGCTGCAGGTAATGCAGCATCGTAAATTTTTAGTACTTGCTGTAGTTGCTGTTGTTGTTGGCTCTGTTATGCATTATGCATGAGCAGTGAAGCAGTGGGAGAGTGTGGAGGAGGAGGTGAGGTAAGCTTGCTGTTGGGCCACTTTTGCAGCGCTCAATCAATTAGTCACAGGCCAAATGCGAGTGTGCTGATACACCCAGCCCTATCTGGGTCTCAGTCAACACAAACTATGCCAGAAATTAAAGTTTGCTCTTAAAGCAGAAAACAGGAATGCATAAACAGTGTCTGCTGATGGTATGTGTACACAACACTCTACACTCTCATGTAAAGATGATTTCATGCTCTTGCGCACAATTTAGTTACAATGCGAGTCAGCCCAAAATGATTGCTGTCTGCCTGTCTGTCTGTCTCTCTGTCTGTTTGACTGCTTTTGCCATGTGTGCGACGTGATTTCTTTCTCATGCAAATTAACGTGAGCTACAAGCACGTGGCGACAGCTCAGCAGACAGCAATAGATGGGAAGATGGGTGGAGCATTCTGAAGCAGAAGGCTAAAAGCTGCCGCCAGGCAGTCGATCGATCCGAATGAAATATAAGTACATATACATATTTGTATTTTTTTTTTAAGTCTTGAGACTGCTTTTGAAAATTGCCAGGCAACCTGCATTTGGCGTTTAGCCTGTTAAATGCGACGAGACGAGAAAATTGTTTAACCAAAACGTTGCGTAATGACGTGACTAAAATTAAATCTGCGAATTCTCCGAATGTAATGACTTTAACTTGGTGTGAGATGTGTCTTTTGTACTTTTAAATTTGATGTGCAGGTATTTTTCTTGTGAGAATATTTAAATTGATGTTAAATGGCTGTGATTGAAGCATTTTTCTTCTCGGTATTAGCTTTATTATTATCCTTCAATTTAATTTAAGGAATCTTCAGATTTCTAAATTCTTGCTAAAACAAAGTTATTTAGGGAACTCTGGCTATTAAAAATTCCGCAAGTTGTTTAAAAATTCTTGTTACATGTTGCCCTTGTTAGAGCAACACAAGTAATGGGTTATTCAGCAGCGGCAGGGGCAACAGCAAATACAGCTCAAGTTTTGGGGTTGACCGCTTGGCCAGTTACACAAGTTGATGGACTTTTTGCACTTGTGATGGAGCTTGAACATTTTTGTGTGGCTGTCGCATTGATTAAATATTTATAATTATTTAACTTTGTGCACGCATTGACGACAAAAAAAAACAGCAGCAACAACAACAACTAGGCAGCTACTTTGCATAATTGCAAAAATAATCGGGCCGAAAAGCGTCGCCGGGGCTTAAATGAAGTTGTTAATATTAATGAGGAAATTTTTCAGCATGACGCAGCCAGCCGTTGCAATGTTTGGTTTTAATATTGTTATGAATCAGCTTTTAATGTATTTAATTAAGTTTTGCTCTTGCGCCAAATATGTTGAAAATTTAATCAACAAGCTTTCTGCTCTTCTTAACCCCGCTTCCCCCCATACATTCACATCTCCATCAACTCGATTGGCCAACAAATAATCATTATGGCGCATAGCAAACCAACAGATTAAGCTCACCCGCACCTAACCCCTGCACGCTTATATTATCCCCCTAAGGGCCTGTTACTCGGGCTCGCCGAGTGAATATTATTACCATGGCATCAAACTTTTATGGACATTTAAAGGCCAACAACAACAGCAACAACAAGTGGTAGGGCTCATAATCAGTAACTTCATGGACCATTCGATACCCTGTACTTTAAAAACTATTCGAATTATGCTGGCGCTTACTTATTTCATATAGTTAAAATATTTTTAAGCTTACGCAAACCTTTCTTCAAGTTTATTATAGTCGCTCAAGTCGATTTAAAATGCAGAGGATATAAAAACTTTTGCAAAATCTATAAAGTTGTCTAAAAGAAAATAAAAACTTTTCTTTTTGCTCTCTAAATATTCAATTTTCTATTGAAGATTTGTATATGCACAAGTTGCTTAGTGAGTGGGTGGCAGAGTGGTTGGTGTAGGGAAAGCGGTATATGTTTGACACTAACATATTAGGGTGCCGTTTGAGCAGCTGCAGCACAGCAGCAACAGAAGCAACCACTTAGCGCCTTTGTTCAATGTTCGATCATGTCCGGCACTTGTCATCCCAAGTGTCCGCTCATTTGTCTGTCTATCTCTCTGTCTCTCTTTGCCTTTGCAAATTTGCACTTTATTTACGCAAGCTGCTGCTGCTGCTGTTCCCGTTCCGCTTCCCCTTTCCTCCACCCCCTTCAATATTTCATCTTTATACGTTTCTGTCTGTCGCTTTCAAATGGCCGCCGGGCAGCGGCTTAAATGGCTGCCATCGTGTTGCCTCCTGCCTCCCCAGCGTGGCAAGTTTTCACACAGCCTCCACATCCGGTTGGCGTTTATCTTTTGATTTGTGTTTGGCTTCGCTCTGGCTCTCTCGTTTTTCCTCTATCGCTCTGTGTGTGCTTTTTTCTCAAGTGTTTACAAGTGATTTGCTGTGTTGCTTGTTATGCTTTTGAGCAATGGAAATCTTTTATTTTTGTGTGTGTGTGTGTGTTTGTCTGTTTGCTTTTTTTTTTTTGGTTCGCAAAAGTTTTAGCGACAGGAAAACCCAAATGACTCGAGTGAATTGAGCTTCCGGCTATTTTGCTGCTTGTTAGCTTTGAACGTACCCATTGAAATGTGCCTTGGTCCAAGGTGCCGAATAGCCAAAAGCAAAAAAAATCTTTAGCTCCTCTCATTTGCGTTCAATGCCAATTGAAAATTTCAATAAAAACGGAAACTGTTAAATCGTGCTGCTTATCAATGGACAATCTCTAAGCAAAATTCGACAGTTTAAATGCTGCGACAGATAAATCAATTGAATCCTCTTTCGCTACACCTTTTCATGTGTTTCTTGTCTGGGCAATCCGCTAAGCTGTCGTTGCCAATGCCAAATGCGTTTAAAAATCGATGAGCCAAACGACGACATCAACAATTAAGCTCACAGCCCACGACCTAACTGGGCTCAATCTGTGTCGAACTTTGTTGCCATCCCCTTCCCCATTCTATGCTCGTAATACCCCTTGCCACGTGTCTGCTCTTCTCCATTTTATTTTCGCATTATTTACTTAATGCGCGCACTCGAGTTGACGACATCGACGACGACTACGACAACAACAGCGACATCACTGGCAGACATCGCTGGCGCCCGATGCTCGTAAAATTCCCGAAAAACTTGCAGCCAGCGAAATTAGTTGCTGCAATTCAACCCCCTCGCCAAATGCCTTCCTAACCCAACTCTTGCTGTTTGCCAAATTTGTAGCCTAGTCGCTATGCCAGCCATGTTTGGCTGACAAGTTTAACTGCAGCATCGTTTTGCGGTCGCTTGCCATTAAATAGAATAGACTTGCGCTTTAACCTTTCCACTGTCAAATGCTATTTTGGATTGTCTTGCTATCGCTTAATCTTAGATTATATTCAATTGTAAATTAATATTTTGGAATAAAATATTGTGTGTCTGTTTGCTATTAAAGATTATCAGTTTCTTTAATCTTTAACTTCAAATTAAATTAGGTTTGGGTTTGAAGAACGTGAGTTATAACTTTTCAGCTATGGAAAAAAGTGTGTTTATGTATGTAAGCAAAGTTTCATTAACTTTAACCTACATGAAACCTGCATAGTAAGAAGATGTAGTAAAAAATCTAATTTACATTCAATAATAGTAAAATTTAAGGCAATAAACCATACTGAAATAAAAATTATTTTTTTTTTGGCATACAATTATTTATACAATTGTAGTAGCTTTAAATGTGGTTGCAGTCTCTACTGTACTATGATTGCTGCCGCTTTTAGCAACACTTAAAGTTTATGAACAATATCGGTGGCATTGTCGTTTTATGGCCGCAGCCACAGTCGCAACCACAGTCATTGCCATTGCCAGTGCCAATGGAAAAGAACCTTGGGAGTTTTAAGAGTGGCCATTTGTGAGTGAGTGTAGAATGGCATATAAATGCAGTCAGCGTATGCAAATCAATCGCCTGCCACACACACCTGGCCCTATAGGCCGCTATCTGTATCTGTGTCAGTGTTGGCAAGTTCAAGGAAATCACCCACAAGCCCTCGCACACACACACACATACACATGTGGCATACATCGTATAACAAGTTAAGAGAGCCTGAATATGTGAATGGAAAAACATTTACTGGCATACTAAGTGCCGTTAGTTGCGTGGGTTGTTTGAACAGCTTTAGTCAATGTGTATGCAATAAATTGTAATTTATTTTGTTGTAAACAACCCTCGCGTGTGTTTGTGATTGTCTGTGTGTGTGTGCAGCGCATATACAAACAGCCGAGTGAAGCCATAACAAATGAAAAGCAAACTTGTGGCTTGACATTGATGAATGCACGATGAGATTTATGCTACGTTCCATGGTGCGTTACTTATATACATATTACTATAAGTATGTATGTATAGCTTATACATACAGCTTCACTGTGTCTATTAGCTGCCACTCATTCACTCATACACACACACACAATCACAAACACGCCCAAAAGGGCTGGCTGTATGACTCTGAAATAAATGTTAAGTATACGCATAATAGACGCCACACTATACCGTTTTGTCTGCCTGCTGTTCGCTCTGTTTGCCTGTTCCTCCTTTCTGTGTATGTATGTATGTATGTGTCTGTGTTTTGCTCATTTACGTACCTTAAGTCGCTGGCTTAGCACACGTGTTTGCCTGCGCTGCTGTGTTGTTTACCTGCCCGTCAGCGCTATTTGGAAGGGCGGGCCAGCAAAACCCTAGCAAAACAAAAGTAAAACAGACACAACACTCATACGCCGTGTTAACTCCAACAGTCTCGTCATTTTTGTATCTCCCTCTCTATCTCGTCTCTCTCTCACTTTCTCGTTTCCTCTGTATGTTGCTCACTACACTTTGCCCTAAAAATGGGCATCATCGGCTAGTTAGCATTATTGTGTGCAATAACTAGGGATATTGTACACACATACACAAATGTCTGTGTGTGAAGTTGTGAATTTAGCTGCTAATTAAATTTATCGGCCATTTATTGGGATACAAGCTAAGATGATTGCAAAGCAGATAAAAATGGGTATATTATGTATGTTTTAGCTTAACTAGCATTCAACATGTAGATTTTTGGCATCTTAATAGTATTAATGATGCTTAATATTTAAGCTTGTTGTCGGTCAACAGGTGCATTAAGATTTAAGGGCTGTATGCTTTTACCTTTAACTGACAATCGTTTCCAGTTTAGTGTGTTTGTAGCAAGCCATTCTACCTCTAACATTTATTTATTTACTCAGCTAAGCTAAAAGTGAAGTTAAATTCAAAACAATTACAAGCAAAGAAATAGGCGGACAATAATTTATGAATAAATAAAACATTTATCAATTATTAACTTACAATATTAAGTGAACTGGTTGTCTTTGTAGTTGTTTCAATTGCCTGAATGAGCTTAAGCTTTGAACGATTGCAAAAACAAATATTCAGAAAATAGCCAACTGTTTGTAAACTGTTTTAAATACTTTGATGCTCAACTTGAAAGCTTAATAAGCTACACGATTTTCTTAGCCAACAATAACGCACTATCTATAGTGCATTTATATAGTCGACGCTTGTCGCTGTCTTTTTTCTTACACACACACACACACACACGAACACCTGCATACACCCAAATAAAGGGTTAAACGTCGCATAGAGTTTATAATTGTTTGTTTATTTGCTGGGGACGCGACAACGTTGTTGCCAGTGTAACCTTTTTGGGGCCAACTGCATGCTTCTTAGCCAATTTGGCAAACATTTGCATTGCTGGCAATTAGTGAAGCGCTTTGCTAGCCATTGTTTATTGTTTTTGCTGTCCAACTGTTGCACTCGGAGCTCCTGACGCGACTGTTTTAATTACATTATTTTGGCCACTCGCATTGCAAAGTGCAACTTGGCTGTCATAAATGTCAAATGTCAAAAGTCAGCTGTTGTTGATCTTGGGCATTTGCATTGTGTGCTTTGTGGCCGGCATTTGAATGCAAATGTTAAAAGTTTTAAATTTTAAGTGAGACAACAGTGAGTCAATGTTTGGGCTTTTCACAACTGTTTTGCAGCTGTGGCAAATAAATGGAGAAAGACATACACGAAATGAAACAGAAAGATGAGGATGTTGCTGTGTGACTGGCTAGCTGGCAAAGCAATTAACGTTGTCGGCGTAATTATATGCACTACCTGAGCACATGCAATACAAAAATTAATTAAAATGCAATTAAAGTGGTAGCAACACCTACAACTTTTCCTTACGTCTTCCTTCTACGGTTGCTGCAATCGCCCTCGCGCACTTCAACATTTTTCTTTTAATGGTTATTTTATGACATGGCAGCCTTAAGTGCTAGTCGGTATAAAAAACGAGCGAAATTACGCGCCAAGTGCTACTTGACGTTGCGTATACGCAGCATGTGCATAAAACCAACCACATGCCATACTATACTAGTGTATTTGCAAGGCGTGTATGTCGGGGTGTGTGTGTTGTTTAACGTTAATTTCAACATTTATTTGCATTAAGTACGCTTGTTGTCTCTCTTTCTCGTATTTGGTCAGAGTGCACTTTGTTTAATTGATTATGCATGGTCAGAGCAGACAGTGCCAAATGGTCAGTTGGGGGACAGGGGTAAAGTTTTGTAATTGCACGCTGTTAAATTTTATAAGTGTCTGTATATGCACATTTTAATGCCATAAAACACAATCAACAAATGTACTAGCTGATAAGGTAAACACACACACAAAGATACCCACACAGAAAAAAGGGTTGGAAATAAAAAAAAAAACGAACGCAAAGTGACTTTGTGTTAGTTACACTTAGTTTAGTTTGGTTATAATTTGTAAGTCAAAGTGGTTAAGTTTAATAGTTTTAGTAGGTAAAAATATTGGTATAAAGCCAACCAATCAAAACCAACAAAATTTTCTATTTACATATTAAAATTATCATTTTTTTATTTTGTGGATGTCCGCAAGTGAATTTCTTTGTTGTTGTTTGCAGTGTAAATATCCAGTTACAGTTAAGCAAAAGACTCTCGAAATTTCGACCCAAAAAAGCAACTGCATGTGTGTGTGTGTGCTTTTGTGGTGTTTGTACTCTGTTTAAATGTGTGCGTGTGTTGCCTTTGCCTTTGGCATTGTGTTGCCTTTTGTGCTATTATTAAAATGCGGCTGCTTTATTTTCTTGTGCCTCTTTTATTTTTATTCTTATGCAAACATGTCTTATGTCTTCATATATACTTGTGAATATATTGCTATATATACATACCTATTTACATACATACATATATCTGCATGTCCTCTGCTTCTTTTTTTAAACATTCACTCGAGAGCAATTTTTCGCATGCTGTGTTTGATTATGTTTTTTTTTGTTGCTTATTTTCATTTTTGTTATATATTTTTTTGTTGTTATGGATTATGCGATCATGGGGAACAGCATTTTTTACTCTCTTTATTTTGCATTAATTTTTTCTTCTGCAATCATCTTGGCTTATGCAATGAAGACGTTAATTTTAAAGTAGAGCCTTAAGTCAAAGACACACGTGAAATTGAGTAAAAATATAATTAAAAACATTTTTGGCATTGTTGGAATGCAGCAAATATTTAAACATTTGGCAACTCGAAAACAAACCATGCGGGGCGACATTTTGGCATTTCGACATTTCGGAATTTCCCTTTGCTCCATATGACATGCAGGTGTGTGTGCGTGTGTGTGTGAGTGAGTGTTCAGTCTGTTGTTTTTGTTGTGTCAGTCCCCACGGGCCATAAAACGCAATAATAAGGCGCATGAAGCATATTTTACACATGTCTTTGTCGCATTTATCACAATCAGCCAACGGGCTGCCGACTGCTATGGCATGCCACGCCCAGCCTCCATTTTCACCCTCCTTATGCTTGCCAACCTACGAAATACTTAAACACGTCGCATTCGAGGCAACTTTTATTGCATTTTTTCGGTGGTGCGCGAAAATTTTCGTTTTTTTTTGTATGCCTATTGTTTGCAAAAGTGCTTGCCACGCAGCTACCTGCCCTCCCCTCTCTCTCTCTCTCTCTCTCTCCCACCGCCTGCCAATGTGGCAAAGTTTTTAATAACTTGGCCTTTTTCATGCACAGGTAAATAATAAACATGTTGACAGTCATAATGTGCTTAGAGGCGTGGGGCGTGGAGTGCGAACTAAGAAGCATTAAGCTTTTTCTCCGACAACATATGTTGACACATGCAGTGCCTCAAGGTGTGACAAACACCAGAAGTTGGGAGTGAAGGTGGAGTATGAGTAATGTCAATAATCAAGCACCAGCTGGTGCAGAACAAAAGGTAATTATTGACATTATTGACTCTGTGGCTCAGAATGCTAAGTCAGGCAACATTTAATGGCAAATCGACAACGTGAGCATTAATCATAAGCTTATTAATATTTAGTGTTTGCTTGTTTGAATGACTTACAAGCTTAAATAGCAGTCAAAACTTAATGCTTTCATGCAATTGATAAGTGATTTATAATTGTGTGAATGTTATGCGAATTTTATTTGGATTTTATCACTTGCATAAGTCAATATTAGGGTATATATAATATTATTATGATTTAAATGTGTTTTAATTATTTGTTTGAATTGTTTGCACTCTTAAAAGTGGGAATTATTTTTAAGAACAATTCGTTGTTTGTTAAATTATTTCTTTAGCCACATTTATTTGCTTTCCGCTGCATTTGATTATAAAAGAGCGTCAAATTCCATTTTAGCACATGCCAACGTTAAAACTTTAGAACGCATTTTAGAATTGCAATCCAAAAGTTTTAACGGAAATGCATTAATTCTAGTTTTAATTTATGTTTCGCTATATTTTCACGCACGTACAACCAAAACTGAATATTAGATGTTAAATAAATGTTAGGAATTGAAAAACGCTTAGAGCATTGTCCGAAATTCTTTTATTTTGCTTTAGTTTGTGAAATAGTTAAACTGTTCCACAGCGCAGCTATCATTAAAAGTTTAAACAATATGCCACAAACACAATTTTTCATGCAACCGCCATGACCTTACCATTGTTGTTATTCAATCAGACAGTTCAAATGACAGAGAGAGAGAGAGAGAGAGAGGTAAAGAGAGAGAACGAGTAAATAAATGCGAATGCGAATGTGAATTGAATGGATGCGTTTTGCCTTTGCAGCATTGCTCATACGCAACGTGTAACAACCTTGCAATTTCCAAAGTGCCAGGCAGCGCACTAAAACGGAATTGCTCCGCTCAATGGCAGCCTGCAAATGGGAAATCTGTGCGCTGTGTGTGTGCATGTTGTTGTTGCTGTTGTAGCTGGCTGTGAGACTCGACGGCGACCCTGGCCTCAGATTGATTAGTTGTGCTTCAATGTGCAGAATGTGCCCTGTGCCTTGTGCCTTGTGCCTGAATGTGTTTGTTTGTTTATATGTGTGTGTACTATCTGTTGGTGTGAGGACAGCAGAAAAAAAAAGTGTGTATAGCGAAAAGCACTTTGAACGCGTAAAGCAATTAACACGCAATTACCATTTCCACTTCAGCCATGTCACTGTGTGTTGACATTTCACACGATTCATTCGCCAAGTTAACTTAACCGAGAGTGTCTGCGTATGTGTGTGTGTGTGTGTGTGTGTGTTTGTGTGTAATTGCCAATGTGGCTGCGTGTGAACACACATTGCGGCTAAAAGAAACGCGTCCCGGCTGGACAATGTGAATGTAGCGATATATCAAACCGAACAGATAATAAATGATAGCTCAGGCAGCAACGTCACAATGAGAGAGAGAGAGAGAGAGAGAAAGAGAAAAAAAACAAAAACAGTGACAGTGACAACAATCGCTGTCCCTTACTATAACACTGTTGCGCAGTTTGTAGGTGGTCTCGTTTGATTTTTTCTGTTTTTGTTGCTGGTGTAGGGAGCGGAGTCAGCAAAATGTCGCTTTGATTGTTTTTCTTGTCGCATGTTATTTGCTGACATTAGATGAGCGCGCCATGGCGTTTGGCCCAAACGAAATCACTCAAATTGTCACTTGCCTAATAATTAACATTAATGCGTGCCCAGCAGCAGCAAGAGCAACAGAAACAACAATTTGACAACAACAGCAGCAACAACAAGGCAAACATAAAGCAACTAGGGATCATGCGAAAGAGATTGATATCATGACACCCAGTTGAACGAACATATGAACATAAACTTACTTTTTGTACTAAATCGCTGCGCAACATGCTACCCTTGTTAACAAATTTAAAATGAATACAGGGTATGACAAGAAGCAAGGCACATTTGACACTTGGCAGCTGTTCGCGGGTGTGTGTGTGTGTGTGGGAAGAGAATGTGTGTGCTTAGCATCATTATCAACATGTTTGCTCTTAAATTAATTTGTTTACTTGCCAGCCCAAATTGACGCATAATTAACTCAAATGTCTTACCAAGCGCAATTAAAAGCAAACGAACTTTTGCTAAACTTTTGTCTCCAGGCAAATACCAAAAACTGCTGCTACTGCTGGCTGCAGCAGTCGAGTGTAACTGTAAATGTTATTGTAGATGTCGTGGCACCAAAAGCAGCAGTTGCCGGCTTGACACTGACATTGAATTCAAAAGTTTTACCTGGCGAATGTCGCTCTCAAATTTCTCACAGCAGTCTCGACAGTTCGGCAGCCACTTGTTTAGTGCAATAAATTCCGATTTGTGTTATGTTTTCGTTCTTGTTTTCGTTTTTGCATTCGCTTGGCGCTTTGCGCCATTTAGTTGTTTCCGTTTGGTTGCTTTTATCAGCCGTACTTCTGGCGGGCCATCAAAACCATAAAGTTTCATTCATAAAATATGCAAAAGTTGTGCCCAGCACACACAACACATAAAGCACAAACAAAACAAAACGGAAAATGTAGGGGAAAGTATAAAAGGTTTTTGGGGGAAAAATATGATGCAATATAAATTATTGCTAGTTTATTTGTTTTATGTGCAAAGTCGCATAATGAAGAAATCAAAGTACTTAAAAAGTGTTAATGATAGTTGTGTGTTAAACTTGTTACAGTCATCTTAAAGATATTTTTATAAGCTTTACTACTTTTCAAGCTAGTCAGTACAAAAGGTTAACATTTATAACTTTAGTTTTAATAGCATTTAACATCTCTTTAATCTAAAGGACAGCTATTAAAAAGTTTTCAAGCTTTAGTTTCTTTAATATATGGATTTGATGGCCCAGCATTCAAATTTGATAAATGTACCATACTGATTATATACACACATAAATACTTATGAGAACATTCGTTGTCAGTTGCTTGATGTCTGAGGAAAAGCTGTAATTTACGAGCGTTGCTATTTGGTAAAACAAACACGTTTTCATTAAAAAGTCTGCGTTTGATGGCACAGCACAGCAGAGCACAGCAGAGCACAACACAGCACAGAGCAGCAGTTGTGGGCGTGGTATGTGGCGACCAGGCTCAAGGTCAGCCCAGTGCTCTTGAGACTTTTGCCAAATTAACCAAAAAGCAAAGAAAAGTAAAAGTTGAAAGTAAAAATAAAATGTAAAAATAAAAAAAAAAATTATAAAAAAAACTAAAACACTTTTTGCATTTTTGATATGGCGTCAAGCGTGTACACTTGGCTTGTGTTATTTTCTCTCGGCTTGGAAACTAAAGTATCTTTTTGGAGCTTTGAGGTGCATTTTAAAATGTTGATATTATAAATGATAATTAATTATTTTACAGATAAACTCAATCGTTTATACCAACCAAAATAAACATTCAAACTGCATGTATACATGGGATAAAATAAGTCAAGAGTTGCATATAAAATAATTATATTGAATTGGTTTAATTAATGCTTTAATTAGTGTTTTTTGAAGGACGCTTCAATCAAATGTTTAATGTGTTTAAATCAATCATTGAACGTTAATTTAAAGTATTTCGACAGTTTTTTTTATTTGTAAAAAGTGGAAAATGGAGCAATATGTAAATGAAAATATAAATAAACTGATAACTAGCTTAAATTGACATTAATTGAGATTGCAATACTTTACTACTCTTTTTTATAGCTGTCGCCTTTTCTTCTCTCCTACTTAATATACACATCTCGTTGGGGGTTTTTATTTTGCTTGCGAAACGACGACAACACTGAGCTTTAACACAAAAATTGATGATGAAAAATGCAGGGCACAAAAAGAGACGCCATGACCTGCATGTGTGTACGTATGTAGTTTAGCAGGACACGCTTGGCTGTCAGAAGGCTCTGCCGCCCCACGCCCCCCCAACCAATTTCTCAAATCCACCCACAAGCAGCGTCATCAACAACGGCAGCAACGACAAGTTGCGCTAGTTACTGTTATTACTTTGCGACAATGTCAGTGTGTGTATATGTGTGAAGCAATTGATACAAGCAATTATCCACGGCTACAATTAGGGGATTTGTAATGCAGGAACATGTTTTCGGCCATTGTAATTGTGCAATTAAGCAAATCAATTACATATAATTACATTTACAGGCACCACTCGCAATCCGATACATGTGTCACACATGTGATACACATATCTTTGCATCACATCGCATTATGCGTGAATCAGGGCCAAACTGGACTTAAAGTTTCTCACGTGCGCCCTGAAAGTAGGTATTGGATTTTAAATTATGCATGAGACAAACAGAAAATACATACGAAATGCCCCGAAAATCGAAATGGAAATTGCGGCTACGTTGGCTGCCCAACTTCTAAATCGCCACAGATCCAATGGATTTCCATTTTACAAAGCGTCACTTGACATGTTTCATTTTGTTCTTTTATTTTTATGGCATACCCTTGCTATCAGTACTGTGCATATTTGCATTTTGTCTCGGAGTGTTTTTGACCCATTGTTTGGTTTTAAATGTTTGTCATATTGTTGAACCATTTATTTTTAACAAAATAAAAAATAATTTAACACTTAATTCTTTAAGCTTTTGTTTTATGCATTTTCATTTGAATAAAGGCTTTTTTGTGTAATTGGTTTTTAGAATTGTTAAACTATTTTTAAATCTTAAATATTAATTTATTTTTAAACCAATTTTTTTTTTTTATAAAAGTGCCTTTAATGCGTGTTGCCCTCTTAATACTTGTGTTTTTTATATTCTGCACGAAACCCACGATTTTATTTTGTCATTTACTTCAAAGTCGCTGTCCTTTGATATGAGTAATTGTACTGGTGTTGCCAGTGTGGCATAATAAATTTGCCATGAGGTTTGGCCTGAATATCGGAGTAGTAGATATTAAAGTTATATCTGACAGCTAGCAATGTGGTTATTCAAGTGCAAACTTTTTAATTTTTATCGCAACTCAAATGCATAAATAAATGTGAATTTTTTAAACTTTTAGTTTGCAGTGTTGAAAAGTTTGAGATCTGAAAGGAAATTTGTTTGCTAACAAATTTAAAAATTTTCCTAAAATATGTTTTCTAACATACAGTTCTTTTAGAGAATGTTTACTTCGGTCTGTTCAAAGTTTTGCCTGCTACGGCTTAACGTGCTCGTTTGTATCCGCGTATGTGTGTTGAGTGTGCGGTTTAACTGTAATATAACATAAAATTAGAAAATTGAATATGTCAGTCGTTGTCATTGCGGTGGGCTCTCTTTCGGTTATCCTTATCTTGGTGACTTCGAAGGCAAGTTAAAGTCAAGGTAAAGCCGAATGCGACATTAAGAATGGGCGTTGCGAATTGGAAAATTTAATTTGCAATGGCCGAGAACTTTTCCAAGCCCAAAACGCAAAAACAAAAACAAAGGCCAAGGCATCATGAACACAAAAATAAAGAAAAAACAAAAACAAAAAAAAAATGTGAATGCGGAAGGAAACTAAGAGGAAAATCAACAGACAAATCTGCACAAAATAAGGCCACATTGTCGTCTTGGTCTGCGTATTTCTTGAGCAGCAGTTTTATTTTTTGCTTTTCGTTTTTCGTTATTTTTTTCCATTTGCTTTCTCGACTTGGCTTAAATTCTCATCTTCTGTGTGTTGTCGCCATCTGCTTTTGTTCTGGCATTGCTGGCTTCAAATTTTCGCTCTCATTTTGGCCAATTTTTTTTTGTTTCTCTGCTCATAGCTCCCAGTTCTTATTATTGTTGTTATTTTTCTTGTTGCGCTAAACCAAATTTCAATTATTTTGTTTGTTACAATTTTCATTTCGCTTTCATAGCCGCCTGTCAGCGTGTAACAAAGCGCAAAGCGAAAACTTGTTAAGAAAAAAAACACAACGAAGGAAAAATATAAAAAGGAAAGAACAAAAATGTGGAAAATGGAAAATTGCTTATAATACACAAACACAAACACACACAAAAACCAACACCGTCAAACAATGTGGAACGGCCATTGTCCGCAAGCCCCAGCACTCCCAGTAACATTGGGGGAACCCCTTTTTCCCTTGGCCCCACCCTCTCTGATTGTGTTGTTGCCCGCTGCTGCTGCTTCTGTTGTTGCTTTCCACATTTTGTGGCTTTGTTTCGCGCTGTTTTGTGGCTGTGACTCTTTAAACGACATTAAACTGTTCTAGTGGCATAATGAACTACCAGCAAAAGCAAAAGCAGCCGTAGTCTCAGTCTTAGTAGCAACAGCAGCAGCAGCAGCAGTAGAACAAAGAGCACCAGCTATGCCACCGATGAGTGCAGCCGGTGCTTTGATTTGTGCCTCCTGTCTGTGTGTGTATGTGGTGTTCTTGCTCCTGCTGTCAACTGCAGCGTCGGCGGCGACTGTTGTTGCCTAGCCTGCCTTTTGTGTACATTTCATAGGCTGTGTACTTTCATTTTTTGTTTGTTCGTGTTTTCGTTTTCATTTAATTTTTCGCTCCCTCCGTTCGTCTTACATGACAATGTTGACGACGTCGTCACATACGTACATGAAGTGCTGCTCCCTCCGTTTATACACTTCTGGCCTTTGCTCGCACTCGTGCTTAAAATTCCAAACACTTTTTGTGTTAACACAGAAACTGGCAAATGTTCTTTTACGCTAGCGAATTGTTTTGAAATTGAAACTTGATTATGTTCTAACAGCTATGACACACATCTATGCACAGCGCTCCTAGCTTCACTTAAGTGTCTTTGGCCTATCAATGCAATCCACCATCCAATACCAACAACACTGCATCCATTCCCTGCTTGACCCTACTCTCAGTTGACAGCAGCCACTGGTCGCTGGTCACTGGTCACTAGTGGGTGCTTGGGTAGTTGGGTGTTTGGGTGGTGTGGTGGTTATAGTAGGGCGTGTCCATTTCATTTTATCGCTCGACTGCATTGTAAATATTTTTCTTGGTCGCGCTTTGCCAGCTGCTGGCGCAAAAACGACAGGCGAAAATATAAATAAGGCAAACGCTTTGATAAACTAAGCTACACAATATGCGAAAGTGTGCGTGCTTCTGTGTGTGTGTGTGTGTGTGTGTGTGTAGCTTGCTCTTGTGTATGTGTGCATTGGTGATGAGATTATAGAAAAAACGTGATAGCCATGGAAATCCCAATGTCATATGTTAAAGGGAATTGCGAGCGACAACACTAAATAACATTTATGAGGTCGACTTAAGCTTTAAAATAGTTAAGAGAAAGCATAGCAATATTTCAATGCTTTTGTCTATAGAAAACTGCTAGCTTAATAAAATTGCATGGGTATTAAATGAATAGTTTCATTTGATATACATAAGTATTGATTTCACTTTTAAAATACTCTTAAGTCCTCGACGAGAATTGAAAGCAACGTAATAAAAACATTTATAGCCACATTTATAACGTATTTAATATTTAGACATTGTGTTGTAAAAAAAGAAAAAACTATCAATTAGAAAATCGTAGTAGAAAAGAAAATATAAGTTTATTAATATCCGATTACACTTATTTGAGTTGAGAATAAACCAAATCAAAGAAAAACCATATAGAAATATTATATTTCCAAAGGGTTTCTATTGCTTAAGGAATACATAACGTTTCTAAAAAAGGATTTGCTTTCCTCGTATTCTACATAAAATTCGTGACTATCGTCACTTTCTTATCACTTGAGCTCACTCATCGCCAGAGTCTGAATGGCATAGCTAAAGCGAGATAGCACCAAACGCTCTGCTTTTTTCTATGCCCTTGCGCTTGTTTGCTGTGCTCTGACAGCTGCTTTTCAAATGCAAATAATATCACAGTTGGGTTTTATTTCACCGCTTGGTGCTGCCTATTTTATTTTGTATTTTTTTTTTGTAGCTTCTTCTTGCTTGTTTTGTTTTGCTTTGACTGTTTGCGTTATTTCATTTTTTACATTTTGCTGCATTCGAATAAAGTCTTGTCGACGTTTATGCACGAAATGTGTTTTTAATGAAGCCTTTTAACCAGTCCGCCTGCCTGGCCAGCCTAATAAAGATGAAACCAGGCCTGGCCAGTTCATTTGCCAGGATGGGTACTTGGACGCGTCACGTCAGCCGCCCGTCACCCGTCGCATTTATTTTATGGCTATTTTTTTTTTTTCGTTTGGCCAGCCTTTGCTTTGATTTTGATTTTGTTTTGTTTCGCATTTCTCCCTTTTTTTCTTGCAATAAATTGCAAATGGACATTTGTCCTTGCTGGCAAACGTTGCCGGAATGGGCAACTGGGAATGCGTCAAGTCGAAATCTTTTGCTCGGCTGTTTGGGTGTGGAAGTGGCCCATGTTTATGCAAAGTAGCTTTTAATATGTTTACGACTAAACATTTTTGGCTGTTGGCTGCTTTGCAGGTTAATGGTCTGCCGCTTCCTTTCCTCTCGCTGGCCTTTATTACACCTCATTTTTAATAATTCCTTTAAAGGAAATATTAAACTTTACTGCTGCAGCCGCAGTTTCATTTTCCAAACATTTTATTGAAATTTATTTGCCCAGCTGCCATGCCTGCTCCAGTGCCAAAATTTAAGTGGCTCACATTTAAATGAAATGTTAATGGACCACACGCAACAGACAGATAGACAGACAAACAGTTTCGAATATGCCAAGCAATGCCAGCTTTCCAGCTGCTTAATTTTTTCATTTTTAATTTTTATGCAATATTTTTGTTTGGCAGCGTTACAGTGTTTAAATTAAAAATGTAAGCCTGCCGTTCAGTTATCTTCAGCGTGCTCAAATTAATTAATGTATGTACAATATGTATATGTATAAGCAGCTTAAAAGTTTCCGGTTACGCGAGTGCTTCAATTTAGTTAGTCTCCCTTCAAAAAGGAGGAAGCATCGTGTTTAGGGAAATTTAACAGCAATACATTTTACATTCTACCTCCATTCATCAAGTTGATTAAAGCATAAAGCGAGTAATTGAAAGTTTTGCACGGCACAATTTAATACACTCAAGGCAAAAGCAACAGCTTTTATGAAAAATTATTCAAAGCATTTTGGGAACATTTTAAGCATAAAACAACATATTTAATGCAGCTTTTGTACCATAATGGTATTTTCACTAAGCTTTAAACATTGACCAGTTAAAACGTTTCGTATACGTAATGTTAGCCATACGCTTATTATTAAATATATGGAGGAACCATAATAGTATGTACAGAACACTTGTTTTTCACTACATTTGTACAAAAATCAGGAAATTATCATATGGTTCTCAATATTTCCTGCATCTCCCCACACGTAAATACATTACGTATACGTGATATGCAAAAAATTAAGGAAAACAAGTAAAATAAGCGCTTTTACACAATCTCTAAGCAGTATTAAAGCAACTTTAAAAGTCTTTTCACTGAGTTCCCCGGTTAATCACTGTACAGCTTTCGTATGCGTATTATTGCGTATACGCAAATTGTTGTATGTTAATTGTGTGAATATTTGAATGATGCGCCAACATCACGTCGCTTCAATGCAATGCTTTAACGAGCGCTGTTGCATACACATAAAACGAAGCTCACATTTTGGGCCCAAGCTCCGGGCCATAAACCACAAGCCCAAGGCGTGCGCCCAAATGTAGGCAATAAAAATGTTTAAACCCAAATTACAGTCAGCACAGGGGCACAAGCTACACCCCTGAGAGAGCTTTACTCTTGAAAATGACACGGTGTAGAAAATTTGTTGTTGTTGTTTTTTTTTTTCAAACATTGTTTGCAGCATAATAATAATATGTGAGAGAGAAAGTTGCACGCTTCGGGTGGCAAAACGCCTGACAGCAGCCGCCACTTGATGATGAATGCTTAGCCACCTGAAGGCAATACCGTCGGCAAGCAAAAAAACAAAAACCAAAAAAAAAAAACAAAAACAAACACAAACTCCGTCAACTTCGGTGTGTGTGTGAGTGTCGTTGACTTTTTGGGTTCCGGTTTTGAGCAGCGTCTTTTTTATACATAGTTGCTTTAGGTCCACTTCTACAGCTCGATCTGGGTTGCCTCTTACAGGCTGGCATAAGTTTTATGAGCGTTCACTACTTTTAGATGGCTTGTGCGGCAGCGTGCGTTAATCTTATTTCGTTTCACACAATTTTCGTTGGCTTGTGCGTAAATAAAAGTAACAACTATCGCCAGCTGCGAGCTAAATAATACACTGAGAGAACCGCACACACTGTGATTTGTTTTATGAAAGATACCGAACAATGTGTTAAATAAAGTTGAAACTCAACAACATGTGTATTTATTATACAGCTTAGGATCGACACAAAACCTGGCTTTTATTTCTACTGCAAAAAGATTTTCAAACGAAATTGTGCAACAAACAAAACAGAAAGGTTTCAACTTTACTTTTCGAAACAAAAGCAGTGTAAGATTTAGAATTTGTTATGGCCATAAAAACATGATGGATATATATATGTATGTACAAGTTACTTGTTTTGTTTTGCAAGTGTAAAGACCTAAAGAGTGTTAGCTTGGGGTAATGGGTGGTCTGTGGGACAGTTGGCAATTCAGTGCCAAAGGCGCATATTTTGTCTACTAAAAGCATGCCAGGGATTTTCGCATTACAATAAGAACGTGGCACTTTGTCTATGCATAAGTCAGCCTCGAAATATCGTATATGTGCATGCGAGAGTGTGCGTATGCCGTGTGTATGCCGTGTGCGTCTGTATGTGTGTCCGAGAGTTAAAGATGTAACCAGAGACGAGAGGCTGGTGTTTGTTGCCAAGTTTTGGTGCGTGAATTGAATGCAAAACTCGAAAGTTAAATATTGCACGCCTCGCTGCCATACGCAAGCGATGGGAACTTTTCGCATTGGGAAGACAGCATATTTAATTTAATTAAAGCGACAACCAAAGCAAATACGATTACATCACAAGAGCATAAGCAGTGTAACTGAATATCTATATATAAAGGCATGGGTAAAGGTATAGCTGTTATTGTAGACGAAGACAGCCCCCTCCAGTTTTTGACTCTCACAACTTTGAGTTTGAACTGATTTGGCGGCAGCTGACAGCTGAGTAGCAGCAGCAGCGGCAGTCGTGCATAAATCGGAACAATCTCGCTGAGGAACAGGATTTCAAGCATGTCAGGTGGTTGTTTGTTTGGTGGGTGTGGGTGGCTTGTGTTGTTGGGCTGCTGACTGCCTCACTTGTGACTCGACTCGACTCGACTCGACTCGACTCGATTCTTTTACTTTTTTTTTGTTCGTGAGCTTGCCCCGGCAACATATCTTTGCATACTTGATGGCGCATAATGGCGCAAAAAATTGCTTACATGCATAAAAAATGTTTTGCATTTACATAATTTTCGACATTTCAAGTCGCATTCGGCTTTTTAAGCAGCCTTTGCACTTTTAACTGAGTTTTCCAGCTCCAAATCTACCTCCCGTCGTCATAAATTCGTTTTAGAGCTGGCTTTATTTCTCCTAACCTGCTAACCTGCTGCTAGCTGAAAACACACACATTTTGTGTAAAAATATTTTGCATACTTTTAGGTAATTTAATTTAAGCAATTTCTGCAACATTTTCCAATTTTGTTGTTTTTTTTGTTAGGTCAGTTAACTTGTTTGGCTGGCCAATTACAATTTCATTATCTCATGTCTGCTCGTGGCCCTAAAATTTGTTTTTCAATTCAATTAAAATATTCTTAGAAATTGAGCTTCGGTAAAATTTCTCTTTAGTACATTAACTTAATGTGTTTAAGTTGTTTAAGTGGTATAAATAAATATCCCTTTTAAAGCATTATTGTATATTTTACGTTGTATTTTTGTCGATTTCCGATTTGGAAGGAGTTTTTGTAACATTTACTCACATATTTGTTGACTGGTTTGCTGTTGATTTATTAGCTGCCACACTGGACATGAAACAGAACACACAAGTTTGTTTGGTATTTTTTTTTTGTGAGATTTGTATTATGATTTGTTAATTTTCATAAATAATTAATTGCACGTTGTTTTTACATCAACTTTTGAACGGAAATTGCCGGCAAAATTTATAATGCGGCTCATTTATCATATTGCGGCACTGATAAAAACCCGTTTAAAGTTCGCCCTTAAACAGCAAACACACACACGCACTTACGCACACACACATATGCACTGAGTAAAACGCACAACAGACACAGGCAGAGAAATTGTTAAGTTAATTGCTGTAAGGGGCACACGTGAAAGAGTCTCGGTGAAAGCGAAAGAACGTCCAGTTGCGCGCGGTGCCATCGACAAACTGATGATAAACGAAAAGTGTTTATCAGCAGCAAGCGTCGCCAGAGCACCCAAAAACATGCTGCCTCAGCTGGCGTCTTCGTCGCGGCAGCAGCAGCAGCAGGAGGAGCTCAATTGACTACGTCACAACGGCAACAGCAGCAGCGACGCCATCATCATCGTCATTGTCGTTCTTCATGTTGTCGTCTCGTATTAACGAAGTTGACTTCGTTTCGCAGTACTGCTGCCTGCGCTGCCAGCGTCGCAGTTGGTACGCCTGCTCTCTTTATGTAGAGATGCGCTCTTAGTGCGAAGTATAAGAGTGCGTTTCCAATGTGCCTGTTATCAGTTGCTTATCAACTGTGCTCTTTTTGTTGGGATAGGACCTCCTGGTTGCTGCCGAGCATTTTAACATAATATTATTGTAGCTTATGCTGAGCACTTGAATTTGTACATGTTGCTGTTGATATATCCGTGTCTCTGTATTTTTAACTCAATCAGCATATGCATCTGTGCATTTATAACTGTAACTGTAAGTGTAACTGACCACTTTCAATAAACGGTCAACAACTTTGGCGATAAGCTATCGCCAAAACTGTTGACAAGGAATGAAAGACAACATTTCAAATACTTTTCGCTTCTAACTGGCCCGCGGCAGCAAATGCACACACAAAGTCCTGACCATACCAGACCAGAGTCAGAGACTGAGTCAAAGCTAAAACCCATCTAACAGAAAACTAAAGCAACAACAATCTGAGCCATAGATGCTGGTAGTTTCTACTATAAGCTTTAACAAGTGAAAGAGTTCTCAAGTACATGACCTTAAAATACCCTGTCTGATATTAATAGTAGATGTTATTATATCTTTTTTCGGTAATAAACTAATCAAATTTTGAAATGCACACTTGCATTTTACTTTCAAATATGCCCTTCCAAACTCCCTGCCAATCATATATTAAATATTTATCATACTCTCTCCATTTCATTGTGCAAAGGGTATATATTGCAATGCGAAGCGAGAGCAGTAAGCACAACCGCAATATATGCAAATGTCTGTTTCCGGCTATGTATTTTTGGCATTTTTCAAACAAAATGGAACAATGGCAGCTCTGATGTTGGCCGTGATGGCCATTGCAACAATAAGAGCAGCAACAAAACAATAAGAGCTAAGGGTAAAAGAAAAAAAAGAAAGAATGAATAAAATGACAGCTAAAGCTAAATGTGTTAACAATAAACTGAAGAAATGCATGCATAACACAATAACATTTTGTGACCGCTCTCAACAAAAGATGCAACTTAAAGCAAGTCAACAAATAGCTAAGTCAAATGATAATTGTTATGTTCAAATTAAATTCAATTACTTGAGATGTTGTCAAGAAGTTTTTTACATCAATTCTAAGTCGTGGATACTATTTTATAAAAATACCAACGCATACTTACTAAGTTTTTATCTTACGTAAGCTTTGCATGGTTTTGTTCTACTCTCTGTTTTTTCTTCGCGCCTTGTCTCTATTTGAGTTCAAAGCTAAAAATACGTTTTTCCGAACGCTTCGTCTAATGAGCAATAACGAATTCATAATTATGCACTTGCCAAAAACTTGCAGCACTTTTTCTCACTTGACTTTTTTTTCTCTCTTTCTTTCTCATTTGTTTTGTTTGCCCACTTGTCTGTTTTTTATTACAAGCTGCTTGTAGTTGGCACAATTACAAACTGCAATCGCCTTTCGAACAAACAAAGTATATAAAAACTTGCCGAAAATATTTTTGGGTACTTCTTTTCTTGATTAACAATAATTTATAAAAAAGTTGCCAAATAATTTATAATTCTCTTCATTTATAGAAGCTGCAACCAAGTTCACGTTCTTTATTAAGGGACATCTGTTATGTATTTTCTGACCACAATTTAATTGCATTTGGCCGCAGAGTGAACGTGCGCTACTTGGCTGTCAAGCAGATAATACCCTGTCGCAAGCCCTTTAAGCACAGCCACAAATTTAATTTGTTGGCAGGACCATAACGAGGCACAAACTTTAAGTATGAAAGACGAATCAAAATGCACTTAGCGCACACTAAAAGTTATAAGCCAAGTTCTGAAATGCACCAGCAGCTGGCCCTAAAATTGATGTGCGGTTAGCTAAAAATGGTGCAGGGGTCACAAGTGCACAAGGCACTCTGTTTTTTTTTATAGTACCAGTAAAAACACAAGCATAATGTCTGACTAGTAATTTTGGCTTTTACACTGAGACCAAAATTATGTTTGAGAAATGTAAAGCTGTGTTAAAAAGAAGAAAACATTAAAATAATTGAAGAGCTGATTAGAAACCCTCAAATAAATAGAAAACTTTAAGCTAGGTGACCATAAGTGCACTTAAATATTTATGATCCATTTAAAAAAAGCTTTAACTAAAAAAACCAAATGAAGAGAGGATGAGCTATATATATATATTTTTATTTTATTAAGTGTTTGTGCAAAGGTTGACTCCGAACCACAAAATGCGTGTACCAAAATTATATTCCCATTGTTCTATGGCTGGGTGTGAAGAGGAGTACAAAGATTTTATGCGGTATCCACTTGCTGCTAATCGGGTTAATAGTCAATGTGCCTTATCTGATGCGCTATGCCAACGCGTTGAGCGCAGATAAAAGTGAAACTGTAGTAAAGCTTGTTAAATAATAAAATGGCCACGTGGCATCCCAGCCACCTGTCGTATAAATGACCCAGAAATACACGCAGAGCGAAGAGGGAGAGCGAAGAGGGAGAGAGAGAGATTAAAAAAAAGGGTGAAAGAAAGAGTGAGAGATGGAAAGAGAAGACAGAAAGAGTTGGTAGCCAAATAAAAGCTCATTAAATCTGATAAAACTGTCGCCTGGCAAATGTCAAAAGAGGTTGCAGTCAAGTGCTTAACAGTCATTGTGGAAATATATATATATAATAATCAGATCTAATGAACAATGCTCATAAACAAGCCGTCATCGCGACGGTTCAAAGAAAACTGACGCATATCTTGGCTATGAATACAGCTTGGCTTCATTTCAATGTGGGCCAAGTAGGGATTAACCTTAACAAGGCGAAAGACAACTGACTGAGATAGTCTGACAGAGATAAAAACCAAATAAACAACAATAATTGAAAATCTTCCCATTTAACTGAGCGCACATCAAAGTCTACATGGCTAGTAAATAAAAATTCTAATAAAACGGAAAAGCCTCAAAAGTCTCGTTAGGATTATTGAAGAATAGAGGGAATACACGATTAACTGTTAGCTGTTTAAACCACATTTCACAGTTCACTGGAACTTGTCAATTCAAGATTTTGGAGCTGCTGCATTTGAAATGTGCATTTGCATTAGTCGTGCGTCTGTTAATTACATAAGCTTACAGAATGAAGATGTTGGAATATGTGAGCGGAAGAAGGGGGCCGAGGTGGGACAGTGTACCCACAGCGAGGACATGGGACAGGCAGCCACAACAGCTTTCAATTTATCTTTTACTATGTGATTTATATGCTAACAGGCGGTCAATTTGTTGTTGTTGCAGTTTGTTTCAAGTTGCAAGCGAAGGCGTTTTTCGTTGTTCATTCGTTGTAATACTCTGGTTTTAATTAATCCTTGAATATAAGAGGGTATCATGGGAAAAAAAGATGTTTCTTAAAATGTTTAAGCCTAATGCATTGAAAGCTATTTGGACAATATGTAATAGTGATTGATGCGGCTTTAAAGTAAAAAATGTAAGCTCTTGCTGGCATTTGCTATAAAAAGGGTATCTTCTAGTCATTTTAGTCGTAACATGAAACATTCTTACTTTTTGTTGTTACTGTTGTTGTTTGTCATGCATGCCCCGTTGGTATTTGTGCATGCAAATGACTTGGCAACTGACAGCCACAGCGCCAGCAAACTGCTGACCAAGTGTGTGTGTGTGTGTAAGTGTATTTGTGCGTTTTTGTTGCCATTGTTGTGTTGCATTGTGTATCTTGCTCAACCAAAAATTTGCACATAAAGTATCTCTGACAGCAAAGTTTTCACTTGTAAGAGTTGCACGCAACAGGATGCATTTCTCTTTAACAGACTTGCAACTTTCCCCAAACCCAGGCTTAACTTCTTTCACCCTCTTTCTTCCACTATTTCTCCCTTCCCGTTTCACTCAATTCTTTCAACACTCCGCAGTCGCATGTGGTTTTGTAGCAACGAGTTGCAAATAAATTTGACTTGGCCAACAAGCAACAGAAACAACAACAAGAGCAGCGACAATCGGAGCAACTGGCATGATTCAATTAAAAGCCACAACAGTCCAACGGGGCGTTGTATGCCACATAAATTTGTAGCATGCAACAACGCCTCTGCTGTTGACAATTTTAAACAGACTTGTGCCGCATTTAAGCCACTTTGAACTGTTGTTGTTGCTGCTGCTGTTGATGATGCTGCTGCTGCTACTGCTGCTTGTTATTGTTATTGTTATTGCCTGCTATTGATTTCAGAGTGTCAGTTTTGCAATGCTTTTGAATTTTTTGCCTCTGTGCCCAGCTGCCAAGTAAAATAATCAACAATCAAATTTGAATTTTTTGCTTATTTTCATCTGTCAACTGTCGCCTCTGTGTGTGTGTGTGTTCGTGCGTGTGGGTGGCCTCTGCAATTGATGTTGATGCGCCAACAAATTTGCATCACTCTGATGCGAAATGACGCATACGTCGTGTGTGTCTGACAGCCGTTAAAATATTGGCAACAAAAACAGCGCATGAGTGGCATTTGGGGTGAGTGGGAGCTCAATTATAAACGATTGAAGAATAAATAGTTTTTCAATAAACACTTATGGTAATCAAATATACAGTCATGGTTAAACAAGTGATATAAATTATTGTTTAGTCTATATATATAGTTTCCATGATAGAAATATTCATCCAACTAATGTAAAGTAAAGTTCTTTAATGTAATTTTTTTTTCATATTATTTTTAAGTTTATTTTCAAATATGATTTGGCCAACTTTGAGCATATTTTTTTAATCTCGATTGCAATGTGTTCATTTTGAATTTGCAATAAGAAATCTGTGAATGACTTGCACTTAACTTAAATGCAAACCCAAGAGCAAACGAAGTGTTTGCAAAGTGCTTCGCTTAACAGGAAATAAAATATTCTGAAACACATCTATTCATAGATTTGTTTTCAATAAATGATCAAACAATTTTATGTTTAGTACATGTTTCCACATTTAAATTGGTAGTCAAAGATCTTAAAGTTAACATCTTTTAATTGCCATAACTTGCACTTTATTAAACCATTCGTAGATACTTTGAGCAGTTCGATTTGAAATCTTTTTATGCTTTTGCAAATGAGCTTTAATCAACTTAAAGGAAAATTTGGCAATGGTTGAACTTCTGACTTCTGAAATGTTTTCTATATTTAGTTGAGTTGAGCTGAGTTGCGTTGAGCTGTTGTTGTTGCTGCTGCTGACTCAACAGTTCAATTGAATTTGATGCTGCTCGCCGTCATGGTTTTTGACTATGAAATCTAGATAACAACTTTTTTGGCAACAACTTGTGGCAAACATAATTACAAGCTGCCAAATGACAGCCATAACAGTTACAGCAACAGTGGCAGCAGCTAGCAATAACAACAACAACTTAAGCAAATGGCAGTAGAGCCTTGGTAACGCTTTGTCTGATGGTTAGCTCCATTCGCCGCCTTCTCTGCCACGCATAATGAAGCTATAAATTTGAAAGCAGTGAACACAAAAAAGATTAACAAAAGCCGTCAATTCGTTTGTCTGACTTTCATTTTGTTTATGTTCGCCGCAGAGCACCGAAAGCACTATATTTTTTGTTATCTACTCAAAAGCGAATTTAATCAAATTATTTCGCAAGGAAGTTCCACAAATTTACAGTCATGCCATTTGCTTTTGTTGCCGGACGCTTTGAATTGCCCTCTCAATGTATTTCTATGCATTATCAGCTAATGCTGCTGACTGTCATTGAAATCATAACCCTACAATTCTTGTACTAGCTAATGCACTACTACCAACAGCAAGAGCCCCATGACACAAACCCTAATGGTGAGCTTTCTCTCTTTATTTAAGCAGTATTGAAAGTTCACTCACATCCCTGTGGAAAAGTCTGTGTTTGGTTTCCATTCTCAGTGGTAAGTCAAATGTATGGCACGTTTGTTAAGCCAACAGCTTTTATTATTTACAACTGTAAATAAATATGGAAGTGTATACTCATAGTGAAAAAAAATGTATCCAAATTATTCTATTCTATTAATTTTTTTATTATTTTTGAATGTATTTAAAAACATTCGGGGATAATTAATGCACGATTTAGGCTTTATTTTCGAATACAAAAATATTGGCATGATGCTGTATACTTAATATTCTGCTCAGAACTGTATATATTGGCCGAATACCGAATGTATGGCCAAGAGTTAGTTTAGTATAAGAAGCTGCCCCGCGGTTGGTTAAGACGTATAGTAGAGTTTGAAGGCGGGTGCGGCAGCTGGAGCGAAAAGGGAGTTTGTGAATTGAAATGGGTAGCCAAGCAAACTTGCACATACATTCACATTTACACTCCAGTTAACACCCCAGGGACAATGGCAATGGCAGAGCAGCTGCGCAATTTACGAATGCTGCGTTGCACTTTTCTGCTTTGGAGGAACACACATACATACACACGCTTACTAATACTCATGTGAACGCACACACGCATATTTGCTTGTTATATAAGCTCACACATTCTATATGTGTATGTATAGAATGGCTTACCCTAGTGTATTTGGATGCACTTATGTACACTGAATGTACACTTAAGGCAACATCCACACATCAACTAAAACACACTCGTACACACAGACACAAACACACTGACATACAGCCAAACGGACATGCATTTGTAAAGCAAATTTGTATTTATGCTGTGGCTAAAGCACCCATGACATTCGCATGGCATTTTCTCTGGCTTCTGTATGTCTTTCAATGCTTTTCTGACTTTAAGCACAGTATGTGCTCCATTTAAGGTCCATGTATTGTGAACACATAAACAGTGTTACGCACAACTGGTCTGTATGCCCGAACGTCAAGTGGCAATTTACATTAGTTTTATTGTATAAGAAATTAGCTCTTAGCATTTAGCAGGCAACCACAGGCAAAACTTTTGCCTCAGGCACACTAGCACACATGTGGTGCATGTTTGTGTGCT
This sequence comes from Scaptomyza caliginosa, assembly GCA_035044725.1. NCBI lineage: Eukaryota > Metazoa > Arthropoda > Insecta > Diptera > Drosophilidae > Scaptomyza > Scaptomyza caliginosa. The sequence goes on from JAWNNR010000317.1 coordinate 1,917,461, forward strand.
GTGTGTGTGTGTGTGTGTGTGTGTGTGTGTGTGTGTGTGTGTGTGTTAGCTAAATTTATTTGCTTGCATGACATCGTTAGATACTAGTGGAGCCGTTGGTGTTGTTGTATTTGCTATACGCATCAGTTTTCGCCAATCGATTCGTATTAGATATTCTTAAGGTAACTTTGACTTTGAAATCGAGGTACGCCTGAATTACAACTGCGTCTATTCTATACGCAGTTAATACGTTTAAAACTATTTATTTTTCTTCAAGTTCTTTGCACCGCATAACTTTTTTTTGTTCTTTTTCGTGCAGAACTTTGAAAGCAGAAACAAAAACAATTTAATCAACACTGAATAAACAAAAAAGTTACCTACCTAAAAATTTTGTTCGTTTATACAAGCCGAATTACTAGCTAAAATTTAATTCCCTCATTGCCCTACTCTTGTTACCTATTAGATAATATGACACTCGTTTACCAAGACGACATCATCATCAACAATTTCACCATTATTGCTGGCATGATGCTCATGATGTATGGGGCAACTAAGAACGAGCTCATCATCCTTGCGATTTGGCACTTGCTCCTTCTTTTTGAGTTCACCATCAGCTTTTTGCTCGGGCAGGAAATTGTCCTTTTCCTTGTCCTTCTCGTTTATTTCAAAGTAGCGCTCAGGTTCGAAGATATCGCGATTGTTATTGCGCATTGCATTATCCACAGCACTGTCCAAGAACTGAATGAGTGGTGCATCAATACGACTATGTGGCATTGGTGCCTCAAGCATATCCATATTTATGTTTGGCTGCAGCATCTGCTGCAGCATGAACAGAAAGGGCGGCAGTGAAAGGGCAGGCTTGTGCTTGCGATGATGTTTGTTAGGCTTGACCATGCCATGTAAGGAACCACTTGGATTATTATCTGCATTCAGCAGTAAGACGCTGCCCATGCCACTTACATCGCCAGCAAAAGTACCAGGCACAACTCCACCAAAGTTTACATCATGCTGCATGCCCTCAATTACAACATTTGGTCCAAGCAGCTGGAACTCCTTGTGCTCCTGTTTGCCATCGGGCGAAACTAATTTGTTAAAGTACACATATGGTGGTGCAGCATTCGAGCCATCAGCATTGTGGTGGCGACGTTTGGGGCGTTGTATGCGTCCAGTCAAATAATCACTGCCTTGCAAATCCTTAAACAGCTGTGGGTTTTTCTTAGCAACTGCTTCGGTTGCATTTGCATTTGTGGCTTTGGCAACCGCAGCTTCACTGATGTTCACTATCATCGCTTGTGGCTTGATGATGCCAGCAAGTGCTTTTGGATTTAAGCCCGAAGATACCAAAATCAAGTCGGTATTGTTATTATTGCTGGCAGTGGTGACATTGGTCAACGTATTGGAGCGTTTGATGCGCAATGTGAATGCAGACTGTGGCAGCAGAAGGCAGCCAACTATTTTTGAAATTTTAATATTAAACAGACAAGAATGAATAATAATAATAATAGTTCAATACTTACAGCAAATCAAGAGCAAACAGTTGGTCAATATCGGGTTCATGATTGCAGCTTGTCGGGAATGTGCAGACGTTGAAAGTTGGCTTGAATGAAATCAATCAAAAGAGTCTGCGAAAGTGTAAAAGAATGAAATAAAATATTAGTAATTTATCAAAAATACTTCAACAATTTTGTTTGCACAACTAAACTATATTTTATAGCTTGAAAACTTATTCGTCATATTTTTCTACAATTTATTGAGCGTTTGAATATTTATTAAAAATAAAAATTGTGTGTGAGTTTTATTATTCTGCTAAACTTACAGTTTTGTGATGTGCACGTTACGAGGCTTGTACGTAGAATGATTTGTATTAATTTGTTGCTTTGACAGGAAGTAAGATAAGGTACCAAAAGCCTGCTCTGGCAAACACTATTCGATATACTATATCAAATGATATTTTTATGGAAATCCTGTTCAAATTTTTGTTTGGCAAGCTTTAAGCTTCCACTTGTAATTCATATACAACACTCACACATCCATACATTTGTGTATATGTAAAAACGTCAGTAGCCAAAAAACCAAAAACACACGCATTCTAAAACTCACATACACACACACACACACACATGTTACCTTTTCAAGTGCTGCGAATGGAAGCAGATACAAATACACAAGCCACACAAAAGTTTATTTTTTGTGATTTTGATTTTGGTTTGGTTTTTTCTCAATTTTTCTTGTGTCCAGGCCGCAAAACAAAACCATAGCGAGAAAATGCTGTGAGAAAGTTTAGCTTATAAATTTCCAATCAATTTTTGTGCCAAAATTTAAACAACAACGCCCACAAGTGCCCCATTCATATATTCATAAGCGCACATACGTGTGCATGAGTGTGTGTGTTGGTGTATGTGTGTAGCTATTACTTGATTAATAAATATTAGCAGCATAAATTGGAAAATTTTCAGCGATGCGTAAAAATGCAAACACACAAAACGAAATGCGATACTTGCCAAATGGCTAAAACATTTACCAACAAACATTTAAACACACACACACTTACTCAGTCATATGCAATATATGAATGCCACACACACACACATACATGCACAAACATTGTGTGCCACATCCGTTGGCAACTAATTTTTTGTTAGCGCCACCCTCAGCGTCTGGCATTAATAATGTAAAGTGCGTGCCTTAAATGTAAATTTCTCCAACGCACAAAAAAAAGAAAATATATAACGAAACTTGCGACATTCTCTCATATTGACGAACAACAAATACACAACAACTTCTTTCACTCTATAAATATGCAGGTGAGACAAGACGAGACGAGACGAGACGAGACGAGACGGTGGGTGAGGTTAGTGACACGCGCAGGCGGAAGCACTTTGCTTATCAGCTTAAATGTAAATGCCAAACGATTGGCAGAGTAACTCTCAACTCAACTCACAACTCCAACTTGCCACACACTACCATAAGAATTGGAATTGAAGCGTCTGCCTGTTCAACTTTTTCCACAGCTGCCTCTGCTATTGTTATTGTTGCTGGCATTCTGAGCTGCTGCACTGGGATTTGCACATTGTTTGCCCGCTGGCTCTCCACATCTCTTACAACTCGCTTGTTTCGCTCGCTTTACTCGCTTTTCGCTGCTTATCTGCGAGTGTGTTGGCTGTTGTTGGCATGTGTTTAATATAAGTCGATTCGGTTGCTGGATTTGCGTACGACAAGCGGTTTAAATATTTAATATGCTACCATTTTCAGCTTCATATGTTTATCAGCGCTTTTGATGAACAACTCGAAACGAGTCTGCAACCGCTTAATAACTTAAATCAAATTTACTGCGAGGGCGGTTTGACTTTCATACTGTGATGAACTGTTGGCGCAACTTGTTGAACAAAATTAAAACAAAGGTAAATTGTTGTTTTTAATAACTTGATAATAATTCTCAAAACAATTGGAATACGGGCGATAAAACAGTAGTATAACTGAGTTGCCAATTAAATTAATAAAATGTTTTAACGTCCTTTGAAACTATTGCATAGTAACTCTACGATCAACCCGAAATAAATATATTTACTTGTGTTGCTAACCCACACACACAAAAACACACATCAAAGCGGGATGAGCTGTTAAGCTATTGATTTGAGCCATGTTGTCGCTATTTATTAGATCGACCCATGTCCTGAATGTGCAAAGTGAGCATGTGTAGGCTTGGTAGGTCCATTCATTGACGTCTTGAGCGGGTTTGGCAAGTAGACATGGCAAGTAGTGGTAGACAAAGAGTTGGCCAATAATTGGACTCAAGCTGTCTGTCTACCAGGCCAATGCATGATTTGTGGCACCCAGACAGGATTTGTGGGGCGCAGGATTTCGTATGTCTTTGATCTCTTATTTGGCAGGTGGAGTTGTTGCTTACAGCAAAAAGGTAATAATCCCTTAAGTTTGTTTCTGTAGCCAACAAGTGCACACACACACTTACACACACACACACACGGGCTGTTTCGCGAATTTCTGAGAAGTCTCATTAGTTGGTTCGTTAATATTCCAATTGTTGACAAACACAAACTTTTTGGCTTGGCGACTTAACTGTTCTATATATGTACATATAAAGCGATTTAATTAATGACATCCTTTTGCCCCTTGAACTCCTGCAGCCCTGCAACCCTGCAACCCTAGTGTCCTTCATCCCTTTACGTGTGCAGCGTGCCGTAAACTTATTTAAATGTGCAAGTGACGCGCTGAGCACAAAATGAACCAGCAATAAACACGGTTTGATGTTTGAGAATTCTGCTTTTTACTCTGTGTTTTTAATATTGAAATATGAAGAAGTACTAGATACTAAAAGAGTGAAATGCGATTGCATGTGCTTAGTATAAAGCAGATGGCATTATAGAGGGAGAAACAATTGCTGTAAAACTTTTGATTTGCGGTTGAACGATAACTTATGGTCTGGTATTCTGTTTCAAACATACATATATAAAGTACTTCGTGTTTTTTCATTATGTTTATGTATAGTTGTTTGAAAGTTTTACAACCTGTGAGAAGTAACGGATGCGTATTCGGTTTATGTAAATATTATGAACACAGACAGCCACACACATAAACATCAAATTGACTGCCAGTTAAATTTGCAATGATGCATATGCAGCTGGATTTATGTTTACAGTTTTCTGTGCAAGTGACTTGAGTACTTTTGTCAGGGAGTCAACGTGTGGAATCAGTTGATGCATTTCATTTACGCCATGTGGTTTCTGTTGCTGTGCTTCACGTGGCCACTGTAGTCGACTGCATAACATACACATATGTTATATGTATGGGTCCCTGAAAGAGAGAGGGCGAAGCAGAGTGTGTCTCATTTGATTGGCGACCACGCCCCACAAACATATCATGCTGGGGCTTAAATCAATTTCAGTTGGCCGCCTTTTGCCTGCCATTGATTTATGGCCACGTACGGCACAAAACTTTACCGAATTATATTTCAATTTTGCCGGAAACAGGCAACGTGAACGGCAACGGCAACAATGGTAGCAAAGCAGGGGCGTGTCAGCAGCCCAAGACGTTAAAAACTTTATTTTGACAATTGACTTAAAAAAAAGTTTCGCTAGCCTGCCAAAAATTGAGTGCTTTTTTATACAAATAGGTCGAAATCGGAATGAAAGTGAGCCACACACATACAAATGAGCGGCAAGGAGGTATAAGGGCCGTCAAATTTGTGAAATGTTTGGCTGCTTTGAGAACGCGGCGGAAGTAAACACATAAAACGGAAATGAAAATTCAATTATTTCGTTCCGATTTGTCCAACGTTTATTTTATGTTTCTTTGTTGTTGTTTTTTTTTTTTTGATATTGTGGGAAAAAAAATAAAATAAAAAAGTTTTGGTTAAATTAAGTTAAGCTAGCAAACGCACTTGGCCCAATGGCATTGGCCAACATGTGCATTGAATATGCAGCATGCAGCCAGGCAACATGACGCTTTAACCAAATTGCATTTCAGTTGCCAGTTTTTTCGATGATTTTGTGAATTTTCTTTTTGTTTCGCTTATTTTTTTGATGCCCATAGCTGCAACATTTCTGACATCAGTCCCAGCGGGCACAGAGGTACGGGAGGAACGGTGTCAGTCTGCAACAGTTGCAAGCCGAATTTAAATGCCATTTTTCACAGTCGCTTTACAAGCAATTACCTCACTGCACACTGTCGCCTGCGTTTAGTGAAACCCCAAAGGCCAATTCGAATACGAATTTGATTTCGGACTATGCAGGTCTGGGTTACAAGCTAAAGCTGATTAGTTTTAGTATCTTTAATTCGTGGCTACAATCTTTAAAACTGATTCTTAACTTTATTTAAAACTAAATCAAACACTTATCTTTAGTAATAATTATATTTTCTATACTTGGATTTTATTTATTAATCTGATTTGTATAAAAAATATACTTATACTAAATAACACTCTGTTGCTTTACTTTTACCTGGCAAAATTATCATATTACTTATTTTTTTAAAGTAACAACTAATTATTGTGTAACAAATGCATAATATTTTGTAGCCTATTATGTAACTTTTGTGTAAACCTCATAGCTGAGTGCGGTTTTTTTAAAAATAAATCGATGGTTCTGCTGAAAGTGACACTGATATGTGAGTATTGCACTAATGCTGCCAGATGACATTTCTTTACATGCACATTCCAGCATCCCATTGCATTCTCTCATCCATATCCACATGCCAGACTTTGTCTTTTGTGTTGCCATTCTGACATCTGTCATTTACAGCTGCCATGAAGCGCAACTGGAAAGTGAACCCAAAGCGTTGTGAGTTCTACGAAAAAAACGAAAAAAAAAATAAAATAAAAGAAAAACAGCCACAAAGAATGCAGCAGGTGACTAAAAGCATACAAGCAGCCAGGTGCTTGCAAGATGACCTTTCGCTTTGCGATCACGATGCTTGACACTTGCCACGCATAATGCAGCTGCTGTTGCCGTTGCTATTTGCGTTACCATTGCATTTGGCACGCTGCGTATACGCCATGTGGCACATGGGATAAACGTGTGGCTAACGTTAACATGCTTTGATGTACGTTAGATTAATAAATGTCCAATTAAAAGTGTTTTTATCCGAGCGTAAAATACAAAAGTTAAAATTACTTGTGGTATTATCGTAGTAAATTTATTTAATTTTGGCAAGACTAAATACAAAATTTGTTAAATTCCTTTACGTTTCAAATAAAAAGAATGGAATGCAGCATTTGCAGTTAAGAAGATTTTGTGATGACGTACATACAACGTTAGCTGTCAACAGTTTGTAAGCCATAAATTGCATTGTTAGACAGAACGGTCAGGACAGCTGGGACAGAACAACACTTGAGTAATATTCATTTATGCCATGGACAGGAACATTATAGTTGTTATTTAATTTTAATATAATTTTAATATAATTTTATAAAGTGGTCAACTGGTAGAAAATATAGAAAAGCTTAATGTCATTGCAGGCAGTGGGACAAACAGACAGAGTGACGATCAGTCTGACAGTCAAAGCAGACAGCTGACGAGCTGGCAAGCCGCAACAAACGCCTTCGGCATCGACTTCTGTTTGCAGTCAGCTACGTTTTCGGCCATTTGTATGCTCTTATATACAAGCATAAAAACGTGCCAACTCTCCAGGGGCATGTCTGTGGCTGTGTGTCTACGTGTGTGTGTGTTCGTGTGCTTTGACAGCAACCAAAATTGCCCACAATTTGCGGCTGTGTACAATTTTGGCCACGCATCAATCTGTGCGCATGTTAACCAAAAAACCATTACAAACAAGCCCAGACAATGTCACATATACGGATAGTTAGAGAGAGAGAGAGAGAAAAAAACGGACGGCACGTGCTGCAAAGCATTTCCGTTTCCGGTTGCGCTCCATGTGTGTGTGTGTGCTTCAAAATTAAGATGCCAAGTGTCTAATTTTATTTAATGTGCGTTTTATTAGAGCATTTTCCATTATGTGGCATGTGGACATTATACATTGCGTATACGCAATAATTTTTAACTAAGCAGACAGAAACCTTTAAACTTTATAGGGGTTAAAGCGGTGGTGTGGGCAAACCAATTTAATATTTGATCAGATAGGTGGAGTATGGATAGGCGCAAGGGGTGGCGCTTTGTAAGCTGGATTGTTAGTTGGTTTGGCATTTGGCTGCCTTTGCCTGACTTGAAACTTAATTAACATTTGATTGATAAAGGTCACAAGCACTCATACATACACTCTCAAACACGTGATTGTCTGAATCGTGTATGCGAGTGTGTGTGTGAATTGTTGCCTGCATGCAAATGAAAATTTCCAATGCCAGCGGCGTGTCTTCTACCCTTGATTATAAAAACATGTGTGTGCGTGTTTCAAATTTTAATTAGTATTATAAATTGTTGCCAACGGTGTTGTAATTAAATGTGTGTGAGTTTAGTTAATTCACACACACACACACACACACTCGCATGCAGAGCAATTAAATTTACACAGACAGTCAGTAAGCTATAAGCTGTGCGTGGCATCAGCAACCGCCCCAAATCGATGTCGCCTCCCATTCGATTTGCCTTGACTGTCTGCAAATATTTCGTTTAAATTTGCATAAAAATCACAAATTTAGTGCAATTGCCATTGATTTGATTGGGCCAATTGAATTGGGCACTGCTTCAAAAGGCAGCCGTCAGACTTTGCTCAGCTGTTGCTAAGCTGCTTAGCAACACAGTAGCAATGGCAGATGATATCTGCACCATCCGCCCACTACAATCCCTCTGTTCGCTTCGACTTTTGTCACATGTGCGCTGAAAATTGCATTTTTCTTATCACACTTCTCTGCTGGCCATGCAAATGGCAAATGCCAAGTGGCAAAGCACTCTGTAAGAGATAGCAGGGCTAGAGAGGCATAGAGTGAGGGTAAGGGTGAGCGCACTCACAATAGACTAAAAGTGATTTGAGTATAGTGCATTGAGCACTCGTCTATAGATGAAATAACCATTGGCAACATGGCAACTGAACTTAAGTCAGTTGTTGCAACAATATTTGTAAGAGATATCTAGAGCAAGGGCAAAGGGAAATTCGCAACGAAATTGAAGCCCAATTTCAATCATCATTTGACGCACTTTATCATATGTATTAAAAATTTATTGATATATACGCCAAAAGAGCCATAAAATACTTCAACACAAGAGAGCAAGAAAGCACCCAACCACCCGAAAACAAAACCGTAAGCAACAAAAATAGCCAAACTCTAAACCTAAAAAAAAACCCAAAGTGAAAGCGAGACAAAAGAAGGAAAAACAAGGCAGCAACGGCAGCCATGGATAAAATTCAATAAATTGCTTGGCTCGACATAAAATAATACTGCATTATAGACTTGCCCGTCACACAGGCAGCAAAAACCGCCAAATGTTGCCCTGGGGAGCGCGTTACAATGCCAACACAAGGACAGAAACAAACAGCCAACAACAACAACAAGACTATCATAAGATGAAGGAGCGAAGACAAATACTACGTGCGACATACGCGTAGTGCACCACCACAACCTCCTTTGCACCACTTAGGCAAAGATATTCCATCTGTTTCCTCCATCTTCATCTCTATCTATTTTTTCTTTTTTTTATCGTGCTGGTGGTAATTCAAATTGTCGCTGGGCAGACGAAACAATGACAATCGAAATGGCAATGAAAAAGCCAATGTTTGTGGTTGGATGGAGGACATGGCTTAATAGGTACTGGATCAGTGGTAAGGAAAGGGTAAGGGTTAGGGAGGGGGACAAGCATCGACTTCTATTTATGTTTTATGACACGTAAAATGATTGGGCCACAACGAAAGGCAACAATCGACACGAGCCGACAAAGACAACGAAGTTGCACAGAAAGCGGCAACCAAATGGGTATTCGATATGCTTAAAGACAAAAAATAAATTACAAGCGCACAATGATCGACTAAGAATATATTCTATGAATTGCATTAAAAGTGAAAGCTGTGCTTTTTTGCTAGTTATTTACTTGTGGACTTTTAAATTGGATTATAGACACAACTCATAAATAAATATGCATACAAAGAACATTTAAAAGATATCATTCTTTCTTATAGGTACAACATACCCTTGGAAAAGCCATATACGGGGTACAAAGCAGCAAGGCACGCATCTAAAGACGTCAGATAAAGGCGTTGGGCGAAACCAACGCGGCCGATATCAGCAAAACGTTTGTGACGTTTCTTTTAAGGCACGCAAGGAGAGGCTGTGTAAATTACAGCTTCCGTTCAATCCGTGTCTCTGTCTCTCTCTCTCTCTCTCTCCCTGTCTTCCTCTCTTTTATATTCTCTCAGTCTCAGTTTGTAGGTTTTTTTATATATGCGTTTTGTGTTTTGGCTGTCTTTTGTTACTGTTCGCATATCTTGAAAAGTTGGCGTGTGTTGTTGTCACGCCGGCTATCATCTTAACTTGATGTGGTGTTAAGCATTGTTGTTATTGTTGTTGTTGTTGCACTTGAAATGATGAACTGACAGCTGTAAGTGTGTACGTCTGTGTGTGCTTGTGTGTGCGAATAATGGGCAGCCTCAAGTGCTAAACGAGCTCTTCACGTTGCCTAGCACATTTTTGCTTAAAGCTTTATGTCATATTTCACGAATATTTTAATGCGTCTTAATTCGTTTTCAAACAGAAGTAAATTATATCTATAATTGTAAGCAGTACCCACAATGTTTCTGTTAGCTGCCTAGTGGCTTTTGAACTTGACTGAGCTGAGTTTATTAAATTTATTTGCATGCTTGTCTGTAATTGAGATTCCTGAAATTTGTCAAACGAATTCCAAACTTAAGCTGTGAGTTCATCGATCAAACTGCAATGAGGGCGACGCATTTGGTGTAACCATTAATGACTAAATAATTGAACGAAAAGCAATCGGGAATATGGTGGTATTAGCCGATTGTCAAAAATGTAAGAGAGCTGCCATCCTGCTGCCATTCCCCGCTCCCTTGCCAACATCATGCGCAGCATTTCAATTTGCTTGGCCAAAATGACGGCTAAGCGGCTTATGTTCCTGTGTAACACACACGAAGACAGAACACCCCTCATCAAACCAATTTCCCTACTTTGTCTGCGTGTGTGTTTGTGTGTGTGCAGCTAAGTGAATAAAAATCTTTTTGCACAATTCATTAAACGCAAATTATGCCCCAGAGATGGTCGCGGAGTAAAAGCGAGAGGGCACATTGGCATTGCCATTGGCTTTGGCCTTTTGTGTGTTATTTGTTTGCTACGCACACGCGAGGCATACAAATTTAACACAAACAAACACACACACATACATACATGTATAAGCCTGCAAAAGGATTCACACACATGTACACATACACATATATATAGTAGTACGCTAGACGATATCTGGCACTTAGGTGTCTGGTCAAAAGACAATGAACCCTACAGCAAAGCAAAAAGAGAAATCATGGCTAACAACAACAGCGAGTGCTCAACAAAAACGTATTTGTCTTATACAAGTGAAAAAAGGTAATAAAGCTTCACTTGCCAGCGCTGTATAGATCTCAGATGCTGAGCGCGTTAGGTGAGCATGCGATATAGATGAAGATAATGATACCCTTTGCCATAATAGTTTAAATAGCACAAAGATTGAATGATTAGACAAGAATAAAACAATATTTAAAATATTGTTTCAAATATGTATTTTATCCAGGTGTCTAATTTAATATTGCACACATTAAGCAACTGTTTTTGGCTTAGATACCTTTAGTTATATATTAGTACGTTATCCAAATTGAAACTTCAGTCCTTAAAGAAAAGCAGTGTATCGTGTAGTCGTAAACTTTTTTTTTTTGGTTATTATTTCATCGTATTCTTGTTGGTCGTGTTGCTTGGGCTGCGCCTAACAAAGTTTCTGGTCATGGAAACGCACGCAGGAAATGGCCAGGCTATACATAAATAAAACTTGACAGCAATTTATTGTCACACTTAGCGCAAGTTGGCCAAGTCACGGGTGTAGACAGGAAGGTGAAAGTTAAAACGGTGAAGGGGAACACGAAATGGAACGCATCCATTGTCCATTGTTATGTAAATGGTGCGTAAGTTGCTAACGCTAACGAAAAACAAGTATTTTTTTCTTATTTGGTCGGGTTTGGGGTGGCAGCCACATTGCGTATACGCAACGGCTGCAATTGCCGCTCAATTTGCATTGACGTCATGTGGCCGAATGTGCAAGGAAAGGAAACTGTTTGATTTTGGTGCCACAGCAGGTGTAGAGAAGCAGAAATGCTTGCCAGCCAGGCCGTCATTGTTGCTGTCGATAAAATGTCATGACAAGGACACTAACAAAAGGGATGAATGTATGAAGGGCATGAAAAGGGCACTGAGTTTTTGTGCGGCTGCTTTTGTTTTGCAGTGCGTTGCGTTTTCATTATTGAACCACTTGACGGCGTCAGTGAGAGAGTGCATTGTTTTTTCAATCGCTGAGTCCATGCAATATTTATAAGCTGATTGCTGCCACACCCAACAATAACAATAACGACAATAACAACAACAACAAAAACAGCATCAGCAACACGCACTATTACAGTCTTGCAATGGCGTCAGCACTCAGAGTCAAGAGAGTTGAATGAGAGAGAGAGAGAGAGAGAGAGAGAGAGAGAGAGAGAAAGAGAAAGGAAGGGAACTGCGTTTTCCCTTGACTCACTATATGTGACAATCATTGACAGTTCTGTCGCTTAACTTCCTGTCCAATTCCAGTTGTCCCGCATTTCCCTTCAGGGGTATATTGCCGTGCTGCGGCATCATTTGTTGCTTTCTGACGTTTGGCGTGCACTTAGAAATTTGGTATGGGAAAACTATTTTTCAACAGGTAAAATGTTACCCCTACTCCCTCATACTGGCCACTTGGCGTTTTTCTAACCGGTCTATGCGTAGTGCTTGGCAAATACTCGTTACTCAAAATTTTGACTTTGCTTGCAAATTGTTGAGTGTTTTATTTGTTTTATTTTTTTTGTTAAATAGCTAGAAAATCAATGGCCTTGTCGTGAGAGGGGCTGTGAGTACTATGTGAAGTATTAAAGCTGGGAAACTGAAATTGAAAATTCCAAGGCGCAAAAAGAAAAAGTTATTTTTTTTCGCTTTTTTGAGCGAGGCTTATCGGTTTTTCCCTTTTGTATTTGAAACAACAGCCGAACAGGGCAACAATAAATTTTGCAGCGCATACTTCAAATGTCAAATGCGGCAGCGATAAAAATTTCTTTATTGTGCCAAACAACACAAACACACACATACTTACAGAAGAAGAAGTAAAACAACAAGAATTGCCCGTGGACTTTGAATGCTTTCATTGCATTCTCCCCCTTTTTGTGTTTGTTATGCCTTTGACTTTGACAGTTTTTGCAATTTATATTTATTTTACCAACTGCAAATATTGCAAAACACACACTTTAGACCCTCTTCTAACACAAGACGCCGCACTTTTCCCTTTAGTTAGCTTCCCTTTAACAATAAATACTGGACTTGTGCATAAATTAAGATAATCGTAATCCCTGTTTTTGGCCAACTGGTTGGACCATTAGTTGTCAGCTGCCAGCTGCATAATTTATAGCCAATATCAAACTCTACACTGACAAGCAGCTAACTCTATTTGGTGTTGTTTTTGTTGTTGTTAAACATTCCATATGGCTTTAACTTTAACGTTTGTAAAGTAGTCGTTAATTGAAAACTTGCACTTGTCAACGGCATCGATGGATGCGAGTGGTTGTTAGCAATCATCAATGCTGGCAATCAGCCCCCAAAATGACTAACTTCGCTGGCCATAGCTCATCAAGAGCAGCAGTCTTTACATCTGTTTGCTATAGTTGAAGTGGCTCGTCAATGGGTTAAAGTTGAGAGCCAATAAAGTTGCTCGGATACTTAAAGATGCTCAGCTAATCACTGTCAATGTTAAACTTAAAGTTAAGCCCATTAGAGTGGGCTTAAAGCTTTATGCGGTTGACCAAAAACGAGGTGCTGCTGACCAACCACTAAGCATGGCTCACAAGCCATGTAAATTATTTGCATAAGTACTTGACACGGGTCACGAGTCGCTACAGTTGAGTTCATTCATTGTTGCGGCTGTAGCACGTGCTGCTCATATTTAAGCATACACACACATTCACATATATACATTGGGATCATTGCCTTGGCCATTAGCTAGAACCGGAGCCGGGGCGAGCCAGTTGGACAGACAGTTGGCCATTGGGGCCTCCTTATTATTTCAATGGACATTGTACTGTGTCGATTTCGAGTTGTTCTTGCGTTGTGTCATCTCATTCGCAGTTCCTTTCCCCTTGGTCATGATTTTAATACCAGTTAAATACAATGTTTTATGCCCTATGCTTTGGCCAATATAAATACGTGCTTAAATGATATCATTTTATTACGTTTCAATGATTTGACATATTCCCTTGGAGCAGCTACTTCTTACAAATGACGCCGTCTCATTGCAGAAAATGATATCAAGAGAATTGATCAAAAATCCATTGATAAGCAATAAGATACAGAAATTAAAAGCTTTAAAATTGAGCGTCGAAAAGAGAGAGCCAACGCATTACAAAAACTAACAAAACTAGCGGAATGAGAGGAGATAACTGGACAGTGAGAATTTTCTTTTGAGTTAAAGTTTCATCCATAGATTAATATCAAAACAGCAAATATTAATTTTAATATTGTAAAATTCCATTCCATTAAAGCTTACCAAATGAAAGATTCCAAAAGCTTATTTTGTGCGTTTCAGACTATTTCGAATGGTTTGCCATTGTTGTGTACATACAAATTTTTTCCACATTGCTTCCAAAAATAAAACGTGAATAATTCTTATTTTGGAGTGTGTTTATGTTTATTCCATGATTATAGAGATATGAACGAAACAGTATAAATATTTACCCATTTAATAAATTATAAATCACAAAATTCTCAGAACTGCTTGAGGGCTTAGGTCACTTTTCGGTATCGTCAACTTTTTGTCACTCGCGGGAATAATTGGCTTGCCATTTTATTTTTCTCTGCTTTTGACTTTTTCTTACAGTTTGTCGCGAGTTTTGTTCTGTATTAGAAAAGTTATTTAGCTGGATTGTTTGCAAATGAGCGCATTAAAATATACAAAAAAAAAAGAAAAGAAAAAAAAACTTTGAGCCCAAATTAAATTTTGGACTTGAGTAATTTATGCAATTCGCCTGTCACATTTGTACAAAAATTTAATTTGATAACATAAATTCAACATTGGCCAAGGCTCGACATGGCTTGGTTCGTCTCTTGGCTTTGGTTTTGGCTCTGCCAAATGCAAATTGGAGCGTCATCAAATTGGACAAACTTTGAGCCAACTTTTGAGCGTCAAGTGGCAGACAGGCTAGCATTCAGTCAGACCGTAGGGGAGGTGCATGAAATCAGACAGTTTTTAATTAAAATTATCACATAAGGGAAATGCGTTACGTTGTGTTGATGATGATGTTGCTGCCACAAGACCACTCTTGCCATTTGCCACTTGCCTCTTGGATCTCTCCCTAATTAGCAGCGGCTGATTCTCAGAGTTTGGCTAATAGTCGTATTATGATTATATATACTTTAATAGAAAGCAAAGTAATCAAACTACATTTGAACCAATTGATTTAAGAACACTCACACACATACTTACAAACACACACACGCATTTAAGTAGTTTTTTTTCTTTGCTTTTAAGCTTTTAACAATTTATGTCAGTTGAGCTAATGTTGCATTCGTTTCTTGTTACTTTTCGTTGCATTTGGGATTTTTGGGCTACAAATTTCAAAATTAGTTTTTGTTCCAAACTGTGGCTTCGCCTTTTGTCCACTTATGAGCGATTAATGCATGTAAGTGTGTGCGTCTGTTTGTGTGTGTGTATATATATTCTGGCCAACTTTGTCAGCTTTTTATTTACAGCGATTCAATTTTACTTTCGCAAAATTAGCAACCAATTTTGTACCTTTGTTAACTCACAATTAAAGCTTTAGGTATGAATAAATTTAGCACATTAAATAAATTAAATAAAATTGAGGACTACGTTGTAATAGTTATGTCCGGAATCAAATGCTTTGTCTGCAGGACATCAGTAATTGTTTCTTCAGCTCCAACAGTCAATGCCACATAGTGATTGTAGATAGTGTTTAGCAACAGAGCCACAATAATTGTAAAAAAGATTCCTAATGTAATCATCAAGACAGTAAAAATATTGCTGCTGTATTTGCTCACCTGCCACAAACCAAAGTAGGAGAATCCAAAAGAAATTTCTACCTTGGATCAAGCGCAATAAGCCAGCATAGAGCATAACAAAAATGCAAATTAATGTTATTACCATCCATACTAATATAAATTTATCCCTATGCAGCTGATGAGCTTTTAGTATGCCAAAAAGTAGCAGAGCTGTTGCCACAAATTGCAGTACACGCATAATTTCCAACATGGAGTCGTCTTGTGTACCTGACAAGAGGCTCTGATTAAGAGTAACGTACGTTTATTGTTAATTTTGGTTACAGACTTACGTGGCAATGCAATTGTGGCCATTACCAAACCAAAAACCACAAGGGCAATGGCAATTTGTAGAAAAATACGTTTGCTTATTAGCCACATAATAACAGAACAGTTTACGGGCAACTAAACGATTGATAAAAGTACACACAGTAAATAGATACGATTAAAAGCTTTCTTTTCTCTTTATATGGCTGATCCTCTCTCATTTTCTCTCTCTCTCTCTCTCTCTCTCTCTCTCTCTCTGTGTCTTTCGGACTTTCGTATTATTCCATATCGTGAAATACGGCAATTTTATTTGTCATTTATCGATTGGTGTCTAACATGTCTTTAACAATATTATTACTCAATTCTGTATAGAGACGGTTAAGTTGTTGGTGCTTAGATATGAAGGCGGAGAATCTTTGGTATCTACAAATCCATTCGAATCATTTACTGTAAAAGTTGTTGGTGACACCGAGTTGGTATTTCTAAGTTCCGCAAACTCTTGATATACGCAATACATAAGGTAGCCCAAAAGCACTGAAATAAATGATTTGTTCGTGATTATGATGTTATTATTTATTTATTTTCCTTATCACTTGTATCAGTAGAGCTGATTAGCCAAAGCAAATATAGACTTACCAGTTGCTGCCACCAGTAGAAGGAATAGCAGGAACATCACAAACGTCTCCAAAGGATCATTATATGACCAAAAGACAGTCTCAGTAAGATAATTGATATCATAACAGCAAAATGTACCAAATAGAATAGTCGTCAGGCCCAGCCAAAAAAGAAAAAACTTATCCTTATGCTGCGGATCCTTCTTGAAAATGCCAAAAAAAAGAAAAACTGTTGCCACCACTTGCAGCGCACGAACAACGCCCAAGAAATCTTGCCCTATATGTAAAAAGTGTGATTAAAATTTTGAATTCAATCTACTTTTAGCTGTATACAATAGTAATTCATGGCAAAGGTGAACAGTGCCAGGCCCATGGCAATCGGCCCACTTGCAATTAATTTATTACGCTGGCTAAACCACGTCATTTTGATTCAACTGCTAAAAGTCAACTGAAAAATAAGTGCAG
Source organism: Scaptomyza caliginosa (assembly GCA_035044725.1). Lineage (NCBI taxonomy): Eukaryota > Metazoa > Arthropoda > Insecta > Diptera > Drosophilidae > Scaptomyza > Scaptomyza caliginosa. The sequence continues at coordinate 1,934,501 of JAWNNR010000317.1, forward strand.
TAACACATATATAAATTAGCATTATTTGCTCTTTTCTTATCTCTCTCTCTCTTTCTCTCTCTCTCTCTCTCTGTTTCTTTGTCACAATTTCTAAACTCTTTTCTAAGAACTTTATTGTTAATACGTCATTGATAATTTATTAATTTTGTATTGATATTGATACAGTGGGATTGAAGTGGGATTTATATATGGAGGTGGCTGCTCCTTTGTTTCCCACACCGCATTAATTTCTTGCGTTCCATTAGCGTTTGCTGTTGTTGCCGAATTGCTTTGCTTTAACGCCTCATACTCTGGGTACATATAATACACTAGGTAAGCGGCCACAGCTAAAACATGTAAAGTAATTAGTAATTACTGCAATCAATATTTATTTGGGTTATTTGTGACTTACCTGTTGCTGCCCATTGCAAGAGCAAGCATAGCAACCACGCAAACCACGCATATCTTAACTTTGAATTTGTAAGATAATTCAAGCTTACAAAGCACAGTGTGGTCAGTAGAAAAGTTGACACAATCAGCCAGATGAGCAGACATTTATCCTTATGCTGCATATCCTTTATGAAAATGCCCATGAATAGGATCACAGTTGCCATCAGCTGCAGAGTACGTCGAATAAACTTGGCACTTAGGCCTTACAATTCAGTTCAGTATTGCTATCTACCCGCTGCTTATCTGAAATGTAGCAAACAATATTTGATAGCGTCTATCAATCAGTAATTGTGTTGCCTATAAATAAAAAAGAAACCATCAATGCTTAACTAAGTAATTGGAGCATAAATATAAATTAAAAATAAACACATTTTAAATGAATTGCAACTAAAATGAATACGAACATAATTCACATATAATTTTGCATTTTTAAATACATTTTACAGCTTAAATGTATTCGTTTGTTTTATTTTTTAAAATATTGTAAACACAGTTAAAAGTTTACTTCTTCGACAAAATCTTCAGAAAATTTAATGTATGAGACAAATAGTCTGAGATCTTCCGATTGTCTGCACGAGACAAGTTACATTCGCCTTAAACATTTCATACTTTGTTCTCTTTTAGTTATTTGTTTTTTTTTTTTTTTTTTTGAGAGCTAAATAGATTTTGGAGTGCTTTGTGTAGTGCAGCATTTGCTTTATTAATACTTGAGCTAATAGTTTGTCTTTCCTTTGGCCTTAAGTTCGCATTTTCTGACTGCGTTTGCTTGGGGCGAATTAACTTTTTGGCAACTCATTTGACCACAAAGCCAAAAGTTGCATCCATAAGAAAACCAATTGGGCACATACACACACACACACACACACGTTGTCTGAATCTATAGAAAGTTTATGAAGCAAAAATGAATTCATAACTAAATCAAGCACACATATTGAGGTTTGGGGCACATTGTGCATTCATGTTTATTTGATAGCTGAACTTTTGCTATTTGTGCATAAAAAACTTTTTTATTTTTTTCTACCCCCGCCATTTAAAGGGGTTTAATTGCAATTATTTTTACTCTTAGCGAGCCAAGTTCTTAAATTGGCTGCATGCAACATTAACAGGTGCAGGTTGGGCTCTTGCAAATACATGTTTTGAGAAGCTTTCAAGTTTTTCAAGCAGGCGGCGAAAGTTGTTTGCAACTTTGTAGTGAATTGAGTTTTTAATTAATTTTTTTTTTCCTCTAATACACACACTAGCGCATGGCAAAGTGCACTTGTATTATATGTGTGTGTGTCTTACATAAGTCATTTGATTAATTTTGGGACAGCGTTTGTAACTTAATTGGCATGCATAATTTATGAATATTTGTAATTAACTCGCCTGCAAAAACATTATAATAAATTTCATCTAATTGCATTTTTATGGTGCCGAAGTTTTTCTCATTTTTTTTTTGTTTATGTGGTGTGTGAAGTATACAAAACCCATGTTTCCCGACAATTTCGGACGGGCGCAGCTCATTAAATCACTGTTGTGGGCGTGGCTAAAATGATATGTATTTTATTCAAGAGCTTTGATGAACTTTTGATGCTCTACAAAATAAATATGACAAAGGATGTGGCAGGAAAGCAAAAGGTTCCGTGAACATATGCATAAAACATTTACATGTTTGTTTTCTTTGTTTGGATCGTTAAGATTTTTTGTTATTATAATAATATTATAATAAATATGGAAAGTATGTTATTTGTACGGTATAATTAAGCCAAGCAGTTTTTTATGCTTATTTGTTTATTTTCATTTACTGCTTTTCCATGTATATGGTATGTAGTATATAGTATCATGACTGTATATTAATTTGCTAGTTTATTAGGCGTGATGGTAAATATTGAGTAAAACTTTTGCCATTAGCGAAAATCTTTTCACAATTTTTTAGTTGGCCATGAATCAAAAGGTACACAAGGCATCGAGTCAAAAAGAAAGTCGACTAAAAGCCGCAACACATCGGGGAGTCAACCCCAAAAAAAAGCTTGCCTGTCTGTCTGACAAATGAGCTGGTGCAGCAGCAATTGGAGCTTTTTTTTAAAAAATACTTAGTTGTAGATGGTGTGTAGGAAGTGCAAAGTGCTGGCTGCTAAGAGTAAAATATATATCAGCTGCCATTCAAATATGTTGGGGAAAAGGCCCATGAAATGCTGCTGTTCATTTATTTCATTTAAATGCGCATTTAAATCTATTTAAAAGTCCACATGAGCCGAGCATAAAGCCAGAAGAGACAGAACTTTGCTGCTTCTTTTAGTATTTTTTTTTTCTTCCATCAGTTGGAAAATAAAGGGCAAATAAAAGGCATGGCACAATCGGCTTGTGTTCTATTCAGTTGGGTTTGGTTCAGTTCAGTTTGGTTCGGTTCAGCTGTGAGTTCATGCGGTGTACAAGAGTTCAAGCTCTCAGCATGATTTAACGATAATGAAGGTATTTACGAGTTTAGCCTTAGAGTCTGGCAAAAGTAAAACTCATCATAATGCCAACAGCACCAAAAGGTTACACACACAGCAGACCACACACACACATGAACACACACGTTCATGTGTAAGGAGCGTACCTGAAGCTCGCATACAGTTGTTTTGTTGATACGTATGTCTTGGCACTTGTAAGATGTTTTGCAAAACTTTTTTCTCGTCGCCATTGATAAGGACAATGACAATGACAACTACTTGAAGCGATAGCACCCAAGCCAACGTTGCTGCCACACCTTGCCATAATCGACTTGAGCTTGAACACGTAATCCCACAAACAAAAAAGAAAGGTAATGCCCTCGCATATTGTGCGCTAATAAAATTTAATTTGCTATAAAATTTCTCTATACAGCCATGCATATACTTGAATCTTTTAACTTCCATATGCCATAAAGCATCAACATAATTAAACCAATTGATGTTAAATGAAAATTGTATTTTTATTGAATTGAAAATTAACCCAAAGTCAAGTTTAGGTTTAAAAATCGTAAGCGATAAATATTCGCCTTAATTGAGCTGTTTCTAAGAATACTCTTAACGTTTCGTTTGGAGTTTGGATTTTCTCGTAGTTTCTATTACCATAAAAACCAAGTGTAGTAGTGTGTCGATTCAAAAGCAGTCTGGTTTTATTACTTTACCAAGCAGCTCTGTGAATGCTCCTGCCTTGCATCCTTAAGTGACTCTGACACTGAGATTTTGACTTAAGATGGTAGACACTGAGTAAAATATATACATTTTATGATGCAGTCATCTGCTTTGCAGCATAAATCCACTTGTCACCGCGCAGATTTTATTGTCATACTCAGACAAGGCAACTATACAGGTGCAACTGTGGAGGTGAGGTCGCAGGTCGATCGAACAAAGGCGCTGGGAACTTAACCTGCTCGCCACGCTCACCAAAATCGCATTACACAGCGGTCGAGTTGGCCCTTGTATCGCGCTCAACATGCAACGTTGCACGTTGCATTCATTCGCATTCAACCGCTGCTGACGATTCGTGAATTCGTCAACAATTTTGTGGCTTGCTGACAAACTTCTCGAAAATTATGCTTATCCGCTTGGCTGCTGCGGCTACTGCTGCTGCGGCACTTGTGGGCACTGTTAATTGCCAAGCGACCAAGTATTTACCGTTACCCCAACACTTTCGCTACTTGCTATCGAAACTGGCCTTGGGTCTACAGACAATGGCTTGAAGTGGCATTTTTGTTTGACAGCAGCTGGCATTCGTCCAAAAATACTTTTGGGCTTATAGTATGCATTTTTACTACCTAAGCCACATACATTTCCAGCTGATTGCAGTTAGTGCTTTGTGGTTGCATTAACCGTAATAATTACAAAAGACAATGGCACCAGTACGATAGTTCTATAGTACTATCTACTCAAGGCTCTTGAGGCATATGCGGCGTATACGCATTGTTGCCCATGTGACTGCTGCCATTGTATCTGTGACTTTAATGTTGCTTTTATATTTTCAAACACTTATCAAAATACATATTTATCCTCTGAGTTTCAGTAAGGCAAAAGTGCAGCCTCTTTAAACTTTTTAAATATAAATTATCATTTAACATGTCCCAAGCAGCATTTTTCTAAAAAAATATATTACCCAATAATGATCGTTTTTTTAAACTGAAAAGAACTGTAATGTTTTTATGAGTGTAATTGTCACTGTAGATTATGTCTTTGGCACAGTTTTCAATTATCGTAATTATTAACAGCCAGTGCAAGATGCTTTTTGCTTTTGGTATTGCCAAGGGTTTGAGATTGTCGCTGAGGCTTCAGGCTTGGTTTTGCGGGCTCTCAACTCACCTGTGCAATGCACTTGATGCTTGTGCAATTTCCTCGCTTGTACATTGTTCTTGCGCGTTTGCCTGTCGCTGATGTCGATGTTGTATGCCGTCGTCTTCGTGGGCGTAGTTAAAGTTGTAGTTGTTTTAAGTGGTCTTTTTTTATTTTCAGCCCAAGTCCGGTTACTTGTAGTTGCTGTTTTTTTTTATTATTTATTTTTTTCTTTTTGTCTTTGGTATATTTTACTTCTTTCTTTTTTTTTTGCTGGTGCCTGCTTTCCGTTGTGCCATTTTGCCCAAAGGCAACTTTTAACATTTAATGATGCTGCTTTGTATTTTAATACGCTTTGCTTGCTTGGCAGCTACCCAACGCCCACTGCCAGCACGTGCCATAAGCAGCGCTTTGTAAAACTTTTAAGTAGACATGCAACGTGGCCAACATTGGCAGCCAACCCATCCAAAACCCGACCAAATCCCACCCCCAGCTGATTCTTTTTCCCTTTCTTTGCCATCGCTGTTGCCTTTTGCGCTTCAAGAGTTGTCTACTCAGTTCCAATTTTATTTTATTTTTCGTTTTTATTTTATTTTTTTCTTACATTGCCTGTTCAGCCTGCCAAGGTGTTTGCAGCAATTTGTGTCACCTCGGCTCGTATTCGAGCTGCTCTTCTTCCTTCTCAGCAGTCCTTTTAGTTGGTGTCCTTGACAGAAGCTGCCGCTGCTGCTGTTGCCACAGCGTGCGGTGCACAGATTGTGCCAATTTAACCTGTTGCTTTCTTCTCTTCTGAGTTTTCAGCTCATTCCTTATAGTTTCATTGTTTTTTTTTTCTGCTCATTTCTATCGTCGATTTTGAAATAAAAAACTTGGCGCATTTGCTTCTTTTACTATTTGCACAAACATTCACACAAACTGCCTTTGGGGCTGTATGTATGAAGATAGTCGAATTGCTTTGTAAGTCATATGTAAGACGCAATTTTTAATGCAATTCCAATTTGAGTTCGTTACAGTTTTTATGCAACAACGGTAACAGCAATGGCAACGGCAACGGCAACGGCAACTGCAACTTACTTAAATCGCATTCGCAATGCCAAAAACTTTTGCACCAGTTTGGCCAAAATCACCAAGTAATTGCAATTCGCTGAATTTGTGAACAATTTACAAAATTAAGTTGCCCAACAAGTTAGAAACACGAACAGGTTGAACATAGAACTTACAGCAACTGAGACAGTTAGAGTACGAAGCAGAAAGTTAGTTGCCTGTGGCAAGCTTGCTGCTTGACTTAGACCGTAGAACTTAAGACAGATCGCGCCCACAGAATGAAAAGTTATCAGCTCCTTTGTTTTACAGAATTTCACAGTAACGAGTTGCTAGCAAAAGTTTTCCTTAAGTGGACCCCAGATCATGACTCATAGTTGCCCAAAACTGATTGGCACTTTGGTCAATCTGCCAGAGAGACTGTACAGTTTCTAGTCGATGTCATTGTTTCGACTCGCTTCAAATGCAAATGAAAATGCTGCTTGGGAGACATGCTCGTAGTCATTACAAATTAATTTCACACGTGACTAAGTTGACAAGGCAGCAGCTAGACTAGAAGCAGAAGCAACATCGCACTTGCCAAATGGTGCTGAATGAGCTTTGATGACAACATCAGGTTTGGGGGTTTCAAACGGGGCAACGGGCAGCACACTGACACAATGTCAGTCAGATGACATTCAATTACAAAAAATTGTTGCATCTTGATGAGCAAATGTGCCATATAATGTGCTTCTTGCACTCCTTGCCACCCTTTCACATTTTCCCATCACTTTTCTTCATCTATTTTCCCCATGTGCGCCCTCTCAGGCCACACTGCTTGCTGATTGCTGATCTCAATGGGAGCGTCATCGATAATGTTGATGATGTTGTTGCTTAAACTTATGCAGCAGCCAAGGAACAATGCATTGTGTGTGTGTATTCAAGTGCATTGTGCGCATGAAATTGAACTAGGAAGGCCAACCTTAAGAGTCGCTCCTTAATACATTTGGCAACTTGCTTAGTTTCTGGACGTGAAAGTTTTAAGCTAACAAATGATCATTATTTACGTATAACTTAACGAATAATCGTTAGCATTGGATATTCTAAAGCTCTGATGTTATTTCAGTTTTCTAATGAAAAAAACCGTGCTTTTAGAGCAGACAATATTGCACTTTTACTCAAACACAAACAATCAGCAATCGGCAAACAAAATAGACAAAAATATATAACAAATTTCGTAAACAGTGCAAAAGCTTTAAGCACGCAAGCAAGGCTGCTCCATGTTGCAAAGAATTTTAAATACAGTCAGTATCTGTGAAAAGTTGTGCCAAAATGTTGTTGAAAGAACGAAATTCTCAAATATTCATTTGCCTCCTAGTCATGGGATTGGCGCTGGTAACAAAATTTCTACCATATGAAAGTTGGTTAAAAAATGGTTTGGTCTAGTATAAAAATGTATCTAATCTTATTATTGTGATACTTGCAGACATGTCTATAGTACGCCATCTGCAGTTTATTGCAACTGTTGTACTGCTCTTTGGCCTTCTTAAGGCGCATCCACAGCATAAAGCCAACCTAATGCTCTTTTGGCTGCTCTCGACTGCATCTCTAACGTTTACTATCACTTGCTTCGGAATCAGAACATGGCTATTATTTTCGATTTGGGATCTGCTGTTATACTCTTCACTATCGTTGACTGCAACAGGTAGATGTCTAACGGTTTGCAGTGAAAAGAATAAATCTAATTTACGTTGTTTCAGCTGCCATTGTCTATATGTTCATAATTATGTACAATCATTATGTGGAGCTGACACAGGGAACAGTGCCACAAGCAAGCGAGCGTGAGGCGCCGACCAATGAAGAACCCCCCAAGTTGAATGGTCAAGTAACCATACTTATTACGCATCCGAAACTTTCAGTAAAAGCTTAAATGCTCAAATATTGCGTTGAATGAATATACAAATCTGTATACAAATGGTCGAATAAAGTGTTGTTTATATTCGTACGTGGTGTGGCAAATGTTCTCAAAAAGCAAACAAAGAATTCAAAGGATAGAAGAAATTGTCTAGAGACCAACGACAGCGAGAGAGAATGAGATAGAGCACACAAAAAGTGTTTATGTTGTGGAGTCATTCCACCTTTGTTTTGTATGTTTGTATACACAAAATGATATTTTAATGGCCAAAATAATTTTATTGATTCACACTGTTTTTGTGTATTTGATTGGTTATCAAGTCTAAAGTATTTATATCATATTTGTTGCTGTTGATTATTTAAAGTGCAAATGACTAATTTTTGTGTATACAAGAACAAAAGTTGTTATATAACTTAAATATTTTATCAAACTTTGTTGAGATATAAAAGAAATATAGCAATCAAAATACAACGTATTTATGTAAAGTTAATTTTTCATACAAGCATTTATTTAAGGGGTATATTTTTGTTCATCAAGCCACAGCTTTATGTACAGCTGCTATTGTCTCACCTAAAACACTTATTTAAAATCGTTGCTCAGTTGTTGATAAGCTTTTGCGGTAGAATGTTGCAATGCAAGCAAAATAAACAGATCTCTATTGGCCTGGCTGTAATGTTTTTAGCGTTGACTACAAATATGTTACGTGGCAGTAAGCATAACTATATTATTCCTTATTTTCCGCTTTATTGTATTTTAAAATAATACTTTTAGATTTTTTTCTACAAATGATGCAAGCTGCACAATTGACAGCAACTATAGCATTGATTTTTGGTCTTCGTCGGGCACATGCAAAGCATACGGCAATGTTTATTCTGATCTGGCTGAGCGTGGCAGCACTCTTCCTAACCGCATTACTCTCTGTCAGCCTGTCCATTTTTGCCTATTATGAGTTTTTTCGTCCATTTTGGTATTTTGAATTTTCCCCGTTTCTCTTAGCTGCCGGTAAGTTACAAAAATAGTTATGAGGCGGCCGCATTTTGTAATATTTAATGTATTTCAGTTGGTGTTGCATACTCGATGAATATCATATATAAAGACTATGTAGAACTCACCATTCAAACGGTGACAGAAGTAAAGCAACCGCCACAATATGACGCCAGCCAACATTCTATAATGGTTTCATTGGCATAGTAGACAAAAATTTATTGTATATTTTACAAGTGTCAAGAAAAATACTTTCAATAATACAACTATCACTATTTTTTTTTAACTAAATGCAAGTCCTACAAGGTAAGAATATTTTTGAACTAATACAAAATCTTCAGTTGTGTTCTTTGTACACAATATAGAATAGCTTTAAAAAATAAGCTGAAGGCTACTTCTGTTGGTCACCGTAACAAAGGCATGTGTGCAACTTAATTGTTGCATGCATCCGGCAGCATTTGTTGCTGTATGGCAAAAAGATGCTCGTTATGATAAAAATCTTGACACCTGCTTAGCTTGCATTTTCACTGGCACGTTACACCGATCGCTTTGGCTTTTGTCAGATTTTTGTGTTGCTTGCAACTTAGGAAACGGAAAGTGTTCAAAAACATATATGTACCATGTTTAAATTTAAAGTGGGGTAAACGGCGGAGATAAAAATAACGCGACTCGTTTTTAATAAAAATTTGCAAATATTTCAACGTTTTGGTATTTTTCTTCGTTCGGTTGTTTAGCTCCATTTCCATTTGCTAAAGCGAAAATGCGAAAATGGGAAAATGGCAAAAATGTGGCAAACATGAAATATGAGCAATAAATGATGGTCGTAGGAAAGGGCATGTGGCCATCAAAGTCCTTGAGAGTTGAGAGCTGAAAGCTCAGACTCATCTATTGGCCACTACTTGCAATAAAGCTGACCAGTACTTCAGCCCTCCATCTGCTCACTTCTCACTTCCCGCGCGATGCTGAGCTGCCTGAGGCGTAACGTTGACGTTGGAAAATTAAAATTACACAGCACAACTTGCAGTGTACAAATAGAAAAGTATGCGGCAAGAAGAAGGCAGTAATAGGAAGGGAGCTCAAGCAAAAACAAACTGTGCAAGCCGGAAACGGCGTCCATTGGCGCTGGCGGCCACAATTATTATTTTTATCCCAAAAGTTGAAGTTCGCAACGGAATTAAGTCAACAAGAGGCAGTTGGGATTGGTTCAGCTCTCTTTCTCTATCGTTTTCGTTTTGTTTTGGAATTCTTAGCAAATTTCATTTACAAAACAGAATATGTTTGACCATTCGATATGGCAAACAAGCGAATACAAATTTTTAAATCTGAAATTAATCACTAAAACTGAACAAATAAAACACATTTCATACATTAAATAAATGGGTCAGATAACAAAGTAATTCTCACTCAATTGAACACAGACAACTTGTGTTTCGTTTGCTGATTAGAAATGTTCAGTTCTTGACTTTTTATCTGTGAGTTTACTGATAACTTACCCATCATATCTTTGAAGTGTTGCATATTCGTTTAATATTCGAATATGCCCTTACTTAATGTAATTTTTGGCTCTTTGGCTAGTCATAAAAAAAATAAACGCCCAAAGTGCTGAGCTATGAAATTAATATGCCAAAGCAATTTTGATTTATATTTTTCGCTTGCGGGCAAACGGACCCCAATTCTGTACCCAAACCAATGCTAAATATCGAGCGCATCAGCTGCAAGTTTAAGTAGTTATAAAGTGCTCAGCTTGGTGATACCCTGTAACTGGCATTGTTTTTTCTTGTTAACAGATTTGAAAAGGTTTCTAAAAACGAGTTAAGATATCTATTAATTTTTAGCAGGCTTGAAACTAGTATAAGAACTTACAAGAATAGAAGTTCCGATTTATAAATTACACTCTTATATCTTTTATATCTATTATTATTTGAGCTTTATATTTAAATTACTTAGTGTTCAAAGTTTACTTTGGAATTAAAGGTCAACTTAAAAGCAAGACTACAAGTAATTACTTAAAGAATTATTATATCTTATAACGTATAAAATCTAGCCCATTAGCGTATATGATTTCAGCAATCGTGTATCGTGAATAAACAGTTTATGTAGGCAGGCAAAATGCTGCTTATTTTCATAATTTACACATTATATTAGATTTATAAATGAATTCCGCAAGGGTAGCTTTAGAATTTGTCACTTCAAGCCCATGGCACCGCAACGTTTACACACACTGCGCCCAATTAGCCAACAATGGACGATGAGATGGTTGGTGAATGGGCTTGTGCATGTGGCTGCCAGGTGTGTGTTGGCCCTGGCAATGTGCGTGTGGTAACAACAGCTACGTCATTGCCAACAACTGGTGCCAAGCAGTTAAGGCAGTTGTTGCAGTAATTCGCAGGCAAGCACTTAAAAACTTTAAAGCGTTTCGAGTGTAATTGCGCGGTTGCTGTTAACGAGTCGCTTGTTAAAGACCGCCCAAAAAAATTGTAAAATGGCGAGCATGTCAAGTAAAATGGCCAACAAGTGAATAATGCACACCCGGCTGAATACTGCGTAAATAATGTAAGGACATTAATGCGTGTGCAAAAAAACTTAATATTACTGAGAATCACTTGAACTTTAAATTGCAGCTTAAAGTCCATACTTACGGCCAGTTTTTTGTGGCACTTGCAGCTGAAGCTGTCATGTGGCAGCTCGAACAAAGGTAACTGAAGTGCATTAATTAACATTTGACTGGCGGTCAGTGCTGCGCAAAATAAATTCATGGCATTTAACAAAGTTGACCTTAAAGGATGCGATGGCGCCTGCAGATTTGCGGCACACGAAAGTTAAAAGCAGAACGCGATTCTCTGCCTCATAATTCAACTTTCGAGTGTGCGGCTGGCAGCCGCAAAAACTAAGTGTGCTGCATGCAACCAAAAAACATAAATGCAATTTCACCGAAAAAATATTACACCCATCTTAAATACTCAAATATAAGTACACACTTGAAAAAAAAAACCTTTATCCATCATCAGATTATAAAATTTTATTGAATTTAATCACTACATTTTACTTTGTTCGTGTACAACAAAAAAATTAAATGTATAAAATAATTACATATTTAAAGGTATATATTATATCAAGTATACTATATATATCATTGCCAATAATCATTTGTTACCGCATTCAATTTATACATTTATTAAGGGATATTACATTTTCTTTTAATGTGCGCATATGAAATGTGTGGCAGCAGCTGTTCGATGTTTACTTAGCCCCAGCTGAAGCCTATGCATGCCAAATTGGCCACATTAATTGACACCTGTGTAAGGGTTGATGCGGGAAAAAATGGGTTAACAGTTAAACGGACAACAGCGTCGAGTGACCTAAACAAACGCAATAATGCAAATACTGCGGCTTATGCCGAGTGGCTTTCGGTTACAAGATTTTGTGGCTTCAAAGCGTTGTAGGAAATAAAAAATCAACAAATTTGTATGCACAACAACAACAAATGTAAGTGTTCTTTTTTGAACAGCCATCTTTACTTTTTTTTGAACTCTTAAAGTATTAGCACAAATTGCTTTAAAATCACATAAGGAATTTGTTCGAGATAACATTGGTGCTCTTTTTATTTCTTTAGCCAGAATTTGCCATTTTAGTAATTAATATTTACCACTCATTGTTTCATTTATGGTCTCTGGCTTTTGTGATTTCTCTTGTTGTTGTTTTATTTTTTGCTTGCCTTATGTTTTATTTATTTTTGTTATGTTTTGTTCATGTTGTTGTTTTCCTTTCCGGTGAGCGCAGACTTACAAATTACGCACTAATTAAGCGGCTTCTGCTGTTGCCTCGAACATTTTTCAAAGTCGTTCGCCATTCACTTAAGGCACTGTGAAAACCTGAAGGACTCTGGCTCTGGCTTTAGCTTTAGCCTTAGCTTTGGCTTTGACTCGAATCGACTGGGCATTTGGGTCAGCTAAGCTTTTGGCTTATGCTGATCAGGGCAAAGAAGCGTGGAACTTGTGCCCAACTTGCCACATTAGGCGACAAAAGTTAATGTGCATAATTAATTTGCTTTTGCACTCTACCAAGGCTTCATTTCGAATATACTCTACATGTAAGTATAGCAGTTTTGTCACTCAATGTGTTTCCATTCCGTTTTTGCAGTCTAAACAATTGCTCTGTTCATCTTACAACCCAACACAACAATGAGTTCATTTTAAAATATTCTAAGCCACTCAAAGAGTATGTTATATTCGCTAAAAAAGGAAATTCTTTCCTGTTTTGTTGCTGTTGTGTTTTCGTCCGAGCATAAATCACATTGAAGTGAGCTGTCAACGGTATTCAAATGCGTACATCTACAAAATCACTGTCAAATCGAAGGGATGGGGGGCAGGAGTTAAAAGAGTGTGCAGGCAATTAAGCTGCAAAGTTGCCAAGTGGCGCACGTGAGTCACAAAAGCCGCAGCTGCGCTTTTAGCTCAGCTTCAAATTCATCATACGCACTGTGTAACATTTTAATTGGCTGTGAAATTAAATTTCAACCCACGCACACCTGCCAACATCGAGACAAGCACACACACACACCCACACGGACTGAAAGAGATGGAGAGGTTGCTGCATCATAGCTTGGAATTTTCTACAGAGTATAGGCAGAAAATTCAATTGGCATAGCTTCGTGCGCAATAAACAACTTCATTTGCCAAATTTACTACCAGATAATTGAATAGCTCCCAGCAGCGACAGAGACAAAAATATAAGAACAACCCTGCAGAACGCATAAATAGGTCTTTGCAATAGATGGCATGGGGCAGTGGCAAAAGGGATAAGGGGAGAGGTGCTGTCACCACATGCTCAGAGCTCGTATAACATGCAAATGTCAAATTCAATAAACTCAATGCCAGGCAACAAATAGACCAAATTATTGCAAGCCTAGGAACAAACAAACAAACGTGCAACAACATCATGACTGTGCCACAACTAAGCTACGACTCAACTGTGCCACTTAGGGCACAAAAGCAACAGCAACAGCAACAGTAACAGTAAGAGCAACAAAATGCCAGTGCCAATGCCATTCTCATTGCCATTACCATTGCCACTGGCTGTGGCAATACCAAGTAAATTGAACGACAAAAGTGCGTGCAATTGGCAGGCATATTGCCAACCAGAGTCCTAAGTCCTGAGTCCTGGGTCCTTAGTTGCTCCCCACACAGCGCTAGATATTTTCGCCCTAAGTCGAGGGGGTCGTATGCGTGATGTGCGCCCATTTGCCTAGCCAAAAATGTCAGGGAAAGACAGCAATCCAAAAGATACACACGTACATGTAACTGTATTTAAAAAAGTTTCTTAACTTAAGCCATCGTGTTGATATCTTTCTTTTTGCAGGCAAATGATATGATGATGAAATTTCTAAGGCAACAAACATTAAGTTAATAAATCATTGTGATTAAACGAGAAATGCAGACAGTATACTTAATTATATAAGCAGTACAGATTTCAAATGGAATTAAATTTTAGAATGAATAGGTATATTGGCATAATTAATTCATTTCTTTAACTCAAACAGTCAACAATTAAAAACAATTGATATATGTGTGCCAGTGATTTGGGTTGCTATTATGTTTTTTGTATATGATATATATAAGTTTTCAATTTATATCTTATATTTGCTATTCTTTAAGAACGGCACAAAACATTTTTGTTGTCCTTTTTTTTTTGTATAATCAAGTAAACTTGAAAGCTAACAAATTTTGTCAGAGTTTTTTTTGTGTTTACATTTGCCAATGTACTTTTCTCTTGTCACTTCCTTCTGTTTGGTTTTACTGCAGATTTTGGCTCTTTTGGGAGTACGCAGCCTATTAATAAATTTCCCGACTGGGAATTATCACTTACCGGAGAGTCCAGCTAACCAAAACTTCTCTTCCTGGCTCTTCACGACAAAATTGTGTCGCATTTATCAGCTGGCATAACGATGTTAAGCAAATGGCCGAGCTTGACGCTGTTTAAGCGCCGTCCAGGGATTCCAGCAGACGGCAGAACATTGGATGGCCACGAAACTGATGTGTGTTGTGTGTTGGTAAATGTGCGAAATTTTGATTTTGTCGCTTTGTTCGTGTTAGTCTCATAGTCACATAGGATATTGGCACTGGGCTGGTGGGTGACAGGAAGGGTGTTCATTTGGTTGCATATGGGACTTAAGCTCTCTCTCTCTGTTTTTCTAGCTTCTGTTGTTGTTGTTGCAGCTCATAAATAATTCAAATAATTTGCACGCTTACTTAAACGCTTGCCAGACACTTCATCTGTGTGTGTGTGTGTTTGTGTGTTCGTTGTGTGGGTATGCCACAATATGTGGTTCATTGGTTTATGCCACATGCCGCACCCGAATGCAACCAAGCCAAAAGCATAGCATAGCAATCAACTAGGACCGTGAATGCAGTCGAAGTTGCTTGTGCTTCTACAGTTAACTAAAGTGAACTCAACTAAACTTTTTACTGCACACACAACTGCTGTTGTTGGTTGCTGTGGTTTTGCATTTTCATATCATGCTTAAATATTTTACAGCGATTGTGAGCTGCCGCCTCTCGCTGTTTTTGTTGCTGTTATTGGTCATAAAAATGGTAAAAGCTGCTACATTTTATGATATCATACTCGTTGGGAGTGCAAAATTCGAGCAAGCTAACCTAAGTTTTTTGTGAGTTAAGCATTATCTTTGAATTGATATTTTTAAGATCAATATTGGCTTATATTAGAACAAACTTTAAGTGCAGACAAACTTGATCAAGCACTTATCAATTAAATATCTTGGAATTATAGAATGAAACAAACAGAATAAAAAGTAATAATTATATATGATTAAACCAAGGCACAGAGACTGCAATTAAGATCTGATTAAATATATCTTAATGCGCAGACGTTAACAACATGTTTACAATATATGTATATATATTTTTTAATAGCTTTGCATTGAAAGAAATGTTCAGCATGCCAAAACGTATTTGTTATAACCTAAATATTTACTTAGCACACTGAAACATGAAAATAAACAGCAGCGAATTTTGAGGCAATTAGTAACTTTGCACTTTTGACTTTTGTACAAATTGATTAGAATCAAAAACTGAATACGTAACAAGAGTATCTGGTATTCATGTAGGATTGACTCAATTGATATCCAATCCGAAGTTCAACAATGACATGTTTTTGCTTACGCTCAAGTGGATATCAAGTCAACTAGCTTAAGATGGGTTATATACGACTGTGTAACACCTTATTACGACTTGAAAAACAATTTTAAAATGTAAGCATATCGCATATTGCTCTAACTTGAGTTGTGTCACTAGGTGTAGCTATTAATCTTAAGTACACATGCAATTAGTGAGAGATAGATAAACAACTCAATTCATGACGCCCATATTTACGACTGCAGGGTATTTTAAAAAAATGACTTGTAATTAAAGAACTGTTTGCTCACTGAAGCTTAGAGCTAACAACGTTGTTCTCTCAGCTTTGCGCTCCCGTTTTTATGTTCTCATTAAAAGATTAAATAACAATATACTTTTTGTTGTGCCGCACATGCCGAACACGTTTTTATGCCCTGACTACAAGTATATGTGGTAGTCCGTAACGAAAAACTTGTGTTCCAACTTGTGTTCCACATAATGGCTAAGAGTACAAACAGAACTTAAGAACTTATTCAATTTGAAGCGTTTCACCGTAAAGCGTATTGACGCTTCGTCATGAGAAACTCAAGTACGCAAAGAATTTAATTATGTTCCACATGCGAATCTCTCGCTCTCCGGTCGTCACTACGCTGCAAAACGCTTGCCAGTCTACGCCAAGCCCTCGTTCTGGGCGAGTGGTCGCAAACAAATTTGGCCAGCACGCACGTGTTGTAAGCGCGTTTAAATGTAGGCGCTCGATATGTTTCGTGCTGTATATGTTGGGATTGGCATTGCCATATTGAATATATTCTATACACTTTTTGCGCTAAGAAATGCATGCACAAGCTATTTTAAATCAGCTCCAGAGGACGGTAAGTTACTGAACTATACGTATTTGCAAATGCACACATTCTTATGATGAGTTGAAAGATGAGTCAGCATATTTGTTTACCTTTATTCGAGATGCGAGATTACTTGTTTGGATTGGTCTCTATTCGTTTTATTTATTTCTTAACACATTACTTTTGGTGCGCATGTTCGTACGCGATCTTCTCGCCATTAAATTGTGGCTCTCTTTTACGATTGCCCTGCTTATGCTTAGAATATTTTATGTGGACCCTAACCCAATGGGGTTAGTAAATGTCCAAGCAGTTACATACATATGCACATATATATTTTAAGCAATCTTGTAAAGTATTTTTGTCAATTTTTAAATAGGTTTTATGTTTGGCTCACTTGTTTACATAAAACTAAGAGAATGGCATGCAGATAATACAAATCGTGATTGTGAACATATTGGTGAACATGCAACACTTGAAGCAGTCAACAAACGCATTTCGGCCTCCAAATCAGCTGCAACATATAAATGGACAGCACCAAGAGCATATGGCATAAGTGATCATTATCATTACAACCATCATACGCAAAGTGAACCAGCTCAAGAAGTATTGGATCTTAGTGGACGAAATGATATATTTGATATCATGCATCTACCATTTATACCCAGTGAAAATGAAGTGAGTGCTGATGTGCCCAATGTGGATAACAACTACTGCGACAAGAGCAACGATGTTGAAATCCAATGGATCTGTTGGCGGAGGCTATTGTGATGATGTCGGCGGCGGGGATTGTTACGCTGGGGATAGCTACGATTGTGGTGGTTGCGATAACAATTGTGGTGGCGGTGGATGCGATGATTAAGTCTGAGCTAACTCAATCGCTACTTATCTCAAACTAATGAGTTTTGGTGTCAAAAAAATAACGTGAACAAAGCATTTGTGACTGCATTTATTATTTGTTTATTAAATAATGTGCCTTAAAATAGTCAGGGACACACAGAATGTCTGGTTAAAGCCAAACGTACAATATATCTCAATAATTTTTAATATATTACATACATATATACATTTTGTATTATTTATATTATTCATAAACTAAAACCTTTTATACATAGTATTAAACGCTTAGTAAATAACAGTCACTTTTGAATACAAGCACCTTATTTATTATGCACTCAATTGAACATGCAAGTCTTTTAGGGCATAAGATAGTCTGTGTGTTTGCACAGTTTGACATATTTGTTTGTAATGCGAATGGGTTCCACAGCACGTGCTCGCCGTCTCATTAATCTCTCACGCTTACTCTCTCTCTCTTTCGGTCCGTTTGTTCGCGTTCGCACACTGTGTCTCTTTCCTCACGTGTGCTCTCCCTCTCGCAGGGCTGACCAAACAATACGGTCGCCAGTCTACGCTGAACCCTCGTTCTGGGCGAGCGGTCTCGGGTTTGGATTCGCGTTTGTTTATGCCGTAAGAGCAAACCGATAGTATACGTCACACACACAAACACACTTCATACATCCCCACACACACACTATACAAACACACACACAAAAAGAAAAAACCACACACATTCCCATTCACGCACAGTTTTACTCAAGATGAGCAAATTTTTGGACTTGGGCCTTGGCATTTCAATAATCAATGTCTACTACTCGCTATCATACTTTTTTATGTGGTGCGTGGAGCTGCAACATAGCTATGAGAATAATGGTAAGTTATTCAGTTTTGTTCTATTCATTTTCATTTCAATTTTTCCATTGTTTACTGTATCATTATAATAGCCAGTTTAGTTGTTGTTCTAACTTTCCATTGTGCTTGCGTGTTTCCATTAGACATTGAGCCATTTGTTTGGCTGACAGTTTACACATGCAACGTTTTCCTCAATGCCTTTCTCTTTCTGGGCCTGCGGAAGAGAGATCGCCTGGCCGTCATAATATGGTTCTCTTTGACGTTGCTCTGGTTCGTGCCAAAGTTGTATGACCATCAAAGGGGTAGTCGTCTCGCCGTGCGTGGGTCAACGTACCGAGTAATCAATCTTATGATGGAAAGTAAGTTTTAAATGCACTGCACTGTAAGCAACTCATTTGTAAACTTTTTATTAATACAATATTCCTCAGGCTATGTGATTTTATCATTTTTTGTCATGGCTCTTGTATTCATTTATCTGCCCAGGAAGAAGGCGCTTAAAAGTGCAGTCAGACAGAGCATAACAAGTACAGATCATCCAGACATTCAAATGCAAGACTTAAGTACTAAACTAGCAATAACTGGAACTGAGGATCAACAACAGTGCCTGCCAAACATTAGCAGCAGCCTTAGCGTACCCCAGTTGGATCAACAGGTTAGCAGCTTTGAGTTCCATCGTGCTGCTGCTGAGCTGGATGACAACAGTGTGGATTAGCATAAAGTACAAACTTAACTCCCTCTCTTCTCTATCTCTCTCTCTCTATCTCTCTCTCTCTCTCTCTCTCTCTCTGTCTGTCTCTCTGTCTCTCTTTTTCTTGACATTCCCGCACAACATTTTTTTTTTCTATTTGTAAATGTTGTCACAATTTTTCTCGAAACGTTCCACAAAATATGCTTGGCTTACAAACAGACATATACAGATATATATTTACTAACTGAGTATACACACAAGTATGTAATATAAATTGTTAAGTTTTTCTAGGGTACATATTAAAATGTCCGACAATAAAAAGATATGCGACGCTTTTTCGCAAAAATATCAATGCACAATACTTAATAAAAATTTTATCATAATACACTCGATTCCGAACTAAGTTCACAGAGTATTATACTAATACATACCATATCTAACAATAGGGAAAACCAAAACATATAATCAATGAAACTTAGTTTTGGACACTGTGAAACGATGCCTTTGAAACTTGGGCAGCAAATCGTAAAGAAAACAAACAAACAAACAGCTAAATGAAGAGGAACTTAACTAACTTTTCGTAGCAGACCCAAAAATCGTGCCACATTCTTGTTGTTGTTGCTGCTGCTGCTGCTTTTGCTGTTTATTGGCTGTGGAGTGTGACGCAAAAGCAAAAAAGGGATTACGATCAAAGCGTTCGATTGAGTGTGTCAATAAATTCCTGCCAGTCGCCCGAGTGCAGCACATTTGTCCGGCCTTTAGCGATAAATAGTTTCCACCAACCCAAAAAACAGACCACACCCCGTTCACTGCTCTTGCTTATAACACCCAATCGTTGAGCATCTCTGGAGCATTTCGGCCAAAAAGTTTCCGTGTGAATTTAGTGCGGCTCATTAAGCTGACCGGCAACGCTGCACGTTCTGGCTCTTGGACCAGGACAATGTCACTCATGTGTATTTTTCTATGTGTGTGTGTGTGTGTGTGTGTATGTGTGTATGTGTTTGTGGCAATGGCTTTTAGTTCAAACTTCATTATGTGGCAATAATGGAGAGGAAATTGTTTGCGCCATTGTCATTCGCAATGTCATTGCCAATTGCAAAGCAAACAATTCCACATTTATCAATCTTTTCTTCAGTTCATTCATCCTTTTATATATTTCGGTTTTATTTATGCTTTTGTTTAGGTTTTAAATGGGCGCACTCATTAGGAAAACGAATGCTCGGCC
The DNA here is from genome assembly GCA_035044725.1 of Scaptomyza caliginosa. Taxonomy (NCBI): domain Eukaryota; kingdom Metazoa; phylum Arthropoda; class Insecta; order Diptera; family Drosophilidae; genus Scaptomyza; species Scaptomyza caliginosa. The sequence continues at coordinate 1,954,691 of JAWNNR010000317.1, forward strand.
GATTCATGAAAAGTGTCAAAGTGCGCACATTAAAATATCATATAAAATTTGGACACTTTGTGACTTTGCCCTTGTCGATTTTATTAACAAACAAACATTAAATGCACATAAAATATTGGCGCAGCTTTCTTTAACGCTCCTCATAAAAAGTATTATATACAAACACACACATTTCTATATATATATGTACATAGTAAATGGTGTTGTCTCTTGGCATCTCATAAAAATAAACCGCAATTCATCAGTATATTCCCTTTTTCAACTGGTCGATAGCAGTTTGTTGTTGTTATTGTTGTTGTTTAGCAGCCATATGCGACCGTTGTTCAATTTTCGTTTGGCTTTTTTGGCTCTATCTGGCCGCACAATAACTGCAAATAATTTAGTGAGCCGCCTGAAAATATGCTACAGTTTTTATGTGCTCATAAAATGCCGAAAAATTGTTTTTATTATTTGTAATTATTATTATATTATGCATGCGCTTGCAACTGCATGTGTGTGTTTCAGGCAAGTTTATTGCCATTCACGTACACAAAACTGAAAATTAACTGATGTATTGTATGCTTGTATTATTATATTTTGTTTTGTTTAACTTTTTCCCCTTTGAGCCGCCCCTCGCACGTTAACATTTTAACTGGCTTTCGTATGTCAGCTTATCTGTCGCCCATTTATAAGTGCAAATTATTAAGCTTTTTCCGCTTAACTTTTAGCCATTTGAAACAATGGCTCAAAGTCAACAAACTTCAGCAGCAATTGGCCTTGCAGCAGCTGCAGCAACAGTAACGCCATCAAATAAATGTAGCACGTTTGCTGCAAGTGTACCATTGAGCAATATTGTCACTTTCATAGTCAAACTTTTCGATTTTCAGGAAAGTCGTGTTGTTGGCTTCCTCTTTGAACCAGCGATTGATTTTGTTAGACATTTAAACAATGAATTCATATTCAGACACGCTTGTAAAGAAAACTTTACAAACTAAGTTCTTTTTTGAGTATTGAGTTACAAACAAAGAAATCAAACTAAACCACACAAAAGTGAATGTGTTTCCAATTCACCAAATATGCAACTAATATCAAAGGAAAAGTTTAAAAACTTATGAAATACACATATATATTGCATGTGAAACGCATTTATACGAAAGTTCTCTATTTTATTTGCTTTTTACTTAAAAAATATTATTATTTTCCATAGTTCTGGGGTGAAAGAAAAGTGCGCAGGGGTCGTCTTGATGTCACGCACTTGCAATGGGGCAAAGCTTTCTGCTTCTTAATGCTTCTCAGCACGCACAAAAACACGCACACGCACACACATAACGGCAAAAACACAAAGACTTAGATACTTTTCAACTGCAGCACATTACGTGCTGCAAAGGGTGAGTGTGTGTTTGTTGTTTTTTATTCGTCAGCTATAAGTGCTTACTGCGATTGCATTACAGCTTTAACTTTCCGGCTCATTAGGATGATGTGCACACTTATTAAATACGTAGGTTAGTAACACCCATTGGCACATTGCACACACAAAATGGCTGCCTGATAAAACATATTTAATTAAAATTTAGTTCATTGTGATTTTACCCCCTGTCTAATCGAATTAAGCTAACAGCTGTGTTTATTCTCCATGAAGTTTAAGCTAATGGGCTGTAGCTACTAAAACTGCTGAGTTTAAAGATTCAGTTGGAATATGACCTTGTACTTTATATTCATATATTTACGGAACAACAAAACTGCAACTCTAAATTATATACTTATTCTAGAAACAAAGTTATAGACATAGAGTTAATAGTTTATACTGCACATGTACATAAAGCTGCATCAGTTCATTCAATGTCCGGGATATAAACTTAAATCAGCATGCCACGCGTCGTATGCGTAATGCCAAAGTAGTTGTTCCATTTTGTTGCTTTGGTAGCGTGGGCTTAGTTTATAGTGAAGGCAAACAATTGGAACAATCAAAGTTTTATTGTTGTGCAAATATTGAATAAGGAAATGCTAAAGTACCTCCCTACGCCCTCAAGTGCCACAAAAGAGGCGTGACCTGGCATAAGCCACAAAGGCAAAAAGCGCCCAACTTAAAAGACAATCACAAAAGGCCAGCAGCAGCACACACAAGGAGCATGGAAATCTGCTAAAAGTAAGCAAAAGAGGCAGTAGTGTTGAGTACAGCAGAGTGGGAAAGTAGGCGTGACCAATGGGAAGGTGGGATGGGGAAATGTGGGTATATGGTCTGCTGCTGACCGGCAAATGAATGGACGGCACAATAATTGTAGACGCCGGGACGCGTCCAAAATGTCACGTACTGGCAATAAACCGCTGCTAATTTACGATGCGCCTGGACTAGAGGCCAATATCAAAGCCTCGACGGACGGAAAGCAAACGGCAAACGAAGCAATGGCCGCCATTGCCGCCTTCAACGCCACTGCCAACATCTAAACAGTCACTTGGCCACGTTGCAAAACTTGATGCATGCACTGGAAAATAAAGGAATTTTTTTATTATTTTAACTAATCAAAGAATTAAAAAAAAACTTATCAAGTAAAAATTTTTTTAAACATAGCATTATAGCTCAAAAACTTACAAAGAACATAATGCCCTTATTCTTAGGGTTAGCATACTAAATATTTTGCCAAGTGTATGAATGTTCCGAACTGGAGTTGGAGTTGGCCAGTACTTGGGTACTTGGTTGCTTGGGTGCTTTTGGTCTCTGTGGCACGTTACGGTGGCTGCATAGAAATGGCCTTCAAAGCGTAACGCAAATATCGCAAAATGCCAATAACGCCGCATAGTAGACTTGGCTTAATGCGCATTAGATGAAGGACGCACAGGAAATGGGCCACAAGAATACTACAATAACAAAAAAAGAAGGAACACAGTAAAGGACGAAAAAAAAAACAGAAATACGCACCAGAGGGGTTGCAAGAGTTGCGTGGCAGCGTACCCAAGCCACATTGCATTAGTCATATTAAAAACTGCTTAAATGCAAAGTGAAAAGTCCCATTCATCCCAATCCATTCCCACCATCCTTTCTACTCCTCAACAGAATGTGGCATTGTTGAAAGTTGCAACAAGCTGGAAAACGCAGGTTTGGTTAGCTAAAGAGCTACTTTTGGCTTTTTTATCGCTTCATTGATGCAGAAATAGGGAACCGCAGAGTAAGCCGTTTTGATAATGCAACATTTTTGGTTATGCACTTGAATGATTTAATTGCCGCAGAGCGTGCACCAAAAAGCGCAAAAAATTTACTGTTTGATGTTGCAAGTAGCCCTCAACAGGCAGCTGCCTAAAAGCTTAAGAGATTCGAATTCGAAAATAAACGTGGCAAAGCTCTCTTAAACTGCTGTGTAGAGTTTGGAATATAAGAGATCGAAGGTTTGTGTCACTGCGCCGGCGCTGAGAAAGTCGACAGGAAATCAGCTGATGCGACGGCTGCTGTTGCCATTTGGGCAGAAAACGGCCACATTGAGGCAGTTTGTCAATAGTTATGCTTGGGTATAGGTTAAAGACGCATGTGCCGCTAGACAGCAACAGGACATTAAAGTGCCCCAAAATGCACACAAAAAACACAGAAGACTGAAATCATTTTAATAATCATCATGCTAATTCAGTTTGTAAGCGCAACGCGATAACTACAACAGTGCTCAAAATAAACAAAATCAAAAAAACAAACAAACAAACAAAATCAAAATCACAATCAAAAAACAAAACCCATAATCAAAATTAAACTCAAAGTCAAAGTCAAAGCTTTAAGCTAAACAGTGGGAAATGTGAAACGTGAAAAATTCGCATAATTAGGGCACAAAACAAAAAAGTAAAACGCGAAATTTAAACGAGAAAAAGAAAAGCTGCCGCTGTCATGCATATATACATTTATATATAATTACATATATATTTATATATATAAACTCACATACACGTTTGAAAAGGTTGCGGCTGAGGTTTGTTATTGTTTGTTGTTGTTGTTCTTGTTATTGTTGCTGTGACACTGGGCATAAATATTTATGTTGACGAATTTAACTGCGGCGCTTCAGTGTCGCTAATGAAGCGCACAAAATGAATGCGAAAGGGCATAATTATGATTATGTGTAAGTACAAGAAACTTGGAATATTGGGTTACCTTTGTTAATTTCTTATGTATATTTGTTAAATATTTTGTTTACGTTACACAAAGGTCAAATGCCATGTTTCCACCATGAAGCTACAAAGAAATTCTTAGAAAATGCAAAAGCAAAAAAATTCAGTTAACTTTTTAGAATCGTTCTGAAAATTTCGCACACATTTTATACATCCATTCATTTTACGTTAGCTACGGTGATCTAAATGTTAGTTATTGACTGAATGACAAGTTCATGGCATCTTTATTATGGTTTCTCAATGCAATTAAAGTTAATGCTGCAAATGGAATATTACAAACGACCTAACTTCAAATAGCTGGGCCAAGTTTTGATGGCTGCGTTCGCTTCAGTTGATTAGTTCAATAATCAACTCACTCTTTCTCTCTTTCTCCATCCATCTGTCTTCGTGGCCTTCCAATGCTGTCTTCATCGTCATCTTTTATGGAGTGGTGCAATTAGTGGACACAGCATTTGCAAACTTTGTTGAAAGTTGGCCAACATTCGCCTGAGTGCAGTTTGTTGTCCAGCCATATTCCATTGTTGGTTAAGGAAAGTTTGTTTTTTTTTTGTACGCTTTTGCCATAATATCAGTTCATTTCAATTTAACATCAATGTCTGCCCTTAAAACACCATGTATGCTCTCGCTCAGTACAAGGAGCTGCCATTTGGCATTATTAAATATGCATGCTACATTTTATAATAAGATATACACTTGGTTATATAGTATATGGCATTGTAAGTCTTTTAGGAGTGCTTTGCTCATTGTTCATCCATTTAGGAACTAAATATAATATACATATTTAATTAAAACATTTTGCAAAATAAAAAGCCATTGCTAATTGGCACATTGTAGCTACACACAAGAGTCCAGTAGTCAAGCACACACACACACACAGCAAATAGAATTAAAATTGTGTGTAACATATTTTCAAATGTCCACACAACTTACAAAAGGAGTAGCATTAAGAGAGAGAGAATAAGAGCTTCGGGATAGGAAGTTGTATGTGTGTATCTGTGAGGAATTCTGTGGGTTTGTACATAGACTAGCTAGAGATTATGCTGACAGAAGGACATCCTAGAGGATGGGTGGGATAGGGTATGGGTGTGCTGGTCTGTTGGCATAAAAGGCGCTGACAGTTTCAGGCATTCAACACAAAACTTTTTGTATATTTATTAGACTATGAATTAATTCAAGTGTGAGCGAGTTGGCATGTGTGTGTAAGTGTGAGTGTGTGAGCGTGTGTGTATGTGCGAAAGCGTGAAAGGATTCCGAATCCCAGACTGTGGCTTTCCCGCGCACTTTTCGGATCATGCCCCACAGCGACTCTGGTTGCAAACGTCAGCAGAAAATGTTTCTATTTTTTGTTTTTTTCGTCCCTTACACGCTGCGGCTGACAAGCGTCTCCCGCCGTTCTGCTGCCACAGCTCATGTACCTTTGGTTCAGGGTTTTTTTTATTTGCTATTTGTTGTGTTGTGCTGCGCACAAAAAGTTGCCATACAGCAGGCAGCCTTGCCACAGAAAGCAAGAACAAAACCACTAGCAATTCATAATTAAAAGCAATTCGCAAAATTTACAAGCTTGCTAGCTACCGCATAAAAATAAGAAGAAACATCGAGAAATAGAAGAGGAAAGATACAAAAAGTAGTTAAAACGGCAACATCTGATAAACATTTAGTGCATTTATTAATAACCGGACACACACACACACTCACATACGCTTGTCATTGTATATGTACATGTGAATTGGGGGCATGCTTTGGGGGTCGCAGGCGATTACCTTGACTATGAAAATATCTCTCACACATGAGCTGCTTAGGCGAATCGCCCTGCTGCCGTTGCTACTTGTACCGTTGTTGTTGCTGAGCTGTTGAAGCTTTTCAATAGGAACTTGCAAAGAAATTTAGTTGGCAATAGTTTAATGTAGCACTTGGCGAAATAAATCAAACTTACGTTCTTAAAAAACATTAAACGTTTAGTCTTCTAAAATGTTTACGAAATATTCATGATCATATGCTAGCTCTAATTAATTGCAACAACTGCATTGGCAGCCCTCGCAATCATCTGTGGAAACTTACTCAGTCTATGTATATAGTTGCGCTGACTGCAGCCGCACACATTCGTATATTGTAAATGTGTGTGTCACACACACATGCATATACACACAGAAGCAGTGATGAGTGGTTGTGTGTTTGTCTAGTGTGTTTGTTAGAAAGCTGCTTGGGCAGCTGTTCGTGGCAGTGCACCTTGACACAGACAAAGGTCACCTAATGTGTTGCATTCTCATGCACACAAAAGGGCAAGTGGCGCCACTTTAAGCACTACCAACACACACACACACACCCTCTGAGAGGCGGAGAGTGAGCGAAAGAGGCACTCAGTATGTATTAAATGATAACACTTGTGTAAAATATATGCCTGACTTTATTGTTTTAAACAAACAACAAACAACCAAGCATTATGTTTAGTATGCTCATCTAGCTTAAGTTACGAAACGGTGGCGTTCTCAGCTCTGAGCGAAACTCCCGAGGTGGTCTATACGGTAAGCGTCGATTTAAATCCGATCGGAATCGAGTCTGGCCAACCGCAGGCGGCATCACTTGTAGCAGGCACAACAGCAGCAGCAGAAGCGGCAATAGAAGTTGTTGTACGCCCAGCAACATATTGAATTGAACTGAATGCGCTGATTGTGCACGAAAAGCGATAATCAAAAGATGCAGCGATAAGCGTTGAGATTTGGGGCTATGCATCCAAAGAGAGAGTGTCTGGATTGCAAATTGGCGCAGTTAATAAATATACACTGTGCAACCAAATATGCAATCGTTCTTGACTGAAAACCTTTCTTTTTTACCCGTTACTTAAGCAATTGGCGGTAAAATTTAAGAAAATATCTGGCGAAAGCCTTGAGCGTTTTAGTTAGAGAATATTAAGTTAGCTGCACTTTAAATTTCATTTATTATTTCAATATTTCGGTTAGCTTCTTTTCTCCAAGTTATAATCTATGTGCTGTGTAAGGCAAATCAAATAAGATATTTGGTCGCTTTTTATTTTTTGGTTTTCCTCTTTGTGTGTTTTTTATTTTTATATTTTTGTGCTTCTCGTTTTGTTGAAGCGTTTTGCGCTTCGCTTTTTTGCTATTCAACTAACAGTCTCTGTGTCTCATTCCCCGCCATTACAGTTTACGTGTTAAGTGCTTGGCAAGCACGATTAAGGCGCTTTATCACCCGCAACAACGGCAGCAACACGAACGACAAGCAAACCAGCAAGAGCGGCAGCAGCAGCAACAACAACTGAAACAAAATCAACAGCAACAGCTGCGACGGCAGCAACAGCAGCAACAAAGGCGCTTACGTCGTGCCTTACCCCAGCAGCAGCAGCCGCAGCAACATCAACAGCAGCAACAACAACTGTTTTAAGGACTCGCATATATTGGCACGCCCACTGGCAAAAAGCGGGCGTTAAGTAACAAGCAGCAACAACAACAAGAATAACAACACAAAATACACAGTATACATTATGTGGGGCGCAATGACAACGCCAGCAACATTGCTCGAGTTTGGGGCAATTGGTGATGTGCCAAGCATTTTGGAAATAGAACTGCCAGCAATATTGTTCAACGAGAGTCTCTTCATTGAACTGAATGGCAGCCTGACACAGCTAGATGGCAGCAGCAGCAATCAGAGCAGCTGGAACATCAGCAGCAGCAACATTGACGGCAGCAACAACAGCAGCAGCAACAAAGGACTCAACAGTAGCGGGAGCAGCAGCAGCAGCAGCAATGCAAGCAGCAACATCACCCAACTGGAGGAGGAGCAACGTGCCGCCAATGAGCGTGCCGCAGCTGAGTTTTGGCTGCTGGTCAAAATGATTGCCATGGCCGTTGTGCTGGGCCTAATGATACTCGTCACCATTATAGGCAAGTACTTAACAATCCGATATGAAAAACAAATTTAGCAAAACAAACTCTATCAAAATTAGATTTAAGTCTTAAAGCACCAGCTGTCGATATGGCCGAACGACTGCTACCTCATTTTGGGGCATTCAAATTATACTCAAATTTATGTCACTCGAGAAATTTTTGTTGGCAAAAGTTTAGATATCGCCATCGAAGTGAACTGTAAATGAAGTAAAATTTATGATGCAAAAGATTTTTATTGCGCTTCTTGAAAATTTTTATTGATTTTCGGCTTACAGAGATGATTTGCTGCCTGCTGCTGCTGCCACCAGCTGGAATTGCTGGAGTTTCTCTTGGAGTTTACTTCCAGCAACTGTTTGTGTATCTGAGGGGAGGGTAGTAACTTTTGCTTAGAGTGCGTTAAAAAGCTTTGTGTTAAACGCCGCACTTAGACAGAGTTGATGGGCTGTGTGGGTACATGGATGGGTGGGGGGCACACAGCCAAAGATGCGCGCTAGAAGGCCAAACAAGGCAGAAACAACAAGGATGACGACAAAAACTGGCAATCTACAACGTTTGCCGTCGTTTCAAAGTTTAAAAATGCTTTTCTTTTGCTTTCTTTCGTTTTGTTTTTCAATACACTTTGTAAGGATATAACACATTTGTCACATTATGTGTAACGACTGCAAGACTACGTTAACGATCATTAAAACAATTTAAAGTAACGCTTGGTATTTTGCCTTAAAAGCTTTACAATCCAGTAAAACAGGGCATATTATACAAAGGTATTCTCCTTCTTTTGTGGGGCTGTTGTTTTTTTTTTTGGCATCGACACGTGAAAGGCTATTAAAAGCGCGCCACGGCCTTAAATGGAAGTTACGCTAAACACGCATACACACACACAAATAAACACAGGCATACAGACACTCGCACATGTACTACATATATAAAGATTGGGGTACATCTGTGGCCGTACGCGGCGTATGCGCACCATATATGTGTAAAAGGCAAAGGCAATATGCAAATGCATTTCTGGCACGAGCCAAGCTATGACAAAACGTTTTAATAACCGGCAGACAAACACGGGGGCACCTCTCAGCACTGAATATAACAACTACAACAATACACAGACAGCATAGATAGAAAGCCCAGACAGACAATTGGCAGCCAACGAGCAGTAGGCACGAGGGGGCAATGCTTTTGAAAGCCGCCGTGGCAATTACAATTTGCCAAGTTGCATCATTTGCATCACACAGGGATTGACAACCTTACAACCACCTCCATCCCCACGCTTCCCATCCCCAGTCTGTCAAGCCATGTGCGTCACACGACATCTCTATCCATGCATATGTTTTGGAATGCACGATTGCCTGCAATTAGTTCATGGACAGTTCTTTGGCAGTGTAATTGCATTGAGGATGGCAAAAAGATTAATGCACTTAAAACTACTTTAAGCTAATTTATGTCCTTTTCTACTTAAGAGCCAATATCGAGAAAATTCACAGAATATGTTGAATCGGCTTAACTAAAAATAAATTGGGATAATTATTCTGTCAAAACGATTTCTTAATAGAAATCGTTTTGCAATGATTCTTAACTAAATTTAAACATCCATAACAATTTGCAGTTTAAATGTCAACTGGCTTGCTTAAAAATTCTTTGAAAAAGTTACCTTTCTGGCAAGAGCTATTTCGCTTTATTTATTTTATTGAATGTAATCTGAATTTCAAGACATAGAAACTTAAATGAAGGAGTATTAAACATAATTATGATTGGATTGCTTTGTGCTGAAAGCCATAAAGTCAGATTAAGCTTAACTCTGAGAAGTTTAAAAAAACACTACTTTTTCTTAGGAAAATATGTATATAATAATCGTTTGATTATCTATTTCTTCATATTTAGGCAACGTGTTTGTGATTGCCGCCATCATACTGGAGCGCAACTTGCAAAATGTTGCTAACTATTTGGTCGCATCTCTGGCAGTTGCTGATTTATTTGTTGCCTGTCTCGTCATGCCGCTTGGCGCCGTCTACGAGGTAAGTTTGTAGTACTTGATATTTTAACTATTGTTGCTGTTGCTGTTGTTGTAGTTGTAGTTGTAGTCTGTTGTGAAGAAGCTTTTGTTGTCGCCAGCAGCTGCTGCAACTTCTGCTGCACAAACTTCATTACCCTAATGGAAACTTGGAATGAAAAGCGTGCAAATGAAATTACGACCAAAGAGTTGGCTTTGCCTTGCAGGCAACACACAAAGAGAGAGATATTAAGAGAGAGTGAGTGAGAGAGATTGTGTGTGTGTGTGTGTGGGTGTACGTGTGTATGCGTAATGAGCCATTGCGCGTTGTTAATTGTTTCAATTGCGTCATCTTTGCCAAGCTGTGTACAGGCAATGACATAATTTAATTGCATTCAAGCCGCTGGCAAAAACACTCAAATTCAAGTCCTTGTTATCATTTTCACACACAAACACACACTTACACACCCTCTCTATCATGTGAATACAGATTAGCAATGGCTGGATCCTGGGACCGGAGCTATGCGACATATGGACGTCGTGCGATGTACTGTGCTGCACAGCATCCATACTACACCTGGTGGCAATAGCAGCAGACAGGTGAGTTGAGAACACACACACACACAAGCACAACAAAACTGTCTTGGTGTGAGCTCATCTCTTGACATTCATACAGATACTGGACCGTTACGAACATTGATTACAACAATTTGCGAACACCTCGTCGAGTTTTCATTATGATATTCTGTGTGTGGTTTGCCGCCTTGATAGTCTCGCTGGCGCCTCAGTTTGGCTGGAAGGATCCGGACTATATGAAGCGGATTGAGGAGCAACACTGCATGGTCTCACAGGATGTGGCCTATCAGGTAGCCTTGTCAACATAACTCTTCCACTCATCATTAAAGCATTATTTTCATTCTTGTTTGGCTTGTCTGAAGATATTTGCCACATGCTGCACTTTCTATGTGCCACTGTTGGTCATTTTGTTCTTGTACTGGAAAATCTACTTAATTGCTAGGAAGCGCATTCAGCGTCGCACCCAAAAGTCCTTTAATGTTACTGTAACGGAAACCGAGGTGAGTTATCTACACCTTAATTTACATACAAACATACAGCCAAGTTGGAAGTTGAAAGGACATTCCACTCTCAATTAAAGTGATAAATTTCTGTTAGTTGCGACTTGATTAATGTTAAATAATTGTATTACGCATACGCAGCGAGTGCTGTCTAATGAAATTTGAGCCTGGCTCATAATGAGCGTGTCATTAAACGAAACAAGAATGCGAATCCTTTGCTACCCATTAGGGTGGACCCAACTGAGCACTTGAAAGGCAACCAAAAAGGCTCGCAGCAAAAACGATTTATGTATATGTATGTGGGCATGAAAGGTGTGTGTGTGTATTCGGGCATGGGCGTGGCAAATGTGCAATTTGTTGAAACAAAAGCGCTTTCTTTTAGTTGTATGGCTACAAAATGTGCCTCAAGGGAGCAACTAGAAATGTTTTAGACAGCTTCTAAATCAAACAAAGAAAACATTGCAAGATGATATGGAGAATGAGTTACAATGGAAATATGATAGAATATATAGAATATATTCAGAATTATCTGCTTTGTAATATTATATAATCTCATTAATACAAATTCTCAGTGCGATTCGTCGGCACGTGATTTGCCAAAGGTGCGAGGGAAGCGTCGACTGGCAAAGCGGCAGGAGCAGGAACAAACGAGCGAGCTAGAGGAAACAGAAAATGGCACAAAACAGCTGCAGCGTCACACAAGGAAACGCATGAAGATCTGTTTTGGTCGAAACTCAAATACGGCTGCTATAACTGCGGGCTCGGAGGGCGCCGTGGCACGTTCTATGGCAGCCATTGCCGTTGACTTTGCCAGCTTGGCGATAACGCGCGAGGAGACCGAATTCAGCACCAGCAACTATGACAACAAAAGTCATGCGGGCACCGAGCTAACCACCATATCGAGCGATGCGGATGATGTAAGTACTTAAAAGGAAGAGTACTTAACTTATCTACAAACACTCAAACCTTCACACAGAAAATTCTGTAAATTGCGCTTAATACTAAAATCTTTTTTATTGAATTCCACTTAGAATAGTGAATAAGAGAGTCAATTTTTCTATACTGAAAATTTTTTTAAGTTTTAGTGCAAGTGCATTTTTCCATGTGCGTTTTTCACAAAACAAAATGGCACTAATTGTTCTTTTGTGTGTGCACTTTACATTGCTTTTAATTCTCTTTGTCTTCCATTTTCTCATATTCTCCTGGTTTTTCTCTCTCTTTGTCTCTTGTTCTCCATACTGCAGTACCGCACGAGCAATGCTAACGAAATCATAACGCTCTCACAGCAGGTGGCGAGTGCGGCACAGCAGCATCTAATAGCATCCCATTTGAATGCCATTACACCGCTGGCGCAGTCCATCGCAATGGGTGGTGTTGCAGCAGCCAACAACAAACAGATGACAGGAGCAGGGGAAACTGGAACTGGAACAAGCGGCGCCAGTAGTCCCATTGGTGGCAAGGGTGTGCTGTCCAGCATTGCAAATCCACACCAAAAGCTGGCCAAGCGACGTCTGCTGCTGGAGGCAAAGAGGGAGAGGAAGGCTGCACAAACATTGGCCATCATCACCGGCGCCTTTGTCATCTGTTGGCTGCCCTTCTTTGTTATGGCACTCACAATGAGCCTGTGCAAGGGCTGCGAAATTCATCCGGCTGTTGCATCGCTCTTCCTCTGGCTCGGCTACTTTAACTCCACATTGAATCCGGTACGTATACGTAATGCTTAGAAGAACGAGCACAAGATTTGTCCAGCTGCCATTACGTCAATGAACGGCGTTAGTGTATGAGGTTAGGGGCGATGTCCTTTGAATGTGTGTAACAAATGAGCCAAGTTTGAGTAATTCTGATTGGATGATTGATTATCAATGGCATCCAATTTTGATTCATGCGTTGCAATAGCTTATGCTTTTTTGATTTTAAGGCTTTTCCAGACTTTATGAACAGAAAAAATCCAACTAAATAATGAGACTAGCTAAATCATAAGGTTGGCAAGCTAAATCTATTAATTTAATCCACACTGTGATTAATCAAAGTATTTAGATGCCTAAGGAACAAAATAAAATATTTTCTTTAACTCAGTGCGTTTATTTATTTGTTTTTAGAACATAATGTAACTGAAAGGTATTAAATTAATTTACTTAGTTCATATACATTCCCTTCGGAATAAAAAAATAAAATGCTTGAAAAGATTTAACAGGATGGAAAAACATCTGTTTGATCATACTTTTCTGAACTGAATATTTGCTTATGCACTAACTGGTTTGCCAAAATGATACTGTTTAAACATTAAAAACAACAAGTTTAAAAATTAATTCGTAAACTTTGTTTTCCTTGTTGCATCTTATCAAACAGGTCATCTACACCATCTTTAATCCAGAGTTCCGACGCGCCTTTAAGCGCATTTTATTTGGCCGAAAGCATATGGCCCGGGCACGCAGTGCGAAAATTTGATTTCAACTGAAAACCGACGAGGACCAGTATCTGTAAAAGTAAAAGTTACTAAATAACAACAACAAAAAACTAACTAAATGGCAACCAGCACGCCCAAGCATTGAGACTCTAAACTCAGATACCAGCTGATAAAGTGGTATGTTAATAAGTACATTTGATAAGAATGATGAAAGTGAAAAAGGCAATGGTAATGGAATTGACAACTGGCATTGTGCACTAGATAAGCGGTTTGTTAGTTAGTAAAATATAGAGAGCATAGAGATTAGGCTTAGTTGTGCGTTTAACGATGTTTTAGCAGTGACAATCCTAAATACATGTATATTCGTAAGCTTAAAAAAAAATTCCTAACCTACCTTAACGTAATAAACAAAATAACACACACGTGCCCCAAAATAGCAACTGGATACCAAGAAACCTTACGTAAAGCAAAAGAAAAAAACAAAAAATACTAGCAAACAATTTTTATATGCTTTATAGAAAGTTTTAGCTATAAGAATACTAACACAAGCAAACAGACATATGTAGTTGTATTCGTATACGCATTGTAGCTGATATAAATGTATGTACACGTATGTTTAATTCATAATGTTTCTAAAGTCTTCCCTGTGTCTTAAAGAATTCAGAACAAGTTAGTGTAAATACCTAGGTCTATAAGTTTAGCAAGTTTGAATTGGAAGAATGGCAGCGAGCGAACATTAGCCCATATCTTCCAATATTGAAAAGGCTGGGTCCAAAACAATATACGCTTTTAACTTCTGTGTTAGTTTCATTCGTTGCATAGCTTTAGCATAAGCATAAGCCCAAATGAAAAAATAACAAATATTTTGTTCGCGTTCAATTAATTAGTATAAAATTAAAACAAAACAACACATTAAATACATTAATATATTAAACTGAATTTGTAACGAATTTACAAACACATACACACGCATCTGCGCAACCCATTGTTCTAACAGCCACTTAGAATAATACTAAGAGCATAAAACAAAAACCAAATGGCATTCTATAAATTGAAAAGATATATACATATTGTGTGCTGTAATTGTATAATCAAACTATATGTGCCAGACTAACTAGCATTCGCTTGGACACAAGTGTGCAACAACTTGTGGCAAACTCTGAGCATATGAATAACTAAAAGTCAAAGTTTTGTTGATTTTTCCACTCGCATTGCATATGGCCCGCAAAATGCATTTGTGGCTTTCAACCGAAAACGCCGCAAAGTGCTGAACTAAACCAGCAAGCCAAAAATTCTCTCTCTCTACACACACACACACATACACTCACATATAAACGAGCAAGCATATTTAAATTTTATATTCAAGTTTGCAAATGGACTTACAGCTTACAATAACAAACAACCACAACATATGTTGTTGTTGACGATATTTGGAGTTAGTTGATGTGCATAAAGAAAACAAAACGATTATAAATGAAAAACTACTCATCACAAAAATATATGTGTAGATAAATATACTACTCTAAGTACTCGTTTATAAGCACACAATCTCTTGTACATATGTATAGGTGTTGTGTATTGTGTATTTGTGTGAATATTGTATTTGAATGTGTGTGTTTTATTGAAATATCTCGATGTGTACTTGATGTCAAAGTTATTAAAATTGTGTTTTATCAAGCTCAAACGGTGTTTTATTTAAATATGCAAACACAAATATGCATATGCATTGCATATGGTATTCAAGCCGAACCGCAACCGCTGATGTTGTTGGACAGTTTTGAATGTTTCCTCTCGAATCAAAATAGTCAAAGTTTTGCATGCCACGCCGACCGCACGCAATGTGTAAGCAAAATGCCAGCGATGCATTGAAATGCCAAAGTTCAAGTGCACATGTCAAATGTCGAATCTGGGAATCAGATACGGATTTTGGAGTACCAACTTGACGATACGGGGATACGGGCTAGCAAACAGGGCAAATATCTTTTTCTCTTCCATTCTATCTCTCTCTCTCTTTGTGTGTGAGTGTGTGTCATGGAGATGGATTACGCAATGGTATTATCAACACACCGGAACAGGCAAAAGCCGACAAATGGCCCAGAAGTTGCCGTGCCTTCCACTGCCAAACAACCAGCAGCAACATCAGCAGCAGTAACAGCAACAACAGAAGCGAACAGACACGGCACGAGGCAGGATAAAACAACAACGACGACCAGAAAAAATCGATACATCATGCAATGCTCGCATTACCGCCACTTGCCACTTGCCAGTTAGGTGTGAGAGCTCGCACTTTTAATGTGGTTGCTGTTGTTGTTGCTGTTAAGCTTGTTTTTCTTGTACTGCTAGTGCAAACATTGCAGCAGCATTGTGGAAGTTGCAGCTAAGCTTATCAGGTGTCACCAGTGGTCGCCAAAAATCTAAAAAAAAAACAATCAAGTAACAGAGTGGAAGGGATGAGGTAGGGAGGAAAACTAGCAAAGTGGCAAAGTGTTTTGGGAAGTTGGCCAATTGTAGCTTGACAAACTCATGGCTCATGCATAAATATTTGCCAATATTTTTAATTTCCTGTAGCCTCAAGGACATGCCCATAATCCAAACCAGCGGGTATTTACACATACAAATAATAATAATAACAGCAGCTATAAAATCAATTGTTGACAGTTGTATACCCTGCAATTAGTTTATGGTAAAATTTAAACATTTTATTAATAAAGTAAAGCTAATCACAGATCTTATCATAAAGTATGCTAAACAATGTTTTGCTTTGTTTACACCATACGTTTGTATACTAAATAAATATTATATTTTGCAAAACACATATTCTTAATTTTCTCAAATTTTTTTTCACGCAGTTACCGACAATATTTATTATTCAACTGGCCGAAAAACTGCGTGAAAATGCAATCAATAACGTTGCGTACAGCCTGACAATAGATCCACATGTTGATTTCGAGCAATCCAATAAGCCTTGTCATAAGCCACACACCGCAGGGCATAAAATCCACACAAAACCAAAACGCTTTAAATATGCAATGTCATATATATGTGTGTTTTTGTATGTTGCATGTGTAAATATAAATGTGTGTGCGTATGTGTGCCTTTATTAGCTACTCCACATTGTAAATATCCTTTCTCTCTCTCTCTCTCTCTCTTTGGCTAAGGTCCAATAATAGCCGGCGGATAATGTGAATAGAATGCGTTTTATTAAAAAATTTTTTAGCCCGAAAAAAATGTCATAAATCGAATAAATATCGTTTTGCGCTCAAGTGCCACTCTTACTGCAAAGTGCTCGAGTGTGCAAAAAAAAGGTAAAAGATGGAAGGAAGAAAGAAGAGAAGGGGCAACGTTAATATACCACATGAGTGCGGTTCGATGTTTGTTTGGGCGTTATTTTGGTTGGAGCTGCTACTTGAGTCGTATAAGAAACTTTTCAGGCAATTCGAAAGGTATTAAAAGTATAAAACAGAAAACGGCTGATTATAAACACGAATCGAGCTTAAGAACTTACCTTTTGCCAAAAAAAACAAACTTTGAGTGTGTGTGTGTGTGTGTCTATCAGATACTTTTAGCAGAAATCCTTAAAGATACTTCACTACAAGGCTTGCGCTCGCGTGTGTGTCTGTGCAAATAACACTCGAAGCAACGAAGGCAGCCTCAACTCTAAGTACATAAGTACAAACATAGATGTGTGTGTGTGTGTGTGTGTTTAACAAAGTTGTAATTGAATTGCAGCGAACGTGCGCAAATTGCTTGAAATGATTAAGAGCTTATGGCTCTGTATTAGTTCAAGGACTAAAGCGACTTAGAGCCAGCAATTAAAACCTACAACCCCAACCGCAGTGGCTGATCGAACTTGACAAATAGAAGAACTTTGTTTCAAAGCATTGATTGCATTGATAGCCACAGCGCACAGATAAAGTGCACAAAGACAATGATACAGCAGTTGTGGGCGAGCGCACATAAGCATGCTATGTTTTTCTTTGTTTTCTCCCCCTTTTTTGCTTGAGTGTTAACTGCATTTTTTTAAGCTGCTGCGACCACGAATTGTGGCCCCGAGCAGCCATAACAACAGTTACGACAACTAACAACAAGCTGTGTTCATTAAAGCGCTGCAGGTAAAACAGCTCGTATAACAGAGCACAAATACTATATAAATATAACAAAAAAAAAAAACAACGAAAAAAATAAAATAAATAAATTTACGACCCATGCGTGTGTCGGTGCGGCAACAAACTCATTTTAAAGTTGTTGACACCGCATTGGTAGTCAAGCGCTTGTCACCACAGCAGCTGAACACAAAGCACCACCATCACCAACAACACCACCAGCTGACAACTTGTACCAGCTTGAAGTCTTTGCTAATTGCGGTCAAGTGCACTTTTCAATGCCTTTGAAACTAGCGCCATATTGTGGCGTTTTTTTTTTGTGTTGGTGTCTGTGGTGTTGGCGGTGCAGCGCATCGCTAAGAGGCAACTACCTGACAGTTATGAGGAGGCGGTAACAGCACAGAATGCGGGACTTCAGCGAACACTTAAGTCACTGCAAAAGATAGCAATCCAAAATATAGAACAGTTGCACATAAAAATGCAGTCTGTAAAATATGTGCTAATTAAGATAAATATTTAAACTAGTGCTTGTTATTTAAATAATTAAATGCACCTTTAATATATCGATATAATGCCTCTAAGTATTATAAGTTTAATGCTTCCAAACTTTGCCAAAACAACTGATATTTAAAATATTTTATTAGATGAAAACATGTTGAATATAGACATTGCCTATTTATAGGCACACTAATGCTTGGTAACTTTTGTTGTTTAACAATAATAATAATTGCTAAACATGTATTGCATTAAATATGCTCTGTACATAACTATTTGGAATTTTTATCAAATAACAAAATGTGTCCAATCTTATCTTTATTTGTCTGAAATCCTAAGACTTTAGTTCGGTTGCACGTGCGTGTGTTTTTTAAGACCGCTTGTGTCCATGTGCAGCTCAGATGTTCCTTCTGCTCCGCCAACTGCTGACAACTTGAGTAAAATTGAGCAAAAAGGACACGTACGTAATGAACACCAACACGTACGCAGCAGCGACAACGTTTGGGGCTTAAAGTTTCAGCTGGCCAACTTGCACATGCTTGAAGCCCTTTGCTAAGCAGCAACAGCACCAGCAGCATCGGCAGCAACCATAAAGACCAAGTGAAACTGTTGCAACGAAAAAAGAAAAACGATTTTACAATACATTGGGTTTAAAAGTTTTTTAATGTAGTATTGGTTTTTAGATTCCAGTATTCAACTGAAGATCCCTGTCAAATAACAATATAAGTTCCTTTAAAATGGTTCTCAATTATATGTAATGCCTATATTGCATAACTAATATACTCTTTATCCTATCTACTGCACTGGGTATAAAAAACTGAAACTTACAGCAAACTTTGCACCAATTTTTTTGTGACCATGGTTGTTGCTGCTAGTCGAACAACCGCTGCTACTGTTGCTGCTTGAAGGGCGTCCTTGCGTATTGGTGTTGGCCAAGTAGGATGTGCAGCCGGCGTGACGCTCAAATTCAACTCATAGCGGAAGTTGCTGTCGACTGTTGCATTTTTGGGTTTGTTCTGGAAGCTTGTTGTTGTTTTTTTACTTCTTGTTATTGTTGTTAGTCTACTGTTACAAGTGCAGTTTGCTTAATTTTTATGCAATATGCATGAGTATGTGTGTATGTGTGTGTCTGCGTGGGAGTGTGTGTATGTGTTGCTGTTATTGTGCTTGTTGGTTTTTACATATTTACTTAGCAAACACTTGCGTAAGCGCGGCTTTTCCTATCGCTGCCTGCCACGTTGCAACTTGGCCCGAAAAACTTTTTGCCTAGCCTCTGCTAGCATTGCTGTGCGTCCTTGGCTAAGTTCAGCTACTGACATTGTGACTTGAGTGCCTCAGTTTCTTCAAGCCCTCCTCCTCCTTTCCAACAGCTCACTCTTGACTCACCAACCGCACCGGCAAAGTTCCCCGAAAGTCGCGATAAATGAACATGAAATTGAAATTTAATGTAGCGCAGCCGCATTCGGCACTATGTGTGGCAAGATGGGGGATTTGCGAGTTTTGCTATCGCTATACAATATTTTTGCGACAATGCACTTTGGTGCCGCTGGCATGCAGCAGCTGACAAAAAGCCACAGATTGCAATGACTTGGCGAGCTGGGCAAAGGTTTTATAGTTTAAGGTTTTGCAATTACATAATACAAAACAAGAAAGCATTCTCTAGGCGAAAAAGCAAGCTTGATTTTCAAACACTCAAATAAGTCGGACAAAGAAGAGGAAGCCAAAGCAACCTACATAAATATGAATGTGTGTTGTAGTGGACTTTAACAATAGTTACAATAGTTATTTTAGTAACAGCGGTCGCTCACACGTATTTGCCTACATTGATCAAAAATCAAGTAATTTACAATGTCTTCGTTAAATTAACAATTCTTATACTAGAAAAATGTATTTAAAATTCCTGTATAAATAAATTTCGTAGCTAAGTGGCATATTTGCGGTATTGTTTGGCATTTGTTAAATGCAAGTTCCGCCGTTCAGTCAACACTGATAGGTCAGATTTTAACACTGCCATAACAGTGTTAACATCAATTGAGAACTGTTAAATGTCACATGTAATTAAATTAGGCCTGCCAGTTAGCCCATTTTAACACCAACACATAATGGCATTTAAAAAATACGAAATCATGGCCAAGCCCAGCAACAACGTGAACACACTTCACTTTTCTCAAATGTTTGTCCTTTTTTTCAGCTTTTTGTGTTCCTAATTGCGTTTAGCTTCACTTCTTTACCAAGCGTATTTTCTCTGTCGCTGACTTTTAAGATTTTAGATATAGTTGCATGTTCTGACAACATTTGAGCCATCTACCAAAAAAAAGCAAAAAACTTCACACCCCTAAAAAAAAAACGCTTTTGGCATCTCTTTTTACTTTGGCCTTTTCTTCTACCTGTCTATCATGTTTTGTTTCCCTGTGTGTGTTTCATTTTTTCTGTTCGCGTTTCGTTTTGCTTCGTTTTAACTGCCCTGAAAACTTTACACGTGCTGTTCATGGTATGTGTGTGTACGCGGGACCGTGTGTGTTTCTGTTTGTGTGTGTGTGTATATGTGTGTGCTGTTTACCTTTGAAAGTGAAAACACTGGCAGCCATCCAGCTTCCTCCCCAATGCCACCTCTCACTAGCTCTCGCTTGGTCACGAACTTACGCTCTTATACACTCTTTGACTCTTATACAATGCGTGACGTATACGCGCCGTGTGCCGTTGAGTTGGCAATTACTATTGCAATTTGCCGGTTCTCACACATACTCACACACCACAATTGTACACACACACGCACGTGCCCTTTTTTACTCATGAGACGGGGATGTTTTATTTTTTTGTGTTTATTTTTCTTTCACCTGTTCTTTTTTTTTGGCTTGCCAGTAACAAGTTTCCTTTATTATGCACTCTTTTGCTATTTTGTTGCATCCAGCCAGCATGCACTTGGATTTTGCTGTGGGGAGGCATTAAAAGTGCCGTCTCTAATTTGCAGTCAAACGAAATAAAGTAAAATGTCACCTCCAACAAAAAGCTAACAAAAAATTAACACACCACACAATGAAGCACAAAATTCAGTCGGTAGGTTTGTTAAACAGCGCTGATGCCTTTTTTTTAGCTTTAAGCTTATTTTAAATGAGGCTTGTTTCTTGCAAATTGCATTACATTGACGTAAGAAATTTTAAATTTATAAATTTTTGGCCACATTCAACATTAAAAGTTGCACTGCGTTCAGTAAAATGAAAATTGCAATATAAGTTGAGTAAGTTAGTTAACTATTTAATCTATTTAACCCGACTAACTTTAAGCTATACCAAACCCAGATTTATTTCGTCATTGAATTCATGTTTAGCTTGAATAATCAGCTGCTTGATGTCACATTGAAAGTAGCTACCTTTGTGCTCCCACAAAGTTGACAACACTGCTCCTAATGAACCGCAAATATACGTACCCGTTTTTGTATTCCACCTTTCCGCCTGGTAGCTGTACTCATTCTGACATAGCTTCCGGACGGCCGGCCTGGCCACTAGACGGGGGCATTAATTAGCGGCTATCATATTTCTGTGCGACTGCAGCAAAGACCCCAAACCTGTTGAGGCTGTCCGGCAAAGAAGGAGACGGGGGTGTGGTGGGTTGGGGTTGGGCCAAGGCTGCACTCGTTTATTGGAATTTATGGCCTATGGTTGAGTTGTTGGCTCGCAAGCTGGCCCATAGCCGGCTGGCTAACTGGCTAGCTGGCTCCAGGGAGCGACATGCAATCGAAATGAGCGCACGCCAACTGCGCTGGCATTTCCGTTGAAAGTGCCGGACGTGGCGGTTCAGTTAGATGTGGCTGTTGCCTGCCTGTTGCCCACTACGTTATACGTTACGTTTGGTTACGTTGCGTGCCATTTAGCCAAAAGCTGTCATTTTATTGTTGGCCAAATACAAATCAGAGTGTGCTAATTACAGTCAACAACAGCAAACAGCTAACAGCGGTAGTCGTAGCCCCTTTTTTATTTGGGCGTGGCACATGACATGCAAGGACCACAGTTGACACTCCTCTCGTTCCATTTTCTGCCCGTCTGAAAATGAGGCGTGTTGCTTTTGTTGCCGTTTAACTCCTTTTGATTGCAGTGTAAAGTGTGAAATTAAAATTCAGCGCATGCTAAATACTTTGACACTTGTCCAAGATGGTTAACACCAAGTCCAGCCCTCTCTTTTGTACCCTCCGCGTTTTCTATCATTGGGTCACACTGTATCTCTATCTCTATCGCTATCTGTGTCTGTGTCTGTGTTTTTGTGCCCAGTTTGTTGGCAGCCTGTTTGTCCATTTTGTCCATTTCGTTCATTTTGTGCCATTTGTTAATTTTTGGCACGTTCCAACTTGGCGGCGTTCTGTGGTGGTCATGCTGCATTTATCTCTACATTTTTGGCACCACGTTTTAGCATGTGCCAAACTGTCATTGCCGACAAACAGAGAATGGCAATGTGATAGAGCCTCAGAGAGAATGACTTATAACTGGAGACTGAGTAACGTTGTAAATGCAAGTCAATACACAGATTGTCAGCGAGTTGATTGTGAACTTAATTAAATGTTTGATCTACACTTAAAGAAAACAGATAGAGGACTAGAAAAAATAAGCTAAGGAGAATCAATAAAGCAAGTAAAAAAACCGCTAAGAGAGGTCAAGTAAATAAGAATCGAATAAATAACATTTTTCCTTCTAAATGAACAATTACATTCAATAAAAAACTTACACACTTTTGACTCATACGATTTGTACTTTATACTTCATTACACATTTAAACCAATGCTTTTGGGTTTTAAAATGCAAATATTTAGTGTTTGACCTCTAAAAACAATTCAGCTAAATGGTTCGCATCATAATTTCTATACAAAATATTATAAAGTGCTTTATAATTGCAATGCAAGTTGAACCAACCGCAGTGTTTCACACTAGCGAGTGCTTGTCATCAATTAAACAACAGCAACAACAATAACAACAGCACAGAAATTTTACGAGCCCACTTACAACGCTCTCAGCACAGCAATTACACATGCAAAGCAGCAACTGGAAGCATAGTAGAGAGAGAGAAAGAAGGAAAGTGTGTGTGTAACAGAGTGAGAGAGCTGAAAAACTGTTCAAAAATGACCCAAAAATGTGAACTGAAATTGTGGCAAACTGTCCATCCTGCCACATTGCTTGTCGTCCTGCTGCCCAGGTCCAATATATCAAATGTCAGTTGAGCTTTGGCAGCATTTGAAATGTCCACGTGGCCCGGCCGTGTCCAGACGTTGCCTGCTCATGGATGCATGTGGCTGCCCCGCCAGGACACATAAATTTTATCTGCAAGCGAGGGCCAAGCCAGGGCTGTGTGATTGTGATGAATGCGAGCCGCAGCCAAAAATGGACTAGAAACGGCTGAAAAGGGAAAATGATTGAGAGTGTGTGTGTGTGTGTGTGTGTGTGTGTGTGTGTGTGTGAATGAATGTATCAGGTGTTTGTGTATGTGTGTGTGTGTGAATGTAGCAAACAAATAGACGCAAAATCCCAAATTAATTTGCAGCGGCTGACCAATCGGCCAGGTCAGAAGAAGCACACAGAAACAGTTCAAACTCTTAGAGGTTAGCAAGGAAAAAGGTGCAGGGCTTAACAGAGAGAGAGAGAGAGAGAGAGGGAAAAAGAGATCCTTGCCCACAAAGCAAGCAAGTGTTGGCAATGTGTTGTCCAAAAAGTGTTGGATTTCTTGCACAATCAGCAGGCCTAACTAATGGCACTGCATATATCAGAGTCGACGCCTGTTCTTAGGGCCCCTCGGGCTAAAATACCTTCATTATGCACGTAAACGTAAACGTTAACGTAAACCGTAAGCCGTAAAAACTGTGGTGAGAGAGGGAGGTGAAGAAATTGTAACGAAATCATTTTATGTTTTTATGCCAAAGCATTTAATATCAATTTTCAGCTTAAACATGCAACAGACGCCGCCGTAACATGAACCGGAAAGGCCTGTGCGCTTTGCAAGGTGCTTGCCCTGTGGTTTTGTGGGCGGTTAAGTGGGTGGGTGGGTTTGTTATTTTCATGCCTGATGCTTGCATGGCATATTTAGAATTAGAATCGCTTGCGGATTACAGAAACACAAGGAGTTGGGAGAAGCTAGCAAAGCCGACCAGTCTCAAGTGTTGGCGTGTCCGGACTAATCGTTGGCTTTATGGCCAGACAGTATTACGTATACGTATACAGTTACATTATTGCAGTTAATGTTACTAACAGTGTTACTCTTTCAGTCTCTGGGTGTGTGTGTGTGTGTTAAATATTCGCATTTCGTGCGGCTAATCGGCGTTGCTCCTGTTGCAAACAATGTTCCAATGCTCCAATTGTTGCTGGCTGATTTGCATTTTCTTTTAGGATTTAAATATGTTGGCACGCCCATGCACGCCACATGCCAGCATGCCACCGATAATAGCTCACTTTGCATACAAATTGCAGCCAAAAATAAAAGCACAGAACATAAAAGCAAAAATAATAAAACAAAAACAAAGCTCTGCCACGCCTCGTGTCAAAGTTGGCAATAAATCTGTTATAGATGCCACCTTCGGCGACAATTATGAGCGTCCTTTCAATAAACTCAACGCAGCCTGCACATGTGCCACTAGCAGTAAGCAGCAGACACCACAAGGCAACAATGTAGCCCATATTGGGCAGCACCTTAACGTAAATTTCATTTTACAAGGCAATAAATAACGAGCCGCAGCCCATTTTCCTGCCCACGCCACGAATCATGATTAACATGCGGTCGAAGCTCGAAAGGATTGTCTACGATTTTAACTTCAACATCATATGAAAGTGTGTCTCAGAATAAGGAATATTAAACACTCTACCCAAAAAAGTCAACTGCCCTAATAATAAACCTAATATAAAAGCCGGGTTACAAGAATTTTACAATGTATACTTTGCATTATACCTTTAAAAAGTGTACCAAAACAAAGAGAGAGCAGGACAAGATTGTTTGGCTTGGGTAATTTCATCTCCATAACAATTCGCATTTATGCGAGACTTAACATTGATTTTATTAAGCACATAAACTGCGAGAACAGACTCTCTCTCTCTGGCCACAAGGGGGAATTTCAATTTAACACCCAAGCAAAGCAGGCAGGATGGCCTATGATAAATTGTGGGTAACCAGAGGATACCGACGGGTGCGTCGATACAAAGAGTTATGAACACGACTTGACCTCAATAGGCATTTAAATATAAATCAAATGCTCGAAATAAAGCCCATGGCACCAGGACATTGGGGGCATTGTTGTTTTGCTTGTTGGCATGTTGTGTTAACCAAAAGGCGACTCCTGGCCAAGGTCAATGCGTTGAGAATTTGTTTGTTGTGCTGTGCGCTCTGTCTTTCGTGTGTTCCTGTTTTCACTGCTTTAGTTCTTAACCCATCTTGCTCCGGCTTTCTCTTTTTCTCTGCTGTCTGCCTCATATCGAATTGTCTGTCTGATTTTATTAACATAAGGATTTGATGAATCGACGGACGGCACCAGAGCAAAACAAATACGTATCCGAATAAACGAATAAATAGCAAATGCGATTTTCTTTGTTTTTGTGCAGAGCCAAGCAACGGCGATTTCTCTGTTGTGATAAATGGGTTTCACGTGGCGCATGATAAATGTTAATTCGCCATCAAAGCCAAGCTGCTGCCAAAAGTGACTCAGTTAAACATCTTGGATGGCACTAACGCCGAATTCATGATATCTCCGGCACCTACATACATATGTTTAAATGTTAGACATATGCCAGCTTGTGTTTATATTTTGTTTATATACATATGAGCATATATACGAGTATGTTGCATAAATGGTAGCTTAGTGCATTTACAGTGCACAACAGAGTCAAAAACAATCAATGTAATTGCTTAATGCAGTTCAAATCAACATTGCCAGACTCTTGCGTAATGGCAATTCGCTAAACAATGCTGCCGCACTCTGAGAGACGATTTTGGAGATGAACTCGTGAGTAATCAAGGCATTACTAAACTTTGCTTTCATGCAGTATATAAAAATATTTGCATTTCCATGCATAAGTTTACGATAGGAAAACATGAAGATGTAATCTGTTTATGTTTTAGTATGTTATGTTTAAGTCTTATAATAAACGAAAAAGTTTAGTATGGAATAAGAAAGTTATCAAAGCAACATGTAAGCACCTATAAATAGCCAAGTATCAAATGCAACATTAAGCAACTCCTTGTTTAAAATCCAAACCTATAACGCTGACTGTTTAATTAAGAAGCACAAATTTTCCAACTTGGCTGCATATCTCATTGAATCTTAAGTTGCTATTATATTTTCAGCATTTTTCTCATCACGAGCACGTTGCACACTTATACACCGACTCACACACACACACACATCACTAGCTCGATAAGCACACATACACATTCGTATAAACAATATGTCAAAATCCATTTAATGCTCGAAACTGTAAGCAGCTTTTAGTTAGTAGTTTAATTTTCTCTTACTTTGATTTACGCAAACTAAAAGGCACTTCACAATGTGCTTGCAGCCTCGACCCTCCCATAACCTCTTTCTCACGAACCTTCTGAAAAGTTACGTGGGTGAAATGCACTTATACACATACACACACAAACACTTAGTTACACACACCTGCACAGGTTCAAATATATATACATAGCCAATGGCAACAACTGTTGGCTTTTTATCTATTGAAGTAGTATTTACACAGGTTCTCATTGAGTTACCGTTACCGTTAACTTTGAAACCGTTAGTCCGTTGGTCCGTTGTGCTTTTTTGTAGCTAAGAAAATATTTCTTAAACGAGCTGTTTTACTTGTTGTGGCAGCTGCACAAGATTTGCTTTCCAGTGCAGAAGCTGAAACAGCGTTGATTGCAAGAAAAGCCAAGGACTAACCCACCCCATAATCTCGTACCTGCTGTGAAGAAGCTTAAAATTCAATTGCTATCAAAGTGATGCCAAAAATCAACTTGCATGTCCTACCCATAGGTTACTCTAGAGAGACAGAATGATTGAGCCACATGGCACTTAAAGCCATTGGAAAAGTTCACTCAGTCTATTGGTAAATCTGTCAGTCAGCCAGTCGGTCAGATGGTTAAATGAAAGAGTTTCCCATACACTAAAGGATGGCTGGTAAGTTGAACAGCTGTGGCCACGACTTGAGCTGACCATTTTATTTATTAAAATATTTATTTAAATGCATACAGATGCTGTCGCAAATGTTTTCATGACGCTGCCACCAGCAATGAAAACAAAAGCGGCCAAATGGAAATAATAAAACTGAAAAGTTGTTGTTGTTGTTGCTGTTATTGTTGGTGCTGCGCGGTCTGCATATAAAAATGTCAGACATGTTGCAGAAACTAAAACAATCCAAAAGAAAAAAAATTAAAGAAAAACAAAACAACAACAGCAGACAAATGGCAAGGCTAAGTCCAATTGAACACAAAAACACAGCAAACTGAAGGGACACGCCCACACACACACACACACATACTCATGCACATTCTCATATGTATAGCCATAAAAACTCACTCGAGTGGTATTATAGGTACCGCCAAGTGCACCGTTCGAGCGCCCATCAAGGAGCAACGAAACGGAAACATAAACCCAATGGAACTCTAGAGATGTCCCTTTCATAAACTCTCACACACACACACCTAAACATACGTATTACAGTTACAAAAGGTTAAGACTGCTGCCTACTTGCTGCCTAAACTGTCCCATTGTGCAATCGGCATTCGCATTTACAATCGGCATGTGAGCGAGTATTTGGGTCGCATTCCGGCATTCTAACTAACTGACTGGGCAACAGCAGCAACAAAAAAATATACAAAAATAAGTAAACAGCAAAAACAGAACACTTCAGGAAGCGAAAACCCATCTATGTAATGCTCTTGAAAGCATATTCCTCGAATCATAATCTTATCTGCAGTCAAAAGTCTTAGATATATACTATTATTTCCACTAAACGCAATATCAGCTACAATCAAATACAATGTTTTATGTTCAATGCATGAACAATCTTTTTGCGTTCTATAATGGGTATTACAAAGGAAAAATATAAAATAATATACTTAAGTCATCAACAAATACCACAACTTGGCTATAAAATATATATACTTGGCAATTGCTTTTTTGTTATATTTTATTCATTAAGAGCTTCAAATAGTAGCTCCTGTTTTATTTATTTATTATGAAAACTGAATTGAAGAGTATTAAAATGTATAACAATTCTCGGTCATTTTTATTGGTTTGAAATTGACTTTTTCCTTTTGCGTTGGCGTATAATTTTTTATTAAAACTGAGTGGCATGCTTGTTTTTTGCAGGTGTGTGTGTGTGCTTGTCAAAGGCATTAAACATTTTTTACACTTAACTGCCAACAAAGAAAGAAACAAAACAAAAAAAAAAAGACCAAAAGGTGGCCAGCTGTTGCTTCTGGCTCTCTGGCCAACAATCAGTAAGGCTGCCAAAAATTTTATTGTGCACCGAATGGAAAACTGAGGGGCCGGAGAAGGTAAAAAAAAGTATTAAGCTGCAGCAGCAGCAAAAGTATTAAGCGAAAAGGGTTCTCATTTTGTTTTTCTTAGAGCGGGCAGCTGGCAAAATGCTTTGGAGAATTAAAACCAGACCGAACACCGAAATGGGAAAGGAAATGGGAAACGAAAACGAAATCTGTGCAACAGTTAAAGGCAAAAGCTGTGGGAGACGGGGTAGACAAAAGTATTCAACTAATTTGGAGGCAGTTGTTGTTCACTGATTACGGCACTTGAAATTATGCTTACCTGAAGTTGAACATTTTCCAAGCGAAAGTCTGAAATGGTTGCGCGCACTTGAAAAAATTTTCGCTTTTATGCAACTTTCGCTTAAAGCACGCCGGGGGAAATTCACTTTGTGGCAGCAGCAAAAAGAGCAAAAGGTAGTGATGTGGGGTATGCAACATAAACTTTTACCAGCTCATAAAACGCTCGGAAACAAGCGCACAAATATCGAACGCACATGAAAATTGCACCAAGAGGATGGGGTCAAAGCAGGCAAACTGTTGCAGGGTGGCCCAGTGGGTGGACCTCATTGATTGAGTTTTGCTTTTGAGTATAGGGAAACACAACAAACTTACACATACACACAGAAACAATTGATTTGGGTGCATGGACTCAGCCACTCAGTTGCGGCACGGATTGATTTCGTGCGTTTATATATATAACAAATAAGCAAACAAAGGCCAATGTTGCAGTGTTTGTATGTATGTGTTTGTGTGTGACCTTTGCAAGTGCAAGTGTAGCAAGAGCTTTTTGCGCAAACAAATCAAATCAAAAACGCTAAAGCGATAAAAATCAAAAGTTACGGCACTTTGACGTCGGCTGCTAAAAGATAAAACTTGCCAGTGTTTAGATTATACCCCCCACCCTGACTGTGTTTGTTTAAGTTTTGTGTAGCATACATTTCAGCGCACAATGTTTTATAATTTTTTATCACTTTGCAATTTGGTGAGCGCAAAATGCGGTGCCATAAAACAACAGTGACAAAATACACACACACTTGCAGCGTTTGCTGTTATTGTTGATGCGAAACGTGTTCCAATTAAACGCTGCGTTCTGCGCTTCGTTGACATCTACCCACCGCCGTCTGTCACGCCCTTGCTTTAACAGTAGTTAATTTAAATGAAATTCGCAACGTCGCACGTGATACATGCAAATATGGCAAATAAAAATTACAAGTCATAAAAAAATCGAATCGTGCGAAGTTTTTTCTCTTTCTGTGTTGTCGCTGACAAACAGCTGTAATTTATGTGCAGCAACGCAACTTGTAGCTACTTTCATTACACAGCTGCCACGCCCCTCCAACTCGCATGTGAGCTGCACATAAAAAAAAGGCAAAAGGCACATCAAAATAAAAACGAAAGAACAAAAAAGAACGACAGCGCACTTTGGAAAATTGTACGCTTTAATTATGCATAACTTTTCAGTGCCACGTACTCGTGTTATAATGTTCAAACTTGAATTCAAATGCTACAAATTCATGTGATTCAAGTCCACCGCTGCCCACACGCCCACACTTCTCGATGTGCTAATTGAAAGGCGTTGCTGCTGCGTGTCATGCAACATTGCTCTACTACATTTGATTCAATTAGATAAGCAAATGCAGCGTATATGCATTATCCTGTAATTTGTCGGCTCTAACTTTAGGGCCAATCAAAGGTTAATTGCGACTGTTGCAAATCAACGAATTTTATTATGTAATCAGGCGTCAATGCGAGAGAACTTCAAGGATGGGCTGGCCGTAATGGGAAACGCGAGGCGATGCGATGGAGAAAGTCATAAAGTTCTATGGTAAACGGCAGCACTCAACACTCGAACACACACACACACTCACTCATTCATTCATTTACACCCTCACATGCATTTTAATCACATAAAACTCACTTACAACTGGCAACATTTTGCTCTCTTTGTATGCGTTCCTGTCTGTAGATGCGGGAATAGTTATCGTTTTATTTTTACGCCGAAAAGAGCGGTTTAAAAGTTGGTAGTAAAGTTTGTAATACAGGGAATTGTACGATTAATTCGAGCATAAGTTCTTAACTATATTTTAATCCGAAAATTAATTTCTTCTATTACCCTAGGTAACAACATTTATTTGTAGAACGATTAAGAAATTAATAAACTTTTCTAGGTGGATTTATTGTGCTTTTAGTAGAAGAACTAGAAGATATCATGTTAATTCTATGTGACAATTTAGCTACCTCTTTCGTTTTGAATTTAAGCTAGTGTATAAGGTGTTCGTGTTGTTTATAAAACTTATACTTAAAGCATTTCAGTTATTCGTTGTTGTTGGTTTGAGTAGCTGTGCTACATGGCGTATGCGCAACATTTGCTGGCAAACAAATTTATGCGATTACACATAAATCTGCAGCTGCTTTCAGTGCTTGTTGCTTGTTGGTCGCTGTTGTTCCCACACGCACACCATACACACACACACACAGTACACATTCGCATACAAACACTTGTGTGTGCTTAACCATATAGTTTATGCGGCAGGGACCGAAAACTTTCATTTTGCAAACAGAAAACATCTTAATTTAATAAAGTGCCAGCAGGCAGCAAATTTTGCTCTGTTCGCAAATTTATTAGCCAGCAATCCATATAAATCTCAATTAGGCCAAAAAGAAAAACCAGAGAGCATTGTGAAATTCATTACATGTTCTAAATGATTGAGCCAACTGATTTTTTTTACTCCAACTCTGACGAGTTTTCGCTTCGTATTTTTTTATTTATTGAATATAGATTTCCTTCCTTTTTGTTTTTTCTTCGTACTAACCAGTTTTTCGATTTTCTTTATTTTTTTGGTTTATTTGAGTTTGCTACTTAAATGAATTGCAAATTTCTAGGACTAGAAATGTGGACATTAACTTTTGGCACTCAATTTTAAAATTAAAAGTCTTAAAAATGAAAAACACAAATCAAAATATATCAAAATCAAAATTTTTGAATCATCAAAAGTAGTAATCCAAGTAATGCACTGTGTATCGCTTTTGGCGGCCTAGCGATATCGTGGACGAGGCCCTAGAACACCTGCACACGATGATTCTCGCGATCGCATACCAAAATATTGCCATTGGACATGATGGCCACACCCTCGAGTCCTTTGAACTCCGAGTCACCGGAGCCCCAAGAGCCAAAGGTTTTTAGAAAACTGCCATCCGGATTGAAGATCTGTATGCGATTATTGCCAGAATCGGCCACAAATATATAGCCCTGATCATCCACGGCAACGCCACTGTTAAGGAAGATACACAATTTTTCAGCTCACTGCATTCGAACTCGTTAACGAAAATGTAATTTAATTACTTACCGTGGAAACTTGAATTGACCATCGTCGGAGCCTTCGCCGCCCACAGTGGACAGCACCTTGCCATTTACATCGAATATCTGTGTGACAGGAAAAAGAAAAATAAGAGTGCAAATATACACATGTGTGAACGAATGTGTGTGTGAAATCTGTAGCATATTTTAATTAAAAATATTCAGTTGGCCAGACAGCCGTGAACCTGAAACCGAAACTGAAAATGTAGCTTACCTGAATTCTGTGGTTATTCGAATCGGAAACAATAACACGATTCGTATTCGATACGGCTATATAATGCGGATGCTCAAGTTGCCCCTCGCCACGGCCGCAGGAACCGAATTTACCAACGAAGGAACCATCGGATTGGAAAACCTGAAACCAAATGCAAGCGATATGCAAACGGAACGAAACGAATCGAAGCGTAATCATAAGTTTTTTAATTGAAGTGAACAGACAAAAAAATCTCTATATATATATATATATAAAAGAAAGAAATAAAAATATAGGTAAAGGTAAAAAGCTGCTACAGCTTTGTCCATTCAGGACCAGAGTCCTAAAGCCACAGAGTCCATCAGTCTGTATTATATATACACATATATGTATTGCAGTTAAGCGCATGAAAATTGCTGTGCCTGCTTTGTAGGTGTGATTGAGGAGGTAGATAGGTAGAAGGCAGCCGTAGAGACGTAAAGCAGATGCTGCCCTCTGCCTGTCGTAGCTCAAGTGTGACAAATTGAGCAAGACTCTGAGCTCGAGGCTCCAGCTCTGGATCTCTTTGGGTCTGTGGGTATGACCCTGGCCGCTTTTACTGGCAGTGGGAGTGGCAGTGCCAGTGCCAGTGCCAGTGGAAGTGCCAGTGCCACTGCTTTAGCTGCTGCTGATGATTATAAATATTTGCATGCAAATGGTGAAGCAGACGTTACCTGCACTCTGTGGTTCTCCTTATCGCAAACGTAAATGAAGCCGAGTGCATCGGTTGTTACGCCCCAAGGATAATTGAATTTGCCATCTGCGATGCCCTGCGAACCGAAGGCGCGCAGGAAGCGTCCTTGTGGATCAAGCACTTGTATGCGATGATTGTATCTGCAACATAGTAGAAACAGTTAAAAGGCATCTTTTGTTAACCCACAACGACAATGTGACAGTGACACAAATTACCTAAAAGTACAGTGCTTAACCAAAGGTTTCCCCTCAACTTAACTGTATAAGCTATAGTTCAAATTTAAAGCTACTTTATGGCAAAAAACAAGTTTCTTTAGACAAAAAAGTTTGGCAGCTTTAGCTTAATTTTTGTATGTGTTTGTTTGTTTGTTTTTTTATGCAGTCGCTGTTCATCAAAATACGAAACTCTTCTTCGCACTGTCATTAATTACAAAATGGCCGTTGCGAACTCATTACCAGGCCGTAGCTTGGAACACTGGTCATGGGCGTGGTGGCTATGTGACGCGCGTTTGGCTGCTGGTCGCTGAGCTTAGAGCTAAGCCGCTTAACGTGCTAAATCAAAGTTGAAACACACAATGAGGCTGGCCGAGCACAACGATGGTGCTTAACGAGATTTCAGTTGCAGACAATGACAGCCCGGATGAAGCATGAAGATTGGCAGCATGCAATACACAAACATATATGTATACATATGTATATACAACGTGTGTATACCAAATACCAAACGAAACAAAACACGAGCCCTTAACTGGGAAGGTGGCCGCAGCGCACATGTTTCTCATTAACGCGGCTATTATGCGCTTAGCTGTGCCAATTACCCGGCTTAGGAGCAGGTCCTGCAGCACATGTTGCCTAAGCCCAAGAATGAATCATAGACTATTGTTTCGACTTAATTAAAATGCAGCTAAGGACCAGATAGCTATCAACCTGAACAATTGCTTTAAATGAACAAGCTAATGCCTGTAGCTGGCAAATACTGATAGCATTTAGCTTTTGACACAGTTTATAATAAAGAGGACCACGCGTCTCACGCTTCAAATGATAGTGTTTGGAAAACGAATAAGGCTACTTACCTATCGGCTATGATGT
The DNA here is from genome assembly GCA_035044725.1 of Scaptomyza caliginosa. Lineage (NCBI taxonomy): Eukaryota > Metazoa > Arthropoda > Insecta > Diptera > Drosophilidae > Scaptomyza > Scaptomyza caliginosa. The sequence continues at coordinate 1,988,646 of JAWNNR010000317.1, forward strand.
ATTGGCCAATGCGATTTACCGCCACGCCGGCCAGGCAATCGAATTCGCCTTCACCGTTGCCATATTCGCCGAATTCCTTAACGAATATGCCATTGGAGTCAAAGACCTGAACGCGATGATTGCTGGAGTCGGCAACGACGATGCTATTATCCGGACCGACGGCTAGACCGCGCGGCCACGTAAAGGATCCGGGCTCGCTCCCCCGGCCCCCCAACTGGAACAGTTGCTGGCGCTTGCGCAGGTACACCTGTTTAGGGATAGTACCTGCCACTCCGGTTATACCGGCTGCTGCTGCTGCTGCTACCGTAGGGGACGTAGGGGAGCCTAGCCCGTTTTTTGACCCGTCATCATCGGACGAGGCCAGCTCATTCGCTTGGCGCAGCGGCAAGCCCAGGCTCAAGCGTCTGGACACATCGCTGGCCGTGCTCCGGCTACCAGCAGCGCCGTGCGCATGCGAAGACGCCCCCGTTGAACTGGAGGCGTGACTGTCGCGTGCGCTGCCAACGCTGCTGCTGCTGGGCGCATCCTTGGAGCTCTTGTTCCCATACTTATTCTTCAGATAACGGGCCCACGAGCTCAGCGCCTCTCCATCCTTATTGTCCGTCGAGCTGCCTATGGCGCTTCTGGAAGATGCTGCACTGCGATCCGCAATTGGCGAATTGTCGCGTGATTTTAACGCATGCGAGGAGCGACTGCGGGATAGATCGCTACTGCCATAGCCACTGTATCTGTAAAATGTAAAAGCAGGATTAGCTTTGAGTGCTCGCGCGACAAGAGCTGAATGCTGCGTTTCGAAAATGCTCAGTTGTGGAGCAACACTGTTCAGCTACAACTTTCACATATGCGAAACGCAACAAGCAGCCCTCGCTAGCCAAGTTGGACATTTTGTTGGACTGTTTCAAATGGATGCCTGCTGATAATTTTGATGAATGAGGCGCGGCTACGGAACTGAAATGGAAACTGCATGATGAGTATGCAATGAAATTTGTACAGAGTGTGCGATGGCTGGGGTAACTGTATTTTGAGACAAACACAAAAAAAAAATCTATACAAAATTATTTTTTCCTGTTAATTTTCGGTTAATTGAACGCGCAGAAACAAATTGTGTATGCTTTAATTTAATTTTTTTTTTTGCTAACAAAAATTATGTGTAGTAAAATAAATCAAAATTAAATAAACCCAAAAACAAAATTAAAATATGTAATTATGAACTGGAATTAGTGTGTGTTTTTGTGTGTACAACATAAACGAGAACGAAACGTGGAATAAAAAAAAATAATAAAAAAAAACGTGGAACTAGCACGCACAGAAATTCATAACTATAACTAAATTAAAATAAATTACAGGAAAAATATTCATTTAAATAATAAAATTACACTCTGCACTATTAAGGATGGGCGGCAAGGGCAACGGGAGTGTAGCACACGCACAATGAAAGCGCCCAGATAAATTGTTTTCTATAACATATATACGCAATTATATGTACAACCGATTTGCGTCCTATATACAACTTATATATTTTCTGAGTGCCGGGATTCATAATTGGATTCAAAGTTGTTCTTGAATTTAAAGATTTTTTTTTAGTTGGTTACTCTGCGCACCTTGAGGCCAAGTAAGCGGATGGCGAAACTGTTGTCGGTGATACGGGCTCATCCAGATCTTCATCCTCGTTGCCAAACTGATGCGAGGAACGGCTGCGCGCCAATCTTGTGCGCCGCTCCTTCATTGCCAGATAACGGGAGCGACCGGTGCCGTAGCGGCTGTCCGAATCGTCCCCGGTGCCGTTGGCATCCTCATCGAAGGAGGCGGTGGGCGTGGATAGCGAGGGTTGCGCAACAATTGCGCTGCTTTTGCTCTTGTTTAGAAAGCGGCTTGTATAGCTAGAAAAATGTTTTTTGTTTTTTGATATTTTGTATGCTTTTTATTTTATTGCGTTTTGTTGTTGCTTTGGTTGTGTTTGTATTGGTGTTGTTGTTGTTATTGTTGTTGCCATTTTCTGTGTATCTTGTGTGTGTGTTCTCAGTGTGCCTTGCACCTGTCTCAAGTTGAAAGTTTGCAAAGAGCCTGCGCACTTTTAGTTAAAATCCGCGACCGCTTAATGAACTAACTTTTAACTAGCTTAAATCTGTGTAACGAGTTTCCGTTACCCCGGTTCAAGTTTGGAAGTCAATGTTGGACTTCGTTTCTAAGGTTCTTCATCGTTTTACGTCAATGGGAAACCCATTTATTCTATGGATTTTCTTTCGTTTCGTTTCGTTTGGTTGCCTTAGCTCATTTATTAGGCAGCCAAATTCAATTAAAATACAAAACGTCACAAGGAAAAATAGAGAAAACAACAACAAAGCGCTCGCAAAAGTTTCTAATTAAATTCACATTTCACATTAACGCAAAGTTCAACAAAAAGTAGTCAAAAAGTTGAGCACAAGAAGTTATGGCGCCAATTGGCACAGCTCTGGCTAAGGCTAGGAAGTATTTAAGTAAAGGTATATGGGTACAGTAAATGGAGAAAAGGGCGAGAAGGGCGAGAAGGGCTAAGGCTTAGCGTAGGCAAAGCAACAGAAATGAACAGCAACTACAGCAAACTACATAAAAAGCAACAACAAAGCACACACACATTTTAAAGACTACTTTTCAACAAATAATAAAATATTACAACTAAAAAAAGAGTACTGAAAAAACACAAGGGCTCATTAATTTATATTATTATTTAGTATGCAAATAAAGCCTGTAGTCTTTGCGTTAACTTGCGCTGCTTTCTCTTACATCTACCCGCTCTCTTTTATAGGAACTTTTTTGTTGTTAACTTTTAGTAAAGGCATCGCTTACAATCAATATACCGAAGCGCCAGTGTACTTGCAACAAGCAATGAAGCAAACGAATAATTCAAATGAAATGAATGCAACAGCGATGTTTGAGTGTGTTAATGGCTCTGTACTTGTTTAACAGCTTACAAAAATATCAACGAAAAAAAAAACTGCATAAAAAAGAAATTCGCAATAATTGGCATAGCAAAAAAGGCACAGACAAAAAACCGTTGAAAGTTTTTCAACAATACAAAATAAGATTTTATTACGAGTGTCAGTTGAAAACATATCAGAAACAATGACTGGAAAAAAAACTAACTGAATATCTTGTTGGCCTTTAGTTTTAATTACATTACACAAGATTTGTCTCTGAATAAAAGGATTCAATACTCAATATGGTTGTCAATAAAATAAATTAAAGAATATTGAACACAGCAAAAACCAGCTTGAATTGTACTTCAGGGCGCATTGAACCCTTCATTTATCCATTGTTGTTGCTCTTCTTGTGCGTGTGTGTGTCTGAACACCCAAATATCGAAAGGTCATTGAAAAGTGCTGTGAATTGAATTGAAAATGCTTTCCAGCTACTGAGTGGCTCCTTCCACAATCACTACTACCAACAGCAGCAGAATCATTCTTAGTAGCAGCAGCAGCATGTGCGATAACTTATTTCGAGCTCTAGTTGAATCTGTCTCTCTTTAACCCATTGACGTCAGCTCAACTATTTAAGCACTGTCTGACATTTCGATATAAATATATAAATCTGTAAGCTGCAGAGAGTCAGCTCCTGCTGCTCCATAAATGCTGACAAATATAGCTATATAAATGACTTCAAGCCTGTGAAAGTGTTCTTTAAGCTGTCCAGCCAAAAATTGTTGAGATGTTAAAAAAAGAAACTTCTAAAAATATTATTAAATCGATAATATTTGCTACATATAACCTAAAATGGTTTCCAAAAAGATCTAATATTAAAACCCAGCTGAAATATCTTTTATTTGTAGTTTCTTTGCTTAATATCTTTGGGTTAAGCTTACGTTTGAGCCTTTAAGGCTTTTATATTTTGTTATTGTTTGACATTTGGTGACAAGACAAAGCAAAAGCCAAGTAAGAAGCCAACTTGTTCAAATTTGGGTAGGGCGTGTTTTTTAGTTTGTTAACTGCAAAATGTTTTTAATGATATAATGCACTAAACACACATAAAAAAAAACAGAAATTTATGCAGAAAGTTTCACACATTTAATGCTTGCACAACGAAACATGACGGGGAAGTTTTAAAGGTTTTTTTTTGCTAAAATATATCACTGCATCTAGATTGTTATTTAATTTCACGTGAAACATCCGCAAGTCGCTGTCGGTAGCGGGCCCGGTAGGGTCTACTTATGTACGGTATGCTTATAGGCAGTGCGCTGCAAAGACGAATACACATAAACAAATACAGCAAATACAGTGAAAAATACAATACACATATACACAGAAGAGGAGGAGAGCGGCTTGGGGAAGAGGAGGTGAGTGGGAGTTGGCTTTTACCTAGAGCTGGCTGTTTGGCTGAGGCTGAGGCTGATGCTGCTGCTGGGTCGACATTTATGTAAATGTTATGAACTTGACAGTTAGACGCCACACGAGGCGTATGAGCAATAAAATGGCCACTGCGATGCTTATGCCAATATCACGCAGTTGAACAAAGCTGCAGCAGAGAGAAATATCACATACACATACATGTATGCCTTTAACAGAACACACACACATACATATACAGCAACAACAAAACATCAACTGCAAACGGCATATTAGACAAAGTGAATGCATAAAAATCAATTAATTTAATCGTTGTGCATATCAATTTAATCTCAATTGTTTTGAGCATTACATTTCTGATTAGCTGCGTAAAATTTATGTCTCTATGTGTATTTGCTTGTATGTATGGGTGGGTATGTAAGCTGCGCCAACTAATTATAAATTTAAATTAATTGCACGCAGTTTTGCTATTATTTGCAAGCTAAATATTGATTATTGCCAGCGAAACAACACAAAAAATAGCACATTATATATTGGCTGTCTCGGTTACACCGAAGATCATATACCCTAGCATTGTGTTTGAAATTATACATTATAAAGTTTATTAATCAAACAACTAAGCACCTCCACAGCATTTTGAAAATTGTTTGAAAAATAATTCTTAGATCATTAGAGCTTTTAAGTAAGCTGTGAAATTTTGTGACAATTCGGATTCAAAATAACAAATTTACATCGCAATCAACACAAAGTAAGTTTTACCTTACACTATTTTAATATTTAATTTAATATATACGAACGTACGAACGTTAAACAAAATGCATTGAAATGGTGCTCATCTCTACTATATAACCGGAAATCTTTTATAATAAAAATTATTCTTTTGTAATGGCAAATATAAATGTATGTATTGAACTTTATATTGCATGCCAACATTTTATATTGTTAATTATGTAAATGTATAAATGTGTTTATGTGTGTATATGTGTTATCATTTAATATCTAAAAGTAAGTTATTAAATGCATTCGTGACTCATGCAAATAATTAGTACGCAAAAATAAATAGATATTCGATTAGCAATTCGTTTGCTTTGGTTTTGTTTTGGAAATTCGGATGGAAATACCTGCTGCTGCCGGTGCCACTGCCGCTGCCATAGCGATCCTCATTCTCGGTCACATGATGAGGTGCGGGCACAGCTCGGGTGCGTGTGGAGCTGCTGCCGTAGCCACTGCTGCTCGAATTGGGCGTGGCATAACTGCTGCGCGCTGTTGAAGCAGCGGTGTCATCTCTCGAAGCGCGTCGTGCCTCCAAGCGATCCCGGTAGGAGGAGCCGCTGCTGCCTGCTGAGGTGGCTGCCGTTGTGGAGCTGGCAGCGCTGCTTGGTGTTGATTTGGCAGCGCTACTGCTGCTCGTTACACTCGTCTTGGGCTTAGTTTCTGGCTCCGATTCAGATTCGGACTCCGAACTAGTTTCCTCTTCGCTGCTAGACGACGACTCGGGCTTCTTCTTCTCGGTGGCACCATTGCTCGGATTGCTGTGCTGTGGCAGGAAGCGACTTACAAATGGCTTCTTTTCGGGCGTTGCCGTAGCTGCTGTTGACGTTTCTCTGGCCGTCGAGTAGCGTGCAGTGCTGGCAGCTTTTGGCTGTGCATTGCTGCTGCTGGACGCTGTTTGCGCAGAGGTCGCTGCTGCTGCTGCTGCTGCCGCTGAGCTGGCCGAGCTTTCGGTGGACGCGCTGCTATCGCTGCTGCCGGAGCGCTGTGTCTTCTTTACAGCTGCCACTTGGGCTGATACTGCCGCCGGTTTTGACTGTTGGGTAGGAGTGGGAGTTGCATCAGAGTCTGTGGCGCTGTCTGCCTGTTAGTTGTTTGTTTGTTTGTTGTTGTTGTTGTTTTTTGGGTTGCAAGCGAGCAAACGAAACGAAATGCATTTTCATAGAGAGCGAATATTTATCGATATGTATATGAATGAATGGAAAGATGGATGGATTCTGAATTGTTGAGCAAGTGCAAGTGACATCTTTGCAGAGGGGCGATGTGGTTGGATGATACTAGGTAAATGTCAAACTCAGGCACACACAACGCTTCTGTCATAACACAACACACACTGTATATAGAGATGTTAAAGCGTTTGGCATAGTTTATTCAAAAGATGTATTTTTTCTATGGTATCACATTATTGCTAAATGCTGTAAATAACTTCGAGTAACAGGGGCTCCTTTGAGCTTGGCAATATTTTCGCAATGTATTGATCTAACATTTCTTTCAGTGTATGTGTGCGCACATTCTAAAATGTCAAAAATACTTGATAACAAAGCAAGACAAATATGCAGCGAGTGCGCATATATGTCATACACACATACACAAAGCGAGGGGTAGAAAAAGATGAAGAGAAATGGGAAAATGAATACGTTGTTAAAATGACGGAAGCAGCAAACGCTGACAGTCATGATTAAAATGCTACCATTGAACTTGCCAATATAACGCTGGCAACTGCATGGACGAAGGGGAAAAAATACAAATAGAATATACAAACGCACACATACATACATACACACACGCACACACATACCACATATGTGTAAGAGCAATATTTTTATACAGCGGACATCAGAAACTTATGACAATGAGCAAGAAAAAAAATAAGGTAATAATAAAAATATATATAATAGATATACACAACAACAAAAATTGATTTTTAAAGAAATGTCATTTGGTTTTTCGCTTTAGCTCTTTTTGGGCAGTTTGGCGTGATTTTTTTTAGCTGTTTCTGGTGCCAGTGAATATCGAATAAAGATATTTAGTAAGGCTTAAGCAAATTAACATCACTACCACATCGTTTGTCCACTTGCAAAACAAAAAAACAAAAAGAGAGAGGAAAAGAAATAATTACTCGAGTTTATCGATTTCTATTTTTGGTAAATTCACATAGAAAAATAGTATTTTATTTGTAACTTTTTTTGCAGTCTCTAACTAAGCCATAAACGACAGGGTAATAGATGTTAAATTACTATCAAATTTAATTTGTACAATTCATAATTTCTGATGTCGCTGATTTGGGTCGAAACTTTTTCAAAGAAACATTTACTTTTAGTTTTATCACATTGAGTTGAGGTTTTTTTGCATTATATATTTTTTGTTTTTGTGCTGAAAGTGTATTGGGGTTTCGGCTTTGCCGAAATGCATTTGATTGTTGCTGTTGTAGAGCACATTAGTCGATTAGGTGTTGTGTTGTTGAAAAAGGTTGGACCCAAAACAGCAATAAAATGATAGGCGCTCACAAGACAAAAACGTAAATTTAGTTGATTGAATAAATAAAATGAAACTTAGATTTACACATAAAATAAAAACAGAACAAAACAATTCATTTTTGGCATGTGTTAGCGCTTTTTGCAAAAGGTCATAGGTCAAAACGTTACGTATATAAGTGTAGTAAGGTAAACAGGTAACAAGTAAAATAGTTAACGGTTAACAGTAAGTAATTTTTTGTAACTTTCGTTTCATTTTTGTTCATATACAAAAAGCTTACAGACTTACGGAGCTGGGGAAAGTGTGAACACTGAACACAAATAAAGAAGACTTCAAATTGGACAAACAAAACAAAACACTGGGCAAAACGTGGCGTATACATAATATTATATTATAAACTTGAATACTGTGCAGGCCCAATTAGTTTAAAGTAACCAAAATGGAGAGTGACAAAGTGGCAGCTCGACTGACAAGAGCAGAACAACAGTTGCTTTTCTGTGAATTCGGAACAACAATTCCGCTTAACGTGGCTCTATTTGTCATTAGGCATTTAAAAGCTCATTCCTAAATTGAATTGGTTTCTGGTAGTTTTTTACTTTGTGTTTTGTGGATTTCTACTTGCAATCTTACTAATCTTAATAGTCATCTTCATTATCAGGCATTTCATACAGCTCCTCTTCTTCATCTTCCTCCTCATCCTCATCCACTTCTTGCTCTACCTCACATTCACTCTCTTCTTCTTCAGTGACATCCTCTTCTTCTTCAGCTTCTGTTTCTTGCTCTGCTTGTCTATCGCTGATTAGCTCTAAATTGCTTACTTTCTCAATTTCTGGTGTCTTGTCTGCTAGCTCCTCACTCTCTGGAGGCAATACATTTATCACTGGAACAGCCTGTGGCTCCTCCACCTCCTCTTCATCGCTCTCACTCGCCGTCACCTCTTCGTAATCATACTCAGAAGACGATTCATCGTCCTTATCCACTTGATCTTCAACTCCTTGATCTTGCTCAACTTGTGGCTCTTCTACATCCTCTTGCTGCTCTGCCTCGCTATCACTGCTTGTCTCACTCTCTGTCTCGCTGCTGCCACTACTGTCTTCTGCTTCTTCTTCTTCTTCTTCATTTGTCTCATTCACACTTACCTCGGCTCGCGCTGTCGCCATTGTTGCTGTACGCACTGGAGATGCTGTTGCTGCGTTATTGCTGCTGCTGCCATCACTATCCTCCCCACTGACTCCTTGGCCGCCACGTTTCAGGGCTGCTACCCGATCCGCTCCTGGACGTTGTTCGCTGCTCGATTCACCGCTGGGCGCTGCTGTTGAGGTTGCTGCACCAGTTTTGCGCTTTTGACGAGCTAGCTCATCCTCGTCTGCTGCTGCTGCTGCCTTCTGCTGATTCTGTTGCTGCTGTCTCTGCATGGCTGCCTTTTGTGTTTGAATGGCTGCCTGGACGGCTGCTTGTGCCGCAACGGCAGCATCTGACTTCTTTTCCTTTTTCTCCTTGCCGATGTCTGCAAGGCGTTGAACGACACGCGAACAATCGCTCAGACGTATGATGCCACTAAGTTGTCCTCGGGAAACATCCTCGCTGTCGAGAACGCGATCCTTGCGTTTGTCAATCTCCTGCTGGCGCTGTTGTTGCTGCTCAGTGTCCGAATCCTCGTTCTGGTGAGAGCGCACAAAGCGCGAGCGGAAACGCGATGATTTGCCCGCACGACTCGCCGGCTCGTTCTCGTACTCGTTGTCGTAGTCGTATTCGGATCGACCATAACGATTGTCGCCATAGCGATCGCTGTTGTTGTTGCTGCTTGTGGCGCTGCGCTGCGGACGTTCGCCAAACTTGCGACCGCCGAGGACGGGTTCATCGTTGTACCCGCTGCGCTCCTCTTGCTGGCGGAACTGGGTTGCCAGCCTGTGATCGCTCTTGGATCGCATTAGGCCTGGTTGAAGGCCACCGGGTGGCGCCAGATGAGAGCTGCTTAATGAACCACCAGGCGTTGAGTGGGGCGCAATGTTTAAATCACCGAATGTGGCCAGATTCATGACCAGCTGATTGGGATCAATGGAGACAAGGAAACGCACTCGGCGACTGTAATCATTATTCTCGTATTCAAAGTGACGCAGAAACTCGACGGTCTTCAAAAAGATCTCCTTGGTATCCATCAGTTCGCAATCATCCCATTCGACGGTCTCGTTCATGTACTTATCCACAATATCGCAATTGCTGTTTATGTTCGTTATTTCCAAGTCCAGATTCTCCTTGAGCGTTGTCAGATTGCGTAACTCCACGGCCAAATAGCGATCGATTTCCCCCTTCAATCCGTCCGATCTATCCTTGATGGCCTTCGTAATGCGTCGATAGATCTCATCGATCTCCTCTGTCACACTTATCGCATTCGTTTGCAGACTCGTCGTGTTCTTTTCAATGATAGCCAGGGAGTCCTGCAATCGATGCAAACTGCGACGAATCTGTAAAAGTTAAAGGTTAGCTTTTCGAGAAAACGTTCGAAGCGGTTTCATATTGAAGTTTACCTGTGAGTTAAAGCGGGTTATTTCGCGACGCAGGATGTCCATGTGGGCGCTCTTGCAGTCCTCGCAAATCTTCTTTTCGCAATGCGCACAATGGGACAAATAGGCTTTCTCAGAACAAACGCCACAGCGTTCCATTATTTGACCTGCAAGTAAGTATTAGCATGGTTTTCAATTAAATTTAAGCATTAATTTTAGGAGAAAAAAATCCCGTCTGCTTTCTCGTTTCTGCCTGCATTTGCCCCCAAAACGCAAAAGCGTAAAAATTTCCAATTCCAAAACGTTTCACGCGGCTACAAAGCTGTCTGCTATGCCACAATAAGTAATTGTCACTGCTAAACAATTGTCATTCCACTCGTGTTAGAGCACATACAATCTATTCGCATTCCCTTTCAACTTGTTAACAAAAAAAGAGGAAGATGAACAGAGTTGCGAGTTAAGCATCCACTCTCGACTTGCTCCTTCTTTCTTGTAGTTGTAAGATGCCGTCAACTAACAGTAGCAGCAGAGCCAGCAGCAGCAGTGGAATCACAAGCAGCGCCGCTGACAGGCCGCCAACCCATCAATTTACAGTTGTTGGCAGCAACAAGGCGGTTGCATTGTATCTATCTAGACTGCGATTGCACTTAAAAGCGCATAACATACAAAAATGTAAAAAGAAAAAGAAGAATAACTGGGTGTTGTGGGATGTTGGATAGTGGAATTTGAGTCTAATGCGATTTAAAGTGTGTCGCCAAATGCTAGATATCAACTGCACCTAAGCGTTGTATACTCTAAGTCTTTTCGATGTTTATGTGTCGTTTGGCAGCAGGCACATCCTGCCCGCTATGTCTTGGCTCTGTATGCAAATAACGAGCTATACCCCCAACGAACCCACCGGCTCTTTGCCTTATTGTACAATGCAAACATTTCACAGTCCCAGAAAGTAAACTTTTCTGCATCAATTGCTGGCACAGGCACCCTTACACTGACTTCCCCTTATGTATATCCACTAACATTGGCATTGCCTGATGAACTCGCCTCGACTTTCAATCTCAGCAGCCATACCCTCTCTTTCTCTCTATCGTCCTCTGTTCTCCACACACTTCTCTGGGCATGACAATAAACTTAACCCAACACACACACACACAAATACATATCTCGTTTTTTCTCTGAGAAAAGTATGCAATGTTGCTTGCTCTGTGCCAATAGTTGGCTGTATTTTCTTGTGTAATCATATGGAAAAGTGAATTTGCAAATACTACATGCGATTGCGAGTCCTTGTATCATGGCATCCAGTTATCCATAACAGCGCAGCTTGAAAGGATTTGCCCAAAAATCTGTTGAAGCGCTCAAGCAGCAGGAGCAACTTTTGTTCTTTGTTTCCCACCCGCACACACATACGAAACATTTGCATAGCAATTGTCAAAAATGGTTGCAAACTGTTAAAAAAAAAAAAAAACACGAAAAACATGGAAAAACAAATACTCAAATCTCTTGTCTGCTTATTAACTGCCTGATGCTGATTGCAGGCATTGCGAATAATACTCATAGCACTTTCTTTCAACACTTATTTGCATTTGCTGATGAGTGTCGTAGTCGTTTGTCTGTTGTCTGCTGTCCGCTGCTGTCGATTGTCAGTTGTCGGTTGTGATTGTCGTTTGCAATTTGCTGCGACTATCAAGTTTCAAGTTATTTGCATAGTCATGGTTACAACTTGATCCACCAATATGGCCACAATGCAAATTATATAAAAAACAGAACGATAAAGAAAAAAAATCAACAAATTTTTGCACACACAAAAAATCAACGAAAATCTATTTGCTTTTGCTCAATTTTAATTGCTAGCAGCTATTGGGTGGTGCTGATAAAACACACACACCCAAAAGCGCCTGATTTTTAATTGGAAACCAAATATTTTGTCCATAGCATTTGATTTTTATTTGCTTTGTGTTTGGCTCTTTATGAAATGATAATTATTTATAAATATATACATGTTCTAGTTGCATATTTTTTAATATGTATAAAGAATTTAATTAAACTTTGATACAGTACATATTAATTAAAAAAAAAAATTTGCCTATGTTTTTCTTTTACATGCTAAAAGCCGAAAATTATAAAGAGCACAAAAGACCTTGTTCAAAATATATAAACAAATATTTTTGTGTATTTTCTGATATTCTAGTTTTGAAAAAATCAGCGCAGCGGAAGTAAATTGCAAACGTTTGGAAATGCACAAACATTTCAACTTTGCGAAGGGTCGAATGGAGAGATGGAGGCCGGGTTCAATTACAATTTTCAATTTATGCGTTTTAGCTCTAAAAGCAAAAATTCAATTACAAAAATTCCTATAAAAAATGCTTTGTTTATGTTTTGTCAATGAAAATTAATTTTTCACTTGCAATTGATTTCTCTAAAAGGGGCTGGAGTTGGGGTTGGCTAGTATGCCCACAGTCCACTTACCTGATGTGGGATCCGGTAGCTCTCCGGTGATTTCGATATGCAATTCCAGGAAACGCTGCAACGTAACATTTGTGGGAAATGCCTGGACGCCATTGTAGGGTATACGATGTTCAGCACGGCATTCGGGGCATTTGACCTGCAGATAAAAGCAATTAGCCATAAGTAAATTGCATATTACATCAAATCTCTATATATGTATATGTGTGTATGTATTTATTGAATGTAACACACTTTAAAAACCTTCACAGTATGTATAACTTTTTTGGTGCAGGCATCTTAAGTGTGTTTAAGTACTTTTTATCTCTGCCTCTATTACATTTTTTTGTTTAGCCTGGCCGAAAAGTGTTGGCAAATCTTTAGGACACGGGCTGCATTGGACAGTTATTGGTAGTTGTTTAACCAGTTTTGGCAATACGCCTATTTGGCCAGCAGTATTTTGGCATACAATGGGCATGCTTACCAATTATTTGCGTGGCACTGGCGTTAAGCCAAAACAAATTTATAAACACACACACACAGTAGCTGTCTATAAGTGTAGCGCAGTCTACACATATATATTATATATACATGTATAGATAAGTATGCCTGCTTTATATGTAAATTTTATAATTTTTCAGCAGCAGCCAAACCGAAAATACGAAAAAAAAAAAACAAATGAACGAAAGAATAACAACAAAAATCGACGCAAATGCGCCACAAGCAACAAGAGGAAGAACGAAAATCTTGTGCAAGAAAAATAAAAAAGAAAAGTAAACTCAACTCATTTTCACAATGTTGAGTTGGCTTTTGGACAACGAAAATGCTGTTTTCATTTCCCTGAATGCGATTTTTCTTCTTTTCGGGGGCTTTTGCTGAGCGATTTATTAAGCAGCTTTGTGGCATGTGACGTAGTCGCTGAATAAATACGCCGCATTTAACAAAATTGCCTCACACACACTCACACACACACAAAAACACACACATATGCAAGCATTCGGCTGTGATTATGATTTATGGGCTTTTCTGTATTCAAAATATGTATGTATGTTTGTGTGTATGTACATATGATAAATAATCTTACCTGACGCCGCACATAGTCGACCAATCCCTCCATGCAGGGCTCCATGCAAAAGGAGTGCTGGCATGGCAGCAGCTTTGGTATGCGATACCTGTCCAGGCATACGCAGCACGTCAACAACTGTTCGAATTGTTCCATGGCTCACTGTAAGACAAAACAGAGCAAGAGATTGGTGAGAGGTAAAAAACGCAATCAGACATCATTAGACTTGATTTGATTAGATGCAGAGAGCCTGACAAAGGGACGCAAGTGCTGTCAATTTGATATTCATATCATTATAAATTCACGTATTTATGTATATACCATAGATAGCTCTCCTGCCTACGCTAAGCTCATCATAAGACGCCCTCGAAAATCGGATTGCCACATTACCTTTCACAGAATATCCTACTCACATTTGAATAAACCACCCAAAAATCAAGAGCAGTCCAATGCTGATGACCATTTGTGCTGGCATTGTCGTAATTCGCGGGCTCCAGTTGGCTTTTCAGCTGTAGTATTCTGCCCCCCTGGCTTCATTTGGCCTTGGCAAATATTCTAAGCCACAAATCTGCTTATGGCTGGCTGGGCTTCATTAAAAGCGGTTTATTTAAAAGTATTCAATACGGCAAAGACGAAAAAAATAATGAACGAGAAAGTAAACGAAAGCAACAGCAAAATGAGCCAACAATATGTAAATAGACACAGCTGGCCGCTAAAGTTCGTTTCAGTTAACAGTCTGGGCAGTATACTGCAATTTAATTGCCAATAATGAGAATACACTCTAGAGTGGTAGCCGGATGGCATTTGTTGTGACCACAAATAATTTTTACCTGCCGTTTATAACTGTCGAAACCGTAAACACAATATGTATATATATTTAATTTAATATGTATGTGTACTTGTTTTGATCATAAAATCAATTAAAAGCTAGCCGAAGGAACCATTGCGCATTCAGAAAATGCAAAAAAAAAAATGGATGGCTGAATGAAATGTCTAAAATATTTAATGATGGTCTACGAGTCATAGAATTCTGCATCAATAAATTGTTTTAAATATGTTCAATTATAGAAAAATTAACTGTAAGCCTTAGATTATGTCTTAATTTTTGAAGCCTGTATCTGTCTGCTACTTTCAGCAGCTTTGCTATACAATATTTTACTAGGAATTTGTGCACTTTCGTATAAAAATATAATACTAATTATGACAACCTTTGACAAGTTTTCTGTGCAGCAAATGGAAACTCTAACTCACAAGCATAACAAATTTGCCCTTTAAATGTCAAGCTATAGTTTTGAGTTCTTCATTAAAATGTCAAAGGTTCTAGCGATTCCTTTAAATGTAATCCGCTAGCAAGTTTTGCTTGGATTTTTCTGTTTTTTCTTCTTTTCTTTTTTTTTTTCTGCTCATTGCTGACCAGAAATAAGCTGAAAATGCGCAGCTTTTAATAATAAAAATGACACAGATTTCCCATGTAGCCCACCAAAAATATTTTCACTCTGTGCGATATATAGTACTATGAATATACAATGTGTATAAATAAATGCAATTTCTTGCAGCAGTCTCTTGAATGTACGAGTATGTATGCATATTGCGTATACGCCACGTCAGCACAGTAGCTAAATGAGGCGATGCTACGCCTATCGTCATCGGACTCCCCCTTGGCTGAGAAAGGGTTGAGTGGGGCTGCTGGGTGTACACTTCCTGCACACTGCAATAAATAAACATCGAAGTGCACCACAAAATTGTCGTGCGCCTGTTGGCAATTATTGTGTGGAATATTTTAAAGCGTTTGCCTTAAACGCGGCCAAAAGTTCACAGTTTGTGAGCAGCAGCACACAGATTCTCCGCATCTCTGCCACACCCATCATATGTGCGTTTTGCCAGTTGCTCAAAAGCTCATGGCAAATGGCGAATGGCGTGCAATTAACTGGAAAATACGCTTAAAATCAAATTGAATAGAAGTTTTGTCGCCCGCTCAAATTGTGCGTGTGTTATAAACGAGTTCATGATGCTTGTGGAAGGTTGGGGGTTAGGTGTAAGGGGCTTGTCAAGCTGCTGCGAGCCACATGTGTGCGGGTAAAACTAATTTTGCAATTGCATCTCTGAATTGGCGCTAAAAAGGATTTAAATGAAAGGCATGCACTAGCATAATAGAAAATGCTTCACAATCAGCCCGCCTTACAAACAAATCAGACCCCTCTCCTATCACCCATTGCCATGCATAGCACAGATTCTTGGTTAAATTTGGCTGGCAGCAGAAGCAGGAGCAGAACTCTGGAGGGATACTTTCTGGGTTGGCACTTTAATTCACATTCAATGCACAATTTGAATAGCCATTGAAACCGGGCAACGTTGTGCGAAACAGCGGAAAGATGCTTTGTTGAAAAACGTGGTAGAGAGGGTGGTAGAATTTTTAGAGTAAGCATATATGTACTTGAGCGTCAATGGTCAATGCTTTAATATTGGCAATGGCATAAACATGTACATTAAAAACCTATAAAGTAAAAAGTTATTTATACAAAAAAAAAAGCAAAACAAAGAAAAGAAATGTTGAAACTGCACACATTTCATGTGTCATCAGTTTTGAATTTAATTTTTGAAATAAATAAATATTTAATTCGCTTTTTGATCCACAGCCAATAGGTTGTAAGTGCTCAGTTGGTGTTACTGATCCAACCAAAATATTTATTATTTATTTGGTCAGCCTTTTTAGCTACTCAGCTACTTTTTTGTTTATTCAAACGCCTTGATTGATGGCGACAGTTGCTCAATGTTTTGTTTTCCTTAACATGTACGTATATAAAGATATATGTATGCTCGTTAAAGCATTAACCTTGATAATTAAAATTAGCCAATTATGTGACAGGCGACAATGGCAAGCGGAAACGGAAATGCGTACAGTTTAAGTTCATTACAAACGAGTTCAAAAACTTGCAAAGCAAAATCTCAATTGACCCTGGACGAGTGCCAGCTTCAGTTGTTCATCTACTTCAATGCGCTTTTGAAAGCAATTTTAGCAATTTTAGCAATTTAGCAATACGTCAATTCTACAAAATGGGTCAAAACTTTTCGCCAGCTGTCGCAAGTGACAAAAATCGACGGAATAGTTGATAGATCCCAAACGATGGTCGGTCACACAAACAAAAAATTTGAAAAGCGGAACAACATCAGCAGCAAACTAAACCGCACGCAAGAAGATTGAAAACAAATACAACTACAGCTACAACTACAAATGCAAATGCAATAGCGAAACTGAAACTGAAACCGAAATGCAACAGCAACACAAAATTTGGGTCACACATTTGGCAGGGCCAGCGAAATGCAAAACCGCAGAGCCAAAACAGCCAGAAAAAGACAACTCACCAATAGATAACGGAAAATGTTTGACGTAGATGCTGATATTGTTGTTGTTGCTGCTGCTGCTTTTGCTGCTGTTGAAGGGCGGCACTCAAAGGCAATCATAAAATGCAATTGGTTTGAAACTTGGCTACTTGATAAGGAAATTTTGACAGCGAATCGAGCACAGAAAATAATTCACGATTACGACATTCGTTCGTTGGTAAAATTTGGCAATTTGTATGTTTGGCGAGGCAACGATTTTTGTAAAAATATATTTTAAAAAATATCTTAGAGATAAACACACTTTAGTATCGATGATTTGTTACAAGTATTTGTAGGCGCGATTACTTGGCAATATATTATTATCGAATTTTTGACAATTTGTTTTATGAGAATAAGTTTTAATTTTAAAGTTTTTTTTTATTTTGCAACGCGCCTTGTAGAATTCGATTGGAAATGTAAGAACCGACTGAAGGCAAGTGAAATTGCCAAGCACATGAAGCGACGGCATAAAAGCGAAAAGCGAAAATAAAAACAACGCAAGAGCACTGTATAATATTTTAAATATATACAAATCAAAGCGCCTTGTGTGTGTTGTTCTATATATATATATATATGCATACAAAGAGAGGGAGAGAGAGAGAGACGACGACGACGACGACGACGACGTTGAAGACACAAACAAACAAAATGCGCGATCGAAATACGAACGCAAAAAGATATTCTTGGTATCAGACTATGCGAGTGTGTGTTAGTTTTGTATCTATGCATATTGTATCTTTAGCAGCATCAGCTCATTAATGAGTTACATTTGTTGCACGTGTGTGAATTGAAGTGAAGTTTTTTCACAGCATTTGTTTTGACTTCAGACCACAAGAAAGCAATGCTAATTGCTCCACACACCAATAAAATAATTTGACTAAGTCATAGAACGAAAGATAAAGAGCGAGAGAGAAGAAGAAAAGTATAGAGAGAGGGAGAGACCTTCCGTTGACGTCATCAAATGACTGACTATTAATAAAGCTGCCGGCATTTTCCGTTAGCATCGAAAGTATATATCTATACGTTTGTGTTTGTGTCTATCTGTTGGGCTGCTGTAAAGCCTAAAAATAAACTCCATTGAAAAACTGGAACGCACATATTTGAATCATGCCCTAGTTGCAGCGCATCTTATAGATACACATATACTTCATCTTCAATTTCACATTTTACTTGAAGTCATGCAAATGCGTTGCTGCCAAATTGACCTCGTCGCAAGTGTTCCAATTGTGCTCAGTGACACTGCAATTTTTCAGTGAATTTTCGTTAAAACGATTCTACATATGTGTACGTATGTATATAGTATATATACTTATTTATTAAGACCGGCAAACAAAGGCGCATTACTGAAACGCCTGGGGTCCATTAGCTGCTGTCTTTGCCATGTGGCGCATTACATCTGCTGCTGCTGCTCCATGAACAAAAAGCCAAAGGGAATATAGCCACATTTGTAGGCAGAAGACAGGCATCACATCTCAAGGTCGCATCCATGTGTGAGAAGACCCTTGGAACGGGCGACAGACGCTAAAAATAAGTAATGCGTTTGCCCGGAATTCAGCAAAAGAGTGCAGAGAAAGAGACACACAAAGAAAGAAAAGCAGAGAGTGAGAGAGAAAGACGCCTAAAGATAGCATTGCAAATACATTGGCTATAAATAAAAGCCAGACACACTGAAACTTCCCAGACTGCAACGAAGTAAGCGAAATATATAAAAAGAAAGAGAGAGAGAGAGAGCGACAGAGAACGAGTTAAGTTTTAAGCAATGCCAAACTAAAGTGAATGCAACAAACTTTACACTCGTTGAGATGGGAAAACTTAAGAGCAAACTCAAAAGAAGTTGCATGTAAAACAGCCACAAAGGGTTCTACAAAACTAATTGTTAAGCACATACTACTTATGAACAATGGCAAGTCTCAATGAAATATGACTTTAATTTTTCCGCAGGCCAGAAAGTTACTTAAAATTAATTATTTCGGCTGTTTTTTTTATCTTTTAGTCAATTTAGAGCTTTAAGCAACAAATGTTTAATACTTTTCGGCACTTAAATTTTAAAGCCATTTTTACACCAAACAAAGAGAGCCTTACACTTACAGCTTCTTGTTCTTCTTCTTATTAGAGTACTTTGGCTGTACTGTGACTTCCTGTTCCTGTTGCGATTCCGAGGCGCCCCTTAGGGCCCTGCTGCGTTGCTGTTAACTGCGATGCCTGCAAATGTGAAAGAAAGATACAGCATTAAATCCAATGTTGCATGCCAAATTGCATGATTAATCACTTGAATTTTAGCTGCCAATCAACTAGTTACGTTCGCTGGCAATCAGACAACAAGGTAATCCCGCCAGCACCGCCACACCACCCACTTACCCGAACACACACAATCAGGGTTTGCATAGCGACCGCGTCAAATTGATAGGACAGCCGGTGATCAATGTTGGCAATTTTGCAATGAATATTGCACTCATGCATGCCTGCCACAAGGCAAACGACACGGTGCGAGGCATGTGGCATATGGAGTATGGCATAAACGGGGGGACGGGAAATCATTGTTTACCTTCTCATTATCATTATGTGTTTAATTCAATTTTAACAAAAGAACCGCAGCGAAGAATAATGTTGCAGTTCAGCAACAGAAAGCTTCTGTTGCAAATTAAAAAAAAAAAAAATTAAGCGCACATGTGGCATGCTGCATGCTATATGATAAGCGATATGCGTATTTCGGCTTGATTGCACATTGTCGAGCTTAATTAAACGAGCAGCAGTTGCAGCTGCACTAGCGACATTTTCAATATTGCATGCGTATCTTTTTTTTCTGTTGTTGGTGTTTTATTCATGGTTTTTTTTTTCTTCTTTTAATAAGAATTCAGCTGCAATGCAGCCAGCTAGAAGAACGCATTCCGGCGTAAGATTTTTCTAATTCACAAGAAATTAATGCAATGAAAACAAAAAAAAAACAATAATATCTTAAGATAAATCGCAGATGTGCTTAACTGATTTCTCAGCTAGTTGAAGTTGCCAAGGCAGCAGCATTATGAGGAAACGAAGATAATGATTTCGCTCGAAGAGCAGAGACTTGAGTGGAATTCACTTGCGTAAAGCTCAAGATGTAATGGATTTTACAGTGCTTTATTTGGATTCTGATGAATTAAAGTTGGCTGCCAGATTTAGACAGGCAAAAACCAACTAGCACATTTCAATTGAAAAACCATTGAAGATATCGAGTTCAAGCTTAAAGTGCAAGAACAACAATTTGTCTTGTTTTATCTTGTGCGGCACTACCTACAAAATTTGCAAATGTAGCGTTTTTTGGGTTTTGCGTAAATAATTACGCTGTGTGCAACCTTGAACTTTGGCATACAAACAAAAACAATACGTATACGCAGTGTGTGGCACAGGGGAACAACATACCAACGTATATTGAATTGAATGTGTCGAAACTGTTGCATACTCTTGGGCGGGCGCTTAACAAACGAAAAGTGGCAAAAGTGCTTTACATAAATTGTGGCGGGAATGCCGCCGCCTAAATGGCATTTAAGCGCACAATTTATTTAACAATTCGCGCCGAAACAATGAAAATGAAATTGCAAATAAAAATCAAATGCGCCAGGGCAAACAAAATACGCAACATAAACAATCAGGTGTGAACAAAAAATGATGAAAAAGAACATTATATACAAAATAAAGAGCCAAATAAATGTGCGAGGGTAGAGAGAAAGAAAGATAAAGAGAGTAAGATGGTGCGAATGAGACAAAAGAACTTTTCGCGAATTGGGCAACAAGAGCAAACAGCGTGAAAGTAAAACTAATAAACGAGCCCAAAAGCATCGAGCGAAAGGCAAAAATAAAATAAAATTATAAAAAAAGCTCCGAACAAAATGCGAAAGAAACGAAAAGAAAAAACATCAGAAAATTGAGTAAAAATGTCGCTGATTGAATAAAACTAAAAATAAAACGCGGCAAGCTAAACGTCTGAGCAATCTTTGCCCAACTAATAATAAAAACTTTAATAAGAACAAAATTAATATAAATAAAAAAGAAAAAAAACTTTTATCAATGTATATGTTGTTAGTTATGATTATGTTAAATGCGTTTATAAAACCAAAAAAAAAACAGCAAGAAAATAATAATGAAAATATATATAAATTTGACAGCTCTTTACGACGTGGGCGAGTAATGAGGTTGACAAGCAAGAGGGTGGAGGCAGTGGCCAGAGGGATGCGGTTTGCTGTCCGCCAGCAGCCAGCAGCCAGGTGACATTTTCAGTTTCTCGCAATTTTCGCCTTATTTCAAAATATATATACATACGTAGGTATATGTATATTTTACATAATCAGCGCCTATTCAACGCAGCAAAACATTTTACAGGTATTTGGAATTCATTTAAAGTGTACTCGTTAGGAAACTTGTTAATAACACTCACTTGTGGGCCGCACTGCAATTTGATAATTTGAATTTTGATAACTTTTGCACACTTATGTGCATGCCTTGGCGGCACGTTGCGTACTCCAGTAAGTAACCGCAAGCAAACTTATGCTTTTCTTTTTTAATTGAGATACACACACACACACAAATACGTCAACGCGTTACTCGATTCAGGTGTAAGATTTATACAAACTATATATACACCATATGTATATATATATATATATATGATGTGTGCTATATATTGAAACTGGGAAAACTGTGAAACTGCGACACGTCCACTCGCGAGCGTGCTGCAAATGAAAATGAATTTTTGCTCGTTGGCTAGCTCTCAGTATTAACGAAGTCAAGCGGCAATATCTTTGATGATCAGCCGTTCTGAGGTGAATTTTTATAAAAAGAACGTGCGAAAAACAAGCAAAGAACAACAACAAATCTATAGAAAAGAATTTCATTGCCTGTCCACTTTCACACACATTAACAGCTGAGTGTTTGTGTGTGTGTGTGTGTGTGTGTGTGTGTGTGTTTGTGAAATGCGTTTAAATCTCCATCTTCTTCGTCAGCTCAATTGTTTTACATTGAACATTTAAAATTTTTCACTGTCGCAAGTGCAACCAAGGCTGCTTGCTGTATCTGTCCTTTTAATTGTTATTAAGTATACATTGAACTGCTTTATCTGTACTTATTTCGCAGTTGCTGTTGGCTGTCCACATAATATTAAATTGCTGTGTCCAGCGACCCACGCAAATTAGCCCAAAAAAATGCATGAATCATTTCCATCTTATTGTGTATTTATAAACGAGTATCTATCTATATTTATTGATAGACAACAGCAACGATAAGTTTATACATTTAGCTCAAATTTATATGCACAGTTTCAATATGCGAACTCATTAAAGCTTTGGCATAAGTAAAAGAAGCTTTTGTTATTGTTACCTTACGAAAATCCTACAATACCCTTCAGAGTATCATAATATTATAATAATCATATATATACTCTGACTAAGTAAAGTTACTGCTAATGTCAAGTAAAACATTATGTTTGTTTAAATAACACAAAATGTTATAATAACCTGTAAGCAAACCATGAATGACTTTTGTAATACCTAATTATAATAATAAGCTCACAATCAGCTTGAAATCATATACTTAAGCTATTATTATTACAATAGATTGTAAAGCTCTCTCGCCCGCTCCCCTTTATACGTATCACAACAGTTTAAAACTATTTACTATATAGTTATGTAAAGTTTAATGCGCTTAACCATGGCCACAGTCAAATTGTATTGCATCGCATGCAAATCTTTGTAAAATTATCTGTGCCCTGCTTCTCATTTGCTCGGCTTATGGCGTCCACTCACCCGCTCTTTCGTCTCTGTCCCTACTCGTGTTTGAGCTTACAAACGAACAAAATACAGCTTTAAGTACAGAGTCGTACATTGTAGACTACTTGTGTTTTTGTTGTCTCTTACTTCCATGAACGCAAAGAGGACTAACCATGCAACAATGGAAACTAAGAGAAACTGCTTGAAACAGCAAGTGTAAAGCGGAACACAAGCAATGCCAATGTGACTTTGTGTGTTTGTGTGTGTGTCTGTAGACATATGTGTGCATGGCAATGGCCTCTGTGTGGTTGGACTTCATTTGCGTAGCGCTTAGACTGTTTGTCTTTTGTTTAACGCTGCCAGGCAACATCAAAGCAACAACATCAGCAACAACAACAGCAACGGCGTCTGTGGTTAACTGACAGGCTATTGTCAATTGGCGTTGATGAATTTATGTTGTGATTTCTGCGGCACACAAATTCACACACACACACACACACACACACATTGGCACACGCAATCGGCAAGCGCATCCGAGTTTTTGTTGTTGCTGTTGTCGCAATTTATGACAGGCGCTATTTTAGCTTTTCATCCACATCAGCAAGATGTCAGAAACGTTGCAAATGATGTCCGCCTTGCATGTCATAATGGACTAGGTCATCCTTACATATCCAATGTATATTTGTGCCTTTTTGCGCATTTAGATTTAGTTGACCAGCTAAAACATAAACTACGTTGAGTATTTAGAAATTCTACAATTGAATATAGCTTTAACCCAAACTAGGAATTAGCTATTGGCAATTAGCCAGCAGTTACTCTACATATATATAAATAATATTTGAGAGTACAAACAGTCTTATTGGTCAATTGGCAAACGAGCTTGCCACATGTGAGCGTTTCTCATACGGTTTATGTTTCGCATTTTATAGGCAGGCTAATTGTGGCATCAATTTGTTGCACATTTGAAGTGAAATCGTTAGGCTGAAGCATGATTAATTACAACTGATGGATGGCCAATTGGCCAACGCGGCTGGCATAACGAGCGCCACAAACAGGCATTATTAATGGACAGCTATCGATATGCACACACACACACACACATAGATAGCATTGCTAATTGCTGAAGAGGCTAACGCCACGGGCGATTCTTGTTGAAGCCATCGTAGTATAGTTAACTGCTAGGCTCGAGTGGCAATAATAATGAATTAGCAAACAATTTCAAGCACTCAAAGAGCCTGACAACAGTAATTAGCGAGTGGTGCTAAGTAAATTTTTCCAAAATATATCATATCATTTAGTTCAAACGATTTTATATGGCTCACAAGGATAATTTGTGGCTTATCTCTCATAACTAAGTAAAAACATTACTTACTACCTTTGCCCATTTAATAGGTAAAATAGTTGCCTTTTAAGTTATTCATAAAGCAACCCACTTACTTGGCTTAAGCTTAAACTCGCACAAATACAAACTACTATTTTAGTCAGACAAATGGCGTTAGGCACATAATAACCAATTTCTCTAAATACGGCCATAATTATGAACGCTGAAACCTAAACACATACACATACATACATGTTTGTGTGTGTGTGTTAGTTGCCTGCCTCATTTGCGCGTGCTTGTTCTGGCGCTAGATGCTGGTCTGTGCCAAAGATGAGTTTAGGGTTTTTGGTTGTTGGTGTGGGTGTGGGTGTTTTTGGGTGGCAAGGATTTGTCGTAATTAGGCATGCATAAGCATATGCTGTCGTCTACGCTCAAGGCAGCCAACTCAACCTTAGTCAGAGACAGAACCATAACTTGAGCTTGTGCTGGCCTGGGCAAACACAGACGCAAACACAAATACAAACACTGTACAAGTAAAAGTGTTCTCTTTGAATGTATTTAACTATTAGATACCGTGTAGACAAGATGCACAATACTCAAAGCTTAAGAAGCAGAAGGATACTTTTGAATATACTGCATTTCTGAATACAGCACAAGTCATTTTAAGCTTAAGGATTGTTTTTCTTTGAATATCTAGTTTTAAAAAATTAACGCAAGTTTCGCTTTACTTGATCAGCCATCAACTTGCTATTAACTATATTTTGATGCAGTTCATTATTCAATTAACTTAATGTGCCAGCATAACAGCTGACAAGCTTTTGAAGCCTGAAGCTGATAACATTCCTATTTGCTTATTTCTACTATTTACAGGGTATAAAAGAGCAGCAAGCTGCTCGAAGCGCGCCTACAAGAGACGCCCCCTGTACATAATTAATTGTGCTTGTTGCTGTGCCTTCGACTTGTTGTTCTTGTTGTTGTTTTCCATAGGCGCTCGCACGCTTTTTGGCAAGCAAACTTAGCTCAACACGAAGCGCGTGTGTTGAGGTATTGGAACGTTATGATGATGAAAGTGAAGATGGTGCTCCTTGACTGCCATAATTGATTGCCTTGCACACGTCACAAGCCACATGAGCAGCAGCCGACAGGCAACAGCAGCCGCATGCCCCAAACTGTGTCTGCTTATGCTCATCGTTTGTTTGGTTACATATTTTTAAGCAAATATTTCGTTAATTAGTTTGAAGGCATAAACGCCCAAGAAGCAGTAGGCAAGCAGTGCAAAGGCAAGCAGTCCAAACAATTAATGTGCCTTAGGCAGCAGCCGCAAAAACTAAAAGGCGAAGTCTTTGTGCTTACATTGACCGCAAATAATATTGCACAAATGTTACCAATGCCACAACTTTTAAACACACACACACACACATATATGCATTGGCATTTGCAAAATGTATTTTCTTAAATTAACATTAACAGCATTTGTCGGCACCATTAAGATGAAACCCATTCGCTTGGCCACAATATGCGACAATTTGACGCTGCCTTTTTTGGCTTAATGGCTAACAACATGCGTAAATATTTTCTGTGTGTGTGTGTGTGAGTGTTCGTGTGCGTGTTTGCTTTTGAGGCATTTCATTTGCGGCCACTGCTCGGGGCAAGGACATTTTTGGTTTTCGGCCAACGTGTGTCAACAGTTGCTGCAACATTTTTCTGTTGCTTCTTTAAATTATGGAGTAACTGTTTGCGCCTAAGCAAACTACAAAATATTTTTGGGACAGCCAGCTATACAGCCAGCTAGCCAGGCGACCAGCCTTTGGGGGACAGCAAAATAACGTATACGCAACATTAGGCGTTGTCCTTGTGGCACCTGCTCATAACCCGTTCACACAAACAGACAGACTGTAATGGCTGGACATTAACATTTAACCTTCAGGCACAAATTACCAACATTTTTGTCGCCCCCAAGTGACACACAAACACACACAGCAGTTGTAGTGCCACAACAGCAGTAAAAAAACAAAAACAAAGTTCATCTCCACAGAAGCAGGCAGAGCGCCAACCCATAAAAAGCCAGATACGTAACATGTGTACAAGCTTGCGGCAGGATTTCGATGAGGTAACCACTTCTTACCCGCTGCTCCACAAACTGAAGATGATGATGATGATGATGCCGATAAGAGTCATGACTGGCATAGCTGGCGGCTGATGACGACGCCTACTGATAAATTTGGTAGCATGATTATGTACAACAACAAAAATAATATATTGCATGCGTAGATTTATGACACAGGCATTTATAATACATATGAGAAAATTCTTTGCTGCCAGCAGCAAAAAGCTAAAATTCACGCTTCTTGAAGCTTCAAATGAGATTGATTTTGGCTTACACCGTTTATGATTGAATCCTAAAATTGTTAATGACTTTTCAATGTAATGAATGGGATTATATGATACATAGATATATATCATAAATTATTTATTACATTTGTATTTTATTTAACATTTAACATTAAAATGTGATTCAACTTGCACAATTAAGTGCAACTACTAAGTTGAAGTTATAAAAAAAAATAGGTGCCACAACGCTTGTCCCCTTGCACTACTTTAATGGCAAACATTCTGATGCTCAATAAATGTTCGGCGCTTAAGTTTTATTTATATTCCTGCTTATCAAATTCGATTTGCGATAACACTGAACACTGAACACAAAGATTGACCGGATTAGACGTCCTGCAGCAGAAGCATTATCATTGCACTCGACACTGCTAACGACCGCAACTTTTTAAGTGCTGGCTGCTGGCTTGCAACGTAGCAATGTCCGTGCCAATATCCTTGTTGTTGCAAGTGGAATGCCGCACGCATTTTACGACCATGGCGCAAACAGTTTTGCGATTTCAACTGAATATCATAGCATCAGAGCACAAAATTTTTGCCTCTTTCACTCTAACAGTGCAATGAGAATGTTTTGTAAGCTTTTCGCATTTGAAAGTTTTCCGTTAGCTATAGCTAACGAGTTGCTGAAAACGCGAAACGCACAGCGAGAAATGGGTTTTATTTTCCTTTTTTTTTGTAAGTTGAAATTGTATTTGGGTAAATTGAGTCATTGGTGCTTCTCCAGTTAAGTTTTGATTGAGCATTTAAAGGGTGCCGCGATTGGGTTTCGCACGCTGTGCAATTGAGGACGTGGCTGCCACAACGTATCCATGACAATTTCCTTTAGATGTTCGCTCCTTTCGTCTCTTCAGCTGCTTGTAAGAAGCTTATGTTAAAGGAGACAGAAAACGAGTGAGCGCAAGATGAAGCGAATAAAGAAAAGGGACAGGGATAGGAGGGTAAGAGAGAGAGAGAGAGAGAGCCTCAACAATTTTAACATCCGGCTTCCGTTGCAATGTAATGGAAACCGAACTGAGAACGTGCCACGCTGTGCGGCAACATTACTACAGTTGGCAAATGGCAACAAGACGCAAACACCCTTACAACAACTGCAAGCAAAAGTGTCGCAATCGGAAATCTAAGCAGAAATGAAAGTGACACATGGCCAGCAGAGGCGCAGAGGGAGTGGGGTGTGTGGAGGCGGCATAAGTGTTGTTTTTTGAGAGCGTCACAGCCACGGCAGGATATCGACTGTTATTGTCGCGAAAAATCGCGCTTTGAGGTGAGAATAATTGTGGGACTTAAATCAAATCAAGCAAGGCAACCATCGTTGCCATAGGCACAACATCAGCCATCATTAGTGTTAAACGGCAACATACAGAATCACACACACACAAACACACTCACGCGTTCACAAACACTTACATACAAGCAACATAATTGCCGAAGATAAATTGCCCGCTGCGGCAAATGTGGCAATTATTTTAATTTTTCTTTTTCCTTCCTGCTACCCGCGCACAATTTAAGATAAGCCCAAAATTCCCAAGCGCATTAAACATTTATGCGCCATAACTCTAACACTGCCCCAACCCCTGTCATTCACTATTGTCTTGCCAGTGCATTTCGTACATACAATTCTATGCTCTCTTATAGATATGCTACTATATAGTTGCCAGAACTATTTACCATGTACGAAACACAGTTGTGTTGGCAGCTTGATTTTCATAAAATGTCCATAAAATGAAGCTGATTATTGCATTTGCTGGGCGCCACTTGTGTATGCGGCTTTTCTGCTGATTTATGCAAGTGCGTTAAAGACCATGTTGTGAAACGGTGCGTATGCTTAATATCTGGCTCGTTTAATTCTGTCGCTGTAATTTGCAGCTCAAACTTACAATCTTCCACAAATCCCACCAAAAACGTTTCTGACTTGGCAATCAAATTGCCAAAACCGACAACCACGAGAGGTAGAACTGGCAGGGGGCTTTACTCTCTCACCATCTCTTTCTCTTTCTCTCTCTCTCATACCAATCGCACCTCAACGCGCTGTCTTGCCTTTTTCTCGCCTCTCTTCCGGACAATACGTTCGCCTGCAGCTGCAACTGAGAATGCACCGGAAACTTCTTTAACAAAAATGTATAAGCAATGACTGACTTTCAAATGAAGACTGCTAAAATATCCTATAAATAAAGTTAATGCCACTATAAGGAAAAGATCAATTTAAATTCCATAAATTAAGCTAAAAAGAAAATGAAATAATTAAATGAACAGTATGCAGAATGATTAAGGAAACCTACAATTGCAACCACTTTTAAGATTCTCATACATTTTCAGCTATTGACGTTGTGGTTTTATAGGGTATTTTCGTACGTTAAAAATGCGAAAAATGCACAAGTTTGAAGCGTTTTGCTTTTATTTCTTTGCCAAACAAAACTTGGTGCTTGAGCGTGTCTGTCAATTGGACGTCTGGACGAGTCAGCAAGTCAAATAGAAAGCTTCTTCTTTTTATTTCTTTTGGTCAACATAACGCAAATTAGTTTGGCACCCAAGCAACAAATGCAAGCGTAGCCCTAATGATATTTACCCCACGGCTATGTTTCATTGTTAACTCCAAAAATTTAGATGCGCAATGTGATGAAGCTTTTTAGTATACTTCGCTAGTTGAAAGAACAAGAGAAAAACAAATTGAAAGTGTTTTGGCCATAATGGAGTCATCAAAAATGGTTCGTTACCAGCTTTTTTCGTTATGCGGCCTTGTTCTTTCGGGGCTTATCACATTGCTATGCATTAATGGCGCTGTACACCTGCACAAAATCATAAAATCAAATATGCATTGAGTTATATTGTTTAGCCGGGGACAATTATATTATCCCTTTTTTTTTTGTTTTGCACGGCAAACTAAACTCAATTTGTTGCCCATAAATTTGCTACCACAAGCGACTCTCCCAACAAACACTCTAAAACCAAAGCGGCCGCATTTTTCATTTTGACATTTTGTTGCTACATCCGTTGGTCTGTATGTTGTAGCTGTTGTTGTTGTTGTTCAATTTCACGTTGGCTCTCGCTTACGGGCAAAAGTGCGTGTAATTCAATTTTTCATGCGCCGACAGTTGAGGGAAGATTGCGCGAGGGGGATGGCCAGACAATGCGCTTGGTTACCTATTTGGGTCGGCGGGTTCTGGTTAAGGCACGGACAAACGGCAAACTTTAAGACAAAGGACTACTTCAACAACAAAAAATGCGTCAAAGGCATATTTGGCACGCAATTTCGATGGCATGTCCTTATTGATGAGCAATCCCTTTTCCAGTTATCCTTTAACCTTTAACGCTCATCAATATTTGATGGCAGGCAAACCTTTTAAAAAGTATATAAAACAAAACCAACCTTGGTCCTCTTTTTTATTCAACATTATTTCGTTATTCCAGCTAAAATTCGCTAAGCTCCTTTTGTTTTTTATTATTTCGATTATTTATTATAGATGTGCATAACAATAACACACAAGAGGCACCGCGGGCTTTAAATGCACATAATAAAAATGTGAGTGTAAAAGCAAATGTGTGTGTGAGTGGGAGTATTTGAGTGAGAGTAAACTTGAGTAAGTGTGATAAAACTATAGCTGGTAGAATTGAATTGAATTGAATGATTGCAAATGAAAGTGCGTAAATAATCGAACCTCAATGAGTATTATTGTTGTGTTTGTGTATTGTTGAGCTTCATTTGCCTGCGCTCACGTTTCCGGGCGAGTCTAATATTATTGGTAATGTTGGCTATAGAAGTCAAACGTTGCTGCTGCTGAGTGAAACGTCTTGCAGCCATAACAGCGGCAGTTTGTGCCTGCAATAACTGAGCATGAGCAAGAACCGTGTCTCCTCCAGCAGGCAAACCGGTAGCTACTCCAGTATTTGCTACAACGCTTCCTCCGCTGGCAGCTGCAGCAGCTTGTGCAGCTTGTGCAGCAGCTGCGACTCCTGTATTGAGCATCCTAGTTAGCTCAGATGTTCCAATGCTAGTCGGCTGTTCAGCATTTACTTGCATATTTGGCATTTCGAACAATGGTTCATTCGAAAGTAGTGGAAATTCATCGTTCAAGTCTTCAATGTCGTAGAACGGATTAGCGGTCAACGTATCGCTCTCAAACTCATCCACATCGATGCGCTTTGAAAAGTCTACAAAGCTGTGCAGCATAGCGCCATCAACAGGTACATCGCTCTGATACTTAACATTTAGTTCGTAGCAGAATGGATCATTGTAGGGCGAGCGAGCATAGTTGATGAGCTCGGAGACAAAGTGATTGGTGCTGTCGCCTAAGAAGGGGGACAACGCAAAGCGAAAATCCAAGCTCTTCATGTTGCAGTCGAAGAGCAGATTGGGAAATACTTCCTCACGCATATTTACTAAATCGGTTTTCTTGTTGAACAACAGCACGGATAGATCCCGATAGGCAAACATCATCATACGTTCCTTCTCAGCACGATTGGTGCTGAGAAATAAATCTTATCAATACATATGCAAATTTCTTTTTAGATTTATTCACACTTCACTTACCGGTATGCCGATGGATTCATATTACGAAAACCTCGCACATTGCGTGCCGGCATCGAATGCAACTTGTTCAGATAAACATAGACGCGCCAATAATCTAAATAACGTGTATCTCTTCCAAAGTTTTCCGGTCGAACTTCGGGACGTAGACACTTTCCTCGTTGAAATGCAGGCATGGCGTCTACTATTAAACAATTTCTCGAAATTCAATTGTGCGATAAATAAACAAATGCACGTGTCTGCGCTTTATGTTCTATGTGTGTGTGTCGGTGTTGATCTAGGCTTATGTTCATAAATATACAAGCCACAATGTTTGCTTTAATACTGTTTACTGTTTACAATACTGCGAATATTGATCGAACGTTCATTTAATCAGCGTTATTCATAGGGATAACTTTATAATGCAAAATGCCGAAACTTTCGAAACGAATAAATATTATTTGACAAAAGCAAAGCAACAGTCACATCGGTTACTTTTAACAGTTAGAACAGGGTGGCTCACACGACGTGACATATCGATAAACGCTAGAAACTATCAACTTGTCGATTACATTTGTAGTAAATCTGATCCCAAACGCTTTGAAACCCCTATATTAAGCCGGAAAAGGAATTTAATGTTTATACTTGCAATGCTTTGCTTTCTACTCACCCGGGCGGCACACTCTTTCGAGTTTGGGAAAAAGCAATGTTATCGGTAATTACATAATAATCGAATATCGACTGTGCTTTCATACAATAGTTCTACGAGTGTCCACCTCCATTGACAAGTTTACAAATTGACACGAAGCGGAGCATAAGAGCCGAGTTTGTTGAGTTATCAAAACATTTTTGTATACCCGGTCATAATAAATATAAATGCTTATAATTAATATTTTTTTTTGGTTTGAAATGGACGGTATGTTGTTTGAAGTTTTAATACATTTATTGCATTTGTGGAGTACTTTATTCAATAACCGAACACATCGCGTACGCAGAAAATTTAACCTTTGGATATATGCGCAGGCAATTGGCATTTACATATGAGTTTTGCATCAGCGATGTGTCTTATACAGTTATATATGTAGTTCAAAAACTAGTCTTACAGCGTATATAGAGTATACATTTATAGTAATGTATATTATTATATGTATTCTATATAAATGTTAATAATATATTATTGTTAAATACAATTAAATTCAAAATTGGGTATATATTATGCATGCGGTTTTATCAGTTGTTGGTTCATGTGTTGTTAATTAAGGTGACTTATCTCATACAATCATTGCGTAAACTAGCTATATTATAATATGTAGTATGTAGATATATCTATATATATTTGGGTATATGTACAACTTAAAAGCTACAGCATTACAATAGACAAACGATTTTTGGGGTATGGGATCGACTCTTTAAGTGTATAAGTTTTAAAAGCCTAATGTGAATTGGTTTTGTTTTTTTGTTCTTACTATGTTAGTATATAGTCAACAAGAGGGTCTGAAGTTAAAACGATGTCGTACGGGTAGTAAAAACAGCTAATAAAAAAATGTGTGCTTAATTCAAACCAGTTCAATTGCGCTATACCAAGCGTCAAGGCAGCTGTTGCGTCTTATTCTGAATCGCTATTCTCTGAATCTTCAGCGTCGTCGGTTGCAATATTTGTTTCCTCATTATCCTCATCAGCATCGTTATCGTTTTCGTTATAGTTCTCATTTTCATTCTCATCGTCGTCTTCACCGTCGTTATCTCCAGCACTTTCATTTCTGTGCTCTTCCTCAGCCTCATCATGCTCTACGTCCAGTTCCGTTGCCTGACTATCCTCATTGGCATCAACAGAATCGCCCTGCGCCTCATTCATTGTCTCCGCAACACCTTGAAACAGATTCCTATTTTGCTCCATCGAGTCCTCCAAATAAACTCTATTACGCAATAAACTAAGAACTTCCTCAACTGGCTGATTATTAAACAAGTTTTGACTGTGACGGTCCACAGCAGCCTCAGTGAACCCGGAAAGCGTCATCAGCGAATCAGCTATTTCATGAAACGTCGCCAATGGTCGGGTTGCTCTAAAGAGCTTCCTTGACGTACTGGACAAGCTACTATCACTGCTGTTGCACCTGCGACGGCGCTTCACCTTGCTGACATGTGCCTGTTCCGTGTCTGCTTGGGGAAATTCACGCTTGGGCGGCTTTCTATCCTCGCTATTGGGCTCCGCTTTTAGTGTCGCACGCAACTTGCTTAGCATTACATTTTCAATGCTGTCATCATCACTGCTGCTACTGTTGTTGTTACTGCCGCTTTGTTCATTATTGTTGTTATTTCTGTTACTGTTGTTACTTGTGCCTGTAAGACGAAGTGTTAGTAGAAGTACAACAAGTTAATATTCAAAACATACCAGCTGCTGGCTTAGTATCGCTGCTGTCGTTGCTGCTTTCATCATCGCTGCTGCTGCTGATGCTGCTACTGTCACTGCTGCTCTGCAAGCGCAAGTTTTGTGTTTGCTTCACAGGCTCAGGAGCCGGCTCTTGCTTCTTTTGCTTTTTTCGTCTCTTGCTCTTGGGTTGAGCTGGTGCCTTCGCATTGACAGGACGCTTGCGGGTTTTGGGTTTGCGTGCAGCACGTTTTTTCTTACGCATGGTCGCCCAGTTCGAGTCCTCGCTGCTGCTTAAGCTGTCCTCCTCGTTGGTAGTTGTCCAAACGGTGGCACTGCTACTGCTTCTGCTGCTGGGCTCTACTAAAAGCTGATTGCGTTGCTGAGCTCGTGTTACGGCAGTGCGTTTGGGATGACGAGTGCGTTGCTGGGTGGCTTCCATTCGACGTGCCTCCTCCAGCACCTTCCAGTGTTTGGCTATATCGCCAGTAGCTGGCTCCATGTCGTTGGTGGCACTGCTACTACTGCCACTGCTGCTGCTGGCCTTAACTGGCAGCTGGGAGCGTTGTTGGGCTCGTGTCACAGCATTACGTTTGGAATGGCGGGTGCGTAGCCGTGTTGCATCCTGGCGACGCGCCTCCTCCAATACCGTCTTCCAATGCTTGCCCGAGGTGGAACAGACGCCGGTACTGGTGCTGGGTCCCATAAACATATCAATGGACAGTAAACTGGCTGCAGCTGCAGCCGCATCTTCCGTTGACGTCTCCAAATTGTTCGCATCACTGGCGGCAGTCGGTTTGGGCGGTGTATTGGGTTTCTGCTCATCCACAAACACAACATCCGAGTCACTGTTTGAATCCAGGCTGACCAGCTCAGGTGTGCGCAAATGTGGCGGCTTGCGTTCCAGCACAAAGACGCACTCATCGTCATCGCTACTGTTGCTACAATCGCTGCTCTGCAGCTCAATGTGGGCGCTGATCGGTAGACTAGCGCCCGCTTGGCGTCGTCCCGTCTGGTTGGTGGTATCATTGATGGCAGCCACTTCAGCATTGGCAGCAGCATCGCCATCATCAATCTCAATCACCTCGTTGGCGGAGCGACGCATGCTCAGGTTAATTGCCACCGTTTGGGAGCCCACATTTGAGGTGGTGGTGCGTCGTATAGAGATGCCAGGCAGCTCGCTGCCATCTGTGGCCATGGTAACGCTGAAGGAATGTGTTGAACTGGGATTTGTCACAATCACGCTTGTCGATGGTCGTGGCAAGCGGCTCCAATCGCCCGATGACTCTCCGCTGCCAGTCAAATCGGAAACATTACTGTTGCCACCACTGCTGCCGTTGGCACTGCCATTGCCATTGCCAGTGCTGTTATTGTTACTATTTCCATTGCCATTACCATTTGCATCGGTTGGCGGCTGAGCACTGCTACTACTGCTACCATTGTCATTATTATTAGCCACCAGATCGAGCAAATCCACTTCCACCTCCTCGGCGACACGCGCCGAATACTGCACAACACGATCGTAGCCAATCATATCGTATGGAGAACGGGCAAAATTAAACAGCTCGTGTATAAAATGATTGGTGCGCTCGCCCAGAAACGGTGACAATCTTCGCCTGAACGTGCGTGTCGGTATATTGATCATGGGCAGAATGTCGTGCATCAGCTGCATCACATCGCTCACATTCTGTGTAGAGTTGCGCAACAAGCAAACAATATCTCGATTTATCCATGGCATCAAACGATGCATTTGTGCGGGATTATCTCTGTGACAAAATAAATATCAAATGTATAAAACTAATATATGTTTTGTGATAATTTCACACTCACCTGTAAAAGCGAGCACTCCACTCCCGAAAGTGCCCGGTGAGGCTATCGCTAACGGGCAAGGCATACAATTTTCGATCGTAGACATAGCGTCTCCACAGTTGACTCAAGGAACCGGTGCCGGAACCGCCGCGACCGCTATCCTGATCTTGGCGATACAAATTGAGAAGCTCCATGCGGTAAGGCTCGAAGCGATTAAACGGAACATGCATACGATTTGGCAGTGCACTGAGATTGACACCATCCTGTGACTCATCGGTGGCAGAGGCATTGAGGTCATTGGTAAGGTTCTGCAGCATGTAGCGATGCGGGCGTATGTTAACAATATGAAAGCTAAGTGCCGAGTGCTCTGGTGTGTTCGTCTGCACCGGATAGCGATCATAGTCCTGCAAGGTGCGCACATTGTGTATAATAGTTTTGAACGGCTGCTTGCAAAGCGGGCATTCCGGCTTAATCTGTAAAAAAATGCAGCAATAAATATGTATCTCATGAGCTTAAACCAACAGCTGCCACTACTTACCTTGCTCCATTCACACAGACACTTGAAGCAGAACTGATGCATGCATGAATCCGTAAAGCATTTGCGCCTGCAACGCGACAGACAAATGGCACAATTGGGTGGCGGCGAGGAGCGTGCAGCGGGCGTGTTTTGTTCGGCACTGGGTAAGTTTTCACTCTCTGGCTGTTGCGGTTGCGGCGGCTGTCCCTGCGGCTCCTGCTGTACCGGCTGCGGCTCTGCACTGACCTCGTCACTTTCGCTGCCACTCTCGGTGAGATCTGCAAACTGTATTGCAGCAGGTGGTAATGTGCCGACACTAGCTTCAGCAACGCCACCAGCGCCAACGCTACTGCTACCAACTGGTGTTGTGGGCTCAACAATTACGGAGGCTGCCACATCCTCCAGAAAGGGAGGCACCTCCAGCAGCGAGTCGGCCATATTTGCGAGCGACTCGTGCAGAAAATTAAAGTTCTCCTGGAACTGGAATTAAATGGACCCGGACTCGAAAACTGGACACTCGGTTCGGAAGTTCAGGAGTTCGGTGTTTGTGCTCGCGTCCTTTCCTTTTCACCTATCAGTCGCTTGCTTGCTCACTTGCTCGCTCTCTCGCTCTCTCAGTTATCATCTGGTTTTGTTCGCAGCAGAATTACCAAAAACTAAACATGCGTCTTTTTTCTGTGGCATTTATTATGTCAATTTGCACATTATTTGTTTGCTGGCATAGCGTATTTGCTGGCCAGTTTTGTGGCCAGCTTTTTTTCACTTTCGGTATGCTTCTATTTCACAATATTATTATTATTTACTCGTTCAAAGTCTAAGAAAAATATATTTGCTGTATTCGCTTTATAATGATTCCGTATGTTTATGGGCAACACTGTCGGGTTAGTGGGCAGCACTTGTAGCCATCGATTGCACACAAGAATATATCTTATCGATACCGACAACACAAACCAATTTATTATGAAAATTCAAATAAAAACTTGAAGGAAAATAAAAAATTGTTATTGCATTATTACGGCTTGTGACACTTAGCAGTCTGTATGATTAAGTAACGTTAATACACACAGCTCATATGTTGTTTACTAGATATCGGTGTGTCAACAGCGTACTACCCTTGACGTAACGGAAGCTGAGCAACGTTGCGCAAAATGAGTAAAACTATCGATAGTCAACCAAAAGCAGCCATGTCCATCGTTCAAAGAGATGCACTAAAAAAGACATAACGCGAAAAAATTGTTTGCATTTGGTGGCGTCGATTTAATTTTCCGTGTTTTAAGTGCAGTTTTTCGGTGGCAACAACAAGTTTTATAAACGCTGTGTGCAATTCAAACGACCCAGAAATGGACCGACGCAAAAAGCGCACATCCTCCGAGCAGTACCAAATGTACATCGAGCTAATGGAGAGCGACCCAATTTTTGCCAGTGGACGCGTGCCGCGCGATTATGATCTAAATTATTTGACCAGAAAATGGAAAGAGCTGTCCGATAGGCTAAACAAATGCGGCTCAGGACCCAACCTAACTGCTGAGGAATGGCGCAAGGTGAGTTTACGCAGTAAATTGCATATTATCGATACCAAATTCTCCACGTACTGTGTGGTGGGTGGGGGAGGTTATGCGATTATTGGCGGCAAATGATGCGCACAATAACTGTTCTTGTTTTTTGTTGTTTTTTTTTCCTGCTGTTGCTGCGTTTGCTGTTGTAATTGGTATTGTGTTGGAATTTGTTGTTGCAGCGATTGAACGATTGGAAGAACACAACACGCTGCAAGTACAGACGCAGCCTTATGTCAAGCGAGAAGGACATTTCGATGTCATCGCTGGAGACGCGCGCATTGAATTTGTTTGGCAAGGTTCCGGGCACTGGAGATACGCTAATGAACATGAAATCTGAGAAAGATGATCAGGAGGATGAAATGGAAGATTTGGGACAGCGGACATCCGCATCATTTCAAAAGGAACTGCAAGCGGCAGTCGACGAGGCCATTAACGATGAAGTGGACGAGGATGAGATGGTCGAGGAGCATGTGGATCAGGAGGATCTTACCGATGAGAATATGCACGAACCGGGCGGTGGCATTGATGGCAATGTGGGTGCCACAACGGCAGTAAATACCGGCGGTGGTGGGTATAGAACTATTGTTGTTGACAATTCCACATATGTCGAAGAGGAACCGGATCATCCCGAACCGCCTGTGGAGCCAGTTAAATTTGTATGCACCCCAAATATACATTCAACCGGGTCCAGCGGCGGCACTAAACTAATAAATGGCGAACTGCCTGTCAAGCGGTTACGACGAGATCAGGTCATCTACGAAGGTATGTGTGCTTCCCATGTATGTTTTCCTAAAATTGTCTAATGATTCTGAATATTTGTCATAGTTAAAAATGCGCCGCGCTCGTATACAACCATACAGGCAAGCGGATCGCTGCCGACGCTGCACAACACAAAAATGCATCATGAGGCGCAGACAACGTCACTGAGTGCAGCATTGAGTAGCTTGGATACACAGGAGATTGCGCATCAGTTGAAGCGTTTGGCGGACATTAACTACGAATCCTTGCAGTTTGAGATCGCGCGCTTTAAGTTCAACAATCCGGGCTTTCACTATGAAGCGCCGCCATTATAGTCAGCGCCCCCGAGCAGCCGCACGCAACAACAACAACAACAGCAGCAGCAACAACCACAACAGATGACACAGCTGCAAAGGGAGAAGGATAAGGAAAAAGAGCAAGCAGCCGAGACGACAAAGAAAAAGTAATAGTTTTAGTTTTCATTGACAAAAAAACAGAAAAAGAAAAAAAAAATCTGTCAGTTCGACTTTGTACATTTTCGAGAGCTGCAGTTAATTGCGCGGAGAGAATATGGAGATGCAGAACGTAGAGCATATACGCATGGCACAGGAAAACAACAAAATACAAAAAAAAAAAAACAAAAAAAGAAACAGAAAAACAAACTAAATATGAGAAAAATAAGTCGTATGCCAGCTAATCATAACCTAAAAATTAGCCAGTTTAGTTTAAAATTTACGTAGTTCTTATTAATGCAAATCATTATTTCTCAATATATACAATTTCAATTTAAAGTACCATATAAACAACAACAAACACGAAACACGCATATACATATATATAAATATATTTGTATTGTAATGCTTAAAGGTATTTTGTCGATACATCGAACTGTCTTGTTTCATGATGATAACGAACACGATCTCTCATATCATCGTTATCATCATTCCAGGATTTGTTTTGATCTATCGCATTTTTACCTTTGTTATCCATGTCGAACTGGACATTGAACACACACAAAAACACATAATTTTAAACAAATTGTATGTAAAATGTAAAGAATAAAGTTTACCAATGATAAATACGCAAAACTTGTTCAAATTGTTTAAATCCGTTGACCTTTTCATGTTGTAAGTCTAGCTACGATGCAGTGTGAGAATCATATCAACTGTTTTGTGATGTTGATGCAACAAGTGCCGGGGCAAAGATAGAAAAACGAAACGCAATAATGAAAACGAGCCTCGGCACGCTGCCTCTTTAGAAAATGACTTTTGCCAATAGATCATTTGGAGGCCGTGCGCTGCGAATCATA
The DNA here is from genome assembly GCA_035044725.1 of Scaptomyza caliginosa. Lineage (NCBI taxonomy): Eukaryota > Metazoa > Arthropoda > Insecta > Diptera > Drosophilidae > Scaptomyza > Scaptomyza caliginosa. The sequence continues at coordinate 2,027,843 of JAWNNR010000317.1, forward strand.
AATTACAATTGGATGGATGCTCAGAGTGCTCAGAGTCTGGCCAAGTAAACGCATTCATTGCTGCGATCCGTTAGCTGACCATTTTGTTTGGTTGGCGCTTTTATATGTTTTTTTGTTGTGAGTTCGACTGCAACGATAACTGCCAAACACGTCGTATGCTTAATCTCTGTTTTGGTTCTGTTTCTGTTTCGGTTTCAGTTTTTTGCCCCAGTGCCGCCTTTTTTTTTGTGTATTGTTTTGATGAAAGGCTTGCGAGCAAAGCTGATTAACGGCCGCACACACACACACACAAGCACAAACACTCTGCCAGATGATTGTAGATGGCATAGTAGTCTGGGCCGGTCTGGTCTTGTCGGGTGGCAAGCCAGATGTCTTCTTCTCACATGGCTAGCCTGGCCGGGCCGGCCCGGGCATGCCAGGTCCATTAAATAGTTCGTGTTGCACTCGTTCCGCCAGTGATTGTGACTCGGACTGCGACTTTGAGTGGGACTGGGACTGGCCTGTTGCCTGGATCAGGGCACAGACACACACAGACACACACACACACACACACACATGACAGCGTGCAAAATTTGACCCTTAGGCGGGTGTTATAAAAGAAGAAAAGAATAAAAACGAAGAGAGAAAAAAAACCAAAATAGGCAAAGGAATTGCGCTGGCTACATAAAAAACATTATTGCATTTTCTACAATATGTGAAGCACTCAAAATCGCGGCGGTACTTGAAATTGTGTAGGGTATATGTATATAAATAGAAGAAAAACTTACCTAAATACAGTAAAAATGTTTTAAAGGCACTAAGAAAAAACAAAAACCTTAAGCACAAAAAATGTTTAGAAGTTATATGAATTGATGTGGATTCGATTTGAATATTGATTAGAAAACCTTGGCAAGTAATTTAAAAAAAAGATTGTTTTAAAGTTAAACTAAAACTTTAACATTGTAAGGATTGCTCTGAATTTAAAGTCAAAAAGTACACTTCTTATAGTTAAAGTTGGGCAAGAAATCATTAAAGTATTTTATTTATAAGGAACTAACGGTGATGTTTTTATCCTAAATGATCTTCAAATGTGTGTAGTGTATTTGTAAAGGGTCAGTTCGCAATTGCTATGGGAATGACCATACATGTATTATAGTTGTCAGCAAGAAGCAACGCTGGCGGCCCAATTGAAATCTCCATATACATGTGTGTTTGTGTGTGTGTGTGTGTGTGTGTACAAGATATATGCTTAAATTAATGTTTTATTAAACGCGTTGAGACTCTAGCGATTCATCTTCATTCCTTGGTTGCCATTGCCATTGGCTATTGGCTATAGACGCAACCTACTACTACAACTACAGAAACAGAGACAGAGAGAAGTAGGCTCATGTGTGCTGGGAATGGGATGGGGCTAGAATCTTAGCTTTGGCCACTCTCAGTTACAGGCCAAGTGAAGTATGTTAGGGTCCCTTGCCTGGGCCTATTGTTGTTGTTAATGTTGTTCCGTTCTGGGCGCAAGAGTGCAAAGCGTTTTTATGCTAGCGATTATTACGCTTGATCCTAAAGCACCAAAGGGTCAATTGATGTTTGTGATGTTGCTGAATGTTGTGCTGTTTGCCGACAACAGCAACAGCAACAGCAACAACAGCAACATTTGCTGGCGTTGTTGCCTGCAATTTGCTTTGGAATTTTAAGCAGCGCGACCGTCGCATCGCCATTAACCATTTTACATTTTAACAACAAGCGACGACGTCATCATCCGCATAGACGAATATTATTTTGCACATTTTGCTTTCGCCATCTGCCAAAAAAAACTGCATTTCTTTTCTGTCTTAGCCCGCTTGCAGCGTTCTAACGTTGAAGCGTCCGCACTTAACGATTTTTTTTTTTTTTGGATTTTTAGCCTAGGGGTTTATTTTTCTTTTTTGTTTCGGACAGTTGATATATCACTGCTGATATTCTTTCAGCCACATTGCTTATCAGCATTGGTTGTTGCTGTTGTTGCTTTGGGGCGCTGTTTGGCCAGAAAATTTGCTGTCATAAATGTGCAAGTTGTTCTCATGCTCGTTTAATATAGAAATTATTTAAAGTTGTTGTACTTTTTTTTTTTGGCCAATTGATGCTGGGAAAATGGCAAAATCGTGAACGCTTTGTTAACCGGCTGCGTTTCAAGCATTTCATCTAGCGACGACTCTTACGACCATTTAATGACCTACATTCTGGGCATGCAAATTAAAAAGCAAAGCACAACAACAACAGCAACAACAAAAGAGGAAGCTAAGCTCTATAGTTTACTTTCAACTCTCTCATCTTTCATCTCTTAACTGGCATCTTTTGATTTTTTTTTCAAGTTTCAAGTTTTTTGTCTTTTGCTCAATTGCATAATTCTATAATACTATAATGTTGGTTCTCTCTTTTAACATTTGATGATATGATATGAAAACAGTCCGTTTTTTTTTTAGTATCTTTTTGTATATTTTGCCTCCTAGCATATAATTATATTAGCATGATCTATGTCATTAAGCACGTGTATACGTATTGTGTGCCTGTATGTGTTGTACATGGATATCGCAATTAGTGCACAGCAACAACAGCAACAACAGCAGCAACAGCAGCGGCAGCAGTAAAAACAACTATCGACTGATGCGGCTAACAATATGGCCGGCGGGCGTTTATGGCCATGTCTAGAGAGAACGGAGGCAAACGACAGGCCATTATTGACGCCACTGGACAGTGGGCACGGGACACCGCCAATGCTTGATGCTCCTGCTGCTGTTGCTATCATCAGTGGCCATTGTTGCATGGACATTGCATGCAAATTGTGCGGTGCGCTAAACATGCAAAAATCGCCTAACAGACAGCTAAAAACTAGAGAAAAAAATATTGAGCGCTCATTCTGGCTATTTGCCAGGGCGCCAACTCCCCTTTCCTCCCCAATCTGCTTGTTCTCTTGCCTCTGTCACTGCACTGCCTGTTGGCTAGCAGTCATAAACACGCACTAATTGCAGCCATGATTTGTTACACACTGCATTAATGGCGTTCGCAGGACCGCAGCAACATCAACAGCAGCAACAGCCATTCAAAAAGCAACTAAAATCAAAGCCTAATTGCCTATAAATGGCAGTTTTGTAACGACAAGGACAACAAAAGTGCACAAAATGTGGCGACATCAAACGTAATGCTTTCGGCGTAGCGCAAAATATCAACAACAGCAACAGCAACAGCTAGCAACATGCTGGCGACAACACTAACAACAACAGCAGCAACAACAGCTAGCCAAGCGTTATACCTTTTGATTTATAAACAAAATTTAGCAACAATGCATTTAAAGTTGCTGTTGCACTGGTTGCTGCTACTAGCTGCTGGCTATGCAATTAGGCGCGTGATGGATGTCTGCCAGGTTATTGTGGGGTGGTCCTCTGTGTCGCCAGCATGTCCGAACGCATAATCGAAGCGATCGCTTCGATATACAAATCATTTGCTTGATCTCTCACTTGCAGCAGCAAACAGCAGCAGGCAAGCAGCAGCAACATAGATGCTGCTCGCGTGGTCAGCGCCAATTACTTAGAGCATATCAATTATATATATACGTATATATGAGACGGCAACAACAACGCATCAAATGATACGCAGCAAGATGATTTCAAAGGAGTTGCTGCTGCAGTTGCAGTTGTTGCAGTTGCAGTTGCAGTTGTTGCTGTAATTGAACTGCGCGTATTGCAAATTATTATTTTGTGCATTTGCGATTGCAATTGCAAGTCTGCCTACTGGAAATGTGGCAAGCCATGCATGCCCCCAGTGCGTGCAGGGCCATACCGATCAACTTAAGTCAATTTCCCTTTACCCCTTAACCATCCCCCCCCCCCCCCGAGCCGTCCCTTGAGCCCTGACAGTCTGTTCATATGTTTTCATTACTTTTGCCCATTATGCGTGTACGTGACGCACAATTTGAAATTGGCAGCTTATAAGCCGGATACCAGGCGACCAATGTGCACAATTGCAACATCGTTGCAAATGCCGCCTTCCCTCCGCAGCCCGACCCTCTGCAGCACGTTCTTATGCTTTTGGGCCGTGTGTCTTGCGGCAATGTATGTGTGTGTTGCTGGCCCGGCCAATCGAGCAGAGGCCAGAATCGCGCTCAACAAAAACACACACACATACGCAACACAAACACAACTCAGTTCAGACCTCATCCAGGCAAACGAAAGAGCAACAGAGAGAGAGAGAGAGAGAGATAGAGAGATATAGAATGTAAGAGGGAGAAAAAGCATCTGTTTGTGGCTTTTGTTTGTTGTGCAAGTTTACAATTTAAATGCACTGCCACTTGACTGTTGACAGTGCAACACGCCGTGTCTGTGTCTATGTCTTTGTGTGTGTGTGTTTGTGTTTGTCTTTCAGTATGTATTGCTGAGTTATTGATTTTATACGCTGTGTCTCTTGTGTTGCTGTCAATGTTGCAGTTGCCTTTAACTCATTTCGTACATGCACTAAATGTATTTTCAACAGTTAAATCATTCGTTAAAACACAAAAATATGCAAAAAGGACAGAGGAAAAAATAAGCTAAGAGTGTAATCGGCAGCACAACGAAGATTAAATGCTCTTGCTAAAGAAAACGCTCAGCTGCTGACAAGTTAAATAAAGTAAAAGTATTTGCGAAGCTTAAACTACAAAGAAGTAAGGATTGAAAAACCTTATTTAGGCAGAAATTATCAATGTGAAACTTAAACGACTTCAAAGTTAGGATAGGTTTATAAGTAAGGGTATAACCGCAGGCTTACTTTATATTTTAAGGCAAAGCGCCCATTAAGAAACTGTATATCATATTTCGTTGAAGTAAAGCCAAGGTTAAAATGATATGATTTAAAAAGTTTGTATGGGGAAGTTCCTGGTACACAATGCAAATATGCAATAAATTGTAAACAATAAAAAAGGACTGTACGTTTGATCGTCAAAACTATAGAATTAAAAGATACACAACTAAGCTATTAGGCTATAAAGAGGTACACCCATGCCTTTAAAAAGAAAACTCATTATTTATTGAACTCTTATCCTTAGCCGTTGACTATTGGCCCGATTTAGATACAAACACATAGAGGCAGGCACATTTTTAGCCCAACTAACGCTTCTGTCGCTTCCCACCTCTGTGCTAGCATTTTTTAATGGGACAGTTCCTTATAGCCAGCGGACCCAAATCTCATTGTCAGGGCCCTGGTTGTCGCTGTTGTTGCTGCCGTTGCAGCTAGCAACTGAATATGATTGAAGTACTCGTTGCAGCAGTCGTAACGAGCTGGCATCTATCATGGCCATATCAAACTGGCATCAAACAATTTCAAATGGATCGAATGAAAAATCAACTGGCGTTGAAAATGGCCAGGCCAATTGCAATTGCGAAACAGGCAGCAACAACAACAGCAATAGGCAGCGGCAGCCTTGCTGACTGTTTTGTATGCATGCGGCGAACGTGATCGGTTGCCTAACAGCAATTTTTTAGCTGCTAGATATCGCTCCAGAACAAAGTGGGCAACGCGCAGCGACAATGTTGGTGCAAGGAGCGACACACAGAAGCAGCAGCAGCAGCAGCAGCGGCAACGGCAGCAGTTTCAGTTGCTTGCAACAACAAACAGATCAACAAAAACAGCAGCAACTGTTGCTGCTGCAGCTGAGCAGCTGCTTTGGATTCTCCGTATCAACGGAGGCGCATTTCACTTTGGCCAAAGTCAATGATTGAAATTCTAAGTTTGCAACTAGCTGATGTTGCCGTTTGTAGTATTGTTGTTGTTGTTGCTGTTGACCTTTTCGCATGAGAATCGCATGCTGATGATGGATACACTGTTACGACTGCGACTTCTTGGACAGTGCAGTGCATTGTATCACTACACTGCACTGTATCTGTATCTGTATATAGACTTGGGCACACTGTCAGCTAGACAGTTGCTCAACGGCTGCAACAGCTGTCAGTGTGCACAGCTCGTCATGGGCAATTTAAGTGGAAGTGGAAGAAAGGTTTTCGGCTTTAACCACACACACACTCACATTCGACATGTACATCGAATGCCAAAGTCAAAGTCAAAGCCAAAGCCAAAGCCAAAGCAAATACGCGTCGGATAATTGCGCTCAAAGGCCAAAAAAATAGAAAACGAAACAGCCTTAGAACACAAGCCTTGGCAACAAACAAGCCAAGAAACAACTTCGTCTGTCTTTTGCAAACGCGGAATTTCACAGCAGCATGGAAATTTGTTCGATGCCTTGTCGTTGCGTTGTTGTTGTTTTTGCTGTTAGTCTTCTTCAGCTTTCGTCTGTGTTTGCAGTTTTTTTTGTTTGATTTGGATTTGATTTGATTTTAGCAGCAGCAGCAACAGCAACAGCAGCAGCATCAACTCGAACTTCAACTTCAACTTCCAGCTTATAGCTCTCCTCCAACTTATTCAAATGCCGCCACACAGTTTCTTGACCTCTCCGCGTGCCGTGTGACGCAGTCGCCCGTTGTTGCACTCGTAACTGCACATGCGCGACCATGCCACCCACCCCCCTCCCCCTTCTTGCCGACCCACTCCCTGCCTCACCCCTTGTTTGCCAAAGCATCTTCTTTGCAGTTGGCAACTTTTGCCAGCTCAGTTGTAACTTTTGCAGAAAGGTTGGCAACGTCGACGTTTGCGGAAAATGCGATTGACGGTAATTGGTTGACGTTTGTCTTATTTAAATTTGTTTTCTTTGCGATTCTCTTGTAACCTGACTCCCCCTCTTCCCCCTCTTCGTCTCATTGCCTCTTATGAGCTGGCATTGGTTATAGTGGGATTCCCATGAAGCATTTTACAAGCGCATAGAAAATCAATTGCTAATGACAACTACAACTTGCAACTTAGTGGATTTGCAACTACGCTGTGTGTGCATTTCACGTTTATTTTATTCCGCTCAGTGTAGTCAGTATCTTCCCCTTTCTCTTTCTATCTCTTCCCCTTACTAAATGTGTGCTTGGCAGTGCGGCGTGCAACTTTAATTGAAATGAAATGAGTTTCGTCGATTTGTGTTCTAGGAATTTGTTTTTTGATTGTTTTCTTTGTAAATTTGAATGATTATCGAGGCAGTTGCAACTTGCAACAGTTGCGCAATTGCCACAAGAACAGCAAGCAAGCAAGCTCGCAAACAAGCAAGCAACAAAGCAAACAAACAAACAAACAAACAAACAACAGACAACAAGCCAGAAGTCGACGACCCGGGTAATTGCATCATTGAACCCCATGAATCCCTACTCATGTTTAATAGGGTAAATGTCTGTTCTGGCCAGTACTTAGTCTAAACACTCATTTCCTCTCACCTCCTCTCTCTTCATCTGTGCATGGGTAATTGAACTGTGCGCACTTTTAATTGTGTGTACTGTGACGCGGAAGCGTCTTAGAACTGGGCCAGGATTTCTTAAACAGAACAACAGGTCGCTTCATAGTTAAGAAGGTAGGAAGGCTGGGTGGCAGGCCAATTTGTTACCGCTACATCGCATATCGCGTATATCGCGATAAAGTTGCAGGCACGCTAAACGAAACCACTTCCTCAAATAAACATATTGATGCGTAGCATGCGCAAGGAGGCGGCGAGGTTATGCGGGGCAGCTTGAACTTGCGTTCAAGATTGAAACCGAAACTGATGCGTAGTTTAGGGCGATTTACACAGTTTAAACAGACGGCGATACAAATCGCCGGCACAAGAGCCAGCAGCTAAGTCTGAGCCCGATTTTGAGAGCTGTAGTTGGAGCTGGAGTGGAGAGCTTAGCGGATGGAGGCAGCTGTAATCAACAGCCAGTTCTGTCTGTGTCTTCCTGTGTGCCATAACTGTAGCAAATGGCTAGGCAACATGCAGGCAAAGCAAGACAACACAAGAACACGGCAACTGAGATGGAGATGAAGAGGAAACTGAGACTGAGACTTAGTGCCTGAGATTTGTCTTAAATACCCTATCCTCTGGGTATTAGTATATTGTAAAATGGTTATGCCTATGAATATGTAGCATAAATAAAACTAGCTCTATCTTATAAATATCTTTTAATAACTTATTATTAGAGAGCCGACATCAAATTTTAAATTAAATACATTATTAAGATCAAGTTTTTGTGAAACACTTAAAGTTTAATTCCATAGAACGAGATGTTTATTGTTGTTCATTACCTTTTAGTGTTAAATATGATCAATAAATTATCATTATATTACCAGTACAGGAAGAAAAATCATGGTTATTTAAATAATATGCTAGATATATTCATATATGTCAAGTCAATATCTAAAGGGTAAAAGTTCTTCGGTGATTCAAGTTGGAGTTTATTTTGTTAGCGTAGGCGTTGTTGAAGTTTTTGTCTTTAGTTCCGCGGCAGCCGCATAGGAAAATGTTATAAATTGCACATTTGATGAGCAGAGAAACGTTTATGGTTCTTAGGACTAAAAATCTTAAATCCAGCTGTGTGCGTTTCTTTCCTTATTGCGCTCGTCTCTGTATAACGCTGTTGTTGTTGGTGTGGCGGCTGCTGCTGCTGTTGGAGTTGTGTTGGTGTTGGAGTTGGAGTCTGCCTTTTAGCGCTTGCATGTCGGCTGATTAATTGTGCCAGCGTCATAAACGTGATGATATCGCAATGTAAGCGCATTTTTCATGTTATTCAATTCGTTGCCAGCAGCTTTTAGCTACAGCTTTAGCTACAGCTACAGCTACAGCCAATCTATTTGCATAGCATTTTTATGCTGTATATATATTTAATGTGAGCTATAATACAAAAGACTTAGGCAACAAACTTGATCGTCTCACACCGTTTTGGGGCCTGGCGCGCAAATTAAATCTTTCGATATTGCCAACTAATTACGAACATTAACGCAATTAAGCCTCCTCTATCTGGCTTCGTATATGTTGTGTAAATTGTATTTTCCTCTCACTCAATGTGCGTATGTGTTGGTGTGTGTGTGTGTGTGTGTGTATCGATTGTTCCGCATTTGGTGTCTGGGCAAATGTAATGCAATCGGGAATTTAATTCTTTGCCCAAATGGGCGCTATCAAATTCATGTTATTTTTTGTTAGCCAGGTGTTGGCGCTTTGGCAGGTGTTTCGCCCCATTGTCTCTCACACTCCTTAGCTTAGCAGGAAGCATTTGGCATTTGCCCATAAATTATTAAGTGTTGCTCTATTGCAATACTCTTTTTTATTCGCCCGGTGCGTTCATACAAAAAAAAAATCCTAACAAAAAAAAAACATATTAAAACGACAGCAATTGCGCAGTTTTCACCTGGCGCACTGCTCCCAATTTGGTAAAAGCTAGTTTAGTGTTGTTGTATTGTGCTTTTATGTGTAACTGAATTACTGTTGTTGTGGATCAAGCATTATATATTAGGGGCCATAAAAACACGTTAAAAGGAAATTGAACACTTTGCATACCATTTATTGATGAATATTACTTACTTATTTCTGCAACAATCATTAACGATATAAAGTCTTATTGCTACGAGTGATATAGTGTAGAGAGGTATAGTTATCTTCAAATTATAAAAAGCATCTTTTGTTTGAATATTTCATTGGTTCAACCCATAACGTTACCTTTCTTTACATAGAAACTTTTTGCCCCTTTTAGCGCCCATAATAAGTATGTAGAATATATCGATCAATGCCTAAGACGCAGTTTGTTAGTTACAGGTGCAGCTGTTGACACACATAAATTAATTTAGAAATGATTCTAATTTCAAAAGCTGTAAGCATTTTGGAATGCTTTCGTTTTGAGTTGAACGCCCACGTTTCAAATGACATTTCCATAAGATATAAGGAAAACAGCTTGTTGTTTTTGCATATACAATTTAATATATATTTCTGAGACATGTATTAGACACAAATAGAATGTAGTTTATAGTATAATATACTCTATATGCTCGTATGCTATATAAGCGATATAATTGTAATAACTAAAATGTACACACTAAACGACTAAGACAATGCATTGCGAGAGCCACAGCGCAAGTGAGAAAGATATATGTGACCCTCTCTGTCTCTTTCTTTGTTTTTTTCTTCTACGCTTCACTTAGCTCTGTGCAACTAAAGACTAACAAGAGAATAGTTAATTGTAAATCGTAAATGTAAATTGCATAGTTATAATTATAAACAATTACGAATAATACAGCTACGAATACACAGTTTTACATATACGAACAACATTTAAATTATGAGGAGAAATTAATAAATTCATTTCAACTATATCGATATAACATTAAATATGCATTAGTATTTTTGTTGTTGTTGTTTGCTTATGTTGCTGTTTTTGTTGTTGTTGCTTTTGCATAACTTCATCTATGTAAATATTGTTTGATATTTGTAATATTGCTTATCCATAATATTTATATATAATTATATATATTTTGTTTTTGTTTTATTTTTAAATGTATATTTTGATATTGCTGCGGGCGTTATTTTTTTTTTCTTCTTTCATTTTCAGTGGCTTGCAGCATTTGCAATACGAGCTATAAGCTTTTGTTTTTATGTAATTATATTTACCTTTTTTTTAAATTTTGCCGTTATTTAATTATAAATGTGACTCAAACTGAAAGCGACAGCAAATTGTGAAAATGGCCATAAAATTTGTTCCTGCCTTATCGCTTCATTGTTTTTTCTTGTTTCTCATTTCAATATCAAATAAATGTGTCGCATAACATTAAATTAAACATAAAATTAAAATCACAATTTTATAGACTTGATGTGTGTGTGTGTGTGAGTGTGTATGAATATGTGGGTGTAAGTGTGTGTGTGTTGTCAGCGCTTCATGTGATTGGTTTTGTTTGGTTCTTCTGCTTTATTATTAGTTCACTTTCGTTTTGTCTTTTTTCGTCCATCCAGGAAAAATATTCTTGAAAATATTTCATTGGAATTTTTTTAAAGCATAGTCTTGGGCGCAGGGGAAGGCACAATTCAATGTTAATTAAAATTGCTGCTGCAAGCTAAATATGGTGAAAGCTACAAGAGACAGAAAGAGATGCAATAAGGAAATTAGTTAGTTTAGTAAGCTGCACGAATTTAATAAGCAAAACAATCACAAGTCGGCACGATTTGCATTGCCACGCCTCCCATTCCCTAACCATTCCCACTAACCCCCCAGCCCCTTCCATTTCCCCACCCTTTTTCTAGACCCATCCTATGCTCACCTGCAGGAACACACACAGCGCTCAAAATATTGGTGTTTTTGTCGTTGTTGTTGCTATTATTGTTGTCTGTGGGTTTTGTTTTTTTTTCGTATTATTTTGTTTCTGTATTTTGTCGTTGATGGCAGCGAAACGATTTGGCAACGAATCTAAACATCCACTTCACTCCACTCCTAAATTCTAGCTCCTATAGATAGAGCGTCGCCTGCTGACGCTGATCAAAGTGGTGTATATAGAGCTTCTTCTTAGACTTCTCCTTGGATGGCCGCAGATCCCACACCAGATTCGAAAGGCTGCGCGGTCGCGACAATCGTCGCGTCTTCTTCTCCGGCAGCTTCTGCGAATCGCCCGAAGTGCGTCCCCCGCTGCGCGACGAGTCCAGCGTGCCCTCGCGCGGATTATGATGATTGTTGCTGCTCGAGCTGCGGCTGTGACTGTGACTATGCGCCAGATAACCGTGCGAATTCAGTATGCTGTTGCTATTGCTGCACTTGAGCACCACATCGGGCGGCGTCTGTGAGCCGGCGGAGATGGAGGTTGCGTTTGCTGCTGCCGCTGCCGCTGCTGCTGCTGCCTTGGCTGAGATCGTCGGCGGCGTCATTGCCGCTGTGTTGCTGTCCGGCGTCAGCTGCAAGCTGCTCAAGCTCTTGTATCTGTGTAAGGAAAGAGTGAGAGGAAAACAAGATTGGGTTAGGTCAAGTTAATAAAGCATTTGCTATCAATCAAGACTTTCAGATTAAATTGTTCAAAGGCTTTTTGTAATGAATAAATGAACTAAGTTACTGTTAATAATTGTTACCTGATGTGAAACAATGGCGATTGCGGCTCCAATGATTCTTTCACGGGCAAATGATTGTTGGGCGTCAGCACCTTGCCATGGTGTGGATGTCCATGGGCATGTGCATGTGGGTGTGATAGGTGTGATTGATGTGCATGGTGTGCGTGGGCGTGCGAGTGGGCGTGGTGAGCTGAGGCAGCTGCTGCAGCCGCAGCACTGGCGACAATTGCTGCTGTATTGCTGATGTTGTTGTTGCTGTTGCTACCAGGTGTTGGAGGCAACTGCTGCTGCTGCTGTTGTTGTTGTTGTTGTGAATGGCTGTGACTGTGACTATGGCTGTGACTGTGACTGTGACTGGTGCCGCCAGTTGAGTTGCCATTGCTGCTGCTGCCGGCACTATGCGCATTCGCATTCTTGATGTAAAGCTTTGGTAATGTGGGACGCTGTCGCTTCTCCGCCGGCTTCTTGCCCGGAATCGTTTCAATGGGCGGTGGCACTGGCTTAATGTCCTCCTGTATATGGCTGTGATGATAGTGATTCACCAGCAGCGCCGATGGATGTTGATGATGATGATGTGACGACTGCTGTTGCTGCTGCTGCTGCGATTGATATATATGATGATGGCCACCATTGCTGCTGCTATGCTTATTTGACTCTAGGCTACTATAATTGTTGTTGTTGTTATTATTGCTGGACTGCTGGTGCTGCTGTGGTGCTGTGGTTGTCGGCCCGCGTATAAGACTGCAATAGTTTCCATTGCCACTGCTGTCCGTGTGATGTGACTTCAAAGTGGGTGACTCACAGATGGGCTCGAATCTCGCCAAACCCTTGGAGAGTGGCGTCAAACCCCGCACATAATCGTAAATATGATCGATCTCATTGTACTCCTCGGCAATTTCGGTGTTGTTAAGCGCCTGCTGCTGCTGCTTGGACCACGAATCACAGCTGGCACTCTTGCGCAGCACATAACCACTCTCGGCCAGTCCGCTTGCAACGCCAGCGGCAGAGGGCAGCATGACAACGGGCAGCTTGTTGCCGCTGTTGCGACTACTGAACTTGGAGTCCTTCTTCTCCTTCTCGCTCAGCTTGAGATCGACTATCTGCAGACGATCGCGTGCATCTGCCAGCAATCGCTGCGCCTTGTCCAGAAAACGAGTGTACTCAATAAAGTGCTCTAGTTGCTCCATATTCTTGGCTCGCTGCAGCTTGATCTTTGCATTCAGCGGCACTGGCACCAGATCCGTATCCTTTTGCAGCGGCAATGCAAACATTCGATCGATTTCCACACAGCCCAGCAGTCGCAACTCTGGCACAAATGGCTGCTTAAGTCCCTTCGGCGCACTCCCATGGACAAGTCTGAGAAGAAAAATAAGCAAAAATATATGATAAGCAAATAATATATATCTGGTTAACTCTGGACATTGGTATGGTCTGTTAAGACCAACAGTTATTATACAAATTGGGCGTCAACTTACCTTACAATGACTGGCATCCGCTTGAGCAGGAGATTCTTGACGGTGTGTACTCCGCTGATGCTATCCTCTCGCGCAATAGGCGAGAACTTGGCTTTGGTATCGAGTGGCAGATTGATAATCTCGTCCTTGATGTTGCGACACTGCAGGTACTTGCCATTATCATTCATAGTGGTCAACAGCTCTCCGGCATGAATGGTGCGATTCATCAGCTGGCAGCGAAAAGTTTCACGCACCAAGACGCGACAATTGCGTCGTCGCGCCAACTCCAGGACGGAGTCAATGCAGCGCGTGGAGCGTCCATCTTCGCTGAGGAGCTCAAAGTAGCCGTGGTAGGTCTCCGGTATGAGCACCTTGGCGCCCACATTTGTGGGCTTGCGTCCCTCTTTGATCTTGATGGGTTGCGCCAGTATCTGATACTTTTTGCCAGCACTTAGGAACAGGGCCGTACTCTGCAGCGAGGGAGCTGAGAGTGTGGGCACGCCCAGTGCTTGGTGTTGTCCTTTAAGGATCTTGGCCACCGCCGGCAGCGGCTGCTTGGAGAAATCGCGCAAATAAACGGGCGTCGCATCCCCAAAACGGGAGGCGGCCAATATGATTTGGCCATCGGTGGCGGCCATGTCGCGATTGAAAAACGATAGCAGCTTGCTGCGCGCCAATTGAACATTAAATGAGAGTAAATTTCATTGGACTGGCTGCGGCGCCGACTCGCTAATGTACTCTTCCTCTTGCTCCTTCCTCTTCTGTTCCTGCTGGCCACCCACAGCGCCTTCTTCGATTTCCTCGTCGCTGCACGGCTCACTATCAGCGCTGCCAACGTTGGCGTTCAACTGATCCTCAAGCTCGAGTGCACGTCGCTTGGCCAGCTCCTGTTGGCGCAGTCGCAGCAATTGGGCGCCTCGACTGCAGCAGGCGTGCGCTATTTGCTCCTCAATGGGCGTGGTTCCAGAGTGATTAGCCGCTGCCTGGCTCTGGCTCTGGCTCTGGCTTTGACTGTGGCTCTGGCTGGTCAGCAGTCGCGTGGATGTCTGCAGTGCGTAGTTGAGATACTGCATTCGGATACTGCTTCACGTCTCCCGCTGGCCACTGTGTGCGAATTTGTTGATTGTTTATTAATCCTCTTTAGTTTAGCTCAAGTTCGTCCTGTGTTTGGCGACCTGCAATAAAATTGAATGAAAACTATTAAAATTTTATTCTCTTGTTCTTTTCGTGTTTGGCCTGAAACATAGATAGTTTATTAGTTACCCGCCTGACTGGTAGTAAAAAAGAAAAAAAATTCAGTAATACCTGGCAAGAAATTCTCACACAACCCACGACGCACACACGTGTGTGTGTGTGTGTATAGCCTTTAGGTGTTATTTATGAGCTGCATAAAGTTGAAAAGCAATGGCAAAGTGCACAAGGCGAAAAAGGCAGCAACAAGATGCATGTAAACAGCCAAGTTGATGGCGACAATGCCAAACATGCCATTAAGACCATTAGGCATAAAAAAGTGGAAAGATGATGAGGATGCTGGTGGAGGAGGGACAAGTACAATATGCAGAAAGAGCAGCTGCTGCAGCACAAGCAGTAGGAGTAGACAACGCCAGACATTGGCCATAAGCCAGGCCAACCAACAAATGGCCAGACATTAAAAGTACTTAAAGGATCTTTGCATATTTATGAGCCCACATAAGTGTGCCTGATTACAAGAGGAGACATGCATAGAGGCAGCGTTTGAGGCTGAATTGCATTGATCTGTTCAAGAGCTTGGTCTGTGTGTGTGCGACTCAGTTTGTGGATGGAACCGCTTTACTAAAATTAGTTAGCAATTAGAAAATGGGAATAAGGTGTATGTTGGCAGCGTCAGTTACATGCTTGTGGGCGTGGCCATGCCATTAATGGCCAGAAATATGCATTTGTTAAATGTTTACAACTGATGCTGCAAAAGGTGCTCATAAACAATTTACGAGCACTTAGTTACTTGGATTGAAAGAAGTTTGTTGCTGTTGTATATAAAAAAAAGTGCAGTACGAAAAGTTATAAAACATTTCGTGCTTTACTTTTACCGAGAATTAATTGAAATTTTTAATGTGTTTGTTGCCAGTGCCATAAGAAAAAAAGCCATTGTAAATAGTTTTTTACAAAAGAGCACAGCTCAATTTCAGCAGATTTTTTTTGTTTGCCTTTTTTTTGTGCACTGCTTTCCAATTAATTTGCCAGACTGTGTCTTAGACGACGATAACACGGCCAGCAATTAATTTTCACCATGGAAAGTACCTTTTCCTCCTCAGTCCAAGAGGAAAACTCACATAGCAATTCTCACGGTTTGTAACTTATGTGGCGAAACGTGACATTTTCTCGGCTACTGGACAAAAATTGATGCCACAGTCTGGTCGGCTCTTAGGATTGGCCAACTGACTGTCTACTAACTAACATTGAGGCAATGGGATGCGGCTTCCTGGCGCGTACGTGTCTGGAGTTTAAGTCGCCTGTTTGTTTTGTTTGGTTAGCCTTTTTTCTACATCTTTCTTTTTCATTTAATTTTTTTTTCTTCTTGCCTTTGTACAGCGCATGACACAGTTTCAGTTGCGCCTCGCATTTAACTTGATTTCATTGAGAATGGCTTAATTAATTTAGTGGCGCCCCTGAGCCAAACCGAACAGGCTGTGGCAAGTAGTAAGTAAGTAAGTGGCACAGGCTTAGGCAAAAGGCACTCACAGACAGCTGCTGCTGTTGCCGCTTTAGCTGCTGCCAGGGCAACACTTAACAACTTCCTGTGCTCAGCTCAAAAAAAGAGGCAAAAAGGAGAAACTCATTTAACTTGCGGTTGACACGTTGCAACCTCAAAAGAAGCCCCACACAAAAAAAAACCACTTTTTTTATTTTCATAATTATTTTTTAACTTATTTTTGTTGTTTTTACCATGCAACAGAACGAAAAAAACAGAAAACACAACTTGCGATAATCATAAAATCCTTTTCAGGCTACTGCCATCAGTTTCAGTGTATTTTTTTTTTCTTTCTCACTCTTGCCCAAGGCGATGACGTTGGGCATTGCTGAGTCCTACTGCCACTTGAGCCTGTTGCTATTGCTGTTGCTGTTGCTGTTTCCTGCCCGAAGGGGGCAAAACAAAAGCCGCAGGCATAACACTTGAACAAACGAAGCAGCCACAAGTTCCAATACGAGCGAAGTTCAGCTAAGTGACAACGTCGCCCCTTTACTGACTATGGAATATGAAATATGTAACCCAAGACGCTGGCGGTCAACAACTGGCAACGGCAAAAGAAGAAGAGGTGGAAAAAGCCTGACGCATAATGAGATACATGACAACAAGAACAACAAGTACACAGCAAAAAAGAACGAAACAGAAAGCAACAACAAGCGAAAAAGTGAAAATTTTCAAAATGATGTAACGATACTTATATACCCTTGGTATTTGCAGTGATAAATTAGTTGATTGACACTTATTTGAGTATTGATAAAAAGTGATTTCACTTACAGTAGCTCAAAAATTGGATTCAAAATAGTCTTGCATAGATGGTTCCAAGAAGTCTAGTACAGCCAATGCTACCTCAGAAAGTAGTATTCTATCTAAGTCATCTGCATATCTAAACGTGAATCTACAAAGTTTGTTGTACAAAGATACATATGTACACATCTGTCACCTAAGCCCCTTATATCCATCTGCATAATAGACAACATTAACTCAGTTTCTCAGCATGTGAAGAGTTTGTGCTTAATGAACAAGTATTACAACTTCGGAAAGTGTATATAAGTATAAGTAGAAGTAAGCGCGATAAAAGCAGCGTTCAAAAGGATTACGAGCCAACATGTACACATGCCACACAGTGTTTGCGAATGTGTGTCTGTGTCTGTGTGTGTGTGTGCAAGCAAGCAGAATCTGAGCATAGGTGTGCAAGAGTGTGTGTGTATAGTATGTGGGTGGCTTTTGTTTTGCTAACAAAAGCAACTGAGAGACGCGCAAAGCCAGCTCCCAAAAAGTGTAAAAAGGAGGAAAACAAAATAAAAATAAAAAGGAAAGGAAAAGTATAAGGAGCACGTCCCAGTCGCAGGTCAGAGCTAGAGCCACAGCTCATAAAAGGAAGCATACATTCACACACACACACACACACACAGGTGTTTGCATAGTTTGTGTTTGATGTGTGTGTGTGTGTGTCTGAGCACATTAATCACACTAAAGAGTTTTACAAAATGCAACGCAACTCGCAGCTAGAGTCCTAGCTCTTGTTGTTGCTGTTGCTGTTGTCACCACTTTAAGCTGCAGCTTAAAAAATTTTAGAGTCCCTGAGTCTTTGCGGTGCAAGCTGCTTATAGGTATATATAAATATATACATAAATATATATATGGTTTTTTATGTATAAAGTACTGGTGCTAAGAATTCGCGCCGTGTTGCCGCTTCAACGCCAACGCACAGCACTTGAAGGCTTGAGCATTTATATGTAATGCAATATAATACGCGAACTGTATTTCCAAGTCTTGGAACTAAAAACTCCTTTGCGCACTTCTTTCGTTATTATTATTATTTTTTTTCTCTTTATTTAATTTCATTTCCGTTTTGTCAAGCAACAACTGGCGAACACCTTCAACTACAGCATCAGCTTTAGCTTTCGCTTCAGCTTTGCCTTTGATCTTAGCTTTTGCTTCATCTTTTTGCAGCTTCGGCGTCGGCTTCAGATAGTCCTGAAGCTCAGTTGCCATATTATGTCGTTCTTAGCGCTTTTGATTACTTTTTATCCGCTTTTGCACGCGAATCTGCAGTTGTTATAGTTGGCGTATTTGCTGTTTGCTGTTTTGTTCTTTTATATCTACCCCTTGGTGTGACTAATGACGTGCCGGCCAAACGGGCAACGCAGCTCGCCACTTGGCACTTGGCACTTGTCGCCTGCCGCTTGCCGCTCCCCTTGCTCGTCGCTCGCTGCTCGTTTGTTTAGTCGCCATGATGTAAATAATGAAATAATATGGTTTTTCTCTCTTGTCCACCATGAAAAATTAACGCGCTGCCCATGCTAGAATTTTTTTTCGCCTGCTTTTCTTTCTTTTTTTTTTGCACACTCTTGGTTTTTATATTGGTGGACAGTTGGGTTTTTGCTTTCATTTGTCAAGTTGACTCTGCTGGGTATGAGAAAAGGCGTTGAGATTGTTTTGGGTTCCACTTTTGGTGTTTGGGGCGCAACCGCAAGGTTGTCTCGTCTCTGGGTCTATGCTTTTGTGTACACAAGGTTATTGCACTGAAACCAAGAGCTTGCTGTCAGTTATAATAAGTGCTGGTGGTAGTTGGGGGTGTATTTGGGTTCCGTTTTGAGTTATGGTTGGCCTTTCCGTAATATAATTATGCATGTTGATGTCAAAATCATTTTTCTTACATAGTCCATACCGCTAAACTACAAATAAACTATCTATAATTGTTCTAAATCTTTCAGTTCACTCACCTTATCATTAAAGAAGCCATATTTTTATCTATTTTTTTACTATTTTCAACTTTTATTGTGCTAGTAACAAAGTATTTAACGGCGCGCCGCAGTTTTTTATTAAGAAAAACAAACGTAATTAAATGTTATGTTCTTTTTACAATATTTATAGATTACAGAGATCTCCATTCATAGTTATTAAACTGTTTCCTGATTATAAGCCTTGCTGAACCCAGAAATCTAACAACATATCATATCGCTTTGTTTATTATATAATCCCAACTGTCAAAAGCATTTCAATGTGTCATTAAAAGGGCCTTGGCCATTCGCTCTAGCCATGTCATAAATTTTATACCGAAACCCGTAACCGTGTGTGTTTGTTTACCCATCCATCTGTTTTATGCAAATAGATGTGACGATGAACCATTTAAATATATGTGTACAGTCAGACTGAATGTAACGTAGTATTTTAGTGCTGTATTCATATGCTTAATTTAACAATCGGAACGCGCCCAATTCCAATTCCAATTTCGATTCATAAATGGCGGGGGCAGCAAATCAAAAGCAATTTGAATGCAAAGCAACAGAACGACAGAGAAAAAAAAGGGGTAATATTATTATTGTTGTTGTAGTTTTATTGTGACGTTGATGAGGTTACCCGAAGCAATGAATAGTCGTATTTTTTTTCCCATATGACTTTTTATTGAAATGTTGACGTGCTTACTAATCAACAAAGTGGTCAGACTGGGAAACACAGATTTCTGGCTCTTTTTATTAATCATGAGCTGCATACAAAGAAGGGTATAGCGGAGTATGGGTTAGAATAGGTACACACATAGGTGTATCAGCAAAGTTACAGGAAATCGAAACCAAATTGCAGCCAGCGACATTTGTAGAAGCTTTTTCATTCTTCTTCGGTGGCACACATGTGTGCATATGTATGGAAAGAAAGAATCAGAAAAAAGAACCGTTTGCTGGCTGCCTTTTGAAGTGAGGCAGTGAAGCGTTGATATGATATGTCTGGGCTGTAGTTCATTGAGCAGCAGGGCAGGGCAGGGCGAGGTGAGGTAAGGTCTCCATTTAATTTATGTATGCCTTACGAGTGTGCTGTGCGGCTTATTGTTGTCGAGTTCTGAGCTGACACTTTTGTAACCGTAAGTTCTCTGTTTACCTTAGCAGACAAAACGAAAGTTGTGTTTTCTTTTCTTTTCTTTTTTGATTGAACTGAGTGTAAAAGGGAAATCCCTTTTTGGGCAACAACCACGTTGCCATTTATAAACAAATGCATGCAGCTTAGAGACAAATAGACAGGGGCTGGGCCCTGGCAATGGAACTGCAGCTAGGTCTGGGGCTGGGTTTGAGTCTTCGGGCCCTGGGCTTGGCAATGCCGAGGATGGGCTCTTGTTGCTGTGCTTTTGACCCAGAAAATCAGAAATACAATAAGAAAATGTTAACCGCCCCGCCACCTTTGGTAAGTGAAATTTTTCCAGCCAGTATCTGCTGCATGTCTTTGTTGTCAAAAAAAAAAAAAATACCTCACGAAACAAAGTAACCAAAAATATCCACAATACAAATATTCAAGTTTGAGAATGGAGAGTGTTTGCTGCAAATCGAAGATGCTGCCGAAGAGCAGTGCGTTGGTGTCAAACCATTAACTGCGACAGACCATTAACTTGTCAGCTGAGAGATACAAACACATCGCAGAGTGGGCAGCAATAGGCATAAAATCGAGCTGATGATCAAAGATGTAAAAAATTCGTATTTTGTTGATTTTCCATACTTCGATTCTGAGCAGTGAAAGGCGCATATAAAAAAGTTATAGAACTTTTTTTATATTTTTTTATATTAGGAAAGCAGCTTTCAAAATTTATTGTTCTGTTTGACCTTAAAAGATATTTTAGAGAATTTAGATAGGCCAGAAATTAGCCTAAATGCTTTTACCAATTCTAAGACAAATCATTGTGAAACCTTACTTTTCCATTTCACTATCTTATTTAAATCTTTTTTTACTACACATCTTGCTCTAAAGCAAAGCTAATTGGGTATTTTACTATCAGTTGGTTTTGTTGAATATGCAAAACGAGTTAATTTAAAGATTCAATTAGTTGTCCAATCATTATGATTAAAACATAACGTATCGGCTCTTATTTGTTTAAGCAGCTTAACTCAATTGGTGACTGAAAAATAAAATCAAATTGCCAGCTTAGTATTTAAATTGTTGAATTAATTAATTTGGTAAACTTTTGCTGCATAAAAATATTTTTTATGAATTGGAATTGAAATTTAAGTTTATTTTAAAAAATATTTTCAAGTGTAAACATATCTCTATGCTATTTCTTGAACTCTATACCGGCCACACACAATACTAATAATAATAATTTTCACATTTAACCCAATTTCTAGAGCATGACGCTAATTACTTTTAAATGATACATATAATATGTGTGTATTTTTGTATTTATTGTATTCTGGAATATTTACATATTTATTTATGAATTGCTCACCTAATGCATACAACAATCACTGTTGGTGGCTGCTCCAAAAAATGCCGTTAAATATGTACAATAGCAATTTACACCTTTTGGCAATCAATTAACAACATAGGCACACACACTTATACAAAGACACAAAACACATATTTGTTGAGAGATAGCATAAGAAAAAACTCTCATTACTCATTGGCGGCAATTTCTTGACTTGAAAATTTGTGCGTTTTCTATTTGCCTTGTTTTTATTTCACTTTACGTTGTTGTTGCTGTTGATGTTGGTTTGGTTGTTTGTTTAACTTGTTGATTGTTGGTTACGCGAGGTTTTATGATCATTTCGTAATATACAAAAGAGATTTCCTTTTGTTTAGCAGACGACTAACTGTGAATTTCACAATATCAAATGAGGCACAAAGAATTTTTACTTTCACACCATAAATGTGACGAAATGTGACTTAAGATCTGTTTCTTTTTCTATCTTAGTTTGCTTCTTCTTTCTTTCACTCTTTTGCGCGAACAGATTTGCATAAGAATCGAATCGAAACGAAACGGAACGCAACGCGCAGAACTGCCGGAATATGCGAAATCTCAATCACAATTTGAATACTTATTATGTATTCACGTTAACTCGCACCGAGTCTCAAGTATCTCGTATCTCGTATTTCGTATCTCAACTCTCGACTTTTGAGTGTGTGTCTCGCGTGGGTTGCAGACGCGCACGCGCACAGATCTCGCTGGGAGCGATGACGATAGTGGAATGAACCGGTCGCTGGATGCGAAGCTAATGAAATGCGAGCTACGGTTCTGAGAGCTGTCGAGTTGAGTGCCCAGAACAACGCAGTCAACGTTGCAGTCGCAGTCGCAGTCGCAGTTAGCGTCGCTGTCGCTGTCGCAGTTAGCACGAGCTCTGCTAACTTTAACAGTGCGCTGTTAAACCGGTCTAAAGCTTAACTCGGCTCGACTGTGCGTTCGGTCTTTCTTCTGGCTGAAACCCAAAAAAATATATTTCGGGCATTTGTTTTGGGCTCTAATTTCTAAGCAAACGCTGTGCGAGCGATTCTCTAAAGATAAGCGTTGGTCAGACAGTTGTTTAATAGTTTTCTTTTGAATTCTGTTCTTCTTGTATTTTTATGTAAGTTTTTTCCTGTTTGTCAGATTTGTTTGCTGAGAAAACGCGTCGCCCAGTTACCTAAGCTATTCCAGCTGTTGATTTGTTTTGTTAGCGTCTTTTTAGATTTCATTAACATTTACATTTGAACCAAGTCCCTGTGTTTGTGTGTTTGTCAACCTTCTGGAATCGTTATATGGACCCCATCATCATCATCAGCATCATCATTGTGCGTGTGAATTTTTATGGTTCATTAAAATTAAAAGCAAGCGCTGAGGTTTTTTTGTTTGTTTCTTTTTTCGTTAGCTTTTATTTATAGCGAACGATTGGCATTTAGAATGTGTTTGTTGCTGCTGGGTTGAGTGAACCAAACGGCATCAAACTGTGGGACTCTTTTTGGGCAAGCTAAATAGCCATTTGGATGACAAAGTATACTGATGTAATAATTCGCCAACATATGCATATCATCATCATGCAGCCAAACCAAAGCCAACAAAAAATTGTAAGGGTTCAAGAACGAAGCGGAACCAAGAACCTGGCCAGTGCTGTCCAGGCCGATGATTTACGACAAGTTACTTGAGAATATTCAATCAGAAAACCTTTCAAAATTGCCGCAAGGCCAAAGTTCTACTCTTAAAACCTGGAACACAAATGTATATGAAAAAAAAATAGCCACAAAAAAATAGCAGCATGCATAGCACATGAAATATGAGCGCAAATTATGAACAGACGTCACGTCAAAGGATTAACAAGCACTTTTCCCTCCCCCACTCTCCACCTCTGTTCAAGTCCCCGCCTCAAGCTTCAGACCAAAAAAGAATCAAATGAATCAAACGTCGAGTTGCGTCGACTTTGATTTCAAGGAAGTCATCGTCTCTTCGTCGTCAGCGTTGTCCGATCCGCTGATTTCATTTTTATGGCTTTGTGCCAACCAGCTAACCTGAACCTTTTATTCGAGCGAAAACGCAGCAAAAGCGATTAAAATCTAACAAACATTTTTTATATATTTTTATTTTGCTGAACTCAGCGATTTGGCGATGAAGAGCGAGAGGGGGTTAAAGCGTAAGCGAATCGGCGCGTTAAATGGTCAACACCCAAATGCTGCCTGCGGCTTCAACTTAATTTTAAAATGCAGATTATGTGCGTTGATTAAATATTGTTTTTTAATTTCTATCAGCGTCGCAGTTGGAAATTAAAAATGCACAACCAAATGCAGCCAAAGGGAAATGCAACCAGTTGTTGGTGTTTTTTTGCTTTTTATTTTTGTGCATGCCACGCACGTCTCGCTTAGTAATAAAACAACAATATATAAAAAATTGAAAAATAACAACACAGCACAACAGAGTAAGTTTGGGTCGTTGGTGGTTGTGTCGGTGCGGTCAAGGCGTAGCCAAAGAAGCGCCGCCTATCGAAAGGTTTATGGCAGCGACGTTCGGCTTTTGACTTTGGCTTTGACCGGCAGGCAATAAGACAAGACAAGAACACATCAAGTAAAAGACAAGAGTTGTATTCCAAAAGTTCTAAAAAGGGTATATTAGCTCATGGATCTACTTAACTACAGAGCTATTTATGGAACCTTATAGCTTGAGTTCATAACATTGAGCTAACAGAAGAAGAAAGTGTATAGGACAATCCTTTTTAAGCTCAAAAAAATATGTGAGGGTATTTGCTTTAACTGCACTCTCAGAATGATGATCTTGTCTTATCACTTGCAAGTTTGTTGCCTAAGTCTTTTGTTTTCTTTGTTTTGTTGTTATCAAATTTGTGGAAATCACTCTTATAACGGTGTGTAAACTGTCAGTGACTGTGTGTGCTTGTGCGCATGTGCATTTATCAGGAAATTGTTTGTCGGCTTAAAGATTTGCATAACACAGAAAGAACGACAAAAAAAAAAAGCTAACACTCTGAAATATATCAAAATAAATCGCAGTCTTTTGTGCGTGTGCCAATTCTTGACTTGCAGCCCACGCCAAAACAACTCAGCTCAGCGAGCTCATCCATAACTCAACGCTGTATATGCAAATGAGCTGCAATTGGAGCTGAGTGGAGAGGCTGACTGAGGTCCAAAATTAGCTGCAACTTTTCGTTAGGCTTGCACTTTTTTCTTTTGGTCTTACTTTTTTTTCTTTGTGTCTTTGCCTTTCTTTGGAAAGAAAGCGTTGTGCAGAGAGTTCCGTTGATTGATTGTCTTGGGCAAAAAGTACTGCTTGGCCATATACTATATATATGCGGGTATTGCTTCCCTGGTGCGGGCCTAACCTTTTGCACTGCATCTTGTCAAACTGTGTGTGTTGTGTTTTGTTGCTTTGTGCTTTGTGTTGTGTCTTGACTTTGATGCTTCGTTTCCTGCACAACATTTTACGCTTAATTTGGCTTTGATTGATGTCTTAGGCTGGCATACGCAGCTCGACGCGACGTTTGACTCATACCCTTACGAAAATTAGTTTATTTTACAGTCAGTTGAAGTTCATTGAACTGCAGAGCAGACAAAGCAACTGCAAGCAGCAGTCATAACAGAGAAAATATATGAAAATTATTTATGTCAGCCCCTGTTGCTTAACTTATAATTTTCATATCACTTAGTCTCATATTTAAGCCTGACAACTTTTGTTGCAATCTGGCTGATTCTGATGATGATGTGTTCCAAAAGCTTTGACCCACTTAGCAGTGCGGGTTCTTTGGCTTACTGTTGTTGTTGCCACATTGTGATTTGAACACAGGTTGACCAGCAAAAGCAATTAATTACATTGCCAACCTGTGGTACGTGGCGGTATTGGTTGTGGTTGTAGTGGTGGTTGTGGTGGTGGCCACAATAAGATTGTTAACAGCTCAAAGCGCGCGTCAATCAATCAGTCAATTCAAACAGTCAAACAGTCAATGGCCTTTCTGCGTCGTTGGGTAGTTCCCAGTACCTAGTTCTCAGTTCTCAATAGTTTTCCAAATTCTCAAGTCGATTTCTATCTGTCATGTTGGCGCTCCAGGTGCCATTATTTATTATTGTTTTTATTTGGTGTTTTTCCCTTTTTTTCTTTTGGCGCGACAAACAAACAAAAAAGTAATGTTGGGCCACCAATTAGGACACGAAACGCAAACATTTTTCATTCAATTCGCTCTCATCGAACAGAAAGAACAAAAAAGAAGCACATAAACCAAAGCGGAAAGTTGCCAATTTGGCTTTCATTTTCAAAGTTTGCGGCCCTTTGGTTAGGAAAGTTCTCATGTTAGAGATACCCTTAATAGGTGCCCGGGCAAGGCCTGACTGTCGTTGTCGTCTAGCTAGCTAGCTAACAATGCCAGGCACCATAACAAGGACAGCTTCATGCTACACCAAAAAGCATTCAAATGCGAGCAAAGTCACTGCCACTGCCATTGCCGCTGCCACTGGCAATAGCAATGGCAATGGCAATGGCAATGGCACTGGCAGCATCCGCATCCCGAAACAATAATAGCAAGGGCAGGCGAAATCGAGTGAATCCAAGCAAATAAACAAACATCCAGCAAAAAACAACACACACACACACACACACACCTAACAAAAACTGAACGACTTGCAGCATCACGTTTCACGAATTCGCGGCAGAACACGTCCCTGTTCCTGGTCGCATTAAATGCAAACAGAGCCAAAACCGACGACAACAACAACAACAACAACAGCATTCAGACCCTAACCCCCAACCCAAAAGCCAAAAGCAAAAGCATTTCAAACCAAAAATTGAAATAAACAACGGCGCGGACAATAAGTAAAAGTTGCTACAGTTGCAACGACTCTGCACAGTTGCAAGCACGGCGACTCCGCACTAATCTAACCAAAGCTTTATATGCGCAGAAAGATGCGGCATCATTCTCATTGTGTTTTGTAGCTGCATTCTGCCCAAAATAGAACCCCCCAACAACCCACATTCACCCCTGTCAGTGTTTCTTGTTCCTGTAACAACATCAACACCACAACACAGACAACCCGCAATCCACTGTACCACCCGCTGCACCACCCAGTGCAAGCTGCAACGCTTTGGCGCGCACGTTCTTCCCAGTGGCAGCAACAACATCAGCAGCAACTAGAGAAATATGGAGAGAAAATTGCCATTGACTCGGTGTTCCTGCATCGCACATTATATACATCGATTTCTAGTGCTATTGGCTTAAGCACTAAATGAAGGGTATCTGCAGTGTAGTTATCTGTTTGTCAATGCAAAGCACACGCTTGAACAAACAGCAATAACAGTGAGAGTCAGCGAGTCATGCAATCTAAAACAATAAAATGAATTTTCACAGTGTTTAGCCATAAAGATCTAAAAGATGTTTTAGAATCAATAAATAATAATGGAAGACTATAGCGATTTAACCTTCGGACTCTAGGCATAAACCTCAGAAATCATACATTCAAAAAGTAAATATCGCCTTTTTTAGGTTTTATCTTTTTAAATCCAGCTTTTTATGTACAACGACTTTAAAGCTTGAAATTTTTTACATAAGCTGCAAGTAAAGATTTTGCATGTTGAGCACTTTTAATAGGGTATGCCATTAGCGCAGATACATCCTTCCAGCTGGCATTTTTAATCTTGTTCCTTGTGTTGACTGCCACTTAAAGTGAAAATGTACGCTGCTTTCCTTATTCTGCAATTTACTTTTGGTTTTTTTTGGTTGTCTTCCTTTTTTCTTCAATGGTATTTATATGGGGATTTTTATTTTCTCTTATATCTTTTACGCTTTTTTTATTTTGGCTGACATTTTGGTATTCTTGGCGTCATTCACTTCCTTTTGGCCTGGGCTAATTTATCACTTGCCATTGCCATGTAGCTTGCCACGTGATGCATGTGGGTTGCGCGTTGCATTTGGGTTTATTGTTGCTACCGTTGCGGAGGCTGCTGCTGCTGCTTCTGCCGTTGCAGTTGCAGTTGCATTGAACTTATCGAAACCGCACAATCAGCATCAGCAGCAAAAGAGGCATACAGAATAAAAAAAGGGGCACAATCACGAAAAGGCGACTGAAAGCAATGATGATGATTCTCAGGTTGCTGCGGATGCGCATGACTCTGGCAGAGTTACAATTTCAAAACAAATAAATTTATGCTGCAGGCTAAAAAGGGCAGCCCAATGGTCTGAGAACTGCAAACTGCAAACGGCAAATGGCAAACTGAAACTGAGACTTAAACTGAGCCGAGGCTAAGCTGGGTCCAAAGCAAACAAATCAAGGAGCAGCCCAACAATGACGACGACGCGATATGGAAACATGAAACATGAACAAAAACAAACTCTACATTGAGGATTGACTTCAATTGTTCTGCGCATTCTCCCACTGTTGATGCTGCTCCTGTTGCCATTTAACAAACAGCAAAAAATACTAAGAAAAAACAGCAGCAATTATTGCTTACAATACACACATACATACACATACACATACTCAACTTTGCCGGCGGTGCTAGTTTTGTGTTTTATTTTATTTTTTTATTGTTGTTGCTGTGGCGGTTGCTGTTGTGCTCATTTCAGCAACGGCGGCTACAATAATAATCCTCACAACGCCCACCGTTTTTTATGTTGTAGCCAATGTCCCAGCAATAAAAGGGGCTGGACCTCATTTGCATGCAGCCGTGTCTTTGGCTTTGGCTTTGGCCGTGGCAATGTCGTGTCTAAAGTGCAACAGCAGCAACAGCAACAGCAACAGCAGCAGCTGCTCTTGCAACAACAGCTTCACTTCAGCTCTTGATTTCAGTTGGGTATGTGAATGTGTGTTCGATGCTGTAGTGTAGAAAAGCATATCCATATGCATGTGCCTTGATTTCGTTTTCGATTTCAATTTCATTTCTAGGATTTTGCATTACTATTGTTGTTGTGGTTGTTGCTGTTTCAAAGTTGCTCTTATTGCTGATGCTTTGCATGTTGCCCTGAAGTGTCTTTTGTTCTGTGCAGTGGCATTGTCAACATTTTGGCATTTGGCTCTAGTTGTTCTTCTATGTTCTATGTTCTATGGTCCATGCCCACATGCCCAGCTGGCAGCTTTACCTGCTTTGTTTATCTTGTGAAAAACTTTAGTTGTTCGCAGAAGTTTTACAATTGTGTGTTTGTCTGGCTGTCAACTTGTTAAACTTTCAGTTCTTGTACTTTAAACAGCTGTTGCTGACGGCAATTACATCCACAATATTTTCTTGTACAAAACTTAAGCTCGCATGCCAATAGCGAAAACAAGCAATGCTAGAAAATTGCAATAACATTTTAGGCACATAAATTTCACCTTGAACCTGCCGCGTTGGCATCTGAGCAAGGTCATGGCTTATAGCCAAAGTTAACCAAACCAAATAAAGCAACGGCCATTTGGGCCAACAATGATGCAAGAAATTCGATTGGCTTTTGCCTCTACTCAAGCAAGCACTAACGTAATTTAATAAAACGTTTAAACGATTAGATACGTTTGTATGCACTAAAATGTAACCATTAGATACGCTATCTACACACACACACACAAACTCACTCAAAAACACATAGACAGCAAAACAAGTGCAGCCATAGTGACTGCAGCTCCCATTTGGAGTCTGCAGCAGCTGGTGCTGCTGTTGCTTTTGCTGTTGCTGTTGCACTTGCTGGGCCAAAACGCTAACGAGCCTTTGGCCACGCTTTATGCTCCCTCTACCCCTACCCCACTCTCCTTGCACCCTAGCCACCACCCCTTTCTCTTGTTGTTGTGCAGTGCTAGTCATGGCCTTTGGAGTGTGGATCGCGTCGAGACGTCGAGTATGACAACGACGCTCCCTTTTACTTGATGCTGGTTTTACTTTTGCTGGCTGAATGC
Organism: Scaptomyza caliginosa; assembly: GCA_035044725.1. Taxonomy (NCBI): domain Eukaryota; kingdom Metazoa; phylum Arthropoda; class Insecta; order Diptera; family Drosophilidae; genus Scaptomyza; species Scaptomyza caliginosa. The sequence goes on from JAWNNR010000317.1 coordinate 2,057,013, forward strand.
AACTATTACTGCTGCTGCTGCTGCTGCTGCTGATGCTGGTTCATGTCCAGGTCCATTGGTTTCTCCTCCTTTGGCATGGTAAATCTGCGCTGCCAATCGCTAAAATTATTGCGCTCAATCTTTGTTATTAGATTAACTTCTATTTTGTTTCCCTATTTGACTTTGCCATAAAAACGAATAGCGTTGAGCATTTAATACACTTGCTCAATCCGGGCAGCTTGACTTGGATTATTGTTGAATGCCCAATAGGGTTGGTAATATTATTCTAATCAGAAATAAGAGCTTTCGTTGCCAAATCACTTAAGCTTTGCTTAGATGTTTAGCAATAAGTTTGGCTTTAACTTCAAACTAAATTCAATTTATGTAGAAAGCTTCGAATGGAACCGCTTATGTTTTAACTTGCGTTTTCATTTATTTTAATTGAGTTCAAGTCGAATAATATATTACTAGCTTCAACTCAAAGCAAAAATTTAAGAGCTTAGGCCTAAGCCATCATTAACACATGTTGTCTTTATTGACCAGCACGTGCAGGATTAACAACTAACGCCTGCACAAGGGCATTCAGATTTCAGCATACTTAAAGTCATGCCAATTTTCTAGTTATCTGTTGCTGCTGCTTCTGCTGTTACAGCTGTTGTTATTGTTGTTAGTGAATATTGGCTTTTTGAAAACTGAAAGTGCGCCTTGGTCAGCTTTTGGCTTAGTCAATGGCATTAGGCAATGTTGCATTAGCAATACTTGCCTGGCATTCAGTTTTTGGCTTCATTTGTTTTTACGGCCAGTGCATTTTGTAGACAGCCTTTTGCCATTGGCTAAGCCTTCTGCTGCACTGCATCTTTTCCATCTGGCTGTGGTTGTTTTTTTTTTTCAACAATCCATGCAATGCCGACTGCAGTTGGCGCGATGAGTTTTGCCTGTTTTTGGGTTTGTTGGGTTGCTGTTAAATTGGTTTTGTGTTGCCTGCCATGTAACTGGCGCATCAATTGAACAGCAAAACGGCAAACAGCAAATAGCAATAGCAAAAGCAATGGACAGCAGCATACAAGCTGCTAGCTGCAACCTGCAACATGCAACCTGCACAACATGGCATGCTGTAACTTGGCCATTGTCTCTGTATTCTACATAACTTACTTTTAGAAAGGCGCACACAACAACTTTCCTTGGTTTCTTTATGCGGTCATAGACCGACTATTTGGCAAACTTTCGCCTCGACAAAGTCGATAATAATAATGTTGTTTTTGTTGTTGTTGTTGTTGGTGCACTCAATTGCTACTTGTAGCATTTTGTGTGTGTTATGTAATTAGAGAACAGCTTGTGAATATGAATTTTAATTGAGAGAGTGCAAGAATATTACGTTTATAGTACCTTACTTACTGGCGCTGCAGACTAGCCAAAAGAAGCGTTTATTAAGTGGCTTTTATGTTGTTAAGGTAAGCTTCCCACACACTCAAACACACACAAAAGTCGCCTTAATGCTCATTATAGTTGAGCGACTGTCTGGGTATTTATGCATGAAATATTAATGAGGGAACTTCACAGGCTGACTCCATGGTGACAAACATGCCCGGCTGCCCCTTTCCCCCGCTACAATCAACCCCCATTCATTGTCATTTTATGCCCTGTGACAAGTGTGGTGTAATTGAAAGAAATTAAAATGGAAGAACACAAAGCTGCAACAGTTGAAAGACAGCAACACCGACAACAGCAACAGCAACAGCAACAGCTACAGCTACAGACACATATAAAATGATGAAGATAATGTGCCACGGAAATGGGTTAAGCTGCTTAAATGTTCTGCTTTCCTCTAACCCCACTGCCTCACCCTCACTTATTGTCGGCTCTTTACAAAATCATTTTTGTACGTGAGTTGGTCTGAAGTTTTTTGCCAAGCCACACAGAAGTTGCTGTAGTTGTTATTGCTCTGCTGTTTAAGTGCATTAAAATGCGCACGCATTAAAATAAAGCTGGCCGCAATTAAAACAGGAGAAAGTGAATACCCTTTTCCCTCTATCCGCCCAAAAAAAAATAATGATATAAATCTTAGCATACGCGACAGTTACACAAGATACAAGATACAACAATATCTTCAACTCTTACAGTTAGTGTCTTATAAGTGATGGCAATTTGAAGCTTTTACTCACGTGCCGCAATTCTATTTACTTTTTTTTCGGGGCTTATGAGGTCGCTCTTACCTGCAAAAAATGAGATAAAAAGATAGAAAATGTGAGATGAGCTTGGGCAATATTTTTGTACAATTTTTTTGGGCAGTTGTAATAAACTTTGCAATTAAATTAATAATAATCATCATTTTAATGTTTGCGTTTATGATTTAATCAAGTGACAATTGAACAACTGGTTTTGGCCAATTACAAACTAGAGCATTGTGTGTGTGATACTGGTTTTTGGTACTTAAGTGTTACACTGTGCAGACAATTATTAGGTTTCTATAATAACAAAATACTTAAGTGTCTTAGAGAAAAAGTTTGTTATTTTACTTTTTATCTATTCCGGTTAATGTCAACAGCAGCCCACAGGTGGCGCATAGCAATTATCAATTTGCAATTTCCATTCAACAGCAGTCGCAGCAAACGACACACAGCACAACAAAATATAATAACAAAATTGAAATGAGTGAAACAAGTTTCTAGAGCCATTTAATTTGTATGAATATAGACTTGGCCAGCTGTCTTGTTCGGGCATCTTTCAGGCCTAGACATTGGCCATGTTGCCAGCAGCTTAATGAAAATATGGCGCCTGCTGCACCAACACTCCCCTACACCTTTTAACTCCGCCTGTCGCTTAGTAATTTTGTCATTATCTGTTGGGGCCAAGCGAGAGCGTCAAGTGTTTTTAAATTGAAAATTTAATTAAAAGAACTTGCTTAGTGCTGTGAGCTACCTCAGCTGGCATAAATTAGCCAAACCAAAGCTTATTGAACTCAAGGCGCCGCAGAGTAAGCAACATTTTGTGCCCCCTCACCCCAACTTCATGGTCAAAATCATCGCAAATCGCTGTCAATAATAGTCGAAAAATAAAAATAATAAATATATATATGAAGAAATAAACAAAGTCTGAACAAAAACGAAGTGGACCATAGCAAAAGGCAAAAGGCTTAATTTGTTGCCAAGTTAAGTTCATATTCACACGCTATTATTTTTGATACCAATTCCAATAAACACAATTGCCCTACGTCAACACGTCTGCTTGGTCAAGTTGGCCAAGTCACGACAGCTCCCAAAAATGGCAAAAAGCGGGCATGAAAACAACCAAAACTTATACGAGGCTGTTTTTAGTTTTGCTAATAATGCCACTAAGTTGGTAATGAAGCTTAAAGACATCGCTTAAGCCCCAGACTGGCCCTCTTGGGTGTGGCAACCCAATCAAGGACTTCGAAATAAAAACTCATTGCATGGTTCTAAAGCATAATTAAAAAATAGTCATAGCTAGTTGAAGCCCAGAAAAACTTTACTCACTGTTAACTTTGTTGCCGCCCATTAACAAAAATGCTCAATAAACTATCAACAGTTGTCAGCTGCGGCTGTTGCTGCTGCTGTAGTTGGTGTTGCTGTTGTTTTTGTTTGGGCTTAGTTGCTGGTTGGCCTCAAGTGTTTGGTGTTTGTATGTTGACTTGCTGCCATTAAGTTAAATGACATAAGCATAAAGATTTACGCCGCCGAAAAACGGCCCGAAATCAAATGTCTGTCAGCCAAAGTGTCAAATTTGTAATGAGATAACAACAACAACAAGCAAAAAACAACAGCAGCTTAAACGTGGCACATGAAACAGAGAACTCAAATGTTGCCATTGTTGCCGCCACGCCCCAATTGAGTCGCTTTGAAATCGCTTTTGATTAAAGAAGTTGTCAACCGGGCAAACAAAAGCCGCTTGCTTGCTTGCTTTATAATTGCGCGTGGGCGAGTATCAGAGTATTGTTATTAAATTCAGCAACATCTCGATCGCATTTATTGCTTCACTATGCTTAGCAATTTGCATAGAGCACAAAGCACTAAGCATCGAGCTGAGTTGGCAGCCTTGAGCTTATGTGTATTATTATTGTAAAGTCTTTAAAGTCTCTTATTAAAGGCACAACAAAGCAGCAACAGCAACAACAGCGGCAACAGCAGCAATGGCAACGGCAACGACCTTGCCCAAAAACAACCCATAGAAAAGTCGCAATTTTGATTGCACAGACATACTATTGAACCTTAACAATACACTCACAATTGATTGCTTTAACCAAAATTGCAGCTTCATAATTAATAATTTCTTTTCAAGTGGGTGGAGCTTGAAAAAGGCAACCCACATGCTTAAGCATCGTTTAAAGCTTGCCTTGCTGTGAACCGGGAAACAATTATATTGATGTCGTCAAAAGCCATCGCCATCAAGTTATCATCCACATCCACATCATCATCATCAACAGCACTGAATGCACTTCCACTTAATGAGACACAATGTACACACACACACCACATTGATACGTCGAGCTGCTGCGACAAAAAACTTTCATTTGTTTTTGTTCACTCAACATAATGAAAATCTGCTTACAACAAAAATAGTAATAATAATGGAAAAACCAGCAGCAACTACAAATTGCCATCGATTGCGCGATACTCTTGGCAAGAATAAGAAATTTCAAAGTTGCTAAGCACAGAAAAGTTATACCTATGCAAATGTAAGTCAAATGAAGTTAAAATTTACATCGTTCATGCTTTGAAATTGACTTATGCAATCCGAAGTACCCTCTCCTTATATCATTCACTCACTTCATCCAGTTAGGGTAAAATAAATGCTTAATATGTATATAGGTTGCGCTTGATTTTGCGGCATGTCGTCTCAAGCGTGGGCTGTGTGTGCGGCAACTTTTGATGCTTGCCGCTTGTTGTTGCACCCTTGCCTATATACCTCATGCTGCTGTGTGTGTGTAGCCCTGTGCAGCTAGGTACTGGTACTGCAGCCCTGCGTAGGTGTTAAGCCTGAGCTGCATTTGTGATTAGCTGGCTTGATAAGCATCCCGCTGCCGCTGCAGCTATGAGCCGTGCCCAGGCTCAGTGTCTTAGTTTTTAAGATCGTCTATCATATGCAAGTGGGTTTTGGCTTTAATGTTGGTCTCAGATTTCCGCTTTTGCTTTTAGCTGATTGACAGCTGAAACAGCAACAACAGCAGCAACTTTTGGCCCAAAATGATGAAGACAAATGTTAAGTGCGCGACATTTTCACTGTCAATTAGCGCCTGGGCTGAGTCTAAATTGCTGCTGTTTTTGCTATTGTTGCCGTTGCTGCTGCTGTTTCTGTTGTTGATGTTGCTGACAGTTAAATAACTCAAACGTGCCAAGTTGCAGTTGCTTGCTGCCTCTGTTGCTGTTATTGTTGCACCGCCAAGCACGTAACTCAATAATGCGCACATTCTAACAGCAACAAACAGCAGCAGCAAAAATGACAACAACAGCGGCAGCAGGAACAAGAACAACAACAATTAAGCTAACAATGTACCACACACAAGTAAAAGTTGTTGTTAGTGTCGACTTGACTCTACTCGCAATAATGAAAATCTGCTCGATTGCCCTGCCTGACGCCCAAAACGTTCGCCTTCCCCTTCAACATGCCTCTTCTTTTTGTGCTTGCAACAAAGTGCAAATGCCCAGCACGGCATTCCCCTCATTGCCTCTTTCACCCCCTTCACACCCCTGGGGAAATTGTGTAATGAAAAGCTGCTGTCGACACAAACGAAGCGTGGCTGAAGTGTAGAAAAAAGCATTGCAGGTTAGATGGGAATTGTTAAAGCTACAGTGGCAGCTCTATAACAAGGGGAAATAGTGGAGGGGTACAGCTGGTCTGGGCAATAAAGCGCCATCGATTAAGCCTTTAATACTTTGATGATGCTGCTCGAGTGCGGGAGCTGCAAGTGTGCATGTTGCTACTACTGTGTTGGCGCCGCCAACGTGCTCTGATGAAAGCCTTTCATCTTTCCTAAGGCATATATATATATAAATAAAATTGTATACCCTAGCAATTTATGGCATAGCACTTTAAATGTTATTAAGAAAACATTTTTTCTTTTTTATACACAAATCTTATAATGCTCAAGCAATAAAAGCTACTCGTGGTTGACTCATGTAGGGTATTCCAATATTGTGTTGCCCTTAGGAAAGCTTTCGAAATTCTTGATTTTGTTGAACACAGCTGATGGCTTCATTATGACAGCTTAAATTATTGGTGTTGCTGCTGTGTGGAAGCCACCAATAATGTTGATCACCATTATAATGATGATGAAGAGGCAACGTTTGAGTAACTGAGACCTGCACAGGTTCAATAATAGCAACAACAACAAAAAACAGACTAAAAGTCAGGCTAAAAGAAAGAACAAAAAAAAGTGGCTTAAAACGCTTAATGGCTATTTGGTTGGTTGGCAGCTGCCAAGTGTTAATTGTATGGTCAGCAGGCACTTCAATTGCAGTCCAATTGTGGCTGCTGCGCCCAAAAAGCATTAAAACACAAAAAAAAAATTCTACGCTCTTTATTTGCATGTTGAGTTCAATGTGCCCCCCCCCCCCCCCCCCCCCCCCCCGACTCTTCTCTTGCTACTGTTCGCAAATTGGTTGGCTTGGCGCAATCACGACAAATTCTTGGCGTGAAATTATTTTGGCAAACTGCAAATGAAATTATTTTCATATTTAAGCAAACAGCTAACTTATGGGCATGTTTTCTGTCGCTCTGGTCTTGGCCAGGCCAACATACTTATAGTTGCTGCTGCCAAACTCTACAACTACTACTTCAACTAATGCTTGAAAACTATGCCCCGTTGTCTATTGTCAATGAGTTATGGGGCATTACGGCGCAAGTTTTCAGCAAATTGCATTTGCTAGGCTGTGGTTGCAAATTCTACACAAATATAACAACAACGAAGAAGAAGGAACTAAGTCAGGTTTCAGATTTATTTTCGGTTTTTTCTTGTTGCATGTTTTTTGTGGGAGGAGTACTGTGGCAAGTCAGGAACTAAAACTAGCTGCAGATTGCGAAGGTGAAGTTCGTTGCACCCGCTGGCCAAGATTACAACTGCCATTTGCCACAGTTGCCACAACAACAGCAATACCAACAGCAACAGTCGTCATCGTCTTCAACTGCTGCTGCTGCTGCTGCTGCTCTATAGCAAAGCAGACGTTGCAAATAAATTGATTGATTTATGCCATGAGGCCCTGCAGACAGCGAGCAGCGCGATCTTTAGCTGGTCATGGTTTTCATTTATTTTTGTTGCTGGTTTTAATTATGGGCGTGCAGTGTATCCCTCTCAGTTTCTGTTTCTTTCACTCCACACTCCGGCCATTAGCAATTTTAATTTATTTATGTATGCGCCGCAGTTCGACTTTTTGAGTACTAGACTCTGCAGCAGTGGCAGTGGCAACAGCTCCTCAGTCATGTCTTGACTTGTCTTGTAGCTAGGTACATAAATACGTACATATGTACGAATGTTTGCATAAATTAATTTCAAATGCACAAACATGGACTAGAACACACCGCAGACAAGCACACGCATACACACACACACACACACACAATTATACTTGAATGGCATGCATGCTACATGCCACACAACCTAAGAGACAACTTTAGTTTTGAGCGAGTTTGTCTTCAGTGATTTGTATTTTATTTAATTTTATTTTAACTTACAGTTTAGTATATGACATTTTTGGCTAATTAGGTGCAGGCAAATTGCAGTTAACATGCACTTGACCAGCTCATATCAATTTGGCAAGCAATGGCATTTTAAGTCATTTCGAATTTGTCAAAGTCAAATGGCATAATGACAACTAACAAGTTTCGCATTACTCATACGACGCGTTGCCTAAATTGCTTTGGTTTTAATACAAAATGTAATGGAATACATGATATGCCTACCGAGCATACCAAACTGATCTATAAAATAGTTTTAATTCAAATCAAATTGCTGGTAAGGGTTATTTTATTATTCGAGAATAGTATAAAGCATCATAAACACAGACTTGACTTTCTTGATTTGTTTTGTGTTATTTTTTAAGAGGAGTCTTCTTTTTATAACACCTTTTGTGTTTGCGGCTTTTTTTTACTATTGTTAATTAAAATATGAATTAAGCAAGACGTTTATGTAAACAAAGCAACGTTTTTGTTGTTAAACAAATTTGGACAACCTTGAGTTGAAGCTTGTTTTATGCATTCACTAATTATGTGATCAGCGCTTCTAAGTGGGAATTATGATGTGGCCAGGTTCTGGCCGTATTTAATGAGTGTTAGACACTTCAAATGGCTTTATTGGCCAATTTGCATGTTGATTGCATTTTGAACAAAACCGTTTTGTGTTGTGTTTGTTTAATTGTTAACAACGTTGCAGTCACGATTCAATTAAATTGTTATTTATGTTGCAGTTAGCCCATAAGTGCAGGCCAGAAACAACACGTGTGGCTAAAAGTATTGCCTATTTGTAATTCGTATACGTAATTGCTGTTTGTAATTTTGTAGTGTATCAATTATAAACGCATTCATTGCGCACCCAACACACAATACACAATTGCTCAATTTCAAAATTGAATGCGTTGTCATTTCAGAGTATTGTGAGTACAAACTGATTTCCTGCTGGCCCATACAACAACTTTCCAATTGGGCTTTTCTTTTGTTTCTTTCTACCCGGTCTAATTACGACACATTGGCCATAATCAATTATGTTGCTGTGGGTACTCAATCTTTATTGCATTTGTTCACAACTGACACTTTCGAGTGCCCCAACCAAGCAACATTCCAATATGCCACGCCTCACTCCAACTCGCAACTGAGTGCAATTGACAATGCTCTTAACTGATTGCCTCACGGTTTCTTTCTTAGCCGTCAGCTGTCTGCATAGAATGTGTTTGTGATTGCGATCTCTAGACAGCATTTGAATGGTTATTATTAGCTAGAATTATGTAGTTAGATAATGTCTTTAGCATTAGCACGCCGATGAGTCTCTAACCACTACAACAGCCACATTGATGACCTCACTGACCTTGTCTAAGCTTTTTACCTTGGCATTGACCAGTCGGAAAATACAAAAAAAATAAAATATCTTCACAACAGTTGGCTTTTTAAATGTGTACTTAGAACATTACTTATAAAAACCTTTATGTACAAAGCAATCGGGAGTTTGTTTTAATGGCTATTTAAAAATTATATAGCGCCAGTTTGTAAATTGTTACAACAATAACAACAATCCGAGTGTGTCTGGTAATTAAGTGCCAAGTACTCGATTAGATGATTGCCTTCTGCGCCTGGACGTACTTTGTTTCTTACTTACTTAATTACTTACAGCGATCTTAGCAATCTTCGCATTCTATCTATGCTCAGCATTTAAAAACCAGGTATATGAGGTACTCTCAAACATGTTTACCCCAATGACTACTTATTCTTCTTGTCTTGTTTGTGTGTGTGTAAGTTTTTATTTTTACTTTCGTAGGCGCACACATTAATCTTAGCTTAGAATGAGCTTGTTTATTTATAAACATGCGCCAATCATTGGATGAGCTAGTCAGCAAATACATATATATCTTTTTACATATATACAATATATATTTATATAGTATGTAGATAGCTAAGATATTGCCTGCATGATTAACTATTGTACACATAGCAAATAGCTATTTTTTTCATTATATTTTATACCCTTGCAGCCTTGGCATAATAACTCTATCATTAACTTTGTCTTTATGTTTAATTTTAATATACTTGATTTTTTAAAGCCGTTACGGCTGTCAATATTTATGCAATAACACTATGAAGTCGTATTTGATAGAAAACAATAAAAACATATTTTTAAAAACATTTTTAAGTGTATTTGCAAGTAATAACCCATTTGAACCCATGTATTTTCCCTTTAAATCTACAGCATTCCTAACACAGTAGAGTATCTTAAGATCCGTCATCTTTTTTTTAGCCAATTCTTATTTCGATATTTGTGTTCTCATAGTCTGACCGATTTGTTGTCTGCTTTAAAGTCAATTAATGGCCCAAGTATGGGCTTTTCTTTCCGGCTCTCCGGGCAAGGTCATTGCGCAATTATTTAAAATTAAAAACCATGAGCAAAACACAAAAATTGATTTTAGCTTTGACTTTGACTATGACTCTAAGCACTGTGGCTAAGCATGAATTGCACGTGTCATCTGATCTTGGCCGGGCCCATTGGCTAACTGGGTCAGTTAGTTGTTAGTGTGAAGGCGAAGGAGGAGGGAGACAATTGTTGTTTGTTGCCACGCCCACAATTACAAGGCATCATCAATTTCATATTTGCCATTGTGTCGCATGTGTGGAAGAGAGTTGTTTGGTTGGCAATTCGACGGTTTAAGTTTGAGTAGAGTCAAGCCGAGCCGAGTCGTTGCCGTTGCCGTTAGCCATAATTGACCATAATAACAAAAGTTAAGCGCAATGGCATTCGTTGTTTGTTGGCCCCTACTATCTATCTGTTGTTTCTCTTGTTGCTGTTGTCGTTGTTGTTGTTGTTGTTGTTGGTGTGACATTAACCTACAGCGGCCTCACATCGCATACCTCGCACGAAAAGTGCCGTACGAAAAATTTAATTCAATTTAATAAGCGAATATGTTGCGTGCCACGGCTGCAGTTAGGATCAGAGTTGGGCGCAACACACACACACACACACATACGTATGGTATCTCCTTGTCTCTTTGTATGTGTCTATCTTCATCCTCTCGCTGTTCGCTGTGTAATGTGGCGCACTCGTGCATGCTCCGGAGCTTAAGCTCTACAGATGCCTCAGATGACGACGAGGACAACGACGTTGCTGCCTCTGTGCTCCCTGTGTTTAGTCATGCGTGCGCGTAAGTGTGTGGCAGCACTTGAAAAAAGCAACACCAACACACAACAACTAACACAAACAGCATCAAGACTCTATGCTCTAGGGGGGCTTGAACTGTCGTCGGGCGGCGCTCGTCGTCGCTCGTCCAAATGTGAAAATAATCGTAAAAGGCAATTAGCGCAAAATAGCTTTGACACTCATTCAAGTTAGCTGGCCATGTAGGTTACTGGTTCTTACCTCTTGGTTGGTCGGCTCTACAATACCCTCCGCAGCCACCGAACCTCCCAAAGCCACATTGTGCCTATGCCACACCACACACAGGGTTGGGCAATTTTCGTATACATTTACTTTTGGTATGTGTGTGTTTTGTTTTTGAGACTCTTTACATTAGCCAAATTAATCAGATGTAGGTCAGTGGGGAACATGTAATTGCCCGAATGCTTGGCTGATGGTTGTAATAGCGCTTCAAAAATAATAATAATAAATAAATGGAACGCTTCTTTAACTATAAGTTGTTTGAAACAAACTTAGCATAACTTTATAATTGAAAAGATTGTTATAATGATTGGAAGAAAATTCTATTAAATATTTATATTTGAACAATTTTCCGGTACACAACTATAAGTATAGAAACTTGTTATTGCCAAGTTTCACCACTTAAGGTAAATTTAAGAGTTGCTTGTAAGAACCTATATCGCCTGATCATATTTGAAGCTTAGTTTATCTATATCTTTTTGTAAATCTGAACCGCTCTGATCTTTTTCTGTTAGTCAAAAATACAAATACCAGCCTCTAGCGACTATAGAGTCTCTAACATAACAAAACATTAGCTTTTGGCTAACAAACATTTATTTATCGCATCGTTATTGCGCTCCTCTTTGCTCTTGGCGACCTTTAAGTCAAATTTCCGCATGCACTCTCCCCTCCTTTATCGTACCTCAAATTTCTGGTTAACTCTCCTGTGCCAGTTTATCCTCATTCAAAAGCTTCTCTGCAGCATAGCTGCTGCATTTTTAATACAGCTGCCGCAGAATTGCTCGCAGTGCGGGGTTTTGCTCATACTACTCGAATTTTAATAAACGCCAACCATTTGATTTTATATATGTATATATGTATACAGATGTATACGTATGTATGCATATACGTATGTATGTATATATTATTTGGGTATACTGTGTGTCAGCTCGCGCTGAAAGTCATGCGGCCAACTTGAACCTGAGTCATGCAGTCGACGGCTTTGCGCCGTGAGCTCCAGTTAGTAGGAGCAGTTAGGGGCGCCACCAGCACTGGGCCACCTTCAACGGTGTCATGCCACAGAATTGGGCTCTGTTTTTATGCCTCTCTCTCTCTCTCTCTCTCTCTCTCTTTCTCTGTGCATGTGAGCAACACATTTTATGTCGCAGTAGCTGCTGTTGCTGCGTCAGCTTTGCACACCTGGGCACACTCGATGGCAATGGAACCGTTGGCGATATGGCGCTGAATTGTTGGTAAGCTGGATGGCTGGTTGGTCGATGTCGATGTCGTTGTCGATTACTCAACCCCCGCTGGCTACACAACGAGTGCAAGTACTCAAATATGTATTGCTGCCATATGCTGCGCCAATTTGTAGGCCATTGACAATTCAGCCCCATGTCCACCCCTCTCACAGCCCATCCCCACTGGACACAACAGCCACTAGATTGCCCCCCCCCCTTGGCTGCTGCTGCTCCTGCTCCTACTCAATTGCCCCACTCAACCCTCAGCCAAAAAAAAAAAAAAAAAAACTTCAACAACAGCAGCAACACATGCTGCAACACAGACAACACAAAGGGGCATTAAAGTTGATAGCGTCCGGCTTGCGTTTTTATCTAAGAGAAAGGGTATTTCCGATTTTGTGTTAGTTTATGTAACAGTCCACTAAAAGCTTTAAAGAGGATTTTAATGTTTAGTTTGATGCATGCATAGGTATATGAGAGAAAACTTCGTGCAACTCAAACTGCTTAACAAAGTATATAAAACAGAGAGCTTATTTGCAATAGCTTTAATAAGTTTCAGTTTCTAATGATATGAGATTTGATAGATATACGAACATTGTGTTCATTTTTATAATATTTAGAATATATTAGCTCAAAACATATTAAGGAAATAACAAATCCTTTAACGAAGGGTATCTTTAAGTCGTGCTGCTTATGATGTTTTGGCATGTTTTGTTTTGTAAACTTTTGCTATTGATTTTGATTTTTATTGAAATGTTTCGTTTGTTTGTTGTTTGTTGCCGTTTTGTTGTTATTGCTGCAGTTGTGTGTCTGGCTGTTTATATTGACATATTTATGGCTGCGGCCGTTTTGACTACCCTCCCCCCCCCCCCCCCCCCCGGCCATTTCCCTCGAACCCACCAATCAGCACCACCGAAAAAAGTCAGATTTTGAATGGATATAATAAATCACAGGGTGCGCCACAACAGCAACAGCAACAATAAAAACATCAATTGACACACCTTTTATTTTGAAAATTTGAATATTTGAGTCAGGAACCTGATCGTTATTGTTGGCCAGCACTTATGTTTGAAGGACTTATGTCCTGTGTGGCTGGTTTTTGTATTTTTAATTGCCATTGTCGGCGGGTGGGCAAAACTCACTGCATGTGGCATGTGTGGCGTGTTTGAGACACTTGCAACATGTCCTGTGGCAGGCAGCAACAACCAATCATGATCTTTGTGGCGTCTTAACGGCTAAGCGCTGACATGCAATCAAAGCAAATGCAAAAGCAAAGTCTCTGTCAGCTTCTAGTTAAAAGTTATTAGCCAAAAAGTAGGCGCAGGCGCAGAGATTCTATTAATTACAGATTATAGCACTTGGCGGCAGCGTGGCCAACAAATTGATATAAATCAATGGCAATCCCAGGCAGTAAACAAATAAAAAATACTGAGTACAAAATATAATTGTCCAATACTTGCAAAAGTCGGAAATTTGTAGATGGTTGAGTTGACAATTTTTACGCGTTGCAGGCAAAAATATGTTTTCTGCGGCGCAACGAATTTATGTTTCTGGCTATAAATTTGTAGCGCATACAAACGCACACACACACGCACACCCACCTGGGCAGCTAGGCAGCTAGTTTATGGCCAAAAGCGACAGCGAATAATGAAAATGTTTTCCATTTCAATTGGCAATTTCCGCAATTTCTTGCTGTCTTACTGCTATTGCTGCTGTTGACCAGCCCAGCCACAAATTATTGAAATCGACGGCTCAAATGTGTCGCACGGCTTCAGTATTGCAGCTTTTCGCTGACCATTTTTCCATTTGTGGCTTCGGCTCAGTTGTGAACATACAGAAAATTGGGGCCAAATTTGTTGTTTGTCTGTGGTCAGTGCGTCAGAGTTAGCTGCATTTGGGCTTAAATATGCCACACGTGTTTGAACTCATTATATGTTGCACGTTTGCAAAGTTTTTAACAACCTGTACAGCTTATATCTATAAACTGATTATATTGTTGATACCTTTACAAATCGATTTAGTTCTTCACAAATCGCCTTGGTTATTTGTTTAAGAGTGTTTATGTAGTCTTAAATAATATCTGCTTTTGCCAGTTAACCATTTTTTATTGAGTTCAGTGAAAACTGCGCTTTCTGCTTATAACAGCTGGCTGATAAGATACCACAACGACAGCAACAGCAACAGCAACAGCAACAGCAATAGTTGCTGCTGTGGCATCAATAACTGTCGAAAGCCTTAAACCTTAAAATAAAACCGCAGGCTAAGAAAAGCAACAAAGAGGCGGCATTGTAGAAAATGGCCAACAGGCTTTGTGAAATTTTTTAGCTCTTGCTTTGCTTGAGTTGCTGCTGTTTGTTGTTGTTTGTCTGTTGTTAAATTGAACAATGCCACTCAAAAAGTTAAAGTTCTGTGGGTCAGTAGAATTTTCTCAGGCCAGCATAGACTGGGTTCGACAACGGCCAACGGGCAACTTGGCCAACAACTTGGCTCTACGCATGCGCAGCCAGAAACAACAACAACAACAACAACGAATGGCACTGGTAACAACATTCAACATCATCCAACCAGCCATCCAACTTGTAGCCGGCCATCCACCATGCATGTGGAGTACTAATGAAACCATAAAAATCAACCGCAGACGCAGACGCAAAACGTAGACGTTGAACCAAGCAGATGAGACTGACTAAGAGCTGAGAACTGAGAGATCCGCTTGGGTTACAAGTTTCATGCAAGCAAGTTGAAGTATTTGTAATATACTCTTGAAGGGGCTATTATTAATTTGACATGCATTGTGTGTTAGGCAATGAGATAGTGTATGTAAGTGAGTTCTTGAACTAACGCAATGGATGCGTCTGTAAACGAAATTAAGTCATTGTCATACTTTTCATTACACTGTGATAAATAAGCTAAGACGTGCTTGTTTTCAAAGTTTTTTTTAGTTTTAAATTGACTTAAGCTGCAGTTAGTTAGAGTAATTAGCAATCGGTGTGTTGCAGTTAACTTCACTGCACTATTTTTTTTTGCTTGCTGTTGTTATTAACGTGTTGCTCTTCTTTGCTGTGCTGCTCTTTTTCGGTCAGAATGCTGCTGCTTGGGTTAATTTCAGTTTTGACCGGGGCAAGGCCTTTATGTTGAACACAGAAAATGACAGACACGACTTGCGGACTTCAAAGTTGCTCAAGTTGCATGCAAATAATTACCAAAAGGAAATCCAACAACAACGCCAACAGTCCGTCTCGCTGTCAGTTTGTCTCTTAGCTACTCGACTAGTTGTTGTTACAACAATGGAAATGAAGCATGCGTTGTTGAGATTAAACATTTCCTGCGTATGCCACACACAAACACAAGCATAGAGTGAAATCTGTCAAAATAAATACCTACTGCGACTGCGCCTTTAACTTTGGCAACAGCTTCTCAGTTTTCAGCTAGTACAACTTTAACTCTTCAACTTTTATCTCCACTGTTGTTGTTGTTGTTGACATGGGTAATTATGCTTAATTACGCCATGAGAACCCAAACTTGACAGCAGAATAATGTGCGACCCACACAGAGTTACAATACCCTTATACATATGTATACCTATATCATCTTTTTTAAAGCCACACATCAAATGAGGCTAATATGCGTATTTATGACTTTATAACTGAACTTTCACAGCGGCAGCAACCACAAAAACAACAACAAAAATGTGTCATAATTTTCACTTTTTTTTTGGGCTCTGTTGTCACAGTTCTCGCTTAAAACTTTTGCTTTTCGTTGCTGACATAATTTTTGTTGTTGCCTTTTGGGTTTATTTGTTTCTTTGTTGGTTTGTTGGTCGGTCGGTAACACGCAACAACAACAACCGTTGCAACAATATAATTGATTACTTTTGTTGTTTTGTTTGTGGCCTGCAGCTGAAATTTGCATGCCTCTGACTCTGTATTTCAATCTATGTGCGCCGCACGTGGGCGTGGTGTCTGCAATGTTGCATTTTTTTCGTTTTTTAATTTCCTTTGTATTGTGTATTGTCAGCACTTTTTTTTTGTTGTCGCCTGTGCTATTATCACTTCAAAAGAAATCATACTCCTAGTTCTTTTGCTGCTGCTGCTGTTGCTCATCCTGTCGCCATTTGCTTTTGGGTCCTTGCCCTCTTTGCCACATCAATGGATAATTTACAAGTCACGTGTGTATGAAATTGAAACAAAATGCGCATAAATTTCTGTATTGCAAGCAAGACACAGCCCAAAGTCTTGATGTGTGTTCAAGTGTGTGTGTGTATGTGTGTGTGTTTCTGACTAAGGGGCTTGTCTTGCCAGCAGCATTTAATATTAATGAGTTATAGCACATAGCCTATATGTTTGACGATGCGTCTGTTGCTGTTGCAGTTGCTGTTGTAGCTGTTGTTGTTGCTGTTGCTGTCGTGTCTTTTGGCCTGTCTAGGCAGCGCTCACTTCTCTTTCGGTCCTTGCCAAGAGTTTTGCCGTGTTGAGAGTTGCATTTAGTTTAGTTGTGGGGCTCTTAAAATGCGCGACGATGACTGCACTACATGTTCAACTGGGCAACAACAACAGTTGCTGTTGCTTTTTGCCTGTTGGCCTCGCTTTTAACTGACTGACTGACTGACTGACTGACGCAGTAGGCACGACAGGCGGGCGGCAAACCAGACAAAACGACAAACGAACGATGAACGAACACGGACTGCCATTAAAGGATGTGCCTTGACTTGATGTTGTTGTTGTTGTCGTCGTCTTGTTGCAATGTCTTGGCAATGCCCATGTGTGGCTGAAGATTGCTGCAGGGCCTCCTTCGCTTGGTTGCCTTAGCTTTAGTTCGTTTCGATTTCTATTTTGCTGTTTATTAATGCATTTCTATATTGTACATATATGTATATATAGCTAGATATATTCAACTATTCAACACCACACCCCTAACCACACCCTCCCTTCAAGCACCCATCAGTTTGCAAGCCGCACGCATTTTAACTAAGCCATTTCCGTGACATACTTTGGCCATAAAACTTTTACTTGCATACATATTTGCCACAATCCATTGCCGTAGGCTACGGATGACATTAACCCAGGCAGGCAGACAAAGTGTGTGAGAGAGAGAGAGAGAGAACACAGACCCAGACTTAAACTAAGACCCCGGTCCAAATCCATATCCATATCCATATCCAAGTCCAAGAGCAGGCCATAACAAAATGACCATTAATAAAGCAATTGGCAATCGAGCGCAGCGCAGCGAAATCGACCAGACAAATCTATAAACCAATTAGAACAGATCGCTCCTAGCCGCAGGGCAGCTAATGCCTGACATTAAAATGAAAAACCTGCGTTCATAAATAATATATGTATGTGTACGATTATGTGCAGCAACAGCTGGCGAGGGCAGCTATAGAAATTTATGAAAGCGAATGAGAGCAATAATAATGATTTAATTAAATTTCTAATGTTGCGTGTGCTAGTGAATTAATGTTAAATAATAATTTATACAATTAATACAATAAATTATTTATTTGGAGATGCTTTTCACAAAGTAAATCAAGAAAAGCTTAGCTCAGACAATGGAAAGATATAGTTGTATATTATTACAAATTTAGCAAGTGAACATATTGATCCTGAACATATATGCGTTAAAATAGCCTTACGCTTTTCAACATGTTTCTTCGAATATTTTTAGCAAGAAAGCAAACATTTTTCAAGTGTTTGTCTCAAATCTTTCTTTCTCTTAAAGTATGTAGGCGATTAATAAATTTCAGAAAATTATAAAATAATCAGCAACCAGCTTTTCTAATGAGGCAGAAAAGATTTCAAGTATTTGACTTTGCAAAGTGGCCAACAAGCAACTCTCGCTGCACATGGTCCAACCAATAAAAGGAAACCGCAAAATGAAACTGGAAATCTACGTTATGTATAAATGTGTATGTATGTTTGCAGTGTTTCCCCCACTGACACGACGACAACTGTAGACTTTAGCAGACATGTCAGGCTATGCCAAAGTCGAAATGGAAACTGATGTTGTAGTTGGTGTTGTTGGTGTAGTTGTTGTTGCTGCTGCAGGTTTGTCAGGCTGAACAGCTCCAAGTGCAACTGCGGCAAAAGCAACAGAAAAAAAACTACAACAAAAACTGCCGGAGCAGTTTGTCAGTTGGCTGTCGTCGATAAGCAGCCGCAGCGATGTAATTGACACAATTTGAATTTATATCTGCAACGGCGACGGCGACGGCGACAAATGCCGGCCAGGTGACTCAAGCTGAGCCCCAAAAATCCTGCCTGCCAGCTATGCCAATTGCCAGTTACCCCTTGTCAGATGCCAGTCATGTCCTTGGCTTGTCGCGGCGCATTAATCATCCAACCATCCAAGCCCCTTTGGAAGAGGGGTGTGGTAGCATATTGTGTTTTTGGGGCCAATTGCTGCATATGCTTAGTATATTTGCATGCCACACGCCACAAAGCCGCGCCACAAAGCCATGGCTGATTAGACTACGTAATTTGTATATTAATTAGCTGGCGTGGGAGAACAAACATATTTTGGCTGGTATAAGGCTATATAAAACATAAATTGAATTGGCCTAAGCCGACGTTAAAGACGACGAGTTAGGACCGAGACCGAGACCGAGAGCGAGACCAGGTAGGCCACCTTTCACTTGGCCAACGATATAAATTTCATGGATGAGATGCCAAACAATGCGGATGTAAATGAGCGCAAGGAGGAGCTGAAGCGTTTGGCATTCGGCAATGTCGATGGCAAAGGGCACTGTGTCAGCGCTTTGTGGCTGCCACAACGTCTGCCCCCAAGTTGCAGATACCAATCCAAGAGTCAAGCATCAATATCGTTGCTTGAGTTTGAAACTTAAGCAAGCGTGAAACATTAGTGCGGCCAGCTAATTTGTAACAATTGAATTGTAACGGCCATAAGGCAAAGTCGGCCCAGTCGCTTGTGTTTTTTTTTCTTTTTGGCCTGGTCATAAGTGAGTGAGGTAAAAGGCCGCACAGTGAGAGACGCACAGAATAGAAAGGTGTTAAATTGGCAAAGCGAGAGCGCGTGGAGTGGGCGTGCAACATAGCTGTGGGGCGTGCCACTCAAGCACACAAAAAGACAAAACAAAAAATAAAAACTTTACAAAAAGGTCATTAACTCTTTTTGTTGGCCATATTCATGTTCTGTACAAGTTGGCCAACTGTAACGAAATCAAATCAAGAGACTGGCCAGCTGGCTTAGCCAGCTGTCTACTTATTATATGTAGATATTGCAGTCAAAATCTGTCCATCATCATATGTATATTTGATTCGGGCCAGTGAAAGTGTCAAATTTACTGACAGCCAATATGTCCCATGGCTTAAACAATTGATGGCCACAATGGTTTGAGTGTATGGTCAGCGTTGGCGTTTACTTTCCAGCAGTTCGAGTGCACAAATTCTATAGATTTCTATAAAAACTGTTTTGATAGCTTAAAGTGCTCTCAACTGTGGCACATACCGCTTAAGGCAGCTACTTCTTGAAGGGGAAGCAAAAAAATCAAGAGATATTTGAAATAAATCAACAAATTAGATTTCATTATTAATTCTACTTAATGCTGTTTGAATATAATTGGCATTTTGATTTGTGAATTCGTTTCATATACTTATTTCATTAGGCAAATTGCCAAATATAAAAGAAAAAATATTCCATTGAACTACAATAAGCCATATTGTAGCTATTGTGTTAAGTGTTGGCTACGCCCTGCATTGCATTTATCTTTTTGTTTTATGTTTTTTTATTCAATTTTGGGGTTATTTATGCGCATTTTAAAGCTTGTTATTTTTTAATCTCGCGCCCTTTTTTAATGTTTCCCCATTTCGCACACAAACACCCCCCGCAATGTTTGGGGGCATGTGTGTACAATTCATGCGTCCCTTTATTGCTGTTGCTGCTGCTGTTTTTGGCATTGTTATGTATTTTTAATGACTATCTTTTCAACACGCTGCAGACTGCAAACGTATAACACAGATACAGAGATTAATCAACGCTTTCGTTCGAACCGTTCGACCCAGTTTAAAATTGAATTTTTGAGCTTTATTTCCGCTTTATTTTTCTGTTTTGACTTTGGGGCTTAATTAAAAATTAATATACAATAATAAGCCGCGTGCTACCTGCAATAACTATTAGTTAAGCCGGCCATAATTCAGACTAAGAATCAAGTCAAGTTAATTGAATTTGATTAATGACAATGCCAAAAAGGTGCATTCGTCTATTTATTTAGGTCAACGTTAGCTGCGTTTTTGAACTTTGCCAGTGCTGTTGCTGCCTGTCAATTCAAAACGGCTCTCAAGTGACAAGTTTGCCGGCAGCTATGTATTGGCCTGTTGAGTGCCTGTTGACTGCTTTTTAGCATATAAATCAAGGCATTGTAGATGTTGGTGCTGCAGGCAAAATAGGCTTATAATAAAGACATGCCAATCGAAGCAACGCCCGCGCGTCATGTCTGCAACAACGTGGATGCGATATGTCTGGAAAACCAATCAGCTCTCAAACTAAATCAAAAATCATAAAACCAACAACGGCAACAGCAACAACAGCAAAAGCAAGAAATAATGCCAGGCAAAATCTGAATTGCACACATGAGCAGTCAGCAGTCAGCAAGCAGCAAGCAGCAGGCAGCAGGCGTAGGATTTGGGCATATATTGGATGAACTGTAGCCAAACAGACGAACAACGAACGACAAGAGACGAGCTCTGAAGTTTGAGGCTGCTTTGTTGCTGCAGTTGGGCTTCATCCTGCTGTGGATGCCTCATCCGGAGGCAGAGCCCAGACTGGCTGTCGTTTATAAATAAAATTTGCATAAATTTAATAAACCCTGCTCGTTGTCAGTGCCCACAAAAGGCAGCTTTTTTCGGGGCACTTGTTAGTTGCCCCGTTGCAGCTGTAGTAGCAGCAGCAGCGGCAGCCGCTTCAGTTGCATTTGCAACCTCAACGGAGGTTGCCTAGCTGAAAGGTAGATTTGTGATTTACCGATTTACCGGTAAAGCGGTTTGTCACAAAAACGCCGTTGTCTCACCCAAAGACCCATAAATAACCCAATGCCACTGGCACAAATAATGATGACAGTCCTATTTCTATTCCTTTTCCTATATATACATATTCCCGGCCATCCCAGCACGTTCTCATCATTTTGCACGCATAAATTGCAATGGCCTACGAGCTTGTTAGCTGTAAAACTCCATTGACAATGGGCTCAAACCAAACCAAACCAAACCACATGGCCAAAATGAAGCAGCAGCAACAGCATTATTGTTGCAGCAACTGCAACCTGGCAAGTGCCGATGGGGCATATGCAACAATATACATACGTATATATAGAACCTTTTGATTATAAAACTACTGTTAAGTGTACATAGTAAGAAAGTATAGAGTATCTGCACACCCAACAAATATCACTCTTACTTGTTTTGTACACACATTTAGATATATATCTACATATGTCGACCGCTCTTCATTTGAGTGCGATTGCGAGTGCAATGCTCTCTAAATCATCGTAATGTATAAATATTTGCGCTATGCCCGGCAACTTCCTGGTTAAGGTAAAGTGCGGCCACAAATTAATGTCAAAGTCAAATGAAAATGGCATTTGGCAAGCCACAGTCGTGTAGAGTCGAGTCGCTGCGATTGGCTTCGAGTCGCCAAGCTTACAAGTCGAGTCGCCAATAGTTCGAGTTAGAGCCAAAGTCGCGCCATAAATTTTGCGCTGCGAAAAAAATGACAGAAATGCGTTTATTGACCAAATGCGCAGCAGCTCATCGATTACGAGACCAAGACGAAGATGGAGACGGCAACAGGCTGCTGCTGCGATGGGGACTAAGACGGGGCAGTTGGGTGGCTAAGGTGGTTAAGGTGGTACAACTGTGGCTGCCTTGACCATTGGCGCATTTGCGCATGGCTTGTTGCTGTTGTTTGCCTTTGGTTTGTTTTGCCTTTTGGGAAAAGCCGTTGTGGCACATACACATGCATAAGATCACATGTCGTATACGTAATAATGTTGCGAATGTTTGCTATTTGTTGTGTCTGCTTCTTGTGGCAGTTGCAATGCGACGCATAAATAAATGAAATGAAATATCAAATATATCTCCTTCAATTTACTTATAAAACATTTTCCTGCTATGCAAAATGTCGCCTCAGTACAGCAAATGATTTCTTTAGTTGCAAGAGCTGAGCGTGTTAGCGGTTTTAGCTGTGGAGTTGCTTAAAGTTTGATCTGTGCGGAACTAGTATAAGATTTTGCATTAAAATTTAAGAAAAACTTAGAATATTTTATTTATATCGATGATTCCTTTTAGATTTTTTATTATTTTGCTTAAAGAATTTGTTCTATGTTATTTCTACAAACTGATGTAGATATTTTTTGATTATTTAGCTTGTTTAAAGCCAATTTGTTGCCACTGGCTGCAGCTCGTATTAAACATGTTAGCTACGAAAATCCAGCTTGGTTTCCAGGTTGCCGATCTGCCTGCCAGTTCTTCCTACTCTCCACAGCTTACACCCCTCCCATACCCAACACTCAGGCTGACTAGCTAACTGTCTGACTGACTGCTCTTTAGCAAGTATTTTATATTTTTTGGCTGCTCGAGCGCTAAATGTGTGTTACTTCCGAGCGTTGGCTAAAGTCGTGAGGCAGCACCTTCCCTCTTTCCCCTTCCCAGATACCGCAACGCTGTCAGCGCTGCTGATGTGGCTGGCAAACATGTGACAGGGAACAAGGCAGCCAGGCAGCCAACCAGCCAGCCAGCCAGCCAGCCAGCCAGCCCGCTGCCTCACTCTAATGCATGATTTATAGTAAAATATTCATTTTACTGTTAAGTATATGCCGTGAAAAGAGACACGAGTAGCAGTCGCATCTCACCAACTCCCAAAACACCAAGGGGGGTGGTATGCCTCTACGCTGGGTGGGTGCCACATACGGAATATGTCTCCAACTCCAACTCCGACTGGGCATTGAAACAGGTTGCTGTTGCTGTTGCTGCAGTGGCTGCTGCTGATGTCACAGTTGCTTATTGTTGTAGCCTTATCAGTGCTTATGCAAAAGGCTAACTGTTTTCTGTTATTTTCGTAAGAGCTAGCAGTAGCAGTAGCAGCAGCAGCAGCTAGTTAGTTGGCTTAGGTTTTTGGCTAATGTCACTCATACGACACGTTGCACGCAGCAGATAAAATATTTATGTCAAATGCGGTTCGTATAAATCAAATGCTATCAGCTGATGACCCCATTCAGCATTGTTGTATGTACATATATATTTACTCCCTAGCTGCTGTTGTTAGTGTTATTTTTCTCTCTTAGTTCTCTTATGGCTTTTCAATAAGCGTGTCAAGCATAAATCAACTAAGCAGCAAGCGCAGCAACAACAGCACAACTTATCTCAATCTACAGTCGGTAGTGGGTAGTGGGTAGTAGCTTAAAAATCTTTCACTCGCAAGAGCTCGCTTACAGCAAAAATTAGGCCAAGCGCTCTTCACGAGAAATTATGACAAGCTGCCAACCAGCCAAACGAGTGCCTCAAAAGCAGTACAGAAAAAATAAGGAACAACAACAAGAACATGTACATATAGAATTCAGCCAAGAATGCTGATAAGCATCATGCCATCGATTTTGCATGAGTGAGCGTGAAGCTTGAGGTCCCTCAGCCCCTGAGTATTAACACTCAGAGAAAAGTGAAACACGAAAAATTCTTTCTGCAATTCTTTCTATTCAAGGATAATACACAAAATTCTTTACTCTACAGTTTAACTAACTAAAAATTCCTGGAATCTTAACCCTACATAGACGGAAAGTAAAAACATTTATGGTTAAACTCTGTCCAAGAGTCAGCATCTTAATTTTCATAACAATAAGCTATTCCAAAGAAATTGGCGAAATTTTCTAAGTGTACTTGGTCTCAGGCGTTTAAAAGCTTTTGCTTTTGGCTTAAACAAAAGTGTCATAAATCTTGCAGCTCGACACAAAAGAACTTGACACAGTGAAATAAATACGCAGCACACACACACACATACACAATAGCTAGTCAAGCAGCCAACCAGCCAAGCAGTCATCTAGTGAGCTAGTCAGGCAGTGTGAGGCAGCTGCTGGAGCAAAAGGATACTAATGCACGTAATACGTTCCACTTGAATTGATAACAAAGGAGACCTGGCAATATGGCAAGCCACTCACCACATGCCCCATAAAAAGGGGGCCAGGGTAAAAAGCCCTGACAAAACATGAGCTGCATCATCATCGGCCCACGCTGTGGCCATGGCAACTAAGCTAGAGTCGGAGGAGATTGGCGAAGGTGAAGAAGGCTTTTGCATATAGAAAGAGTCTGAGACTGGGACTGAGCCTGCATTGAGTAGTTGCAAGCGCTGTGTTGTTCTTGTTGTTGTTATTGTTGCTGTTGTTATTGTTGCTGTTGTTATTGTTGCAAGTGCGTTACAGCATTGGTGTTTTTGGCTTTAGCCTTGGCTGTCTATTAGCCAGAACCAAAGTCGTTAAGCCAAAAAGTCGTCTTTTGTCAAATCCATGCAGGACAGCGTAAAGTGTTTCTCCTTCTCGCTTGCCTTTGTGATAAATTTGTTTAGATGCTCGCAACGACTTGCGATTTCCTGCGATAATAAAAGAGCACCAACCGCAACAACAACAGCAACAACTAAAGCAACTATTAAGGCAACTCATGTTACCACTTTAACGTAAAAATGCCAAAATTGTTGCGGCCTAAAATTAGTTTTTGACCAAACGCGGCCAAAATGAAAACTGAAAAGAAGATTAATGACAAACGACAAATTGCGCTCAATGTCGCATTAATTGAGGCAATGAGCACATGAATAAATGCATTAATTTACACAACAACATGAATACAAAAAAACAAACAAAAAACAATGACAAGCCAAATGGATTCTATTAAACTGAGCTTTAAAGCCAAATAAAAAAATCAGCAACAATCAGAAGGTCGTTTACAAGATTTTTGTTTGTGATTTGCTGATTGCAAATAATATTCACAATGCTAATGATAATAATGTTTTGAAAGTCAGCAAAAAAAAAATATTTGCAAGAATTGTTCAAAGGATATATTATTGTTTTGTGTACAAATATTGCATAATTTTTGAAGATGTTGTTTAACAGATTATTAAAAATTAAAATAAATACTCAATAAAAATGATGATGCATTCACAAACAGTAAAGGATTGACATTGACAACAAGAACGCCACAGCCTGAATCTAATTAATATAAATAACAATTTTTAAATTATTTAAATATTACAAATTGCTGTAAGACAGCTTTTTCTTAGAGCACGTATGTATATGATAATAATAAGCAACATTAAAAAAACCAAACTATTATAAGTAATGACATAATCTTCAAAAATTATGACTGGATTTAAACGTTTCACAACTTTTGTGGTATGCTTCGTATGCGATAACTAACAATGGCAATTTGATAATGAATTTAAGACCGGCAGCAGCTAGAATGCAAATGGTTTAAGGTCACTTATTAGTTAACTTTTGAATATAGATATTACGCCGCGCCTCCGAAAATGTTATTGGTGTAGCTGGGGCTATGTCTGTGGCGCGTGTTACGGTCAACAACGGCAGCCACTTGGCTAATTTGGCATTTTGGTTAGCGGGCACCGCAGCAGCATACAAAACCCATACAACACACACACACACACTGACACAGACAGCAAAGCTAAAAGCACTAAAGCACACTCGTTGCTGTCTATTAGCGCACATTTATGAGCAAATTACGGGAGCGCCATGGCTAAAAGCGGCATTGCTTTAAACCATGCCACCATGCGGCCACCCGCCGCCAGGTTTGGCCACAAAATATGAGCAAACCACCAGCTAATTGCACCACAACAAGAACAACAACAACAACAACAGCAATCCGGATTGGCAGCCCACGTTGCCAGCGGGCTCTGTGGTTGCCAGCTACGCGATACATGTATACATATATTATTTACTCTTTTGTAATATGCAACAAATCAACGCGCAAATTGTAACATAAAGTATTTACACTGCACTCATTTTACTCCACTAAAAACCCAATTCCCCTTCATTCGACTCTCTCTTGTTCTGCCTATATATATATTGTATTTTGTTTATTGCATTTAATTTGCGCATTGTTTGTGCAGCTTTAGATAATTGCGAGCATCAATTGCTAGCGGTTGGCGGTTGGCGGTGGTGGGCGTGGCAGGAATGGCAGGCAAATCGCCCACACACAGTGGCAATCAAATTGCCAGGCGCTGACACAGTGGGCGGCTAGCAGAGTTGTGGGCGTGTCGGGTCAGTGCACACACCAAACACACCAAACAAAAAAAAGCAACAAAAATAAAAGAAGCCAAAATGTAAAGCCACAGAAATCCGCTTGCTTTCATTAGGTTTTCAACGCTCGACGCGCTCGGCCAAATGTGGATCTCTGTTGTGTATAATCAACGTTCAGCTGTCCAAGTTGTCTGTCCAACTGTTTGTTTGTTTGCATTTCACGCTTGGGCCTATGGCCCCGTGTGTGATTAATCTCCCACACGGCAAACGCGGCTCCAACCGAGCACAAATCACACCCAGAACACAGAACACTGAATCCAGAATGAAGATAGAGCCGGGTGGGGCGGATTGGCGCAGGTTGGCGTAGAGTAGACACACATTATGTTTGGTAGAACAAATGATTTCCCACTGTTATTGATGATGTGTTGATTAGGTTCTGAAACACATACAGACACATACATCAGACGCAACAACAAATTGCGGCCATGTGAATTTCTACACTCCGATAGAGTTGAAGAATTGAGAATTGAGCCGCGCTGCGTTTCATTATGAAATTTCACTTTGAACTCGTGCCGCAACCATACAGGACGCCCTGCTGGGTTTCTGTATTTTTTTTTTGTGGATTCTGTTGCACATGTCCAAAAAACAAAAACAACAAAAATGAGGCAAAAAAAATTAGGTCATGTTTGCTCAAAATGTATGTATTTTGTTGCAAATTGCAAGAATCATGCAAAACAGCGTGTGTCTAATGAATTTACCCAGGCAAATAAGTATGTGTGTATTGCGTATCTCTTGTTTCAAATTACCCAAACAAACTAATGACCGAACAGCGAGGCACGTATCCAATGTTGCGAATGCCGCAGTTACGCAAAATGCATAACGACAATTTATTAGAAGTTTTCTGCAGCTGCCACAGCCTGTCAATTTCAACTATAAAACTGTTAAATGGGACGTCTGGGGTAGAACTTAACAAACAAAACATTTTAAATGCTTCACAAGCCGTTTTGTACAAGCAATTAAAGATCGTTTTTTTTTTTTGTGCATATTTGTTTTGTTAAAAGTTTCAAATGATTAAAATAGTCATATATGATGTTGATGGCATTCAAATATATCAGTTAATTAGTGACAAAACAAATTGCCTTGCTATTTATCATAGCTGAACATCATTAAAATGTTAAGTTAAGTAAAAATATTAATGCTATTAAATTAAAGAATTTTCCTAAGATAAAATCATGATTTATGTAATGAATAAATAGCCTTATCACATATGCAGCATTTAAGTTTGAATAATTTTATTTAATAAACAATTATAAAGTATTCATATTTATTGTAATTATTGACTGCCAGTCAAAAGTTTAAGGTTAAAAGGTTGTATAATTATTTATTAAAGTTTTATCATGCATTTTGTATCTTTTCCTAGCTTATTATAAATCACAAGAGGTCTAAGCGTGAGTACTTAGTTTTGTATTGAATGCTATATAAAATTTTTCTTTTCTTTTATTAACTTAACAAATACGGAAGCAAAAGGTCAACAAGGCCAAAATTCGATTTAAACATTTCCTATAATTTAAATCAAAAACTAACCACATAATTTGTTGAATACATAAAAATAAAAATACATATTGATACATAACGTTGACTGGTCGTAGTACCGTTTTATTAAATCACAGTGGCATTATGCTCATAATTTCATGGCAGAATTCCTGAATAAATTGTGGAGTACACGCGTATGTGAAAACTTTGCAATGGGCACGCCCACACTAACTGGTCAGTTCAGTCAGGCAGTTAGTTAGTTTGCTGCGTTTGGCTAATGGTCAGACCAATTGTCACAAATTAGTGACTCTCACACACACACACACACACACGCACGCACATATGCATGCATATATTCAGAGAAGATGCAGAGCAGAAGGCGTGGAACTAAGGTAAATGGCCAAAAAGTACTTGGCAGCCAACACCTAAGGCCAATCACATGCACAAGCAAAGCTAACGGTAACCAGCAAAAGCAACAGCAACAACAACAGCAAGTAAAAATACAGCTATAAAGTTTACTGCTACAATTGGCAAATTGAAAATTGTGCGCTGGTGGCGGTGGCGGTGGCGGTTGTTGTTGTTGTTGTTGGAGCAACCACAATCACATTGCCAAAACCAAAAAACCCAACCACAAGCATGGTCGTTGCCTTGGCATCAGCCCCAAAGCCAAGTGCGCGCGCGCCCATCATGCGTTGCCG
This sequence comes from Scaptomyza caliginosa, assembly GCA_035044725.1. Classification (NCBI taxonomy): domain Eukaryota; kingdom Metazoa; phylum Arthropoda; class Insecta; order Diptera; family Drosophilidae; genus Scaptomyza; species Scaptomyza caliginosa. Next base: position 2,085,771 of record JAWNNR010000317.1, read on the forward strand.
CTGCCAGAGATCTAAGAGCTCTGGAGGCAAGTTGATGATGATGCCGTTTGCCAGCTAGCAGACGAAGATGCATTGGTGCAGCAGCAGCAAAAGCAACAGCAACGGCAAGAGAAGATGGCAAGCAGTCGCAACATACGACGTTTCAATTTCAAAACCCATTTGGGCCCAAGCTAGACATTTTAATGAAGCGCTGCCAGCTCTAGCTCCAGAGACGACGCATAACGGTGATGGAACGGGCCAGGCCGAGTTAGACCAGACCAGACCTGGCTAAGAACCAACCAGACCAGATCAGACCAGACCAGGCCAAGCCGGGCTAGACGTCCACGCACCAAAGCAATAACTACAAGCTGCAACAACAACAACAACAACAACAACAAGCAGCGACTCGTCACAGTCATAGCTTGATAAGGTCGCAGTCAGTCAGTCAGTCTGTAAGTGTGTAAGTCAGCTTGTACAGCGATGGCGGCATGCAAAACGAATGACTTAAGCAACAAACTGACTTGCTGCAAGCTAAAACAGCAACAACAACTTATGCAAGGTAAAGTGTACATTTCATTGCCAGTTGAGCACAGTTAGTTCTTTAAGTGTGACAGCATTTGATATGTTGTTGGCTTATGGATTTTTATAAGATACTGTGAACCATGTGCATAAAAACATTTCAATTTTATGAATACGCATTATTTGTATTGCTATGTAATGACAAGTAAGTATGCAAAAAACATAGAAAAAGCAATAATATCTTTTCTAATATCCACAAGTGTAGAGTTAGGATTGTTGATCATGTTAATCAAATTTTGTAAAGCCTCTAGGTTGTCATTTGCATACTTGTTAGTTGATATAATTTAGGCTCTTTAATTGTCAAGTTTTTTGGCTTAATTTATGGTTGGGGTTTTTCCATTGTCACTTTTAACTTTCGCTGTATACGGTTCTTGCTCTCGTTATTTTTTATATTTTTGTATTTGCTTTGTGGTAGTGCGTGTGCCTACAAATTCGTGTGTTCTGCTTCGTGTGCTACACAACTTGACCCGATTCAAACTCTGAGGCTATGCCTCATATATTGTAATTAAAATGAAATGTAAGCTTCTCTGCCCGGCCCTTGCTTCCATTCGCATCACTCGCACTTGATTGCCATAATAAAGCTGAGGAGCTTGAATCGACGTGTTTTAGGCGTTAATTTTGGGTTCTACTTGCCGCATGCCGCTGGCAAATTACAAGTTTTCTAAGTGCACTTTCTCCCTACTGCTGCTGTTGCTGCTGCTATTGCTGTTGCTGCTGATGATGATGATGAAAAGTGAGTTGCGTCTTTTCGATGCTTTTGTTGTTGTTGTTATTAGAGTGGGCGTTGACTTAATTGCTATTTAATACCAAAATCGATTGCTGCTTACCTTTCTTAGCTTGGCGTCTGCTTGTTGGCTCATAAAACTTCACTCACATCACACACACTGCAAAGAGAAGGGGGGGATTAAAGAGAGTGATAAACGCAAATAAGTTTATGAAAACACTTGAACTCAACTTAATAGCAGTTCTAAGCCAAGTTAATTTTATTGGCTGGCATGCAAATCGACAAAATTGATTGCAATTGGAAGTGAGCCGTGGCCAAAAGTGAAAACGCAGCCCACTTTTGCTTTCCTTCACAACTTTCAATTGGTGACTTAATTTCCTTGGCAACAAAAGTGCTGCAATAAGAGCTAATGAAATCGAACGGCAACAAACCAATTGCTTATTGTTAACGCCAATGTCCAGCAAAATCACTCGCGGGCCTACCAACAACATCAACAACTTTTAGAGATCGACAACAAAAAGCTTGCCTAAGAAATTATCAAGTGCAGTGCGCCTCGGCACTTTTACTTTCATTGTTGTTGCCCGATTTTTATCCATTGTTGCCATTGGGCTTATTGTTGTAAACTGTTGCTAGCGACGCTAACGAACGTATTATGGGTGCCAACAACAACAACAAAAGCAACAAGAAGCGATTGTAACAGAAATTTTCACCAAAATGCGCACACTCTACACACACACACACACATCTTGGAACCATTTTCCTTTTAGCAGCAGCTAATGAGTCAAACGCTTTTGGCACTACAACGACAAACAATAAGCAATAAGCAACAAACAAAGCTTAGAGGCTCAACAAACAACAAAAACAAAAGCTCTTACAGACAATCAAAGCAACAATAAAAATAACAACAACGGAGGCTCAAAAATTACAAAACAATTTGTCTTAAACGCTTAGGATTCGATTTGTATGGGAAAATGTTGCTGCATCTTTTGTAGCATGTGATGAGAAAATAACACCAATATCAACACCAGCAACAGCAATAACAAAAACAACAACCGCAACAGTTCCTGTCACTTTGGTCTTATATAAGCAGATTAAATATATATGTATACACCGTAGAATGTCAGCAACAGCTACAGCTTAAGTTTAGGTTAAGACGAAGCAAATCAAATGCATTTTGGGTACAGCTATTTAATTAAATGTAAACACAACACGGCAACAGGTAAGCTCCGAGTGTGATAGAAGGGAATATACCCTGTACACTGATTAAATGTGAACTTGGATTACAATTGCAATCAAAAGTTTGAATAAATGAAAAGTGCAGCCTTTCAAATATTACATTTAATTGATTTTACAAAAATTGTCTAATTATTATGTGTGAAATCAAAACTCGATATTGGTTTTATGCCTATCTCACAATTCCCACTCCCAATGACTGCATATATGCACAAACACAAACAACATCCACAACCCTGTAAAAAATATATATATATACATACATTTCGCATTGAGAACAAAAGCATAAATTACAGGCTAGAGTGTTGTTCAGTGTAGCGTTGCAAGAACTTGAGATGTGGGCGTATCTCAAAGCATGCAAACTTGATATTATCGCTGTTGATCTAAGTTGTTGGAGTTTGGAATAAGCCGCTACTCGTTTTAAGTGCAAACATAAGCACAAACAATAATAACAATAGCAACCAGGCAAATGTATCAATTAGCTGGCACACAATTAAGCAGGCCTGGCTAACATTTTTAGACAACATTCAATTAAATTAATATTTTTATACATTTGTAGCTAAGAAAAGCATTAACATGACGAAGGCATTCTTTTGCAGTGAGGAAATGGAGCTGTGCCAGCTGCTTTTACATAAGGACAATGCCTTTAATTGTCTTGTGGAGGTGGCTCACAATGGTGGACTGCAATTTAATAATGTTTATGACGAAGATCGCATTTTCAATGGAATCTATACCAAGCGTGTTCAACTGTGCTATGAACTATTACGCATTGCTGAATATTTGCAGGAACAAATGACAAATCTGTCCATACATGAGACCTACTTCGCTGACGTGGATACAGAGTTTCGTCCACGTGAGTCGTATATACCACAATACGAGATTAAATTGAGACAGCTGTACCAAGATGTTCAAGCCGTCATGGAGAACTTTCAAACGCTCGATAAGCGTCAGAACTATATGAAAGAGAAGCAGTTTGCATTGAAGAAAGCACAAAAGATTCTTGTTGCGGATGGCCCGAAGGCTGCTCAGTTGCTCTACTCTGAGAGCACTATTGTTGAACTGCTTAAGGATCAATCGAACAAGGATCCCAAAAGTTCACAGCTCAACTATATATTAGGCAGCATCAATGTGCAAAAGTTTCCAGCATTTGAGCTAATGATTTATAGATTATTTGGACGCAATCTTTTGATGCGACACGCCGAGATGCCAACGAAAATGATGGAGTATGTGGGTCATAAATCTACCCTAGTGCACAAATACATCATACTCCTAATGACCATATCTACTATCTATCGTCCTAAGCTGTTAAAGGTGTGTCAAGCGTTTCATGTGACCATATTTGAGTGTCCCGAGAAGGCTAGTGGTCGCCAACAGATGATCGAAGAACTGGAAATGAACATCCATGATCTGGATTTAGTGCTGACAGAGACACGATTTACGCGCAAACGCTTCCTGCTTCTTGCATCCAATGATCTGTATATAATGCGCGTCAATTTACGCAAGTCCATGGAGATCTATGATCTGCTCAATCGTCTGTATCCCGTGGGCATTGGTAACGAGCGTCAAAAATACATTCAGGCGGAATGTTATACACCGAAATCGGAACTTGAGAGTGTTCGTGCTGCACTTAACCGTGGCGCCGAGGAGTCCACTTCTCCGCCCATTCTACTGAAACGCACCCAAAACCTACATCACATGCCACCCACATTCTTTCGATTGAATAAGTTCACAAAGGGATTTCAGAATCTTATTGATTCGTATGGCATGGCGGATTATAGAGAATTGAATCCGGCTCCATATACAATCATCACATTTCCCTTTCTGTTTGCAATCATGTTTGGTGATTTTGGGCATGGCATTATATTGAGTTTCTTTGCCTGCGTACTCATCTTTCAGGAGAAACGCATTGAGGAAATGCGTCGTGTGAATGTCAGTGAAAATGAGATACTTAATATAATATATGCTGGTCGTTATATAATACTGCTAATGGGCATATTTTCCATATATATTGGACTTATCTACAATGATGTCGTCTCCAAGTCAATGAATTTTTTTGGCTCCAGCTGGTCGGCTGTTTATAATATGAAAACCATAGCCAATTTATCTTCCGTTCTAGTCTTGAACCCAAATGATCCGAAAATGTATTCCGGTCACCCTTATCCGATTGGCGTAGATCCCTTGTGGAGCATCAGTGGCGAGGATGCTATAACTACCTATAACTCACTCAAAATGAAAATGGCCATAATTTTAGGCATAACACAGATGATGTTTGGATTGACGCTTTCAGCTATCAATTGCATTCACTTGCATCAAAAGGCCGATTTATTTCTGGTTGTGATTCCACAATTCATATTCATGATCTCTTTGTTCTGTTATCTAGTGTTCCTCATCTTTTTAAAGTGGCTATCTTATGGTGGCCTGAAGCAGACACCTTACAACTCGGCGTGTGCTCCATCCGTGCTGATCACCTTCATTGACATGCTGCTGATGAAGAACACTGAATTGGCCGATAAGGGATGTATCAAGGGCATGTTTCCACATGAACGCATAGTGGAGTATGCTCTGGTTATGGTGGCTTTTGCAGCAATTCCCATACTTCTCGCTGGAAAACCAATCTACTTGACCTGTCGACAAAAAAAGCTCACCAAGGCACGAGCGAACAGCGATGTACGGAACGGACGGAATACCATACAGGAGATGCGTTCCTCACTGCGCTATTCCCTTGAATTCCAAGACCAGGATAAGTTATCGCGCAGCTCCAAGCTAGAAACAGTGGCTGACGCTATGGAGTTCGATATGAGCGAGATCTGGATACACTCTGGCATCCATACCATTGAGAGTGTGCTGGGTTCGGTTTCCCATACCGCCTCATATTTGCGTTTGTGGGCTCTTTCCTTGGCCCACAGTCAGCTTGCAGAGGTTCTGTGGTCTATGGTCCTGGAGAAGGGTCTGCGTAATAAATTACCACTCTATTTGGGAGTGCCAGTGCTGATGGCTGCCTTCTTCATCTGGGCCATACTGACAGTGGCCATTCTGGTCATGATGGAGGGTCTTTCGGCATTTTTACATACACTACGTCTGCATTGGGTTGAATTTCAATCAAAGTTTTTTAGTGGCGCCGGCGAACCATTTCGACCTTTACACTTTAAATCATCCACTATACGCAGTTAACTAGATGATTGGTGAAATATTGCTTAAATTTTTTATGTATTATTTGTGAAAATGAATAAACTAGAACATGGGAACAGGGAATAGAATACATTTTAACTTTTTCAAAAGGCGTATTTATAAATTAATCTTCGCCCATAGTTGGATATCATTAAACCCAGCAAACATAGCTTTAGCTTTAAAATAGTGGAAGCTGTTAAGAGCAATGAAACTCTGCCCAAAACAAATAATTAATTACATAGAAAAATGCAACTTTAGCCAGCTTGTGGTTTGGTTTAAAGAAGTATCTGTTAAGAGCCTTGCAATCCTTGGCTAATGCTCATAATTAACAGCAACAAGCAGCGACAAGAACAAGCAGCAACAGCAACAACAACCAGAAGTTGGCACGTTAGCAACCCACGCAAATGACCGGCATCTGCATTTTGTGGACATTCCAATGCAATTAGCATTGGCAGTTTGCAGTTTGCAGCAACGCGTCTAAGGCCATAAACCAAAGCAAACTTTAAACAATTTCCATTTATTTGGTTTATGCAGCCAGAAGCGGCCATTGCCAGCTGCAAATGCTGCACGTTGCATGCGGCACGTTGTTGTTGCTCTTGCTTTGGCTGTTGTTGCTGGGTGCCAATGCGGGCGCAAAAAGTCGTCGACCCTTTTGAAGCTAGTCAGCCTCAGCCTCAGTCTGTATATTGCTGTTGTTGTTGTTGTTAATGTAGCTGCTGCTGTTCTTGTCGTAGTTGTTTAGCTTGTTTTCCTATACACAGCTGAGTATTTGCTGGCGTGACTGTTCAACTTGTTGTTGTTGTTGTTGTTGCTGTTGTTGTTATTGCCGCTCTGTTTGCCGCCGCGCCGCCATTAACACCCACGCCAGCAAACAGCGACAAACAGCGTTGCAAGGGGCGAGTCTTGGCATAAATTATGAACCACAAGCGATGACGCATGCAGGCCTAAGTAGACTTGTTGCATGCATAAATAACTTTCGTTAGCGTTCAAAGCGCAAGGCGCAAGGCGCAAAGCACGCAAAAACGAACGAAACAAAATAGTAAAACAGACTCCTATTAGATCTGTGCGCAAAGCAACACTAAACAAAAGAGACAAAGCTCAAGCTCAATGCATTTTCATGATCAGAGCAGGTTTCAAATGGTACGCAATAAACTGGCTTTTGGCTTTGACTGTCGTTTGTTGGCTATAACTTTTAGCCGTAGCACGCGCCATTGTTTAGTTCAGCTGTACGCAGAAGTTCGTTGCCCAAGTCTTTTGTTTATATTTGGTAAGTTGTGTTCTAATGCGAAACGCTCGTTGACCATAGTTGCTGTTGTATATGTATGTTTTGTTGTGCCCACAATGGGCAGCTGCTTAGCGCGTTTATGGCCAGCAATTGTCAAGTCCCTCGGGTGTCTATATGTATATGAGTATGTGTGTGTGTGTGTTTTTGTGCAACAAGCAACTGCAACAAAAGCAAGGTCAGCGTTGTTGTCTCTGTTGTTTCGGTTGCTCTTTAAGCTGGCAACATTGACGTCGCATGGGGAAAATCAATTTCAAACTAAAACGTCGCATTGCTGTTGCTTCCACCTCCTCGCAATCGCACTTGCCTTTGCCCTAGCCCTCTTCCTCTCCAATTTGCAGCTTCACGTCACGTCACGTTCCGCGCTGGGTCATCAATTTTTTGTGTGCATTGCGACGGGCCTTAAAGGGCGCTCAACAGCGGCTACTGTTGCTCTTTTAACTGCAGCTGCTGTTGCTACTTCTGTGTTGCTGTTGTCATTGTTACCAAGCATTTTGTATGAATCGTTTTTGGCAGGGCATATTGGAAGCTTCTTTTTTTTATGTAGTTGAAATACATTAAAGCCAAACTTATTATTTTTGCGGACTTAACTTTAAAAGTAAAGAAAATATTTTTCCAAATCTTTGTTATAATTTATGGCTCTGAGATCAGTGTATATTGCAGTCGCTCAGGTCACAAATGTAACATTCTTCCTTCTTTTTTTTTGTAGCATTTTGTTTTTGCTATTGTCTGTCTGGGCTGGCAGGCTGGCTAGCTAGCTCTGCTTTTGGGCTTTACATGCCGAGCATAACAAGAAAGGTGTTAAATTCAACTCACGGCTGGCTGGCGAAGCAGCAGGGCAGCAGGGAATGTTGGGGTAACGGGCATAAGGTAGCATTGGCAACAGCCACTCGAAAAGCACAAGCCCAGTGTCAATGGACGCTAAAGAATTTTCTGCCATAGCAGAAGGACATTTCAGCTACGTGAAGCAAGAACAAAAACAAAAAACAAAACTCCGACTACGACTGTCCACAGGTCAGAAGCAACTCAAGTGCTTACCTCACTTCACAAAAAAAGTATATACAGAATTTTTGTTTGGACTTGCTGCGTCGCAGGCAAACAAAAAATTCAAATGAAGTCAAGAGTTCGACAGCAGCAACAACAACAACAATAAAAGCGCCAAACTGATGAAAACATCAGCAAGGCAACAAATAACAACAACATAAACAAACAGGCATAACTGTAAACAGCAAGTTATTAGGTAAATTAATTAACTTGCCACACACTTTTGCACATTTTGAAGCCAACACACACAAAAAGTTGGCAAGTGGAAAAATGCCACAAATTGTGCATTGTTTTATTGTTTTCGTTTGTTAGCCTCTTTTAATTAAATTTAACGGCATCTCAGCTTTGTACTTGTTTGCTGAGCAGATTCTTAACGCAGCGGAAGTTAACAATTGGCCCCATTAAAGTCAAGCTGACCATAATACTGGACTAACCCAAGTAACAGACAAGACTTTCACTCAACAAAACGCTTTAATTAAAATTGCAAAAAAAAAAGAAAAATTAATTTTAACTATGTTAAAATTTGTTTTGGCAATTCAACCGGTTTGTATTTAGTTTTGTTTCTTTATGTCAAACAGCAGCTGCCACAGCCCGAAAAAAAAGTGAAATTTCTTTCGAGTTGAAAACCCATTTTTGGCATTTAGCAGTTTATTAGCAAAGTAGCAGAACTTAATAAACAACAATGACCAAATACAGCTTAGCACAAAGAGAAATGGGAGAAGAAAACGATTATATAAATGCAAATGAACAGGAATATCTCTAAAAATAAATCAACCTGGGAAACTTTAGATGTGTCTTTACCAAAAAGCTTTTTTTTTTAAATGCGATCAACTCAAGATGTGACAGCAAATGGATGAACACATTAAAGCCACATTAGCACATTCCATACCCAAATCTAAACAAAATTTACTCATTAAATGTAAAAAACGCTACGTTCTAGGAATCTGTGCTAAAAAGTTACTCCAGCAATTAATTAAGATCTTACAGCTTGAATTCGATCAAATCAATTCAACCTAGTCGGTAAATGCATGTGAAAAGTTGCTTTGTCACTAATTTGAATATTCTCGATTGTATCATGCTTACATATTTCACATGATCTTGGCAAGTTCGCTGCCTCAGTCTTTTGTTTTGCCACCGCATGCATAATGAGAATATACACACACAGACACAGACAAACGAGCGAAACAAAACTGTATAATGCGATCGTATATATGTCAATTACAGCACGATTTTTGGCAAATTTGCTTGTCTCTGACACATTTCCAACTGGCAGCTCGAATTGTGGGTCAGGTCTCTCACTGATACCGATTTATGTCGTCGGTGACAATAAATTTGTCAGCTTTTTGAGCACCGTTAAGTAAACGCAATGCATGATTTGTGCTTTATAATGAGGGCGAGAGCACAGACAAAATCTGGCAACGATGACGATGTACGTTCAAAACGATGAAGACATCGACAATGGCATACAAAGTGCGCACATTGGACTTATAAAATATTCACTTAACGATATTCGGTATATATGTGTCTCGCTTTCAAGCGGTATTCACAAATATTCACTGTTTAAGTTGCCAGATAACAGTATGTATTTGTATGTAAGAGCATAACAAGTTCGTTGAGTCATAAAAATGTTCTTTCTGTTTCAGGTGACAAGTTCAGTTACACATTAAATAGCCTGCGGAATAGTTATAAAATATTAAATATCGTTTGAAAACAACAAATTAACTGTGTACTTTTACAGATACATTTATCTGTATCTGCATGTAACCAAACTTAAATCTACTTGTATCTTTGCACAGCATCGCAATACACACAAGGGCTTAGAGTGTGTGCGCTCTAGTTGGCCAAACGAATCAAAACATCACGAAATCTGGCTAAAACCACAGCTCAAAGCGAATACACAAATATATCTACCGTTAGCTTTGTTTTAACGCTGTTCGTTGTATCTGTTGCTGCTGTTGCTGTTTGTACTTTTGTACGCGAAATAGAAGAAACATCAAATAGAGTAATACAAAAAAAAAAAACCAAAAATAGAAGGCAAACAAAAGCGTCAAACGGCATTGACCAGCGAAGTGGGCAAGTGGCCAAGTACTAGTAATAACAACAGCTTTTTGGCCTGGTCAATTGTCAGCAGTAATTTGATGTTGTAGTAACTGCTATTCATAATTTATTACAATTAATTGGTGTTTCTGTGTGTATGTGTGTGTGTGTGTGTGTGTGTGTGGGGTGAGCGCGCAGCTGACAAACTGATTTAATCACTTGACAAACTGCAGCGCAGGTGGAAAATCAACAGCAACAGCTACAACTATAACCAGCAACTGACAACAGCATTTTGACCTTCGCCTGACACAACAAAAAGACCCAAAAAAAAAAAAAACAAAAATGCAGCTCAAGAGTTACAAACTTAATAGTTAAGCTTTGGCTGGCAAACACTTGAGCACGAAGTTCGTTGGCTGTCTGCCATTTGAATGACGTGAAACAGCAAAAACTCTAACAACAACAATAGCGTGCAATCACAGCAACAACAATTGGTGTCAAATGCTACCGTAACACGCCACAGCGAATTTCTGCTGCCAGAATTTATTGGCGCAACTTGAGAAATTAGCCAAAATATGGAAACTCCAAAGTAAAAAAGACAACAATCAACAAAGAACAAAGATTTCGTTAAACCGAATATGACATGCCCTTGCATGGTTCTGAGAAAAACAGAATTTAAAATGATCACACAGGGTAGTCAGTAGATGTATTTCCTAACGGTATTATTAATAGCCGTAAAGATTTGTTGCTGTTAACTTAAGCTGAGATTAAATTCCAGATAAAAGCATTTTACTCCTATTTAGTTTTTTTCCTTTAATTCATTGAAAAGAAAATTTCCTATTATTTATAGACTAAGACATATGAATATCTTTAATGCATGCAATATTTTGACTATCAAACAGACATGAATAAATCAACTAAAGTGTTTTTGCTGCGTTACACACTCAATGAAAAATCCATACTACCCTTTTGCTGGGCGATAACAATACATAAACGATTATTATGGCAACTAATTTCACTAAAGCGAAATGTGGTGTTGACGCCTCCGCATGCCAAGAGAAAAAAAAAACTTTCCAACAGGGCTGGCAGGCAGGCAACCAGACAGTTAGAGAAACCTACAGAGAGTTAGAGCTAAAGTGAAGACAGTGCGAAGACATCAAGTTTCAAGTCTCTATGGAGCTACCAAATGCTGCGCAATTTGCAACCGTTTGCTGCCGAAAAAATAAAGCACAGAGATAACCCTGCCACCGCCACCACCGCCGCCGCCGCCGCTGATGCTGCCCACGCAGCCCATAAATAAGTCAGCATCAGCATCAAGCAAAGCAGCAAGCACAGTCACAATCGCTTAGCGGACCACTCGACGGCAATAAATCTGAGGCGCGTGGGCAACGTGGCCAACAACAACGAAAACAACAGCAGCAGCAGCAGTAACAACAAGAACATCGTCGTGCGACAAATGTCAGCAGCAAATGAGGCCACGCCCCAAACACAAAAAAAAACAAACAAAGAAGCAGAGAAAACTGCGTCATCAAGAGCAATAGAACTAGACACATTTATCTAACCACCAAGTGCGTATTAAGCGGCATTTCAATTTCAATAAGCCTAATTTTATGACTCAACTGAAGAGGTACCAAAAATGTGCTAGTAAAGAAAGCCATTAAACGTGAAGCGAGCAGGCAGAATTGTTGATAATATGTTTATGGTCACAGAACTAGGCCTCATTACCATATGTGCCTACACATACATGTGTATGCGTATGTGTTTTAATATAGTTTTTATAGATGCTTTTAGCACTTTGGCTCTGCCACTTGGCCAAGTGTTTAGCTTGCCAATGAATTGACACATTTGGCACAAGCTCAACGAACAGTTTTTTAAGAATTATTTTTAGCTAGAGGAACACATTTATTCTAAACTGACAGCAATTGCAGATGTATCTGCGGCTTTGCGAAAGAGACAGAGAGAGAGAGAGAGAGAGAGCGCTTTAAAGAAATACACTTTAAGCTGCTAAATGGGTTAATTTAGAACAAGAGAGAAATTCATTTATTGTAAGCTGATGCTATTGCTTTGTTTGTGTCTGAAAGGCCACAGTAAACGAAAATATTATTTATTTGATAAATTCTTTTCGGCTTTGTTTATGTCTGATGGGCTTGAATTACAATGCTCAGCCAACTATCAGGTATTTATTTGAAAAATTCCATTTAGCAGCACAGGAAAATAGTTTTGTAACAAAGGATTGATACAATACGACTGCAATTTAATTAATTTGCTCTGCTTAAGTAACCAAAAATTCCATTAGCCAATACTGCAACATAGTAATTAACTATTTGTAAGCAACTTACCTTGTATAAATCGAACGCTGCTGTGCCTCTTTTCTGGTAGCTGAAGTTAGCTGAAAATAAAAAGAATATTTATTAGTCAATTGTAGCAAAAGCCAAAACTAAACTAAACCCATATTAAAGTCAAACATAAATCAAAACAAATCACTAAGAATTTGTATGCAAAGTGAATGCTTAAATTATGCACAATTTGTCACGTCAGTTGTTGACTAAAATTATCACTCGAAACTGATCTATGAGCTGTTTGAAAACTCACACAACACACTTTCTATAAGACAAATTTGCAGGCAACCAAATGCTAGAGACAGAGAGCAGCAAACGTTCAAATTAGACTCAAAATCATGTATGTACATACACTTCAAGCAACTACAACAGCAACAACACGTACGACGCTTGTTAACTCATCCAAAAAGTAAACCACATTCTTTAAAGCATTTGAAAAAAAAAAGCAGCAACAGCAGCAGCAAGAGAAAAAGAAAACAAAACCAACAAGATACACAAAACAAAAAAAAAACAACAGCAACGAAGTAATACAAAAAGGAAAAAAACACGTTCAGCGCGTGTAGCAGCAGCCAGCTAGAGGCAAACATGGGCCAAGCAGTTGGCAGGGGCTAGAAGCTGGGGGCTGAAGGGCGTGGCACATGGCTTTGGCTTTGGATTAAGCTGCTGTTGCTGCAAATGCAAAACAACATTGAAAGACGAGAAATCTGGCTACTGTAATTTGTCTGCCCCAGCCCATAGACACTGCAGACACGCGCGCTCGGGCGGCCGATTTCGATTCAGTGTCCAAGTGCGAGTCCAAACTTGAACGCCAGTTGCAAATGCATTCAAGAGGGGGGCACAGAGACGTGAGAGAGAAGAGTTCAGCACAATATGCAATTGCTGCTCTACTTCTGAGTGTATTTGTGTGTATGTGTGTTTTGGTCTTGTTGTGCGCCTCTCTGTCTCCAACAATTTGGCTTCCTAAAAAAAAACATCGTCTAACAACGACAACGACGACGTCGCCTTTTTGGCCGCCTTTGTCGCTGAGGTCAATTTTTATGTTGCAGCCATTTTTCAAACACAAACATAAACAATTCAAAGCAACAAAAAGAGCCCAACTTCGTTTTGTGCACATACATTTTGAATTTGTATTTTATTTTTGGTCATCAACGTTTTAGTTACTTTTACTGTTGTATTGTCTGGCGCACTTAAAGTTACGTATGTGAGTTGTTGCAGAGCGCAGCCAACTTTTCAGCTTGCCACTTGGCCGGCAAACACTTCAACTTTAACTTCAACTACAACGATGAGTGCAATAACTAGTTGTAGTAGTAGTAGTAGTACTATAACTACAAAACTGCCTCAATTGCTTGACACTTCAGTTGTAATTAGTTTTGTGGCCATGCATGAACATTTCATTTATTTTTTAATGGCTCTATATAGCCAACCATATATGTAGTACAACAACGAACACGTGCTCAAAACGTTATTTTTAAATGGGTTTTAAATTGAAAGTTTGGTTAAAAGAGATGAAATTGCATCACAAGTCAAAGGAATTCTTTGAAAATGCAGCCTAATTCAATTGACAGTATAATAAATAAATGTATAAGTAACACTTTGCTTAAGATAGAAAAATTACACAAAAGACCCTTAATGTAATCCAATTTTACGTAATGGCCATAATTAATTACATTTAACTACTTAAAACAACAACTTAAGACACACTCAGAGGCATTGTTAAATAAAGTATTATCCAATAAATACAACAAATCTAATGACGTTATTTACATGCAACCTTGAAGTATCGCTTGAAAGAAGCTTTCGACAAGCAGCTAAATTTACAATGTACACAATGCCTTGGAAATAAACTACAATAAATTGTTAGTGCATCCTGTGCCTAAGTCCTTGCTGCCTTTACTTTACCCACTTTCTGGGCTTCCTTGGCACTTTCAAGTGTCTGCCAATCAAGGCAAATCAAGTTGAAATTATTGACAATAACAATAATGGCAAATAATAATAATCAGTTGCTGCTGCTGCTACTGCATGTGGCATGCAATGTTGTCTGCCAAGGGCTATGTTGTTGCCCCAAACAACAGCAACGGCAACAATGCAGAAAAGAAAAGTGAAAATTCTTGTTGATATTACACCAACAGTGAAACTGCTAGGCCTGCTTTTACTTGCCATTAAACACTGCTTACATATATATGTGAAGTAGCTGTAACTGCAACTACTGTTGTTGTTGCTTTTGCTTTTGCTGCTGTTCGCACATTTTCTCAGTTTGCCGGCATGAGTTTTCAAAAAAAATTTTTTTTGCCTGGCTAGCATTACATTTGATTACAAACTGTGCAGCCGACATGTGCCAGTTTTTTGTGTTGCAGCTGAAAGTAAAATGAAACAGCTACAAAAACAACTGAAACTGAGCATGCCGCATGTGGAATGAGAGTAGCATAAATACGTATATAAAACCTTAAATCCAATTTACTACCAACAAGTAGAACACATGCCACCAACAACAACCGTAACAACAACAAAAACAACAACTGTTGCTTGCATGTTGTGAAAAAACTTTCAAAGGCAACGAAATATGCAGCAAAAATATGAAAAGTTTAAATATACAGGTAATTACCTGAGCACAGCTTGTTGCCAGTTTATGATTGCTGTTGTTGCTGTTATTGCTGTTGCTGCTACCTGCATTTACATTAAGTTTATTTGGTAAAAACAACTAACAAAAAGCTAAAAAAGAGTTAAACCCTTTCTCAAAAAGCAAGATCAAACAAATGCTAGAGTTGCTCTAATTAAATTCCACAGACATAATATTGTGGTACTAGCTAAACACGAAGGGGCAAACAAAATGATAGAGAGAGAGAGAGAGAGAGAGAGATGCGAAAGAGACGGTGTTAGAGAGCAGTGCAGTTGCTGGTGCAAAAGTCTTTGGCAAACACCATTCAAATATTGTTGCCGCTACACTTTATGCTTTTTGCGTAAAAACTTGCCGCAACAAAACTCTCAAAAGAAAGTATGCAAATTTGTTTCAACAAATACGACTAACTTAATGCACTACAAATGATTCTTAGTAATTTAAACTAGCTATAATTCTCAGATAACACGAAGGCAAACTTGCAGGAAATAACGTTGGAACAAATGGCGAATTTTACAATCCTTCAAACAAAAAACATGCTTCATTAGCCTATCGACATGGCCACAAAATGCAATGCCCTACACGCAGTGTATTAAAAAGTCTTAAAAAAAAAAACAAAAAAAGAATTTTTTAGTTTATTTTGTGTTTGGCCCGCACAAAGTTCATCAAAACGGCATAACTGCAGTTGGCAAACGAGCAACAAATGAAGCCACCAAAAGCAAGAGCAAAAGCCAGAGACCAGCCAACCACTCAGAGCCACTCAACCACCCTCTTTTGGCCACCCACTTATATAGCACTGGCGGTGCAATGAAAATGGGACGCTGCTAGCTGCTGCAGATTGAGATTGAGAACGGGCCACTTGAGCGCAGTTTTGTGTGTGTGGCACAAACAATGCATATGACAAACTTTTGTCAATTTATTAAAAAGTTTTGCGCGAGCTCAACGTTAACCTGATTCCCAGGAGAGCACGGGAGAGAAATTGGCGCGAAAGCGTAGAGAAGAAGTTGTTGCAATTGCAGCAACTGCTAACTGGTCAAAAGTGGAAGAGAACAAGAATCACAGGAACATATTCCAGTTATGCATTGGACTCATCAACAACAACCACAACAACAACAAACAACTTTCGTTGTTGTCGTTTATGAAACGAGCGCATAAATTTATGATAACAACACACAAAGGCAAACGGGCAATTGGCCAAGTGATTGCACATCCAGCCGGGGCCAATAGTAGCTGGCAACTGCAGCTGATGTTGTTGTTATTGTTGTTGGTAGCGGTGGCACGATTGCATCCGCGTTGCAGTGGCAGTTGCCCAACTGGTCAACGCTGTGGGTTGCAGTTATGAATTATGTCAAATGGCATAATTGCCAACTCTCAGCAGCAAATAACTAAAAAAAAATAAAAAAAACAACGGTTTCAGGTCTCGGCCATCGCCATCATCACTATTGCTGTTGTGTGTCGCTGTAGATGTTTTCAGTTTTTACTTCTATTTTGATTTTGGCGTAAAGCAGGAAGCAATAAATTCTATGCATTGCACTCGATACAATTTGTAACTGATAGATGGCTAGATACACCAGATATCTGGCTGAATGGATGGTGGCAAATGGACGGAAATGCCGTACAGCTGTTTGTGGGGCTATACAGAATTGTGGGGTCTGCCTGCTTAGCCCGACACGTTCCCCCTCTCTCTCTCTCTCTCTTTCTCTCCAGTTGCAGCTAATGAACGTTTTGAACGGCCGCATGCAATTTAATTAAATTTAGTTAGAGCTTTTTTATTTGCTGTCTTTCTTTCTTTCAGCGACTGCCTGCTTAACGGTACATGGCTAAATTGTTGGCAATTTGTTCTGCACGTCGTGGCCATAAATTTGCATTTATCTGTAACAGTTAGAAGCACGCACACCACACACACCACACACACCACAAACACAACACACACAAAAGAGTGAGACCGCCAATCCAAGCTACGGTCTTGGCCATGTTTATGTTTGTTTTGTGTTTGTGTTACTTTCGCCTGGCAGTGAAGCGACGCCGACGCACAACACAATTTGTACTCTAATTATCAGGCCAAGTTAGGCAGACAGACAAACTTGGGCTAACATTTCACACTCACTTTTCACGCTGACGAGGGTCTACTACCTCTCACTCTGTCATAATGCTACACCTGCTGCGTTTCTAAAATCCAAAAACCGTATACGAGAAATAAAATGAAAAAATACTCCCTCTATCACCCACTAACTACTTGAGCTGGTCATGCAACTGAATCTGAATCTGAATCTGAGAACGCGCCACTGAAAAGTGAAAAGTCATTAAAATGGCAAAGAAAAGCGAAAACTGACAAACAGCAGGCGAAATATGAGCACAAGACTTTCCCAAACAGCTAACGCCCTTCCACCCCTCAAGCATTCCACACAATGTGGCTGAGGCTGCAGCAACTTTGTCATTGATATGACGAGGGAGGCTAGAAAAGTCTACTGTATCTTTGAAGTGTTGAACTGCAAACAAGCTGTTTATATTGAAAAAGTTACATATTTATTGTGTATCGATTAAGTTTCTTTCCTTTTCTGCAGTATTCCCTAAGGTAATAAAACAGGGAAGGAAAGCAAATAAGTGCGTTAAGCTTAAAGGAAACCCACAAGGCCATGGTAGAATTTATTAAACTGCAATAGAAACCAATTTTCACAATATTGTTCCCAAACTATTCAAGCGTTAACTTGCTGAAATTAGTTTTTAAGAGGGAATTTTATTTCCCCATTTCTAAAAGTCCCAAAAATGCAATTTTAATAAGCCCTCTTTCTACTAAACACCCTACGCTCTTCCTTGTGTTCAATGATGGCTGCCTGAGTCAAAGGCGAACCGCAGCATATGGCAGCCCCTTTTAGAGCTGCCATATTGTTTTCAAACTCAGAGTCAAAAACCCACACGTGCACCACAAGTATCTACTTATGAGAAAGCATATGTATGAGTATGTTTCTCTGTTTCTCTGTTGATGTGTGTGTGGCTTTCCAAATTGAGGTTATTAGTAACAAGGCCGAAGCTGCATTACATTTGGGCTAAGAGCTTAACAGCGGGGTTTGTGTGCGAAAAGGCGAACAAAAGTTTTTTGCGGAAAGCGAAAAGTTTTTGCGCACATTTTCAATGATAATTTATGTCTAATATTTGAATACAATTGCAGCAACAAATGCAGCAACAGCTGCTCAATTTTGTAGCGAGTGTTTTTCAATTTTCCAAGCTAAAAGCAAAAACAATGCCAAATGTGTATGTGTGTAAATGATGTCGAATGCATGAACAAAAGTCGGAAACTCATAACTCTGTTCAGCGCATTGTTGCTCATATTGCATTTGTATCTACAGCTCACATCTGCAAATGTATTTGCGAGTGTTTAGACATGTGCGTGTACATTTGGCAACACGGTTATAAAATATTTACGAGCTAAGCGCCTAAAAGCTTTGAGATGACAATTATTTAGTGTCAATACTTGTGGTTTTAATAATTATTGGCTGCTGCTGTCTATTACAAGCACCTGGACCCAAATTAATAGCCATAAATGTAGCAGCAACGATTAGAATAAAACTGGTTATACTATAAGTAACAAATGTAAAAACAAAGTTATTAAAACTACAACAGCAGTACTTTTACGAATCTACTATAAAAGAAATACTTTAAATATTTGGCTTAAAGATATTCTGCTTTAACTATTCACCTTGAAAACCAGAACTAAATAGCTTAAACCTATTATCCCTTTTCTCACAGCTGTATACCTAGATGTTTTTTACAAAGAATTCGGCAAGGGCAACAAACAACAAAAAGTTAAACTTAATGACATCACGAATTCGAATTTTGATTTATGCGCATTGATTCAGAACATATACAACATGAAAAGTGGCAGAAAAATAAGAAGGAATTCAAATGGCTATAATTAAGCTAAATTAGCGGCCTTTGAGAAAAATTCCAAAATTCATACGTTATCCAAACATAAAATTTGCATTCGTATTCGCATATCGTATTTGAATGTAAACAATACAAAGTCGAATTTAATTTGCATGATTCCGAAACATTTCGTAAGAAGCGCATAAAAAATAAGCAACAATACAAAAAATAGACACAGAATGAAAAGATACTAAATAAATTATGTGAGCATTTCAAAAGAACGTTGTTATTTTGTTTTTGCAACATATACGCCACGCCCCTTCAAGCATGCCCCAAAAAGCAAGGCCAATTGCTGCTGTGTGTGTGTTTATTTTTTGCATGAAATTGATGCGGCTTGCTGCGCATTTGCTTGTTGCATTTGCTTCCTTTGGCAATGTTTTATTTAACGTCTTTTTGTTGGCTGCTGAATACGTATCGAATTAAATGCCTGCTATCAAGTGATGAATAATAGTAAGAACACTGGACCACAATTCTGGGCAAACATTTAATTACAAAAACGTCGCGGCATGCAATAAATTTTGTTTGCCTTTTATTCCGCCCAGGTCAAATGAATAAGGAAAATATTTTATATATTGAGGCATGGAGAAAGAAGAGTACAATTTGCCACTTTGTTTTTGAATCGCCTTTGTTTATCAAAAGTGCGCTTAAAAGTTGCACGCTCATCCTTATCCTTGATGCTAGCTGCCGGGGTATTGGCCCTTGTATAAATATGTTTTTATTTATAAGTTTGGTCCGAGCCGAGAACAGAGATCCCAGAAATAAGAACCCAAAAACTCGAACCCGGCACCCTAAACACAAAACTTTTTCAAAGCCAAAATTTGTAGCCCTGGTCCAACAACGATATAAAAAAAAAACAAGAAACTGCAGCTACTGCTTGAGGCCAAAAGAGAGCAGCTTACCAGCCAAACAAACTGAACAGAAAAAAAAGGTATTCGCAGCAGTGAAACAACTTTTTTGTTGCCGCTTGGCTGCATCTCTGTTGCCGGCCTTAGAGAGCTACTGCGGCAAAGTGTTTGCCAGAATGGCCTCTGCTTTGCTCCTGGCTGCCTTATTTACGTTTACTGCAAAACTCAAATGGAATATACTTGTAAGCCCTTGCCAAGCGTATTAAAAAATTTCCCCTACCCAGCCATGAAATGCAACCTACTATAAATGAAAATAATCAAAAATCAAAAAAAGCTTATGCTACCATGATTAACTGAGTGTTGCCGATTCAGTCATGATTTATTATGATGATACTTGAAATTGCGGAATGTGCGTGTTTTGTTAAGTTTATTGTAATGGCAGCTTGCCATGACAACTTTCGTTTCAATGAGGTAATAATAATTTATATAAAGGAATTGATTGATAGCGATAAACAAATTCACATATATTTATTTTAGTTTATTTTTAAAACGGATTTCTAAATAATAAATAATTCAGAATCATATATCTAAACATCCATTTAGCTATAATTATGCTATTCCAACACAATCTACAATTATCATTTTAACAGTTGTATTTGACAAATTAAAAGCCTGAAAAACAATTCTTGTCTGTCTGTCAGTAAAAGCTGCAACTCGCTGGCCGCAGGCAGGTATTACCACCTTGAGCGTACGCATGGCTTATTAAAATTTATATTAAAAGTGCAGACATTGCATTGCATGCGTTAAACGTAGCCACAAACAGCGACCGCAACTTAATTTCATTTTAATTAAAACTGCAAATGCGAAATGGCATTTTTAACTCCCTTGGTGCACTCGAATTGTATGTGAACATCTACATAAAAATCGAGTATGAGTGTGTGTGTGTGTGCCCCGCAGGAGAAGTCAGCATACAAATGCGCCATCTAGCTACCTATCCACCTATCTATCGACGTACCTAACAGATGGGAAGCCCGCAGGCAAATGCTGCGTATGCGTAACGCTGCTTAATGACCTCAGCTCACAGCTGTGCGCAAATTGTCGAATTTAGTGCACCACGTCCCGCCATGCCTAGCGGGGCACGTGCCACATAAAGGTTGCAACATACATACCTTATATATGGAGGTATTTTTATACTCGTAACTATTCGCATACACTGTTCTATGCGAAATACTTTCGGTTTACTTTAATCAAGTGTGTGCCGAGTGCTCCACCTTAATAAATTTGAGACTCGTCTTTGGCTTTATCAGCGACGTCACCGTGTTGTGTGCATGTTTATAGCCAGAACGAACGAGCGCGACAAACACAAAAGGCAAATGTGGTAAAAATACTTTGCATGCCAGGCCAAAGCAACTAACCAGCTTGAGAGACTTGGCTGCCTTATGTTTTCTTGTTTTTTTGTGCTGCCTTTTAGCTTTTTCAGCCAAAGTTTCATATGTCATAATTTTATCAGGCAACAAAAAAGGCAAGTGATGTCTATCTGATAGTATGTGTGTGTGTGTGTGTGCTTGGCAGCCCTAAAGTGGAAAAGTTGCACTGCCATTCATGACACGCAGGCATTAAGAGCTGTGACAGGAACCATTTTCCCCTTCGCACCGCCTTCTTCGAGCAGATGCATCAGCCGAGACGTAGTCGCAGTTTGTTGGACATGCTAACAGGTACATTTTGCAGCGTTGAGTTTGATTACAAGTTCAGGCTAGCAAAAATATTTAGTGTTATGTTACAATGTTCGGTGGCAAGGTGGCAAGGTGGCATGGTGGCGGCTTCAACTAAAGTCACTTAAAGCCCAAGCATTTTATTAACTATTTGTTGAGGAGGAAAGGCAAACGGCAAACGGCAAACGGC
Organism: Scaptomyza caliginosa; assembly: GCA_035044725.1. Lineage (NCBI taxonomy): Eukaryota > Metazoa > Arthropoda > Insecta > Diptera > Drosophilidae > Scaptomyza > Scaptomyza caliginosa. The sequence goes on from JAWNNR010000317.1 coordinate 2,107,438, forward strand.
AAAAGGCATGAGGCGGCAAGCCGGGGCGCCATTTTCTCACTCTCTTAAGCGCTTGCAACATATTTCTTCAATTTGCAGCAACAGTATGGCCAAGCGGCGACAGCAACTATGAAAAATATGATGTTATTTTTAACACACTGAAAGCGTGTGGAAAAGCTATTTTTAGACTCGTGCAAGAGCAGCGAGCGATCGAGAAAAGCAATATAAGCGAAATGCGAAATGCGAAAAGCAGAAAAAAAAGCGCACAGAAAAACTTGTGGTTAAAGGCAGCAGCAAAGTTGCAACAGCAATACTTGCCACTTGCCACAACTGGTAAGTAAAGAAAACGACTTTGGCTTTTTGTGTCGCCGCTTCTGCTTCTGTGAGTGTGTGTGTGTGTGTGTGTGTACTACATGTTTTTTTATAAATATGGCCAATAAATTGCGAGTGTTTAAGTGTTCGCGTCTACACCGCTAAGCAAATGCCACCAAAGGACGCTCAAAAAAAAAAATTTAATCATATACAATATTTTTTTACATTTTTGCACTCTGCTAAAACCGATTTTCATTGTGCATGGGCATATAGATATATATATATATATATAAGTTAAAAAGTTTGCTTGTGTGTGAGTGTTTGTTAGCAAAAGCAAACAGTTGAAATTGGAAACAGGCAGAAACACACACACACATAGCATATGGAGGCTGTTAAAGCTGAGTAAACTGCGCCACAAACACGTTGCACAAATATTCAGATGCGGGGGCCGGAACGAGATGTAGTGTGGACACTGTGGACAATTGGACATGGTGCATGGGACATGGCAATAACTGCACATGCCACATGGCGCAACAAAATACCAAAAACGCAGAAAGAAATGACAAAACAACAACAACAACAACAAAAGCAGCAGAAAAAAACTAGTGACAAATGCAGCTAACAACAACAGAAACGAACCGCAAAAGCATTTGCTAAAGTTTTCGCCATGAAATTTAAAACACTCTGCTGATCGCCGGCTTGAAGGAGAAGATGGTTTGGGTTAAAGTTTTGGTAATGCATTGGCATGTTGAATGCAACGATAAAACGCTAAACGCATATTAAAACAGCAACACCCAACAGAAGGGGGTGGGAGTATGTTGGATTTTGTTTGCTGATTTGTTAGCCATGTGGCGTGGCAAACATAAACTCCCAACAGCGTTTAGAGAAGCGGCAACATCAACACGTGATATGCTTCTACAGAGACTCTCTCGAAATAAAATAAAATAAAATAAAAGATATTCAAAGATTGAAACTGAAACAAACGTTAAAAGCGCACCAACAACAAAAACAACAGCGAAACATAAAAGTTTCGTGAAAAAGGGATTTACGAGTGTGTGCATATTAAATCAATGAAAATGAAAAAGAAAATAACAAACATACACTGTTGAAAATCTATGCAGCAGGTGAGTAGGGGCAGTGGATATGGAAAGCACTGACACAAATGCGCATCAAATATGCAAGCAATTTAAGTAAAGCCAGAGTAAAACTTTTAGTTGCATGCGAAAATACGAAAAACAGAAAAACAAAAAAGCTAAACCAAAGAAAACAAACCAAATGGCAGTCATTTATTTAACTCAGTTTAGGAAATTTGCATATGGAAAGTGTGGAAACACAGTTATAACATATATGGCTTATGTGCTCAACATTTGGTAAGATCATAAAAATCATAATTAAACGTGGCAATTAAAGAGAGTGGCAATGTTTTTAGCAAAAAAGACAAATTAGGTCCAAAAAAATGCAGGTGTTTGTTAGAAATAAATTGTAAAAAACGTTTGTAAATATTTTTAATGCATTTTTCTCTGTTCGAATGCGGCAATTAAATAAATTTTAACTAGTTTACATGCAAGTTTTTATTATTTTACATTGCAAGTTGTAAATTTAACTAGATAGGCATTTTAAGCTTAGTTTAAGTGCTGCACATATGTATAAAAAAAAGAGCTTTCTATTATTAAAAAACTTTTGTTAGTTGCATAACAAATCCAGATACAAAATCACTTTATCAACATTTTAATTAATCCATATTAAATCCCACTAAAAAGGCTTTTTTTTCTTATGACTTTTCATATTGCCTAAACTTGGTTTACAATTGTGTTATTTGTTGCATTAACAAGGCCGCCCCGAAAATCAACCGTAATAACAAAACTCAAAGCAAAGTAAGAAATAGTATTTAACACATAATTGCTAACACAAAATATATAAAAATTACCCAACACCGTCGCTGCTCGGTGATAAATTAATGAATCTGAACTGCAACCGTTAAGCTTAGCTTTTTTTTGTTAAATTGAGACCGCAAAGCAAGTCGAACTGAGCTAAATTACTCAACTGCCCAAACGGGTTTCCGGCACATATATTCATAGCTCAGATACAATATAAAGATACTATACATTTTGAGCAGTACGCTAAACGAAACACACACAAAACATGTTTCGAGTAATTTAAAAACTCAAATATTTAAAGCATGTGGCGTTAAAGCGTGCATATGTATTTATTATTTATCTCTTTCAATATTTCAATATTTGTGTTTATGTTTATTATTATTATTTTTGTGTTGGAGTTGCGGTAGGTCGGGTTGTTTGGTCCGTTGAGTGTTGAACAGTGAACTGCAAATGGTATGCAAATTTTGTTGGATTTTATTGATATATGCAAAAATATATATACATAAAGTAGTGAATATGTAAAGTAAACTGCAGTTGAACGAGTTTTGGCACCTACTTAAACGATTTATAAATTAGATATTCATATTTGTGTGTGTTGGCCAAGTTACTAGTAGATAAGCGCAGAAGTTGTATTTAAAAGCTCAACAACATGGTTTTTAAAGCAAAAGCCAATAGAATACTTGAATCGTGTTAAGTACCACTTTCAACTAGTGTCACTGCACTTTAATGACTTCTCAACACTTCTACATAGATATGCGTGTGTGCTATCTTTAACATCTTCTAGCTGCTTACTGCTTAACTTAAGTAACATTTTTAAGACTTCAGCTTTACGCATCTTAGGTGCTTCCCATGCAACAGCTATGGCTTCTTTGTAGCTGCTTAGTCTCGCCATTATTAAATCCCCTACTTGAGTGCTTCGAATGTAATTTAGTTTCTTCAATTAGCATTTAGTCAATTAGGAAAGGCTTCAGCCCAATCAGACTTTAGGTACACGGCCAAAACTGACATCTTTCAAAATCATTTACGAATATTGCCTAATGCCATTTTAATTGCCAACTGCATAAATGTCACAAATGCTACAAATTGCAATACCAAATGAGCATCAATAAAAGCACTTTATGTCGCAAGTCACTTATACCAAACACACACACACACACACACACACACACATACGAATACTACTGCAGCTAAGTAGGCTGGCCCAGAGGCGGCTTGCCACTAAACAAACATGGCAACATGTCTATTCCTGCAAAACGCCAAACATTGTCGTTTGTCCCTCTGTGCAGCGCAGAGAATACTAAAAAGATACAAAAAAAAAAAAACCGCACACAGCACGGAGAAAAAGCAAAATATAAAAAAAAAGCCCAACAGGCTTTTGCAACAGCAACAAAAAAAAAAAAAGTAAATACCTAACGAATCGAAATTCAATCAACGATCAATGAAACGACTCGTTGAGGGAGGCAAGGCTTATAGGGCTCAGTGAGTTTGGTGGCAACTCACGGCGGCATTTAACATTTCCGTTGCCATTGTCGCATCGCACAGTACTCAGCTCGTTGTTGTTGTTGCAGCCGAGTGGCAGTCCCTTGGCTACCTGTGCAAACGTGACAACAGCTGCACTGACTGTCTGCCTCGGTTGGCATCCTGCGTTGCGTCGCCTGCGGAAGCTGCGCTTAGTGCCACAACGGATGTCAGTGTTGCCACCAGCAATACCAGCCCACGCCAAACCCCCCCAACCTGCCGTCTCTCTGCCCTGCAGCTGCTTAATTCAGTTTTGCGAGTTTTTCAGAGTTCCAGGTTCCCATGCGTTTCGTTCGTCCTTTATTCGCGTTCCCGTGCATAAATGTCGCTTGAATATCTCATTTTTTTTATTGCGTTTTGCTTGTTTGTTGGTATGGCCGTGGGTGATGAGTGAAACACTGCACCACTGCACACCACTGCAGCACCACCGTCATCATCATCATCAACGTTCTCATCATAGAAGCTAATCGGTTTTGCAAATGGGAATTTGCATTTTAAATGCCAACAATGAGTTGCAGTTGCAGAAACACATACAGATACAGATACAGATACAGATACATATGCATATATAATGCTACAGATAGATGTTGATAGAAAAGTGCATTTGGCTTTTAATTTGCTTTGCTAGCTTTATAAATGGCCAGAGCATGGCTGATTACCCAGCTAGCTGCACATTAAGTGCACTGATTATGACCAGTCTGGGAGCTATCTACATAAGTAATTAATTGCATTTCTCAACTAGCATCAGCACTATCCACATCCACATCCACATCCATATCCATATCCACATCCTTGTTATGCTTCGTTTTTTCTCATCCCCGGGTATCATCATCATGTGCATCGTTTGTCGATTGCCAACTTCCTGCATTGAGCAGCTACACAAATTGCAAATGAGTGCTAAACTCGACTACCAAAGAGACGCTGATAGCTACTGCCTGGGAACGAGAAACTGTGAAACGAACAACTGGGCAAGACTGGGCCAGACTGCTGGGCAAATTATGAAAAACTCAACCAGCTGCCTGCTGCCTGCTGTCTACTCACTACCACCCGCCGCCCCCTGCTTCCCTCAGCAGCCCAATCTGCCTCCCGGGGGAACGCTTTGACAAACAATGTAGATACTGCTACAGCTACTACTTGTGCTACTATTGCGACTAGCTGACAAATGACGAATGCAATTTGTATTGCAAAAATTGCGAGTAGATTTTAGCATCAACTATCTGAATGCTGCTCTTACTCTCTTGCTGCATTTGTGTGGTGGCAAAAAATTTGCAAATTAAGTCGCTGGGGACACACACAAACAAACCGTCAAAATAAGCGCAACAAATGCGTTTATCAAGAGGGAAAGAAATTTCATTAGTTCAAGTGTATTATATATTATGCACTGAAATAACCCGGCTCAACTAAAAGGTAAACGTAATGCGAGTGCTTCAGCTGTCGGCTGTTCTGTCAATACATTTCTTATTAAAGCTAACCTGCCAGTCAGAATGTGTATGCGAGGGCTGCTCCAGCAACTATTTAATATGCCAGACATTGTTGAGATTTTTGAGTTAGACAAGGTTTATTGCCAACTTGCTTGCAACATCAAATATGTGACACAAAATCTTATTTCTCTTGCCTTTGGAGATGGGAGCGATTTATAAACCTTTTGTTAGTTTACAGCGATATCTCAAGGAAAGCCTAAAGAAAGTGTGGTACAAATGTACCAAAACTTGCAATTTTCTGATACATTATCTCCATCAAAAACACGCTTTTGTACCAAGTTCTGTTAACATATACTTGCACTCGTGCCTGTATTTCCTGTTAAATGTATCTTGTAAACGCACGAACTGAAATCGTAAATGCTTGCATGTGGCAAAGTTTTGTCTGCCACTGTGCTTTGCTGTGCTACTTCTTGTTGCACACTCGCTGAGCAATTTTGGCAGCTCTTTGCCTGTCCATTCAATTGAACACACATTACACATACGACACGTTGGGTCTAAGGTGAAATCCTTTCCCACTCAGTGCACTGTCAGCAAAGTAAAATTTGTTAGCAGCTGTTGCCAGTTACTAAAGGGCTGCTGAACGGTTGCTGTGTAGGTAAGGGTAAATGGTATGCTAGGGTGTTATCTAAGCCGATTTGGCAGCTTGCAAAATGTACAGCTGTTGCAATCCTTTGTTACTTTCTCAGCACTTCTGCTGTTATTCCTGGGAAATGCGAATAAAAATAATCAAAGAGAAAAATGACAAATTCCACTAGAGCTGCCATTAACAGCATGCACTTGAACTTGAGGCGCCATAAAATGTTACCGCATCCCATATATATACATATTTAATGTTGACAGCTGACAGTTGACTACATGTGCGTGTGTGTGCACACACTCATGACCTTAAACTTCAACTTGTTTTGTGGCGAACCGCCGACTCGCGTAAAACGCAGCTGCTGATGAAGACACGCGAAAAAAAACTGAGTGAAACAGCCAAAAGCAAACAACCGCCAGGCCCAAGGCAGGTGGCTCAAGTCGATAATGCGGTTGTACACTATGAGAAATATGGTAGTAGTTACGCTTGTGTGGCCAAGACAAACAGCATACTTTTCTTCAATCAACTTAACAACAAAGCAAATAAAGAAAACGAAGTTTACTTATAATTTAGCTGGCTTGTTACGTAGTTTATAAGCTTATATTATAAGTTTTGCAGCCCGCTTTTGTTGCAGTGCATGTTGGGTCTCAACACGTTGATCGGACGCGCAAACGACATGAGCAATTAAAAATTTGCTAAATTAATTTTTGCAAATTTATTTTTTTTTTGTTCTTGGTTGCCGTCGGTTAGGCAAAGAAGCAGAACCAGAAACCATAACCAGTAAGCGAGACTCCGACCCAGACCCAACCACAGACTCTGAGTCAAGCCTAGAGCCAACCTGCTGCTTCTACTGCTGCTGCTGCTGCCATTGCTGCTGACGACCCATCCCGCATTTTGTGTAATTCATTAAGAACGCTTGCCAGCTTTAGTTCAGCAAACGTTGCCGTCTTGCCCTCTCCCCCCACCCCTTTTGAACTGCCTGCCACATGCCGCACGATTCTTGTGCTGTGCCGTCCCTTTTCAGTTCTTGCGTTTTATTGCTACACTTGACATTTTGTCAGCAGTTGCGTATTTTAATTTAATTCATTTTTATTAAATGCGGGCTCAGCGTGGCACAGCTCAAGATTTGAGTGCACACTGCCACGTCTCACCTCTCTCTCTCTCTCTTCCTCTTTCTCTTGCTTTGTTCGTATGAAAATCCAATGTCATCTAAGTTGACATTTATTTCATACATATTGCGCATACGCCGCGTATGCCAGCTTGAACTGACACTGCCATGGCGGTTAGCCAAGTTTGTCAGAACTTTCGTCCAGCCAACGAGGTTACCATGTCCGTCTGTCGATCTGGCTCTCCGTCAGTTCTCGACATAGACGAAACATCAGAGCTTCGGTCATGTGTGACTGTTGTGTGTTTATCTTCATTTGGACTTTACCACGAACTGTGGACAGCAAAAGGAGCGAGGCGTAGGGTTTGGCTGTAAAGTTTAGACATCATTGCAAATGGGTTTTGTGTAGCCCGGTCCAATGGATTTGGTGCGCAGATTGGGTTTTCGACTTTTGCGCTTAGAGACGAAGAAAATGCTCGACTTACAAAACGGTTAGCAATTCAATTAAAATACAACCCCAGCCAAAAGAAGCAAAAGAAGAAAAACTTTACGGGTGTCGAAGCGTGGCAAATGTATTCACGTTTTTTTTGCCAAGTCTTAGTGTGTGTAATTAAATTAAAAGTTTCTTGCAGCTAAATGGAAAACAGCTGGCTGAGAATGTTAATCACTTTGGTCACACAGGAAATGGAATGGCATGGCAAACTGAGCTAAACTGAGCTGAGCTGAACTGAGCTCTGGCCCAAAACTCACCTTCAATTTAATCAACCGACAAATTGCTTAAGGAGCTGCCAGCTAAAATTGACGAACCTTTTCAAACAAAAATCAAAGACAACAAAAAATAGAAAGATTACAAGAAATAAAAATGGGCACGACCCGACCACGAACTCCAACCACTGGCAGGCAAATCAATTGACCGAAAGGGCCACGACAAACTTGGCCCACAAACTATATAAACAATATGCAGCTGCATTCGTTGACAGTTGTGCAAATCAGTTTTGGCCAATTTCTAGCCGCCGGCACAAGCAGTAACAACAACAGCAACAACAACAGCAACGATAAAAAGAAGGCAAAGCCATAGCCAAAGACGTGATCGCATTCCAAGAAGCGGCCAAAAGCTAATAACAATAAGCATTTGAGCGATGCCGGCGTTTTGTTGGTTTGATTTTTTGTGCCTTTTTTTTTATTTGGTGGCCGCATCGATCACGATCGCTGACTGACGACTGACGACTGACATCACCTCGTTGCCGGGGGCATTGTGTCAGTCGGCAAGTTGGGGGCAGCTCTCTCTCTCTCTCTCTACTCCCACTCTGTCCTTCCCTTACACCCTTTAGCGCCCACAACCTCAATCATAATAATAAATAAAGGAAAAAAAAAAAACAAAGCAATCTTTTGTCTATACCGATGTCATAGGTTGGCCCAAAACTACAAACAAACAAATGGTATTAAATAAGGCCCAGCTAAGGTCGCTGTCCAAGTGTTGAGTGCAACGAATTAACCGAATTGCATAAGCCAACTTGAACTTCGGTCCGATTGCACAATTAAAACCGCAAAACAACAAACTGTTTAAAATTAATTCGACTTATGCGCCACACAATTGACAATAAAGTTTTTTAACTACAGCTAACAACAATGCGAATGCAGCCCAAAAAGTTGAGTCACTTTTAAAGCCGATTATCAGCCACAGCCAACTAACAATATAAAAGTGCTTGCCAACAATTAAACAATTGCAGCCAACAGCCAACGGCTAGCAGCCAAACAATTTATGAGCATTCTTTTTCTCGTTAAGACAGATAAGCGGAGTTTTCCAGCTGCGCACATATGAAAAAAATAAAGCCCCAAAATTCAAACTACAAAAGCGATTTAGGCGCAGCAAAAGCAGCAACAACAACAACAACAACAACGGTATTTCCTATCACACAATTAAGTTCATTGTGAGCCCAGCAAAAAGAAAAACATAAAAATCCGCATAACATGTCAAATGTCATTTGTCGAACAATCACGATCTGATGATGTTAGATAACTTTGGTAACAGTCACAAACACAGCAGCAAATAGAGAAAGATTATGGCCCCTAAGACTCGGAGCATGAGTGAAAGAGACAAAATCAGAGATCAGTTAACTGGCAGCCAGCTGGCGTCGCCTGTCGCATTTAGGTCCAATTCAATCAGTCGACTGACGAAAATCAATTAAACATACACCGTTTATATAATTCATATCAACCATGGTAAATCAGTGCGTGTTCGAGCTTAGCTGCAGCATAAATGTTTGGTAGGGTCGCTTCAGGGCCATAAGTAACTTGGTAAATTAAACATAAAAATAAAAAAACTATGTCAAATCTTATGTTTAATGAGCATAACTAACTTAAGATTTATATGTAGATACACTCAATGTCAGATGTAATAGTTGAACATTAAGTTGAACAAATAGCTATAGGAAAAGCAATAATTTTTAAAATGATTTTGACTTTCAATAAAGTGAATTACTTAATGCAACAATTAAAGGTACAAAGTACTATTATAAACAAGCATTTACTAAGTAGTAGAATAGAAGCCATATAAAGGACAAGCCGGTTAAAAAGAGCAGTCAAATTATAAAAGAGTATCGTATAGAAACAATTTACTGTCAATTATAGTTTAATTAAACTGCCTTTCCTACATTAAATGTTTAATGTTTTAATCTATGCTTAAAGCAAAAATTCAAAATTAAGTCGCTTTAGACTTGATAGCAGTTTTTACTTGAAGATTAAAAGATAATTTTCGCAAGCCTTACCACAATGCTCCTACAACTCACAACCCAAATTCGATACGAATTTTTAAATTCTCCTACTGCAAAACGCATTAGCACATATCTTACGATAAGCTCTCATTATAGTCAGCAACTCAATCATGTGACTTGATTAGCTTACCTTCTGGCATTTGGCATTCATCTTAACCCCAAACAACGCCGCACAATCCACAACCCCTGGCCGTTAGCTGTTCAACAATGCAGCTAAATCGATATGCAAAGCATGGTGTGAACTGCAATTGCTATTGACTACACATTTCACAACCTTTTCGCCTCGCTGCCATTGGCACCCCATCAACAATTGCTGACAAATCATTTGCCATTTGGTTGCGCGCTCGCCTTTTTGGCATTTTTTTCCCGCTGCGGTTGCCATCGGCATGTGCCAAAAATGTTGAGCGCAATATGTCTGCAACTCTCTAACAGTCTATCTATCTATCTGTATGACTATCTGACTGTCTGTCTCTCAATTGGATTTTTGGTTACCGCGTCGATTTCGTAACCGCAACAAAGAATTTACCTGACACATTGAGTGTATCGAGGTATTTGTCACTTTGCCCCAAATTGTTGCTCTGCCAATGCAATTGACCATTTTTCACACTACTTCTCCTAATAACACACATCTACACACATATGTGTGGATGTGTGCATGCTGCTGTAGGCGCGTGCCCCAAATTGCTGGACGTGTCCGGTGCAACAAATAAATATAAAAATAAAACCGGTCCAAGTCAACCAAAAATAAAAACATATTTCTGCAGCAGCAGCAAAAAGCAAAAAAAAGCATAACCAGGAAATTGTTACCAAAATGTAGCTTAAATACTCTAGCAAAGCTATGCAAAAGTATTTGAATATAGAGTCACACAGAGACAAAAAGAGATTAGGTACATGAAGTGCCGGAAGGTCAGGAAATACAATTTCACCAAGCTTTTAGCTAAAATTGTTAACTATAAATACTCAAAGTTTAAGTATTTAGAGTGGCGAAACATGGGACATAAGCTGCAAATGAATTAAATAGTTTGCCAGAACTGTTAAGTTATTTAATAAATATTATTATGTTAATTCAAATCTAAAAAAAAAAGTTAAGAGAAATAATCTAAAGTCACATAAAAAAGGGACTTAAAACTATTAAACATTAGAAATTAAAAAAAAAGCCTTATAAAAAACGTTGAAAGCTTTATGTTCTTTTAATTATTTTGCCATCCCAGCCCAACAAGGAAACTAAAAATACCTTGTACAAAGCGTATAAAGTGCATAAATGAATAAATGAATTAAAATTTTCTGACTGCAGCGCCAGCAGCTAATTAAATTATTTACTTTAGTTTTTGAAATGCATTTTACAGCAGGTTGACAGCCAGCTGTTGTTATTGTGGTTGCTGTTGCTGTTGCTGTTCTTGTTTTTCAACCAACCCAAAGTTTTTGCTGCTGTTTTTTGTTTGTTGTTGTCCCTTTGTCTTTTTTTTTGTTTTTGCTATGCCTGTGCGCTTGGCAAATGAAAATATGTTTATCTTTTAACGTGGGCAGTGGCCAGGCCGACCGGTCAACATGTTGCAGACTCTTTTTATTGCTCGTTGCATAGTGTAAATAATATGAGGTTTTTTTCTTACTTTTCTTTGTTTGTTTTTATACATTTGATTGCAGAAATTGCGCATACGATGCGTGGGCAGCGGCAGCCAAGCAATCAAATTGCGATGAGCAGCAAATAAAACAATTGCAAACATCAATGACAGCAACAGTTACAGTGACAACAATCAGCAAAAGGAATACCAACAGCAGTGCAATGTGCAATAGTGAAACCTTTAAGCAATTACAATATTTGCATAGCAACAAATGGCTACAAAAGCAATTTTCAATGCATTTTCCGGGCCACGTTTTTAACAAATTGCAAATGTTATGAAATAATTTCAATAGATTTTTTCCCTATATTTTTTATTCACTTTTTGCTGCCGTTTGCAATCCCTGCTAAGCTAAGAAATTAAATTGAGTTGTTTTATTTTATTTGGTTTTCGGCTGTGGCGAACATTCGACATGCTAGCCCCTACTGCAACGTACAAAACGGATGAGTTCCGAGGCGCATTCAAATTGGGCAAAAGTGCTTTCAACAAACAACAAACAAAAACTAAAGAAAATTATGTAAAATTGTTGCTGTTATTGTTCGGTGCTGATTTTGTTTCAACATTTGCTGCAAACTCAAACAATAAGCAAATGAAAACGATTTGAACACAAGTTATTTGAGTGTTGTTTACTGAAACGTGCAGAAGTAATTTTAATACTCTGACAAAAGAGTGTAAAAGCTATGACAGGGAATTGAAAAACATATTTATATACTTTGCATATGATTATTTTAATGAGAAAATCCTATTAATAATATTATTGCTTCGCAGATGTCGCTCAAGCTTATAAAAACTATAATGCCAAAGCAAGAGCATTCAAAAGTCAACTTTACAAAGAGCAAAGTTGCCTTGTTTTTATTTCTTTATTCAATTTCCTTTCATCATTATTGTCATCAGTTGTTGGCTTTGTTTGCATTTTTCTATGTCTCTGTTGCAACAATCTATATACCTTTATATCCATATCGATGATTATGTAATTATAAAAATTATGTCTGATCTTTGGGCAACAAAAGCAGCAGCAGCAGCTTTCATGCCGTGTTGACTGCTTTCAATTTGTTCAAATTTCATCTAACATTCCCATTGCTATGCCTCTTCTCGTCCAGCTTGTCAGAGCGAACAAAAACATACACACATAATTGAGCTGCTGAGATCTTGATAAAGCTGCTCCATAATTGAATATAATTTGTACAGAAGTTAGCAACGTTCTATGCTGACCTGAATTCGTGATTCAATTTTGCCCATTTGCCAATTTCACGAGTCCAAGAACTAAGTATGTATATTCAAACTAAATGTACCCCACATATATATTCAATCTGTTTGTGAGCTCTTGTTATGGTTCAGAGCGAGAAAGAGACAGCGAGAGAGAGAGAGAGAGAAACAGTAGGGGAAAAGCGCTGAAATTCATTAACATGAGAAGGGAGAAGGCGGCCAGACAAAATATGATGATGATGCCTAGGATGTGAATCTGCTGCTGCTGCTGCTGCTGCTGCTGCTGTTGTTGCAACAAAGACACATTGCTATGGCTTTACAACGCATGCAACATGTTATTTAAACGTAAATCATTTCGCTGCCAGACGCAGCTCTCTCGGAATTGGAATTTCGATTTTTCACAAGTTCACATGTTACCCCAAGTGCGTTGCGCGCCACCCTCCGCCCACCATCAAACCAAACAACAACAACAACAAACGACAAACAAGTCGTGGCTGCAGCTTAACTTAAAGCTAGAGTTGTAGTTGAAGTTGAAGTTGAAGTCCAAGTCTAAGTTGGGCTCAGCGATGCGCAACGTTGCCGCCAACGCCGCCAACGCCGCCAACGCCGTCGTCGCTGACTTTGTGGCATTTCCATTTTCATTTTCACACGCGGTCATTAGAGTTGAACCCCACTTAAGAAGAGAGTGAGACCTGGACTTGGACTTGGACTTGGCCAACTCCTTTTAACCATTTTTCACACACACACATACACAGTATATACACTCCCAGCTGGTAGACAAGCGCAGCAATCGCAGCAGAAATAAATTAAATTTAACTTGCATTTTTGCCAGACCATGGGCAAGTCCAACTTGCCAACATTGCTGTTGTTGTTGTTAAAAAGTTAAAAATCAAGTATATTGGTTTTGTACAAAAACTAGCAACTTTTTCTATTAAATATGTCAAAATGTTGTGAGGAAATGGAAAAATCTCATTTTAAGCTTATAGTTAAAGTTATTTGAAGGGGAAAATTGCTAAAATAAGGCAATAAGAGAGCCTTGCAGTAAAGAGTATAATTTAGTCGTTGATATTCAAAGCATTGTTGTTGGTTGGCCCTGTTGCTTTTTAATGTTATTTTCCACAAGTTGGCACTTGAAATTGCAAAGGGCGGGCGCGTTCCCTAAGTACTTGCTGCGATGCATGTATCTACCAGATACTTACTTAATACTTTTCTGTATCTGTATCTGGTGTTTGGTGTTTGTGTTGTTGTTCTTAGCGGTTAAGGCCGCCGTTGCGCCTGCTCGAGCGCGTTCTGCCATATGCAAATTAAAATTAAAAGCCTTTTTGTACTGCTTAAGTTTAACTTTGGCTGCAGCCCATAGAACAAGGCCCAACTCTTCAAGGCTTGGACTTGGACTTCGACTTGGGCTCCATGTTGCTATTTTCTACTCATCGTCTTGCCTATGACTTTACAATTTGTTTGGCTCGTTGTTGTTTTAGTTTTTTTTTTTTCTTATTTTTGCAACCGCCGATAGGCTCTGAAGTGTGAAACATGCCTTCACACACACACACACACACTAAGAGGAATACACTGAGTTATAAGAGACTGCTACAACTCAGCAGAAAACAACGTCTTCGTTTCTTGACTGTCATTCCACTAGGGCTATGCGTGTGTGTGTGTGTGTTTTGAACTTCTTTAAGCGGAAGTTCAAGGCGTTCACTCAATTGTATCGTGTAATGAAATGTTTTATAAGTCAGACAAACCAGACAACAGGCAAACAACAGACAAAGACGCAGCTCGAGTTGAGTTTCGCATTAATAATTGCTCGTTTATTTAACAGTTGCTCAGTTGGGTCATTGGCTTCATTGGCCACAACAGTCGCAAACAGCAATAAGTCCGGCTTTAACCCCGCCGGCAAACTTGTCATATCAGAATGATTAACCCCATCGCCTTCACTGCACTCATTAGCATTAGTGTATGCCCAATCGTTATGTTATGTAATATTTTATGCTAATATTTACATACAACTTAGTTTGCTTGCTTTGGTTTTCACATCATTTGTCATTTGGTCAAGAGTCAAATCGGTTTGCAGCATCGACTTAATTAGTAACAATAATCAAAGCAAAGCAACCAACTCTCTCTCTCTCTCTCTCTGTCGGTCTGAAAAGCCACTTGACAGTGAGAGCCAACTTTGACTTTAACTTCAACTCCAACTTCTACGCCAAGGTTGTAGACCTTTACCAAAACCAAAAGCGAACAACATACACAGTAAAAATTGACGTAACTTATTCGCGTTTATATCACTCTCGACTCTCAAAGCTATAGATACCATCATCATCAGTCCCAAAAAAAAACCAAAACACACGCAACAATTACAACAACATCGACTCGAAAAGTGGCGCGTCAAAATTAATACGTTTTTAAATGCCAAGCGACGCAGCTTCCTGTTGAGAGAGAGCTCAGCTGCTCCTCCTCACCCTTAGCTCCACAAGCCTGCCACCAAATCCCATTTGTAAAAGAGCCCAAACGGGCCAAGTTAACAAAGTCTTACGCACATGCGCGTAATTGTTGGAGCACAGCCACAAATTCTATAAACCATAAGTTCTTGCTTCGCATTTTAGAGCCAATCAAAACTGCGCAAGAGCATTAATACCGAGGGTTGCTTAGCTATTGCCAAGAAAAGTATTTGAAAATTCAATCTTGGATGACTTGAAGTATTTGCTGTTAAAGTTAATTATCTCTTCTTTGTCAAACTATAGCTCATAATTAATGAAAATGCCTTAAAGTTCTCTTAGCTTAATCTAAGATATGAAATAAAACTTGTTAAACTTTACTCTTGTTTTCTGTTTTTCATTTCTATTGCCTTAAATCTTGGCTCTTACAACTTGTCTGCCACAGCTCGGCTCACATACGTGTATATTAATGATGGGCCTGGTCCAAGAGCGAAACCAAAATGTAAATTGAATTTTAAAAGGCAATTTAACAAGCGCGTTCAGCGGCCATAATTAAAAATTAACTTCAATTTAACACACACACATACACACAACCCGACACACACACACAGACAAAACTTCAATTTGTAATTTACGCAATTTCAGCAGTAACTGATGCTGCCTTTTAATTAACCCAACAATAATTTATATGACTTATGGCCATTTTAAAGCTGCAATTGAATTGTTTTAAACGCACGAACAAAACATATTGATAAAAAAAAATATATAAATAAAAAAGTTTAAATGCAAATGTTTATTGATTTATAGTATGAACCCATGAAAATTGCATTAAAATTAATGCAAAATTAATACGATAACAAAAAAAACAATTTTAGATAAGGAAATTCAATATATAAACATGAATTTTAATATTTAAATTGCAAAATACTTTAAATATTTGTAAAAAAACACGTTATCAAACACTTTTGAAAATATTCTAACAAATAATAATCTCATTCCCATTTGCATTTAATTGTTTCACAGCTGTGTGAACGAGTTTTACATATAACTCTGGCAATAAACAATGAAAATAACTCGATAATACAATAATTACACTTGGCCAAGTCCAAGGCTATAACTTCACTATCATTTCAGCTATGAATTGGAATGCAATTATGGGCAATTTTCAATTATCATAAATTAGCATAATTTAATATATAAATATTTTCAAATTTCTATCGACATTTTGCACGAGTAAATGTTGCATACAATTTTTGCGCATTTTATGATTAATTCGCAGTCCGTTTAATTGCCACAAACACACACACACACACACACACGCACATATAAGATATGCAAAAATTGAGTCGTTTTGTGTTTTGAATTTACACACCGTCCCAATGTATATATGAGACGCGCACAGTTTATGCAAATTTTGAATGCTTGTTAACATTTATTGCCGTCGGCTGTCTGGCTTGGCCCATAGACTTGCACAGTAGAGTGGGCGCGGCACAAAGGGGAATATAGAGGGTGGCAGGGCTTGGCTTTGCACACGTGCAAAATATTCAAAAGCTCTACAAAAAAAAAACGCAGCAAAGCAAAAGATTTTTAATTAAAATGTTGCTGTTGTTGCCGAGAAATGGCAGCATTTAAGCAGCTTTCAGTTGGCTATTGTTATGCAGATCGTTCGGTTCATAAACATACACAATAACTACTGATATGCAGATAAACTGAATAGTTGAATGGAGTCGGTTTTAGTTTGATATTGTATACATTCGGTATTTTTCAATAATTCAATGCACGTTCGTGCCGTTAGTTTGTTATCAGCCAAATGTGCAAATGTCTGTGTGTCTGTGTGTGGCTTAAAACACAATTAGTTTTTGTCTGCATTGCGTATACGTAATGTGTGTATTTAACACCATAATCAAATCAATGTGCTGCACACAACAACAACAAACTTATCATTATTAAATTGAACGTTTTACGATTGTTCATTAATATTAGTCAAGCTTAATGATGCTAAACAATTCAATTTGATTAAATTGCAACATTTGAAACGTTTTCGTTTTTGACAGCTTCCCCAAAAATTGGCATAAAACAATGCTCGTAATGAATTTGCAATTTGTGTAATTAAATTGGTGTGAAATGTATTCGAAGCATAAAATATACATATATGAATACATATGTATATGATGAATAACAATAGGCAAATAGAGCAACGGTAATGCATTAAACTAAAAGACATTGAAAATAAATGGTTTTTGTCAAATACACTTGCAACTAAAGATAAGAAGCAAAAGTGCATTGTAATAGAAATTGTCGCTTTTATTTACTTTTGTCACAGTTTAGGGTTTTTTGGCTTAATTCTTTTATGTTAAACTAGTTTTTTGATGAATGAAAGATGATTTGATTTAGTTAACTTTCGTTTATATACTTTTGGAGTTTATTTTGGAGTTTTATTGTAGAATAAGTAAATAAGATAAAAATTCATCTTTTTGACAGAGTTTTTTAAGTGCACATCAATATGATTATGTTGGACTAAGCTTTAAATAATAATAGTTTAGCTGTTATAAAGAAAAACCTTTTGGTACTTATTGTTAGAAAAACAGTCATTCAAATCGAATATCCAATTAAATTTATTCCATATAAATTGGCTTCAACTACAGCAAACTTCATTGAAACAACATTTAAATCATCATTTTTGAATGCGAATACTAAGCACCCAATTGTAAGCAAGTCAAGTTTAATTCCTAAGGGCCTTAATTCCTAAAACCCTCAAGCTAATGCCAACATTTACAACATTCGATATGCAAAATTGGCCAAAAACTGCAATTAGAATCGAGACGAACAATCTGTGCCAATTAGCCTGACTTGAAAGCCAATTAGATTGTGTAAAGCTACAGTTGGCACTTTCGTTTGCGAATGTATTTGCCAAATTAACAACTCACCTGTGTGATTAATGAAAATCCAATTGCTTTAAAGTCCAACACCTGAGCAATGTCGCGATATTTGATTTTTCGTTGGTGGCAACAACTGTTGGCTGTTGGCGACTTCAGTGGTTTTGTTGTTGCGGCACGTTGCAAGCGACTTTTGGGGCCATAAATAACAATCAATAATGCAAAAACGTTGTGTTAGAAACAATGCCACAAATCAAATGACACAATAAATTTAAATCATAATTTTGAATATTTTTTTTACATTTATCTTTTATGTTTTTTGTTTTTTCTTGTATTTTCTTGTATTTTCAACACGCACAGTTAAAGAAAGAGTAAAGGTAACACAAGCACAACCAAAAAAGTATTAAGAGCAGATAGCGAGAAAAGTTAAATTATGAAATTTCTTAAGCGAATTTTCGCATATACATTTAAAGAAAAGGGCAAACAAAGAGGCAACAAAAATGATTGTAGGAAATATATAATACTTCAAGATTTATGTTGCAAATATGCAAAAAAAAAATGAATAAAGCTATAAAAGGCTGCCGGCCAGTGGCTGCTGCTGCCACTAAAACTGTCTCAAGTTAATCGCTTTTATTTATTTTCGCCACAGCCAAGCGCAGCAAACAAACAAACTAACTAACTAAATAACAAAAAAAAAAAACAAAAAACCTTTACTGCAACCGGTTTTTCCACATACACAAGTATGTGTGTGTGAGTGTGTGTTATATGCACACATATGCGCTTTGTAGAAATTTTTGCGCGCCTTTTAGCTATTTTCTTCGCTTTTGGTTTTGTTCAGGTTCTGCGGCAGCCTCCGTTTTGTTTTGTTTTGTTTCGTTTCGTTTTTTTTTTTTTTTTGGTTTATTTGGTGAAAAACTCTTTAATCAAATAAAAATCAACACAAAAAAACACACAAAACAAAAGCGAATTTTTTGTTCTTCATCTTATTTACTAAGCACAAGCAGCTTAAGTGTGTGTGTGTGTGTGGAAGTTGCAGTTGCAGGCAGCAACAGATAGACACACCAGGTTTCATGTCTAGCCAGGTAGCTGTTGCTAGTTTTCTTTCTCTCTTTCTTGCGCTCTGCTCTTGGCCAGGTTAATACGCCAAACTGGCGACGTCATAAAGTCAGCTGCGCGTCTTCTTCTTTCAAGCATC
This sequence comes from Scaptomyza caliginosa, assembly GCA_035044725.1. Lineage (NCBI taxonomy): Eukaryota > Metazoa > Arthropoda > Insecta > Diptera > Drosophilidae > Scaptomyza > Scaptomyza caliginosa. Next base: position 2,126,389 of record JAWNNR010000317.1, read on the forward strand.
TTAAGCTCTTGCTTTGTTGCTTTGTTGTTGTGACTTGTGGAACGCTATTATTATTTTTGTTGTTGTCGTTGTTGCCGCTGCGGCAACTACTCGGTTGACAGAGGCTGCTGCGAGGCAGCTTTCAAGGCTGTTTAGAAGGCAGCCAGCGCAAACATACACACACACACACCAGCACACACACACACACACACTTGCAGTTTTGTTTTTGTCAAGCACGAGCTGCCCTTTTGTTTAAGTTTAATGCAATTTATATGTGCCCAAAGTATATATACGCATATGTACTATAAATATTCTGCCTTTTTATTTTATTGTATTTTTTTGTTAACTGCTCAAACTGGTTTACCTGACTTAGTAAAGAAAACAAAAAAAATCTCTTTCTTTGCCTAATTAGCGAATATTTTTTTATCTTTCGATATTGAAATTTACCGTTATATATATTTATTGGTTTTGTGTTATTGTTTTTGTTTTGTTTATTTTTTGTTGTTGTGTTTTGTTGTTGTTGTTGTTGTATATGTTTTGAACGCGACGCGAACTCGTCGAATGAGCTGGTTTGAAATCGCAATTGCACCCAACGCAGCGTCGTCGTCGTTGTTATCGTTTTGGCTGGCAAAGCTCAACTGAAACTAAGCGCGTTTTGGCCAACAGTTTGTCTATGCTGCTGCTGCTGCTGCTGTCGCTGCCAACGCCAACGCCAACGACGAAAGCCACAGCAGTTAACTGGTTTTTGTTGTTGTTACTTTTGTATATTTGTGTCTTTTCGCATTGTCGGCCCGAAGCCAAAGTCGACCGAGTCGTTGCCACTCGTTGGCGCTCTTTGTTTCTCTCTCTCTCTATTTGGGTGCTGCTGCTTCCGCTTGGCAAATATTATGAAGCAGCAACAGCAGCTGTTTAAATAGTAGTAGATCAGCGCATAATAGTAGTAGCAGCACAGCAACACTTGCATGCTCTCTGGCGCTCTCTTAAGCTCTCGAACGGAAGTAAAAAACTGCAATAGCCACAGCAACAACAACAACAGCCGGTTTACGTTTCTTGTTTACTTTTTTGTGCGTGCGCTCTCGCTCTCCGTATAGCTTGTTCAACGGCTCAACTGCTGTTATACGTCTGTTATACAGCAGCAAACAGCTGTTTACAGTCGCGCCTTGACTGTCGCACGCAGCGGTTGGGGTGGCGCGTTTTTTTTTTTTTGTGGGTGGTTGCCATGGCGCATTTGATAAATAAGCAAACAAATAAATATAAACAGCTTCAAGTGTGGCCGCAAATTGACTTCAATTTGTTTATCTTTTTGGTTTTTTGTTGCACTTTTATTTCAACAAATAAATGAATTACTGCAATGCAATCAAACGTAATGAGATAATTATTTTCGTTATTCCGTTACACATAAAGCGTTAATTATAACACTTAAAAGTGAAATTTGACAAGTGTCATAACTGAATTGATATTGTAATGGTTTTTTTTTACCCTGTTTAATTATTTTAGCTACCCACTCAACCTAACCTAAAAATAATTCTAAAGCTTACAGCTGCTTAACTTGAAAAGCTCGTAAACAATCAAGCTTAACACCTTTTGTGTGTAAAAGTTTGTAATTATGGGTTCTTAAAGCGATTTTAAATGTAGCTTAACACACTTTTCATTTCATAACATTATTATTACCAGGCTATTGTTACTCCGCTATCACCTCCACCACCCCCATTTCCCCGCACCACTCTCTACTTGCAGCGAACAATTGCAAATTTCATAACTTTATTAATACATTTGTCCATTGTCTGACTTTTATCGAGCCGCATTCAGGCGCGACAAAAGACAAAAGTAACAAAAAAAAAAAGGAACCATAGCCCAACCCACAAAAAACAACGGCAAGCGGGTAGACAGGGTGAAAGGGGGGCTTGCTTGAGGGGGCTACCGGTGTTCAGCGGCTACTTGCGGTTGTTACCTTTGTTATTGTTGTTGTAGTTGAAAACCAAAGAAATTCCAATTAATGAAAATGCGAATAACCAGACAATTGCCAAGAGAGAGAGAGAGAGAGAGAGAGAGAGGGAAGCGAAGAGTGGGGCGAGGGGTGCGATGGAGACCCACAGAACAGCAGGTGTTGTATTTAGCTTTTTATTTGGCTTTTTTTCTTTTGTTTTTTGTTTTGCTGGCAGTTTTTATTTAGTTGTTATTCACTCATTTGGCCGCTTGATGACTTTTCACTGCAGTTGCCAATTTTTTAAGGGTCATTAACAGGTTTTTGGTGATTGTTTGTTGTTGTTGGCCTTAGCCCACCCGTCAAGCATTAAAGTCGATTAGAGCAAAAGAAAATTTCAATTAACAGCGATAATTAAATAAGCATAGACAAAAGCAGCGAAGAATAACAATAACAACAGCCAACAGACAATTTCAAATCAGTCAACACTCTAACCCCATTTCCTCCCCTTAAGCTTTTGCTAAATCAACAACTGAAGCCACCCGCAACGAGCCTCGTCCAGTTGTTGTTGTTTTTGCTGTCTGTCGGCCTTTTTATTGCCATAGTGCGTCGGAAGTTGTCGCCGGCAGTCAACAAACCATAACGCACATAACACATAGCGGTACTTTTGATAGAAAGAACATTTAACGCCACTTTGACTGGCAGCCAAGTTAGTGCTGATTGTTGTTGTTGCTCTTTGCATATTAATATATATATTTTATCGTTATGAAAATTCATTTAAAAATTCCGCTGTTGTTGCTGTTGTTGTTGCTGTTGTTGAGCGCAGAACAAATTAGTTGGGAAAAAAAAATAAAAAAGAAATAAAAAAGAAATGCGCAACAATCTAACCAATTATTCATGAGCCTGGCCTAGAACATTTCCATTGTATTTTGTGGTTTCGTTTGTTGGCGCATAAATTTGTTGAAATTAAAACGAAAAACAGTAAGTCTTAGATTTTAGCATTGCTTATGGTTGAAGAAATTTGTAACATTAATTAATTTGTAATTTAAAAAAGGGAAATTAAAAAACTTTATGTCTGGTTAATTAAACACTGACAAATATTTTAAATGATTTTTTTGATTATTTTCCTGCTCTTTGCTCTTGTTGACCTTCAGTATCTAAGAAACTAATTAAAACCTCTCTAACTCTAAAGGCATTTAAGCTGCTTTTAAGTCAGCTGCATGAGTTAATATAGTAATAAATTTATTATTTATGATCAGCAATAAATGTCAGCTTTAAAGTGTTGTACAAGTCATAAAAATCCTTTTTATTTTCAACTAGAATTTCTCTCCTTACATACATTTGTGTTTTTAGCTTTTAGCCTTAAATCACTTTCATAAGCCTACGCTTACATTCAGTTAGTTAGCGTTACGAGCTTATATCTCTGGCCTAGTCTCATAACCCAATCAGTTGATTTAATCGATCATTACGATGCACAGTTTATCGATAACGATGAAAATGATGATGATGATCTTGGCAAACGGATAAGCATGTATAGAATATTTAAAGCGTTTTTCAATTTCCCTAGCCCATAAGCTGTCAATTTTATGGCCAAAAATGGCGCTTCGCTTTATGAGTTTCAACACCCAAAATGCCGCGAATACAGAACAAATCCTGATGCTGCTGCCTGACTGTTGACTGTTGTCTGTTGCTGTTGTCTGTGGGGCATGTAGAAGAAACGCACTAAAAAGAAAAAAAATTTATGTTGATGATTTTGTGTGGCCAATGGCGGTCGTGGCTAACACAACCAGGCTCGAGACACACACACTAAAACAATGCCGGCCACAAGTTGCAATGGAGCTGCGGTCATCGCACTGCCCACCCAAAAAGGCGGCACTAAATTGCCCGAACAATGCCGTTAGAACAATAATTGCGCACACACCAAGCCGTCAGTGGGCAGCGGGCAGCGGGGGCTAAAATGTTTTAGCTTGCCAACCAAGAACAACAACAACAACAACATTGATTGCTACTCGCCGATAGAAACGCTGCCAATTTATTGAGTTGTAAAAATTGCAATTGCCTCGACTGGCAGCAAAGTTTTGCAATGCTGAAGCGCATCATCGTGCCAACATATTAAAAATAAATAAATTAAGAATATATATGTTGAAGCTTCTGCTTCCCCCCTCCCCCCTTCTAACGCTCATTAGTTGAGGCACCCGCTTGCCGGCTGTCTAGACTAATTGCCGCACATAAATAAAAGCAGAATTCACACGAAAATTTTCTATTTTAAAGCTAGACTTTAGCTGCTGCCTCCTACCTGCCTGGCTGCCTGGGACAGTGACGAATGCCACTTCCTTATTGCAAGGTCAGTGTTGTCCTCGTCGTCTTTGCTGCCTTGGCGACCCCGGTTCACCCCAGCAGCCAGCAATTGATTGATGCACTGCCAGCTGCCGTTAGCGTTACGGCTGCAGCCTGACCAGTTTTGGACCCAGAGAGCAAGCATTTCACACCAAATTGGCTTCTAATCTGCAAATGGTTCTCTGCCCAAAAATGGCCAAAACAACCGAGTTCCTGGCCTTTAACAAATTTTTGTCAATAATCGTAAATTAATGAAATGCAACAACGCTGCCACACGCCAAGCTTAAATACAAACAAATGCCGGCAACAACAAAAGCAGCCACAAAAATTCCAACAAAGCCGCACAATGCATACACTAACTGAAAAGTTGCTTAGTAAGACTTAACTTAAATTAGTTTGAAGCAAAAACTATAAGTTTAAAAGCAATGTTTGTCAAACCCAATCACTTAGCGCATATAGCCTTAGTTAAAGTGCATTGCAACAAAAACCGCAAACATGCGATTTTAAAGCCATATTTATGGGTCCTTAACATTGGCATTGTTATTGTTATCGCTATTTGTTTGTTTGTTTGTTGTCGCCGTTGTTCTTTGTCGGTTTGTCGCAAGTGTCTGTCGCACATTTTGGGTCACCATTTATGGTAATTTGTTGACCAACAACAACAAGCATTAAATAATTAAATTATTTTACTAGCACACAATGGAATTTTAACGACTCAATAATAAAATGACTCTTGATACTTATAAAAATACAAAATGCCAAAGAGACAAAGATAAAATAATAAATAATAATACTAGTGCTTAAAGTGTACAAACCAGAAACGATTTGAATGCCTTGCCTTGCAAACGGTAGTCGCCAGTTAAACAGTTGGTACTCATCATTTAGCTGTGATTAACTTAAAAGACATAAACATAAGACATAAATATTTAAACGCTTGCAGCGCCAGCGAAAGCCTTGCCAAATGAAGCGTGCTAGCAGCCACTGTTGGTCGGTAAGGGTTGTGGTGTAGCGAGGGGCAAGCAAAATAGGAGGGAAGACAGGGCTTAGCAAGTAACGGCACAGTGCACAGTGGCAGCTAAACGTCAGCGACGCGTCAGTCAAATGACGACAACAATGCTGGTAATGGCCAACTAAAGGCAACGCAGGTAAAAGCTTAGCTACACTGTTCAAAATTGCAAATTATATTTTTCGTTCTTTACCTAACTGCGAAAAAAAAAGCTGAAAATTAAGTCTAAATCGTTAAAAAACTAAAAGTATATTCTTATAAAGCTATAGTTATCAATAAATGAAAAATGTTCTTCTTGAAAATTATGTTAAAACTAGTTTAAAATATTTATTTTTATTATTATTTTTATTGTTATAATTAAGATTAGAAAAAGGCTTACTTCACTTAATAATTTGATCAACAAAATATATTTATTTAGATTTTCTTTTCTAAATTTTGTAAGCTATCCATTCAAAGGTAACTCAAACAAACTTGTAATATTCCAAAAGTGTTTACGGCTCAACAAAACAACAATAGAACAAACTATATAATTTTCTACAGTGTATGCCCGTTGCAGGCAACATTAAACATAAAACTGCAAAGCGAAGAAAAGAGAAAAAAATATTAAGATGGGCAGCTTTTTGTTTGTATGCAAATAGATCTTGACCACCAGCAGAAGCAGCAGCAGCATGGCCCATTGGCTGGCCGATTGTGGCACCTAGTTGATCAATAATTGCCACACGACAGCTAAATGGGCTTTAATGCCATGTTAGCCACGATGCGACGCCGCGTCCAAGGAAATGCAAATCAAATTCTAATGATGTTGTAATGCAGACACCGGGCAAACCAGGCATCTGACTTCAACTCCAGCTACAGCTCCAGCTCAAGCTCAAACGTAGGCCATGTCGATAGCTTGGGACACAATGCCCAGGCACGCAAATCGCCTTTACTGCAGCGGCCACAGCAGCAGCAAGAAAGAAAAAAAAAGAATATTTTATTATTAGAATTGAACATGCAATCTGACAAGTGTTTGGGCCAAAAACGTTTCCTGGTTTTGGACTGACGAGAGAGAGAGAGAGAGATGACCGCTGACCAGGCTAATTGCCACACAGCATAAATATTTGCAACAGTGCCAGCAATGACCATCAGCGCGATTTATGATTGCATTTCCTGCCACTCTCTCCCAATCCTCCTCCCAGCACCTGCAAATGCTGCTTAAGTCAAGAAGTCCGTTGCTTTGACTGCATTGTTTGTCGCCATGGGGCCAACAATTAAGCGGAAATGCAATTGTCGTCTGCGTTAAGCCAAAGCAAACACCCAGCCACAAAAAATAACTCATTGATATTCCACACTTCTATCTAGCTATGCCTTTCTTTGGCTCTGACTTTGGCTTTGGCTTTGGCTTTAACGCTGTCATCGACCACATTGACGACCCCTTCTAATAAGGTATTAATAACTTTTGCCAAACACACACATTTGACGCCGCATTCTTGCCCGGTTATTGATCACTATTTGTTGCTGTTGTTGCTATTGTTGCTGTTGTGGTTATTGTGGTTGTTTTTACTCGTTAATCGTGCTTATGCATTTTAAATCACCAACACGTTTTAACCAGCAATTGCTTCCATTGTTAACAGCAATACTCTGAAGTGCTGTCACTTTGGCAGGATTTTCCTTAACTGCCATCCATGGAATAACTTTAAACAGTATTCAATTGTTGTACCAAACATTAAGCGATAGGCTTCTTTAAATAGCCATATAATTATCTATCTGTTTTTTATAAACTTACTTTCAATAGTCATTCGAGCAACTGATTAGATATTCACGTTTCCATGATGACAAGTCCCAGTTGTGATGCAATTGAATGCCACCTGCAAAGGAGACAGCTAAGGTCAACGGGCGCGTGCGGTTTGGTGTTGCTGATGAAGTCGAAAGTTGACGTGACCCGTTGGCTTAATGACAGCAACAACAGTTGCTAGTCTCGGCGGTTTAGTTTTTTGCTGAGTGTAGCCAAAGCAGGTGATTAATCAATGTGTATGCATATGACAAATCCTACTCATCAGCCATGGCAAGTGGTTGCTATTGCTGGGATTCTAAACTCTGAGAGTTGGCAATGTCAAATGTTGACCATGGCAAGCAGCAACAGCAGTTGGCTTTAGTGGCAGGCAAACTACAATTGACGATGACTTCGAGTGGCCACTTTGACACACTCAAGTCGGTCTACGTGCGCCTTGTACAGATCCCTGGCCAGAGATAGCCACACACTGCCTTACAATTTCAATACAATATTTGAAATAATTGGCTACAAATCGTCATTGTTGTTGTTGTTGTTGTTGCTATTGCTATTCTGGCTATGGCTATGTGATCCAACTGCATCGACATGCCAAGTCCTAGGCCACAAATTGCAGTTGGAAAACTGCCGCAATTGTAGACACATTTTTGCTGCCGCTGCCGTTTTGTAGTTGCTGCTGCTGCTGCTGTTGCTGCTGTTGGCTGACCTACGACACCATCATGTGCGCCCAGTCGACTGTGCAAGAGTCCCAGTTTCAAAGCCAATACTACTGCTACCCACCCATCCCGAATCTCTCTCTCTCTCTCTCTCTCTTTGTCTATGTCCAGTTGGCCGCTTGTCAAGTTTTGTGGCGAGTGAAACTTGAAATTACTATTGATACTGATAGCAAACTGCAACTGCAACTGCAACTGCAATACCACACAGTACACAGAAATAAATATCTGTCTAGAATGGATAACGTATTAAAACAGATTTTCTGTTTGTTTCTAATTCTAAGTACAACTGCAAGTAAACCAACTTACAAAATTAGAAATATATAAAAATATTTGAAAGATTGATGATGTACTTTAATAAATGTGCTTTAAGCTTTTAGCTTTATAATAATGTTGGTATTCAAATCAAATTTGTAAGCCGATTCAAGTTAAAAACGGAATCTATAATTGCCGCCAAATCCATATGAGGGTTCGCTATTGCCATAAGGTCCACCCAGATGCTGTCCGTATCTGGCGACCACATCGAACTCGTGACGTTTGTTATCACTGGTATAAACTGGGACCTGAGCTTGAGCCCATACATCCTTGCCACTCTTATCCTTGTTGTAGCCACCATCCACTAAGAAACGTTGCTCATTTGGTGGATTAAATTGTTTGCGTTCAGTCCAAACATCCTTTTTCTCCTCCGGATTCGGATTGGGATTGGGATTGGGGAAGGCAAGTGTAGAGCCAACAAGGCAGCAGACGAAAGCAATGATTGTAACCTGCATGTTGTATGTGAATCTAGAGCTGATTGACTGATAATTCACTTAAGACTCAACAGAGCTTTTATATAGATTTAGACGCCAGCGATACTAAGCGTATCAACTGATGATGCAAAACAACGAAATAAGAATAAATAAAAAAAATCACCTTGCCTCTGTCTGTTCTTATCTGCAAAGTGTTTCCCCTGGGTGATTCCTCTTGTTTGTCTTGACGAATTTTGTGATTTTGTTTAAGACAACAAAAAAATCACCTGTAAGTTGGTTAGTTTCTTTCAGTGTAACAGCAGACGGCAAACTGCAGCAGTTTTGTTGCTGCCTTCTTGACTTTTAATCTGTGCGCCATAATGCGTTACGGTAAATATTTTTTGCTGTTAAGATCAAAGCTGGCCATCAAAAAAGGTTTTCATGTTGTCTGTTAGTCAGTCTGCCATTATTTGGCTAATTGAGCTGCGTTGGGTCAGCCATTTGGACTGTTTGCCAATTAGCTGACCAATACCTTAAAACACAGAACCCAGCCTGCTTACCCTTTTGATTTCTACATTGAGATACATATGTATGTCTATATATAGAGATGGAGATATGCGGGCAATTGCCACCAGGTGCAGAGAACTCAATCATCGACAGTGGCCCCATAGTTCGCTTAATGCACAAAACGTGAGCCCAATTTGCATGGCGACAGCAACAACAACTAACTAACTACCAACTAGCAACAACAATAGCAACACCACACTAACAACAAAGTCAACCTTCATTTCGTCTTGCAGTCCAATTTTAAATGCATTTCACACATTTAACTACTGCATGACTCAGTTTTATTTAAGATTTATTACGTAGCCAACTCGCACAATTCATTAACCATTTGAAGCCATTTTGGGCCATCAGCTAATAACTATGGCAGTGACGTAGAGATGGTAGCGTGTTTAGAAGAAAAAAACTATATACTGTTGGTCGTGCGTGTCACGCGGCCATATCTATATTAGCCAAGATAGACTTTGGCCTGTTTCCAGCCGCGTCTTGGTGGATAGGTCACGTGTTTGGTGTGTTTTTCGTGTGGCAAAGCAAAATATCAGCAATTGAACTATAGACATTTTGGCCAAATGCAGTAAGCAGTTGAAAATGCCGCGCTCTTTTTGTCAAATTTGGTAAAAAAAAACCAGGCGGGGGGAGGGGGAGTTGCACCGCAAAGTGGAAAAGCTGCTTTCATGTCTAGTTTGGCCATTGTTGTTGTTGCTTTTGTTGCTGCTGCTGCTGCTGTTAATGTTGCAGGCGCATCTTGCCAAAGTTGCACTAAATGTCAAATGCAAATGCAAAGGCCACAGAAAAAGCAAAAAAATTGAAGAAGTACTTACTTTGCCACCTGCCAAACTTTCAGATGGCTTTTGCAAAGTTTTCTATCTACCTGATGCTGGGCCTGAGACAGTCATAATTAATACGCTTAAGTTAGCTTACTTAGTTTCAATTTGCACGTTGCTAACAAATTTCTCCACCCTGTTGTTGGCTTCATTAAAAACCCATTAGTGGCCAGCCTGGCCATTAGAAACTTCTGCTCTGGCTGATGTTGTTGCTGCTGCTGCTGTTGTTACCATTACATTTTTGAGTTCAGCACAAGTGTACTTTGCGCTGCCAAAAGATGTGGCATCTGCCATGTATCAGTTGTCATTGCCGATTGTTGTTTGTTTCTTTCATTCACCAGGTTTTTCTTTTGCGTGGGAAAAGCCGTCGATCGGTCACGATCAGCTAGCAAGCAAGCTAGCCAGCCAGCAAGCAAGCAATCAGCAATCAGCGCTTAGCGATCAAAAGCAAAGACACAAACCTAACTGAAAGTACTACATGCAAAGTTGATTTTATCGTTGTTGTTGTTGCTTGTTGCTTTTCATTCGTCTGGCCTTTAAAGTGATTTGCCACTTGACAAATGAGCTGACTGCCACATGTGCAATTTAAGAGACGACTCCACCAAACAACACAACAATTTGTGGGGCCAATTTTCGCTCAACTTTGCAAAACAATAGCGATAGCGATAGCTATATAGAGAGTTAATGTTTGCCTGGCTTGACAATTTGTGCATTGATTTGGAAAATGGCTCTAACAAATGGCCAAGAAATGGAGCGCACATACATATATGCATGAAAATGACATGGAACACACAAATCCCTGCACTCGAACTGCTCAAAAAGAGAAAATTTGTGCTGCACACAAAAGAAAATTGGCCCAAAATTGACGCTAACAACAGACAACAAAAAAACAACAACTATGCAGAACATAAGCTCAAACTGCAGCAGCGCAAAGAACACAAATAAAAAACTGAATCAAGGCAAAGTAACCAAAAAAACAAAAAAATAATAATAATGTTTTGTTACCCTATGAACTGACCTTCATTGCTGTTTGCCACTAACATTTCGATTTGTATGCTCAAATCTCATACCCTGTAACTAAAAAGGTTCGAAATTGTTGTGCATATAATTTGGTTAAAATCAACGTATAAGAAAAGTACACCCCTTAATATAGTTAGTAGTTTCATAGGATATATTTTAGTTGAACATTTTTCGTTACTTTGATTATTCTCGCTAGTTTTTTATTCTAATGCGATTTCAACACAAAACGTGCCAAGTTCTGGCACATTTAACAAATTTAAAACAGTTTAACTAGACAAATAACCAACAACAAGAAGAATACAAAATAAAATGGTTGAGGTGCGGAGGCCATTCAACAGACGAAATAGCGGTTGCTCATCTGAGCTTTTTAAGCGAGTTCCTCTTATCAGCACAGCTTACTGAAAATGTAGGGATTGAAGGGAGCCTTGCAGGGTAGGGTATTAAGTTCTAGCTGATAGCTGCTGCCATATGCGAGTTACTCGAACGGCGCACACTTTAGTTGAATTTGGAAAATCGAATGTGAAACATTTGGAAATGTTTGGCTTGTTGAAATTGTTGGTCTTTGTGCTGTGGCTAATTGCTTTGAGCCAAGGGCGCTCCATAATGATTAAGGATTGGCATGTGGCAAGTCTTTTTTTTTTTGTGTGTGTATTTTCAATAATTGAGAAAAATGTTTGAAATTATTTTGCAGTCACCCGAACCAGATCCCACATTCTTTGAGAACAAATCGCGCCTCGAGACGGTCTTGCATATGAATGATATTGATTACAACTAGAAAGTGTTATTAAACAAAATCAATATGCAATAAAAGCTGTTATCATTTTCATGTTTGCTTATTTTTTATTAATAAAGTAAATATTATTATTGCTGAAATGCATACAGCTTAATAATGAAGATTACAAATATATTTGTTTTTTCCTAGAATCGAAATGTATACGCTGCACCTGCGCCCCAATTGGGTCGACTGTTGCCATATGGACCGCCCAAATGTTGTGAATATTGCCCGGTGGCATCTAGGGAATGCCGGCCATTGGGACTCTGCCAAACGGGTGCACGTCCATTGACGCTTAGATCGAATCCTTGGCGAGAACTGCCACCACCCTGAATATTCAGCTGGCGACGCACACGATGCTGCAGCTCCTCAGCTTCGCTGGCTGCCCAATCATAGTTCTCCACCAGTTCTGTGGCCGGCTCATAGTCGACCAAGTCGGGAATAACCAACTGAGGATTTGGATAGGCCCAGATGCAGGCGTTCAAGCCAACAGCCAACAGCAGCAAACAAAGACTTGATTGCATATTGTAGAATTCTTTGTGATGAAATGCTGATGCTCTGTTTGCTTTATATATGCCTGTAAGAAACTAAATTATTTCCCCTACCAAAGGGAATCCCTTCTAAATTTGGTGGTTCACAAGTAGATCCCCTAACCATACTTTGCTGCTGCTGATAAGCTGCCTGAACTTTAAGCAAGTAGTATTTGTTGTTGATAAAGAAATGGGTTGGATCTTATTTAACAGAATCTATCTTAAAGATACACTGTATAAGGCTAATAAAGTTTTAGCTCAGATAAAATTATGACTTTTTGCCAGAAAGTAAAAACCATTTTAAATTCTGGCACGTGTAAGCTGAAATCTTCTTAGGAAACCTTCCTTTGAACATAAACATCATAATTCGCCAAGGTCAGTTAATTGGTAGAGAACAGCTTAAAAATTGGCAACACAATTTATGCAAATTGATGATATGAAAAGCATATTATAATTCACATTCTAGACCCGTAAGAATGATTCATTTATTAATAATTTGATATGGCAACGCCCACATTCGAGCCACCTTCGAAGATGATTCGCTTTCGTTAAGCTGCTTAATACAGCAATTTGTTAAAAATAAAAAAAAAATGTTTTATTTATAAACATCTTGGGTTAGTCGCCTGCTGACATGATAAATTTTCATTGAAGCCTCTTTTGACAGTTTACGCAATATATCCAATTAAGTATAAAGATCTTATCTTGCCAAATATTGCGGCAGGTTTCGGGTTAAGACTAACAACATATTGTCGTTGTTGTCGACGTGTGTGCTTAATTTGTTATTACCAACAAGTATTAGCCAAAACAAAATGAACATAAAAATATAGTCATGTACAATTAGCCAAACTGCAAGCTCATCTTAACCGTTTAAATTTAGCATCAAAATCTGTCTCTCATTATGTTCCGGGGTAGATGAACGTTGTTTTACTCAAGGATATCCGAAAAGTATCAACCCAAATTGAACTTTGCTTAAGCTAAGCTCATTATTCAACCAAATAAGTTAATCAGAAAAGCAAGTGAAAGTTAATTATGAATATTATTTTTATTTATATTTGAAATATGCTGTTAGCCTTAAGCTTAATACGGTATTATTATGATTTAAAAACGAAATCTGTAGTTGCCGCCAAATCCATATGAGGGTTTGCTATTGCCATAAGGTCCACCCAGATGCTGTCCGTATCTGCCGACCACATCGAACTCGTGACGTTTGTTATCACTGGTATAAACTGGGACCTGAGCTTGAGCCCATACATCCTTGCCACTCTTATCCTTGTTGTAGCCACCATCCACTAAGAAACGTTGCTCATTTGGTGGATTAAATTGTTTGCGTTCAGTCCAAACATCCTTTTTCTCCTCCGGATTCGGATTGGGATTGGGATTGGGGAAGGCAAGTGTAGAGCCAACAAGGCAGCAGACGAAAGCAATGATTGTAACCTGCATGTTGTATGTGAATCTAGAGCTGATTGACACTAAAGACTCAACAGAGCTTTTATATATTTCGACCCTTGAGATTCTACACGCAAGACCCATCACAAAAAGATGCAAAACTCCCCAACCAGGCTGGTTTGTTTTATTCTTATCAGCAGAGTGCTTCCCCAGATGATTCTTTCTATTTGAGTTTGCGTGTTTGTTTGGCTTTCATTTAAAATTATTTTTGTTCTATTCGATTCCCAAATTTCTTGTGTAGTTGAAGTTTTTCTGTTGTTTTTTCATTAAAGTTATGCTCTGGCAAACATTTGTATATAAGCCAAACCACATTGTGTCATATGGCAAATAGCAAATGTTATTGGTTATTATTTAATTTAGCATTTACTGATTTATCAGCTGTTTATAAAGAAGAAAAAAAATCATTTTCATCTTTTTCTGTTCGTTTCAATTTATTTACATTTCTCATCTGTGAGACTTATCAACAACTGATAATGCCCAACCATGAATAATATATATATACATATAAAGCAGCAACAACAAATATTTGTATATTCGCGTTATTAATGTGAACAAACATGAAAACAGTCGAACAACGAGAATCGTATCGAACGCCAACCGTATTAACTGTCTGAGCACAAAATGCGACTGCAATTCATTTACATAAATATGATGGCCATGTTTTTGGCCCTGTTGTTGTGCGGGGTAAGGTGGCCCATTGTTGTGATGCATTTAAATACTTTAATGCTGGTGACTAATTCTTTTTTTTTTTGCAGCTGCAACAGAGCGTGGCGCAGGTGAATGATGCTGATGTGGGCGTTGATGGGACAAATCCACCCTCTAAAAGTCGATTTCCGGTTTGGGATGATGCACGTGGCGAATGGACTGATCAGGATAATTAGTTAATGAATCGCATCAGGCATGTTTTTTATATAAATTATGTTAGTAAATATGTCACAGCTTATTGTTTAATACTGTTAAGCTCAATTGGTAGTCAATACGTATACTTAATATATAACCTTTTAAATGCGCTTACGCTTATAAATTTAAGTCAAAATTCTGTTGTCTATTACAAGCATATAAAAAATAATTTCCACAGAAGTTTTAATTATCCCCTTAACTTACACAGAACCTAAAACTTACTTATGTCCAGTTTTCAATTGATTTAATTTAAGCCTAAAAGTATGCAGCAAATAATTGTAGGTTTATTGTACGCTTCCTGAGCCAACTAAAATCGATTGTATTGTGCCTGTTTTGATGGTGGTGCTTCTTACATTACACTCACACTATATAAAACTGTCGCTACAAGCATGTCAAAAATCAATTGCACACAGTTCAATGCACCACAAGCAGAAGTGCGTGCCAGCTCATGATAATTGCGGCCTATTACTCGAGACGGTAACGGAAACTACGTGTACTCAAAACACCCAACTTTTTTCTAGGGGCAGAGACAAAATGTAACTAACAAAAACAAAAAAACAATATTAACAAAGTGGCAGTCAAAAGGAAGTGGCGGACTTAGAGATACCCTAGGAACGGCTTAAAGGTTTCGAGTTAAAGCTAACCAAAAGATTTTAAATATTCTACTTAAAACTATGTTCGTAAATCCCTCTTATTGTTATTAGCCCAATGCACCCTATAGAATAAATCAAATTTACAGGGTATATGCAAAGTGGCACACAAACCACGCCAGCACTCAATATAACAGAAAAAGCTTCAACAAACGAAATTTTCCCTTCAGCCCTTAGCCACAAAAAAGGCAATTCTGAGCCTTTGCGCTAAATTAAGCGCCCATCAATGCGGCAATTAACGATTCCAGTCGTTGGGCCCATTGCTTTGGGTACATATCTAGAGAGTTGAATAGTTTTTGTTAGTTGGGGGCTGGTGCCAGATTTTGACACGCTTTATGGCACGGCGCTATCAATTCGAACTTGGAGGCGCGGCACGCAAATGGGGCGGCAATGCTGGCGCCAAAAACTTTGCCGCATGCCCTGCTGCAGTGCATCATCATTGTGGCCAAAACGAGTCGCGGCCTAATTGCGTTAATTTTACTTGCAATTCCAATTGCCATTGTTTGAATTGTTTCGACTAGCAGCCACGCCCTGTTTTTTGGTAAGAAAAAGAGGCGCTTGCATGCTTGACAGCACTTTTGTTTTGGCCGATTCGAAGAGCTGCTTGTGCATGTCGACGACATAATTGTTTGCCACACACACAACTTGTACAAATTATCCCTTCAACAGCATGGGGCAACAACCCCCAAAGACCCACAAGCCATGCCACTGGCAATACCTCGGGTTCATTGACTCATGCAGTAGAAATGATTTGTAATTTGTTTAATGTAACTTAGAAAACAAACATACAACGAAAAAAAAACACGACAAAGTTAGCAATCAACCGTGGCAAACATATGTTTAACCACCTTTTGGCTGTGGACGGCAAAGAAAGCGCGAAAACTCTCATTTTCCCATTATCCTTATGTTCTTTTCTCCACTTTACTGCTTTTACTATTGCGTTCAACATATTTTAACAACAGTGAATATTCTCTAGGACATTTTTAACATATTCAGCTGTAACCGCTGATGCTTTGCTTAGTTTACAATTATTGTTTTTAAGTGCTATTAGTTTATTAAAAGCTTATGTCCGTGTTTAAAGAGCTTTCTAAGCTCGTTCAATCGTTACACAACAAAATCAAGCTGTACTTAATCTTTTTTATTTAGTTTCTGACTTTTTTTTTTATAATTTTGGTGAATTATTGTCTTAATGATTGAAACTGAAACCCAAAGATTATATCGTGTCAGTTAAATTTGAAACACAATTTCTTATCGATAAGCATTAATGTACTCAAACATCGATACTTCTGAGAAACTCAACACTCAACAAGAGGTGTATATCAAGCCCACCAAGCCATGTGCATGTTGAAATTATACCCAAGTGGTGGAATTCCTAAACCAAACTTGTGGTGAAATTATGCAAGCTCACTTTAAATTTAATATACAAACATATAAAACTTTATTTAAAATGTAAACATGTAAATCTTTATAAATACATATTTACTCTTATTGTCTGTCGAGGTATTCTATGGAAAAAAAACAACTAGTAGTTCTATGCTTAACATAAAATTATAAAAACGTATTCATTAGGTATTTGCGTAATCTATATATAATTTGGAGTGAGCTAGGCTGATCTTGATGCCCATCTGTCATTCGCATTAGGCCAAAAAATTGCTCCAACACATCGTGTGTTAATCCATTCGTAGCAATACTTTGCATGTTATATTTTAAAGCCAAATACTTATGAAATTCTTTGAGGGATGCATTGTTAACAAGTATACCCGTTTGAAAGGGCGCGATTCTTTCGGAGTTGGGTACAATTGGATCGCTTATAATTCGCGTCATACGATCCAATATATAGTTTTGCTCTATCAAGTGCATACCAAACGGCTGCAGTGTCGGCACATTGTTGCCAGCCAGGCTGGAGTTAAAAGTATTAAACCAATCGTTGACAAGTATAAAAAACAACGAAGTCTCACTTGCATTCACAATCTCAAAGCCCAAAGATTGACAAGTCATAATAGCGTTGGCAGTCGTTTTTGAAAGCAATTGTGTGGCAAGCTTAACGTTCTCACTATCCACAGGATGATTGGTGAGATGATCCTTGGTCACCTCAAACGCAATTGTGGATTCCAAAGCTGTGCTGTGATTCAGAACTTCTTGCACTGTTTGTGGGTTAATAGTTTTGTCATCAATTCGCAATCCTGTATCCAAATAGTTATGCCTGATCATTTTCAGCAAATGCAGCACATCAGCAAATACAAATACTTTCAATTCAGCATTCGCTGGATTTTGAAACCAGGTTTTATCTGAAAGATAAATTATAAAACAATTTTTTTTTTCTTATGTTCAAAATCAGCTTCAAACTTACGACTGGTAATGCCAAGCTCTTTCCATAGCTTTCGGTTAGCCGGTCCCAAATCGGATACAATGGCAACAACGGGAAAGCCAGCATCATGCATTTTTTGTATAATCGAGTGCAATGTTGAAATACTCATGCCACAGTCGAAATCGAAATAAATTGGCTGTTTCCAAGACTTTCGAAGACCTCGTACCATGGCTAACTGTACATAATTTCGAGGTCCATTGCTTACAGCTATCGATGCTCGATTGTGTTCGACATTTGGCGAAACTTTCATTTTGTCAAACATCAAGACACACATTTTATCCATCTCTCCAGCTAGTTCTACATCTTTACTTAGCAGTTCAACGACGACATCCAATATACCCGGCTCAACATGAAGTTTTCGCCAGCAACTATGCAATAAGGATAAGTTTGGCTGTGGAGATCCCTTGGCACACGGTCCAGCGTTTTGTGGCTTCGTGAGTATGTTATCTTTTGCTGCCGCTTTGCTATGCAATTCTTTCGATAGACGCAGTTGTTTTGTATTCTGACTCAGGCATTTATTTTCTGACAAAATGCCAGTCTCAATTGCTTGAGGCTGTGTTTCCATAGTCACAGTTTCAATGTCGTCCTGATCTTCTTTATCTTCTGAAACTGTTTGAGCATCTGACATTAAGCGGCTACGCTTCTTATTGTTGCCATCTAGCCAATCGATCGAGACTATTTCCTCAGCAAGTTTTCTAGGCAATGCGCCGGGCATTAAGCACCTTCGTTTATATTTATCGCCTTTTTTCCAATCCGTGGCATCAAAATGTTTATCGCATATTCTGGAATCACCTTCAAATGTTTGCTTAGTTGCTTGCTCCCACAACTTTCGTGTTGCTGGATCCTTTGGCACGCGTACAACCTTACCGTCTGATGGTTTGATTTTTTTTCTGCAAACAGCGCAATATGCCATTGTAGCTTGCTTTTGTTGTGTCTGTAAACAAATACAAATTAATGCAATAGAAAATAACGCCGGCCACACATTAACTTACCCAAACGTTTACTTGCGACTTACATCAGTGTGGAAACCAGGCAGTGAGTAGCGTACTCACCACACCACAACATAGTATTTTGCACCCATGATGTGACACACGCAGACATACATACATATCAGTACAAGCCAAAATAAAACCACGAAGAAATAAGTGTAGGTTGATCTCTTTGGCGACGACTGACGCTCACGCGTTTTGTTCCTTATAGTCAGTGTTTGTGTATTGAATGTTTTGACTTACATTTATTGTATATTTAATAGTTTCATGGTGAGCAAATTTCTAACACATCGATTAATTTTTATTACCGGCGAGCCCTGACGCTCAGCTGTTTTTAGTACATTATAAAGGTTGAGTTTGTTTACAGTTTTTTTTAAGCAATGCTGCCATACTGTTTTGTCTTTTTGCTATAAAGAGAAAAATGCCTATATTTAATTTTCTCAAAATACGTCTTATGGATTTGCTTTTTTAAAACGCAAACGGCATCATATTAGTAATATGATGGCACATAGCTGCAACTATGTACTATAACTTAGGCCATAATATAAAAAAAAATTTAAAACTTGACAATAAATGTATATATTAAAACAAAGCTGCCAATTTGTGTAATGTAGTTTGGCGGCAATGCAAAAAATCCTGAAAATGCAATGCCGGTTGAATACTACTAAAAGCCATAATTAATATGCACAATTTTGTTGCATTCTTAGATAATTTTCATTGATTAAACTTAATATTTAGCAACTGTTCGTCATAAAAGTAAATATTTTGTGCCATAATACTCAGCTTTCTGTTGCGCAGTAGTTCAGTTCATGTTGGAACTACAAGTTTGATTTTTAATAACTAGCTTACCAACATCTGTATAAAAAGATCTTTATAGATTTGATTTTCACAGCTTTCAGGAAAGTATATTTAAATTAGTGATAAATTAGAGATCCACAGCTTACAGGCTTGTTTATTTTATATGGTGCTTTAAACATAGAGTGCCATTCTCTACTTGAACAAAAATCAATTTAACCCTTAAGAACAAGAAGTACTTTTGGCGGGCATTTTGCATGGGGCTGCCACTTAGGCTGCATTCAAGTGAAAAAATCCTATTGTCTGTGTTGCCCATTTAAAATTGAATTTGTGCAAAGGAATTGACGTTGCTGTCTTTTGCGCAGTTCCACTCTCTCGTACGAGTATTCACAAATGAAAGAGCGCGAGACATTATTGCTTGTAGGGTGTCTTAAAATGTTTGAAGCCACGACGATAATTATCACTACAAAAGGGAACTTGATAATAAATAAGTTTCATTAAGCGTTCTGATAAGATACCATCCACTTACTCCCGGCATGGTCTTCTTAGCCGGCAGTCGAACCAGCGACAATCTGAAATGATTTTACAGTGGGTTAAATTAGGCACAAAACAGTAGACAAAAACATATCTCAAAAAGTTGGACTACTAATGAATAAAATTATTGTTTAATCATATTTAGAATATGTATTATTACTTATAAAACTATCTAAATCTTTTTTATAATATTCGTTAAGTATTCCAGTTTTATTCACATCACATCTTACCACTGTGTGGCACACTATCACGTATTAATACATATACCGGTTAAATGTATGGATATGTTTGTATATAAAGCTAAACAAAAGCTTTTTCGGTATTCCAATTGGCATTTGTCAGTTGGTTAGCGGCGATCACGAAGAGCAGTTGTGTGGCGTATTCGATTGAGAGCACATTAACATTTTGGTCATTAGGCATTTAAATTATCAATAGTCAAAGTAACTGCACCTTGGCAATATGAAGTGCTTGGTAATATTCGGACTGATTGTGGCCGTATTCGCAGCCACAGTTGGCTACGCTTATCTCACATTTACGGAACTGACACGTCCACTGCCCAAACCCGAATACAATGACAATACCTATTGGGGACCGGGTGATGGCAAGAACTATAAACCCGATACGAAAATCTATGATTTCAAACTGGATGTGCCACAGGCGGAGATTGAGGATTTGCGACAGCAGCTAAATCGTACACTGAAGCTAACTGAACCCTTAGATGGCATCGCTTTTCAATATGGCTTCAATACCAATGCTCTGGGCCAATTTGTGGACTATTGGCGTGAGAAGTATCTTACCAAATGGGATGAGCGTCAGGCGTACCTAAACTCACTAAAGCAATACAAAACCGAGATACAAGGGTGAGTTTTAATTATGAAAATCACAAAATGAATACTAATTTGTTGAAATATAAATTCGACAGCTTGAATATTCACTTTATACATGAGCGCGTTTCGGAGGAAGTAAGGGCCAAGAAGGAAGTCTATCCATTGTTGCTGCTCCATGGCTGGCCGGGTTCAGTGCGTGAGTTCTATGATTTCATACCCATGTTGGGCAAAGATCAAAATATAAGCGATTATGCCTTTGATGTTGTTGCACCCTCGCTCGTTGGCTTTGGCTATTCGGATGTAAGTGGAAATAGTATTTGCTGTGACTATTTGATGATTTGTGTCATGTGTTTCTCAGGCTGCCACACGAGTGGGTTTCAATGCCGCCGAAATGGCAACTGTGATGCGTAATCTAATGTTGCGTTTGGGCCACAAGAAGTTCTTTGTACAGGGCGGAGATTGGGGCAGCATTATTGGCAGCAATCTGGCCACATTGTATCCGGAGAATGTGATTGGCTATCATTCCAATATGTGTGTGTTGTTCACACCGCTCTCCATCCTCAAGAGCATCTACACCGCTTACTTTCCCGAGAAGGTATTGCCAACCCGCCTGTTCTATGATCACCATGTCGATATCTGGGCCAAGTATATGCTTTTGCTAAAGGAAAGTGGCTACTATCACTTACAGGCCACCAAGCCGGATACAATTGGCGCTGCACTCGAGTCCAGTCCCGTTGGACTTGCTGCCTACATTCTCGAAAAGTTCCAAACCTGCAGCGGACGCAGTCTGCAGCAGGACTTTGGTGCCATTACCACCGTCTTTGGCCTGGAGGCGGTGCTCGACAACCTGATGATCTATTATCTTAACCATGCTGCCACCACCGCTGCCCGTTTCTATGCCGAGAATGTATCGAAGCCGTATCGCGATCTTCAGCTGGATCGCGTCCAAACGCCGGTGCCCATGGGCTGTGCTCGCTTTAAGTTTGATTTACCTTCTGCCACCGAGTGGCAGTTGAGCGACAAGTTTACAAACATTAAGCATAGCATGTATTTCCAAAATGGCGGTCATTTTGCTGCCATGGAAATGCCTTCCATGTTGTACAATGATTTCACAGCATTTGTCAAAAAAGCTATTGAATAGGTTTACAAACAAAAAGTTTAAGTTCTTGTAGAGCTTGCAATTTTGTACAGAATTTGTAAATAAAGTGAAAACCGTACAGATTTTAAATATACTTTCGACTTTTAACTGTAGCCGATTAGAGTATTAAAGCTTCGGCGTGACTTTTGCGGTATTATGTTCGTATTAAAGTAAACTTAAGACTTTAACAGGTAATTTTTTAAAAACATAAACTATTTTTCTTTACATTTAAAAAGCGCGCTAAAGTTTAAAAAAAAATCTATTAGCGCTTTTCAACACTCCCTTGCGCGGCACTTTGAAGCTTGAACTTGCTGCTTGCAATTTGTGCTGATTACTTCAATATGATATGCAGAAACGCAAATACATATTTGTTTCATCAACATTAGCTCTTTGTTTAACAATTGTCTTGTTGCTATGTCATGCTTGCAAAGCATAATAATTCTGTGCTATGGATGAGCGATTTAATTCATAAAACTTAAATACAAAGAAAAAATAAAGAGAAAACACATTGAGATTCCGCTCGTTATGTTATACGCATTTATATAAGACAAACATAATCACAAAGGCTAAACGAAGCTAACAAATGATTTATAAAAAGATTTATTCAAAATTATTTGCATTTTCGTGCCTGTCTTGAATCACGATGTGCACGAAGAATATACGATCACTCTGTTTCTTTTTGTTCTCCACTTACGTTTTGATTGTTTATTTATGTCTGCGTAATGTGTGACGCGATCGAGAGAGCAGACACAGTGCGCTGCGCAAAAGTAGAATAAAGCTATAGTTAACATTATGTTACATTTATATGTTTAATATATATTAATATTTATTAGACTTTAAAGTAATTTTGCTGCTGGTATTCCAGTTAAATATTTATTTACAACATATATTTAAAATAAGTTATTATCTAACATATTTAAATCTCTACAGCTGCCCTACTCTAATGTACAGCGCTGTACAAACAGTGTATCACAATTTCGTTATGGTGTGCTGTTTCGCGTTTGCCATAATCGTCGACTTTGTTTTCACTCAACTTTTAGTCTCTCAGCATGGAACCGGGTTTTCAACAGTTTTCGCCGTTCAACAGTTTGCTGTGTGAGCTTAAGCCGTACGGTTGTGTGTTGTTAGAAAATTCCAATAGTCATTATAACTCAGCTGTGTTTTCACCAAAAAAAAAATCAAAGAAACAAAATAAAGAATGCCATCCGTAGCGGCGACCTCTGTACGCATTCTGATCGGCGGCTTTGCCTTTTTGGTGGCAGTCGGTTTCAAGAACTATCGTGATTTGGGCGCGCCGGGCAAGCGGCCTGATTTGGATAACAATGAATATTGGGGAGCAAAGATGGCAGGTTCATATCAGGAGAACAAAGCCATCCTTCCATATGATATAAGTGTTGCGCCCGCGGTAGGTCAAAGTGCCAAATAACTACACTTTATTTTTTACCTGTGTTTTTTTTTGCAAACTCGTTTGCCCAATTAATTTATGCATGAAGTTTTTTTTTTTTTTTTTTTTGGGTTCATCTTTTGTGCCCCTTAGGTGATCGCTGACCTAAAGGCACAGCTGGAAAGGCCGCTAAAGCTGCAGGAGCCATTGGAAGGCATTGGTTTCGAATACGGTTTCAATGCCAAGGAATTGGAAAGTGTGGTGAAATACTGGCGCGATAGTTATCTGCCCAAATGGAATGAACGTGAACAGTTCCTCAAGAAATTAAAGCATTTCCAAACTGAGATTCAAGGGTAGGTTATATAACAACACGTGCGGTTGTATTTGCATGCATTTGTATTAAAGCAAACGGAACTCAACGGAATTAACCTATACAGTCCTTGACCTTTTTTAAATTTCAAATGTTTTTACGCTCTATTCCATTGCAATTGTTTTTCAGTTTAAAGATTCACTTTATACACGCTAAGCCCAATAATGCGGAGGGTAAAAAGGTTCTACCACTGCTCCTGATGCACGGCTGGCCCGGCACAGTGCGTGAATTCTATGATTTCATTCCCTTGCTGACAACCGGCAGCGATAAGAGCGACTATGTCTTTGAGGTGATTGCGCCCAGTTTGCCCGGCTATGGTTGGTCTCAGGTAAGTTCAAGTTGATTCTAAAGCATGTGGCAAGCATTCCATTACTATACGTTTTGTATTCCATAGGGTGCTGCTCGTCCTGGCATGGGCGTCGCTCAGGTTTCGGTGATTATGCGTAATCTGATGCTACGTCTGGGCTTCAATAAGTTCCTGATTCAGGGCGGCGATTGGGGCAGCATTATTGGCAGCAATTTGGCTTCTTTGTTTCCAGAGAATGTGATCGGCTATCACTCAAATATGTGTAACAACAACAGTCCCATGGGCAGTCTGCGTCTACTGCTCTCCTACGTCATGCCCAGCTTCTATGTGGACAGCCAGTATAAGGACTACTACAAGGGCGGTGGTAACTTGTTCTATGTCATCATGGAGGAGATGGGCTATGCGCATATTCAGGCCACCAAGCCAGATACTATTGGCACTGCACTGGCACACAATCCCGTTGGCTTGGCAGCTTACATACTGGAGAAGTTCTCGACGTGGACGAATGCCGCATATAAGAAATTGGCCAATGGCGGTTTGACCAAACACTTTACCTACGATCAGCTGCTGGATAACATTATGGTCTACTATGTGACCAATTCGATCACAACATCGGTGCGTCTGTATGCCGAGTCCATGGCTCCCACCCAGCTGGCCTTGGCTGTGGACAATGTGCCCATTAAGGCACCCGCCGGCTGCACGCGCTTCACCCATGAGATCTTTCATGTGCCCGACTCGGTGTTGGCCAATAAGTTCCCGAATCTGGTGCATAGCACACATCATTTGGAAGGTGGACACTTTCCAGCGTTCCAGGTGCCACAGCAACTCTATGAGGATTATGTGGCGTTTGTGAAGAAGGCTTTGGGATAAATCTTTATGCGATTTATATCAATTTGAATTTATTATGTTGGTTGTATTTTAGCCAGCGGCACACGGAATAAATACAAATAATTGTGTACATTGTTTATATTTATGTACAAAACTTAATAATATACACAATCGTCTATAGAATTAACAATCAGTTTTCTCATCATTTACGTACTTAAGTACAAAAATACAATAGAAACAAACAAACGTAGAATAAATATTGAAGCTTCGACCAAAATGCGTGTCTTGGCTTGGGTACAGACGACTTTTGTATACACTTTGTTTCAGTAAAACTACTATTATGGCCCAACATTACTAAAGCTTAATGTGAAAATTTGTGTCAAAGTTCAAATTATGTGTTAACGACTTACAAAAGTCCATTAAAAATTAATATCTACCTGTGTTATGGGTTTCATGACACGCTTTCAAGCTTCAAATAATTAGGCGAGCAACCAAGCCAAACATTTTGACCTGTTGCACAGCTGCGACACAATAAAAAGCGAGTTAGCTAACACGGCAAAAAAGCTTGCGAGAGCAAAGCAGAGAGCTTTCAAATAACAGACATTGGCGACTTTGCAAAGCTGCTAAGCTAAAGTTGAGGCATATCTAAGCAACGATTAAATCAAACTCATCAACTAACGAAGCGTAATTGAACAAAAAAAAGCACTTATCATCGTGTGTACGCGCGAAGTTTAACGATCAGTTTTTATTTATTTATTTTGTGACAAATTACAAGCAACAACAACGCAGGTGCAATCACAGCTAAAGCATGCTTGTCAGATTAGACGCCGGTTAGTGTGCCGAGAACCTTTGACTGGCGAGGAGTTCGAGAAAGAGCAAGAAAAAAACGATGTCGCCTCTTATGCGAATTTTGGTGCTGCTGCTGGCCATTGGCAGTGGCATGGTCTATAAGCGTGTAAATGAGTTGTGGGGCGATTTGCCGGCTCCAACGCTTAATTCAAAACAATGGTGGGGCGATGAGGCGCAGCCCAAAGATCATGCTGCATATTTGGCCAATACATCAGAGATTATGGGCAATCGTCTGATCTACCCGGAAGCGGTAGGTTAAGATATGATTTCATTTATGTTTACCTATCTAACCTTCTCTCTCTCACTCTTAGACCATTGAGGATCTGACTAAAAGCTTGAATCGAACTTTGCGTCTAACGCCACCGCTAGAGGGCGTTGCTTTTGAGTATGGCTTTAATAGTGAATATCTTAAGGAATTGATTGCATACTGGCGCGACGATTACCTGCCGCGTTGGCGTTCTCGTGAAGTTTTCCTTTGGCAATTCAATCACTACACAACCGAAATCCAAGGGTGAGTGCCATGAATGAATGATAAGCGCTTATCAATATTGATAGTGGCTACTTTGCTACTTTTATATTTTTTTTTTAATTAGCCTACGCATGCACTTTCTTAACCTTATGGTCTATGACTACAACAAAGAGGGCAAGCAGCATTATCCAGTACTTTTGCTCCATGGCTGGCCGGGCTCAGTGCGTGAATTCTATGCCCTGATTCACCTGTTGCATCAAAGCAATTTGGATCCAAATAATAAATACATATTCAATGTGATTGTGCCCAGTTTGCCGGGCTATGGTTGGTCACAGGTAACTATAGATTTGCTTTAAAGAATTATTTTAGCTAACTGTTCCTTACCTTCCAGGGCACATCTCGTCAAGGTTTGGGCCCCGCTCAAATGGCTGTAATGCTGCGTAATCTGATGCTGCGTTTGGGCTATGATAAGTTCTTTATACAGGGTGGCGATTGGGGTTCTGTGCTGGGTTCGCACATAGCCACACTCTATCCGGAGAATGTGCTTGGCTATCACTCGAATATGTGCAACAATTTGAGTCCCAGATCGCAGATTAAGGGTCTGCTCGCAGGGATCTGGCCAAGTTTATTTGTGCCCAGTGGCTTTGAGGATTTCTTCTTTCCCAAGTCGCGTGAGTTTAGCTATTTAATGGAGGAGAGCGGCTACTTCCATTTGCAGGCCACCAAACCGGACACAATTGGAGCCACATTGACCGACAATCCGGTGGGATTGGCTGCCTACATACTCGAAAAGTTCTCCACGTGGACCAATGCCACGTATCGCACGCTGCCCGATGGCGGTCTCACGCAACGCTACAAACTGGATGCACTCTTGGACAACGTTATGATTTACTATTTAACCAACTCGATAACAACTTCACAGCGTCTCTATGCCGAGGCTTATACCAAGGAGCAGCTTGATTTGAAGCTGGATCGTGTGCCCACCTTGGTGCCCACGGGCTGTGCTCGTTTCAAGGGTGACATAATGCAGTTCATGGATGTGCAACTGAAGGACAAGTACAAGAATCTAATACACAGCACTTACTACAGGCAAGGTGGTCATTTTGCTGCCTTGGAGGTGCCCAAGGTTTTGTATGCGGATTTCATAGAGTTTGTTAAAAAAGTTGAGCGTAAATTTAAGATTCAATCTTTGTAAGCTAATTGAAATTTAAATATTAATATACGATTAACAAAAAATGAAAACCGTCTATTGTTATCGATATGCAAGCAGTGATAACGATTGTTATTTGATCCTGCCGATGGGCCGCCAACGTTGCCAGTACGGCAAAGCGAAAAAGCGAAAGGAAGATTAAGCACAATAAGAATTTGCGAGCAGAGTAGTCAAGAAGCAAGAACAGGAGAACAAAGAATTAATTTTACTCAACTTATTATTTTAGTTTGTGCTGGTTCACACGCAAGTTATTTATAAATTATTAATAATACATTCCTTTAAGACAGCTGCTACCAGTCACCATAAATTCTTGAGAAACAATTAAAGCGTAGCTGGAGAAAAAAGTGCAACTGTAAATAGTTTAAGGTTATACACACACATACAAAGATGTCCAAGACCAGTGATATGAAGCAAACTGTTTCGCTGAACAGCGTCACTGGAGAGAATATATCGCGCCATCAAATGATCGACTGGGTCAACACCATGGTCAATGGCAATATCAAGAAAATTGAAGAGATGTCATCGGGTAAGCCGAGTCTACAGCAGACTCTGTCTTCTTCTTTGTCCAAGTTACTGATAATTGCTTTAATTGCTAGGTGTTGCCTATTGTCAAATGATGGAAATGATCTCGCCGAACTGCATCAATATGAAGCGTGTCAAAATGTCGGCCAAGCTGGAACACGAATGCTTTCACAACATGAAGTTGTTCCAGGGCGCTTTTACTCGCCTCAAAATGGACAAAACGGTGCCGCTGGATCGCCTGATAAAGGGTCGCTTTCAAGATAACTTTGAGTTTCTGCAGTGGTTCAAAAAGTTCTTTGACGCACAAGCGCCCGGTCTGGAGAACATCAAATCAGCAGCCAATGCAGTTCAACCGAAGCCTATTGTACGGCCACGCTTAGCCGTTGCCAAGGAAGAGCCAACTAATGAGCTGCAAACCACAATTGAGGAACTGAATATGAAGATTGCAGAGACCATTGAAAAGCGTGATACAGCCTATGAGAAGCTGCACAAAATTGAATTACTACTTACGGATATGCTCAATAGAAACGAAGAAGTTGATTTTTGTAATAAAGTTTTCGAGGTGCTTTATAAGACCGATCAGAATGAGAACGGCAGCGGCATTGAACAGCTCGAGGATAATAGCGTTGATAGCGCCATTGAAGATGTGAATGAAGGAATGTATTGAAGGTTTTCTTTTTTTGTATTTGTAGTTACTGTTAAGAAACAAATAGATTCATTTTATTGTGTTTATAAAGGCATTGGTTTCAATCATGCGAATCGGGGCTGTTGCTGTCCTCGGATTCGGAGCTGGGATAGTCGCCAACTAAACTAAATGGTTTCAGAGCTGCTCCAGATGTTTCTTCTTTCTTTGCTTCGCCTGCTGCTTCAGTGTCTGCTCCTGCAGCTGCTGTTGCCTTACGCTTTATGCCCAGATCCTGCAGTTGGAGTTGCGTATTTAAGGCTTTTTGACGCTTCAACCCGCCAAATGTGGTGGATGTGGCGCCCGGCAGAGCGGGTCGCATAAGCAGCTCCAAACGCTGTTCCGATTCACGTTCGACGGCACTTTTGGTTTGTAGTTTCATAAGTGCTGCCATCTCTCTATCCTGCTCCGTCTCTGGCAGCAACGCAATGTCCAGACTGCTCTTAGCCAGAAGTTGGCGATCTAGTTCCTGTTGTCCTTTGATCTCCTGTTTTTGCTGGCGAAAGGTTGCACGCAATCGATAGTTGGCCACATAGCTGTCATCCCAGACACTTTGATTGCGTTCAACGAGCTTTTGGAGCACCGGTTTGGCATCCGAGGCTGCCTGGGCATCCTTGGACTGATGCTCCAGCTTGTACATGGCATCGTCAAAGAGCCGCTTTTGTACTTCCTTTGTTTCCGGTACAACTTGCTCGTTTTGCAGAGGATCCCAACGATTCTCTTGCCGTCGGGCTCCCGATAGTATCACATAGTCTAGATTTCCAGGATCCGTTTGTATCTCAAAATGATTGTCGCACAAATGGCATTTCATTCGAAACTTGTAAATTGGCGTTGTGTAGTACATGCCCGTTTTTGTCTTCTCAGCATTGTAGCGGACACCCATGCCTATGTGATTCTTGCATCCATCGCACCAGATATTATAGGGCATCTCAAAACGGATGATGATGATGCCCAAGTGGATTTTCCGGGCCCGTTCGCGCAGCGCATGGGTGCCCTGAAATTTGTTAAGACCGCCCTTCTTTGGGTTATAGTCAGGCGGATAGTATTTGTTTTGACCTTTCCGTTCACCCATTTTAATGCAGATTAATAAATTTGTAACAAAAACGTTTACAGCTCTTGAAATGTTTACAAGTTCATACAGCACACTGGCGTCACCTGTCGTAAACAGCTGATTACGTTTGCATCAGCAAAATATCGATAGGTTCAAAGAGCTAACCGTTTGGCCATCTCTAAAACATTAATAGTTGACAATTCGCGTGCTACGGTGGTTTAAGGCTGATTTTAACCCCTTTTTGCCACGTAAATTTATTTAAAGTATCTAAATTTCGCAGCAACTGGCATAGCAAAATGATTATCTACACAAATGAGGGCAATCCGCTCGGCCTGCAGCTTTTAATGCTGGCGAAATTCGCTAAGCGCACTGTGCAAGTGCAGTTGGTTAACCTAAACGGTAAGAGGACAAAAAAACTTTTCGGCCGGCAACGTGCATCCAATAGATTTCTTAACTGATGCAACAACACTTTTGAATTGCAGATGCCAAGCACAAGGATTTGATGGTGTTACCAACGCTAGAATTAGACAACGGTTTGCGTTTATTTTCAACTGCAGCTATAGCAAAATATTTGCTTGTGGATGAAGGGCAAGAGCGGGACGAGGCATGTTTTTGTATACCCGCCCCTTCAAGGTTAAATTCATTAATTAAACTTTACGCATTTTCACACACAGTGGCTAGAATGGTCAACAACACTACTGGCGCCAGCGCTTGCCCATCACATGGCCGTCGGTCATCGCGCCGATCCAAATGCTTTGCCTGTGCTTAATAATCTTGTTAAGAAACTCAACGATTACCTCACAAAATCTCAATTTTTGGCTGGTGATAAGCTTAGCGCTGCCGATATCGCCGTGTGGTCATTGCTGGCGCCTGATGGAACACTAAAAGGTGCCCAAAACGTAGACAACTTGCGCAGCTGGTATGACAAAATCAAGGCCTTGCCGGAGGTGCAACAAGTGCTGGGCGAACAGCCGCTAAAGGATCTCAGCTTCAATGCCCTACAGCATGCTAATCGATACGGTGGTCTGCATCATGTGCCGCTCAGGCGTTCAATATCAACGGACGCCGGCAACTTGCTTGCTGAAACTGCCCCTACGGTAGCAGATACCGTTACGGATGAGGAAATTAATGCGGCTCGCACCGCTTTCGTCCACAACAAACCTCAGGGCTTTGATGAGCCACGCACTGTGCTGCCGAAGCCTGGCAAGCGTAATGTGCTTATTACCTCTGCCTTGCCGTATGTCAACAATGTGCCGCATCTGGGCAATATTATTGGATGCGTCCTCTCCGCTGACATCTTTGCACGCTACTCTCGTGCTGCTGGCTATAATACGCTGTACATATCGGGCACCGATGAGTATGGCACAGCCACCGAGAACAAGGCTCTGGCCGAGAAGATGACACCAAGAGAAATCTGCGATAAATACTTTGAGCTGCATAATTCCATTTACCGCTGGTTCAGCATTGGTTTTGACTATTTTGGACGCACTACAACCCAGGAACAAACCGAGTGAGTTTTGTTAGCAAAATGTTTTTAAGAAACTCATCTTCATATGTGCGTTTATTTATTACTTGTAGCATTGTTCAAGAGGCTTTTAAGGATGTCAACAAAGCTGGCTTTATACTTACCGAAAGCGTGGAGCAGCTGCTGTGCCAAAAATGTGATCGTTTCCTTGCTGATCGGTAAGTATTAACTGCAAAAAATAACATATATTAAGTTTTAACTAAATTGAAATTTTCTTAGCTTTGTGGAAGGCACGTGTCCACATCCGGGCTGCGGCTATGAGGATGCACGTGGTGATCAGTGCGACAAGTGTGGCAAACTGGTTAATGCTACAGAGCTAGTGCGTCCACGCTGCAAGGTATGCAACAGTGCACCAGTGTTACGTTCCTCAGACCAACTGTTCCTGGATCTGCCTAAGGCAGAGCCACAGCTGCGTGAGTGGGTGGATCGCGTAGAGAATGGCTGGACGCATAATGCACGGGTCATAACACGTGCCTGGCTGCGTGAGGGTCTCAAGCCACGCTGCATTACACGCGACTTAAAGTGGGGCATACCTGTGCCGCACAAGAATTTCGAAAATAAGGTTTTCTATGTGTGGTTTGATGCACCGTTCGGCTATGTATCCATGACAAAACGTTATACCAAGGACTATGAGCAGTGGTGGCGACCTGCAGCCGGCACCGATGTGGAGCTCTTCCAGTTCATGGCCAAGGACAATGTGCCCTTCCATTCGGTGGTGTGGCCCAGTGTGCTACTGGGCATCAACAAGGGCAACACGCTAGTCAGCCATATTATGGCCACCGAGTATTTAAACTATGAGGATGGCAAATTCAGCAAGAGTCGCGGCATTGGTGTCTTTGGCAACGATGCCCAAGAGACGGGCATTCCTGCTGATGTTTGGCGTTTCTATTTAGCCTCTGCACGACCCGAGGGTCAGGACTCCAGCTTCAGCTGGAACGATCTGGCGGCACGCAACAACTCGGAGCTGCTCAACAATTTGGGCAACTTTGTGAATCGCGCTTTGGTATTCTGCGAGAAGAATTTTAACAGCACTGTGCCACAAATTGTACTCACCCAAGATGAGCTGGTGCTTCTGGCGCTTATTAATCGTGAACTGCGCGGCTATATTAATTCTCTGGAGAAGGCAAAGCTGCGCGATGGCATCCGGCATCTGTTGGCCATCTCACGGCATGGCAATGGCTACATGCAAACCCAACAGCCTTGGGTTCTGCTCAAGGGCAGCGAAGAGCAAAAGACACGGGCTGCCACCATTATTGGGCTGTGTGCCAACATTGCCTGCCTGCTGGCCAATCTGCTCTTCCCCTATATGCCCAGCACGGCGCGTCAAATGTTTGCCCAGCTGAACGCCCAACAAACGCCACTCAATGCAGAGTAAGTAACTCCAAATGTCTATGCACCGAAGCTATGCTCAAACTTTAATCTTTCCTATAGAAAACCCTTGACTACTATTCTGTTGCCCGCTGGACACAAGATTGGCAAACCCTCGCCGCTGTTTACCAAACTGGAGCAGGCGTTTATCGATGAACTGAAGGGCAAGTATGGCGGTGCACAAGAAACGAAGACAGCGGCACAGCCACAACAATCGAATGTAGCTGAGTTGGAGGCAGCTGTTCAGGCGCAAGCCGACCAGGTGCGAAAGCTGAAAGCCAGCACAAAAGACAAGGCCGTCTGGCAGCCGGAAGTAAATAAGCTGCTTGAGCTCAAGAAACAGTTGGAAGCGGCACAGAAGACAGCAAAAGCAACTCCAACAGCAACAACTACACCACAAACATCATCTGTTCAGGATCTTGAAAAAGCTGTTCAAGCTCAGGGCGAAAAGGTGCGCCAGCTTAAGTCAAGCACCAAGGACAAGGCTGTGTGGCAGCCCGAAGTCAACGTGCTGCTCGATTTGAAAAAGCAACTTGAAGCAGCTAAGGCAGCACCTCCCACAGCCGCAACGCCGGTAGCTGCAGCTTGCACACCTGCCGTCAATGATGCCGCTCAAGTTAAAACACTGGAAGATAAAATCACAGCTCAGGGTGAGAAAGTGCGCACTTTAAAAGCAAGTGGAGATGCTGCCGTTTGGAAACCTGAGGTTGAGGTACTCTTGAATCTGAAGAAGGAATTGGCAACGCTCACTGGCGCACCACCATCTGCTGCTCAGGGCAAAAATAAGAAGAAGAAGTAGAGCTCACAAATTCACCAGGTTTTAAAGGTTACAAACTTTTAATGTTCAATATCTATTCATTTTGTCATTAAGTTATTTTGCGTTGAATTTGCATTTAACAGGATTTTTATTTATTTAAAAGTATTGCACAGAGTTCTGTTAGTATTTTATTCAGTTTGTGAGAGGAAGTAAATATATGTATATTATTGACTTCTGAACAATTTAATGTCTTTAAATAACGAGGAACGTTTCAAATATAAATATTACTAAAACGCTGAACATTTTTGTTTGATATTTTTAAAACCTATTTTAATTCAATCATCCTACCGAATTCGGCAATCGCTTAATATCGATAGAGATCTGAAATTCGTGAGTTTCATGCCACTGTTACGATGATTACCCATCGATATATCGATAGCTGACTCAATGTATTAGAAAATGTAAGACCACGACTAGCAGTCTGCAATATTTTTTTGTGATCCGTGTTTTTTTTGGCAAAACATATATTTTTGCAATGTAATTCAATTAACTAGTATAATAATAAATATGTGCAATTACCGATGGCGACAGAAAACGTCGTAGATGAACCGTTTAACGCAATTCCCACATAATCAAATAATAAACAAAAGTCGTCGTCGTCGTAGTCTGTCTGCAAAAAATTCGTCATCAGCTGGTCGCGAGTCGCAAGACTCAAGTCGTGTGTGTGTGTGTGTTTGGTCGTTGTCACAGTAATTGCATTTGCAGTTAATTGTATGACGTGCGCGAGAGAGCAAGCAACACATAACACACAGAGCAAAATTGAAAAGAAGACTGCTGTCCACTAAGGGGGTTAATAAGGTGAAATGTGAAATATATACAGAACACAAATCAAATTCAATTTGGGGCCAAATAGGTGCCACATCTAAGTGTGTGTTTGTGTGAACAAAGAACCCATACACACACACACAGACATCATAACATAGTATGTACCATTTACAGACGAGCAATTTTCGCTAGTGATTTCGACATTTTTGTCCATTGTTGTTGTTGTTGTTGGCAAGCAGCTGCAGCTGACGCAGATGTGAACGCGTGTGCGCTGGATGCCACACTCATTAAATATGTATGCATTTACAGTTAAAACAAACGCTCTCAAGCCAACTTAACAAAAGCAATAAGAGAAAAAAAAACAACAACCAAAACTTATAATCAAGGACACGCAAGCGAACGGCAACAAGTGTTTGTTAATTGTTATTGATTTTGTTGTTGGTGTTGTGGATGTTTTTAATTTAAGTTTATTTTTGTCTCGTTCTCTTAAAGATATCGAGTAAGTCACAATTGACGCCATGGAGTCTGCGGACACACTCGTGGAGGAGCAGAAGCTCATGGCCGAGGCTAAATATCGCCAATACATGACAAATATTGATAAAGCGCTGCGCAATTTCGAATACTCCAGCGAGTGGGCGGATTTAATATCCGCACTGGGCAAACTAAGCAAGGTATGCTGCTTCATTTATAGTTGTAGTTCACACACCCACACAAATACACACATAAGCTTGACCCGCTAATTGCTTAACACTATTTTTACTGGAGCGAAAAACAATAATTGAAATAAAATTTCGCCAGCTTTTGCTCTCGCGCTGATTCATGCGTTATTGTTGAAACAGCTCCCTTATCGCTATTGTTCTATACATATAAATGCGGGATTTTTCAGATATGCCTTTGTGGTAGTATTTTGAGAATTCTGAGAAGTTTTTCATGTCAATTGCAGTTTTCAAATCTTACATTATGGTTAAGAACTAAATTCCGAAATCAATTTCTATAAGTAAACTAAGGGTATATTAATTTATGTATATAATTTAAAACAAGTTTTGTTTGCCTAGCTGTGATTTTTTTAACAAAGCTTACTGTAAGGCAAAATCCGGCGTCACTTAATTAAGGGTATACAATAAGATTAATAGGGGAAACTACTGTAAAATTAAACTTAACTTAATTCTTTCTGCGATAGGCGATATCAAGTAATACGCAGTATCAAGTCATACCCAGACGCTTGAAAATTGCCAAACGTCTGGCACAATGCATGCATCCCGCCCTGCCCTCGGGTGTACATTTGAAGGCACTGGAAACGTATTCGGTGATATTTAGCAAGACGGGACCCGAACGTCTGGCCACAGAGTTCATATATGGGTGAGTAATGTGAATTGTTATTTTAAAAACAGTTTGTAACATTTGTGCTTATCTCGTTTTAGTGCGGGACTTTTTCCACTGCTTGGCTATGCGGCCATGAATGTGCGTCCGGCTTTATTAACCATCTATGAGACATATTTTGTGCCTTTGGGGGACAAGTTACGGCCGGCACTGAGTGGATTTTTGAGCGGCGTATTGCCCGGCTATGACTGTGGACTGGATCACTTTGAGCGTATAAGTGCGCTGCTCAAGAATGTGTGCCTGGCAGTCAATCCGATGCACTTCTATACAGTGCTATGGGAATCGGTGGCTAATAATGCGGCAATACGTCTGCCTGCAATCACATTTCTGCTGGAACATTTCAATAAGCGACTGGATATGCAGAAACAGATTTATATAATGGGTCACAATCGTGAGATCATGATGTCAGCGCTGTGCGCTTGCCTCAACGATGCTGTGATCTTGGTGCAGCGCAATACGCTGGAGTTCCTCTTGCTTGGCTTTCCCATGCACACGCGTTTGCTGGAGGAGGAACAGTTGGTGTTGCTGGTAACAAATGGATTGAATACAATATTGAGACGCGATATGTCGCTAAACAGGCGACTGTTCTCGTGGCTGCTGGCCAGCGAGGTGACCAAAAATTCGCCCACTTATGACACACTTTCGCTGGATTCAGCACACATCGATGGCCAAAAGGAGGAGCCGTATTTTATAACGCATTCAAGGCACATTCTAATCAGTGCTTTGGTGAGCACGCTGCGTTTGAGCTTGGAGTGCCAGCCAATGGATCTTAAGCCGTATCGCATTATGCTCTCGCTGTTGGACAAGGCGGAGATTGGCAGCGCCGTGCTAGACTTTGTGCTGCATGACATTATACGCACTATGTACATCTCTAGCAGCAATGCGGACGCGCTCAAGTCGGCCAATCTGCTGTTTGCCACCTTCGATCCGGCGTACATCTGGAGCTATATGACCAATATGTTTGAGCGTGCCTGCCAACAGGCGCCCACCTCTGCCCAGTCCAATAGCGATGGCAAATTTGCCAGCATTGTTGGCTCCGGTGATCCGTGTGTGCTGGAAATATGCGTGCTCACCGAATTCTTGCTGGAGACCATATCCCTAGAAATGTATACGGAAACCACACGCGTCTACTTGCCCAAAGTATTTCTGGCTATCATACAGCTACTATCGCTGCACATGGATCGCTTGAACAGCGATGAAATCACTGCAGCTTTGAAGCTGTGCATGAAAATTGTTTCGCGCGTTCAGCCAATGATAACGTAAGTAGCTCGAGATTATCATATTTATGTGGTTTGTTTTATTAAAAGTCATTTACCTATTCTAATATTATTATTTACGTTGTTCCCGCAGTAGCCCAATAAAGCTAAATAAGCTAATGGAGCACAGCACTTCAGGATCAGATGAGAAGATGATTAATGCTACAGGCAGCAGCAGTAACAATGCTTTGGAATCGACAACACAAACCAATGCGCTGGAGAAAAGCAAATCAGATTCACGACTCAATCAATTTGTCGAACATTCACAGAGCGCTGAGCCTAATGATGAGGAGCTCATTAGACGATCCGCTTCCAATCAAAGTGTGGTGCGACACAGTCCCAAAAAGAAGGCAAAATCATTTTCACGGCTTTCCGAACTAGACAAGGATGTGAGACTTGAATTATTTTAATTCGTGTGAACATTTAACATAAATATTCTCTTATATCGCAGATAAGCGCCTCGGATACGGGCCAGCAATCTTCATCGGATTTGGATACGCCGCGCAGCATTAAGAAAATCAAGGCC
Organism: Scaptomyza caliginosa; assembly: GCA_035044725.1. Taxonomy (NCBI): domain Eukaryota; kingdom Metazoa; phylum Arthropoda; class Insecta; order Diptera; family Drosophilidae; genus Scaptomyza; species Scaptomyza caliginosa. The sequence continues at coordinate 2,163,507 of JAWNNR010000317.1, forward strand.
AAGGCTAAGGTGCCCTTTATACGCAGCAGTCCCAAGAAAACGCGACCTAAGGATATTATTATAGCGCCAAACACTGCGGCATCCAATGATGTAAAAGACGATGCCGGCGAGGAACCGCCAAAGAGTGCACCGGCTGAAAACTGTCCGGCATTTCAGCTAGACGATGAACAGACCAAGGCCCAACAGCAACGTGGCTTTTCCATATTAGAGAAGTGCATAAGACAATATGAGATCTTCTTTGAGGTGTATCTTGCACGGCAGCTGCTACATATTGAAACAACCAGCAGCAGCGACTGCTCCGATCTTAGCTCGAGCAGCAACAAATGTTCAATTAAGGTGCAACTACAGCGCAGCACCAGTCACAGCTCCAGCATGTTTATGGTGGAACAAGTACTAGAGCATCATTGTCCTGAGCGAGTGTCACAAATTGATCGTTTATTTAGCTTGCTTCGAGTGGATTTGGTGCCACGGTCTAAGCAACTGCAACGCCTGCTTAATCTCTCACTGCCCACGGTCAGTGCCAGTGAGCTGAGCAGCGATAGCGATGCCTGCGATGAGCCACAACAAAAGCTGCTTATTGATACACAAACGCAGCGTAGTGTTCAACAGCTCTCTGAACTGCAATTAACCTCAGCTCTACGCTCAGCCATCAAGTTGGCTGCCACACTTTTGGTCGAGATGTCTACATTTCCCAATTGCAATAAGCATATTGTGCTGGATAAGAGTGGTAGGAATGAGCTTTATATGTCTAACGTTTATTATACTTAAGCTTCGCCTATTCTCTTTTAGAACCGGAGCTACCCAACTGGCTAAAGGTCTTGTGTTTGGTCGCCTGCTTTGCGCAAAGTGATAAGGAGTTGCAGGTGGCTTCCATAACCACACTCTTTGATTTGATCAGGTAGAACAGTTGTCTTGGACAATGTTAAACTCTCTTAAACACTCTGCTTTTCTGTCATTGCAGCCTGTTACGTTCTCAGATCGAGCATACGACCAGTCCTGGTGTAACTTTTGTAGTGATGCTACCGCTACTTAAATTTGGACACGTTAGCTATATGGAACAGCATACGCGCATCTTTCAGCTAGTTAGCTCCATCTTGTGGGATTATCTGGGCGCTCCAGGCATTGATCCAGCCCAGATAGCAGCGTTACTGCATCAGTTACACAGCTGTCTGGAAAGTGGATTAGTCGAGTCGACCATTGGCAACCGCATGTACGCCCAGCATTTGCTTCAAGCACAGTCACAAATAGGACACAGCAACTCCTTGCGCAGTTTTCAGCATGAACGTATGACAGATGCTCAACTCCTGTGTCCCACTGTCTGCATGGATCGCTTGCGTGAGAGTCAGGCACGTAGCTACAAGAAGTTTGAGCTCCTGTGGCATTTGGGCCGTGAAAAACAGATGTCGCGTGGCTTTGAGAAGACGCTACTTAAGGTACTGGATACTCTCGCACTGCCACATTATATGTCCGAGCGTACATTTGTGAGCAATTGGCTGCAAGCCTCACTGCTACGTGGAGATTTGGCACGTCTGACCAAGCCGCTCTACAAGATTCTACTCTCCGCCAGCTCAAAGCGTGTGGGCATTGTCCACATGCAGCAACTCTATCGCGAGGCAGCAGAGGCGGAACACATATGCGATGAGGATCAGCAGGCGCCGGCATTTGAACGTGATGTTTATGCCATCAGTTCGGAACAGGGCAATGTTAAGTATCATCACATGGAAGCAGCTAGCAGCAGCACTGGCGGCATCGGTCTCAGCAGCAGCAGTGGCAAAAAGAAAAGCCCGATTCGTCATCTACCCAAGAAAATCTTTGGAGTGACGCTCAGTGGCGGCAAAACAAATAAAACTTCAAACTTTGTGAGTGACAAGACACCGTTGGCCAGCGAGGCACTTCAAGATATCAATACCATTGGCCTGATTATCAATCCGCTGGAGAATGCGCATGATTTCGATGATGAGACGGATCTGGAGGAACCACGCATCGAACTCGTGCATACAGCGGGCAAGGATGCGCCACAAACGCCGCTGGAGCAAAAGTTGGCCAGCGCTATGGATGAGAGTGAAACAGTGACAGTGCCTAATGCAGCGGAAACAGAACCTTCACTGCACTATGACCAGGACATTACCGATCATTCCGAAAGCAGCGATTTCGAATCGGATTCGGAGCTGCGTGAGACAAGTATTGAAAAGGAGGATAGCTTGACGATCAGCTCTAGTGGAGCTGGCACAAATGATGATGTTAAGCGCTTTGTTGGCGATTGCGAACGTGTCACGGAGGCGCTGACTCAACACGAGAAGATCAAGAGTCGTAAGATGTACCGGCTGACGCGTGATAAGACGCCCGGAGATTCCAGCCTGAATGAGCCGGAGGAGCAGCAGGCACCGGACAATGAAAATGCGCTGCCAGCGGATGAGTATTTCAGTGAAGCGGGCGCTGTCAAAAAGATGTCCAAAGAGCTGCGCAAGCGTAAAAAGCACCTAAACAACAACGAAAAGAAACGTTTAAGCTGCATCTCCAAGACCTCGACGGATAGCAACCATAGCAATCAAGCGGAGAACCTTGAAACAGGGGAGGAACATAGCGAGGAGGAAGCTGAGCTGTGCAATGAGGCATCCAGTCAGAGCACTATCAATGTGGAGGATAAGCGACGTCAACTTTGTCTGGAGACCAGCAAACTGCAGCCGGCCGACTGGCAAAAAACGCTCGAGAAGAGCAAACAGAATGTAGAAATCTTGAGGCAGAATGCTGCTGCTGCTGCTGCCGCCGCTGCCGAGGAACAGCAGAGCATACGCTCATCCACAAAGAGCAGCAGTTCCCTGGTCACACGGCAGACGGCAATGGATTCCGCACATTTGTATCACAATCATTTGTTGCTCTATTTGGCCATCTATGATACCAGGCAAACGCTTTATGCTCTGCAAACGTTGCGCAATATTATCTGCTGCGATAAGCGAACGTTCCTGTGTCTGTCCATAACCACATCCTTTACGAGTGGCAGTTTGAAGCAGTTACTCATTAGGCATCGCAAGAGCATCTCGGGCAAGGGATTTGGCGGCAGTGTTGGCAGTTCGGAGTATGCCCAAGGCTATCGTGGCTGCATGCACCTGGAGCTCTTGGTTACTCTACTATTATTCTATGCTCGTGGCTACTTTCAACGCGAGTCTTTGGATGCACAGCGACAGCCGCCCACACTGCAGGATGTGGTGAATAATCGACGGATTCAGCTGGAAAGCATTGAGCTGTTGGCCCTAATCTGCACGGAACTAATTGAGATCGTCAAGGGCATGGGCCGTGGCTTGGCCTGCTATATAGCTGATCTATTGGCACGTGCCAAGCTGCAAAAGGTCATGCTGCACTGTCTCAATAGCTCGGTGTGCAGCTATGGACGAAGAGCCGGTAGCGCCAATAGCTATGCGGATCAGGTGCTTAGCTTTAACGATCCACAGGATGATCAACTGCATGCGGATTGCTTTCAGCTGCAGCTCTTGCGTCTCTTACTATCTGTTATAAGGCTGGAGCATGAGGTGCATCAGTTGCGTCAGGATACGCCCAACACAGGCGCTGCTGGCGAGGATCACAATGCCTCCGGCAATGCATCGCCCACACGGCTGGCCGAGGGAGCTGCTGCCAATGTCAAGTACTTGCCCAACTGTCTAATCAGCCAGCAGCCCATGTTTCTAGCCGCAGTCCTGGGTGCACTGCAACAGGAGCGTCTACGTCATCTGCATCGCAACTGGACGGATCTGGTCACAAGTTCATTAAACTGCTTTAGCTTCGGCTCACTCACAAACATTGTCATCAGTGTGGTGCACCAACTGTGCAATAATCTAGATCGTCTGGCCAAGCTTACGCTACCCCAGCAGCGTCACTTTCCACCCGACTATGTGCTTGCCCAGCTGGAGGCGCTGACCATACTCTGTCACTACTGTCTGTTGGACAATACACAGCAGACAGCACTATCACATCTCTTCAATCAGGCTTATCCACAGACGAGTGCTGCATCACAAAGTTCCAGCACTGGACAACTCTTGAATAGCATTGTGCACTCCTTTCTCTCGGCAAGCGAAGCCACGTCCACGGCTACGGCACCACGCAATCCTCAGCTTCAGGCAGCACGCAATGCTGTGTTGTCACATCTGCCTCGCATCATGACCAGCGTTGCGGCCATTTGGGATAGTGAATTGGGTCAATTGCGTCCGGTACGACAGCAGCTGTTGGAGTTCCTTTCACCTGTCTCACTGCATCATGGTTGCAATTTCCTGGCTGCCATTGCAGTCACCTGGCAGCAAAGGGGTTCTTCCAGCAGCAACAACAATAACACCAGCTTATTAAGCATTGCAGAGCAGTTCCAACGCAACTCCACGCTACAGGCATGCCCGGCACAGCTGAGTCTTGTCTCACTGGTGTCCAGCATACGTGTGATGCCTATGGATTCATTTGTGCAGACTCTGCATCAGGTGGTCAAGTCACCGCCACCCATACATCGTCCACCTGCTCAGCTTAGCATTGAGGTGAGCGCTCTGGAGCTGTTCTATTTCTATATGAGATCTGCGCCAGCACCACAACTGGCAGATGCTTGGGCGGCTCTGCTAGTGTTGATTAAGGACGGATTGAGTCTTTCGCCGCCAGCACAGTTTGCTTTGCTCATGCTGCTCAATGAGTTTGTGCAGCGTTGTCCCCAGATGCCCTTTCCGGACAAGAAGGAGCTGCGTGAGCTGCACGATGTCACAGCGAGATTGGTGGAATCGTTGTCAAGTGTGGCGGGTGCTTGTCTCGAGCAAACAACCTGGTTGCGTCGCAATCTGGCCGTCAAGGAGGATACGGATGGTCATGCCAAGGATAATAGTTTAGGTGGTGGCATCCAGCAGTATTCGCTGCAGGCACAAAGTGTTCTCGCTGCCATACTCTCCAATTTGCTGGACGTTGCCTATGGCTCGCAGGAGAAGGATAAGGTGGTGACCATAGTCACCACGTTGCTCTACAACATCACGCCGTATCTGAAGAATCATACGGCACGCAATGTGCCCTTCTTCTATGCCTGCTCTGCGCTGCTGGCCAGCCTCAGTGGCTATCAGTATACTCGCAAGGCATGGCGTAAGGATATGTTGGATCTACTGCTGGACACGACATTCTTTCAAATGCACATCTCGTGCTTGCCCTTCTGGCGACAGATCATGGACAGTTTGATGACCTATGACAATACCACATTCCGGGAGCTTATGACTCGTGTCTCACTCTCTCAGGCGGGCAGCCTGAATATTTTTGCATCTAGGGATCAGGAATACGAACTGCGCGCCATGCTGCTCAAGCGTCTGGCCTTTGTCATCTATTGCAGCGAGTTCGATCAGCATAACAAATATATGCCAGATATACAGGGTCAGTTAAGATCTTGATATTATTTTATGTACTCAAAAACTAACTCTTATTTTCACCTCTAGAGCAATTGGCCAACAGTTTGCGTCTGGTGCCGCTAGGTCCTTCGGTTCAGGCTGCTGTCTTTCTGTGCTTCCGTGTCCTGCTGTTGCGCATGTCACCGGATCATGTTACCTCGCTGTGGCCCATCATTATAGCTGAAATGGTGCAAGTTTTTCTACAAATGGAACAGGAATTGAAATCCGAAAGCGATGAACGCAGGTGAGTTCTCATTTTAAGATCTCACTGAAGGGAAATTAATATTCTTATTATTCGTTCATGCAGCCAACAAACGCGTCTATTGCCTGGCATAGATGTCTCCTGGTCGTCATCAAACTCGAGCGCCAGCAATGGCATCAATGCACAAACGCCCATGCAACATTGGCGCTCGGTGCAACTGGAGGCGTGTAAGCTGCTGGAGCTCGGCTGTGTTTTGCCAGCAACCAAGTTGCCGCATTTCCAAATGTATCGCTGGGCCTTTGTTGGCACCGAGTTTGATGTGCACGAGGAGGTAGTGCCGCCGCCTTTGTCCAATGGCAGCATTGAGAACTTGGCTGCTTTGCCCAATGCGCTGTATGTGCCGCATGTGCGTCGCGTGGGCCGTCTTATGGACATGAAGTACACCAGTCACTCGCCGGTAAGTGTAGAGAATCTAATTGATCTTTTGAGAATCGGTTTAATCAAAGCATTTTGTATAGCTTATGCAGCGTCCGCGTAATCGTCATTTGATGTTGAGCTTCCAACAGCTGCAGTCGCTGCAGGAGCTTTATCCATTTTTCTCCACGCTCGGCATAAGCTGCCCAAATCCAAGCAATTATGCCGATACGGAGCAGACGGTGGCCAATTGCCTGCAGGAGATTGAAGAAGTGCTGGCGCAAGATTTTCTGGAAAAATTGCCCAGCATTACAACGCCCAGATGAAAACTGGTCGCGGCCAACAGGCAGACGACCCAGGCACAAATCCAAACAACAAGCCTGACACAGTTCGAGCTGGAACTAAGTCTGGGAAACATTGGTGGCATTACAGCGCCATCCTCGGGCCAAACGGCGCGCATTTTTGCGGCAGTACAAGCAAAACTCAATAGCCACAACGAGACGGAGACGAGCTTCATGCAAACGACAACAGCAACAATAACCAAGAAGACCAACTTTCCATTTTACGTTTAGAGGTAGCGGGCCAAGCAAGCTGAATACGTTAGCTTAGTAAGTTAGACGCCGTTTAGTAGAAGTATATGGTATATATAAATTTAGCCGATTATGTATGTGTATTAATGAATATTGTTTTAACTGTTGCATAAGTCCTATGAAAATGTTTAGCTTTTAGTAGCACCCTGTATGTATGTATATGTATATTTCAAACTGTTGATAGTTGCGCCGAAGTAAATAACATTGTTTAACGACAAATTGCAATTCAATACAACAAGCTGTATTTTATTACAAATCTGTTTCATCATTCATATAAATATATATATATATGTATATGTATTATTAAAAGGCACATGGTTACAACTCTTAAATTAAAACAATTGCCGTTAAATGCACTAATATGCATTGAGATTTTAAACGAAATGCAAAATGATGCAAATAGATGAAAATAGAGAGGGCAAGAGAGATTCAAACAACGACCGCATGCTGCGGACTTGACTGACGATTCTTCAGCGCCAGATGGTACGAGTAGACGATGCGAGCGCAGAATAGGCAAATAACTGTAACGAAATAATAAATAATTCATACTCGCAAATACTCAAATAATTTGAATGCTCAAAAACTACTTACGCATGACTACAATGTGAAATAGTAGTGCTAATATAACATTGTTGAAACCTGTTGATTCGCGATAGCCACCGAAATGGAAAATGGTGCCAAATATCGCAAACGGAAAGTTGATGGCTATTAGCAAAGCGTATATTAACCACACTGACACCAGCACATGGTTATACTGTAAGGAGAATCAAAAGAATATATGACATTTCAAAAGTTTATAAATATTACAAAATACGATAAACACTTGGTTCGCTAGATGCCACTTTATATATGTTTTTAAAATGATTAATCTCTTACTCCAATCACAACTGAATCAACTTGATTTAAGCTCCTGTATATACTCATCCCATCCATATACCCTTCTCATTCCGAATAGTATATATTCTTTATGTTGGCAAAAAAAAGCGAATGTGTTGCTCTTAGTTACAAAAATATCTGTGTGTTTTGGCTACTCAGTCATCAAAATCAACACACAAGCATATGTATAAATATTTGTTTTTGTTTTATTTTTTTAAGCAATCTTTACCCCAAGATACGACTTATCAACAAGAAATTCTTCTTGTTGCCACTCGTACCGGAAATATCACAACTTATTTTTCTGCGAACCCCAAGAAACATTATACGACAAACATAATAAATATTATATATATATTTATGAATTGGGTTTTAAGCTTACCCGCAAACAGCCAATAAGTAAGCAAACATTTCCAATGACCGCAATTGTGAATCCAATGAATGTCAGAACTGCAAAAAAAGAATTAATCTATGTGTGATCATCGCTGTATTCAAACCTGGCGTCATTGTCATTCAAATTCCAAACTATGTGTGTAATTTTGAAACAAAAAAAAAACAAAAAATAACAAAAAAACAACAAAAAAAAGCTCGCTCTCGTCATAAGAACACGTTTTGAAACGCCTTTTATAGCAATGTATTAGCTCATCGTGTGTTTTAAGGTACATATATACAAATACATACATACATATAGAATGTGGACACTGTGTGGTTGTCTTTGAATACAAGCGTCAAATGGGGAAAAGTCATAACAAAACAAAACATACATAAGTATGTATGTGTACAGCTATATGTACTTATTTGCCAGTGTATGTGTGTGTGCGTGTGTGGATATCAAAACCACAAGCAAATATATTATTTTACTTACGAGATGGCGAAAATAGCGTATTTAATGCTATAGATACAAGCGTGTAGATTGCAATGCCAAGACACCAGCTACGTAAATCTGTATCGCATGGTCCACGATCGACAGTTAGTTTAATTTCCATTTGAAAGCCTGGCTTATGTCAGCGACGTCGACAAAGTTTACAGTTTTAACCAAATTAATAGGGCACGATCGCAGTCACTAGACCAAAAATGCAACCAAGGCGCGCAACAGGCAAACCACAACTGACGACGCTACACATTTTACGCTCCATTCATCTGCCAGCAATAGAGATGGAGAGAGCGCATATTTTTTATGTATTTGTGTTTGGTGCTGAGGCAAGAGTACAATAAAAGGCGGTGTGCGTGTTAATGCTCCTCCGGAGAATCGTTTATAACAGCATTATGTGTGGGTTTGCTTTGCTCCCCATATAACGTAAATATAACAGATGCTTTTTATTTAAATTTTACTGAAATGCTTATTAGTATTATAGCAGTCTGGCAACGTCTGTTGGTTGGAGCACATAAGAATCGCGGTGTAACTGTTACTTTGTGAAACGAGTGACATTTGTTTACGCCAATTCACATAAATTGTGTTTAAAATCATTAAAGTGATTAATATAAGGTATATAGTTTTTTGCTTCATAACTAACGAAAGCACATAAAATTTAAAAAATGATTTAATTTCAACTCATTTCATATCAGTACACCTAAAATTCGCAGCACAGTTACAATATTGTGACTTTTGATTGAAAGTGTCATTTCAGTATAAATCACGCCTCTAATGTCAATGTTGTTGCGCATTTTATCGCATTGCATTCATTCTCAATTGCGACGTGTTCGAGATATCTACAACAAGTTCCTGCTATAAGGTTTGTTTGCTTGTTTGTGTGTGTATTTTTTTTTTTTTTTTTGTTGGCATCCAATTTCATAATACAAAGCAATTCATTTATGTATGTGGTTTTACTTTGAAGGCAATTTCGTTTGAATTTTGGTGATCGAACAACAGAAACTAGTGAAAATGTTGAAGAGTCTATGCTGCATGCGCCTCAGCACCGCCGGCGTTGTCCTCGGCTGGCTCGGTGTTGTGGGTTCATTTGTCCTCACTATTGCAGTCTCCGTGGTATTGGGCTACTCCGATGTGATTGCTCAAAGTATTCTGGGCCACATGAAAAATTCTTTGTACAATTATGATGAAATTCACTCGGGTAAGTGCAACAACAAGTTTAATAGGAAAGAGTGAGAGAGAGAGAGAGAGGAAAGGAAGTTGCATAGGTGCAGCAGAGAAATAAGAGCGCACAAAGTAACTTATCATTTAATCTTTCAGCTATTATCATTTTGTGCAGCGTCTACTTGGCCATCATTGTGCTTAATTTGCTGGCATCGGCCCTGCTTGTCCTGGGCACCATGAAGGTAAGGTATAGGGGGGAGGCTTTAAAAGTCATCATGTACATGTTCTACTCTTCTGTTTGCTTTTGCTTTGTTGTAAATTCTATACACATCAAACATATATGCTCATCTCTTTTTCTCCAATGCAGGAGCGCCATTTGATGTTGCTGCCGTGGTTGATCAACTCTGGCGTTGGACTCGTCTTCAGCATTTTATATCAATTGATCGTATTAATTGCCGCAATATCGAGCAGTGATTTTGGTCAAACGATTCCTGCCTTGTTTGTAACTTTCCTTGGACTGGGTGAGTCACAGTTTCTTGGTGTAAAGACGATTGCACAAACACATGTGCACTTTGGTTGTATACATATGTATGTGTAGGTTGAATGTACAACTTCAAGTGTTGATAAATACTTTGCCGGATCTTTGTACATACATATATATGTTTGTATCTGTAAATAATTGACGCTTATCGCACGCGTTGTTAATGCATACTATACATACATATGTACATTCTTTAACGCCTACGTTTGTATACCGAACTAACTGCGCATTGTATTCGAACTCTTTTTAGGTTTGCAAATCTACATTTACTACGGCATCTACTCGCTGTTCAAGCAGATTCAACTTACACGCGAACAGCAGCGTCCGTTGATAAATCAGTCACAGGGCATGGCAGTGCCAAATCAAGGCAACACTTACCCCAGCTATACCAAAATCTAAACTTCGGGGAATCCCAAATGGATGTAACGAAGCGAAAAGCGATAACTAATTAGAGAGATAATTTTTACGAATGTAACAAAAATCTAATACCTTATACATATGTACGTGTGTATATTTTTGATGTGAAAATTAATATGTATTACTTTAATATCTTATATATGTAACATTGATCAAATAATTTTTTGCCATTTATTTAACGGCATTTATAAATGCTGGCCTTAAAATATATACATACATATACTAAACAGATTAAGATCGAAGCTTTGGAGCGACAATAAAGGGTTTTAAATGATTGACAGAATTTCACAATAATTTCGAGTGACGCATTTACAAACATACAGTTTATTGCAAATCATTTGATTGTGTGTATTTTAATTGACATAATGAAATGGAAGTCTGGACTTAAAAAATTAATTTTGTAATTATGAATAAATTTATAAAAACAGAATATTTAACCTAACAGCGTATATACATGCATATATTGAAATAGTTAATGTTTTCATTAAAAAAAATTATCAAAATGGGATTTCCCTAAGCTTACGACTTATTCATGCTCTGATGGCTTATCTCTTCTATAATTATACTCTATCTCATTTGAATAAATGTTTACATATACATAAACAAATACTGTGGAATTTCCAATAAATGTGGGGAAAAAAAAACAATTAAAATACACAAAAACACTTTGCAAATTTGTAGGCGTCAACATACTATGCATACCACTATTGAAATTGCACTGGTCTAACACTCAACTGTAAAGGGTATCTGTTAGTTGGCACAGTTGATTGTTTTACATATTGTCATTTGTCAATACTGACGCATAAGAATATGGCAGAAAACGTAGTACATAATAATAAACGGCACTAGCATATACCGTATGCGTTTGGATGTTTGTGTGTGTGCGCTGCCATCTGATTTTTATTTAAAAATCAGTGCATTCAAGTTTTCGTCTTTGCACGCTCGTGTTTGAATTCGTCGGCTAAGCCTGGTGTGAATTAATAGCAATGAAAATGTTAAAAAGCGTTTGCTTTATGCGCCTTAATACCGCCGGCATTGTGGTGGGATCGCTAGGACTTGTTGGCTCGTTTATGATGACAATTATGGTTACTGCTATTCTGGCGTTTTCAGATGGAATTTCTCAGCGCCTGGCAGAGCACATTAATGAAATACATGAAGAAGTTCACTTTGGTATTAGTTATTGACAAACGGAACTAAGAAAAACATAACTTTATTATTTACTTATTTACTAGCCCTAATCATTGGATGCAGCGTCTACTTGGGCATTGTAGTGCTAAATTTAATGGCATCGAGCTTGCTCATAGCAGGCACAATAAAGGTAGTCGAAAACTGCCGTTAAACTTGATTAAATCAGGTGCTAATATTTTTTTTCTCTTGTGTAGGAGCGTCATTTGATGTTGTTGCCGTGGCTGATTAATTCTGCCTTTGGAATTGTTGTTGGAGTTGTAAATAAGTTTTTTATGTTAGGCGCCGCATTTTCTGGTTGTGCAGTTTTTCGCTTAAACGTTTCTGTACTATTATTTAGCTGCATCGCTGGACTTGGTAAGTTTTAGCTAATTACATATGTTAAAGGTTTTTGTGAAAAAGTATTTTGTTTTCTAGTCTGGCAACTCTACATTTACTATGGCATGTTTTCGCTGTATAAGCAGCTTCAGCTCTCCAACAAGCAGCAGCATCCACTGGCTACTCAGTCACAGGACGTGAGTGTACAATACAAGAGGGACGCCTTAAATGCTTTTAACTATACCAAAATGTAATATCAATTGTTTGGAATTGAGCAAACATACTAAACAAAACAAGGTAACAAGTACCTTGCTGTATAACTGCATAAACTTATTGTACATATTACAAAAAATGAAAAAGCTTGAATAAATAACTGTTTAAGACATTTTGGTGCATATACAGTTAAATATAAATAAATAACACCTTTAACATGATGAAAAAAATATTCGTTTACAGCGAAATGCAACTAATTAAAATACAGGTTTTCCGAGAAAACGTTGAAAAGATTTACAACAGCTATTCGATTTTGTTTTTAAACATTGGCACGTGTGCACATACAGATATGTATGTATGTATTTATAAATATAGAACACCAACAAACAAAGATGAACGTATAGATTCGAGGGTCACGCAAGTGGGCGAAGAGTTTATATGAACTGGAAAATGCTCAGTTCCACAATCTCTTATAATAATAATAAGCAATGTGAACCAGCAACATATGACATTTGATACACAACACAATATTTTTGTGGTCCTTTGCTTAATGCGCCTTAATACCGCATTTACAAACATTTGGTTGCACCTTATATGATATTTCTGTGCTTAAAGCCCACTAAAGGGTGTTTCTAAGTCGCACCACAAGCAGTTTGCTTATTATCAACAGCGAAAAATAAGAGGCTGGCACACACACACACACACACGCACACATATGAACGCAAATTTTTAAATATTTCTATGGAAAAGGTACTATCAAAACAGTTCAGATCATCCATCCATTTTTCATTTTTTAAATCAGTTCATTTGCGTCTTTAGCTGTGAGACCACGTATTTAAAGCTTTGATTTAACAACTAACAAAACTTATTCAAACAATAATGTTGCAAAAATTGTTTTGCATGCGCCTCAACACCGCTGGCATCGTTTTTGGCTGGCTCGGAGTTGCGAGCTCATCCCTCTTGGTACTTGTGATGTCCTTTGCTTTGGGCTATTCGGTGAATTTATCTCAAAAAATTTCGGAGAATCTCAATACCAACTACGAAGAAACTCTAACCAGTAAGTAAGATTTTTATGGAAAATAAGCATTAAAAATTCATTATTTTCAGTTCTTAGTGTTGTGTGCAGCATTTTGTTGGCTTTCATTGTGCTCAATTTACTCTCTTCGGGTCTACTTATATGGGGCACTATGAAGGTGAGTGCCGATTGCTTGTGTCAAAAGTTCCGTTAATCTCTTTATATGTCTCTTCTATTTTTCACCTCTCTCTCACTTGTGTGTAGGAGCGGCATTTGATGTTGTTGCCCTGGCTGATCAACTCTGCGATTGGAAACGTCATTAGCTTTATTTACGGGTTGTCAACGATTTGCTTGGCGGCCTCAGATGATGAATCAAGTGAATTGAATACGCCTGTCTCTATATTTTCGTTCCTAATTGGATTAGGTAAGTTTTAATCTAACGTGATTGTGCATAAACATTCATGTATCGATAAATTTATTGCAGTTCTTGATATTTACGTTTACTACGGCATCTATTCGCTGTATAAGCAAATACAGCGAACACGCAGTCAGAATCATCCGTTAGCCGCACAGCCGCAGGAAGTCAGCGTACAATATAAGAGCAATTCGAGCTATGCAAAAATGTAAAGCTGATAAGTTAAGAAGATGATGTTAATCTTTAAGCTCGCATATTTGATTTTTGACCTTTGTTTTTATGAGTCATAAATATATTTGTAATATTTGTATGCAATGGTTTGAAAATGGAAAATGGTGGATTTTATTATATTGTTTAAATGAAATTCACAGTGGAACGGCATAAAAATCCTCTTTGGAGAATGGAATAAATTAACGACTAAGGTTATAGAGCTAAACGTATAAGACATTTAAATAATTCAACTCAATGCTTTAATCCTATTACCAGCAAAAAAGTAATGAGTTTTTAACTAAAGAACAAAGCATTTTGTGCTTGAAAAAACAACGTTGGTTTTGGAAATTTCGAAAAAAATCATTGAGAAATTTGAGAAAACATTTGCACCGATAGGGATTTTTCAAAGGATTTGATTGCCAGTTCTAGAATCTAATGCACTTGTGCTTTGTTGTATGTATTTGTTCAATATTCACAAAAAAAAAGCCATGTCAAGTGGTTTTATTTTCAATTTTTGTTCATACAAGAAAAGTAATTTTTTGCTTTGCTTGCATTGTTTCCCATTTTTAAGTGCCAGAGGACGGCTGGGTATTATACATATGGATGCATTAATCAAAACGGAACGTCAACAAACAAAGATGAATAAATGGATTTGAGAGGCATGCAAAAACGTAATGAATTAAACGAGCTGGAGAATGCTCATTTCTCTACTTTTATAGAATTATAAGACATTCAAATCGGCTAGTTTGGACACTTGGCTCGTTTGGCAACCATATATTAGAAGCACAACTCATTTAATATAAGCTTTTTGTACTTAGAGGGTATCTGTTAGCTGCATACAAACAGTTTATTTGCTATCAACTGCGTAGTATAAGACACTGCCATACATATTATATATTATTTTGAAAAAGTACTATCAAAAAATTGCGGGAGTGCATTTGTTTTTCATTTTCAAATTCAGTTCTTTCGCGGCTTTAGCTGCGAGATCACTTGTTCAAGTCTATATAATTGCAGTACGTGCAAAAACTTTATAAACATGTTGCAAAAAGTTTTCTTTATGCGCCTAAACACCGCTGGCATTGTCATTGGTTGCTTCGGAGTTGCCATCTCAACTTTGGTGATAGTTTCGTTGATTTCCACTTTGATTTTGATATTTCATAGTGTTGCCGCAGGTAAAAAATACTTTTGTATGCAATTGAGCATAGCAATAAAAAAAAAGTAATCTCTCATCTTTTCAGCCCTTACGTATTTATGGCTTATTTGCATTTTATTCTTGGGTCTCAATGTGCTCAATTTACTCTCATCGTGCTTACTCATTTGGGGCTCAATAAAGGTGAGCGGCATTTCGTTAATCTCTTTTAATCTATTACTCATCTCTCTCTCTCTCTTTCGCTTGTGTGTAGGAGCGTCATTTGTTGTTGTTGCCCTGGCTCGTCAATTCTGTCATTAGAATTGTAATTGGCATTATATACACTATTTCTTGGTATTTTATTGCGAATTCGAATGAAAAACATGCTAAAATAAACAAACCGCTTTTTATACTCACGTTCATCGCTGGCTTGGGTAAGTGCTAATCTTAACCAATTATGCTCAGATATTTAGTTATATGTTTTCATTCATTATAGCTTTGAATGTCTACGTTTACTATGGCATCTATTCGCTGTATAAGCAACTGCAGCTTAAGAACAACAGTCAGCAAGAACCGTTAACTGAACAGCCTCAGGGAGTTAGTGTACAGTATAAGAGCTATCCGAACTATGATAAAATTTAAAAATCTCTTATAAATGCGCATAAATTAGTTTTTGCCATGTTTTGGGGCATCTTTTAATGTTTGCCTTTAAATATATAAATATATTTTGTAATTCATGTACACACAGATAAAAGTTTTGAAAAGTTGGGGCAAAAAGTTTTAAATGGCTCAATCATACGTTGTGACCAAATTAAGATTGAATTGCTTATGGTCATTTGCCCAGACCCAGCCACATGTAGCTGGGATCTATAAACTGGGAGCCACGATAGCCATTAGGATTGCGGGATACCAACGAGCGTATCTTCTGCGATGGCCGATAGCTGTGTTCGGATTGCCTTAGCTTAGCAGCTGGCTTACGATCTCGCGTCTGTCCAGAATTATTACCACCAGCAGCTTCTACTTGGTCTTCTTCCCAGTCCGATGCATGACGATGCGCACCCTCCAGTAGCTTGGATTCAGCCTCACCCAGTTGTTGCGTGTGCTCGGCAAACTGTACATTCGCCCTGAGCCGGTTAAAGAAGTCACCCAGATTGGTCATGGCTCCTGAAAGATGGTCAAATGTGACACTTATCAAAACCCTAGCTTATGCCCCGTAAGTAGCTTAGATAACCCACCAGCACTGATGGATGGCCTGAACAATGGTCCCTGATGGTTGGCCGGTTCACGTTTTAACATCCGCTGTGCCTCGGGTCTGACGTAGGCGTAAGCATAGTTGGCTGCCTCATTAGTTGGCCATAGGATGGGCGCCCGCTTTGGTTTCGTCATCATCGTTGCATCATCAGCCGGAGATTGCAGTTCATCCAACCAGGTCCTTTGCTGCATCTGCAAACCCTTCAAAAGCTTGCCGTATCTCTGGTGCCAGAGGCGCCAACGCCTTTTGTTCAACGACATCGGAAGCAGGGGGAAATTAAACGCCTTTGCAAACGCATCGGAAAATTCATTCGCCATTTCCCCAGTCGCAAATTTTGGCAAAGGGCTTCCGTTGTGCACAACATTGCGGTAAAAGTTTTTTGACATACTCTTCTCCACTGGCAAGTTCCAGTTGGCCAACGACTCCCCATCGATGGGCGAGGGGCGCAAAGGTGCCGCTGTAGACAAAAGAACATTAATTTTCTGCGTGTGTGTGTGTGGGTCTGTCCAAGGGATTCACATTTTTGTTTTGGGTACCCAACAAAATATGTATCCCTAATTTCCGGTTTTTACTCAGAAACTTTTTGAAATCAAGATAAGAATCAAAGTTTTATGTAAGAAATTGACTTTTTTACTTGGAGTCAAACGAATTTAGATTAATCTCTTGTGTGCTTAATATAATTGAAATAACAATTTATATTTCTAGATTGTAATTAATACGAATACCAAATTTGTTACTCTACAGAAAGTAGAAATGTTTTATAACTGAATAAGAATAGAAAACTAGAAAAGTTTTATTATTCACTGAAAGAAATGTGTTTAGTAAATAAAATTTCGTTTATTTGGTAATTCCAAAAGTTTTTCGCAAGAATTTCACAGTAGGAAGTGAAAAACCATAAAGCTTGAAAATACTCTGTTGGTTTTGTTTTAAGTAGAAATGTGAATTATAGAGGATTGTATTTAAAGATTTATTTAAGTTTGCATGCAAATGTAAGCAGATTTGGAAACAAACTTTTAGCAAATGTTAGAACTTAATTGTTAACTATACTGAAAGCTTAATTAGTCCAGAAACAACTGTACAACTAATTGGATTAGATCATGCAAAATATTTGATTGCAACAAAAGTTAAAATTAATTCATTGCTTTTGCTATGATTTTAAATCCACAATTTAATTGTGTGTGCAACCATGCACAGAATTGAGTAAATCATGGATGATTCATTGCCTATTAGAGCTATGAATATGTAGTTGCAAATAATGAAAAATATTTAAAGCATCTACCTTACGTTCTTTTATTAAAAATAGACAGATTAAAGACTTTCCACAAGCAAACTGTACTTTATTTAAATACATTTAATTATTCTTTGCACTAAATCTTACTTATCTGTTTGGGTTTTTTTATTTAACTTTTTCTAATCCTCACAAATTTATTTTATGATTTAACTTTTAGATTCATTCTTCACACTTTATACTTAACTTATAGTTAACTATAATTATATGCTTAAATATCTCACCTGACATAAGCAGCATCAACAGCAATATGCATCGCCTGCAAGTTAAGCAGACAATCGGCATTATCCTTGATACTCTCTGCTGTTGTTATTGCTGGTAAGTAAGGTTTTTTTTATTGTTTTTGTTGTTGTTGGTGTTAATTGAGCTCTTGAGTGAAAGGCATTGTTAATGTTAATATGTTTGGCTTTTGGGTTTAAGACTTGTTCAGAGCATGTTGAAAGTGGAAAGTATTGAAGCACAAGATCGTATGGCACAGCGTAGTAAATGCGACTAACGGCAAAGGCGAACAATTTGTGCGTTTTTATAGTGGCCAGAACGTGTCCGTGTGCCTTGCCGAGCAGCACCTGTTGTTTGCCCGCACCTCGGCTCAGCGACAACGAAGACGATGAGGTACTGGTGGCGTGTGGCGTGTGGCAAGTGGCAAGTGGCGCACATAAGGACATGCGCAGCAGTCGCAGCCGTCACATTAGTTGGTTATTTGAAGCTCGCGACTTGAGCACTTGATATTGGCTTACATATATTATGCATGGGTATGCCAATTGGCCAATTGTTGAGTGGGTGTTGGCTTGGGTTAACGGTGCCTTAAGTACCCTTTTGGCTCAATTTGCCGTTGTTAAGCGGCAATAAGGCTCAGGTGTGCTTAAAAGGATTCCAGTGCGGCATCACACACAATTATTCTGCTTTACATATTGCGTAATGCACATGATTCAATTGAGTTATAGAATTTGAGATTTTTTTTTTTTTCGTTCTTGTGGGACTTTTGACCTGTTACACAGCTGGTTGTCCCTAATGTGACGTCAAAGTGAATTGTTCAACAACAAAAAATTTACATAATTGGGTCACAGTGGCTAGCGGTTTCGCTAGCCACCATTGTTTGAGTTGTTCGCATATGCCTTTGTTGTCGTCCACATACCTTTGAGCCCAACTCCAGCTCCAGCTGCAGTGCCAGCTGCAACAGCAACAAGGCCGCTACCATCCAACAATCTAATTAGACTTGTGGGCAGTGGCACCGGCAGTGGCAACAGCTTCTTTGTGACGCGCCCAGCGTGTTAATGGCCAACAAATGCAGCGCAAAGCAGCACAGCAGCAGTTGCAGCAGCAGCAGCAAAAGCATCTCAACTTTAGCATAAAACCATTTAAAAGTTTTCAAACGATTTGCTAATTTCACTTTCCACTTTACACTTAATTTTACTTTCGCTGAAAAACTCAATTTTTTCTTTTCAACCATTTATAACGTTTGCCCGAAAGTATGCAACAACTTTGTTGACTTAACAGCATTAGTTGCAGGTTTTATCAAAAAGGTCAGGTATATGTCAAATAAAATACCTTTTATCTACCAAATGCAATAAAACAAGAAATTTTATTGTACATAAAAAAAACAAAAAAATTATTGTGATTAAACACAGGGACTTTTTTAAAAAAACATATAATATGCTTCACAGACTTCTAAGTATCAAAAGTTAATTGATATGCAATGAAATATTTACGTGTACGCCAAGTTAAAGAACAACATTCTATATTTTTGTTGATTAACATAACGTAGATAGACTTATATACAATTTAATAAATGAATATAGACATTAAAACCCTTTAAGTGTTTTTAGATTTTTAAAAAAATGTTTATGTCTATAACTTACATACGAAATAGTTTACTTTTAGCCACCCGGCACCCAGTACAATAAATAATAACGGTTACGCTTTAAATTCGCTAAAAGCTCTTAAAGCTTAGCGTTTAAAAGTATTGTAACCGTTAGGCTGTAACATTTTCAGTATAACAGTATGACAGTTGGCATTGCTGTGCTCTAACAGCAAGACAGCAGATATTTACTTTAGTGGTTTAAGTGCTTAAATTTATTCTTTATATTTTTTATTTTATTAAATATTTAACTATTATTTTATATATAATTTGTTTTATCATATACCATTTATTTATTATTTTCTATTTATTTATTTATTAGTGCTTAACTTACCTAACTTTTATATTTTTTTAAAGCTAGAACTGTTTAGTGAAAAAAGTGCGCAATAATTTACCTCATACATATGTTTTTTAATGTTAATGAGAATACTTTCAACATCAACCAAAGTAAAGTTCTACTAAAGCTCACCCTCTCCTAGAAACTGCTCTCGTGCCTCTACGCCACTGCCTCACCCACACAGTCTTAACAGAGTTTCGATGTCGTTTGCCGATGTCAATGCAAACGTCGGGCTCAGTCGCGTCTAAGCTTTCGTGCCGTTAAGTTCTCGAACGCGGAGAATTGTAAACAGTGAACAGAAAGTTGTTTCACGCGACGCTGGCAACAACAGAAAACCAATTGGCTTAACAACAGTTGAAATTTGCGACTGTTGCATTATTAACAAGGATACACAACAGACTTGCACAAGTGCCGTTAACAAACAAATATTTAACTCAAGCGACAACTTCAAAATTAAAAATTAAAAAAGGTGCGGCAGTAAGTGAACGTTGGAAGTTGTGAAAATTTTTTTCTAGGGATAGAGAGAGAGGAGTTTCTGGGTATGCGACACATGTCGCTGCACTGACAAAAAAAAAAAACAGAAAAGGGCGCCTCTCGAGTCATGCGCAGACGCAACAAAAACACAAAACGGCTGTTTTTCACATTTTCCCGCGCTATAGCCGCAGGTTGACGACCCGCAACGAAAATAAAAACGCCGGCACTTAGCCAGCAGCAGTCACAACGGCAACAACAGCAAAAGCAGCGATAACAACAGGCAGGCAAATATTGCGACCCAGTCTTAGTTCACTTTCGCTGCGTCGCAGTTGTGGGTGGATTTGTCGGTGGGTTGTCACTGTCGCATATTGACCATTGGCTACTCAAACACTTGGCCAAAACAAACAGCAGTTACATTTATTACGGCATATGCTGCGTATACTTGACACATTGGAAATCATTGTAGCTTGTTGTCATTTACTTGGTTTTGTACACATCTGCGTCCATTACAGCTACCCACAACAAAAAGCACCATTCCCCATATTTGGTGTTGCTCTTGTGTCCATGTGTCTCTTTTTTGTTTTTTGGGTTTTTGGCCAGCACGCATTGGCACTTGAATCCGTGTTGCGAGCGCTTCAAGAGGGCCGCCAGCAGTTCGATACAGAACGTGCTAAACACTCGTGTTGTATGGGTAAAGCGTGAATGAAAATAATCGACATCGGGAGAAATTTCTAAATAACAAAAACAGTTAAGAAACGTTTACTTAAAGCAAAAAAAAAAAAAAAACTTTAAAAACTCAGTTTGGTGGAAAGAAGTTTTTTGAAAAATAATACATATTTTTTTATAACAAGAAGTATTTGATTTAATTTTTTACAAATATATTTGTGTTAAACAAATATATTCTGGTTTGAATAAACATCAGCTTTTTATAATTCTTCGTATTCTTCTTAAAGATCGTATAAACTAAAAAGGTTTGTTTAATGAAGAACATTTTTTGCCAAAGACATTTGCATTCGACCTTCATATTAATAGGGCCAAAATAGTCTTGAAATGTTCTCGATGCACGCAAAAGTTAAAGACTTGATTTATTCATTAAATGTATACAAAACGTTAGCTATCTTATTCATTGATTTTTAGCTGTAATTGAAGACAAGCTGCCAGCTCATTTCCGCCGCAATGCCGCAAGGGAATAGTTGCATGGCAGAATAACAAACTGGTTGACCTTGTTCGTTTTTTTCTTCTTATTTGTTATTATTAAACAATTGCATACTCGCGCTGTGATTAATCATCAATGAAGCGTGCAAGAATCAGTTTCACTTGGCAAAGTTGGTAGTTGAATTTTTGTTGGCAACAAGCATTATTGCTGCAATCTATTTTGCTGCTGATTCTTTCGCATTGTCACGTGGAGCATATAAACAAAAAATACAAACGCCAAATGTGGTTAACACAACTACAACCACATGAATATATATATTCTATATACAACTACAACCGGTTCAATGTTTGCACAAATTTCGGTTTTTTTTCTTTTGTCGCCAGACGTTTAGAAATATTACTGAATGGCTTTAAGGGAGCCAAGTTGTAGTCGTTAACTGCTTTGGGCCAACGTGTGCCGCATTCGTTTCTGGCTCATTTGCTTGCTAATTTAAATTTCACACACAAAATACACACACACATAAATAAAAGCTTAACATCAGTTTCAGCTGAACTTTTATTTCGGTTTTTTTTCATCATTCTTTCCTTTTTGTTTTGTTTTGTTGTGTTTAACATATTTTTAGCACTTATTTTGCTGCCAATGGGAAGTTGTGCGGGCTTAAAACCTGACCGCATGTTAAGGTTATTAATAAAGTTTTTTTTTCTTGGCTTAAAAACACCTGCAGCTGCAACAAAACCTTCCCAAATAATCAACTCAAACCATTTGATTTTATGTTCTTTTTGTGCTCTCGTATTCTCTTCTTACCCCTTTCTTCTGCCAAGCTTATTTTATGAGACAATACATTTTCAAGTTAATTAAACTCACTTTATGAGCACACTGTGAGGAAAACGTTTTTAATACTTGCATTAATCAAAAATTATAAAACCATTAAAAAGATTTAATTTGCGATTTCTCTCAAGCGAATATATATGTTTTAATTGTTTTGCTAAGTCTGCCATTTTATTCCCCGAACCGCAGAATAGTTAGTTTTTGGTCCAAGCTTGGCTGTCAATGAGATAAACCGCAGCAGCGTAACGGTAACAGAAACGACCTCGGCGCATAGATTTAATTACACGCACATTGCTCATACGCCAAGTGGCACGCAAAGTTTTATTTGAAACAAACTGACCCACACATAAAAGAAGAAGAAGAAGCACCAACTTTTATGCAATTTGGTAACTGTGACAATCCCACGGCTGCTTCTGTGTCAAGTCCGATTTGCAAAAGTTGTTGTATGCTAATTTTAGGGGGTGGCTTGCAGTAATAAGCACCTAATGGGGCTTCTTTTTGCTAGGGTGCCCTATGGGCTCACAGATGTATTAAACGGGCATTGCCCTTCCAGCACAATTGTCATCTCAAGCATGACACTTTGCTTGGGCCTGGGCCTGGACACGAAACACAACTAAAAAAACCAAAACAAAAAATATATATTGTCGTTGGTTTTTTTTGTTTGTTGCGCCAAGTGGAGGCAAAGTGAAATTTCTCGGTTTGTTTAGCTTTTGTACTTATCACAGTGTGTTTTGTTTAATGCTGTCGTTTTGTTAATGCAGCGTTAAAATTCGTGACGTTGATTTCACACATCGTCTGGCCACGTTTTGTTGACCCCAGAACTTTCCAAGCGTGTTATTGCCAGAGAGCTACACACACATTAATGAATACACGTCTGATACGAGTAGGGAAGCAAAAATAATAATAAGCAATGCTTATTTATTTATTTTTCAAGTCCATTATCTGATAAATGCATTTGGGTTGGGGAAGCTTGATGTGTTTATTTTGCATGGCCAGACATTAATAAACATTTATCAACTCTGCCAACTGACCAACAAAAACAATCAAAAAAAGAACGCTCAAAAATAAACATGAATAAATTGCAAATGTAAGAGGAACTCAGAATATTTGTTAAGGCCGGGACTTAGAGCTTTTTTCCTATAAATTCACATAATTTATTTATTTATTATTTATCTTATAGAAATTCTTTTACTTAATGGAATCTTTTCTTTAATATTTGTTGAATATTTCAATTAAAGTATTTCAAAAACTCACATGTTTGTAAAATTACTTAAATCTTTTTTAGTTCTCACTATTACAATTGATGAAAATGATTACTTACATTGCTTGCTATGCAAAGATGCTTTTAGAATATATATTTCAACATAAATTTGCAAGCATTATTATTAATAATTATTTCATTTAGTTTGAGGCTCTGTATAACTATTTATTTCTTTAAGAAGTTTCTTATTCTTAAAGAATTTCTTTTGCTATAAAAGTACAATATGCAATGTTTTGGTAAACATTTGGCTTAATTTCATGCCTGTATATTATATATTATTAAAGCTCTACCTATACAAAAACCTTGGTAACAAACCCTACAAACTCGAATGTCAACACTTTGAGTAATTTTATTGCTTAATACTCCCACACAATAACTCACTTTTATGTTCTTCCTACGACCTTCAGTGTAATGCTATGACCACATTAACGGGCTAACGCTGGCCAGGCAAATGCGCAAATTGCATGCAATAGGCCATTACAATGGTATGGGCTAAAGTAGAATCGCATCCTGTGCAGCACAAGGAGAGCTGCTACAAAACATCAAAGCGTGTCTAACCCACATACGCCAGGGTGCAGCTCATTCACAAGCGTGCTTACCCAAACAATAAGCACAATAGATTCCAAAACGGAGGTTCATAAAAGCGGGCAGCGGGATTGTCGGCACTTAACCTACTTTGCGGTCTCTTTAGATGCTTTGCTATTCACTTTGACATGACCAAAAATACGAAAGAAAAAAAAACAGGAAAAACAAAAAGCAACAACACAATGTTTCAAGAGCTATGATCTCATGACAGTCGACTTTGTCTGGGCCACCCAAACCAAACCACCCTACAAAAACTGCGTATGACCTAAATTTTAGGTTGATGATGGTTCTTGTTCGAGTTGTTGCTTTTAGGGGTGTCAGCCAAACAATTACAAGTTTATTGATTTTTTTCGATACTTTTATTTATGTTTTTGGCTTCATTACAGCTGCAACTGCCAAAGAAAAGACTGAATTATTTAAACAGGGTTAGCAGACCCTAATAAAACCAAATACAAACCAAGGACCAAACCGAATCTTGCAACATCATCAGTGAGGCTATGTTATAGGCCTTTTGCATACCAATAAACTTGAAGGCACAACCGCAACGCTATGTTTCTGCCCGTCAAATCGAATCAGTGAGTAAACAGCCGAAACATGCCGGCAACAACCCCCAAAAAAAAGCTGAAGAGAAAAACAACCCTCTCAGTCTTACTTTTGGCAATGTCTGGCGTCATGTTGTCGCCCCATAACCATCATCATTATTTGGGATTATCTTTGCAATTTGATTTAAAATTTTCATGTTTCTCCAGCAGCACCGCCGAGGCAAGTGGCAACAATGAGGATGTTACCACCACCAGCAACAATTCAACACAAACGCCCAGCGATCTGAGCCCACCGGGTCCCAATGAGGAGGTGCTGCCACAGGCACATCATCAAAATCCGGGACACTGTATCGCCTCCTTTGCGGCCATCAATCAGATGCGCAATAATGCACAGGTATGATGAAGACTAAAATCTCGGGAGTTTAAAGCTTTGAATGGTCTTTGGAATTAACAAATTTAAAGCTTAGACAGAATTCGTTGAACTATTTTACATTATGATATGCTCAGTAAGACTAACTAGTGACAGCAAATTGCTTTCTTCAATTATCTGCCCAAAATCAAACCATTGAAAGGGCATCTAAAAGTTCAGTTTAACTACAATTGTGTTTATTAGTTAGTCAGTAGTAGTATTTAGCATAATTAAAATACAACTATTTAACTGGAAATATTGCGTGATTCGTAAGACCTTTGGGTCAGTTGTTCTCACTTACAGCTCGTCTCACATGGCGTATACATAATTCCATTTCCCATTAAGTCTTTTTTTTTTGGGCAGGCAGCGCAAAATTAATTGCCTCTCCGCCCAGAGGGCAGCTGGGTGAGCTAATAGAGCAAATTGTCGTTTAGTGAGAAATAAAAAAAATTCGTCCAGCGGGTGGTTGGCCTTAAAGTGAATCGATGCAAACGACTCCACCCCTGCCACATGCATGACGTGTGCGGCAAATAAATATTCACATATGAAAAAAAAATATTGTAAATTGTTGCTGCAAAAAGGGGAAGAGAGAGAGCTACTACTATTAAAAATAGATATTAATCGGGAGCGCTGACTTGACAAGAGTTGGGCTTAAGTTATTTATGATGGGACTTAAACAATGTCTGGCGTTGAAGTTGAAGCGAATCACTTGTAAGGATTCGATAGGACGAACAGTGGTTAACAGGGTGCCATAATACCGATACGTTTTAAACTTTATTATTTGTTGCTTAACAGATTTCGATTTTATTGTTAAACTTTATTAAACTTGATTGAAAAAACCTAAAATAGCAGATTCGATAAAGGATTTATTAAGGATTTTTCAATACAAATGGCTTTAACCACTGTGCAAAGGTTTCATATGGTATAGGCAGGAGGTTAGACCATGAAATTGAGCACGTAGTGGGTTGTGGAAAGGCAGGATGTTGTTAATAGGATTTGTGTAAAGCGACACTTTCAACGCCTTGCGATGATAATGATGTTTCCCGTTTACCCGTTTCATGTTGCAGCTGTGCGATGTGCGCCTGGAAGTGGGTGGAGACACAATTAATGCACATCGTGTGGTGTTGGCCTCCGTCTCACCCTATTTCTATGCCATGTTTAATGGTAAGCAACCCCTACAAGCAATCGGGAATGCAACTCATTTCCTTCTTGCTCCCTCATTTTGCAGATGACATGTTGGAGCGCACTCAGGGATTGGTGCGACTGCATGATGTGGATAGCTCGGCGCTGCGTCAACTAATTGACTATACCTATACGGGCGAGATAACCATAACGGAGCAGAATGTTCAGGTGCTATTGCCGGCATCGGGTTTGCTGCAGATGCACTCGGTGCGGGATGCCTGCTGTAAGTTTCTGCTGCGTCAACTGCATCCATCTAACTGCTTGGGCATCAGAAGCTTTGCGGATGCACACTCCTGCAAGGAGCTGCACACCAGATCCCACAAGTATGCGTTGCAAAATTTCCAGCAAGTGGTGGGAACAGAGGAGTTCCTTCTGCTGCCCTTTGAAGAGGTCAAGGAGCTGATATCGAATACACAGTTGAACATTTGCTCAGAGGAGAAAGTATTTTTGGGTGTGATAAGCTGGGTGAAGCATGATCTTAGCCAGCGTCGCATACACATTGCCGAGCTGATGTCACATGTTCGCCTGCCGCTGGTCAATCGTGATTTCCTGATGAGCTGCGTCGAGTCGGAAACGTTGATGCGGGATGATTCCGAGTGCAAGGAACTGCTGCTCGAGGCCATGAAGTATCATTTGTTGCCGGAGCAGCGTAGTCTAATGGGCAGTCAGCGCACCCAGGAACGCCGACCCGAGGGCATGAAGCCCTACATCTTTGCCGTTGGCGGTGGAAGTCTCTTTGCCATTCACAACGAGTGTGAGGTGTATAATCCTCGTTGCAACAGCTGGTCACCAGTTGCTCCAATGCTCTGGCGTCGCTCTCGTTCGGGTGTAACATCGCTGCACAAGCAACTCTATGTGGTGGGTGGCTACGATGGTGTCAGTGATCTGGCCACTGCCGAATGCTATAATCCCCTGACCAACAAGTGGAGCAACATCACACCAATGGGCACCAAGCGCAGCTGCCTGGGCATCTGTGCCTATGATGGCCTTATCTTTGTCTGCGGTGGCTACGATGGCGCCTCCTGTCTCAGCAGCATGGAACGCTATGATCCACTCACAGGCATCTGGAGCTCTTGCCCAGCAATGAGCACACGTCGTCGCTATTGCCGTCTAGCTGTGCTCGAGAATCAAATCTATAGCTTAGGTGGCTTTGATTCCACCAACTATCAGTCGAGTGTGGAGCGCTTTGATCCACGTGTGGGTCGCTGGCAGCCGGTGCCCAGCATGACTGCCAGACGCAGCAGTTGTGGCGTCGCCTCCACTGATGGTAATCTATACTGTATTGGTGGCAACGATGGGACCATGTGCATGTCCAGCGGCGAACGTTTCAATTTGCGTCGCAATTGCTGGGAACCGATTGCAGCAATGCATTCGCGAAGGTAAGAAAGAGACAGAATACTTACTAACTTATAGATTTACTGAACTGGAGCATATGCCTCCATTGCAGATCCACCCACGAGGTTGTCGATGTTGAGGGCGTGCTGTTCGCCTTGGGCGGCAATGATGGAAGCTCCTCTCTGAACTCCGTGGAACGCTACGATCCACGTCTGAACAAATGGAGTGTGGTGAATGCAATGGTAGCACGACGTAGTTCGGTCGGCGCTGCAATGCTGGAATGCTTTCATTTGGAGCGTGGATTGGTACAGACGACGAACTTATGACACCCGTTGAGCAGCATCAGCGAATCCTTCGCCGCTGCCACAGCGAACGGTGCTAGCAACATTAGCATCAATACCAACAGCAGCAGCAGCAGTAGCAGCAGCAGTAATGGCGCCAGCAACGGCAGCACTTTGACTGTGCCCAGTCGAGCAGAGGCAGCTGCCTTTACGGCAAACATAGCGTTGAGCTCATCGGCGCCCTCGGCCAGCTCCACGTTGCGCCGGCATCGTCGGGAGACACCGGCTCTGGCCGAAACTCGTCGCGCCAATAGCAATGCCAGCAGCAGCAGCAGCGAGAGTGGCGGCAGCAGCAGCAAAGCTCCATCGACTGCCTGATCCTGGTCAATGTCGAGTGCGCGACAAACTTCAGCAGCAGCAGCAAGAAAATATAACTAATTTATACATAACATACATACAAAGCTAACCCCACGCGCCTTTGGCAGGAAATTTTGATTGATTGTTCGAGTTCGTTATTATGGATAGATATAGGATATGATAGATATATATATATAAATATACGATATGAGTATTGATATTGAATGGATAATGGCTGCACCATAACTAAAATACAGGCCTTTTCTCAGGGGCACTTATTTGCTCAAGAAGTAGACCAAAACAACACTGCCCAGTTGCATTTCAAGTGGCTGCCATAAAAGTTTATAGCAACTTTTGTTAAATGCATGAAATGGCATTGTGATGTTTATGTTCGGGTTCAACTAAACATTAGTCAAAAGGATAGTTGAATATACCAACAAATACATTTACTAGCTTTACTATTATAACTGCCAAAGTGATTTTATGTCACTTCCCGAAAACAGGCAAATAAATTCACTTGAAAATTTCCAAATCAACTATCCAACTAATCCGTTCTATTCAAGCTCCCAAGCATAAACATAACAATCCAAATACACATACACACATATTTCTAGTCAAGATCTCGCACGAAGCTCTACTTTCAACCATTTCCCCGTTAAAAAATTGATTGAAAAGATGTAAAAGCTACAACAAGGAACCTAACCTAATCTGCCTACAATTTTTACATGAATCTTCTATACATATTATAAATTATACTATACATACATATATATATATACACCCATCTTATGTACTATTCTTATGTATTTTATACATGCAATTATTATAACATAAGTAAATGTTTCGTATTTGAAGAAATGCCATCAACGGTTTCTTGCTATAATTATTATTTGTTTCTTTCATAGGTCCTCACATAAAAATAAGTATGTGCTCTTTTGTACTGGATAGATTTGATTGTAGTTTTGCAGGATGATTGGAAGCCAAAAAAATGAGCGTTGCTGCTTCCAAATCCAACTATATTACTTGCGCATACGATCCGCAGTGCTGCGTGCCACATCGCCAACAGTGGAGTCAACGTCGGCCGTCAATTTGCGTGCGTCTAGCCAATTCTTGGGCAGGCCCGTACCAACTGAAAAACGATGTTTGTTTAGGTTTAAGGTTTTTGGTTCGAGCTGTTGTCACCTGTTTAGCAATACGTGTGTAACATAAGTTGGTTCTTTCGAGTATTGACAAGTATTGTTGTTTGTTTGTTTTCTCAATGCGCATTTATTAACAGTTTTCGTGATGAGTTTTTTTTTTGTTTTTGAATGGGACAAAATGCTAAATGCTGCGGCAGTTCAACCGCGACGTCGTCGAAACTCTTCCAACAAACCTGTAAGCGCTCAGTTCTTGTAAATGCTGCCAGCATGCAATGCGGAAACGATGTGAGATGAAGCTGTTTCACGCAAGACAAACTGGATGCAGAGACAATGCAAGAAGTGTAGCGTTGACAAAGTGTGTGAAGAAGCGAGGACGACGTGCTTAGAATTTATGTAACTAAACGGTATCTTAGGCACTAGCTTATATGTATGCAAATTGCTGTGCATCGAATTAATAAATCAACAAAGTTTAGGAATTAGCCCGCTTACTTAATCCAAATCGTCTGGCACTGTGTGGCGCGTATGGGATTAAAAAGAAACGTTAAACAGAACGAATTGGAAAATAGATAATTTGTTGGCAAAGAGAAAAAAAATATAGAAGAGATATTAGATTGAAACGTTTAAAAATGTTATCTCAATTACACGGTCTATATATGTCTATGTTTTGGCCAATGCTCGAAACCAAAAACAAATTTTACTGTATTATCATTGTTTATCTTTTTTCAACTTATATGTAATCAATCAATGACGGAACGAGTTATTTACTTTTGTAAACCTTCTCAGTCATGTCATCGAAGCTAGAGTCCTGAATGTTCAACATTAAACTGTCGGCAGACAGGTACACCTTATTCTGTGAGCTGGCAATCTGTTTTAGAAATAATAGATTAGGTATTTAAAGAATTTTCAGAGTACAACAACAATGTTATAAACTATTCTTACCGTGCGGGCAATGCTTTGAGCGGCACGCAGCTTGCGCAACTTCAGGTAGGCTGGATTCTGCTTGACGGCCAGACCTAAGTAAACATAACAGTTAAGGTGCAAACCAAGTGCTAGAAGGAATAATTGCCTAGAAAATGGTTAGTAATAAAGTTAAGGTTTGTTGTGTAAAAAGGATATCATTTTTGCTGCCTCTGCTTCTCCCTCAGCCTGAACAATCTTCTGTTGTTTCTCCTGCTTGGCGCGTTCCACGAAGAAGACGGCGCGCTGCGCCTCTTGCTGTGCCACCTGCTTGGCCTCAATGGCGGCCGTGTATTCCTTACCAAAGCTCAGCTCCGTCAACGAAACGTCATCCAGAATGATGTTAAAGTCGCGCGCACGCTCCACCAGCTCCTTGCGTATCAGCAGAGAGACCTGCAGATGATTTCTTATAAGAAACACATTCACAATTTATGTATAAGTCTTTTACAGACCTGTTGACGCTGTGTAATCAGCTGGGAAGCATTAAACTTGGCAATGACACTCTTAAGCACCTCATTGCAAATGGAGGGCAACACCTTCTCATCGTAATCAACGCCCAGTTGCTTGTGCAGGAACGGCAAGTTCAGGGAATCGGGACGCGACAGCACACGCAACGATATGTTTATCATTTGCAAATCCTTCGAGCCGGTGGGTGATGAAATTTTGCGGGGACGCGAACGGATATCGTAAATAATTGGATATTGGATCCATGGAATGCGAACATGCAGACCTTCAGCATAGATATCATTCTGTATGCCTCCCAACCGACTGAAGATGATGGCGCGATGACCGCCCTCAACTACAAATGGAAGAGACCCAGAAAAAACATGAGATGTTTGTTATGCAACCATAAAAGACAGACAAAACACAATGCAGCTATCAGTTATTAGCACGGCATAGCAATAGTTTCAATTGGATTCTGCATAATATAATTTACTAAAGTAATGTCATACATTGTGCAAGCAAATATGTTATGAAATCCAACAAATGCCGCTAGCAGCTACACATACAGGCACACATACCAGTGCGACTTTGAGGTTATGTGCATGTGCCGCAACAATAGTCGTGTTTTTTATATATTTTTAATACTTGTCTGCTGTATGCTCATATGACACAACTTACCGGTATACAAGGACTGACTGACACCATACGCAGCAGCACCTACAGCAGCCAGGAGCTTGAGTCCAATGCCTAGACCAGGGGGGCCACCTTTGCCCAGCTTGCCCGCAAGATCGTTTAGTTTGCTTTGTGCCATTGTGTGTGCTATATTAAGGGAAATAAACTAATGAGTCGAGTAGGAATTTTAAACACACACACACTTTGTTCAAATGAATTGACTAAATTAATTGTTTTACGAAAAAAAACCTTACGCACGTTATTTACTTGTGTCAGAAATAAATTGCAATCCTACTGCTTTGCAAGTTTGATAACTTCCAGATAATTATCGATAATGCGCCCAGGCCATCGATAGTTGTTAAGCAACACAAAAGTATCGCCAAAGAGTCTGGCGACACGGCAACCCTGCATTTACAGTTGAATTGCGCGCCTTTTTTAGATTTTGTGCATTTAATAATGTATTTGGCTTTCGAATCAGTACATATGTATAATAAAGTGTATAAATCACATTTTCTATGTCACATATTCGTAACATTATGCAGCTCATTGCGACCGAAATTCGTATCGCGTAAATAGTGCACCGTTGAATCGTTAATCAGCGACATAACAATCGCTTTAAGCCCCAAAATGGAAGCCAATTTGTATTTGAGTGTGACGGATCGAATAAGCTCCACCAGCTGAGTGAGAGATTCCTCCTGTTTGGCATTCGACGCATTGTTTTGAGTGTGCAGCAAATAACTAAAATGATAATTCAGTACTATGTTGAAGGTAAGTGCTTGTTTTATTTCATTCTTACCCCTTGACAACCTGTTCAATGACATTATCATTGATGCGCTGATGGCAACGATACTCCTGCAAATAGTTGCGTCTCTGCAGCATAACAAATTGCGTTAACAGGGCGTCGCTCCAGTTTACATCGTAACCATAGGCGCGACTCAGTATTAGAGATTGTGGCACACTAAAGCGAACGTTTCTTAATTATTATTCCAAAATTAAGAAATTCAAACTCACCTTAACTGTGTATTGACCAACTCGCGAAATTGTTCACGAGTTTGAACGCCAATAACGCTAACGCAGAGTAGGGCTGAACTGTTGCTATTGGATCCGCCTAGGACACTACGCTTTTCCAGTGCTTTGTTGCACAGATCCAGTTGCATGGCCATCAGTTCGGCCCGTGCCACACTCAGTTGGGCCAAAATTAATTTATTGTCCAGCAAATAGTTTTCGGTGGCATGTGTATAGTTCTCTAGAGCCTGCTGCAGCAGCGTTTGCAATTCCTGGCTGCACTTAAGCTTACCCGGCTCAGCGGTTGCAGTGCTGCGCACTTTGTCCAAGACTTCCTGCGCCTCCTGCGACCACATCTCTGCCAGCTCCTTGTACATGAGAAAATGATGGGCGGCCAGACGTAACAGCTCCTTGCCATTTTTGGGATTATACTCGCGCAGATAACCCAAAATAGCCTGTCGCAGACCACTCTTCTGATCCTCATCAAATTGTCCCAATAGCGATTCAAACTGTTCGTTTTCAATCAGTGCATCGAAGCAATAGAACATCTCACGATAACGTGCAATGCCTGTAAGCAAACGCACAATTAATGACCACGATTTGGCTTTGGTCAGTTGCCCATTGAGCACTTTGGAGCGCTCCAATACGCTGGCAATGCCCTCCATGGAACACTCGTGCACAAAACACAAATGTGCCTTAATCAACAGTTCCACATAGATCTGGTTTTGCTTCTTGTGCGATAGAACTTGTGGTTTCCCCGGAGAGCTGGGAACATTGCTGCTACTGCTGCTAGGCAGTCCATATTGCATTATAATCCCCGAGAGACATTCAAAGGTATCGCTCTGTTCGTAGGGTTTGTTATCCTGAAACCGACGATAGGCCTTGAGTGCATCACAAAACTCCAACAGACAATTGCCCAGCAGTGTTGTATTGGGTGTTAGTTCCAGAAACAAATGAAAATCCCGATCTATATTGTGACCCCAAAGATCAGCGTTGCGTGGCGCATTTCTTGGCTGTTGACTGGCATGGAATATATAGAAACGTGGACGCACAATGCATGTGGTCAATTCCAAAGCGACTGAATCGGCAATCTGTACAAAATCAAATTTATTAGTTTGATAATTTAAAGTTTAAAGAAAAAAATCCTACCTCTTTGGGCGTTAAACGCGTCGAGATGTGTATATCGCTGACAACCAATAGACGCTGCAGGCAATCCTCCTCTGCGGCGCTCTTGAGCAGCACACTGACATCCTTGGTGCGCAGCACATCTAAATACTCCTTGTCCAGATACATGGCAGCTCGATAGGATAGCACTATACGTCGGCCCAGCTCAACGCCATGCTTAAGCTTCGATCCAATGCCCAGCAGCGTGTCCAGCGTTTGTTGCTTCTCCTTCGAGGGTATCTCCTCGAATTCCAGTGTGGAGCAGCTGCCGGATAAATCACTGCTACATCTGGCCATGGGACTCTGATTGAGTGTCAGTCGATTAAACTTTGGAAATGCACTTTTCTCTATATCACTGAGCAGCTGACGCTCCTTGCTGGCCAGATTCACAATGTTGGTCATGCCCTCAGCCAAGGCCATGGCAAACACAAGGAAACGCAAATCGTTTGGACGAAACTCGAAGAGTTCTTGCAGACGCAGTGCCTCCACTATGTCACCCTCATCCAAAAGCCGATTGAGTAGCTCATCCAGACGCTGTTCCATTGCTGCCGTTAGCTGTGATTTGCTGGCAATGCTAAGATCATCAATGCCCGCTAGCTCCTTGAGTTCGGAGAAAGACTTGTAGAGCACACAGCGTTCCTGTTGCATTATCTGCTCAAAGTACTCGGAATGATAGATGGTAACGGGTGGAGATTGTTCCGGTTCCAATTGCAAATAGCACAAGACCATGTCGTACTCAATCTGATCACGATCAAAGCATTCATTGGGAAACAAATGATGCTGTTTGATGACATCCAAGGCGCTTTGCAGCAGCTCATAGCGACGTCGCAACTGATGCTCAGGCTGCTGTGCAGCCGCATGAAGCATAAAGCTAACCAATATGGCCGGTGGAAGAGCATGTTGCTCAATCTCTCGTTCGTATTCCGCATGCAGACGCAATTGACCAGACTCCAGCTCTGCCAGCCACTTGGCGTAAACTATATCAGCCAAGGGAAGTTGCAACAATGCGGCCAGCTGCAGTGCCTCATCATATGCCTTGGCGTCGGTCAGTGCGTCCAGCAGGCGCTTGTATTCCGCACTATCTCGCTTCACCAGCTGCTCATAATCGATGCCCAGTTGACGCAGCCAAGGCGCTGCCACACCAAAGATTCTGTGCAGCAAACAAAAGTCCAACAGATCACAAATATCACCTACATCTGAGCGACAAATACACTCCAGAAACTTTTGCTGCTGCATAACGCAGTCGAAATTGGATTGCAGCTGCATCAGGAGCAGTCCAATGCAACGTTGCATCAGCTGCTTGTGCTCAAGTGGTTCGCAGAGTGGCAGCTGCACTGCACTTTGGCTCCAGCTAAAGAAGAATTGACGTAGCTCCACAATCGTGCCATCGCTAAAATCCTGCTGCTGTGCCGTCAACTGGAGGAAACGACACAGGTGCACAAATTTGCAATCCTATCAAGAAATAAATCATTAATCTTTTTTTCTTTTTACTTCACTTAAAGATGAAATTACTGGCTGAAAGATGCAGAAGCTGTGCAGCAACGCATTCACATGTCCAGCGCTGATAGCTCCACGTATGACAGACCAAACAACTTCTGTTTGATCCTTGCATTTGATTGAGTGCTGCAGCAGCTGTATCCACTGGCCACTGGCAACCGCTAGCCAAAGCAGCCAGCACCAATCTCGATTAGTTTCGCTGAGCGTTGCTGCCAGGACAGCCAGAACAGGCATCTGTTGACGGACGCAATGCTTCATTAGATTAAGCCCAGTGGAATGCTGAACACTGCTTTGCATAAGCTCCAGAAATTTGTTCATGTCCGTAATGCACTCTTCTGGCAGATTATTGCTGCTGCACAAAACGATGGCAAACAGATCCTGTTGAGCATTGTGCGTAAGCAATTGGCACATGGATTGACCAGCATCGCGTTGGAGTTGCTGCAAATTCGCCTCCAGACCCGAGCTGTGCGAGGAATTCGTCATGATTTCTTGCGAGGAATTGGTCTGTCCCTCATTTCTCCTATTGCTGGCACGCTTATGATGCCGCTCATGATTACACTCATAGCTTAGAGCACGCAACAGATGGACACCCAAAGCGCTGCACTTGAAATGTGGCAGGAGTAGCTTAAGTTCACTCAAGGGCAGATCAAAATACTGGAAAAGCAGTAGCAGATGCCACCAATCATTGCCGGCAGCAAAATATTGCAGCAACGCCGATGGCCACTTGTCCTGAACATTGCGGGAGGCAAGACGCATGAGTGCTTGGTAGGATTCCAAGGGAAAGTGATTGGGTGTTTGGGATAGCTGCTGCACCAAAGCCTGATCCCAGTTTTGCATCTGAGTGGCATAGTTTACAGTTGCTCCAGTTGTTCCAGGCAGCTGTCGCTGTAGATGCAAAAAGCTGCGCAATGTTTGCGTATCAAAATCCAACATTTCACAGCAAGCGACGCAGTGCGTCACCAACTCCTCATCGCCGGCATGCTGCAGTGCCAGCTGTGTGGCTGTTTCGCAGGCATGGAACAGCTGTATACGTGTTATCTGGCCATAAAGCTGCAGCTGCTCCATGAGCAAATAATAAACAGCATATGCGCTCCTCTGCTGCTTTAAATAATGCGTGTAGTTTAGCTGCGCCTTACGTGCATAACGTTGACTCAGTCGAGGATTGGAAAAAGTAATCATATCACCATGACCGGCTGCCGCAAGCACAGCAAAATTCACCTGCTTAAACTTGTGGAAAAGTTCATGAGCCGTTGGCAAAGCTGGTGAGCTGCTCTGTGCATATTGCTCGAAACGCATCATCAATGATTTTAA
Organism: Scaptomyza caliginosa; assembly: GCA_035044725.1. Classification (NCBI taxonomy): domain Eukaryota; kingdom Metazoa; phylum Arthropoda; class Insecta; order Diptera; family Drosophilidae; genus Scaptomyza; species Scaptomyza caliginosa. Next base: position 2,199,788 of record JAWNNR010000317.1, read on the forward strand.
ATAGGGTACGCGACGCAAATTGCTGGAGGAGAGGAAACCCTCCAGGGCACGTACACTTGGCTCATGGCATAGAAAGTCAAAGAATGTTAGCAGTGGCTGTTCCTGCAACGACTCAGCTGCATTATGTGTGCGCTCCAGATAGCTTTGAACACTTTGAGATATCTGCGGGGCATAAATGGAAAACAAATATAATTAGTATGTTCAATAGCCCTAGGAAAAGGGGTTTCAGATGGAACCGATAAACAGTTAAGTTACTCACCAGTTCGAATCCTTCACGCTGCTTAAGATCATGAGTCTTGAGATCGATGAGAAGTGTTAGCAGAGGTTCATTCTCACCAGCCAGCTGTTCAAGCGCTGAGATGGGCACACATTGAAGCAGCAGCAGTGAATGGTAGCCACGTTCGAGTAGATGTTGAGCTAGTGGTTGGCGACTTATCAGTTCTTTGTGCTTGTCAAGGCATTGCATGGTGCAGAGGCGACGCAGCAATGTGGACATATCCTTTGATTCGGATGCAAAAAAGTAGCCAGCGCTGGCAAAATAATTGCGTAATGGTTCACAAGGTTCTTGCAAATGTTCCAGAGCATATTCATACATGAGTGGCTCAATGCCCCACTGAACATAGGCTTGTTCTAGCGGCAGCTTGAGTGCACTTGTGACCGCTGCATCCTGACTACAGCACCAGCACCAGCGACGCAATCTGTCCAGCTGTTCAGTGTCCACAAGATGTTGCCAAACGAGTTGTTTATTTAATTCCGGCAGTAGGGATTCATTGCCGTTGGCAAAGTAAAGTTCAACAAGCAGTTGATGCAGCGTCTGTTCGGGCAGCGTCATCAATGCCTCAATGTGCACACGTGGCAGTTGAGCCTTGCGCCTGGTCAGCAGATCGCTGCACTCGCGTAATTGTTGAACTAGCGACCAGAAATACGCCAGCACTGGCTGCTCCTGCTCAAACAGTTGCGGTTCGCGACAACGAAGATGATCTAGCACAAATTCACTTAAATCCTCATCGTTGCACTCACAGGCGTATTGATAAAAGAAACACTTGACATCGCGCTCCACGTTGTGCAGGACATTGTCTGCCTTGCAGACGAGTCGTTCGGAAAGCAGACGTTGCACATAGGCCTGCACTACATCGTAGAAATAATGGCGATATTCGGATATGGGTAGCTTACGCTTGGCAGCCCAATATTCCAAGCATAGATCGATGTGCTCGCCCTTGGTCGCAACTTCCTTGATAATGGACACTTCGCTTATGCCTGACCATGATTTAAATATTTTATTGCGTGCCTGGGCAGAATGCATTGTGTGTGAGTGCAAGTGGGCGTATCCCTAGGCACTTTTTACATTGTCAACGTAGATAATTGCACTTTGTTTTCTTTGTTTGCAACCAGGCAATCAACAGTTGCCGGATTTGTTTTTGTCTCCCTTTTGTGAAAACAGCTGGTAGCCTCACAGTGCTGCCAGCTTGCTAATAAGTACTTTCTCTGCGAGCCATATGACTTGTGGCGGTTGCTTTAAATATTAGAGCATATATAATTATAATATAATATAAACAATCAACTTTTCTTTAGTGGTAGCAGCATGTCTAGTCTGAGAAATAGTCAATGTATTTGTTTTTGTATAAAAAAGGACTTAATAACTCTTAGCTGATTTAGGCTGCAGGCTACACAGAGTTGCCACCTTGTAAATGAGTACTTTGTGCGTTTAGCTTTTAAATTCCGGCGCCTTTTTTTAAAAAATTGCTACTGGAATGCAGCAACACATGTTAAAGCGTATCGGTTTTCAATACATTTGGTTTTTTTTCCTCTTGTGTTTTGGTAATTGAATAGCCCAGCCAATGTCCTTGCCTGTCGTTGGTTGTATGAAATTTAATAAATTGCAGGAAGCGACAGACGCTACACAAGAACGAGTTCCCTGGCAAAGTTCAAGCCACACGTAGGGCTTTAAAGACAGACAGAAAAAAAGTTTAAGAGACCACACGCAAAAAACCAACAAGCAAAACAGCAGTAATGTTTTTAACATGCCTGAAGAGGGGTGTCTCATTTGTTTAGTTTTCGCTAGAACAAATCGTACAACCACGTTTTCTGCTTATAAAGATTTGCAATTGTTAGGCTTACAACATCCGCTTACACAAAAAAACAATCCAAGAAGTAAATCAACTTACAACATATTACAAGTGCAAGTCTTCAGTGGCAAATGGTCTTTTCCAAGAATGTCACATTTTTACAAGATACTTTCTAACAAGACTTATGAGCTAGCAAGTGGACGACGGCATATTGTTGGGTGTCATTAATAAATTTCACACGACTGTTTTACATGGCATTTGTACATTTAAAAAAATAACTGAAAACGGTGCCCACAGTTTGCGTAAGCTCATATTTCAGCTTATGCCGCAGCATAATTAGTCTTTATATCGTTTATGAGTTAAGAAAAAGGTTCATAACACAAAAAAAAAAGAAGAAGAAAAATGCTGCCGCTTCTTGTTGCCTGTTTCTGTTGTTGTTACCGTTTTGGTCACTTAACAAATAGTCGAAAAGCTTTATGGGTCTCCGCGGCTCTGCAGTTTTTGTTTATAAGCGGGTGACTTGGCAATCCAAACCGGTCCCAAAACACACCTCTCTCCGCCCGCCCTCGCGCTTCTCAGACTTGCCTCGTGTCTATGTGTGTGTGATTTATTGTTACGCACAAGCGCGCAAATCCAATTAGACGAACTTGCTGACTGACTGACTGTGGCAGCAATAGCCCGCAGGCAGATAAAGTCACAAAATCTGCCACAAGGGCCTAAGTTCCCCACCAAATAATTTCCAAGTCTCAAATGCTCCTTTTTTTCGTTGTTGTCCAAATCGTATGTATAAATACATACATTTATGTATTTTAAATAGTTTCGGGTCACCCGCTGTATCTATATGTATTTTTTTGTTTTTTAATTTTTCGGCTGTTTACATCATCGCGGAACTACGAGCGCCTCCAATATTGCGCTGCGTTGCGTTGCGGTATGGCGACCTTTTGTTGCATTTTAAAAAAATATCAAAGAAAAACTGAACTGAACTGCAGCTCTTCGCTTGCATCTTTATCTAAACAAGCCAAGTCACATACATTTACACATACATAAATAAATATGTGTGTCATAATACCTTTGGTATGCCCTGCCTGTCCGCTGCCCGGTTTTGGCTGTCAGTCACCGTAGCCGCTGCATGTTGCATGCAAATTTCAACATATGGAGCAATGGAGCAGCGTCAGCTGGTGACGTCATTGAAAGGCGCTCACTTAAAATGCAAGTCGCATGCAGTCTACGCTTCCAACAACCCTGAACGACTATCCCGCCTGCTTCGGTACTTGACCGCTAGACGCCCTGTATAACTAAATTAGAAGGGACTTTTAAGTACATATTTCCTTGGAGGGAAATTTGCAAGCACTGCAAAGTATCGATAGTTTTAGGGAACTTTTTGTGGTACTTTTTTCCCGTTACGTTTGCAAATACCCTTTATTATGTCTGAGTTTAACAATCGCGAAGGGCCGAATTGTGTGATTTCGGTTGTAGCGCTTCCCACGTGAAATGCCAGCAGTGAACAGCTTGTGATATCAGCTCGTCTTGGCCTGTAACTGAAACTGGGTGTGTTTTGCTGGTTTGCCAGCGTTTCGCACTTGAATGCTTAAACAGCGAATGCGCGCCCGCTCCCACAATAATTTACTATCTACATATGTATCTATCACAGCCACAAGCATAACCTTCAGCACGGCTAGCAGCAGCGGCAGCAGCAGTATTATTGAGGGCTTTTCCAATGGGAAATCGAGTACCGGTATGGTTTGGGTCAACTCGCAGCGCTTTTGCCCAGCTACAGATTTGGTAATGGGTCGCTTTGACCATAGACAAAAGACAATAACTGATTGATATACGCGGCACATTCCATGCTTCCTCTTCTCCTGTCGACTCGGGCAAAACTTGTTTATTGTTTTGCAAACCACAGAAAATAAACAAATGTGTGAGCGCCCACCAAAAAACAGAAAAAACAAAACCAAATCAATGATTAATTAAAGAGAAGCTGACATCTCGAAGGCGCGAAACTTGGCCTGCAAGAAGTTGTTTGGCATTATCCATTTTGACCGCAAGTCAGCTAGCTGAGCTGGAGCCGGAGCCGGGAGCTGGGATAATCTCGATGAGTAATGTTGCTTAGCCGCAGAAACATGCCCCAGGCTGATACGTGAACTTTGACGTGAGCCTCGTCCATAGAATCTAACGAGATGGTCGGCTCTTCTGCCTTTATCATTTAAAATCGGTTAATGAACTGTGTGAATAACAAACGAAAGTTTAGTTAAGAACTCAAGAACCCGTTGATTATTGTTGATGCTTTCGGGAATTTTATTCTTTTTTCTTGCTGTTGTAGATTGTATTGTAGCAAATTTGCATGTTGCCACCTTTCGCTTGTACCGTTAGACAGCGACACGCTCATCGTTTATAGCTGCATGCCAATCCGCATACAGTAGTTGCTAGCTAATGGGAACTATTCAAATAGGTTGATTCATTTTGGCTGGTAGAAGTTGTTTTTTAAACCACTGCTTTCCGCTTAGCGCGTAACCACTGTACCTAATAAGCAGACAACATAAATTATATGCCTTTAGAATGGACTCATTAGCACCTGGCCAACATTGCAAATCGAAACTGTGAACTTGTGACGATTTGCATTTAACGGCCATCAAATCATAATTGGGCACAAATATTGGCCTGAATATTTGTTGTCTGTTCCTTTTTGGTAACTCGGGATGCTGCAACGTTGGTGGTCGCCTCAGTTTTGTGCCTGCTGTTGCTGTTGCTTTGCTTAATTGAAATTGACTTGCGCTGAAAATCAAAAGTGCCATAGCAACAACAACAACAACAAAAGCAGCAGCAACAAACAGTAAAAATAAGAAGAAGCAGCAAATAAATCAACTTTGAAGTGCAGCGCCGCAGCGCAGCTCAGCATAGCTCAGCACAGCTTAGCTCAGTGCGGCCTTGCTTATCAACGTTTCCTTCATTTTCTGCTGCTGCTTCTTGTTGCGTTTTCTTTTTTGTTTTAGTTTTTACTTTCTTTGTTTGTACCCTTGTGCCCGCACGAATTTTTGGCTAAGTGCAGTCGTTGTCGCTGTCGCAGTCACAGTCGCTGTCAACGTTGACGTCGCAGTTGTAGTTGCCGCAACAGGTTCTTGCTTGTCGTACTGTTGTTCTTGTTATTCTTAAGCAAGATCTGGACGCATAGCACGCGCAACAGGTTCTGTCCAATGCCTGATTAAGTGGCGAGTGAGTGAGCGAGTGTGCTTGACTGCCGCTGTCTGTATGCGTGCTGTGTGCGCCTCTCTTTTGCGCTCTCAGCGGCACTAAGCATGCACGCACACATACACACGCAACACGAACGACTTTGCAGGCGCGCTCACTGACAGCTGAGTTAAGTGACTTTCAATAAAAAAAAAAATACCTGTTTATGTTGCTGTTGTTCTTGTTGCTGTCTATGCTATTGGTTTGCTCTGCTTTGGTAAGCGCAGGCCTATGATAAGACTGACCCCCATTAGCAAACGTTTTTACCAAATGGAAATACTCCTCATGTGTAGCACATTGAGAGCAGCGTCCAAATTTCCACTGGGGTTTTCAATATTCAGCGCAGGTAAAGCAGACTTATGATTCCGTCTCTGCCGCTACATACGTACGTGTATTTTTGTTTGCTCTTGTGTATAGCTACTCGTTCGCTCTTGCTGTCTCTCCCACTCTCAATCTTGAGCTGCTAGTGGTTGTGTACGGCTGAAGAAAACCATTTTCGCAATTGCCGCTGTGAGAGCGGGTCTTAGAGTTAAGGCATGCATGTATCTGTGCCTGTGTCTGTGTGTGTTTGTGTGTGTGTAGGTTTTCGACTCTGCCGCCGTGAGCTTTGTCTGATCGCGCCTCAGTCTCCAGTGTCAGTCCACTTTTGGCTCTCGTCTCGTGCAGTTTGCAAGCAAGCGAAAGGTTTCATGCCGCGTTCATTGGCCGCGCGTAACGTGTCTGTGTGTCTTGCTGGTGTGTATGCGTACATGTACATGCATGTGTTTGACTGTGTGCGCGAGCGAGTGAGCACACTTTGTAATAATTAAATAAAAATTAATAAATACTTAATTCAATTATCGATTCGCTGTTTACAAACGGTTACAATATTCAATTGACGACAACTCTTAAAGTGCAGGTCGGTGTGCTAAATGTGTGTGTATGCTTGTATGTTTTTTGTGTGTGTGTAGTGTTAAGTAAAGCAACGGTGTTCATCACGCGTTTTGCTAGCAAACAAAAGTGCTACAACAATAACCAAAAAACAACAACAACACCAACTACAGCTGCAACACGAAACGGCATATTAAGCACAACACCGCACCGTGTAAAATGTGCAATAAATAATTACAAAAATTCAGCAAAAATAAACAAAATGAAATAACAACTTATTTATAAAAAAAAAAAATTGTAACAAAAAAACAAAATGAACAAAAATATGGCTTAAGCGCAGCCTTCAACGTGTTTTTGTCTTCCGTTTACAAGAAAACTGTTTCTTCTGCTTTTGCTGGTGCTTCTTCTTCTGCTCGTCGCTAGCGGGTGGCAAGAAGCTTCTGCTGCTGCTGCTTCTTCTTTGCCAACTCCATCTTGTGCTTTGGGACCAACAACAAGTTTTGCTCATGTTTTTTTTGTTTGTTTGTTTGTGCACCATAAACCCCAACTGCCCCCCCCCACATCCCGTTCCCATTGCAAGCAACATTTTCCTAAGGCAGACCAGTTTTTGGCGGCTGCATTTTACCATTTTCCGCGCTTCAAACAAACACAAACACACACACTAGTTGCAACTTACAGCGTGCAACTTGACGAAGAACTGGCAGTGGCAGAGGCACAGCACTCGCTGGCGAGCAACTGCCGCCACCCCATTGGCAGTTAGTTGCACTTGGGAAAACTCTTCCCAGTCATAAGAAAGTATTCATATACTTACATAGATATTTGCACATAACAAATGAGGCAGCCAAGTACGTGTTTTGGATTATTTAATTGGCGCCAGACGAGACATGCTACAACAAAACAAAATTCGGTTTTTTTTTGTTAACTGAAAAAACATTTGCTTTGGATCAGTTTCAGTTTTTGTGGTAAGAATTCGTATGAAACATAAATATGTTGAACAAAGAATTCGATAACAGAGCAAAAGACTTATTACAACTGCATAGAATATGTGCAGAATCAGAAAGTTCAAATAGATTAGCCAAAAAGTAGGCAAAGAATAAACTTTCGATAACTGAAAACTAGACTTAGAACCGTTTAAAAAACACAGAAACAGTTTCTGAAAAAACTACGACAACAATTTGTTAATCTTATTTGATAAACTTTATTTATTGCTTATTTAACTCCATTTCTACCATTTCTGTTAAACCCGGAATACTCCACATGAATCCCCTTTCTTTTATTTCGCAACTTTTTCGTCATTCCACAGAACATGATAAGCTCTTTTTTTTTGGCGAATTTTATTGTGAATACCCAAGTGGAAAAATTTACATGTAGCTTAACAGAGATTTAAGTACTACGCCGGCTTTTTTCTCTTTCAGCGATAACGTGTGATAAAAATACTATCAAAAACAATTTAAATCATCAGGCAACAGATGACGTTATGATGCAGACAACAGGAATAGAGTTGCCACCAAATGGGGCATAGTAAAAATCAGTGTCAGAATCCGAAGAATTCAAAGAATCCGATTTCAATTTGACAACTTTCTTCGCTTTGCTTTTATAAAACTGTCACAGTCTGAGACATCGCATCAAAAGCAACGACAACGGCAATGGCAACGGCAAATACAACAAAAGAATTTCAAAACAAACTTGTTTGCTTTATTTGTATGTATGTATTTATCAGTCGGTGCGTTGTGGGAGTGTGGGAGGGGAAATTTCTGGGTTCAATACACTCAGCCCGTGCCGGCATTCAGAATTGCTTCGAAATAAAATGAGATTGATTGAATTATAAGTTGAGCTATTGGAAATTCAATTAAAAAGCGAAAAAAAACACACACACAGCATATGAAAACAACAAAAGATTATTGCATGCCAGGCGGCGACCTTGCCATGTGTATGTATCTGTGTATCTGATGGATTGTGTATCTGTTTTGTCGCTCCATGTCAGGCTCCATTGGCAGTAACCAGTTTTGCGAGTAAAGAGCAAAGATTCGCTCTTTTATCTTATCGTATCGGACTAAGTCGAATTTTAATCTTATCTGTCAGAACTAAGTAGTGCAAACAGCAGAAATATCATCAACAGCAATTCAAGTATCATTTTTTTGTGTTTTTTTTTTTCGAGTGCGTTGTCATTGTAAATTGGTAAGATACAAAAAAAACAAGAAACGAAAACCTTTTCGCAGTTGATTTCCTTAAAACAAAAAGTACATATCGTTTAAATTTAAGCAAGCAGCAAACGAATTAAAAACATTTCAACTAATTGCGCACAACGTTTTTGCCCTAAATGACGGAACAGTTAAGCAAATAGCAAACAGACATTTAAATAAGAGAGCTGGAATATGTTTCTTAGAAAAAATAACATTGTCATTATGAATTTCCCATTATTTATCACTTGCTTGAGTTCACAGTGCAATAAAAACGGAATGTGAAATAATTGCATCTATTTACTTTGTAACAAATAGTTCTATTACAATTCTAGAATATTTCCTTTAGAAAACTAAACTGAAAACTGTCTGTTCTCAGTTTCTGATAAGATATAACGCTTTTAGTCTCACGTACATATTTAAAAAATAATCTGCTTTTGCCCAATTTGATGGAGTGCTTGATAAATAAGTTCTATAACTAAACTCATTGTCTAAGAATTTTTATATTCACATATTCTATTTTTGGATTATTATTATTTAAATTTGTTGCCACATGTGACGTTTGTTTATATATACTTAAATACATTGTTGTCTTCTGTTTCTCTCTCTTTTTTGTTGTTATTATTATTATTATAATAATTTTTTTGCTGCTCCCATTACGTTGCACGTTTTACAATTTGTATTTGCTTTGTGCCAAAGTGCTTGGAATGTGCTGTGCAAATATTTGCGGCACATACAAACACACACACACACACACACACTTGGTCCACGCTCTGCTCAGGTGATAAGCAAAGCGACAACAACGCTGACGACCTTGTGCCTTGGCAATGCTAACCTTCATATCCTGCCCGCTGTGCCGCGTAGCTTGGCAAAAAGCGGAAGTAAAGCGAGAACCAGCGTTTGTATCCCAACAAAAATTGTATCTGAAATCTATAGCCAGGTATAGGTAGCTCAAAAGCAAAACTAAAGCTAACGCAAATTGGCAGAAACCGTAGCAGAGAGACCAAAATGAGTTGAGGTTGTGGCATTGAGGATGAATGTTTGTTGGCTTGTTTGTTTGTCTGTGTGCGGGTGTTGTTGCTCTTGCTTTTTACCAAGAAGCGCGCTTGGGAATCTTTTTGCCAGTTTTCTCTGTTGTGTTGTAGTGCTGCAAGCGAAGCGCGGCAAGCACTAAAGAAGACGTTGAACTTGCCACAAAATGCAATTGCTATATGCCAGCGTTTGCTTGTTGATTGTTGTTGGAGCCCTTTATTTTTCTTCTTTTTTTTTTTGTTGTTGCGGAAATCCAACAAACGTATGAAATTTAATTGTAAATTTATGCGTCTTGTTGTTGTTGCTGTTGTTGCTTTTAGTGTTGTGTGAATGTCTCAGCGCCATGTGATCCTCACCTTTGTACCGCTCAACGCTCACTACCTGTGAGAATTGACAACAAGTTATAATGAATTGCAGCAGCAGCAGCAGCAGCAGCTAAGAGCAAACATAGCTTAAGGCTGCCTTGCAGCAACTATATGCAGAGAGCTAACAGGTAAACCTAATCAAAACATAAGCCTTGCAGGTAACAGTTTTCATTCATATTGTTGCTGTTAGTGTTGCTGTTAGTGTTGTTGTCAAGCAGTTTGTTACGCTTGTTAGTAGCTGACACTGCAACAGCAGCGGAATTTATGACAGGCACAGTTCAGGGACAGCTACACACACACACACACACACACACACACACAGCACTTGTTGTTATCTTAATCGCACATCTCAATCTTTGACAACTCTTTCTACCATCAACCCCCGAGGTGCGGCAGCATTGCTAAAAATCTGCAGCTGATAAAACGGTTTTGTTTTGCTTGTTTGTTCCCAAATGACACGGTTGCTAATACCAAAAACTGGTCGGGTATCAAAGTGTACTTATAGTATGTGAAATCTTTGTATAAACTATAGCATTGAGCTTGTTTTTTTTTTGCTTAGTCAATGTAAACAAATTCTTATGAAATTTGTTTATTAAATAATTTTAAAATGTTTTCCTTTCAACAGCTAGATCAATGCTTATAAAAAACTGTAATTTTCTCGCAAGTTCGTGTTGTTCTTCATTTTTCAAAGCTGCAAACAAAACGAAATTTCATTGGAAAAACTTGTTTCCGGCTCGTGAATTTATGTGGAAGTTTGCAAAAAAAAAAAAAGTTCTCTAAAAATGTGTAGAAAAGGTGGAATTAAAAACAAATACTTAAAAACGTAAAACTCTAATTCGAAAATCATCAGTTTTGCATTAAAATAGTGCAATTTATTTGTTTGTTACGTTCTCACAGCAAAATAATGTTTAACATTATGCTAATTATGCTCATTTACAAAATATTTTATGCTTTGGCATCATCATAAATAGCATATTTAAATTGGTCCATTAACAATTCCGCTGGCAGGATAGAAAAAAAAATCTTAATTGTGAATAATTGAGATATGATCTGTATTTTTTTTCTTTGCTGAACAGCAGCTGGTTCTTGATTCCCATCGTAAATACCATAGAAAGCAAGCACGTAAAGATATATATAGTATTTAAATCAATCTTGTATAAAATTTCCTGTTTAGGATCAACAATCTCACAAACACATACGTGGAAAGTGATCGTGATCCACACACACACACACACACTTAGCGTCGTCTGATTAGTGCCATAGCCTGTTTTTGACCTCGCATATATATATAACGCTAGAGTCTGTGGAATTTATTGGACTACTGATATCATAAGCAGTTAGTTAGTGCTCATAAACTTGTTCTCTCTTGGGTGTGACTCTAGTGCGTGGGGAGTTAAGCAGAGGGGTGGTTGGTGGTTGGGGGGCACTCGATTTGCAGCTGGGAATTGGTTACTGTGCCCATTTCATTGGCGCCACTCTACTGTTTAACAATGTTTTTCCGCATTTCATTTTTGGTTGTGTGTGTAGTTTTGTGGAATTCAAAAACTGTCATTTTGCATTTCAAAGTCCGAAATTGTGTTGAATTTGATTGTTGATGTCGGCAAAAGTGTCTAATTTCGCTTTTAGCGCAAATAAAAACAAAAACAAGCCATACTTAACGTTAAGCTAGACAACAGAGACAAGACACGGAAACAACAATAACACGCTGTAGACAATGTCGTTGTCTAGTGGCAACAAAAATCGAGTCCATTAGTCGAACTGAAAATGGCCAAAAGGCTTTTGCTGTTGCTGCGTGGCAGAAGTTTCGATTTGTAAAGTTTAAGAGCGTTCCTTGGGGCCATAATTAACGAATTGTTGTTGTCTATTTTGGGGCAGGCAGCTTTCACACACACACAGGCAGAAACATTTTGAGAACTGCAATGCTGCTGGGCACCAAACTGGCGACAGGAGCAACAGCAACAATTGCAATGTCATTGCACTTCCAGGCAGTCAGCGAGGCTAGCCAGGCTTTAGCTATTCGGGCTAGGCTTGCCAGGCAGGCGTTGTTGTTGCTGTGTATCGTAGATTTATCTGCAGCCGTCGCGTACTTTGCCCCCTCAAACAGGCTTCTTTTCAGCTTCTTCTTGTTGTTGTTGTTCTGCTTCTTCTACTTCTTCTACTAGCCCAGCCATTGCCTGACTTCTTTGGTTGACTAGAGCTGGCATTTTGTGGCTAGCGTTGGGGTTTTGTCAACGGTGCCTTCTCGAATCCAGTTTTGCCATACAGTAAAGGCTGTTGAAGTGTTACCAGTTCTGTGCTCTAAGCTAACCCTTTGACTTGGCTACTGATTTACGGACTTCACTGTACTGTGTGCTTGGTTCCAGTTCTTGGGCGCACAGCCTCATAATTATGCATTAAACACTTGAAGTTTACGGGGCAGTTAGCCAGGCATTAATGGACAGCAATTTGCATAGAAACCATACACAAGATGCAACCGCGGCGCCCATTTGACATGCCAGCCAACTGCCTCAGTTGACATTTCAAACACAGGCTCTATAGGTGTAATGATGGGGAGAGAAACAGTTGCTGCTGTGCGTGGGCAACGATTCGTAACCAAACTGCAGTCGGCAAACAAATCGCATTTGAAAAAATAAACAAAAAAAAAACTTGTTTATTGGCTTACGTCTGCTATTGTAGGGGGGAAGAAAGACAAGGGGGAGATTTGTGGTGTCTGTCAGCGTTTGCCCTCTTGGGTCAATGTTATGTAAACCTGGTTCACTTTTCATACAAATGTGCATCACAGCAAAAATAATACATAATACGTGCGGCGACCACATATTACACAAAAAAAAAAAAAACCCAAATAACTCGACAACAGCAGCAGCAAAAGCAGCAACAATAAATAACTTGGCCAAAGCAATCGATTCAATGCTGTTTGCTTCGGCTCTTTGGGGCCTGCATTCCAGAGATGCGCAACACTCGACGATAAGAAACAGTGCAACGGCAACAGCAACAGCAACAACAAAAAATGTCGCCAAACAAAATGAGAAATAATAATTTAACAAAGAAAAAAAAAACACAACAAATGAAATAGAAAAAAAGTGAAATGTGTACGTGTGTGTTGCATAATTTGTGTGTTTGTGTGTGCTTTTTATTTATTTATCTTTGTTTAATCGCGTGATCTTTTCTTAGAGTCGCCAAAATGCTGGCAACAAGGTGTTAAAACAATTTTCAACATCAACATAATAATCATAATAGTAATAATCGCTGCAACAAAATACTAAAAAAAAACAAAACAAAACAAAACGAGACGAGACGCAACGAAAACTTCAAAATCCACAATCTACAAGCCAGCAGCAATTACTTAAATGAAAATGCGAAATCACAAAGAAAACGGAAATCATCAGCAGAGCTCAGCCACGACGACAGCAGCAACAGCGATGGCAGCAGCAACAACAACAACTGTGTCGGCGATGTCGTTGGGGACGGCAACAGCGACAATGCCACTGGATAGCTGCAAAATGGACAAAGCCAATGGGAACATCAACAACAACAACAACAACAATAAAAACATTAACAACAACAGCAATGGTCAAACGGACAAACTGTCTGTATCCAAACTGCTGCTGCCCGCACTCAAGTCCGCCGTCTCAAAGGATGCAATAACTACAGCATCACCAGCAACAGGAGCAGCAGGAGGAGCCGGTCAACAAACGCAGCGACGGCAACAGCAATATACGCCCCTCTCCGTTTCGGATGCGGCTAGCAATGCGAGCTTCAGTTCCGCATCGGTCGCCAGTTCCATACAGGTAAGCTACCCGAAAAAATATCTTCAAGCTTAAACCTTAAAAACTCACATTGAAAAAACCAAAAAAAATAAATAAATAAAATTGAAGGCTTCTTAGAACTTTTTGTTCAATGTGCTTGACTTATGGGATACCCTATGTTTTTGGTCGGAAGTCTTAGTCTTGTCGCATCTACAATCTTGAGTTTTATTATTGTTGCTTCTACAAAAATGGTTAACTGTGCTTCTAACCTTAACTTACAATCAAGATTTATTGATCCTATTGTTAACTTTGATTTAATTACTTAAAGATATCTTCATTTACGGTTATGCAACTTGTCCTACACATAATCAACATTAGTTGTGCATACCCTTTGCTCTGCAGCATTATAAAAGGGTATAGCCAACGAATAAAACTTTTTGCCAACCGGTTTGTCGCTGCCCGGCTCGCTTCTCGCTGTGTCTGGGTCTGTTTCTGTTTCTGTTTCGGTTTCGGTTTATTCTTGTTAAAAAATCCTCAAAGCGCGCAGAATTCCAATCGCACTGACGCTGACTCATGGCCCACAGTTCCACACAGTCTCCGGTCTCTGGTCTACGGTCTTAGCCGCAATTCAAAAAACAGAAAAAGTGAAGGCTTAAACAAACAGAAATTTAACTTTTGATCGTCGTCGATGTCGATTTACATGGCCGGCAAAAATAGGAAAGATAAAAAAAAAAATACAAAAGAGACAGAGAGAAAAATGTGCAAAGCAAGCGGAAAATAAATGTATATACTCTTACATGCACACCATGCATTTCTGCTTCTTTTGTTTTGGCCCACGCACCGTGGGTCGGAATGTGTTTTTGAGGGTTTGGCCTGGCCAGTGACACCGCGGCAGGTTCCTAATTGAATTATGAGGTTGACCTCCATTTTGCATGTTGCTCAATCCGACGACTCTCGGTTTTCATTTTCGAAATCACGATACTGTGTCACTCCGACGACAAAACGGTACATTTGTCTCTTTGTTTTGCTCTCTGGTCTTTTTGTTTTTTGGGGAATTAAAGCATCGCTTGAAGGAGGTTGAAAAAAGAGGTGAACTGCAAATTATTTGCATGTCTCATGCACAGGATCAGACAGCGGGTTATTAATTGACAGCCAATCTGACAATGAATGAAACCGTAGGAGTGTTTTTATTTTTGTTTTGGCTTCCAGTTGTCATGCTTTATCAATGAAAAAGTTCATTTTGTCGTGATCGTAATATATTTGTTTTGGTATTTTGTGCAGTTATATTGATGGGATATCAAAATATATGTATTAACATTTTTTTTTTTGTGTGATGCTAAAAAAGTTTTTTTAAAGCTTTTTTAATAGATGATATCATAATGTTCAAAGTATAACAACCTTTTCTTTTTACTATTCCTTTTTTTTATTTGCGCAAATAAGCGTTATTTTTAGAAATTATACTATAACGCGCATTCTTAAGCTTCTATTGAAGTTCTGCTTCTTCTTATTTCTTCTCATTCACACACTCACACACAAATACTTGAACAACTAGCTGTGTTTGCTATAATTCTTGATGCCCGTCACCCATTAACCTTAACTGAATTTACAAAGTTTATTGTTAACCAGGGCCATGCTATCGTAATTATTATGATCATCATCATCATTATTATTATGATCAAGAAGCCACAATGAAAATGGATTGCTTTTTGCTTCTAAATGCAAAATAATTTACCAAATTAACGGTACCATTATCAACAGCGACGATCCGATCAATCAAAGTGAATCCGATCAATTAAATGCTGCCTCCAAGCGTTGCACGAACCAAGCCGCACACAAAGAAGAAAATGGGTTATGAGCAAACCAAACGAGTCGAAAAAAAAGCGAGAAAAAAACTCAAGCTAGAGAAATGCGTTGATGTGAATGCCGTATCGGGTTTGATAGAGAGCGAAGCGGGCCTGGGGCGGGTTTCACTATTTCAACAATGTTTGTTTGTGAATTGGAACAGCGCTAACCTTATCACTGTGCAATGAATGTGACCACAAATTCCAGCTGTTATTTTGTGGCTGCCTCTCTTATGCTTATTCTTTTACTTTTTGACTGGGAGGGGGGGCGTTGATTAATCATCAAAGTTCTTTTGCATGTTGGCCATAGAAAAAAGAAAAAAAAACTAAGAACTTTGCGTTGCGTTGCGAATAACAAAACTTGCCCCGAAGCGCTCAGCTGGCTACAAAAGAGTAAGAATGTGAATGGGGAGGGGGCTTCATCGATAGTCGATAGCCGATGGCCGATTGGCAGGTTATTGAACCGTTCAAGCGCCGCGGGTATTTTTCTCTTTTTTTTTTTTCTTAACTTACAACACGTACGTTCGAGTATTTGTAACATTTATTTTTTTCTTTTCCTAATTTTTTTATCATAACTTTTTTCTTTTTTGTTGCTGAAGCGTTCTGTGGTCAAACGCTAATTGTTCTATGCCCGTGCCTGTGCCCCATTCCGTTGCGTTGCGTTGTGTTGTTTGCGGCGCATGCTTTAGTTCCAGTTATTAGACATGACTCCATCTTCCCATAGCCACCAAACCAAAGCACACTTACACCACATATTTCCATTGATGGTGGTCCACTCTGGCAACGCTGGCAGTGCTGCCAGCTCTGGCAAACGCATCTGCTGCAACTCTTTTGCATTGAGAGAGCTTAGAGAACAAGTTTTTGGGGCGATTTTGCATCGATTAGGCGCATTCCAAGCGTCGCCTTTATTTTGTTGCTGTTACGTTGCCGGAGTGGGCGTGGCCGGCAGATTGCCGCAGACTGCAAGCCTTGGCTATTTATAGCTGCAATCAAATTGATTGCGGCCACGCCCACTTGCAGTGCTGACAAAAACAAACTGTAATGCAGCCCAGCTTCACGAAGGTCGCTTTCGGCTTTTGTTGTTGTCTCTTCTTATTTTTTTCTAAGTATGGTTTTTTTTCTTCTTCTCTTTCTTGTCTTTCAGATGAATGCGCAGATTTCCACAGAAATAAATGCACAAACATATGTATATAAAATATTTTGGCTTTTGATGTAAAGAGTTTTGCTGCCGCTGTTATTGTTGTTGTTGCTTTTAATGTTGCTGCTTTTCTGTCGAATCAGCCAAAACACTTGACGCTGCAATGGAATTTTTTCTTCACATTTTTTCTTTTTCATTAAGCCCTTCATGATGTAAAGTTCAAGTGGTCAGCAGTGTGGCATTTTGGTATGTGGCAGCTATAGAGCTCAACAGCTAAACTGATCACTTTGGCCAAGCCGCTGTGTGCGTATGTGTGTGTGTGTGTAAGCCATGGCTCTTAATTGCTGCTTCATTTCCGTGAAGCTGTGCGCGCTTTCGTTTTGCTCACGGAAATGATCACATATTTTGCCAAAGAGATCAGCAAACAGTTCCGAGCAAACTAAGCTCTCCATTGTTGCGC
Source organism: Scaptomyza caliginosa (assembly GCA_035044725.1). Lineage (NCBI taxonomy): Eukaryota > Metazoa > Arthropoda > Insecta > Diptera > Drosophilidae > Scaptomyza > Scaptomyza caliginosa. Next base: position 2,216,711 of record JAWNNR010000317.1, read on the forward strand.
AATTAGGGCGGCTAAGTGCTAACGCCTCCTTTTTAGCTACTCTAGAAACAGTATAGGGTATATAAGCTTAAGCCAAGTACATAGTTGTTAAAGCTTTATAACGATTTTGTAAGATATTCTGATTTATTTGTTGCATAATAATTCAATTATACTTAGATAAGCGTATCTCTAACTAGCTATCTTTATATTATCCAAATCTATAACTATAACTAGGATCAATTAAGTAAAATTTGTACAAACGCATAGAATTTTCAAATAGCTAAGACACAAACCAATGAACTAAACTTTGCTAACAAAAATATACCTCAATCATTCCTTACAGTTTGACAAGCACTTGTTCTACTCAAATTAGTCCATTTAAAGCCTTTGGAGTTATAAAAAAAAAGAAAAACTTAATTCAAAATTGTTTACAAAAGTTTTTAGGGTATTTGCTTGGCTATTTGCTGCTTTCTTCTTATTGTGATTTGCTATTTCATTTTCATTTCCAATGTTCAAGCACAAAACGCTCTTAACGCTCATTAGTTTTCTAACTTGCCTGTCGAACTTGTTTCTCACACACAAAAGACGTGTGGCGGCCTCTGCAATTAATTAATGCCAACAGTGAGACAGGCAGAGAGAGCGAATGACAATGAGAGAGAGAGAGAGAGATACCAATAGAAATACCAACAAAATACTACAACAAGAATAAGAAACAAGAACAGCCAACAAAATGCCGCCAGGCCAGCGCTAAATTCTAGCCAGATTCCAGCTAAATTGTTTTGCGACCACTGTCTTTGAACTTGCGCCGCTCTTAGCCATAGCCACCACAGCCACATCCAGATGATAAAGAGGCAGTTACTGATGTCGAATGCTGTTGTATTTGTTTGTACCTTGTTGCTGTCTTTGTTGAGTTAACCGTCAATGCTTTGCATTTTCTTTTTTTGTTCAACACAAATTATAACAAATAATTGCAACGCTCACAATTTGCCAGGCAAAGACAGAAGAGAGAGAGGGGGAAGAAGCAGTTAGCTTGACAGGCGACAGGTGCAAGAGTTTCACCTTTTGCATTGTTTAAGGCCAAAACCAGCAGCAACAACTCCCAGGCTGCTGCACTTTGGCTTTGGCCATGGGCACATATTGGGCATTTCTTTATGAGCTGTTTCTTGGCTTGTTAATTAATTAACAGGCCAAGTGAAAATGCATTTGGCCAAGTGCCGTTGGCCGTTTACATATCAAGTCTACGCTTCGATTTCATTTTTCTTCTTGCTAGTTGTAATAGTAGCTGTTCTGGAACCCAAACAAGCGACAAAGAGACAGAGACAGAGAGACGGAAAAAATGAGAAAGAGAGTAGAAAATTTCACTTTTGTTTCTTACGGCGCTCGCAGACAAAGCAACATTCAAGCAACCAAAAAAAAAAAAACAACAGTTTTTGAGGTCACAAATACTCGTTCCCATTACAGGCGGACAGGCGGCTCCAAAAAAATAACACAGACCAAAAGCACAGACGCCAACTGCTGAGAAGTTTTCTTTGGTTGTTGTTGCTGCTGCTGCTGCTGTTGAGTCCATTGAAATTCTTTAGCTGGCAACCGTAAATGAACTGCGTGCATGTCTGCTCTGGCTCTGACTCCGGTTGTAATTTAATGCCAACTTAGAAGCTTCAACCAGGCCTGGCATTGCGTCTTCCAGCCACGCAACATACGAAACAAAAAATTCCTCAGCTCTTGTGGACAGCTGCTGCCCTTGTGAAAAGCATTAAAAATATGCAAACTTTCGATCCAGTTGCAATCCCATGTGACAAGACACCGCAGAGAGTAAGAGACATGATATGCCATTTTGTTGTTGTTGTTGTTGTTGCTGTTGTTTAAAAGCACCAGCTGCCAGTGAGCCAGTTGTTTATGTTGTTAATACTGTTGATTTTGTGTGTTGTCATCATGGTTGGGCAGCAGCCAGCAGCAGCCCAGCAAATCTTTGTGTATCCAAAGAAAAGTGAAAATCTGCGCTTTCTAATTATGCACAGCAAGTTCTTGACTGCCGAAGCATGCATAATTAAAGGTCTGTGCAATCAGTGTGCTCTGTGTTTGCCTAATTATGGCTAAAATACATGACTTGTTAGTAGACATATTTACATGCAAGAAAAATACAAGAATTATCCAAATAACTAAATAAACTGTGCGTGTTTGAAAAATACTCCTTTTAGTTAAACTTTACATTTCTCAGTAGTTAAATGAGACTATTACGCCATTCCCACACTAGGCATTGTTAATTAGTGCCATTTTTTGCTGTTAATTGATCTTAATTATTCACAAATATCAACTTTTTATTACAAGTTTTTGAAAAGTTTTAGCTTTTCTGTGTTTTTTTCTTTTTTTTCCCCTAAGATGAACGATTTCTTAAATGTTGTTTTTGATATGAAGTAAAAGAAAAGATTTATGTGTGAAAAAGTTCTTTCTAAAGCCGCGAAATGCATTTCTCAATACGTTTATGCCTCCTATGCTCAAAAGCATTGTGTATTGATGTGTTAAAAGAAAACCTTTTTCAACAATAAAATGCATCTTTGCAGCTATCTTTGCTTCTATATATACACAAGCTCTATCGCTGTAAGTTAATCCCTTCTCAGCAATGTGTAATGCCAAACAGGGTATAAGAAGAGTCTGCTTAAGATTAAGTAGCCGCTTGGCAGATCTGGCTGGGCATGACCTTCAGGCGGTGCGGGGCAGCTGGCATATCTCTAGCCAGCATATTTCTTCTTTCTTTTTTTTTTTATGCCATTTCGCATGGACATGCTAAAGTGGAGCTGCTTTGGCTGCTGCTGCTGCTGCTGCGGCCATGGCTGCAAACGAGTTGGTTTGGTTTATCTTAGCCTGTTGCTTGGTTGGTTGGCTAGTTTGTTTTTCGCATGGCTATTTATTTGTTCTTGGCATGCTCCTTGGCCTGGTCGGCCAACAAAGTTGATTGCCAAGCCAAGAGCTGCGTTGTTCTTATTGCCTGCACGCCTCAAAACTTATCACTGGCCATAAATCTTGTCCCGCATACCAGAGAGACAACAACAGACACAGGCCGGATCCGCACGTCACACACAAGCAGAGCGTATATAGAGCGAGAGAGAGAGAGAGAGGGACACACAAAGAAAGAGATAGAGTATGACTTTGGCAACTGGTTGCCATGCCATGACCATACACCATTTTACCAGTTACCTCGTTGCTGGAACAAACAACCAAGAAACCGACTACTCCAGGTTATTAATTCACTGCCAACGGGGTCAAGGATGTAGTCCATCCGACCATTCAACCATCCAACCATCGGTCAGTCATTCGTTCTGTTCCCGCATTTATATCCTCATATACGCTAATGAGTCTCGCCTACATCTTGCGCAATTTGCTGACGCATTCCCTAAGCCGCAAAAATATCGAACAAAAAATTACCAAAAGTGTGATTACCAATCAGGCCAAGTGGCGTTGTTGTCTCGTTGCCTCGCATTAAGTCACCAAAGATTTACTTTCATTTGGCCAAAACACAGCAGCACTTAAAGGGCTCCAACTGCCAACTGCCACTTGACAGCTGGCGAAAGGCAGCAGGAGGTCGCCTCATGTCTGGCTGACTGCTGGCCACATTGCTTTTTGGCCACTTCTGGCTGTTCCGCGAAAGTGTAAATACAAGGTTTTTATTTTCATTTTTGCTGCCTTGCTGAGCAAAAAGCCCAACTCACACTCAGAAAGCAATCAGCTAAAAAGAATTATTAAAAATGCATGCAGGCGAAAGCGTTTTGCAAAAATTGTTCAGAAGCTTAAACAAAATGTTAAATCCAATTAAAATACCTTTTTCATATTTGTATAAACATGTTAACAGAGTTTGTCATTGCTTTTAACAGCTTTGTTTAAGCAACAAAGCTTTCGAATCATAAAGAAAAAGTAAAGTTCTTGCACTTAAACGTTGCCTAAACCTAAGGCAAGCTAAATGCATAACTTATTGTTAACTGGCAGATACAATATTATGAGCAGAAAAACATTATGGTAAAACATCGATTTCAAACAGATAAAATGCATTAAGATTTATCTTAGTTCTTTTGCCGCACTCTTAGCATAAGATCAAACCGTAATTTAAATGCAAATAATCAACTCTCCTCGAGTGGTAAATCAAGCTGCAAACTTTAAGTACTCGTCAACATACATTTTGCAATACAACAAATCAGAATGCTGGGCGCTGACAGACGGACCCAAGTGAGAAACTTAACAACTGATCAACTAACTGACTGACTGACTGACTGAGTGACTGAATGACTGACGCTTCGTTTGGTTTCGTGCTCTTGCCAAATTCAAATCGAAATCGCGGCACGATCGCGCCAAAGTTGTAAGTTGAAGTCTATGCTGGAACCAAAAGCTAAAGAAACTTAAGCTGAATCTAAACTTGTAGCCGGGGAGCTGTTGCTGTTGTTGGCCAAGTTAAAGCTCTGACACGTTTGCTCGCATTTTGATTGCAATTTCTTTTCTTTTTTTGTTTTTTTTTTTTTTTTCGGCCGGGGCGCGTTTTCTCGCTGACTCCATTAAAGAGTCAAATTCGTGTTGGCCATTAAAAGAAGCCAGCGACAATGGAAAACGCAAATCAAAAGCGACGAAAAATTTTCCTCACGAAAAAAAAAACACGATGAAGATGATGATGATGATGCGAGCGACCAGAAGGAGAAACTTTTGATCAGCTGCTGCTTAAAATAGCGACATTTTTGGCCAAAACAATTTCGATTTTCAATCAGTTGTTGTTGCCCGTTGTTGTAGCTGCCGGCAGCTTGACACAAATAAGAAGAAAGAAAAAAAGTCTCAAACCAGGCTGAAGTTTATGTATCTTGTTATTGTGTCTTGGCGCATTCTCAATGCACATTCCGCCAAATATTTTCACATCATGTGACAGCTTGGCAGGCACACACACACATACACACAGTTGGAAAACAGAACTGCATTTAAAATAAAGCAGAAAAATGCAAGCTGCCAAATTGTGTAGGTGGCTTATATATAGCTTTACTGTCCGCCCCTATCTCTCGTCCTCTCTTGCTCTTATCAGTGCTTTTGGTGCTGACAAATAAGCCGGCGACAATTGGATTCGCTGCTGTCCGACTGTCTGACTGACTGAGTGGTCTGTGGTTGGTGGTTGGTGGTGACTCAGTTTCTGTCGTTGTCCGCGCATATCAGCAAAACACAGCAAAAAAATCATTTTGTGTATACGTTTTTTTTTAACATATTAAACGTTTCAATGAGTAAGTGTATTTGCCATGAGCAATGTGTATTCGTTTTCGATTAATGCTAAAACTTACACTGTCACATTCGCAAGCTAGTGGCTTAAGAAATATTATGAATGAAATTTCACTTAATCAAACAAAATGCAGAAAAAAACACGTTCTCACTTCTTTGACTGTTGCTTTTCCCCATTCATTTGGTGTCAGCTTAAGTCTACACGAAGCAATCAGAAAGTGACACTTGAACTTGTAGAAAAGATCCTGGTTAAGAAGAAAATCGGTTAGTAACTGTTTGCTAGCTAGAAAGTGAAATCTGTGCTACAAAAAACAATAAAAGAGAGCAGCAACAATTTGTAATTATGTTTTAAAGACAATATTAAAATGAATTCACATTTGATGTAGCTAATTTCTTGATAATATTTTAAAGCGCTCGGTAGCTTCAAGCTTAATTTAATATAATTTATAAATGTAAGCACTTTTGAAATTGTGAAAGCCTAACAAATTGATAAATGTTGCGGCAAGTGTCATTAGAACTCAAATACATTACTCATACGCCCTGTGCGGCTCTGCCATTTTTAGCACATTTTCGTCTTACAGATAAACGCAATGGGCAGCAAAATTTGTTGCTGTTTGTTTCGCTAGCCAACTTTCAATAGTTTTCCAAAGCCTTAGGGTGCATGTTTAGCACTCCATCAAGTGATTTATTTAACACGCGCTCTTACAGTGGATAAGGGGGCAGCGAAAGCCGGGTGAACCATTAAGAAGCATCCAGGGGCCAACGGCGCTCAGCTGCTGTCCAGCTGTTGACCCACTGCACCAGTTTTAGTACGCGCGCCCCACCAAACTGCCATTGATTTATTGTGCGAGATGCTGGCTAGCTTACCTGTAGACGGTATCTGTAGACTCTCAAGCTGTTGCTGTATCTGTAGCTTAAGCTTGAAGTTGTTGCTCATCCGGCGCAATTTCACATACACACAGCTGTGTGCATGGATAATTATGGTTGGGCTGTCAGTGTTGTGTTTGCTGGGCTCTCTAGGAATAGGAATAAAGTAAAGGGCCCCATTGCCCCGTGGGACAGTTGCTGACTTAAATTCGTGTTAGAGAGACAAAATAATTACGGCAATTGGCCAAAAATACAAAAAGAAAAAAACCAAAACGAAACGAAACTGACGGGCACGACGAACGTATATAAGTGAGTGAGTGAGTGAACGAATGAATGAATAAATGACTTCGAATTCGAATTCGAATACGAATTTAGCTGCGATTTTGTTGGTCTTGGGAACGTTGAAGCCATTAAAATTCTTTTGCTTTAGCTGCAAACGATGCGCCTTTAGGCCAAACTACAAACTCTTTAAGTCGATTTTCAAGCACTGCCTAAGTAGTTGACCCACAAACTTATAATTCTATTGGCGGCTGCTGTTGCTGCTGCGACTGCTGCGCTTTATGTCTGTCATATGATTTTTGTTTTTTTTTCTTTTCTGCTTGTTATTATTATTTGTATTATATATTTGCCATTAGGCAGCCTAACAATTCTATGGCGCCAAAGTCAAAAAGACAATCAACAGCTGCCCACGTTGATGGCGGCAATGATTACGAATGCCGTCGCACCACACTGTGAACCACGCTGAACCGCATAGACGTTGACGTTGCCAGTCAAAGTCAGTCAAGTGGCTCAGAGGCTTGGTCGTAATGTTGCCAAGTCTTTTTTATTTTAAATATTTTTTTTCGGTTTTTTTTATAAGCTTGAATATTTACAATTCGATTTGGTTTATGAGAGTTGCCGTTGCGCAGTGCAAACATTGAAATATTAAGTATACGTAGCGTGATTTGATTGAGCATTTGACACCAGGGCTGCCGTAAATGTTGATAGCTGCGATTACATATCACAACGATGGGCATTTTCAATTGCTTAATGCACTTACACATAATATATATTTGCAACCGTAAAATACTTGAACTTTATGGCACTCCAAATACCATTTAGGTTTTAAGTATTAGGCAATGCTTGAAAGTACTTGAACAATCGCTGCTATAAACTTTATTTGAAGTGCAAGGTGGAGGAAGTGTTTGATGCATAGTTTTAACGGCAAGCTATTTGTATTAAATAAAAGCGTAATGAAAAGAAAGCGGTTGAAATAAGTTGCTTTAAGAAAGAAGTTGAAAGAAAGAGACTGAAAACAGCAATTAAAAAGATGTTAAAAAACATTAAAATCCTTTTATAATATCATATTGAAATATTACGCGATATTGTGTTGTTTAAACTAAGATCTAAGACTTTACCAATTAATCAGATGATTGGCTTAAAACTTTTGCGCAGATTTTAAGAGCAAGATAGATAGATAGATTGTTTATTCAAAAACAAATTAATGATTCACAAATGCAACCCTCGTTGAAAACACAAACATAGTCATCGTCCCTGGGTGGGTTCAGTTACTTAATCCGGCTTATTATGGACGCTCTGTTTTGCTCGTTCGCCTGTTGATTTCTTGATTTGTTGAGCTGCCTCGTCCAGTTTTATTTTTCGCTGCGATTATGTACGAGTAATTTTTTCTTTTCTTTTTGTTTTGTTTTATGTTGTTGTTGCCTGTCTGTGTTTCTCCCGATTTTGCAACATCGCACAAAATTCGTTTGGCTGCACTTCAAATGTTGTTTCGTTGTTTTTGGCAACTATTTTTATTGGCAATAGCCGGGTTTTTGTGTGTTTTGAGTGCTTATCGCTTATATATATCGCTGTACTGCAAGCAAAATAATAATTTTCACTTAATTATCTAATGAGCGCACAAAACAAAGAGTATTAGCTTGAAAATGATGATGGGGATTTGGTTTTGGCTTTCCTTTATGTTTATTTGATTTTGCGATCATTTGCAAACGGATTTAAAATCTCAAATCTTTTGAGTTTGGGCCTCTTTGACCCGCAGCAATGTGGACATAACTAATGATTAAATTGCTAACTGTTGCAGTGAAATTGTATTATTATTATTTTTGTTGTTGTTGTTTTTTTTTCTGTTATGCGCAGGCTCGCATTACGTATACGCAGCGTTATATAATTCGTATTTGCAGACATAAGATTTAAACTGAATTTGGTTTTTTAATTTGCACTCTCTGTTGTTGGTTTATTGCAGGATGACATGCAGTCACCACCCACACAGCAACAACAGTTGCAACAGCATCAGCAACAGTTGCAACAACAACAACAGCAACAATCGCTACAGCATCTGGACCAATGTGGTCTAACACAGGCGGGCCTGGAGGAATATATACGCTCGTCATCCTACTATGATCAGACAACATTTCATCATCCGAAACAGGCCTCGTATGCACAATCCGAGGGCTATCACAGCTATGTGTCCAGCTCGGATTCCACATCGGCGACACCGTTCCTTGACAAGTGAGTAGTAGATTAGGTTATTATACGCAATTGCTAAACATGTTATTTGCGCGGCGACAATTACGAATTTTATTTGCCAGCCCAGACATAAAATGAAAAGACAGAGAGAAAAAAGTTATTAAATGTGGTTCTTGGTAAAGCAAATAACAAGCAAGCGTCGTCGCACATGAGCCATAAAAAAGAAAAACAGCAACCAAACTAGCTTGACTTTCAAGGTCTTGGCAGCAACTGACTCGAGTTGCTGCTCTATTGTCATTACTGTAGTTGTAGTTATTTCTGGTGTTGTCTGATATGTTTTTTGTCGAACTTGCCACCGCTTGAACAGAGCTTGAAGAGAGTTTTATGTTTTTGTCCATACTCGTTGTACTCGTTGCTGTCTCATGTCTAAAGTCATCGAAATGCGATTTTGAAGGCTAAGCTGAAATTCAAGTAATTACGGTCATACCTTTTGTCTGGAGGCCTCTCGGGTCTTGGAGAAGGAAACGCCAAACATGACAACCGACAAATTTGTATTTGAAGATTTCTTTTTTATATAGTCAACGACGTGCTGCGCAGCACGCAATGATTTGCCATTTTATTTACCCATTTATCTACAGTTTATTTTTCAACTCGTACCAATAATAATAAGTTCTTAACATTGAAACTTGTCTCTGTATCTAACGCTTTCTTGTTTTCAGATTACGTCAGGAGGGTGATTTGCTGTCCCGGCCATCGCATAACTGGTCAGAGACCGATCTCTCCTCAATCTGCAGCAATTCGGTGGCACCATCACCTATACCGTTACTCGGCCGCCAATGCAGCAGTCGCAACAGCATCATCAGCAACATTAGCAACGCCAACGGCAACTCACATCATGCCCATGCCCAGCATCATCATTCCAGCAATCACAGTCCCATCAACAATAACTCCAGCAACAATAATCCCCAACAACAACAACAACAGTTCCGAAAGCACCTCATCCACAGAGACGCTCAAATGGCTGGGCTCCATGAGCGACATATCCGAGGCGAGCCACGCGACTGGCTACAGTGCCATTGCCGAGTCGGGTAAGTTTTTAACAACAAGTTTAAAATACTTGATCTAGAAATTAACAGAATTTTATAGAAAGCATCTTTTAGAAGAATAAAATATAAAGCAATTCCAAATTAATAAAGAAACTTTAGCATAAGTTTTATTGATTAACATTTAAACTCAAAAAGGAGATACTTACCGACGAGAAGAACCACTTCTTAGGCAATATAAAAATAAATCTGTTAATATATTTATTTGCATTCCATATCTTTTTCGATTTAATATTCATTAGCGTCTCTTTGCAACGCTTTCATTCAATTAAAATAGCCATTTCGTATCAGAGATTAAGCAGCCTATTTAGCCTGCGGAATGTGCCTAATAATAGTTATTCATATCATAAACGTGCTTGACGTGAACGTGACTTTATCTCTCGCATATTATTTCTATTAGCTGTTAGATATATATTAGAAGCCTTCTAAACCAGTTTCAAACATAAAATTTGGCGACTGTCGGCCATTCACATTAAGGGGAGTCCGACCTTGGGTCATTGTTAAATCGTTATGTTTTTGGCCCCACCGACCCACTTTTACTGGCAACAAGAGCAGCTCCTGACTGCACCTTTAGCCCATTAGAATGTCATTTTTGTGTGTTTTTTGCCAATAAATATTTATTAGCCATATTAATTTGAATGTTTTTTGTTTCTTTTTTCTTTTTGCAGTTTCCTCCTCGCAACTTATTGTGCATAGCTCACGAGTACTGACGCCCAAGCGGCATCAGAGCGAAAGCGTGCTCTATCTGCACGACAATGAGGTGACATCGCCACAATCACCCACAAAGTCGAGCAGCAGCAGTTGCGCTGTTAACAAGCAGATCTCAGAGGATGATGTTCAACAGCAGTTGCAGCCATTGCGCGTTCAACATCGTCACAGTCCCAGCTATCCGCCGGTGCATACGTCCATGGCGCTGCATCGTTTCCAGCAGCAGCATCCACAAAACTATAAGTTGACCGCACAAAGTTCCTTGCCCGAGTTAGAAACACCGCCAGCACACGAGACACGCTCACTGCTCGGCCAGTCGCAATCCACGGGAGATTTACAGCAGCAGCAGCAACAGCCATTGTCACAGTCACAGATGCATCGTCCTGCCCAGCAGCACAAGTCCAGCATATCGGTGACCATATCCAGCAGTGAGGCAGTCGTCACAATTGCACCACAGCAGCCGCCCAGCAAGCCATTGCTTAGCAAACTGGAGCTACACAGCTGCAGTGCACCCAATGTGGCCAGCAGTGCGGATCACTCGCCTCCGCTGTCAGCTCAAAGCATTAGCGATTCGTATCGTAGTAATAGTCGTCTGTTTCCTGTAAGCACCTACACGGAACCGGTGCACAGCAACACCTCGCAGTATGTGCAACATCCCAAGCCACAATTTAGCGCCAATCTGCACAAGTCCGCCAAGTGAGTAAAACTACTTAAAATAATGGTCTCTCAAGAACAAGTATTCTTTTTTTTTATGATGGCATTCAATTGAATAGAAGTGAAGTTTATTTTGTTATGATACCCGTTTAGACTTGTCGAAATTGAAGTCTTTATAAATTGGAAACGGTATCAAGTGTGCATTTTTATAATTAGTTTTGACGCGTTTCTAATTTTTGAATGCGGAATTTATCTAGATGCCAAATAATGAAAATTTGTTCTACAATTTGCAATTAAAGTTTTTGTTCCAATCTATTGTCCGTATATGTTTAAATATCTAGTTTTTTATAATCAACCCTCGCAGATATTGCAGCACTTATTATATAGTTTCTTACATATGCAAACTGTTGTAGAAATAGTAATTAAAGTTTTTGCAATATATTTTTATATGTCTTGCAAAATTTGCAATGCAAATGGTAAAAGCATAAAAACTTAATTGTCAAAAAAAAAACGTCAAGAAATGAATTCCATTTATTTAAAAGGCTTGTCTTAGAGACCATTTGTATTTAAGATTAATTATGTATATTAACTAATATATATACTTACTTTTCTAGACTACCTGTGATAACGCCTGCTGGTGCTGCAGTGCAGCCCGCCTGGCATTCGGTGGCGGAGCGCATCAATGACTTTGAGCGCAGTCAAGTGGTTGAGTCACCACACAAGTTTGCCTATCTGGAGCCCACCAAGACGCATCGTTTGTCCAATCCGGCGCTGAAAGCACTGCAAAAGAACGCCGTTCAATCCTATGTGGAGCGACAGCAGCAGCAGGCGCACAAAGAGGAACAGCAGCTGCTGCGCAATCAAACCCAATCACATTCCTATCAAGCCCTACACAACACTGATCGCAAATCGCTGCCCAACAATCTAAGTCCACTGCTGGTGGGCATACCCAGTTCAGCGAGTAGCGTTGGCTCCAGCTCCGGCTGCAGCTCACCCACGCCGCCACCGCCGCCGCCACGTTCCCGTTCGCTGTTGCCTAATCTGCTAAGACGCTCCAGTTCCGCCTCGGATTATGCAGATTTCAGGGAGCAGAAGTATCAGCATACTCCGCCCCAGCAGCTGCAGCAATCAAAGCCGCCCAGCATACGCAATATAAGCAGCGCTGAGAAACTTTCGTTTAATGATTGTGGCATGCCACCGCCGCCGCCACCGCCACGTGGCCGCATTACCATGCCACCCAGGCGCACCTCCTCCGCCACGGAGTATGCGCCCATGCGAGAGAAAATGCTGCTGCAGCAGGCAGCTGCCCTGGCCCATCAGCAACATCATCCGCAACAGCATCGCAATGTGCAGTTGTATCAGCAGCCGCCGCCCATTCAGGCACCCGAACGTCCGCCCAAGCATCCGCATTTGCGTGTACCCTCACCAGATTTGCCACCGCCACCGCAGGGCATCGAACTGGATACCAGTTATACCTTCGATGAGCCGCTGCCGCCACCACCGCCACCGGAAGTGCTGCAGCCACGCGCTGCCCCACCATCGCCCAATAGACGCAATAGCTTTGCGGGCGCATCCACGCGTCGTTCAGCCTACGCTGTGCAAGCGCCAACGCTGGCGCCAAAGGTGCCGCCGCAGGTGCCCAAAAAGCCAACAAGCTTGCGGCAGGTGTGTTTTTTGCTTATTTACTTGAATACCCTTTAAATGGGTTATTGTTATGTTGCTTAGGCTCTTACAAAGCTTACAGTTTTTGCTTGAAACGACTTTAAGAAATCTAAATCTAATCTTGCCTACTATTTGCATAGGGTATTCAATCTTTTCCTGAGTTAACCCTTCACTCATCCCAATCTTCTATTACTCTTCCTGTACAGCTGCCCCACAAGCCGCCGCCAGCAGCACTGTCGAATGGCGCCGTCAAGCCCACAAATCTGCCCACTAACAGCCGCAAGCGTCCGCACAATCCGCCGCCCATCCTGGAGAGCGTTGGCAGCGCTGCACCACCGCCGCTAATGCCGCGCGCTCGTCCCACGCTCGCTGACAGCATTATAGCTAGCAATCTGGAAAGCAATCAACAGAAACGGTGAGTGCAGCACACAATTTGTACATCAATCATACGCCCCGTTAAGCAGTTGCAAATCTTTTTTATAAGTTGCATTTTTTGTTTGCTATATTCATTTTGTATTTATATAAATTTGCAAAATTTATGATTTAATTCGCAAGCGTAAAAGCGTTTTGTGGTTTTTGCTTTAGACAAGGCTGGCAATTTATCGAGTAATTGTGGCTAAAATATGATTTTATTTGAAGAGATTGTTACACAGAAGTTAATTCGATTGAAGCTTGTTATGTTTGATTACAATGTCCTTTTAGCAAAAACAACTTTTTGACACGCAATACAGTTAATTTAATCCATTACCAAATTAATCCCGTCCATAACTTTGCTCGCATTCCACCTTGAAATTAGCTGAGAAATAGTATAGCTATACACTTTTTTTTGGCAACAGTGGATTAAAGCTTAAATCGTTTTAACTGTAGCCATGACGCGCCTCTTACTCACAATTGCCGCATTGTTCTTGACCTTATCAAATCCAATTAACTTTCAATGCGTTGCGTGGCACAGTAGCCACCATCACAAGCAGGCCAGCCGGCAAAGCAGCACCACTGAAGCAGCACTAAGCCAGACTGGCTAATAAGCCGCTTCCTTTGGGCCAACTGTTGGCCGTCAATCAAATGTCGCCTAATGCTCACTGAGCAGCTGTGCGCCTTGCTCTTAATTGGATTATGAAACATACTACAAACAACAAGCACAACATAAATCAAGCAAATCAAGCGTATCAAGCTAATCGAGTGTCGACTGCGGACTTTCGCTTTTAAGGTGGCCATTGTGGGGGTGACCCACTAATATATCAAACAGTCAACCATAAGTTCATATTGTATCACCCAAAAAAAATAAACAATCGCCAAAATGTTGATCGCCAATTGGCACACGGCGCACCTGAGCCAATAACAACAAACAAACAAGCGACAAAAAGCAAATCGAACACTATATACTCTTACTTAGCGTTAAAACTAGCATCTGTCAAGGAACCGCAACACAATTCTCTTCAAAATCATAGTACCCTTTCATTGCAAGGGTATTCCAAAAAAAAAAATGTGTCAACATTTTGAGCATTTACCCTTTTTTTGTGGCGTAGGCTTATATTGGTATTCATATTCTTTGTTCTGATTGTTGTTTAAAAGCAAAGCGAATTGAAATCGTAAACGTAATCGAAATCGAAAATTGAAATTTATCTTGAAAGGGGGCAGACCAGGGCGCACTACAAAGGTTTCATTCTTTCTGCTTAGGCGCTGGGCTTTTTTGCTGTGACATTGATAGATGAACGGTTTGTTGGGTTCATTAGCGCGCTTGCTTGCATAGTTTTTGCACCCACTGTATTGAGAGAGGCTGGGTGCGGGCATTAGATAACCAGCCAGCAGTTTAACTACCAAGTGGAGCAACATGCTGTTGCTGTTGCTGTTGCTGCTGTTGTGGCATGCTCAATAATTTCTGTGGCCTGTCATGTTATTGTTGTTGCTGTTGTTGTTGTTGTGTCGCTGACACCGGTGCAGACCTTTGCGGCACGATTTGTTGCAGCACATCCAGCACGAGACAAATATTGACACAATTTGTGGCAAGTTTTTTTTTTCGTTTCTTTCGATTTTTATATTTATTTGGGGCTTGTCTCTCTGCCGTATCACGGGTTCAAATGCCGTTCAACCGTTTTAAACGTGCCTCATTTGCATTTTGAAAGTTTTTTCCCTCCTGATTTTTGGCGAGACTGCTTGTCGTCTCCGTGCTTAAATTGGAGCAAAGGGCAAACAGCATTTGCTTGCATTCATTAAAGCCATCACCACCTGATACCACCAAATACACTTAGCGAGTAGATTGAGCTACAGTTGCACTTCGTTTTAAAGGTTCTAAGCGCGCCTCAAACCGATTTTGTGCCTTCTTTTTGTTTGTTACAAAAAAAGAATAAATTCCTTTCCTATTGCAAAGACATAATTGGAATAGTCATTCGAAATAAGAACAAAAAGAATTCCAAATTGTAATTGCATAGAATTTGCTGCCTACCAATTTGTTATTGCCACACAAATTGTTTTCGAAGGTGTCGAAAATCTCGACATTTGGGTGTATTAAGTTCGACTTAGAGAAGTTTGACTGTAATCACTGCATTGCCTGACAGCTAGCATTTTTTGTTTTTTTTTTTGGCTTGCTTTTGCGGTCATTAATTGGCCAACACCTACGGCCAGTGTCAGTTTGGGGTCTGAGGTGTGTCACACTTTTGTTTTTGTTGTTGTTTTTCTTATGCTGTTAAGGGGCCATGTGTTCTCGACAGGCGCTAATTATCGCCTCTGCACAGCCGGCGGCCATAGACTATTTGAATTAATTTGTGCAGGCGCAATTTTAGCCTAACACTTAAGCCTTCTTTAGCCGGTTGAGTGCGATAACTAAAGCAACAAAAAAAAAAACAGCGCAAACTGGCCAACAGCCGGCCAACTAGCGTATTATTTTCAAATTAACTGCCAGCTCGATTGCGCACACGCGGCGTATGCGAAATAAATCACTCATGCGCCGCGTCGCTGCTCGGCGCAAAATAACTTCAAGACAATTCAATTTGCGAGACAGTCGCGCGACAGTCGCGATGCAGTCGCCATGATTACCGCCACAACAACAACAACAACAACCTATCGAAACTTATAACAATGAAAACAACGCCGCTGCATCGTGAGCAACATTTAACAAAGTGCTTGCCATAATTTTTGGCGCTATCGCCGGCTAAATATCGACAGCAATGATCGATTGAACTTTGGCTCAGAATATTGCGCAAAATTCGCACATAGAGATACACACAAAAGGCGATTGCATTTAATGCAACATTTATTTTATGGTCAACGCCAAGTTTATCTCATTTCAAATAATGCTTGTTTGGGCTGCACCTTCTTATTTATGTTCATTGTCATGGCATACGCAATTGTTTTTGTTAGTTTTCATAACGATATTCTACTTATGGCTACAAAATAAATAGCTTCGTTGTGAGCAAGAGTTAATTGGCTAGCTGAGATAATCAAAGAATCTTATGGTTTTCGGTAATACTTTACATACATAAACACTTATGTTAAAAGCGTCTGTTTTGCTTGGAGTTCGACACAAAAGCATTGCATACTTTTAAGCGTGCTGAATAAATCAATAGGCGCTTGTAAAAGTATGCAGCATTTTATTTGCTAGTGTTGAGCCAAAATGTGGAAATGACTAAGTTGACCAACAATCGCTTGTTAAACGTTTAGCACCAACAATCTGTATCACATTATAAAAAAGGTGCTGATAAATACAAATACACCAGAAGTAACTGACCATTCACCCGCATTTAAGTCCAGTCATCGAACCGCAGCAAGATAAGTTTAAAAGCAAAAACAAATAAATGGCGAATGATATTAACAAGAACTACGCATTATTTTAGCAACAGCAATTGAAACTTCTTTTGTCACTCAATTTTGTGCAGTGTAAATTGACTTACAGTTCTGTTTGTGCCAAACGTGGCCTCAGCTCAGCTGAGATCACTCAAACACCTGAACGAGAGCGAACGGGAGAGCCAAAGCCAAACAACGGCAAACAACACTCAAAACACACCAATACACTCTTACTTTTCGTGTTTTTGTTTGAGCTGAGTCTTGTCACGCCTGCGCACGCTCTCAGTCGACTGCTTACACAGCAGCAGCAACAGAGCTCGCTCTCTTACATGCTGGCGCTCTCTCTCTCTCTCTCCCTTTCTTTTATTGCTGTGCTTGCCGGCTGCTCCAATGTGTTGCGCCGCTGTCTGCCATTCGTGGCAGCAACTTCAAACGAGTGAAAACCGCTGACGCGTGCAGACGTACGCGCAGTTTATAGCGTTGACAACGATATACGTCGCGTGTGCAAAAATATAAATATTCTCCTCACTATTCACCTCCCCACACACGTAAGCGCACGCATTGAAAGATCGAAACAAATTTGTCATAGGCAACTAAGCTCTAAAACTCAAGTAAAAACACACATAACATGTTCAACTTTCGCCTCGTTTGCATACGTGTAAATCAATTGCAATTGTCGCGCACTCTAAGCGAATAATTCACGCCCACCAATACCAACTCCCCTTTCGAAAAAACCACACAGTTTTAAAGTGCAAAAGCATTCGGCAAATAAGAAAATAAAGTGTCGTCCAATGTGAACAAGGAAGTTCGATTTGGCCAGGTTCAAATGTTATGCCAACAAAAAAGCAAAAGTTGCATTTAATTTGCACAAATAAACGACAGTGAATTAAAGTAAATATAAAAACAAAACAGCAACAAATACAGGCACTAAAAACGAATAAGAAGAAGAAGCAGCTGGCAACACGTTTTCGGTTTGTTGTTGTTGTGATTTGTAGGCCTTTGTTGTCGCTCAAATTGGATTTCACAATTTTGGATACCGTGCAGCAGCTGAAAATGGTATTCGGCGGCAGATTTCGTATTAGAAGGTAAATGTGATAAGCAAAATAACAAGAAATAATTGTTAATAACTATTAATTAAGTTGTTTCAACTAACAGGAAATTCTATACTAGCAAAAAAAAAAAAACCTATGCCAATTAATTAATTAAAACTGGGCGCAGTGAAAATGAAAAGTCTCTTAATAAGCATAAGCAGGCAGTTTTCTCAAGATTTAATCTCGGAACGTGTATTTGTATGGGTGTGTGTGTGTAAATCTGTAATTGCACTAGTTTTTAGTTGTTGTTGTTGTCGGCTAACTTCAGTGTGACCATATTTAGCATACTCAATGCCGAGACACTAGACTTGCTAATGACGACAGTTGGCTCCGGTTAACACACTCTCTCACACACACACAAACACACATAAACAGCTGCTAATAACTGTTAACAGCTGTTGATCTTTAACTCAAGCGCTGGCAACAGCAGCCGCCTCTCTTGTTGCATGCCACTTGGCCTGAGCTCTGTCTACACGCTACCAATTCAAAATTCCCATTACCATTGTAGGCGGCAGGTGCAAAAATAAACTGACTTTGCAGCACGTTTCCTGCCTGACAATCAAAATGGCAGCGTGTTAAAAACTGAAACCTTTTTTTTGCGCTCTCTTTCTCTCCCTTTTCTTTCTTTCTTTCGAGACACGCGCCAACAATGCAAATTCAAAAGAAAACAAAACTTCCAGTGATCTGCTGACATGTCAGACAGTTAGACTCACATATATGTCTGGCTTTAATCATATTATCAGCATTTTGCAGATCTTATCGATTTTGGTTTTTTTTTTTGTAATTTTTGCCATTTAACAATGGTTGCCTTTGTTTAGCAGCCATCAACTGACTGAAACCGGTTCTGATATGGCCCTGTCACCCTAGGCGACGTCATCCAACTGTTAGTGCAACTGACACACACACCCTTAACCTCAAATCGCACCCTTAAATCACCCTCGTGCCATGCTATAGAAACCTGCCATTCGTAATATTTGCTACGCTTGAATAATGGTTGGTGCTGCTGCTAGGCTGACAAAAACTGCATGATATGACAAACGTGAGGACATTTCATAAATTTCCCTCTTAGAGCAGAGAATAATTTCCCTTTGCGTGTTAGGCTCAATTACTCAACGCCTACTTTAATTAGATCGTTTACGCTTTGTCAGCTAATGTATCGGACCCCCAACACCCCTCCTTGCCCCACTCACATATGAATTAATACTTCAAAGCAAATGAATTTGTTTGCGTAAACAAAAAATATAAAATGCTTTTGTGTTTAGTTTGTTGTGTTTTTCATTTTATTGAGGCTTTGCACGAATTTCAACATAAACGAAATAAACGAATGGGCCAAAGCAAGAATTTGCTAGTTGTGGAGAAATGTTAACGAACCACAAAATTTCATTCGCAGCATAAACAAATAATCAATAAAGAAGCGAAAACAAAAAATCTAGAAAGAAATGGCTTCCAAAGCGGGATTATCGAATATTAAATACTCTTCTTAGTCATCTTTGTGTAAATTGTTTAAATACCAATTTCCATTTGTAAGAATTTATGGCTTTTATACTCTTCACAAGCGTATAAAGTTTACAATATCGAAGAGCGGCATAAATGACTAAAATCAAGAAATTGCTGTGCTATGTAAAAATCAGAATTTTTGGTTTACGAGTGCCATTTGTATCGGGAATCAAAATTGCCCTGACCTTCGACTATTCACTTTTCATGATTCGGAATTGATTAGATTTGTTTGCCTGTGGCATTTGTTTTTGGCTTTTTTTGTTTTCTTAGGGCTTACAATGTTTATTATTATTGTTGCTAAACAAATCAAACAATGAACGTTCATTGTGCTCACAAACGATTTTCATTGCCAATCGATTTGATTTGGAAACTTTTCATAATAGGGTTGACATTCAAAGCCTTTTCTCTTCCCTGTTCAGGTTAGTTGCTTTATTAAAAAAAACAGATCTGGCAAATTATTAAACAACTTTCTTTCCCTCTGTTTTTGGGTTATTTCTGTTTGGCATGGCATAAAAAACCTTTCAACACTTGAATAATTAACATGCATTTCAATTGTCAAACAGAAGCAGCAGCAACAATAATAAAATACAATACAGTTTTGTTTTTAAATATGCTATCGACACGAGGCAATAATTCAATCTTAATTAAAATGTGTAATAAAAAAAAAACACATTTATTTTCTTTAATTAATGACAATTGAAACGCTTAAACGTTTTATATACCATATTGTACTACAAGTAAATAAATAAAACAAAATATATATATATATATATGTATATATAAATAATTTAATGGAATTTTTTAAAACGGAAATAACAGTGGCTTAAAATTATAAACAAAGTGCAGCTGTATTAATTATTTGACTGTGGGATATTCGCAACAAGATATTTTGGTAAATTTTTACTGATAAGCATGTAATTTATAACATTTTTGTTTCGATTTGTTTTGAATATTCATTTTAAGTTTCCTGTTTTATTTTCATTCAGAGTTTTCTGTTGTTTATTCTTGATGTTAGTTAACATGCTGTTAACTAACAGAGTTCGTTACACTGCTTGCCATGTTAGCACAGCTGTTGTTGTGTTTATTGCTTCTGAGCCTCTGTTTTATAGCTCTTTCAATTCATCAATCAATCAACACTCTAAATGTTGTTGTTGTGCCAGTTTTGTGTTATGATAATTAGCTGAAACAGTCATAAAATCAACACAACACAATCTAAAACGTGAAACTTGCTCAGCATGCTGGCCAGCAATGAGCTTAAACCCTCTAATGAGCCTGCTCCCCCATTGTCTCCCCTCTCCATTGTCACCTTACTGTACACTGTACACGATATGCAAATGGATCCAGAAGCTTTGCATTATCGTTGACACACGCACCAGGTAATATCCCACAGGTGAGCTCTCTTGCCAGTTTAGCCAAGCTGAACTCTAATTGCGATCTGAAAAGCAACAAATAAAACGCCGCACGCTTGCTTGGCATAGTAGAACAGACAATAGTTCTCTACCCGCACAGTTGTTCCCACTCCATATAGCATTGCATTCCAATTGTTTAATTTGTTTTTTGTGCTATATATTTTTTGTTGGTTTTGTTCGTTGTTACTTTCCCAACTTTATCTGAAAGTGAACGGCAGAATAACGCTCGTTACTCAGCCAACAGACAGACAGATAGGCAAACAGTCAGCGAACCATCAAGTCTCGTACTCGTTTGTACATACATATATATTTATAATATATCTCTGTATAATAGCTCGGGGAATACGCGGGCATTATTCATGCATATTCTGAAACAAAAAGCCAAATGAAGTTAAATGAGTGCAGTGACAAAAGCATTTCAGAACGTGGTTTCATTAAGCTTACTTGTTGAATACACTACAAAAAGCTGTTGACTGAACGTTGTATATTGTTCTTACCGGAAAAGACAACAAAATTTATTTTTAAACAGATTCATTTCATTCAATCTTTTACACAATTCGTGTCTTCTAGAGCTTCATTACAAGACATCATCAAAATGGTATCTGTAAAGAAGTATTTTCAGCACCTAAGAGATAAAAAGATTTCTTATTCTGTAACTTAACTTGAAATGCTAATTCTTATGCTAAAACAAATAGCAATGCTTAATGATAAACTGTGTAACATGTGGATCGACATAGCTTATGTGCCTCTGCTCTAGACTCTACTCTTTGGCTGTAGATTGTAATTACAACAACGGTTTACATTCTACAGAATTACATATGTATAAACACATATAGATAAAGTTGCGGGCCCAAGTCATGGCCTCCAGCACGAATAGCACCAACAGCAGCAGCAAGTTCAAGTCGAGCGGGCTGACAAAGTACCGCAAAAGTTAAACAAATGTAGCAACAAGTAAAGAAGCGACAAACGGAAACAAAAGGTGCAGTTCAGCAACAAAAACGAAGATGAAAAAAAGAAACCAAGCTAAGGGAAACAGGTGCGGGCATCAGAACATTAACACTTCTTGCGACAGCAACAGTAAGAGATTTATTTTATGGCCAGGTTATTGCGTTATTTAGCTGTTAGCGCGTACATGGCCGAGAGTGGCAAGGTCATTTCATTTAAAAAACCAAAAAAAACGAGAACCGTTTGAAGCAAAAACATACTTAAATGTAGCAAATTCAATTAGCTGCTGCGAAATTAATGAAGAAACAAACGCTAAACGCTCCAGTAACCTCTGGCAATGGCGCGCCACTTCCTTTCAGCCGGGTACCCCATCTCCTCTCCCCCTCCTTTAAGCTGTGCACAAGCCAAGAGCCAAATCATTAAGAAATCAGAAAAACTCAAAATTTCACAAATTAACTTTATAACACGAAAATTTCTCGCACGAGCAATAACAATGTCTATAAAAAAAAAAACGAAAAAACAACGACTTTGGCGTTGCGGGCTCAGACGATCCACACACACACATATATATATACTATATTAATAATAATTATGAGCTGAAAAGTGGGCAAAAGGTAAATATGTTTGGCTTCCTGCTTTGGCTACTGTGAAAACGACACAAAACACATAAATCGATCGGATCGGATCGGATCGTATTGAAGGCATCTGCCTTGGGTCTGTGTCTGGGCTTGGTTTTTGGTTTGTCTTGTGCCAAGCACGAAAATTGCTTTGACATAAAAACAAAATACATATATACACAAGTCGATAAAAAGAAAAAAAAACGACAACAATTTTTTGTTGCTTTTGTTTTTGTTTTTGTTAGTGGGTCAGACGCGTCAAGACGTGCAACAACAGCAAATGAAAACCTTTGGGCAGCCAAAGCCAACCAGCCAGCCAGAGACAGTCCACCCAGCTGATAAAAATCAAAACATGCGCAAAAAAAAAAAAACGACGACCCAAAAAACCAGGCAAAAACCCAAATTAAAATCAGAGCAGCGCACTTGGCTAAGGCTGTGGCTATAACTGGGTTTCCCGGCACAAGCGCATGTTTAAATTGTTTGCCTAATTTACTTGACTGCTTTTTGTGTTTTGTTTTTGACCAAAATGTAATGCAATTAACATTTATTTACGTATACCATGGTATGTTTGGCGTTTTAAACGCAACAAATTTTACAGTAGCCTGGGAAGGTTTTGCTTTGTTTTGTGTACTCATGAAATAGTATGTAATTGAATGGAGGGCTTCCATTAGCATTGGGCAAGACTTGGCTTTACAGCTGAGCAAAAATGATTTGAATCTTGTGTTTTGGATTTATCTAATTTTCGAATAGCAGCGCAAATTTTTTTGTAATTCAATTTGATAGTTTTATACAAACAAATGTTATATAACAAATTAAGTAAATTAAATGCTTTGGGAGTTTCTTGTGATTCAAGTTGATTTAGTTGGCTGCAATCTGGGCTAGTTTTGTAAAAGGATCGTTTACCTAAATGTTAGCTAGTAAATTTTCTAAATGCCTAGATCATTATTAGAGTTAAACTCTAATTAATGTTTGCCAATAAATTTTTTTTTTGCAAATTATATTTAAAACCATCGTTGAGTAATGGCTTAAAATTACAACTAATAAGTTTAGCAGCTGGATCTTTTAGTTAAATAAAAAGACGTCAACAAGTTTCAACTGCAAGTTTCATACGGCTTGCACTCTAAGAACATTGATTAAAGTAAGATTGTTTCGTTTTAAATAATGCAGATTATTATCAAAAAAAGCCCTGCTTAACTTAATTTAAGCCTGTTATTTCACCATACCACCAGTTTCATTTAATTTCATTATTTTGTTAGAGTTATAACATATTAAAGTTACAAATGCTTATCTAACTTACACCCAGCTTTAGTAACTTGCAATTTGTATTGTTTGTTAAGATTGGGTCACACTAAATGTAAATAATAAAAACAAAATTACAATTTAAATGTGCTCAAGGGTTTTTAATTTAATTCAAGCCGTGAGGTATATTTTTTTTACCGTTAGTCTGCGGTAACCATTAAAAAAAAAAGCCAACAAGCAAATAACTTAAATTCATGCAATGTTTTGTGTACTTTTTGGTATTCGTCATTTGTTTGTGAGCCTTTGTTTTGGTCACGATATTTTTGCATGTCCGCCGGAGACACAGACCTGTGAGACTCTTTGGGCTATGGCCAAAGCTAATGACCAAGTCGATAACCGCAATAAACGCAAAACAACGCAACGCAGCACAACGGCAATTGGCAATTGGCAATCGGGCGTGGCAGATAAGATTTAAACGCGACACTCTGACGACTGTCAATGAACTTGGAAGCTATTGCTTACCGAGAGAGTGCAGAGAGAGAGAAGCTACAAACGTGCTTGCAATTATTCATTGGAACCAGAAGCCAGAATCCAAAAGTCACCCAAAAAAAAAGTGTCTTCCATTGTTTTGCATAAATTTTGGTAGCTGATGAAATTTTTTGCGTTGCGCAATGTAAAATGAAACATTTGATGTGTACGACGTGAGTTGGTTAAGCGCTGAGAACAAGTTCAAAAATATTGGGCCATAAAGTGCCGTTAGGCCGGCTCAGTGGGCCCCAGCTGAGTGGAAATTCAATTAATGACACCCACCAATGATGCCGAAAGTTCTGTTTGGCACTTAATGGATGGACTGCCATAAAAATTATAAAAGCAACGCACAAACACGCATTAAACTTAAAAGGCAATTTCGTTTTATAACGCTAGTGCGTATTGTAACACAAATTGACACCAAAAATCAAAAACAACACGATCGATTCCATATTCGAGCCTGGGAAACGAAGCAGAGTGTCAAATTTGATTTTGTGACAATTGCGCGTCTATTTTGAAAGTCATTAAATGTGAGCTGACTTTGAAAATATGTCTCATTGCCAGTCGACGTGCATAAAGATAAAGTGGAAATGTACATACATACATATATATATAGTTACTCTTGTGCATTATGCATATTAAATGCTTTCACTTTTGTTTTCATTCAAACAATGGGCAGGCAAAGTGCCAGCAGATGCCACAGTTTTGTTTTTGTTGCTGCAGCCAATTGAGAACTAATGTTCCTTTTACAGTTGAAGAAGCACTGAGAATAACTAAATCTTAATAGTTGTGTGTTACTTTAAGTAAAGAGATTTAAGTTTGGTTGGGTTAACTAAACAAATAACTTGAACAAACAAATCCCAAATATTTTCAATGATTTATTTTGTTTTGTTCAGCGCTATAAATGCAGCTACAAAATGCAGCTAACGCGCACGCATGCCGAATTGGGCGTGAAAGCCGCCAGGTTGAAAATGAAAGCAGCTGCAACAAAGACCTAACGAGCCAGGCTTGCCGGAGCCCCCTTTTGGCTAATCAGCACCATTTGTTGGGCCATTCGATTAGCACGCGGCGGCGTATTGGAAAGCGTCAAATGAAAACGAAAGCACACGGTCACAATTGAAATGCAAAGCCAGCTGCAGCAACATATTGCTGTCAGTTGGTATTTGTGAGTTGTGTGTGTGTGTGTGTGTGTGTGTGTGTGTGTGTGTGTGTGCAATAGATACAAGTATATATCTATGTAGTTATTAGATAGAATGGCCAATGCCGCCAAATGATTGTCAACAAGTCGACGCGTCGTCTGCCTTGTGCTCAATCATTATGATTGTCGTGTTATTGTTGGCCAGGCAATTGCAATTGCAATTGCAATTGCAATTTCAATTGCATGTTATAAGTTTATATGTACAGAGATAAATAAATGTGTATGATCACAAGCACTTAGCCACGTTAATAACTAATAAATGACTCTCTGACTAGACAACAGACAGCAGACAAGAACAGAAAAAAACCAAAGTCTGCGACTCTAAGCAAAGTTAACTTCATGATTGATTCTCACAATGCAAATGAAATGCAATCAATGCGAACACTTTGCTTGCACTTTTTGCAGCCTGCATACATATATATAAACTATATAGTTTTTTTCCCCGCGTTTTGTATTGTTGTTGTTGTTTGGAGATCATTATTATGCGTGCAAGTTCGCGTCCGACTCTCGTTGCACATTTTGCTTTGCGTACGTGGCCAGCGACAGCTCAAGGCCGACAGTCTGGAGCCAAAGCCAAAAGAGTCAAGAGCCAACTCAACTCAGCTTTGTTCCCAATGCATAACTGACTGACTGACTGACTGAGTGTATGGCCAGGCCTGACTGACTGCATAATACAACAAAGTAAAAAGCGCCAACTAAGCGGCGTATATTGCTTTTTATTTGCACTGTTCACTCTTGACTGTTGGCTCTTGGCTCTTGGCTGTTGTTAGCCGTTGTTATTCTCGATCGCATGACGAATTATCCGGCAAACCAACAAAAGGTGCCCAAGTATTCCACCAGCAGCAGTAAGCAGCCCACAAAAGGCTGACCACAAATATGCAACAGCTAAGCGGCGCATCCTGCTGCACATGCAACAGCTTTTGTTTGCAACACGTTCTTCAGGGAAAACAACTGAGCAAAAGCAATTTTCAATCAGAATGCTTCAACCCAGCCACAAGAGTGACGCCAATTTGCAATTGATTTTAAAATCATTCTCTAGCTATTGTCTTGACTTATTTTTTTGTATACCCTGCAAACACTTAAATCCACGGTGCAAAAAGCTTTTAGTTACTTTTTTTTAGAGTGTCAAAGCGAACTTTGAATTATCAACTATCTGGCAATATTTTAATTGGTATCGATAGTTAGAACTATTAAGTATCGATGCATTCTTTTGTCTTAAACTGCATTCCGCTAGATGTCGCTTACAGGGTATTCATCCATCGTACGTTCTCTACAAAATCACTCTTACTTCTTTGGTTTATTTCTTTTCTGTTATGGTGCAGACAATTTGCAATTGCCGCTGAAATGAAATGCAAAGCTAAGCAAAAACATTCCACAGTACACAAAAGCGTTGGCCATAAATAAAATGAAAAGCGGCAACAACAACAACTAAAGCAAAAGCCACATTCCTTTTGCTTCCTCGGTTTTTTTTTATTGCTGTTAAACAACATATATTTACATCTTTTTGGGTCAGCCACAGTGCATAAATCAGGCAAGAGATCCAACACACAAACACCATTTATAAAAGCCAATATGTCAGTCTAATTTGTTGGCTAATCAGCAGTTGTCCCGAAATTTTCCCGTCTAAATGGAACACAGCGGCGCCACTGTGACAATCCGTTGCATGTTGTTGTTGTTACTGCTGCTGCTGTTGTCATCATCATCTTGTTGTTTGTTTGCGCTGCAGTTCAAATTATGCCACTTATTTTTAGCCAAACTTAAATCTTTGCTGCCATGACAGCAGTCGGCATATTTAAGCCAAATCAATTTCACTTCCACCTAACTTAATTTGAGTTATGATAAGCAAACTCTGTCAGTGCTTATCAAACTGAAAACATTCTATTCCATTATTTATGTAAATGTTCTCGTTGCTATTATTGTTATTCTTGTGGTTGTAGCATTTGTATATTTAACGTTCACATGCCCTCGCCAAAAGTATATATTTGGTATTTGTAAATGAATGTACTTAATGATTCCATTCTGTTGCAACATTAATGCCGTTTTGCTTATGATGCAGCATATTTTGAAGGCAAGTACACTGGGCGAAAAGCAAATAGCTAGTAAACCCACAAACCTATAATTAATTGTAGGAAATATTTATGAGCATGTAAAAACTATTAAAATGTTAATACAATACTGAACAAATCGTTTATTACTTAAATACATGTTTGTATTCTCATATCTTTAATTAACTTTATATATATAGTATACATATTGTGTCATATTACATTTATCATTGGAGTTTATATAAAAAAAAAACGTTAAAGCATTGTTTGAATTTCAATAAATTTTCTCACATCAATTTGTTCTAAAAAAAAACTCAGATTATTAACGCTCCAACAACAATTGTATCAAAAATTCCTTAGCAAGGGCATTCCCAGTTCGTTATTTATGTGAAGCAATTCGCTTCTCTTCCCTTATGTCATATATATTTGCGCACATTTTCATTATGATCAACAGCAGCAAAAAAAAAATACAACAAAAACAAATATTAAACATTTTGCGTTTCTCATTTTCGTTAATCTTTCTGTGGATCGTTGTCTCATTTAGTTCGGTTCTGTTCAATGAAAAGCAACGAATTTTCGCTCAGTTTAAATCGAAATTCGCGTTCGTTTCTTAAGTAATTGATCTTCAAAATAGAGTTGTAATTGAAGTCCGCTAGATGTCGCATTTGTGCCACAGCTTAGGCTTTAGGTAATCGTTAATGATCCATGTAAATGGCAAATGTGTCTAGACACCAACTGGCCAGCTGTGTACCTGTGTGTGTGTGTGTGTTTATTATTGTGCAAAGCTTTAAAAAGCGACACCGAATTGTGACGTCATTTGTTGGCGCTGATACGCTGCGCAATTTGGGGCATACAATTTGGCGGTGCTCGGCAACGTTTCCTAGCCAAGTAAAAAGATAAAAGCAAGAAAAAAACACGCCATATATGCAGCCGTTTTTAATTGCAGCGCGCCAACTTGGGCAATGCAACAACAATAAAAACAACCTTGAAAATGCAATCAAAGCCAAATCTCGATCTCATTTCTGTTTGTTGTTTGTTTGTTGCTGTTGCGAGTACTTAATTGCGTTTATTTTGTTACCAGACTCTCTTGCATTGCTCTTGGCATTCGTTGTAGTTGCTGCTGTTGCTGTTACGGCTGCACGCGAGCAACATCCAGCTTAAGCCAAATGAATGCCAAATGTGTAACCAATTTTGGGTGGCGACGACAAAAATGCAAAAGCTGCTGCCAACGCTTCCTGCCACAGCAACCATCCTCAAAAGTGCAACAAGTGATGTTGCTGTTGCAGTTGTTGTTGCTGATGCTGTTTTATTATTATTGTTATTATAAAAATGCCGCTGTTGTTGCCGCGGCGAGTTCGTTGTACACATAAAAAAAAGTTGCTTTGACTCAGCGAGCAGCAACTATTTAGGGCCATTCAACAGAGAGAGAGAGGGGGCTTTGAAGGGGCAGTGTAAGGTGGGGTGCAGCTCGAATGTCATGGCTGCCATGGAGGCAAAAACAATTTCACGCTTTTGCTTAGCTGTTGCTGTTGTTGCCACAGAGAATTATGTTTATGGCAAAGTTTTTTCATTGCTGGAAAAACGCCCACAAAATGCAACTCAAAATGACCAGCCAACACAACAACGGCTTTGGTGAATAATAATAATAATAATAATAATGATGATGATAATGATCATCATCATGATGTCGATGATGTTGCTATTGCTGTTTGATGTGCACTAGTGATAATCGAAGTGCTGATCGTCATTGCTTTTGTATTTTTGTCTACTTTTATCAATAAACCGTTAATTATCGAGCGCCTAACGTTTTGTGGCAACGGCTTGTTGCCGGCACAGCCTGCGCAAACAATACGCGGATGTATTGCAGCTTTTACGTTGTTGTTGTTGTTGCTGTTGCTGTCGCTGGTTTTCATCTTATCCACAAGGCAACAAAAGCTAGGAGTGCCACTCATCACCAACAACAGCAACAAATCCAAACCAGGGGCCAACGTTCGGTGCTGGAGCGATCGCCACACGTTCACGTCCAAGGTTTTGTAAACAACAACAAAAACAACAGCGTGGGTTGTGGGTTGGGTCTCCTTAAAGATCTTGGGAACACGGTTACTTAGTAAGACAATTATTTTATTTCCACTCAGTGTTCCGCTTCAGAAAACCTTTGCTTTATTGGGCAGCAAATTGCGTCGTTTGCTGAATACTCAAATGAAAATTTAAATCTGAAAATTAAGCCGCCAAATTTGACAGTTATTTGTCTTAAAATACTCAATCAGAATCTTCATAAGCTGCAATTTGTGCCTTATATACAGGTTTATATCAACTTTACTCATGTAAAAAGTAATAAATTCTATTCAAGATATATATTTAATTTTCGATCACTTCTTGCGTTAAGGGCATTCATTCAGTTTGTTATTCTTTGTCAACTGTTGTTTATTTTGCACACATCAAGCAAAAGAAGAAGAATGATATCTTCGCCATGCTCTGTTCTTAAGTGTTGGCCTTGTGACGTCAACTGTCCAGTTATGAGTGCAAATACGATTTAAGTTTTAACATTCATACACACATTCCCGACGAGTCATAGCTCTTAGAGCTCTTTACTTACTTAGTACGTTCGTTCATTTGCCATGCTTCGCTATTGTTATTGTTATTGTTTGCTTTTGGGTATGTGAAGCGCGTGACATAGAAAACAACTGGAGTGCAGCCCCAGTCACCAACATCCGCAGCAACAACAACCGCAACAACAACAACAACAAACAAGAAACCCGGGGGCAATGTGCCAGAGTCTAGCAATGGGGTGAGGCATATGTATGTGTATCAGAAATCGATCAATCGAGCATTGCTATCGATAATAGCCGGCGACTTTGAATTAAAATGAAAACAAAACTAAAAAGCTCAAACTTGGTCTTGAAACTGTTCGTTGCCATCGGAGCGTGAGAATTCTTTTTCCCTCTGATTTCCTTTCTCGCTTCACACTATCGCGAGCTCACAATTTGCATAAATAATTGCAAAGCGATGCAAATATTTTGAAGTTCGAGCGATATCAACTGCGAATTGGCTAGCCTCATTAATTAAAGACAAAGTTCAGTTAATTCAGTACGCTTATTTTCATGATTTTTATTGGAAGCCAGGCATTAACCTTGATTGATTTAACTAGCATTAGCCACATCAATAACGCTCTAACTATTATTGTTCTTTGCCATTGTTTGTTTGTATCGAGTGTATCTACAAAAATGTTTATTATTTTCGCTGTGTTCTGGGCGCGTCTGCATGACAGCAGCAAAATAATGCAAGCGATTGTTGTTATATATATTTATTATTTCTGGTCTACATCATTAATATGCTAAAGGTCAAACTGACAACAACAACAACAGCAACAACAAAGTGGCAATTAACATATATATAAACATCATCCATCAATCTCTCACTTTCATTTCGAGTAAAACGTAAAGCCCAATAAAGAAGTACAGGAATGTACTGCTACTCCATTTGTAGTCGCGTAGTATCTGTATCTTTGTATCTTTGTATCTGTGTATCTGTGTATCTGTAACTGCATTTGTGTACACGACCATCGTCGATCATACGACAACGCATATGTTGAAATGTATCCATGTTGATCGTTATTGTCTTATTTCATGTGTTTCTTACTTTTTTTTAGTGCTCGCAGCTGACATGTTTCCCTGATGAGCTCACAAAACCTTTTACATATCCCATTTATAATTTTGTTGCTGTTCTCTCTGGCATTTGATATCATATAAAAAGCAATTGCAATTAACAGCTAATGAATGCCAATACTTTTTTAATTAACAATTTGTTTAAGCAGCTATTGACAACTTAATCACAGAGTGCAAGACTGATTGAAATTCATTAAAGTGTTGTTTGCAGTTAGGATTTAAGTTTTGCATCCATTGTTATTAGTCTGGACAAGGTCATTGTTTTGCCTGCTGCTTAACATGCCCGGATCTTCAAGCTGTGACATGACAAACAAGTAAAGCGTTTTGACTCCACTCTCTTCGCTATTAACTCTTAGCCATCCCTGGCAACACTTCATGCACTTGACGCATTTCGCAAACCAGCAAACCAGCAAAAGAAACCAAAAGCTAAGCGCACAAATTAGCAGCTAAAAAAACAAAAAAAACAACAAAGCGAAATCCGTATTCAGGGCAGTTCCTACTCAAAGTGCGGCAAACACTTTGGCATTCGCTAGCGGCTTTTGTGTAATGTCTAAAAAAAAACGCAAATGGCTTAAAGTGCTGCTGCTGCTGCTGCTGCTGCTGCTGCTGCTGCTGCTCCAACTGAGACAGCGACTTCGAATCTGACTCCGGTTAGTGCGACTGATCCATGTCGGACGTGTTGCGCATGCGCCCGCGGGCCAAAAACGCTGTTGTTTTATAATTTACAATACCCTGTACACATGAAGAGTTTACCCTAAGGGGTATCTTGTTATTTTCTGATAGCAACATTGGCTCCAATAGAACCATAATCTAGGGTATCTGCTAGCCGAGCTCTTGTTACTACTCCGTTTGGCAAGCGTACAGAGTGAAAATGTCATTGGCAGATGTGTCGCGGATATTTGCAACAAGACACAGCACACAAGACATGATCATTCTCTTCACATGATCATCAACAGCAACAACAACAACAACAACGGCAGCAACAGCCACAAACAACTTGGCCCAAAACAAAAGACCCGCATTGGCAGTTAGCAGCGCAAAAGGGTGAACAATAGACGCTCGTCTGCTTGGCGGCCAAAGAGTAAAGGAATTTTAGCATCTAACATTTTATGATCTTGTCTTTGGGTTTGTTGCCTGAGTGCGCACATGTGTCCAGGGCTGCACAGTTAAGTGCTTAAGCGGCTGCATCTTTTGTTCTTCATCTTTTTTTTTAGCTTTTTAGCTTGTCTTTGGCTTGCTGTCTCTCGTATAATTATTATGACTTGGCCGTTTAGCTCACAAGTTAATTACCGAGTTCCAGTTGCAGCCCAACATCACAGCAACAGCAAGCTGTTGTTGTTGTTGTTACAGCCCCTTTCGACACTTTCAATAGCTGCAACATCTGCTGCTGCTGTTGCTGTTGCTGTTGTCTATTTTTGGGTAGAGCCCTCAAGCGGAGAAGTGCTATTAAATCGATTTTACATTAAAAATATTGCACAAGGCGCCGCCCGCCGCCAGAATTAATGGATCATAATTATTGCTGAACGACAGCAACAGCAACAGCAACGATAACAACATCAGCAGCAGCAACAGTAGCCGCAAAATCAACATCAACAACAATCGCATTAGAAATGAAAACAGTCTACAAATTATCAGGCAAAGCAATTGTTGGGCACAGTGGAACAAAAGAGTTTATTGCATTAGTTACACTTGGTGTTTGATATGTTTTTCATATTCCAAAACCACTGTACATCGCAACAGTTGAGTGTTGACTTTGGCTACTCAAGCGGCAGCCGCAGATGCTGCAACGTCCACTATAGAGAGAACTTTTCTTTTCTTTGCTTGTTTTCGTGTCTTGAGTCTTCTTTGCTTTTCTTAACTTTACTTGCATGCCATGCTTTTCCAATGTCTGTTGTTGTTGTTGCTGTTGTTTTTTTCTTTGTGGTATTTTCCAAGAGAAATTTATGCCATAGTTTGATGTGTTGCTGTCGATATTGCCAGTCTGTATGTGTGTATGTACAACAACAACAACAGCAAAAAAAGCGCCTAAATACCAAACTTCAAGTTCGAGAGGTATGTGAAGAGTTGCTGCTGCTGTTGCTGCAATTTGTTCTGGTGTGGCAGTTGCAGTCAGTGGCTGACCTCTCGTTCCTCCCCGCACTGCACGCCGTGCGTATCGAACACTCTGCTCTGACCTCAGTGCAATTTCATGCCCCGCCAAAAGAAGAAAGTGGCGACTGCGACGCCAACTTTGTTGGCCATCTGTTTATGTTAGACTTGACGTCATTTTGCGGCAAGTGAAAATGTGTGTGCGACGCGTTCAATCCGGTTTTGTTTTTCGGCTCCAGCTTGTGAGATGTTTATGTTTTCAGCAGCAACAACACCAGCAACAACAACAGCAACAACATTAGCGAACATTTGTTTGCCTTCTTTTAGTTTATTTTTATATTTTTTTTGTTTCTTTTTGTTTGGTTTGTGGCTCAATGTTAAGACGAGATGTAAAAAACGTGATTTCCATGCGTCGCCAGCGACTTTGTTGTCGGCATATTTAAATAAAATACTTTTACTATCATAGAAAACTAGTCAGCAGCAGCAGCAGCAGCAGCAGCAACAACTCCAGCTTGTTATATTGCTGATCAAAAATAATAGCGCATACGCAATGTGCAACGCGTGAGAGGCCAGTGACCAAAATGCAGACTGCAACTTGCAACAGCGGGCGGCGACATCGACTTTGTGCGTCGCCAAATTGGACAGTGAACTCTTATAGGCGC
This sequence comes from Scaptomyza caliginosa, assembly GCA_035044725.1. NCBI lineage: Eukaryota > Metazoa > Arthropoda > Insecta > Diptera > Drosophilidae > Scaptomyza > Scaptomyza caliginosa. The sequence goes on from JAWNNR010000317.1 coordinate 2,250,152, forward strand.
CAGCTGCCTCGTCTGCCTCACAACTGAATCATCATCTAACGACTTTTGCACGTATCTTATGCAACTATCAAACGCCGACTAGCCAAACAAAAGGCCAGGCAATTTATCAAAAATCTGCTCTTCGGTATTCATAATTTGCATCACATAACATAGAGTCGCCTCCCTTACCCCTTTCGAACAAAAATATGGCCAAAAATAAAAGACTCCAAAACTATGCGTTAATTGTATGGAAATGGAAATGTTATCGACCAGACGAGAAGAGAAGACAGAGCGAATAAAAAATCCAATCCAGCCAAGCATTTCGTTTGGGTCCCCTTTCTTCACGTTGTTTTTTCCTTCGTTTTCAATGAAATGCTTCAGCGCATTACGCGTCTTATACAACAGGCAAACAGACAGAAACCAAATGAAACAATAATTTGCCATAAATCTGTGTATTATAATCCAACTACTGCGGGTGGAATTTTCTCCTTTATTTGAATTAAAAAAGACTTTTCGATTCATAACAACTATTGCGTCAGATGTTTTGTGTGGCTGTCGTTTAAATTTAAGTTAACTCTTTATAACTGATTCATAGGAATGGTTTAACAACTTGATAAAGCATTATTTTGTTTACTTATCGATAGACAACAGCTGTTGCATTAAAAATCATTTAAAAATCATCATTGTATCGGCAAACAAAGAAAACTGTTCACAAAGCACTCACTTCGACTAAACTTATCCCTCAAATGATCATGTCTTAATTTAAGCATTTATATCATTGGGAATCGAGTAAATGCAGATTACTCAAATGATTAATATAGCGAATGAATTGAATGATGTTTTAGTTAATAGCTAAGTGCACTTTGAGCGTCGTTATCATTGTATTTAGTATAAATTTAGTCAGAGCTATTTATGTTGATATGACACCTGGTGTGGAGAGGCTTGTCCAATAGGTGTGTGTGTGTGTGTGATGACAAATAACTAACAAACACACACACACAAATGCCAACAAACTTATCAGTAAGCATCAAACAAAAATACGTCAAGTTTCGCATATTAAATCCATTGTAAAGCCGAGTTAAAGATTATAATTGTAGGAATAATATTTATGTTAGATAAGAAAATAAACATACAGGATATCAATCAGCAGCTGTTATACAAGATAAACATAGTTAGGGAATGGCAGGGGGAAGAGGGTTAGGTATAATCATTTTTACCAGACATTCTGTCGCTACTGTAATATGCAAATCCAGAAAACAAAACGAAAAATGCAAATGAAACACTTTTTTGGCTTGTCCACTGAAAAGCCAAAAAGCCAGACAATAAACATGGCAAAATTGCCTGATAGATAGATAAAGAGAGAGGGAGACAGACAGAAAGCGAGAGATGGTTATTACTCAACACTGGCAGGCGGCGAACGGAAGTGATTAAGAGAAGCAACAAGTGGACAGCTATCAACAACAAACAACAACAGCTAATGTATCTGACGGATGCCTTTTTTCGCCAGTTTTGAAAGAAAGTGAAGAAGCTGCGTTTGGTTTTTGGTTTTTTTTTTCCTTTTGTCGACCATAATCAAATGTGAGGCGTTGGAAACTAGACAAAAGAGTCGCTTATGCAAATGTACAGCCAACTGGTGGCCAATTGAGAGACATATTCATAGCAACTAAGTTACAGATACATTGACTACAGCTGCATTATGTAAGCGACTAAAATGTGTTAGTATCATTTTGTTTTGTTTTGGTTTTTTCTTCTTCTTCTTTCTTTATATACCTTCGTTTGCTCTTAATTTATGCAAATGTGCAACTTGTCAGCATTTCTGCGTCGGCTTTCTTTTGACAGATATATATATATCAAAAAACTGTGTGTTTTTATTAACCGTTAGAGCAACACGTTATTGTACAATTCCGAGGGTGGCCAAGCCGCAAATCGGGCTTATTAAAAATGCAAGCAAAAAATAAAACCAAAACAGCCAAAAATTAGTTTAGCACTTTTGAAAGTTGTTGACACATCCGACGTTTTGTTTCTTCGTCATACGCGTTGCACACTTAAATTCGAGGCTTGACTTTAACTAAAGACTAAACTCTTTCAAAAAACAAAAAAAAAACATAAAACTCTTTATAATTGCATTGTAAACATTTCACTTTCGTTTTGATTTTTTTTTCTCTTTTTTGGTGTCTTAAAAACAAAAAAAAAACTGTTTTAATATCACACAAAATGTTGTCGCCGCGCATCGTGCACAGAATAATTTTTTCGGTTGTTTTTATTATTTTTTTTTATTCGGCGCAGCCACTTTCGCCTTGTGGGTGCTGGCAAGATGTTAAGATATTAAAACGTGTGTGTGTGTGTGTGTTGTAGCATAATGCTGTTGAGGATTCAATTAGCAGTTCGTTTAGATTATGTTGCAAAGGGATTTGCATAATGTTTGCTCGTAATGGCTGTCAAATCGTGGCCAACGTCTGCTGTCGATGAACCCAACAGATGACCTCTCTATCTCGCTCACTCCCGCCTCACTCTTTGAAACTTCTGGCAACACTGATCGTTTTGACATTTTGCTAGAGATTTTTCTGGAGGCAGGGCGCGCATAAACTTATTGCATATGCTTATTAGTTTTGAGCCACTTGAGCTGCAATTTTTAATAAAAATCTATTTTCATTTTGTTTACAGATCCAATTCAAAGGCTTCGTATCTGCCGCGTCAGAGCCTGGAAAAGCTGAACAATACGGATCCAGATCGTGGCTTCTATAAGCTAACGCTCACCTCCAATGAGGATCTGGTGGCGCCAAGCAAGCCCACCTATGGTGTCATGCCAACGGGCAAACTGAAGTTGCCCAATAATTTGCCCGATGTCCTGCCGCTGGGCGTTAAGCTGCAACAGCAGCCCGTCAAGCCCAGTTCGCCGGCAGATAGTATTGTTTCCATGCGCTATGGCTCTAATAATAACCTCGCAACCAACGCCACGCCCACAGCAGCCAACCCAGGCAGCATCAATAATAATAACACTGCCTATGCCATGATCTATGGACAACAGCAGCAGCAGCAACGGTACTCATCGCCCGCCTTGGGTCACGCCTACAGCAAGAGCAGATCGCCAGCGCAGCAATTTACGCGATCTCAGTCGTATGATGTGAAGCATTTACAAAACGATGCCACTACCTTCATGTCCCAGTCACATGTCGATCTTAAGCAAGCCGTCCATGACCTCGAGACAACGCTGGAGGAGGATCTGTTGCCAGCGACACCATCGACACCGCCACCGCCGTCGCATCTACTCTCGCCGGCACACTCTGACTGCAGCCTAAGCAATAGTTCGCTGGAGTGCAGTCCAGTGAACAACAACAGCAACCAACCGGAGGCGCACATCTTTCGTGCCGAGGTTATAAGCACCACAACGCCGACGACAACGACAACGGCGACAGCGACGTTGCCAAAGCCACCGCCTGTGAATCGGCAGGACTCGTTGCGTGAAAACATTGAGAAGATAACGCAACTGCAATCGCAGCTAATGTCGGCGCATCTCTGTGAAACTGGACTCCTAAGCAACTATTCCACAACAGTCAAACAACAGCAAAAGCAAGAGACGGAACAACCACGCAGCCCAACACCTAACCAAGATGCCAACGATGCAGAGCTGCCAAGTGACAATGCCGAGCTGGATGAGAGTGCCGATAGTCTTAAGTTAATGCAACGCAGTGAACTAGTGCTGATTGTGAATCCCACACCCAGCACTGTAGACATGGCCTGCCAGACAGATGATCTGCTCGAGACGGAGCTGGTGGCTACGCGTGAGGAGCAACAGACACGCACAACGCTGCAACCACGTCAGCGTCAGGCCATTGAGCTGGAATATGAGCATTTGGCACTGGAGCTGCTTAGGCAACTGCCGCCCAGCGATAAACTCATCGAAATCCTTACACCAAAAAGCTATAAGCCGACAACGCAGTACGTCAACAATTTGTACAATCCCAATGTGCCGTTGCGTCCGGCCAAACGGGATGTGGGCACCTCGACCTTGATGCGCATGAAAGCAGCCAGCTGCACAGCAGCAGCAGCCTTAATAGCCACAACAGAGCTCCAACTGTCCACGGTGGAGTTGCAGCTAACAGATGATATGGGCACGAATTTAATCAAACAGAAGCTGGTAAGTAAACGGTTTGGACTAACAGACTAATTGACTGGCTAACTGACTTTGTATTTGTATTTGGAACAGGATGAGCTAATCAGGCAGTTAAACCAAAAAATTGTGGCACTTAAGCGCGAGCAGCAAACAATTGGCGAGGAGTGCGCCATTAATGATAAGCTGGGCAGTGATTTGCTGGCAAATTTAACGGAGAAGGTGCGTCCCAGCGAAGCGTCCAAGTTCCGCACCTACATCGATGATGTGGGTCACATAACCAGTCTGTTGCTATCGCTGTCGGAGCGTCTGGCCCAAACCGAATCCAGTCTAGAGGCACGAGCGTCCAGCAGTCAGCAGGAGAAGGTAAGTTAGCTTTGTCTTAAAGAATATGTTAACTGTTAACTAATCTTGAACTTTTTTAATAGAAAACGCTGGAAGTGAAGTGTGAACGCCTCTACGAGCAGCTGGAGGAGGCGCAACGCCTTAAGGCGGACATCGATAGGCGTGGCAGCAGCATTGCCAAACTGTTTGGCAAACATCTCAGCGCCGATATGTGCGCCGACTATGATTACTTTATCAATATGAAGGCCAAACTTATTGCCGACGCACGCGACCTGGCCGAAAGGATCAAGGGCAGCGAGGAGCAGCTGGGCGCACTTAGTGATGCGCTTGTCCAAAGCGATTGCTAATTAGCCCAGCTGCTGCTGTTGCTGCATCTGCTGGCTACTTAGTTTTCCGTGCTTTCAACTAAAAGTTGAGTGCATAATTTGTGAGAATTGAGTGTTGGCTTTGCCGCCGGTCGGGCGATGTGTATTAACTTAAAACGATGTTGTGCTTAAATACGAACTAGACACACACACTATAATGTATAAATATTTTATGTTCATTTGTGATTTTCAAATAGCTAGTAGGTTAATCTATATTTCAAGCGCATATGTATAAGCAATTTTTTACATAATTATCAAAAGCAAAGATAAACTATATGCATTAATAAAAATTTAAAAAAAAACCGTGTTAACTTTAAATATGGCGGCTTTAAGCACACAGTATGGCAACCACTGGTGGCGTTGCCACTGCTTTTTAAACATCTGGTATTGTTTACAAACATTTGCTCGCAACTATCGCGTAACTATTATCGACTACAAGGAGTATCGATAGCATATATTAATATTTTACAGCTTATTTAAAGGCATATTTTGATATAAATAAATATACAAATAGGTGCACAATGAAACAGACTACAAGTGACGTCAACTATAAAACAATTTAGGTGATTTTGCCGTAGATGATATTTAATCGATTAATTTAGATAGCTTTGCCAATCAGTTGATGGAATACCCTGTATATTATATATTATCAATATTATTGCTATGTTTAGGGGCAAAACACTCTGCCAAAACTGGATAAGAAGCGCTTTAGCAATAACAGCGCCACAGACACAAGTGCAGCGTAGTTGGCTACCAGAAGAGTAAGTTCAAAACAAATGACATAAATCAAAGTTTTTCAAATCAAATAAAATGCTCAATGTTATTCTCAAGTCAATCTGTGAAGCAAAGCAGAACAAAAACAACAACAACAAAGCAGCATCAGCACCTGTTTCGTGGCATGGCAACAGGCAGTGAAACAAAGGCGTCGCCGCCGAAACACAACAACAGATTAGCCACCTCCAAGTCTCCATATTTGCTTCAGCATGCGCATAATCCAGTTGACTGGTAAGTCATTATAAATCACACGTCTTTAGGGGATGCCACCTCAACAGCCTTTTCCCTGTCAGGTATCCCTGGTGCGAGGAGGCCTTTGAACGTGCACGCAGCGAAAATAAATTGATATTCCTATCTGTTGGCTACTCTACATGCCATTGGTGCCATGTCATGGAGCATGAGTCCTTTGAGGATGCCGCCACGGCAGCTGTGATGAACAAACATTTTGTTAACATCAAAGTGGATCGCGAGGAACGACCCGACATTGACAAGGTCTATATGCAGTTTCTGCTAATGTCCAAAGGCAGCGGCGGTTGGCCAATGAGCGTCTGGCTCACGCCCGATTTGGCACCCCTAGCAGCGGGCACATACTTTCCGCCAAAGGCGAGGTAACATAAAAAAGAAACAAAAAAATATATTACAAACTTATTGGTAATAACTTCTTGCAGATACGGCATGCCTTCATTCACCATGGTATTGGAGTCAATAGCCAAGAAATGGCAAACAGACCGCCAAACACTACAGGAAGCAGGCGCCTCGTTAATGGAAGCCTTGAAAACAAATCAAAATGCCGCAGCTGTGGGTGAAGCTGCTTTCGAGCCGGGCAGCGCTGATGCCAAGCTGGCGGAGGCAGTTAATGTGCACAAGCAACGCTTTGATCAGCAGCACGGTGGCTTTGGACGGGAGCCCAAGTTTCCAGAGGTGCCGCGTCTCAACTTTCTCTTTCATGCCTATCTGGTTAGCAAGGATTTGGACGTGCTGGACATGGTGCTCAAAACGCTGGATCACATCGGACGTGGCGGCATCAATGATCACATCTTTGGTGGTTTTGCGCGCTACGCAACGACACGGGATTGGCACAATGTGCACTTTGAGAAGATGCTGTACGATCAGGGTCAATTAATGTCGGCCTTTTCCAATGCATACAAGTTAACACACAACGAGGAGTTTCTGGGCTATGCAGATCGGATTTATGAGTACTTGATTAAGGATTTGCGTCATCCGAAGGGTGGCTTTTATGCTGGTGAGGATGCTGACTCGCTGCCCACACACGAGGACACGGTGAAGGTGGAGGGCGCCTTTTATGCCTGGACCTGGCAGGAAGTTCAGGAAGCTTTTAAAGCAAAGAAGCAGCGCTTTAACGATGTCAGTCCCGAACGTGCCTTTGAAGTTTATAGCTTTCACTACGGCATGAAACCAGCGAGCAATGTGCCACCGAACAGTGACCCACATGGCCATCTCACTGGCAAAAATGTGCTCATTGTGCGCGGCTCTGTCGAAGATACAGCTGCCAATTTCAATATGGAGTTGGATCAACTCAAGCAACTGCTGCACACAGCTAATGATATTTTGCATGCTGTACGAGATCAGCGACCTCGTCCGCATCTGGATACAAAGATTATATGCGGCTGGAATGGTTTGGTGCTATCGGGTCTCTCTAAACTGGCCAATTGTGGCACAGCCAAGAGGGATGCTTATTTGAAGACAGCCAAGGAACTGCAACAGTTTTTGCATGCGCATCTCTATGATGCAGAAAAGCAGTTGTTGCTTCGCTCCTGCTATGGCGCTGGCGTCCAGGATAACACGCTGGAGCAGAATGCGTAAGATGATTCAATGCAATATTTATACATATATAAATGGAATTGGTTTACTATAGTGTCCGCATTGAGGGTTTCTTGGATGACTATGCGTTTCTTATTAAGGGATTGCTGGACTATTACAAGGCTTCGTTGGACATGAGCGCTTTGCGCTGGGCCAAAGAGCTGCAGGAGACGCAGGATAAACTCTTCTGGGATGAGACAAATGGCGCCTACTTCTATTCACAGCAGGATGCGCCCAATGTGATTGTTCGACTTAAGGAAGGTTTGTACAAGTAGTGAATTGTGCCTGTTCACTGTTTGTAATCCCATCCGTTAATCCCCAGATCATGATGGCGCCGAGCCCTGTGGCAACAGCGTCTCTGCACGCAATCTCACACTCCTCTCGCACTATTACGATGAGAATGCGTATTTAAAGCGTACTGAGAAGTTGCTCAATTACTTTGCTGATGTCTCGCCTTTTGGTCATGCGCTGCCCGAAATGCTGTCTGCTTTACTGCTGCACGACCATGGATTGGATCTAGTGGCAGTGGTAGGGCCAGATTCACCGGATACCGCACGTTTCGTTGAGATTTGCCGCAAGTTCTATGTGCCCGGCATGATTATCGTTCATTGTGATCCACAGCATCCGGACGAGGCGTGCAACCAGCGGCTGCAGACCAAATTTAAAATGGTCAATGGTAAAACAACTGTTTATATATGCCACGATCGTGTCTGCCACATGCCAGTGACCGATCCCGATCAACTTGAAGAGAATCTGATGGCCAATTTCTTCAAGGAGCGCACCTAAGTTTGACATTACTCCAATTATTGTTTAGATATATATTACAAATATTCGTACTATTAACAAAAATGTTGTTAAGCTTTTGAAGCTTAAATTTGGTTCTCGGAACTAGTTGTATATTAGGTTAAAGCTCTACTTCTTCCCATGTATTAGCCATGTTCATGTGTATTGTCAGCGCCTAAATAAACTAGACTTTACGCACAATTTCAATTTGTTAGAAGAGCTTTTAAAGATCCCGAGAATCCTAAAAGTATGTTTTAAAATGATGATTTTCTAATATTACTCACCCAAAAAAAAATGTTTGATTTGTTTAGATAATAACATGTAGCCCCTACCCACATACCCCTCTGTGAGAAAAGCTTTTGAACGGCCTTGAGTATTTTGGATATCTTTAGGAAATTGTTTAATTGTGACTATTCCATAGATTCTTGATGATGAATGTACACTTCATCATGATTGCACTATTATATATATGTAGTAGTTCTTAACTAAACACAATCAAAAGAGTTTGTACAAATTGAGTTGTTTGTTTGTTTGTTTGGTTTTGAGACGGTTTGTTTCGGTAGTTTTGTATACTTTTCGTTTTAATCACAATATCGTATCGCTGTCATATATAAACAATTTCTTAAATATATACCCTTGTGGATATGTCAACAGGTGACGACAACGGCGGCGACGACGGTGGCGGCGCGATAAGAAAATTGCTGGATATCATCTTCACAAATACAACACATTACTTTGTGCATTTATTGGAATCGTTTGTTTGCCTCTCTCTATTTCTCTTCCTTTGTGGCCGGCATTCTTGGGCAAAACAAAAACAACCAAATACTTGACATTGCGCTTTTTGTGTTGTGGTTGCCTTTGCTGCCGTTGAATGGCGGCGGGTAAAAAGAGAGTGAGAGAGAGAGACCACACAGAGGCGTATAAGAACTAAGCTAAAAACTAAATGCTCGCCCTGCGCTGCGCCCGGAGCCAACAAGCTGTGGTTCAGGGCGCGACGGCAATCAGCGCAAAAGAACTAAATGTATGGAGAGAACAGATTGGTAATCATAAATCGTAATAATAATAATAATAATAATAATTATAATAATAATAATATAGTAGTAGTAATAAAAATAATTTAGTTGAAATTCACATTCATCACATTGGTTTGCACTTAGCGGCGAACCACCTGCCCGGTGCCTGTGGTGTTGTTGCTTGTGGCTGCAGTAGCAGCTTCCTCGGCTCAGGTGTCCGCATCGTTAAAACTCATCGCCGCATCAAAACTATCGACAATCGTCTCCATACGTTCGTGATGCTCGAATCGCGCAAATTTACGCTCCATACGACTGAACGAGTGCCGTCGCGAGTGTCGTGTCCTTCGAAAGAATCGGAAGCGTGTGTCTTCCTCCTCTTCGTCGTATTCGGGCGCCGATACCGAATCCTCGTCTGTTTCGCGCAGGAATTCCTTGGGATCACGATGAATCTTAAAGATTTTCGTCGCTCCGTGCAGTTTGGAAATGGTTCGCGATGCATTTATGATACCTCGCTCAGCCAGCTGCTGTTTGTGCGCACGATTTTTGAAGGCCGTTAATCGATTTGTGATCGAGACGACGTTAAAGAGCTTGGAGAGTTCGGAGTCAACACAGCGGGTTTCACGACGCAGGTTCTTGCCGTTTTTAACATAGATAAAATGATTGATTTGATTATCGGCCACCAGGTTTGCGGTGGGTGAACTGGAGCTTCCGTTTCCAGTCCCGTTCCCGTTCCCGCTTCCGTTTCCATTGGTGGCGAGGCAGTTGCTGCTGTTGCCGTTGGACGTTAACAGCGTTGGTGTGGAGGGCGGCGCGGGGGGTACGTGCGGCATTGTGTAGCAACGCTGACGTCCCTCGTACAGGTTGGCAACATTATACCGGCTTAGTCGGCACGATTCCGACTCAATTTCTTCGTGGTCTGAACTCGGCATGTCCATAGCCTGCGGCAAGAAGCGCATGTGTGTATGTGTGTGTGTTTGTTTTTTGTATGTATGTGTATTTGTATGTTCGTGCGTGTGTGTTGGTGTGTTTTGAGAGTGGGTGCGTTCGCGTGAGTGGGCAGACGAAAACGTACATAGCGTCAAGTTGGGCGTTGTAATAATTGAAACACTTTAAATTGCCATGTATGCAATAAGCATAAGATGGCTGCTTACCTGTAGCAAGCCCTCAACTTCAGAGTATTGACGATCCGTCAGACGGTGCAGTTGTTGATCCATTTTTGCTAAACAACAACAACAGCATAACAAAAATACGACCGTCCGATGCCGATACTTTTGCTGCACAGCAACCCTGCGCACTGCGCAGTCCCAGACGATACCAATACCGCCATCGCATCCCTAGTAAGCTAACCAAACATGGCGGTTAAACTACTCAGTGGTAGCTTATTTGAACATCTGGCAGCATTTGGCCCAATATTTACTTGTTGAACGAGCATTTCAAACTGCGGGTGTATGTAAAGTTTTCTTCGTTGTTGTAAGATGTTTTTAGTTTTTGGAAAGCAAGAATATTATTGTAGACCTGTCTTATATTTACTTTCACGTTCGAACACAGGTTCTGTTGCAGGCTAATGGCCCTTTGTATTGTTAACCGACGTTTTAACCAAATTTAACATTTATTCGTAGGTACTAGTTGATTTATATGGCCCACTGTAGCATAATAAGAATTTCGGCAAAGCTTGCAATTGTTCAATAAAAAGAGATTCAATAGTTGTAAAAGAGTAATATCAATAATCTTATATAGAAACACGAATTTGCCGAATTCGTGGTTTTTCGGAATAGATAAAAACGAAATGCACTTAACACGACAAAAAAATGTACATAAATACCTGGGTGGGTGTGCGCTTATCAATTATCGTATTCCGGTACACAAATGTTTTTCGCTTTATAATAAGTTTATTCAGTTAACACAAAAACCCCCATTAGAGCATTCGTATTTGTATATAAATATATAAAGACACACATGGACACAAATGCGCACATTTAAGAGAGCCCATTTATTATGCTCAAGCAGCAAATGCCGGTTGTTTCGAACTCGAAAAATTATACGCTTTACTCAGAGAGCACATTTTTAATTTCACAACGAAAAAAAGAAGCTTGCGCTTGTATTAACTTTGGACAGTTGTACAGCTGACGGCGTCGAAGCAGCCACGTTCAAGGCAAATTATTTGTATAATTTTGCCAAGGCATAGACTCACTTGAGCAATATGACTCAGTTGTCAGACGAACAGTTTCTCATACTTATCGAAACAATTAAATCGCTGGCACCACAAAAAGATGAAACCGAACAGCAGTCAAAAGGTAGTTTTAGCAATTGCTTTGCCAGATTCAGTGGACAGCGAGATCATGACGCAGTCGATGAGTTCATAACGGCAGTGGAGACATACAAGGAGGTGGAGGGCATCAGCGACAAGGATGCGCTGAGAGGCATCTCTTTGCTATTTAGCGGCATTGCCGTCATGTGGTGGAAGGGTGTGCGACGCGATGCAAAGACGTGGGCAGATGCTTTACAGCTGCTACGGGATCACTTCTCGCCTACAAAGCCGTCCTATCTGATATACTTGGAGATATTTGACACAAAGCAGTCAGCGGGTGAGGTAATCGATGCATTCGTTTGCAAACAGCGCGCTCTGCTAGCAAAGCTGCCAGAAGGACGTCACGATGAGGAGACTGAACTGGACTTTATCTATGGCCTGATGCAGCAAAAGTATAGAGAACAGATTCCACGGCATGAAATTAAAACATTTCGCGAGCTGTTGGAGCGCGGACGCAATGTGGAGCGCACAAGGCACTGAACTAAGTTAGATTAATTAATATTTGTTAATTTAATTATTAATTTAAACATAGATATTAATATTAAATGTAATTACATATGTTTCATTAGCTCAATTGCTCAAGATGACAAAAAGCTGCTCTTTGATCCATTCTTTGTTGCGTGGCGCATATACGTGGCTGCTCTTCTGGTAAACCAAACAAACAATATCAGAGAGTGAGTCCAAAAAGTTAAACAGCTGATAAATGTCATAGATGATGGTGCTCTCGTTCGGGTTAGTGAGCTTTAGATGCTCTTCGTAGATCTTGCACACGCCTTGCATGCACTCTCTTATGCTCTCATAATCGCAATATGTCCGCGTCTCTGGGTTCGCACCCGCCTGCATAAGCAATATCGTATGCGCCATATTTTCGCTCTTATACGTGCGCTTATAAATCTATGCTACTGTGTTTTTTGTTGTGGTCGATGATAAATAAAACAAAACCCGTCTTAAATACTTATTTAGATGAGTTTTACAATTTCCTTTACTACTTACAATTTACTTTTTAAATGATACAAGCTTTGCCGTTCTTTGCTTATTTTGTGCTTTCATACATTTTTGTGCACAAACACACACACACACAACGTTAGCTGTCATCGAAAAATGTCAGTGTGTACATATGTATGTATGTGCAGTTGATTCAAAACGGTAAAGTGAAAGAGCAACAAGAGAAGTTGGATTTCGATGATTATGAATTAAAATAAATGTATGTTTAATATCCCCGAACCTCCCGTAATAAAAAAACACATTTAGATTGTGGTTTGGGTTTTTATGTATTCAGTTTTCTGGATTCAGTCTTTATGATTGTTTTACTGCAGATCACAGCCTCTTGTGGTCATCGATAGGCCCCCAGCATAAATGTGAATGCAAATGCTCAAAAAACTAAAAAGTTGAGGCATTGCATCCCATCGGGAAGTGCGGGCCATTGCTGTTGTAGCGCTCAAGGCGTCCAATGTGCTCCAAATTCAAATCCTGGCGCGCGCGCCAAGCAGCAATGGCTACCATGGAATGTTGAACAGACGGGTTTTTAAATGGTACTACGCGCCCATGGATTCTGCATAAGAGGCTTGATTTACGAGCGTTTTTCGGGTTTTGCGACAGTCGCCCACAAGCTGGAGCAACATAGTAGCGACGAATCCAAAACCCTGTGTGTGTGTGTGTGTATGAGCTGGCGTGCCTAACGCTTGCCGCGCACAGCGCCTGCTCCAAAAGGAGCTAACGCAAGCGACAGACAATTTAGCGTGCCAATTGCACGAATGGCGAGAGCATAGCCATTGTAGTGCAATGGTTTTGACAATAAGTTTAAGACGAATGTCTTAGGATTGTTGTTTGTTTAAATTTCCCCGAAGGGAAATTTAGTTTTGTACATGACCAATTCACAGGAGCTGCTATCGCGCCAGACGCAAGCAACAGATAGACAACGCCACACCAGACACAGTTGGCAATACCGCTGCAGTGAGCCGAAGCACACAGCAGAGTGTTGCCAACAGGCCGAAGTGTGGAATTGCCAACTGCGATTACATCACGCAAAGCAAACAGATGTGAATTCCCATGTACGTGTTTTTGTTTTGCCACATTGACTAAGGACCAAGCACAGCAGCGGCTGCACACACGAATTAAGCGAAAAATTGAAGACATCAGACTCAATACTGACCGAGGCCAGTAAAGTTTTGATATCCAACAATTGAACGCCTAATGCGTGCGTTGCGGCTGCGCTGCGTAGGCACTAGGGCAAGGTAGCGGGTTTTGAGCGACAAGAGAGCAGAGAATGGGCTAAGCGCACACAACACCCATCGCAGGCTGAGGCGTTGCGTCGACGCAAACACAACAGATACAAACGACGCTTGCCGTACAAAAGCTTGTCTCAACTGCAGTTCCGAAAAACCACAGCGAAAAAGCTCGTGTTTGGCAGAGACGCCGCTGATCTGTTGCGTTGCATCAAAGCGCAACGCCTTGGCCTTGAAGCGAAATGTGTGCGCCGGGCTCCTCTTCGCTATCCGGTCGCTCGTGTTTGGTGAACTAGGTTCACCGATACCATGTTTCAAGTTTGTGAAAAACACAATGTTGCAATTAGCATATCAGTGGGTGGCGTTCAGAGCCAAAAATAGCCGCGATTTCGGCGTGTATGTATGTGTGTGTTTCGACATCGAAATGTCGATTTGGTTGTTTTGTTAAGACTCTGCTCTGCTTGCCGGCACGCCACTTGGCGCTTATGAAAAGTTTGAGATAGTAATCGAATATCGAAAACAGCGAGAGTTGCTGCTTTGGTATTTTCCTCATCTCTCTCTCTCACTCTCTCACAATTATGTCCATGTGTCAGCCGGCGCGACAAAGTGAGTGTTGATGTATTGGTGAGACTATGACGACGCTGTATCTTGTTGTTGTTGACGTTGTTGGTGTAGCTGGTGATGTCATGTCTCGTTGGTTATATGTGTGGTTCGCCTTTTACTCCGCCTCGTTGTCACCATCACGCGCCTGACGGCGCTTGCGGCAATTCTCGAATGTATGGCCACGGAAATTGCAGAAGGTGCAGCGCTCGGCGCGACGGGCACCGCGTAGCGGACCCTTTGCCGCCTGATCCTCTTGATTGTTATGTTCGATGATGCGGCCCTGTTCGAGCAAATCCTTGAATGTGGTGACACTCTGGCGAGCAATGTGCTTGCGATACTTGATGTTTAGGAGACCATACAAGAAGTCCAGTTCTGTCTCCTCGTTGTGGCGACCCTCGGGTAGTTGGGCAAGCAACGCTCGTTTCTCGACGACAAATGTATCGATGACCATGCTATCCTCCTGCTTCTTCTCAAAAAACTCCATGTAGACTTGGTAGGCGGGTTTAGTGGGTGAAAAGTGTTCACGGATGAGTCCGATGGCGTCTTCCCAAGTTTTGGCTTCTTTGCGCACGCCCTGCCACCAGGTGGAGGCTATGCCGGAGAAGAGCAGCGAGATGCCTTTTAGTGCATTCTCATCGGATATGTTCTCGAGCTCCTTAAATGTCACTATGTTTGTGATGAACTCCTCGACCTCTTCATGATTGCGGGCACCGACAAATCTGTGGCAGCAGGTACTAAAACTGCCTTTGATTTTGGAATTTGAGCTATCGCCAGCGGCAGCAGCAGCACTGCCAGCTGCGCTAACGGCAGACACGCGAACGGCTTCGATGAGCTCACGCAGTTGTTCGTTGGTCATTTGAATTGTTGCCATGTTTGATAAATTGAAAGGCGCACACTTTATTGTTGTTGAATATTATAGGTTAGAGTTGTGTGGTGAGCAGCGAACAAAGCCAGTAAGCGTTGGCGAATGTTGCTGTTTTCAGTTGTTCTGGTCGTTGGTGACTAAAGTTCCCTTTGCTGGGCTGGCGCATTTTATAGGCGAAGCGTTGTGAAATTGAATTTCGAAAAACTTTGCCAGCAAAGAGAGTGCAAAACAGAGAGAGCTAGTGTTGTGAAGAGAGCGACACATGCAATTGTTGTTGGGGTTTCTAGTCGCTAAATTTAAGTGAGTCATTTAAACATGTTCCCATATCTACTAACTGTTCGATAATATATGTGTGTATGTACATATTTACATACTTGTATATACTTATGTTTACATACTTGTATATACATACATATGTTTATTTTTTAAACAGAACTGAACTAAAGACTGATTAGGTTACTATCAAAAGTTAGTTTAGTTACAGAATTTAAAGGTAACATAAAAATTTACTTAACCTAATATTTGTGTAAAATTGTATATTGAAATGTAAAATGTATGTACATATGCATATTACAGTTTTGTATAAATACATATGTACATACTAATGTCACATTTGTATGTATTATGTATGTATATACACAGTTTTATTCGAATTGCAATATAGGGGTCTTTCTCATTATTGATTTTGAATAAAAACATATAATATACACTTCTTTTCGATGCGGTATTAGAGTTCTCACTTAAATGCCTACCCCTATTGCCTTTTTTTTTATTTCATGTGGGCATGAAAAATATTAATTACAGTTCTATGAATGCATACGAATGCTCAAATAGATGTATACGTATGTATGTACTTCTGTATATATAAGAGGCGAAAATACATTAACACTTACTAATATGAAATAAATAAACAGCGTACTGCTCTGAATTGCGTGCATATGTATGTGTGAACGGCGTTGTGTTCGCTTGTAAACAATCGTGTCATATGAAACGACGAAAGCCGGCTTTTTGTTTTTTGTAAACATTCACATACTAGAAGAGACACCCATTGTAAGAACTCAAACCTAAAGTGCTTCGATGGCAATAACTTCGGTCGCCTGTTTATGTTTAAAGTTCTTGAAACAACACGCTGCGACAAGATAGTGATTTAAAAAGTTTGGCAAGCACAGTAGAGAAAGCCTGGGTGGAGTGAACAGGAACCAGCAATAAGTAGTACCAAGGTATAGTTTAAATTTGTTGCGCATTTACTGTGGCGTTGCCATACTGCGTTGCAGTGTTGCGCACCAGTTCGCGAGCAAAATTGATCGAGTGATTTAGTTCATACACATGCTCCTTAAGAACACTTAAACGAGCAGGCTTAAACTTAAAGTTAACTATAAATAGCAATACAAATAAAAACAACTTTAATATGATTGATTATGTGGTTGAACGTATTGACGGAAAACGTATAAACAATGGAGTCACTGAATACTTTCTCAAGTGGAAAGGTTATCCCCAGGAGCAAAATACTTGGGAACCCGTTGAACATCTTTCTTGTCCCGATATTATTGCGCAATTTGAAGAATCTGAGAAGGCCAAAGGTATTGAAAAGTTTAAAAAACCAACGGAGATTGACACCACACGTAAAAGTACAAAAAAGCGAGTCACCAAGAAAAAAGCCTACGGTTTCGACCGCGGATTAATTCCAAAAGAGATTCTTGGAGCCACCGATTTCTGTGGGGAGCTGATGTTTTTAATGTCTTGGAAAAATTGTTACACTGTTGAATTAGTGCCTGGGAAGCTTGCCAACGTTCACTGTCCCCAAGTTGTAATAAAGTTTTACGAGGATCGGCTCACCTGGAATGACGACACCAAACATGAAACGAAATATAAAATCTCTAAAGATGGCAAGGAGAATAAAGTAAAAATTAATTCTCGGACGATGGTTGCTAATCAAGTTAACTGTAAATCTAATACCTTACATACACAATAACATGTGTAGAAAATACATAGACATATACATAAGTACATAGAAATAACATATGAAAATGTTAACTATGTTGCATACGTTCATACGAAAAAATGTTGAATTTATTATTTTGTTAAGAATTTATTATTTTTGTTTTGTTTAAATCATTAAATAAACTTTGTTTTCAAATTATTGTTTTATTCATTTAAGTCGAGCTGGCGGGCGCCGTTTTTGGCGCCGACACAAATAATTGCAAGTAAGTGTTGCCACCTAGTTGAAAGAAAAGGTATCGTTAAAGTACCCAGTTCAGAGAACTTTCCCGAAGTGTTCCGTCACGAACCACAAACACTGTTGAGCAATTGCTGCGAGGTGCGTTTTTTAGTAATCTCGTGAAAATAGCGAAGTATTGTGCTATTTGGCTATTTGCACGTTACACAGCATGATGCGGAGAGTGTTTCGGTGCCGATGGCACTTGTGAACATGATATTTTAATTTCTGTAATGCGTAACAAAGAAAATGCGTCTTCTTTTGCATGTTGCAGGCGTAGTAGGCTGGCGTTCTTGCGAAATTAATGTGAACTGCCATTGGGCATTGTTGCAGCGTTGCCGCCGGTTGAGAGACAGACGTAAACGATATGACAACCAGCAGCGAGGATGTACTGCTGCAGATGGGCGAGGTGCGCTACAAAAAAGGAGATGGGACGCTCTATGTGATGAATGAGCGTCTGGCGTGGATGGCAGAGCACCGGGACACAGTGACTGTATCACATCGTTATGCCGACATTAAAAGTAGGCAAATGTTCAATGTGCAATTTAGTATATGGAAAACTAATAATTAATTTGCAGCACAAAAGATCTCACCCGAAGGCAAGCCAAAAGTGCAACTTCAGGTCGTGCTTCACGATGGCAACACATCCACTTTCCATTTCGTTAATCGTCAGGGCCTGCCAGCCATGCTTGCCGATCGGGATAAGGTCAAGGAGCTGCTGCAACAGCTGCTGCCCAATTTTAAGCGTAAAGTGGATAAAGATCTAGAGGACAAGAATCGCATACTGGTCGAGAATCCCAATTTGTTGCAGCTCTACAAGGACCTGGTCATAACCAAGGTACTTACTAGCGATGAGTTCTGGACCACGCACGCCAAAGATCATGCCCTTAAGAAAATGGGCAAGAGCCAGGAAATCGGTATGTACATATTTATATATATATACTCATAGCACTGCTTCCTAGACTATTTATATGATGGCTAACATTTTGTTTAGGTGTCTCTGGAGCCTTTTTGGCCGACATTAAGCCGCAAACAGATGGCTGCAATGGGCTTAAATACAATCTTACCTCAGATGTTATACACTGCATTTTTAAAACATATCCCGCCGTTAAGCGCAAGCACATTGAGAACGTGCCAAACAAAATGCCGGAATCCGAGTTTTGGACCAAGTTCTTTCAATCGCATTATTTTCATCGGGATCGTCTGACTGCCGGCACCAAGGACATATTCACCGAGTGCGGCAAAATTGATGACCAAGCATTGAAGGCTGCCGTTCAGCAGGGTGCTGGTGATCCATTGCTGGATTTAAAGAAGTTTGAGGATGTACCGCTGGAGGAGGGCTTTGGTAGCGTTGCCGGCGATCGCAATGTGGTCAACAGTGGTAATATTGTGCATCAGAACATGATTAAGCGTTTTAATCAGCATTCCATCATGGTGTTAAAGACATGTGCCAATGTCAATGCCGGTGCAGGCAACATGTCCAATGGCAACAACATGGCCAATGGGCCACTCGGCCAGTCCAATCACACCAACGGTGTCAATGGCAAGGCGTCCAAGCACATAGTCGAGACAGAGGTCAGTGAACATGATATGCCGCCAACGAAAAAGCAACGCTTAATAGAAAAAATACACTATGAAGATCTGGGCAAACCATTAATCGAATCGGATGATAGTTATTTAGATTTGAATACCGAGACCAAACAGTTTGAGCTGTCCAAAGTAGATCGCTACCTCAACGGTCCGCTGCAAAATCAAACATATGAAAATCATAGTGATTCACTGAGTCTGGACGATGTGCAGTACAAGCTAGTGCGCAACTCAGAGTCCTGGCTAGATCGGAGCGCACCGCGCAACGTTATATGTTCCAAGGCGGCTGTTAATGCTCTGGGTGAACTAAGTCCAGGCGGTTCACTTATGCGTGGCTTTCAGGAACAGTCTGCTGGTCGTAAGTTTGTACACATTGATCTTTGCTTAACAGAAGTTAATTAAATAATCGTTGCAGAACTGGTGCCTCGCGACTTTCAACGCGATCTGCGGCACTTGTATTTGTCGCTGCAGGAGCTGCTAAAACACTTTTGGAGCTGCTTTCCACCAACCACCGAGGAGCTGGAGAACAAATTGCAGCGTATGCATGAAACACTTCAGCGTTTCAAAATGGCCAAACTAGTGCCTTTCGAGGTTAGCGACTGACCAAGATAATTCTCAAGCTTATTATTAACAAGAAATTTGATTTTAATTTAGAATCGTGCTATGCACGAGCTCTCACCGTTGCGATCGTCACTTACGCAACACATGAATACGCTGCTGCGCAGCGCCGACTCTAAATTTGCTACATGGAAGGAGCGCAAGCTGCGTAACAATAGATAACAAATGCAAAGCCAACTGCAACATGATTATCAACTTAAAGTACTCGCTAAACACGTTCGATTAGCAGCGCAACGCATTGAAATAAAACACATATACCATATATAAATTATAAATTACGTACATTATTTAGATATGATCACTGTTTGTATAATGGTCCATCATAAATTTAAACAACAGCAAATGAAATTGTTTAATGTGCTTACAAGGATGAAAAGTGCAAGACAGCGTCCATAACTACGATCAACTGCATTTAGGAAGCCATGCCGTCCTGTGCCGTGCCTCTTGTAAAGTTCTAACTGCATTAATCCAATAATGTATGACCCACATTCAAGTTATGCGTAGCTATAAAAAAAATGTTTTGATTTGTGTTAATTAACAGCTTTTTGATAGCCGTTAACGCAAGTTTCTTGCTTAGCTGCCAAGACAATGCCCCGGCAGTTCGACAACGACGATTAAAGCCACAACATTGTGCCAGTTTATTGTTAAAATAAAACTTTAAAGATTATGCACTGCTTAACAAATATTAGCTTATTGCTATGGCTGCTCAGTAGTTGGAACACTTCTTCTCTAAATGCCGCCCTGCTATATCCCACAAATTCGGAATTTGGTGTAACTTGTGAAGAGTTAGTTAATTTTTGTTTCTTGTATTAATACAAAATCTATTGCAGATTTTCATGGCCATATCTGTGCCGATTAGTTTGCCACATCGCAATGTTTTTCTATCCTATAACTACGAATATAATTACTATCAACCCGAACATATCTACAAGTTTCCACCGATTATAGTGAGTGCATTTGAAGTTTGTGTTCCAAGTCTTTTGTTAACATAATGTCTTGATTAAGATGGGTGAAAACTTTGAGGATAGTTATCTTACGTATCCAACTAATGATGCAGCCAGAAATTGTCACAATTGCACAATGAGCGCTAACAGTACAGAGAACTTTGCTACAACAAAGGAGAAGTCGATGGAGACGGGGGCGAAGACAAAGACACAGACACAGACGACGATGGCGCCAAGTCGTGAGAAACGTGATTTATCACTAATGACAAGGAAAACCTTCTATGCAATGCTACGCGATAAGTTGGAGCGGTAAGAGCTGCTATTGGTTTTTATTTGTTTTTCAGTTAGTTTATATTCTTACAGATCCGCTTATCCGGGTGAGGCGTGTCTGTTGCGTTTGATATGCGAGACGAATGCATCAATGCTGGGCGAGATCAATGGCTGGCTGGGCAATATAGTGCATGTTATATTCACGTAAGTGCCAAACGTTTCAAGCAAACCGAACACAGTTTAACAGCTAAATTCGATTCGCAGGCCCACAAGTTCTCGAGATGAGCAATTGCCCTCTGTCTACTACCAGGCCGAAGCGGATGGACTGCAGCAACAATGTGTGACTTACAGCAGCGATTGTCAGTACAATGTATTGGACCTGATTTCAGCGCCAGTTGAGCAAATACTCAAAGACATTGCAAACAGTAGACGAAGACGATGAAAATAAAGTGGAGTAGAGTACTTGAAATATTGTAGCGCTCTCTTTTTTTTTTAACTCATTCAACACATTGTTGGCCGTTTGCTTTGCCAATTAACAACAGTTGTGGCGTTTAAGATAAACGCACTTATTTAAGCAAGCGCATTCAGTTCAGTTGTTAACCGAAGCTCAAGTGAATCGTTACCATGTTGTGTTTAGACCAGCTTTTGCTGGCCATGTGCGCTATTTGTATTCATTTAAGATTTTGTGATTGTTATTTGGCTTTTGTGCCATCCAGCACGCATGGCGTGAGTAATTTAACCTAGAACTAGGATAAGCTGATGAAGTGTTACCTTTCCTGTAGGTCTTTGCTGCCTTGGCTGTGCCCTTGGAGCTGCCACATCGCAACGTTTTTGTCTCGTATAATTTCGAGGCAAATTACAACTCGCCGTATAACTGGAGCAGACCGACAATATTTGTAAGTCCTAACCGGTTGAGTGTGCTTGACGTCAATAAAAATGCTCAATTAGCACAAAATTTTAAAGTTCAATTAGCAGCTTTGTGCTTGAGATGCTCTGAATGGAATGGGGCTCTCCTAAGAACATGCATTACTTTCACAAAAACATAATTTTTTGGGTTTCTTTAGCAAAATGGTCCCATTGAATCCGAGGAGGTGGAGCTGTCACGTAAGTCGCATCATATAGTAAAGGGTCAAGAGAATCAGGATGGAGTAGAGGAAGTGGATGAGCAGCAAACACAGACCGAAGAAAGCAATACGGAGCAGAAGCAAGAGGCAGAGGCAACTGAAATGCCATCAACAAGCTCAAAGCGTGAAAAACGCGCTTTACTTACCCGAACAAATATTTATCACATTCTGATGGACAAGTTTCAAAGGTTTTTATAACAATGTGATATGCATGTGAATGTATGGAATATATTTTGTTAAGCAACTACCTTCTAGAAGTGGCTTCTCTGGCGAATCCTGTTTGCTACGTTTGATTTGCGAGACTAGCGCCGCTGAGCTGGGCGATGTCAATGGTGTTCTGGGCAGTCTCATGCATGTGCTCTTCAGGTGGGCTTTAAGTAACTGAATTTAAGAGTTTTTACATATAAGTTTTAATGTCTTCAGTCCTAGCACATCGGAGCCGGAGCAGCTGCCCTTACATTTCTATCAGGCTGAACACGATGGCTTGGAGGATAATTGTCATCATTATGCGGAAAATTGTGGCGAAAGCTTGTTGGAAATGATATCGGAGCCATTTGAGGAGATTTTCAAACGCGTTGAGCGCAATGAAATGTTGTAGAAAATATTTTAATAATAATAAACAAAAAACAAGTATTATAATAGTCTATATCAAGAATCTTAATCTATTGTTTGACCTACTTTTAAATTAGCAACTTTCACTTCCTAAAAATTCTTCTAATTGACACAGCAGATTGCGGTTTTGCAAAAGATTTGATTATTCAGTTCCACGAAACAAGTGCTGGAGTTTGCAACATGGGAATGGGAACCATATTAATTATCCTGGTGATATGTTTTTGTGAGCTTGTTAAGGCGGTGCTCGTTTGGAATACAGGTGGTGAAGCAGCAGTAAGTGTTTTTTCCATGTAAAATTAGTAACTTAATAGTAATATATCATGTAGCTCTTTATATCTATTGCAATACCAATTGATTTGCCCACACGTCATGTGTTTATGTCGTATAACTTTGAGGCCAGCTACAGGCTGCCAAAAACATGGAAAAAGGCATCCACAACGGTAAGTTGTTAGAAAGTGTTAATAGAATATTAAGTAATCTATTCTATTGCCACTCCAAAGCTTGATGGGAATAGCACTAATGAATCGTTGGATGACTTTCAACACAAGCGCAAGAAGTTAAAGCCATCAAAGCACCGCAAGCCAACTAAACGTAAACACAAAACGAAAAGCAAGCCCAAACCAAAGCCCGTCGATGACTATAAGGACTTCTTTGAGGGTTATCCGGATGATGCAGAGGCTAGACATCGTCGGGATCATGCGTTACTTTCACGCAGCAAGTTCTATGAGATACTAAGTCAGCGATTTGAACAGTTTGTTTAGCTAAGACACAAGTTAAGATACGATTTAAACTCTATCTAATCCTTAGACATGGCTTTGACAACGGTGATAGCTGCCTGCTGAGGCTCATCTGTGAGGCAAATAACATTCAGCTGGGCGAGAATAATGGTGTACTTGGCAGCCTTATGCATGTCATGCTTAGTCCAAGTAGCTCGCAGTACGAGGCGCTGCCTCAGCGTTACTACAATGCCGAGTCCATTGGCCAGCAGGATAACTGTGGAGCTTATCATGCCAAGTGTGGACGCAGTGTTTTAGATTTGATAACGAGATCCTTAAGCGATTATGTTGGCAATAAAAGTGCATGGCTTTGACTCGTTTATTTTATGTGGTTTTCATGAACATCTTGAAAGCTGGCCAGGCACAGCTTTTGATATACGCTCGAGCCTCCTGGCACTGCTTGTTGCCCCGTTGCCAGACGTTAGCTGGACAGCGGCGAATCAAACGAGAGTAGGCACATAAGCCGTAGAAGATCGCATGGCGATCGCAAGCATCGCTCTGTCGACTTATTTGGGTCAACTCCTCGTACTTGCTGTGCACCAGCGACGAACAGTTGGCAAAGTTACTGACATAGGCATCGATAATGTCCGGATTGTTAAAGGCACGCTCCAGCATGTTACGCACATTAGCAATATTTAAATGCTGACCCTGCAATGCCAATGTGGCATTGAATATGCAGGCAAGACGACACTGAAAAGAGAGGTTATAGTTTTGGATAGTTGGTCCTGTTGCTTAACCCAAAACTAGATTACTCACGCTGTGCTGCGGTCCAGAGTTGCCACACTCATTGCTGTAGGCAGCCCAATTGGGCAGGGGTAACGGACAGCACATTTGTACATTCTAAAAAAGAAAATGTAATTTCAAGCAAAGTTAAATGAATAAACTATCAGAAATTCCAAATAACTGTGTACCTGCAATGTTTGCGGCGCTGCTTTGCATTTGGCTGCAATTATTGCAGCTGGAAATGTGATAAATATGAACAGCAACAAGTTAATCCACATGCTTTGATTTTTCTATATGAACTGAATGCGGTTTCATTATTCGAACAGTAAATATTTTCTAGTTGCGTGCAGCGAAGAGATAAGCAGATAACAAGTGTCTTGTTGCAGTTCCAAGTTACATGATAGATAAATAGTTAAAGCTTTTATTAGATATAAAAAACATAAAAAATTATCATAAAGTTGTAAGCTTTGTTACTCAATCGCAGCTGTTGAGAAATGAAACACTTTAATCAGGTGTTCTGTGAGTTTATTTACTTTCAAATTTTGGTTTAGAAGCTGAAATTTTCAAAAATTAGGATGAGTGGATTTTTCAACAAATTAATATGCCTGACAGGGCTTCTACTTTGTCTTCACTTACACCTGCTACATGTGGCAAACAGTAAGATACAAGTGCCACCAAGAACTGAGGATGTTCTCTGCACCCATCTCATAACAACAAAAGTGTTGGAAAAATGCTGTGGAAATTTCACAACGAGCAAAATGTTTTTCGAATCCACCGATTGTGCTAAATTCGAGCAGGATTATACTGCAGTAAGTGTAGCTTAAAATAATATTTTGAATACTTTTCAATTAATACTGGTTTATATTGCAGTGTCGCTACGAATGTATGTTTAATCACTGGGACATGATTGGCATGGATGATGAGCTTAATATGGCAAATGTTAATTTTATGATAGATTCACTATATGGCAAGGAGAGCGACTATGCCAGCTATGGTCAAGTGCTCATGAAATCCTATGCTGAATGCAATAATGTAGGCAATATCTTTGGTGATGTGGCCACCGTCTTCAATGCACCACTCCAAATACACATCAATAGCACTGAGAGCTGCAACAATGTGGCCATGTTATATAACAAGTGTGCAGCAGCAAAAACATTCATTAACTGCCCATCAGCTCACTGGCAGAAGAGTAAAGAGGATTGCCAACTGAGCCTGCAAGTGCTGAGCAGTTGTGTTAACTTCTTTGTACATCACCCTGCGAAAGTGCGTTTGGGTGAACGATCATATTTCAGTGGCGCCTCAAGCTTTATGCTACGCTCGCGTATTAGGCAGCCAAGCTTGCATTGGTATACGACAATTTTAAAATGGCTTGTTCTTTAAGTGAGTTTGAGTTGGGTTAAGTGAAGACACATGTTTAAGGTTGCTATATCATTTTAAGAATGCCAAATCGAATGCTCAACTTGTGCAAAAATATTGGAGTCTGAAATCATAAAGCCAACATCAAAAGTTATTTGCATTTTATTAAACAATTTATTTAAATTGTTTAGCCAAGCACCATTAAACTGTGAAGTGCTTGAATTAAACGCAGTATATATACATATATATATACCTGATTATTGTGATCTGACAGAAACTAAAACAACATAATGTGTAGCAAGTTTATAGTTGTTACAATCTGGCTTTTATCCAGTTTCTTGAACGGCAACGCCGAAGTTGACTGTAAAAAGCGTTTTAACTTTAATGTAAGTTGGCAAATATCCAAAGGGGCAACTAAAAAACAACTGATAAACATCGTTTGATTAAGACTATACAAAACTGCTGTGCTTTGCCAAGGTTTAATTTCAAACCGTTTCGATCAAGTTGCAGTGAATATATGCCAATCAATGGATCACCCGGCTCACCCGTAAGTTAGCAATACTTTCAGTAATCAATTCAGTAACCAATCTTCTTTTGTCAGTGTCTTTTAAATTGTATTTTTAGATCCAGCAAAGTGCTAAATGGCACTAAGTTAAATGTGTCAAACACATACAAAATGTTTGATCAGCTTTTGGATAGCAAGAAGGATTTCGTCAATGTCTACACACAAACTTTGCAAAATTGCGCAGCAAATGAAGCTAAAATGGTTATGTACAAAAAACGGGTGTTTTATGGCTTTGAAAGTTGTTCCATACTGCCAATCTTTCTGTCCACTTGCGCGGTGAGGAATAGTCTTGTCAATTGTCCACGGGCCAGCTGGCGAGGCAGCGAAGTATGCGAAGAGTACCGGGAGTATACAATCAAGTGTAAGTGTGGTTATGGTCCCGGAGCATGCAGCTCTCAAACAACAGCTCCTAACTCACTAAAAGTATAAGTGCGTGTTTAAAAAATATAAACATATATATATACAAGCCAGTTTCAATTTTCACCATAACTATGTTTGTATTCATTAAGTTAAAACTCATTTACAGATTGTTCTTAAGCTTTAAGTGCTCTAGTTGAAGAATACATCATACCAGCTGCGCGGCTCCCGATGAGTAAACGATTCAACTGCACTGCAGCCAGTGTCAGAGACCCCAAAAACATCGTCTTCAACAGCATTCATTTGTGCTAATAGGATAAATGTACATTTATCAGTCATTCTATAAGCTGCCCAGTTACAGTTTCGTCTCACCCAATTGCTCCAGATTTATGCCCAAACGTTGAGCATGCTGCATTAGTGCTGTAAGTAAGAGCTGTGGATCCACAATGCCATCTTGTTCCACATCATGAAAGGCGATTTGCGGCTGTTCCTCTTCTGACGCTGGACAGCCAAAAGATAACTCACTGCCAGGCTCTCCAATCAGCTGCAAAAAGAGCGTAATAATTTCCCTTCTGCTTGCTAAGCACAAAAAAAAAATTACCCTATCTGCTTCTTCCTCTGCTTCCACAATAAAATCCCTAAGCGCTGCTTGCGAACTGCTTGCAAGCAGTAGAGTGAAAATTACAATTGATTGTATCATGCTAAACAGAGAGATCGAAAATCTGTTCTTAACTGTGTTGTGTGCCGAATAAACCTTGAATGAAAACTGTATAAAACGAAACACTTATTATTTATACTAAAATTATGTGATGGCTCATTAAGCTTGTGGCCCAATTAGCCAGGGTCATCAAAGTTAAGTTAGCCCCAATTTAAAAATCAAATGCTACAGATATCCGTTATCAGTTATATTTGTATTTAAAATAGACTTAATATTTGGACAAATTGAGCTCAGCTCATGGGCAACGGAACGTGAGGCAGCGGATTGCATTGTTCGGCAAACTCTTTGGCCACCAAGCATGGATCATCTGGCTTCCACAGTTTTGTGGGACAGTTTAGGAACGTTTCCGCATTAACACAACTATATAGCATGGCGGCATAGGGTGAACAGCCTTGAGTAAGAACTTTATAGGACTCAATTCTGGCAGCCTTCATGTGTCCGTGAACTGCAATAGATTGGGCATTTAGTAAGGATCTTGAAGCACACATTAAGCATACGCACTGTTAGTCAGGCATGTCTCAAAGGAGCGTATTATGTGGGGAATCACATCACGATCTCGGCGATGAACATGCTCCTGTAGATACAGTCGCACCTTATCAATTTGTAGCCGGCCATTCACCAAGGCGCCTGTCTCTCTGTAAATGCACTCCGGATAGCACTAAAGTCAGATGAAGATGAAATTCAAACGTTTTAACTCAATTGCGCAATTGATATATTTATTCGCTTACCAAATGCGCAAAGGCTGGATATTTCTGATTGGCGGACTTGAGTTGGTTTATATGCTTCTGGCACTTTTGTGGCACGTTGCCCAGATTGATTTCCGGTGTGCGGCAGCAAGAGTTCACATCCTGCCAAATGTTGCATAAGTTATTTATTATTCAGGCGTTCATAATGGACAAACGAGAAACGACAAACGATAGAATGCGAAATGTACTTACAAAATTGTTAAAGTTCGGCGGCGATGAACAATTGTATGCGGCGGCTTGGGCTTGGCCCAGCACAGCCGACAGCTGTACATAAATAAATAATTGTGTTAAGAAGGAACGGTGGAAAAAAAGGTGAGCCAATAAAAGGGTATTTACTCACGATTAAGAATGCAACGCAATGGAAAATCGTTGACCGCATTTTTTCCGCAAAACTTTATGTGTTATTGAGGTGTGACAAAAGAATAAATTTTGTGCGCCAGCAAATCTCTGCTTTATATGGGCAAAACAGAATTTGAAACTCTAATGAGCTTGTAATCAACGTCAACGTAATGAAAACAAAACATTCTTGCTTTTGGTCCAATGCGTCAGTTGAAGGTGACACATCGAAAAATGTTTACAAGAGCGATGAATCGAGTGCGTCGACTGATATGGGGGATTACTCTCGACCCGACACCTCAACTGTTCGAATATAGGTCTATCCGAGCGTGACCGGATCAGGGTAAACATACAGTTTAATATGGGGGAAACACCGGAAACCAAATGAGTTTTTGTACTTGATGAATGTTTTGAATCATACTGTTGATGTATTTTTAGCTATTAGAGATACATAATGTGCAATACGTTTAGTTAACTAGATGTGAGAGTCGCGTATTGCGGTTGGTTAAGTTTAGTAGTAGCTAAAGATGCTTTTGTTTCTTAGTCGACATTTTTTAAAGGCATATATAAATAGAGTTGGTGACTGACTATAAAGTTTCGTTCGGCTTTGGTAAAACTATGTAAGTGTCTCTTATATATATTATAGCGACCAATTGACGAGCTCAATGTAAATTGTTTAAGTTACAGCTTGTCCTTTCTTGTTTTTTAAGTCCCATATGGCTAAGCTACTTACATTGCCTGTCACGCTGACAGAGTACATATTAATGCTGTTCATCATTTTTCATATTGACCCAAAACCCTCAGCTTAGTGCTTATTTTATGTCCATTAACAAAGCGTCAGCTCAAATTTCCATCAGTCAGTCGGAACAAACCTTTTCTTTTTGTTTGTTTGTCATTCTGCATTATAAAGATTTGTGTTTTTACTGTATTTAAATTTCGATATTGATAACCATTGTTGGCTTCGGTAACTTGATATCTTATCTCACTTTAATTTATGTTATTGTGTGTGTTGAAAGCTGGCGTAAAACAATTGTTTGCCAGCTAATTAGTGATGCATGTAATTTAGAAAAGGCTCAATTTCTGATATCAGCACGTAACACAGTTCACTTTTGTGCTTGACAACAGGCAGCATCGTTGCAGCCTTCAGATGGAGTTAGTTCATGCATGCATGTGTAATACCGGTAATAAGGTTGTTGTTGCCAACAAGTTTCCCCAAGTTTTTTCTGTTCTTCTCAGCTGGTTAGCTCTTTTGCCACCCACTTTGGCTGTCAACTTACTTATGTCAGCCCATTGTCATTGTTTAATTTCATCATTGTCATCATCTCCGCTGTCATTGTCATTGTCATTCACATCTTCACTTTGAGCTTTTGGTTTCTGTTTCACATGCTCAGCGGTTGCCTTAAGCTTTTAACCGCTAAGCCAAAACGTTGATGATTTTCCTGGCTTATAAGCTGAGCAACGTGTGCAAGATTAAATTTATACATATAATAACGCTTTGAGTAGCTCTTAAAGTTTACAAGCCAAATATCTACAAATGAACACTCACAGGGTACAACACTGTCTGCTACAAACCGTTTGCCAAGAGTTTAACAAAAGACAATTCAAACCGCAACTTGCCGTTCAACTCTAAGGACAATGCAAACCTAGTTAACTATGATAGTTTCACAGTTTGATTGTGGGGTAGGGGAAAAATTGGAAAACTTTTTGCCATTGTATGTCTTGGCAATCAATCTGAAGGATGTCATAGCATTCTGCACACAGAATGCCTTAGCGTAAAATTCAATTGGCAATGTGTGTGTGGGTTTTATGCTGCATGGCAAAATAAACGCTTTAATATGCATTAGGCTATATAAAAACGTGTACGAGGCACGCAAAAGCGACTAAACAGAACATTTACGTTAAACATGCCTTTGCTTTCGGCAATGAATTCTTCAAATGGAATCTAAATGCTCTCGAGTGCCAGTTGACATTAGCATTTATTTCTGTAAAAATGTATTTTTTTTATTTTACTGTACGGCTGTTAAGGACGCCTTGCCGAATGTGTCAGACGCATTCAGTCCTCAGCCGTTGGGGGGGTCTCAAAATGTGTGTCATTGCGTTATTATCAGTAGGCTCATGTCGGCTTTTTATTTAAATACCAGTAAGTGTGTGTGCGTGTGTGTGCTAGGGGTGACAGAGTTTTGTTTTCACTGATTTTCGTTTTTGTGTGTGTGTATTTTTTGTCCATTTATATTTGGTTTTTTTTTTGATTTTTTTTTTACAAATTTCCGGCAATTTTGAGTTGAAGCATCTGCTCGTATATATTGTGAGTTTTAATAAATGTCGACACGAGCCGCACTTGAATTTAATTTGATTAGCTGCATGTTGGAACTGAGCTGAGCTAAGCGGCTCAACTTCGAAGGAGCACCCGAAAATGATATCCTTTTTGCCAGCATGTTTGGCCGACTACGGCACCTAAGCAAATACAGCGAACCTGCCATTTTTAAAAGGGCAGCAAAATGTTGCACAAACATGGGGTGATGCCAAATATTTGCATAAATCAAATGAGCGGATTTGCAGACGCTTAGGCGGGTAGCTGAACGCTACGCGCAAAAAAAAAAGAATTGCATTGCCCCGAGATAATAATTCAAGGAATTCGCAACTCAAACACACATCCACACACACACAAAGTACACACACACACCTGTTGGTTGGCAACGAACAAGACGGCGCCTGGCAGCAACCGCCTGTCGCTTATGTGGAACGCAGCTTTCGAGAGAGCTTTTGTTTGTGGAACGTATGCAGAGGTTTCGCGCCATTTTCCCGAAGCGAAAGTGGTAAGAACTTATTCGTATTGTTCCGGGCGACTTGTTAAGATGCGACCAAAAAGGAAACCGTCAGTTATCATCGGTATATCAACGAGTGCGGTTCGAGAGTAGCAGCTGGCAAAAAAAAAAAATTAACCCAAACCAAACGAAACTAAAACCCATTGAAAACCAATTCAAAAGCCCAACGGAATTCTCAAGTGTAAATCAAAATGTGTGTGTTGTATATTGTTTAAGGTAAAAGTGAAGATATAAATAGCTTGCTAAAGGAATGTTAGGTATTTCCATACAAAAAATGCATTGCACATATAATAAATTGTTCAGTTCACATACGTCATATTCTAAACATTGATTGAAAATTCAAGTCTCTTAAAGCGTGAATCATAAGTGAAATGCCATGGCAAATAATCCAGCATTGAAATGAGTAAATAACAAACACAAGTAGTGAGTGTGTATGAGTGTATGTGTGTTTATGGATAACCAAGACAACGACTAAAGGAAAACGCTTAGACATAATCATTTGAGTCTTAGAAGACGTTTAACACATTTAAGCCAGCGCAAATAAGTGGCAAAGGCCAAAGGGATACCTAAGAGCATTTGAATAAGTTGCGGTCAAACGAAAAATCGCCCCAAATTTGCTTAGGCCAACGACAACAGCAACAGGAAGAAAAAAAGCGCTGAGCATTGCAGCAACTTGGGGCACAATTAAAACGGGCTCCCTTTAACCAAAGGTATGTAGCTGCAATGTGTACGCATATGTATGTGTGTGTATGTGTATGAGTAGTGCACAGAAAGCAAAATATCGTCTACTGTTTGTGGCTTTAATTAAAACGCCACATACAACCAACCGAACGGATACACAACAATGGAATGCATTACAATAGAAGAGGATAAAGCTGAACAGAAGGATTGGCAATTGGCCATGCCTATTGTGTGTGTGTGTGTGGGTGTGTGCATATCCAGTGCAATATCGATTGTCGAAAACTCCATTAGATGTAAGATATCGAATGCCATCATAGCAAAAGCCTTAAGCTAAAACGGAACCTAATTTGTTATTATTATTCTTGTTATCTGGCTTAACAATAGCTGCCAATTGAGAGATAACTTGTTGCCTACTTTTGGGCTTCGCATGAAACTTATTTTCACTTGATTTTATTTTATTAACTTCCGTTAGGATTCCAACCCAAGAATATCGTAAATTTGCTAGCAAATCTCTCAGCATATTTGACCCAGAACTTGCAATGCATTAAACAAAATTTTTATTGACTCAATAAATAACAGATTTTGCAGGATTTTTGCTTCTTTGGTTTGTTTGTTTGTGTTTATTTCTTTTGTGTTTGCTGTTGCTTTTTTGTTTGCCTTGCTTGCTTGGCTTGTGTTGTGCGAATTTTATGGATTTATGTGAGCCAAACCCTCACAAGTAAATCCCCAGCTTGTTAGCAACAGCACTTCACGGAATGCCAAAAGGCAACATCATCTCACATCCTTACATCCTCTCCAGCCCTCACGTAGCTGCAGCGCGTGCCTTTCCGTGTCTTGTTTGCTTTGTTACTGCACGTGCCGCCAAAGACTCGAGCGGAACGGAAACCTGTTAATGGCGAGACAATAAAACGCAACACTTGTTGGCAATGGCTGCTGATCCGGCTCCAAATGGCCCGGCCATCAAGTTTTGGATAACCGTCAAAAAGAGGCGCTTAACTTCAAAAAAAAAAAAAATTACCACCAACAACAATAAAAAAATAACAGGTGTGGGATGCTCTTCAACAAGCAAACAGAAGCGGAAGTGCTTGCAAATTATGTTATTCTTCTTTCTTGTCTAGACAAGAGGCGTTTATACCTGAGCTTATCTTGCAGCAGACGAAACACTCGCACAATCAAGCTAATATATAAACCTTAGCTTGACCTTCTGACTTCGTTTATGCCGTTCCATCATCAAATTTCATTGCCGTCTATGGATTCATAAAAGCGCTGGTAACACTAGCCCACAAAACTTTTATGCTCTGACCCGATCTATGCTTAAATACATTGTAAGCATTTAAGCGTTTCGAATATTGTGCCTGGGGGAGTCATATCAGTACAAGCATTTATATGTTTTATAGCATGGTTAACATATGCAACATATCCAACATTAATTAAAGTAAAAAACTTTCAAATTTTCAACATATTTGCAGGAAAAAGTTTCATTTTTACTTTGCCTGCATAAGCATCAATTATAGGAAAAACTATTAAGTGTGTAAAGTAATAAGTTTAGGAAAAAAGTTGGTTTTTACTTTGCCGTCATGGTAAACATTAAAATATTTGTCAGTAGTTTTAATATATTTTTATCTAATTAGTTTACTTTTCAACACCTATAAATAAATGCTGATTTTAAGTCATAATCTGTTTGAGTATTTTAATCAGAGAATGTGCAAGTTCAAAGGCACATAAGATATGTGCATGCATATTTGTGAGTAATTTTTAAAAAAAGGCGCACGCGTCGTATGCGTAACATTTGCTTGTGAATTTTTAAATACGAGTTCCACAGCGTCATTGTTTTGCCATGTGCGTGTGTGTACTGTTTGTGCATATAAAATTTAATAAGCCACAATCATGAGAGCTGAAACGAAGCGACAGAACAGCTAAAAATAGCAATCAAGCCTTTTGTTGTGCCACGCGTCTCGTTGCGCTTCATCCCTACAGTCTGGCAGTCTTTATTGTCTTTGGGCGTTAATAATGAAAATGTCTTTAACACAAGCATAAAGTGTCCACGCATGCCACTGCCAGGCCAGCCAAGCTGCAGCCATTTAATGCTGTATGCCATAAATGGCAGAACAATTGTGCACAATTGTGGCTTGCTTGCTTTCTCTCCCACTTGCTCTGTGTCTCTCTATGATTTTTATTATATTACAATTACGGTGCAGTGCAGTGAATGCAAAAAAAAAAAGAAACATCGATATCAGCAGCTGGCGAACAAAGTAAACAATTATAAGCATTAGGAGCAGCAGCCGGAAATTTCAGACACACTAACACTAAGACGTAGGAGAATTTCGCATTCCATACGCTCTGGTACTCGGTTAGCCGCAAGAATTCGATTCACACACACTAAACATCTACAGTAATGTAAGTTTGTGTGCTTGTGCGTTTGTTGTCGCCAGCGCCTTTGGCGAATCCATTGTGTGCAATCGTACGAGATTAGATACAATCTTCTATAATAGTGTTGTGTACGCAGGGACGGGGAGTACGTAGAGAACTAAGCAAGGATGCGGCAGCAAATAAGCAAACGTTATACTACATTACCTCCATGTACCCTGTCCATTTGTTATGCTTATATTTGAGTATGTGTGTGTGTGTGTGCGTGTGCAGTTTTATTTGTCCACCATACATGTGTATTTCTTTCATACCCTATAAGCGGCTAATTGGAAAGGAGGTTCTGAGAGCCCTCTTCAGTTTATGTGTACTTGGTGGAATAAGTAAAATTGAGTTTATTCTTGGGGATTTGTGTAATTATTTTATTCATTACTCAGGCAACGGCTTGTTTGCGTCACATAACGATTTCGTATTAATTATTAATTAACTCATTGATGCAACTACAACGTAACTAACTTGCTTAGTCACAACATCTTCTTCGAAAACTAAGCACAACTATAAATAACATTTCTCGCAGTCCAGCACCCTTTCTCTCACTCTGTATTTTTCTCTCGCTATCTATATGGCCAACGGCATTTCTTGTAATATGCTTTTTATTTTTGCGTTGATTTGGGCAAGCTGAAAATATTTCATAACACTAGCCGGACATTCATCAAGTTGTGAATGCCATAAATGAGATTGTCAGTTGAACACATTTCATTCCTTACACGCGTCTGTTTTTGGGAATTTTTCCTTTGTTGAGCTGTCAAAACAAATTTGCATTAACCCCCAAATTGATTGTGTTGAAGTATATTATTCTATTTTTTCTCACGTTACGACTAATTGATATCAAATATGCAATTAGCAATCATATTGACATTTTAATTTGCATTTATTTCATTAGAGTTTACTTTTTTATTATTTTTTTTTCTTTTGGGTTTAGCTTGTCATTGTTGTATTATTTATGAGGCAATTAGATGCTCGGCATTTTTATTTTAGTTCTTTATTATTATTACCATTACCAGTTCTGTGACCGCCTTTCGCGCTAGCAATTTGCAAAATTGAATTTTTGCTTGTTGTTGCATAGGGTCTCCTTTGTGTTTTTGGCAGTACCACACTTGCCACAAATGCAGTTGGTCAAAAGAATAGCAAATGTGGCTAATGAATATGCCGTGCCGGGGCAGAAAGTCTAAGTAAGCTGATGGCATGTGCAGAAATAATCTAGTCGTTGCGCTTTATGTTGTGCTAATTTACGAGCAGACACCAACGACAACAATAACAATAGCAACAAAAGACTGTAAAATTATGAGGCACATCAGACAGTGAGTCTGAAAAGTAGAGCGACCTAGTCAAAATATGTGCAAAAATGCTGCCAGGCAAAAATTGTTCTACTCTTTGTATGTAAGAGAAATAAAACCCCTTTAAAAAATGCTTTGATTAAATATTTAAAAATAAATTTGCAAAATTGTTGTTTTTATTTAATATTCACATTATAAATGCTATGCTGATTTGTATATAAACCTATTTTTTTTTATACTTGCAAATTGCTTAATAAAATATTCATAAATGTAAGTTTACAACGAATTCACTTAGAATAAGTAAGTAAGTAAGTATTTATTTATGCCACCTAATACATAAATAATTGCTTGCTATTTACTATAAACTGTTTGTAACTGTGTGTGTGTTTGTATTTTAAGTTGCCAGTCAATGCATAAATCAGGGGACTAACTATCAAATAAGAACCCTTTTTTGCCTTACAGGCAATCCACATACAGATCACACCCACTGTATTGTATTGCACGCTTCGTTGGCCACAACATCTACATATTTATTATCTGTTTATAATG
This sequence comes from Scaptomyza caliginosa, assembly GCA_035044725.1. NCBI lineage: Eukaryota > Metazoa > Arthropoda > Insecta > Diptera > Drosophilidae > Scaptomyza > Scaptomyza caliginosa. Next base: position 2,286,047 of record JAWNNR010000317.1, read on the forward strand.
TGCGTGTATGTGTGTGTGTATGTGTTTGTATTTGTGTGTGTATGATTTTCCTGCCTGCTTTTATGACATGCATTAATGTAACGATGCATCATTTATGCCATTTATTATCAGCATATAAATGCTAGATTTGGGTTCTGCTGACTTAAAGCTTGTGCCACAACAACAACTTCCCCCTACTCCCACCGCCTCTCCTTCCTTTTAGGCCACGCATTTTAATTTCTATTACGTGTTGTGGGCTACCTTTTTGTCTTTTGGCCTCTTTGGGCCAGGCCAAAGGAACTCAAGCGACCTACACGTAAATTGCCAACTGTCTGTCCGCGTTATTCTCCTTCTGACTGTCAGCCGTTGATGGCCAACTTTTGTGCAAGCTAATGAATTTTTATAGACGCTGTGGCGCCCCATCTTATGCTATATGTATTAATAAATCAGACAAATATATAGGATCTAAGTGTGTGTGTGTGTGTGTGTGTGTGGAGGGTAGCTGAAAGCCGCTGGGCATAAAATGCAATTTTCCCCATTGATTTTATGGGAGCTTTAAACTGTTGCCCTTCTGGGTAGAGAAAGGCAATTCGCTGGTATCCTTGTTTGCCTGCGGCTTGGCCAATGCAATTAACACACGCACACACACACACACACACACACACACACAGACACAGTAAACACAAAACCTAGGAAGAGAGCGAGAGAGAGAGAAAGGCAGTAAAATAGAGGAAGCCACAAGCTGCGGTTGCCAGTTGCGTGTTAGGATCAGGGCACAATTGTCGGGCACATACTCTGTCAATTGTTGCCACCAAATCACACACACACACCCAGACACACAGTCGCTCATACACAGACATAGACATATTGTCATAGCTGGTTTAGCATTGAGTTTTGTGTTTTCTTAGCCATTTGCAAAATTTCAAACGTTTGCTGGCTTAAAGCAATATCGTGGCATAAATGACGTGTTAAAATGCTGCCAAAAGACAATAAAATTCGAAGATTTATTGGCAGCATTGTGTGTGCAATAATTGAAAAGTTATTTGCGGTGCATAAATAATATTTTAAGAAGATTCATTTTTAAATTAAAAGCTGAGGTTTTTTAAATTAAGTAAATAACGTGCATGTTGAAGGTGTCGAAATATTATTAAAGTATTTAAACACTATGGATTGCTGATCAATATTTGCATTTTCTTTTCCTTTTCATTTGGGCTAAAAGCCAATTTCTGTTTAGTTTTCTTTGTGTAAACTAAGAATTTGTCTGTGTTTTGCAGGCGCAACATGAGAGAACCCCAATAAGTGTGATACGCCCGTAAAGCAGGGGCAACATCGGCAGCAACAACAACAACAATGTCCATTAACAAAGAAAACATCAATAGTAGTCTCGTAGCTGGTGATGCATCAAACAGCAGTGTTAATGAGGCTCTTTGGTCCCCCAGCAATCTGGATGATATCAATCAAAGCGTCGAGCTGAACTGCCTGTTGCAGCAACACGTGGATGCAACGACCTATGGCAATGACAGCGACCATTGCCTTACACAATTCGATTCGATATTGTGCTGGCCACGCACACTACGAGGCACCCTAGCTGTGCTTCAGTGCATGGACGAATTGCAGGGCATACACTATGACAGCAGGCGTAAGTAAAAAGACCTTTGACCTATTCATCCAGACGTCAACAAAGCTGTCTCCTTCTTTTTCTGTGTGTGTGTGCAGAGAATGCAACGCGTTTCTGCCACTTAAATGGCACCTGGGCACAGTATACGAACTACGATGCTTGTGCCCATTTGCCAGCACCGGAGACTGTGCCGGAGTTCGAGACAATTGTGGAGCTGCCGACCATCATCTACTATATTGGCTATGCTTTAAGCCTCGTCTCGCTCACCTTGGCTCTGATTGTTTTCGCCTACTACAAGTGAGTGTGTCTGTGGGGTTTGCCAGCCATAAAAATGCCATCTATTCTTGTATTCTATTGCTTCCTTATTTCTTTTTTCCATTTATAAAGAGAGCTGCGTTGTCTACGTAACACTATCCATGCCAATTTATTCTTCACGTACATCATGTCGGCTTTTTTCTGGATACTTTTGCTGTCCGTGCAGGTGAGCCAAGGTCCACAAGTGCCCCGTTTGCTTTGTTTTTATTGCTGTTAGTTTCTCTGTTAATGTCCCGATTATTGTTTTGTACTAAAATCGATTCGGTTGTATTCATGTTTAAAAAGACTTAAGATGAGATAAATGAATGATTTTTAATTGACAAAAAGTTATTATAAAATATTATCTATGTAAAATCACTTTAAGTACTTACAACATCTCTATGGAACCTTGTCACTTCTGATAGATCTCCGTTCGCAGCGGTATGAGCAGCTGCATTGCCCTTGTCACATTGTTTCATTTCTTTACGCTGACCAATTTCTTTTGGATGCTGGTGGAGGGTCTGTATCTGTATATGCTGGTAGTCAAGACGTTCTCTGGTGATAATATACGCTTTAACATCTACGCCTCCATTGGTTGGGGTAAGTTCTTCCTGCCCAGTGTCTTGTGTATAGCTAATTAAATTGACCCACGCTGTTCGGACAGGTGGACCGGCGCTGTTTGTGATCACTTGGGCGGTGGCAAAGAGTCTAACGGTAACGCATATTAAGAACATGGAAAAGGTAAGCACAAAGGCAGAGAGCGGGGTGTAGCGGAGAACACACAGCTTGGCGCTCATTAAAATTTTTTTTAATTTGTTTACACACACACACACACTAGTATGACATCAACTGTCCCTGGATGGAGGAGACGAATGTTGACTGGATATTTCAGGGACCCGTCTGTGCCGTGCTCATTATCAATTTGACATTCCTGCTGCGCATCATGTGGGTGAGTCTTAATAAGCCCTGTCACCTGGTTTAATTTCTTGAGCTACAGTTTCCCGTGACTCGTTGTCAGGTGCTGATTACAAAACTTCGTTCGGCGAACACTGTGGAGACGCGTCAGTATCGCAAGGCAGCCAAGGCATTGCTTGTGCTCATTCCACTCTTTGGCATTACCTATCTGGTAGTGCTGGCAGGACCCTCCGAATCTGGCCTAATGGGTCATATGTTTGCCGTTCTACGCGCTGTTCTGCTCAGCACACAGGCAAGTTTGTTTGTTTGCAGAGCGATTGAAATTTCGTTTTTGCCCATTTCAAATATTTACCATTTCGCTTGACAGGGCTTTTGGGTGTCGCTCTTCTACTGTTTTCTCAACTCGGAGGTGCGCAACGCGTTGAGACATCATGTTGCCACATGGCGCGACTCGCGCAACATTCAACGCAACCAGAATCGACGGTAAGTGTCACGTTTTGGGTAGTTAGACTCCCCAAACTATTTACACAAACACTTTAGCTTTTAATTCAAGTGCACACTTTATAAGACTCCTTCTGCGTCTTGTTCTACTTGTTCATTGTTTATTTTTTCTTCTACGTTCTTACGTTCTTCTAACTTGTGCAGCTATACAACAAAAAGTTTCAACAAGGGTGGCGGCTCCCCACGCGCTGAGAGCATGCGGTAAGTGAAAAATTGTCTTAAATTTTGCAGTTTTAATTACATGTACCTGGTTTTTGTTAAATAAAGAAGAAAAGCGTCAGTTAAGTGTGTAATTAACAAACAGATTGCATGCGAAGATTCATTTTCGCTATAAACTAGTTTCTTTTTTCTTCATTCCATTGTCTTGTATTTCAAATAATTTAATTTATTTATTATAGCTAACGTTTTTATCAATTTTCTACTTATTTGCCCTCAATCTGTCTTTTCCTGTATTTAATTTATGTTACCAATTTTCCCTACTTCTTTCTTATATTCTCTCTTTCCTACTTTTAAGCAATGTTACTAAATCCTGAAACCCATTTCAACAACAAAGTTGCTGTCTGTATTAAGTTCTCTATTTATAATCAGCCCTTTAACATCATATTATGGACGTGGCAAGCGGGAATCGTGTGTGTCTTCGGCCACAACAACAACGCTTGTGGGTCATCATGCACCACTGACCTTGCATCGTGGCTCGAATAATGCATTGCACATGCTACCCATTGCCAATAGTGCTGGAACTGGCAGCACGCTCAGCGTGATGCCCCGAGCTATCAGCCCTCTAATGAAGGTAACTAAGTTTTTAATAATCTCGTTTTGCCAAGTCTAAGTTTCTTTATACGCTTCCTGCAGGGACTGGAGGAAAATTCCGTCTAAGAAGATACTTATTCACACACACACACACATACAAGAACGCAAGCTATAGATCTTAGTTTGTTATTTTGTTAGTCCCCTTAGTATTGGTATTGAGGTTGTTGTTGACATTGATGAACAGCAAGTAGTGAAGATTTTAGCAAATGGCAAGCAAGCTGCAAGCATCTTAAGAGACTGAACTGAATTTTAATTTAACACACTTTTTACTCTCCCAAATAAAACACCTATCAATGTGAAGCTAAAAGTCATAATTTTTTGTTTTAGTCATGCCTAGCTGTATGTAATTTAAATGTATGAAACAAGATTAACAAACTAAATGTATTAAAGATAGCCACCAGAAACTATTTTAACTGTTAAATGTTGTAAATGTTTTCAGCCATTTAAACCAAATTCTATACGAACGCTACCTAAACTAATCTATTGTGTATATACTATATGTATGTTTAAGATTCAAAATGTTACACACAGCACACTTGAAAAAACTAATAAATGATCTATTTACTTGAGTGTATTTAAATTGAATTGAATGCTGGGCGACGTAATTTGTATATTTCTCTTCTTAAACCATTTATTGTGTTGCCACATCACATGGTACAATGAAAAAAATTTAATTTCATTGTGTATGTTCATGAATTAATGGTGGCAAAAATCAAGAACAATAACAAGTATGCTGCTTACATCAAAGCCATATTTTTGCGCATAGCAACAGCGAGAGAACGACAAAATGGAAAATCATCTTAATTGCGGTTTAATTTATTTTCTTTTAATAAAAGTTTGCATGCCATCAACAAAATTTGAATTGCAACTCAAAGTAAAGTTAAAGAAGATTTAACACAATGTTCTTACTCGTTGCAGCTTTTTGGTTGCACAATTGAGGTAGGTAAACTTTAAAAAATTTAATTTACTTTTTTGAACAGTAGCTTTAACGTTTGTCTACCAGCTGTTGCTGTTAACAAGTTAGCTGGCATGTTTCCGTCCACAACTTGACGGCTGAGCCATAATGAATAAACCATTTGCAGCAGGGCAAAAGTCATAAAAATGCATTGCACTAGCACAATAATATTTCAGTGCCTATAAATATTGCATGAACTGAGGAAAACACAAAAAGTAGAGATTGCACGACAAGTAGATACCCTTTAGAGAAATCTATAGAGCTGAGCTTGGACAATGAACTAGAAATAAAAGTAAATTTTTAGCTTTTCAGGATTCTTATAGAAATGTTAAGCAATTTAAAGATCCCAAATGGTTACACAACTTATAGCTGTCTGAAACCAAAGTGCTGTTGTAGCTGATAAGAAGTGTATTGTTGTTGAATGTTAAAGGGCAAAATATGTTTTCTGCTGCCCTTTTACACATTTTGTTGTATGAGTGTGTTTTGTGTGCATATAAATAGTGTATAATGTAGTCAAAAGAGAGAGGGAGAGAGAGAAAGAGAGATAAAGTGCTGGTGAGGCATTGTAAATAAGGGAAAAATGAATGCAAAACACGAGATTGCCACTAGCAGCAGCCGCATGAAGTGCATAAATATTTCACATTTATATTTGCATGCTTCTTTGTTAACTTCCTAGCTCCACTTTAAGCCGGAAGTTAAACGCAAGCAAACAGTACTAAAAAACAATGTGCAGTAAAACTAAATTTTCGTATGTAAGTGCTTAACGTAATGAGAGTGTTTTTGGCCCAAAACATTCAGCAACCATACAGCGTCAAAGTTCGCAGCACTAAGGTGCCACAAAATGGCAGCAACAAAAATCCAGTTTAATTTTAAGCAGGAGCATAAACATTTATTGTACGACCGAGAGAGTTATTTGGCATTTCGAGCTGCAAAGTTTTATATGCAAATAAGTTGCAATGAGTAAAGATTTTTACACATACACACACTGGGCCACAAACTGTTCCAAATTGAGTTGTGCGGTTCACAGTCTCGTGTCATATATCCTGTAAGGACCTTGCTTTTGGCACTCTTGATGAAGTGCACAACTTTTGACACTTTACAACGCATACACACACTAGTCAAGTGCAGTTGCTTGTTTGAGGCCTTTGAGGCACCTGACAAAGCCACACAGAGCGAAATACTGTATGGTAAGTCTAGAGGCACAAAAATAACCACGAGCAACGAGATACACATTAAAAAGATTGCCAACGCCAATTGTATGTAACGTTTTAATTAACCAAATTGTAAGACCCCCCAAAAAGAACTTGGCTAACATTACGAGTTTTTGAAACAAAACTCAATTAAAAGTCGCTTAGACGCTCAAATTGTTGCCGCCTGTTGAGGGTAAAAGAGGATTTTTTGCTGCCGCTTTAATTAAGTGCGGACCGAAGAGCATAATTTAAGTTGCCGCATAATCAAAAGTGAGTCACATTACCCACTCGGCGACCGCCGGCAGTTGAAATCATGTTGAAGGTCAACCGTGCGGCAGGCAACAGAAATTGGCGGCATCAAAAGTGTTGCCATAAAGGCAAACGGCAACACAGCAACCAGCCAAAGCTACAGCAGTAAGCAAAATGAATTAACATAGTTCCAGTATACACAAACGCCGCCAATTTAACAGAGATTTTAATAAAGAAACCAAAAACCATTGGAAAGTAAATGTGGCTTTTGTTGAAATTAGATTTTTGTAAGATGATACAAAAAAAATACCTCACAATAAATAAAGATATGGTAATATTTTTATGAATAACAAAAGAATACCAACCAGATATACATACAAAGCAAAACGAATATGGAAATTATGCCTTATTTTAGCACATGTTCGTTTGAGTAAATAGAGAAAGTGCAATAGGTCTTGGAACACTCAGCAAATTTGCACGTTTTATTGAATACAAAAGCACCTTATTATTGCCATTTCTCTTTTATTTTATATCATGTTGCTGTGGGTCTTGTTGTTGCAATCTAGCTAAGTTTTATTAATAGAGCTCCAATGTAGGCAGACTCTACCCAAAGAGTGCAGTGATTTATGGTACGTCTTGCCAAATACATTTTAATTATGCTTGAACTCGCATATTTATGGATAAGAATTGTGGCATTAACGCGGTTGAACCTCTGGTTCAACTTGCCCAGAAGATGTAGTTGGCAACTCATTTGGGGAATTCTCTTTAATCTCTAGCCACAAAATGAATTTCTTTCGATGTGGTTTTACGCCTCACTGGCACGAAAATGTGCCTGCCATTACCGACGCCAGAACCAACAGGATGTAGCAGTCGCCTGGCTGGCTGCCTGCTTGGATTGGCATGGCCTGGCTAACTGACTGTCTGACTGCCAGCCAGACATTCCCCGGGGTGCAGCTCGTGTTATAGCTAATTAAATATTTGCTCTCTGGCCAAAAGCATGTCATTGCTGCCCAGAGATTAGTAAAGAAAGTTTTCGTTAAGTTTTGTTTCACTTCAAAGCTGCTTCTGCTGCTGCTGCTGCTGTTGCCGACAAGCTGAAGCGCTGCCATTTAACGTTTAAGATACAATTTCCGCCAAACAGCGAATAAAATACGGCATTCAGCTTGGTCTACTTATATATATGCAAATTAAAGGGCTCAGCTGGCTCGCCAGTGTCGCAAGCTGCAAGAAGAGCAACTATGTTGCAATATCCATTGCCAATGCGACCTCAGGGACTTGACCGGGTGAAATGAAATTTAAAAGACCTTTTGTCAAGGCAGCGCCATAAAAGCAGTTTTATAGTTGTGAATCATTTCAGATTTATCGATTGTACATTGAACAATAATTTTATATTAGTCCACTACTAAGAAATATTTAAACCAAACACTAAAGTACTTTATAAAGCTATGCCTTTGTTTTTCTTTAGATTTTAAATACCCTTTTTCTCAAGTTTTGACATGAAAGGGTATAGAAAAGTATAAAGGTCTTTCTCTTTGCAGTTGCTTTCTCTCATGCATACTAATTATTCTGATAACTCCTCTATTAATGCTCTATTAATGCCCATGTTGCTGACTCATGAGGTGCTGTCTTCACTTCAGCTGTCTGCTGCCTGCTCAACAATTTATTTGTGCCAACAAGCTTAGCAGATTGTTACCGGCTTTTGTGCCAAAGAAATCAGCAACACAAAAGAGAAAAATCAATCAAAATAAAGTAGCAAAACATTTGACATCAGATCAATCGCTCACTTAATTGATTGCTTGCAGTAGCAGTAGAAAGCCGCGGCAACAGCATCGCGGCAACAAAAGCGAGTGGCAAAAGTAGCAACAGCAATCATGACAACAACAATATAAGCTTTTAGAGCAGCATAAAAAAAAACGAAAATCAACCACTAAAAGCAGCGACAGTAAAAGCTACAACCACAGCAACAGCATCAGCATTAAAAATAGTAGCCAAAGTAATAATATGGGTAATAACTACAACAGCAACAACGAAAACTACAACACCAGCAGCTACAGTAGTAACTATATAAGTATCAGCTGGAATTGCAGAAATACCTACAACAATAAGTGTTGCAACAACAGCAGATAGTAGTGATAGTCAGAACAGCAGCAACTATAATATACTCGAGTACACAACAGCAACATAAAAAGAGAATTGCAGCAGCTGAAGCAGTAAACTTTTGTTATCTGAGTCTTTCCCCTTTAACAATGGAGCCTAACTTGTGCCAGGACAGCAATAGTTTGTTTATTGTTTGAGTATATATTCCTAAATAAAGCCTTTAAAGGCGGCAGCAACAGCAAAATCTCAGCTGTAAACGTTTAAATTATGGCAGCAACATTAACAATAAAAACATCAACTACTTTGGCAGCAATACGCTCAACCACAGCAATATCAGAAACCACCGCAGAATCAGCAGCAACAACTGTAAATTCAACTGTAAAATTGGGTTATTGTTGATCATAGAACATTATGCGTTAATAAGCTAATAATTTGCGAGTAATTTTGTAAATAAGCTTTAACGCGATTTAAACAATTTTTTAAAGCCATTCAAAACGCAATAAGCTATCGACTGTGTCTAAGAGGCAAGAGTTTTCTTCAGTTAACTGCTTTTAAGCACCCCAAGGTCTAGAGAAGGATAGAAGAGGCAGATGTTGCATTTCTCAAATTCTGCCACGCTCCATTAAGACAATAGAAATTGACACTTTAATACAACTGGGTGCCTTATTTCAGGAACTTTTACTTATGCCACTCGCAGCAAATGGCAATTTATTCATATTTCGCAGCAGCAGTAGCAACAGCTGCCGCAGAAAGTGGTTGTATGTATATATATGAGAATATATAAAGGCTGCAGCACACAGTGGAAAATGCCTGGTAGCTGAATTCAGCATACTTTTCTGCGCGTTTGTAAAACTTGCTTATTTCAGCGAAAGAACGAGAAGCAAGCGAGTGGAAAAATGTTGCAACCTGTTTGAACCACTAATTGGGCCATTAATAATGCGGCTTGCTTTTGATTTTTCATGGGGTAACAAGTCAATTCACGTGTATCTACAAAGTTATTCGGGCTAAAAATATTATTTAAAGCCGATGCTATCTAATATCCAACAAGCGTCCAACATCAGATGTGGGGCAAAAGTTTTAACTTTTGGCTGTACTTTCAGTGGTTGGCCAAAGTTTTTACGGGGCTTGTTGGTGTGCTCAAACCTTTTTGTGGCTCTGCCACACACACAAGGGCCAAGTTTAAAAAATTCACAAAGCGTTACAAAGCGAATCGAGCTCTTTTGATAAAGTTTGTATATTTTGGTTTTGTTTGGTCATTTAATTGGTTTTCGAGTTTAGCTCAAAGCTCAGACATAAAACTAAACACAAACACAAGCACTTTAGACTTGGCACTTAGCTTCCTTTTGTTGCAGCACGTTTGCTGCAAGTCTGTGGCATGAACATGCAGTTTTTTATGCTGTCATATAAGACAGGGCGCGCACAAAAGCGAATGGCACGCTTAAGGGCAAGTACAGAGCCCTCAACACACACAAACAGCCTGAAACTTGTTGCCCTGGCCAGCAGCAGCTGTTGTTGGCAGCATTATTCGCATTATCAACGCCATTTGCGCAGGAAAACAAAAATACGGAATAAATGAAAAAAAATACGAAGAAGGAACATTTTCGGTTGCTTTGGCAAACTTAATTTGTTGCCATCAAAAGATACAAATGCTGCTCAAAATTTCCGGTCTCAAAATTCGTTTAACTTTCACTTTCACCTTTTCTTGTACTCTAGAGAAAGGTATTTTTATGAATTTAATCGGCTTAACAGAAAAAGATATCAAGTTTTTCTTGACCAACTTTTTAGCTCTTTAATATAGTTTATTAAATGCTTTTTTTTTGTGTTTTGCTTCAAAGAACTTTGATAAATATTTAACTCACTAGCTTACTATTTGGTATCAACAGTATTTATTTGTTTGGTAAACAAAAGTTTCCATTCTTGTTTAGCTTTCGCAACTGTAAGTGTAAATAATCTTCGACTTGTCAGCATTTTTCTTCTTTTCTGTCTTTTTAAAACACAGTTTGCATAAGCAACAAGTTTTGACACTCACACACACACACACAGTAACTGACTGTTTTCGGTTTGGGTTTGACACGCGTTGAAAATTTTTAGCCTAAACTGACCTGACAACTTTCACCCAACCACCACCAGCGTCTCTATTTTCCTCTTCATTTCGAGCCAAAAGTTTGACTGTTGTTGTCGTGTGCTTAATTCAATGAGAACTCAACTTTAACCTGGCACTCGCCAGCTGCTAATGGCAGTAATGCAATTTCAATTACTACTTAATATTATTTGCGACACACTTTTTTGGCCACTGTGCCATGCTGTCAATTAATAGCTGTTAGGTGCACATCAAAGCACCAATAGTAAAGGCTTGAGCAAACAGCTCAAGTGGAATAGATATTTAATTGTGTCTTGTCAAATATTGGCAAGCCCAGCAACCAGGTTAACAATACAATCGCACAAGGTGTTCTAACTTTTACCCATTAACTCTTGTCTATGTGTTTATGTGTGTCTGGCAGGTGTGGTAAGTGCTGTCATTGACAGCAGCAGTAACAACAGTGGGTGGTAGCCAGCAGGGCGAAATTTCTTTTCTATTTTGTTGTTGTCGCATTAGCCATAGTGTCATTTTAATTGCAACACATTTATCAACTTGGGCAACGAGGCGAATGCGTGATTTACAGCTATATCTCTCTCGTCTTGATTGGCATGCTTCTTGTGTCTAATGGCCCAAAAGTGTCGAAGTTGGCCCGTCCATTCATTTATTTACAGCTAAACCGCAAAATGCGTCCAAATCAAGTCGTAATCGCTTTCAATGTTTGATTTCTAGCTCCAATCTGTCACAGCTTTTCGGAAACGGAAACGGAACTTTGCCGTTTACAGACAACTGGGCGTATAAGTAGCGTTCGAATCCATTTGCTTGATTGATTATGACTAGATCATGATGGGTTACTCACCTTTTTTTTTGTTCGAGTAATTGAGCATAGCAATGCGACAACAACATCAACAGCAACAACAGCAGCAAAAACAACAACTCTTTAAATGCCTGTCAAGAAAATTGAGAGCAGACGCTGACTTTGGCTTCCAGCTTTATAGGCTTGCTCAGTGCTTTTGTTAGACATTTTTAACATGAATACATTTTTCGCTCCTCGCATAAACTCAATCATACGTATTCAAGTGTATTTAATTTGTGCCTTTTACTGATGCCTTGCACGCAGCTCTCACATTTCCAATTACGCTTTTGAGTGAAATTTTTATGCACTGATTTTCTAAGCCTAAAAAGAGTATAGTCATTTTGGGAAAAACTAATAAGATACTTCTGCCAAAACCACTTTCAGAATATTAGCAAAAATTTAAAAAAGAATTATCAGAATATTTTTGTGTAATCTACTTTTAGCTTTTGTCTCTCTTACAACTAATAAGTTTAAAAAAAACTTACAAATTAAGTTAAAAACTTTACCAGAAAATTTGTGAAATGTTATGTTCACTAAGCACAATTAAGCAAATTTTTTTTGTCTATTTCTGCACTTGTAGTGCTTGAGTTTTTCAAACTTTCTTTTCTTGCTTTTGTTTATTTTTACAGATGACCTTCAAAAGTCGTCAGAAAATATTTTCGTCCAACTTACGCCCAGTCCGCCACCCACTATTGCTATTACAAATTCAAGGAAACTGAATATTTGACAGTTTTTAAAGTCACATTACAAAATCACATTATTTAATAGCACAAAGGTTGCTTTTTAACAAACTTCAAAGTATTTCATAGTCGTATTACTTTCAATTACATTCATATTAGTATTTTATGCATGGAAATTCAAGAGCTGACAACATTTAAGTACAATTTACTGTACAACAAAGCAACAGTCAAGCATATCAGGGATATCCACTTCAAAACGAAACGGATTCGCAACAGCAAAAATTGACGAGAAAAGCAGCAAACATAAATAACTGCTGCTAAGTTTTGTGCTTGTTTATCAATTTGCATTATGAAGTTGCTGCCGTTGCTGCTGCTCATGTTGCTGCTGGCAACAGTTGCTGACAGCACACAACTGTACCGTGTGCCATTAAAACGTTTTCCCTCAGTACGTCATCGCTTTAAACAGTTTGGCATTCGCATGGATCGACTGCGTCTCAAATACAGCTCAAAGACACGCGACGACTCGTTGAGGAGTGTGCCGCTTAGCAACTATTTGGATGCACAATACTTTGGACCCATCAGCATTGGCAATCCCCCACAAACATTTAATGTCATCTTTGACACGGGCTCTGCCAATCTGTGGGTGCCATCGGAGACGTGCCGCAGGAAACTGGCTTGTCAGATTCATAATCGTTACAATGCCAAACGTTCGCGTAGTTACAAATCCAATGGCACACAGTTTGATATACAGTATGGCTCAGGTAGTCTGGCCGGGTATCTCTCACAGGACACGGTGCGTGTGGCTGGTCTGGAGCTACGCAATCTGACGTTCGCCGAGGCCACCGAAATGCCAGGTCCCATCTTTTTAGCTGCCAAGTTCGATGGCATCTTTGGCCTGGGCTATCAAGAGATTGCCATACAAAACATCAAGCCACCATTTTATGTGGTCATGGAACAGGAGCTTCTTTCGCGACCCGTTTTTTCGGTTTACCTAAATCGTGATTCTACTAACCGCCAGGGTGGCTATCTCTTCTTTGGTGGTTCCAGCAAGCGTTTTTATAGTGGAAACTTCACCTATGTTCCTGTTAGCCATCGGGCCTATTGGCAAGTCAAGTTGGAGGCAGCACGCATTGGGCAGCTTCAGATGTGCCTGGATGGCTGTCAGGTCATCATTGATACGGGCACCTCATTTCTTGCAGTGCCCTACGAGCAGGCTATATTGATAAATGAATCCCTTGGCGGCACACCCGCCTCTTACGGTCAGTTCTCTGTGCCTTGCGAACATGTCTCGAAGTTGCCCACACTCAGCTTTACTCTTGGCGGTCGTCGCTTTCAGCTCAAGGCTGAGGATTATGTATTCCATGATATATTCGAAGATCGGACAGTTTGTGCTTCAGCTTTCATAGCTGTCGATCTGCCATCACCAACTGGACCACTTTGGATACTGGGTGATGTTTTCTTGGGCAAATACTATACAGAGTTTGATATGGGCAACCATCGCATTGGTTTTGCCAATGCTGTCAGTTAAATATATATTTTATCCTATTTGATAGAAAACATATTGCCATGACAGCAAAATGTCTGCAAATTTCACACAAATTAAAGGTGACATGAGGGATATCAATCGATATGAGCGAGCCGGGGATAACATACTCTTAACTATATCTCAAACGGAATAAAAAATGAACACTTGTTTGTTAATTGTTTTCGTTAGTTATATTAATTTTGATTAAAAATCTTTGTATATTTTATATGGATTCAAAGAATTGCTTAAAGTTTAAAAAGTTTTCTTGCCTTAGATCTGCTACCGAAATTATAATTCCCTTTGCAAGAGTGTGTTTTAAATCAAAAGCAGCATTTCATTATTTTATTACCTGCTCGAAGCGGCAAACAAGCAACCTCAGAAAACTCAGCCGCCCACAATGCTTCACATGCCTACATGCATTATAGGCAGGCTCGGAATACGACGACGTTAAATGTCCGCAAATGCGCGTGGGCGGAAGCTAATCAAAACTCGCTTCCAGGCACCAACTGAAGCAAAAATCGACTGAAGGAGAAAAGAGAGAGAAAGAGAAAGAGATACACAAGTAGAGCAAAAGACAGAGGGGAGTTTTGCCACAGTAGCAGTAATTGATTTGCAAAAGAAAAACAATGTCCTCAGCCACATCCTGAATGGTATATATATATATATATATATGTGTTTATGTATGTGTATATTGTATCGCACTCCCTTTTGCGGTTTGGATTGCCTTAACTTTAACGAATAATGCGTTTCGCTTGTATTTGAATTTAAATTTCTGTAATTCTAAACCTTCGAGTTTACCACTTTAATGCCACGTTTCCCGTTATTGGCCTTCACTTTTGGTTTTTAGGGTTTGTCGCGCTCTTTTTTTTGCCAGTTTTATGAGCGTGCACAGCAAATTTTTCTTCGATATATGCTCAACGAACAACGAACAACCTTCCTGTCAGAACTTCTCGAGGGAGAAGTTGTCGCTTTGACTTTTTATATACAAGCGAAAGGCTAGCAGGACTCAAGTAGACTATAGTATATATGTCATAATGTTAATAGCTGTGTGTGTATATGTATGTTTGTGTTCCACAGAGTAAATTCTAGTCGCGTTGTTTGCTGTTTTTTTTTGTTTTTATTTTTGTCATCGTCTGCCTTTTGCATTTAATATTTGCATGGACCTTTCGCTGTTTCGTTTGCTTTCCTGCGGCTTACAAGTCCTTTATTGATACTTCACTGTTGGCATGTTTCTCTTTTTTGTGTTAATTTATAAGCTTTTTATAGCACAGCACAAATGTTGAGCCATTCTTTTGGCATATTTTTGTGGCTTTAAAAATGTTGACTTTGATTGCTATTTGCTTAACCTTTCTGTTTGCTTTTCTTTTCTTTTTTTTTACCATAATTTCAATACAAACAACTTGGCTATAATGATTGGCTAAAACGTTGAATTTGGCTTAACGATGACTTTTAGCTGGTATGCAAATTATGTTGGCTGTCACTTTTCCATTGCTTCCAAGTCTCTTGAGTCTGTAATGCCTGCCTAGCACAAAATCCATTTGCAAAATACTTGGCTCAAAGTGGTTTTTATTGCTCGCCGCTTTGCTTGCTAAATGGTAAGCCTTTTTGCAGGACACTGCTACCAACAGCACTAAGCCAGCTTTCGCATTTTGCAGCACAGCAACAACAGGAACAACGATGGCGAGAGCGACGTCTGTGTTTGAAGCGTGAAAAATTCGCAGAGTTTTGTTTGAGGCAGTTGCAGCATTTGCGACAAAGTGTCGCTCGGGATTAACTCAAATAAAAAAAAAAACTAGAAGTGCTGACGAAAAATGGAAGCCAGTTAAGTAAAATAAAATGGCCATTGGCAGTTGTCAACGTTGTTTATCGCTCAATATCCTGTTTCAAGAAAAGAGTAATGTCAATGGCTTGTTGCAAGAAAAAGTGTAGCAGGGTTAATTACAATTTTACGAAAATAAGTGTAGCATGCTTTTGAGCGCTGCTTGTTAATAAAAAGCACATGCGCCCAGTTGCCGGAAAGCACTTACGAAATAATTCAAGCGCCTAATAGTAAATCGAATCAAGTATGTATTTAAATGTTTAATAATGGTCCAAATATATAAAGTAGAAACTTTAAAATATATACGTTTCGCCCTCATAATCGCCATGGTAGCCAAACCGGCAGCCGAGTGTAATTGGGTGAGGCAGAGAACGGCCAGGGCTCATTTGCTTGACAATGGTTTTGTGGGCTGTTCACAGGATAAGGCGATAAGCAACTCAAAGCTAAATGGCAAAGAGCCTGCCATTGACAAGGACAACATCAGCAGCAGACCCAGCAGCAACAGAAGCCATAGTAGAATTAAATCATTCGATAAGATTATGCATACATTGTTATAGCCAACGGCCTACTGTGTTCGCATTCATGGACCTAGCTGCTGCTGCTGCTGTCCCAGCATTTCTATGTAAATTTATTTGCTTGCTGTTTTTATTAAATATTTCGGCTGGCAGATACCCAAGCCAAGCTAACGACACTCAAAACTGGGCTAATGAGTCAATAAGGCAATTTGTGACTAAAGCCGAAAAATGTAAGGGAGGTAAATGAGATGAGTGTCCTGCCTGGAGGAGGCAATATCAAAGTTATTATCCCACTTAATTACTTTAATATGGCATTTGTGTGAAATGCTTTTGGTCTACTGGCACTACAGCGACCAGGTAGAACCAAAACACTGTTCACTGCAGCTACATTCCATGTAGCCTGTCAACCATTTTGCTTGGCATTTTGACAGGCTTGGGCCTGGTCAGGCATTCAGGGCAGGCAGTCAGGTTATGACCGCTTGCGTGTTTGCTTTTTGTGGCAGGGCACACCTGTGTCTGCGTTGCAAATGTCAATTAGTTTTTGACCCAATAGCAATTAAAAGTATGTGTATCTGTGTGTTTGTGTTTGTGTGTGTGTGTGTGCACAGCTGCTGCACACAGATACACACACATATGTTGCCAATCAATGCAATTGAAGTTTACAAGCCTGCTGGCAATTAGTTTAAGTGCAAGCGCTTTAAGGTATACCAACAGCAACAGCAACTTGAGTTGCTTGCTAAAAATTTGTAATAGAACCGAATATCATTTATCAAAAAATCCTTTTGTGTCTGCTACCAAAGTAGCAGCTAAAACATTAATCTAAACAGCACCCGAGGGCTGTTTTAACAGTTGCCAACATTGAAATATTGTCATGTTGCTTTGCTTCTTCATTGTTGATGCTGAGAATCCAAGCTACTTTGTCGTAGGTAAGGTCTTCTCTTGACTTTTTGACAGTTTGCATAGAACGCTTTTGTCTTTGCGTCTTTCTCTTAAAAGGATACACTTACGCACCCACACATACACACATGTACCATAGTCAATTTCCAATAATGTTGCAACAACATTAACTGTCAGCGTGCCTCATTTTTTAAACAGCAAACGTGACAATGTCAAGGCCCAATTGAGCGTTAACTTAAGGCTAAAGCAATGTGGCTTTAAGGCTTGTACTCTCTGCAGATAGCTTCAATTTGTGTTCCTCCCAAGGTAAACGTTAGTAAAATTTACAACTTTTAAATCGGCACGCAACCAATTGCCAACAAAAATCTGGAAGTAAATGCCACAAAAACAACAAAATTTCAAATTTTGTCTAAAACAACCAGTGCTCTGGCATAATAACCATTAAATAAAAAGTAACAATGTAATATCCATGATATCTTGTTTAAGTATCTGCATATCACATCATTAAAATAATTATCAGCTTTCTTTTGCTATCGATTTCAGATTTGCAAATATAAGCTTGTGCAAGGACTTAACCTTTTTACAACTAAACAGGGTCCAATTATAATTTTTTGTATACATACAATTGTATGCTGAGGGTCCTTTTGGCTGTTATTGTTTTAAGGACAAGCTTTTGACCTTTAACGAGAAGAGAATGCCTTTCGTTGCAGTAAGTATTACTTGGAATTTAAAAAATTTAAGTTGTGTGCATTATTTCTCTAGTCCTATTAGTACAAACTTTGCTATGCAACGTTCTGTGTAAAGACAACTCAGAAATGCTTTAATGTCTTTTAGTTTAAAAACAGTTTTAATGCCTAAATAAAACGGAAACACAGCTTAGTAGTTAATTAGTTGCCGCAATTACAACATTTTATGCACCTCCAATAATTCAAACTTATATTTGGCCAACACACATTGTCGTGTGTGTGTGTGTGTGTGTGTGTGTGTGTGTGCGTGTGTTTGAGCCTTTGTAAGCCGTCTCAGTAGCCGGCTTGGTGCTCTTTTCTCATGCCTGTGACTTGCATACTAATTGAGCTGCTTGGCAAGGCTTTTAAATTTCAAAAATACGTTAACACATACAGACACACAAACACACATGTACACACTTACAACAACGCATCGCAGCTTAAAATGGCTTTTCGAAAATGCTGCATAATGAAGCTAATCAGGCGCGTTGCCGTCGACGAGCTTAGTGCCAGCAACAGCAACAGCAACAGGAGAAGCAATACCGACAATATCTTGGGAATTTAAATTTGAGTTTTGCAATTTGAATTGTGAGACTGCAGCGCAATATTAATTAGCATGTACCTGGAAAGCTGGCACAAACAGTCAGTCGTAACACACATACATACAGACTTATATTTGCATATTTACAAGGGCAGCCACTTAAGCGATTTGGAAATGTGCAGGCACTTCAGCTTAATTAAGTGGAACGAGCTCAACAAAGTGCTGCTTTATGTTAACGCATACCGAATTTAAGATGGGGAAAAAGAAAGAGGTAATATGTTTGGCACTAACCACATGAGCTTAACTGTAATCTGATGTTGTCAGCGGACTAATATAAATAAAACCATACAAAAAATATTTAATACCTCCAGGGGTTTCTGTGAGATTGTGCAATTGAAATGAAACAGTTAAAGAAAAATTTTTTTGGCGACTCTTCTGTCGATTTGCGCAAATACATTTTCAGTTGTATATCCTGTCAGCAGAGATTTGTGTCAAATGGCAAAAACTTGCTTTTCTCATACTGAAGCAGATAAACGAGCTTAAGTTAAAGAGCTTTGCGACAAAGTGCAGCTAATTTAATTACCTCCTAATGAAAAAGGTACTTGAGCTGCTAATAATTTACTTAGGTAATCTTTATGAGTGTCTTTGATATAATCTTTTGATATAAGAAACTTACATATGAATGTTTATTATTAAACTTTCTTGAACTTGGACGTTTTGTTAAAGGTTTTTAAACTATAGATCAGTTAATATGCAGCTCTAACTATTCTTTCTATCTATCTATTTGAAATGATGCTTTTGATTCCTATTCGCTTTGAGTAATTTTGATATTATGCAGCTGTTTAAATCCATGTGAAAGTTTAAAAAACATTGTGCTAGGCTAGCTGCTGGGTTGATTTTTATCACTAAGGGGGACAAACAACTTAAAGCCACTTTGCTTACTTATATTTACAACTTTGTCTAATAAGTATATAATACTTATTATATTTTTTTATTTATATTTCAAAACATATTATAAAAATATTCAACTCACGCTTAATCTTAATTAATGAATTAATAATGCTTTAGTGAAGTTTTCTTTACAAAAAAATTTACCAAGATATACTTGTTATTTCAACTCTTTATTGGCTTCTTTTAAACTGATTTAAATGCGTGGAGTCAGTTTATCCATCAATCTGACAGAAGCTACAGCTTACAGCCGGAAGGTTCCTTCTCTCTCTCGCTCCTTGCTTAACCAGACATCATAAATGCATTTTTGGAGTTGCTGCTAGTATCAGAGTTCAGAGCTCAATTCATATGCAAGTGTCAGTTGGGTGAAATTTCTGCGGGCACTATTTGATTTATGCGTTCGCCACTTTTGACAAAGTGTTCGCCATTGACATTCACATCCGTTGCAGTTGCTGTTGCTGTTGCCTCTCTGTCACTCAGTGCCAGTCAAAAGCAACAAGCTGCCAGTCAGTCAGTCCGTCAGTTCATACATTGTGTGTGTGTGAAAGGCAGCGGTTTTGCACTAGCTGCTAGCTGCACTAGCATTGTTGCATTGTCATTGCTTATTGGCCTTTGTTTGGCGCCAGCTTGCAGGATTTTCGGTCTTACACTATCCCTTTGTATAGCACGTCTCTCATCCTTACTCTAGGCAGCTTATAAAAGTTGCTCGTGCATATTTGTGTGTGTGTGTGTGTTTGTGCCAGTTTTTGGATGTCTGGTAATGTCTCTTGTGGCTTTTCTTTTTCGAGTTGAATTTTTCGCTTGCCTGCGTGAATGGAATTATGCTCTGTGTACACACAAACATGTAGTTTGCTCTTTTCATCCAGTGAGTCCTGCTGCTAACTGCTACCTGTCTCAAGTGTACTTCGCCAACTCAGCAAACTTGGGGCCTGAACTTAACGTCTTTTGCTTGGCCGCTGGGCTTTTGAAGTATTTTTTTTCTGTTTATTCTACATTTGCCATGTAACGTTATCAGTAACACAAAAGTTGTTGCGGAAGTTTGTGCATTGTGGCAACTTAAGAGACACAACAAAAGAGAGTTCGACTGAAGTAACTAAGGCACATAGTACAAAGCTGATTATCTGTGGATTTATATTAATTTGAATGCTAACATAGCTAGAAGCTGTAAAAACAGGTTTATTTGCTTATTTCTACATGCTTTTTATCGCAGCATTTACAAACCAATTATTTATTGAAATTTATTAATAATTGCCTGTTTATTCTACTTGTGACTGTTTAATAATCCATGTTAAATAGGCGAATCAATAACGTTTGAGTTTTTATCATTTCCATTAGTGGGTTATTAAAAGACAAAACAACTGCAATATGCAAACAAATATTTGCTAAAACTTTTTATTGCCCTTTTGAAAATAGTTTAGCATTATTCGAGTTAAGTTTTTTAAAGACACATTTCGAGCGGCACTTTAACGTATTAAATATGCAAATTGAAGTTAAGTATTCACAATATCCCAATATCCCTCGGGCGCATGCATTATGTAAATCTGTTAATTAAATTTAAAACAATTTCCGGTCAGTTAAACAGAGTTTTCAACAATAAAGCAAACTCCAATTAAATTCATCATATTTGCCACTGATAGCAATAAATCTGCAAAAGTTGCAACTGTGAAAGCATAAAAAATGCAAAAATATTCACAAACGTCAGTGACAAGGGGAGAAAGTTGGATTGGGTATGATTGTGGCGCCTGAAAGTGGCAGACCCCGGTGCTAAATTGACGGAAAACGGCGACAGTTTCACCGCCAAACGACGGCAACAACAATTTAAACGAACAACGTGCAACATACAACCTACAACCTATGAGTATAAAGCCCAAAAACCCCGTGCACTGCCACGCCCCTGCATTGACGCCCACACCAGAGTTTGTTTGCTTAACTGCATGACTGGGTTGAGTTGGTTGGGTTGGCAGGGCCTGGCATGAGTTGTAATGAAGTGGGTCCAAGTTAGGGTTTGGGGAATCATGCTCCTCCTCCAGGTCTTCGACGATGCAGCATTTCCGTAGCTCTACTCTTTGTGATTCCCATGCTGGTTGCTGCCGGGTAAACCCTGCAACTTTTAATTTGGAAAATTTGTAACAAACTTGCGCCATATACCCTGTGTTAACCGAGCATTTGGAAGAGTATGTTGATTATTAGATTTTATGAAAGCATATTAAAATTGAATGTAAAAATTTAAAAAAGTTCCTTTTGGTTTTTGTTTATGATTCAATTTCGAAAAGCTGCACAAACAGCAAAATCATACATTTTAAGGCACATTCGTATGGTTCATCATGCACTACTTGTTGTTGGTTATAAATCATTTTGCTTTTGTTTTTGCTTTAGCTTTTCCCTTTGCCTGACAGTATTTGCTTTCATGCTGCCATTGTTGTTGTTATTTTGGCACCCGCTCTCTATTGTGGCAAAAAACACAAATTGCAACTTGCTGTGTTAAACAATTTGTGCAACATTGTTAGTGTTAAATGTGCGAAAGCTATTTAGCATGTTTGTCTCAAATTGTGCAATGCCTTGGTGTTGACCGCATCGCAATTGAAATGCGCGTTGAATGTAGAATACGAAAATTGAGAGAACTTTTTGGTGAAACACCATTGTCTATGACGAAACTGCGCAAGGCATTGTTGAATTGAATGGTTAGAGCCTTAAGAACTTGCTAACCAATCAAATGTAAGTCCCTAGATAGGTTTCATCAGTCGTCTGTGTTTACCCGCATCTTATTAACTTGGTTGACCAGCAGTCAATAATAAATGATACAAATGGAGCAGCATAGCCGGCACATATGTTGGCTATCTCAATTCCCCAAACTGACAAGCTTCGACCAACTTCAAAGCAGAAATGGACAAATGCCTGACAAACATTCTCGGCACGTGTTCAAATTTGAATGTGTTGAAATTGTTTGATGCGTAAATCCGAGGAGATTTCTACTTGCCTTAAATAAACGAACACAGCTTAACGATAAAGACTTCTACAAAAGACATGAAATGCAGATTTGTGTATTGTAAGCAGCAATTGATATTTTTAATACGACAGCTGAGCGAGCTCTTCGGCATTAGCTTGTGTCAGCTGAGACCAGCTAAAAAATATATGCCAGGCAATCAGCTTCACAATGAACTGTGTGTCTACCCAATGCTGCTTAAATGTGGCAACAAATGCGGCAAAAGGAAAATTGAAATGTCTGCCAGTAGGCTGTCGAACCGCTTACCTAGGCCCGGGCTCACATGGCGTATGCTTTGTTTATGTTTTAAGCTCAAATACATGGATAGAAGGTCTGCAATGGAACATAAATCTTAAGACCTAAGCCATGCTCCGGCCTCTTAAATAGCACATATGCATGTACTTTATCTGCCAGTTATCCCTTGTACTTTGTGTTTAATGGGCGTAAAGCAAAATTTATTTCGAATTATGGTCCAAAAGGAGAGCTAGAGACCCAAAAATAGAACGTAAACACACTTGAAATTGGATTTTAATAACGGCCAAAACAAAATCAAATGAAATATTTAATGGGACATTAATACGCAGCAAAGTCTTTTCTAATTAGTGGAAAGCAGCAGACGACTTGATGCGGCATGGGGCAGCTTACGCCTTGCCTTTGCCAGCAGAAAATATTTATTATTATTATTTTGAGTGCCGCAACGTATTTGAATACATATTAAATTTGTTCTTACTGCTGCTGTGGCCTTCATTTTAAATGCAAATCAGTTGGAAACGCAATCGCTTCGGGTAATCAATATGAACAGGTTGCCACAGGGCGTGACAACAGCTCTTACGGTGGGGAAAGGCAAAGCAACTTCTTGACTCGTCAAGGTTAGATTTTGTCACCTCTGGGGCGATGTCCCCATCAGCTTTTCATTATCCATTAATGCCAGCCGTATGCCAGATAAATCAATATTGAACAGTTTCGTTTACAAGTTTAAAAGCATCCGCTTTAAATGAGTTATGGTTTTTTATTTTTTTACTTTTTGAAAAACTAGTAATCTAATTTGCAATATACGTACAATGTGGCAATAGAAATTTTGCGAAGCCAACAAAACTTTTGAGTTTGTTTAAATGAAAAGCTTTACTATTTCCAGCGGCGTTGCGGAGGCGTATGCGCAATATTAAGCATACATATGGTTGCAACAAGCTGCTGCATGTTTTCTAATACAAAATTGCAAAGCCAACTGGGGGTATAACCTTTTGCGGGTGTGAGTATCATTGGCGTTATAATGTGCTTGATATTCTCTAAGGCTTTAAAGAGAAGCGCTCAAAAGCATGCAATTATTATTTCTTTTAACTAGGGTTTTTTTAATTTCCACAAATTAATATGCAAGGGTATTTAATATGCGCACACCCGTTAACTGTTTGTTATGGTTTTGTTCTTTTCATCTTTATACTGCTCGTACATGATAAACACAATTTACTTTATACAATGCAGCAGCATACACAATAGACTGCCGACAACAAATTGATTTAATGTTGGAAAGCAACTGCTGTTTCTCTTGCAATATAAAAATGAGAAGCAGCAGGGAGTTGGCAGGACAAAGAAAGACGCAGTTGAAGTTTCATATGCTGCCACACAGCGTTTTTGTTATAGTTGCTATTACAGTTCTGGTATGCATGTTGTACAAAAGTAAAGTATATAAGAATTTTAGTTAGTGTGTAGTGTTTGCGTGTGTTTGTGCTCGTATGCATGAATTCGTAGAATGTTTGTTTGTACACAAGCAGCATTAATTAACTACAAAAGGCGGCAAACAATAGAAACAAATTGCCAACCTTACAACGAACTGCAATATATGGAGTACAGCAAAGCAGTCTGGCATTGTACGGATGTGTGAGTGGAAAATGATTTTAGTTGACACGGAAAAATGCAGATGACAGGCAAAGGGAAAAGTTAACATACGTATAAACTACACACATACCTACACATATCATTATAAAATGCAAAACATGTCTTCAGCATGTGTAAGGGAAAGAGATTGCTTAGTCTCAGTTCTTCTTTTCAGTCTGTCTAATTTATTTCAGCAGCACTTAGACAACTGTCATATATAAATCTAAGATTCCTTTCCATGCTCTATGCGAAAATCTGTCTGTCAAATAAATATAAGGAATTCAACAGATGCATATTGTGTAGTCACTCACAGCTCATATTATATTTATGCAGCAAAAATGTGCAACAGCTTTAGTTGACATTGTTGTCCACTAAAAAGCACGTGTTTTTTAGTCTTTTGCTTGTGCTTTTGTACTATGACAAATATATTTATTTTATATTTAAATCGATATGATAAGCTTCTAATTACGAAGCGAATATACAGAACTAAATACCAAGAACGACTTATTGCTATTTTCATAAAAACTTTGTTTATATAAGCCAACAACAAGTAGAAAGTTAGTTGGAAACGTTGCTTTGACTACTTCAATTGTGTGACGATGGAATGTACAAATAATGAAAATATTTGCTTTAATTTGTTATTGGATCGACCAACAAGAATTGTTTCTTTGATGTTTCAGACAGGAAATTAGAAAAGCACTCAGAAAGACATTTTAGCAGTTGCTATTTGCCAGCTTTCAATTGAATTTTGTGCAGCAGCCAATAAAATTGTCAAGAAAGCGCTGTTAAGTTTTTAAAGTTTTTGTGCATAAAATGCATTTAATAACTGCAGTAGCTGCAACAATGTCGACAACGGCAACATGACGACGACATCAACATCAGCAACACCAATAATTTATGCATGTCTGTCATTCTGCGCATTGCTTCTACATCCTGATAGGGTCGGTACCCCCTAGGCAGCTGGCTGTGTACACGAGCACATGAAAGCATGAAAGTCCAAAGCCAAAGCCAAAGCAAAAGCCAATGGCAAATCCCGTCCAGTGTCCGGAACCAAGCAGATCGGACAATTTGATTTGCATTTGTAATTTTGTATTGGAAGGCCAACAGCTTGATGCTTTAAATGAGTCTGCAAACAGGCAACTTAAAGCCAAAAGCCAGCTCACAAAACTGTTCAACAACAAACTTAGTCAAATTCACACAAAATATGCTGGCAGCAAAAGCAGTTGGAATAAGAACATTTAGATGCTCTGATATTTCCATTAGTTATCTAAGCATAACTTGTGGGCCCATTCAGTGCCATTTCGTAGTCTCCAAGCATTTATCTTCATCTAGTTCAAAGCACCGGAACAAAAGCTTAACAAAAACTGTTAACTGTAAATAGAAACGGATAACCCGAAAGCTGACTATCCAAAAACTCAGTTCCTGTTCACTGATTTGCTTTGTGTTAAGTTAACTGCGTCAAGATTATGCCATATGGTGTGCTTAGCCCAGACACGCTTTATACCTTTTAAATAGTTCTAACCCAACATAACAATAACAACAGTGACCCAAGTTGATTACCTTTCCATGTAGCTGTTGTTGTTGTGTGTCTTTATGTTTAAACAAGCAAACACTTAACAAGTCAACTGTCCTCTGTCGCTAACGTTGGCAGTCTTTGAGGTAAAGGGGCTCGTAAGGGCGTGAGAAGGGATGTGAATTGACAGGCGAGCTGTCAACTCCTGTTAGGCCAACAACAACAACAACTATACAAAAGCTGCCTTTTGAGCCCATTTACCAAATTAACCTGCCTGGTTTTAGACACTATTGCCGATGATGTTCTTGTTGCTGTTTTGTGTTTTTCGAGAAAGCAACGCGTTATTGTAAGTGACTTGCGTGTTTAATAGCTATCTACATATGACACTATGCATGTGTGTGTGTGTGTGTGTGTGTGCGAGTTTTGGGGCTCTATTTTCCTTTTGTTTTGGTTGGGAGCATTCACACGGCTGTGTCACGTTCAGTGTAGCAACATCCGCTGTGACTGGCATGCCAAAAATACAAAACATCAAATAGTTACCAAATAGAAAGCTATGTGGTTTGAGTAGACTATCAGATACCCTTTACACTTAAGCTTGTAAGTAAAATGTTCTTACGGCAACTTATAACAAGCTTATAAAATATGTTTACGTAATAAATAAGCTTGTTTTGAAACGTTTTTACCTTGTTTAAGTTAATGCAAAGATTTGACTCACTTTATTTTAGATTTTGTATTCAATTTGAAAGCTGTAGGGCATACAAACCATTTCTATGACAGCTTTGGCAATGACTTCATTTGGCTTATTTTATACACAACCTCACACACACTCACACAAATGTATTCAAAGAAACACAAAACAGAACATGCGCATATCTGCTTTAGAAATGTGACTAAAATCAGTTTATTTTTTGCACAAGCAGTATGTAAATTGCTTGATATTTACATTTGTATATAGAGAATTCAAACATATTGTTTACTATGCAGTTGACTTTTTGCTATTCTTATTGCAATTAACTATTAAATTCAATTGTCGTTGTTTTTTATTGCTGTTTGCTTGGCATGGCACGAAGTCCACGTAGCGTATGTGTAATTATTGTTTATTAAATACACTTGTGTGCGAGTACGCATACGAACTCCTTGCATCATGGCACAAAATGCTGCTGGTAACATTTTTATGTTGGTTAACCCATTGAGCAACGTAAAACTCAATTACGTTGCGGCTAAGCCAATTTGCCGTTGCTCTAATGGCAAATTAAAGTGCAACCGCAGCTGCGACTGCAACTGCTGCAGGAATAGCAACTGCAACTGCATTTGATTCCTTAAGCTTTTGAACTGCAGTAAAAGAAGCAAAAGCGAATGCGGCAAGGATGCCGTTGCTGTGGCCATAATGTGCGACCACTAACACCAAAACGATGATAGCAAAAGACAGCTGCTTCAAATCTCATTCCCATTCCGGCGGTTATCCCTGCTTTTTATGCCAGCTCCCACTTTAATGTGTATCCCGCTTGTTGCGTGTGTGTCTGCTGCTTACATTGCTGTGGTTTCACTTTTCAAAATGACATTGCCACTTGTGCAGCAAAGTTGATAATGATGATGACAGAACATTTGCCAAATCAATTTAAGCAGCGAGCTGTGCGTGTCTGTGGGCGGTGTTAGTAGTACGGTGTCTGTTTATTGGTTTCTATTGAAAACATAAGCGTTCATGCCATCAAATTTGCAACATGAAAATCACATTTAAGCGGCCAAATAAGCCGGCAAGAACATCGATGCGCCGCATTTCGTAAATTCAACACTGATTTTAAACGAATTAAGTGCAGCTAGTTTCTGATAGTAAACGGTAATATAAAATGCGTGTCGATTTTATTGCCACAATGGTGTCCGTCGCAAGTGTGTACTTAACGCAAGTGCTTCACAATCAGTGGAAGCTTAATGGGGGTACTTCAACTGAGCCATATTTTAAAGATAATCAACTGTCGGTAATGTAACGCAATGTATGCTGAACATTAAAACATGCTATTAAACTGAACTTTAAAACTTTGTTAACATTTTTCATTCGCTATAATGTTGTTGTAGAGCTTACACAGTTGGTATACAAAAAACTGCAGCATGCTTTGAGGCGTTCATTTAAAAACAACAGCGGCATCGCCGCCATTTTGTTTGCGCTGGGTTGTGTGACGTTAATTAAGCGCCATGCAAAAACTCATCAACGCATTAACTGTGACGTCAGCGCATCAGGTTCCACTAAGCCCTGCCCAACGCTCTAAATGTTATTTTACATTTCAGTATGAATTCGCTTATTTGTATGCGCCATGCTGCGGATTGGGACTCAGTTCTGGGTTACAGCACACAATCAGGATGTGCAAATATTTGTTGTGCATAAAACATACATACACAAAGCTACGCTGTGTGACGCTACCTGGTGTAAAAGTTATTGCCAGGACGATAGTCCTATTGATTTCAGGCGTATTGCATTTTAAAAATACAAAAGCTGCATTTATTTACCCATTTCTCAAGTGATTTTATTGCAAATAACCAAAACGGATACTGATACCAAATGTGGAGTGTTTTAATGCGCACAACTGACCAAAGCAAAAAGCATTTTCATTGTAAATTTATAACAAATGTCACGGCGCAGCGTAATTAATGTGCATCCATTTGTCTGGCCGGACATTAAGGCGACTATTTAAGCAACTGAATGGCAATTGAGCGCACACACACGAAACCCCGGCGAAGACAAGCAGAAAGATGAGCATAGAGTTGATGAGGGCGACTGCAAAGGCAGCATGATATATTAGGGAACCGAATGGGAACGACAGTGCAACCAAGTGGCGGCATAATAATTTGATTTACTGACTGTGGTGACTGGCAAAAGACAGCAATAAAAACTAAAAACTATGATGGAAAAAAGGACGAGCAATAAATATTTCATCTTTATAAATATTTGTGTTTTTTTCATTTAGTGTAATACCAAGTAAACAAGTATGTGGTTTTGATTAGTTTGCTTGTCACAAAGTAATATATTGACTGGAATTAAAACTACAATAGTATAAAATAATTTTTTTAAAGGTGCGGAACACAATTGTGGCATTGATTTTATTTCTATTTTATATTGTATTTTTCATATGGCAATAGAACGTTTCGAATTTAACAGGATATTAAAATCAATTGTTACATATTATGCCATTGTTGGCCTTCTGAGTAAGCAATGTTCATGGAACATTAGCAAGATTTTATAGCCAAAAGGGAATTGTCCGATAAAACGGCAATTTACACGTCTGAAGTTCTTAACTTCTGCACGAGTAAATTTGGCTTACGGCATTTATGACGTGCCAAATGCTTAAAATCATATTACCATAAAATCGCATAATAAACAAGTAGTTAAAATTCTAAGTCTTGATGGCCAATAAATTTTAAACACATGATTTTCATATGAAAGAATTGTGAATCGTTTTTTGTTTGTTTTTGTTTTACTGCTTTTAATGCAATTGAACATTGCACGCTTAAATTATACAATTAGCAACTATGTTGATGCAGTCGCCCATATGAACAAATAGTATATTGTTACAATTTCATTTTTATGTGTTTGCTTTTATTAAGATGAAGAAGAAATATGTTGGACTGCAATATAATGCAGTTGCATCCATCACATATTACGTGACCCTCTCAACCTCTCGCTCTTGCTCTTACTGCTGACTGTGGATGTAGAATTAATTGTTGGGGTGAGTGTTTGGGTGCGTGTGTGGGTGAGTGTGTTTGGGAAGGTGGAAGTGGCATTAATGTGTAGTCTCAATAATGATTTCGTGCGTATCTAGATCGGGCACCGAAAACTTCATTGGCAAGTAATCATCCGCGTTCATATGCGCCATTTGATCTAGCTGGGTGCGTTCATGCTCCTCATGACACTTGCCCTCATGTTTTTCATAGTCTCCAAACGTCTCAAAAATGGCACGACAGACCATGCACTCAAAGAAACTACTGCAAAGACGGAGAGTGGTTAGATCAAACGGCAATTGTCCATTATAAATGTGCACTTACGGTTTCTGCTCGGCCTCTAGACGCACTCGCGCTAGCGCCGTGGCTGCTTGTATCGCACCCGGCACATCGACATCGACGCCTTCCTTTATGTGCGACTGAAGATGCCGCTTAAAATTGGAGAGCTGCGTAAAGCCCTTCTCACAGTAATTGCACTGATACGGCTTGGCATTCAGATGACCAAGCTTGTGCTTCTTGAGGTTGACCAGCTGGGAGAAATAGCGGCCACAACGCTGGCAACGGAACGGTTTCTCGCCCGTATGTGTCATTTTGTGGCGCTTCATATTGCTTTGCTGCGTAAAAGATTTGTTGCAGAAGTTGCATTGATATGGACGCTCCCCGCTGTGTACGGCATAGTGTCGCTGCAGGTTGACGGCCTGTGCGAAGGCCTTGGAGCATATATTGCATACAAACGGTCGCACATCGTTGTGCACTTTCATGTGACGGTCCAGGTTGCCACTATTGCAGAAACTCTTGGAACACAGTTTGCATTCATAGGTAGTTTTGTTGTGGTTGTGCACCTCTTGCCGATGAAGCGTCTGATCGCGTTTGCTTTTAAACGTCTGCAATTGGTTAATAAAGCACATGTAAATAAGAATGCAATCTGTGCAAAATCAGTGAAACTTACGCGGTCGCAACGTTTGCAACTAAACTGATTGACTACCGTTTCTTCGAATTCGACCGGGATGCCCGCCATTTTGGGCACTGCTACAACATCGATACGCTGAGGTGATGCTTGCTAGATTATAAATATCATTGTAGGCAACTTTGTAAACAGCATTACTGTTCTAAAACTTACTTTAAGTTACCTAGTTTCGTGGTATTTTTCTCGCGTCTTGTAGAAAAGTCATATGGTAGTAGAGATGTGTGATAGATATCGGTTATCGGCATACCGCCATCATAATAACAATTGTTATATCGGTATGTTGTGCGATGTATCGGTGAGAGTGCAAGAGTGCTTTGCTTAATACATTTATGTATTAATGAGCTAATTCTTCTTATCAGACTGGATAAACAATGTGCAATTATAACACACTGATAAGTTCTTGTTAGCATTATTTCTATTGATTTTTAGCTATCACGATACGCGTATTTTGACTATCGGTTTCCTGTAAGACAGTGACGTCACAGCTTTCCAAGAAGAAGAACATTTGGTTTGCCGCCACGCCTTCATTTAAATGTTGTCAACAGTTAACACTTAACAACTTGGTTTTCAAATTAGTAATTTAAATGCATAAATGTGCTTTCAGGCAGATTTTGAAAAATATCTGGATTGGCCAGTACGTGCGTAGAGGCACGAGAATGCTATCGATAGCTGCAAATGATGGGAAACCTTCTTAATTCATTATTCCTGCAATATTGCATGCTAATAGCAAATGTTAAAGTTTTTAGGGTGGCCACAGTTGATTGTGGTAACTGTTAGTGTTGTTTAATTGAGCAAAGAAGAAGAAGAAGTTACACTAGGCCACACACAAATGCAGAGATAACTAAGAATTTTAATTTATTTTGTGAGTAAGAGAGAGACTCAAACCAAGTGCAATGGCCACCTATTCCAACCAGCACTGGCTGCTCTCGCACATCCGCAATTCGTTCATCTCGACGGACGACACAGGCATCTGCGAGACTGTAATGCTCAGTGACGATATGCCCAAGCATTATCTGAGGAAATTCCAAACTGCCACCACAACGATGGACGCCTACAGGCGAAGCCAGCGGGCGCAGGCGTCCCATCAGCAGCAGCGCAGAAATCCGGACTCTGCCACGCCTACACAACGTTCGGCGCCGCTGCATCATATGATGCCGCCACGGATAGCAGATCAGCCGCTACAGGAAGTGGACTTTGTGTGCTATCCAGGCCTCGACTTGAGTGATGACGAGGATCTAGACATGTCTACGCACTCCTTTGACATACAAATGTATCCCGAAGTGGGCGCACATCGATTTCGCTCCAATACGGCGCAAAAATTGGAGAAACTGGACATAGCAAAGCGCAAGGCGGCAAGAATTAAAAGCGTCAACTACAACGAAGACGTGCAGCCGCCCGATCGTAAGGATTTCTTTAAGCGCAAAATCCTGAACGAGCCATCCGCAGACAAAGCCACAACATCATTAAAATCAAATCAAACAAAAACTACAACAACAGCAAACACGACAACAACGTCCGAAACAAAACCCAACAGCGATGATGACCTGTCCGACGGGGGCGTCAAGAGCATGCTGTCGGAGCAGCTGGCACGAAGTCCAAAGCAAACGCAAAATCGTTTCATTGAATACGCACGCTTCGATGGCACCGCCCAGGTGGGTCTGCCCACAAAACGCATTAATGTTTATGTAAATATGCTGCCCGAACCGGAACGCAATTATCCGCTTAAGATCTGCGTGCTGTCAACGGCAAAGATCATTGAGGTGATTGGTCTTGTGTGCTACAAAACTACCCTACAGTATACGGATGCAGTGCAGCTTAAGTCTGTGCAGCATTATGCATTATATATGACGGAAGACAACGATGACATGGATGATTTTCCGCCGCTAGACAATCGTGAGCCCTGCTCCAAGTTTGGTTTCTCGCATCTGACGCTTGCGGAGCGTCGGCCACTGGCGCCAGTGACGCGAATCGATTACCACAATCAATTAGGCACCAAATCCATGACATCGGAAGAGGATAAAGCGGCAATGGCAGATGCAGCCGTCCATGCGCTGCAGCAAATAAATCTTAACGGGGATGTGCTCGACAGTCCAATGGACCAGGTGAAGGAGTATGAGCAGCGTCTGCTTAATCACAATGACATGCTAGAAGCGCCCATGCATCGAACCTATCGCCTTAGCATCATTGACAAGCGTTTCTTCAAGTGCGATGTGACGCTGGCTGTTTCCGGGGAACGCATCGAGATCGATCAGCACAAGAACACAAAGTTCTGGACGCATCGGAAGCCCGTGTCGACGCCCATTGATCTGGTTGCGCATTGTGAGATTGTGGAGCAGCGTCAGCTTAAGGCGCTGTTGCGTATTTGGTTAAAGTCGAACTCTTCCAGTGGCATCTCCTCAAGCTGCACATCGGCACCGACTTCGGGCAGCATTGCTACGCTCAGCGGCAGCAATGCGGGCCTCGTACACTCACCTGCCAGTCCCCGCAACACTTCCAGCTCTAACTCCAACTCGCCTTTTGGACTATTCTCGAGCATAAACAGCATTCGGTTTAAGCACTATGACTTCGATACGGATGTGCATACGGCGGAGCAGATACGCAATAAGCTTAACTGCATTCTGGAGATGCGTTCCAGTGACATACGACGTGAGTTCCTGCATCAGCGCGAACGGAAACAGGAGAAACAGCTGGCGAAGCGCCAGCTAAAGTTGTAGTATTTTTGTTCCTATGCTGGCGCCGCCTAGCGTGCAGTAGTTCTAACTACTTGTCTGTCTTGACTGACCGCCTGCCCGCCCCTCGTTAGCCCATTGACGTTGTATTTTATTTGCTAACCTAAAGGACGTGTGCTACACACGCTCCTCATAGCCTTTAAGTATTTATTGAAAAACAAAACTTAAGTAACTAAAAAGTAAAATAATAAAATAAAAACCAATCCGAAGTGCAAAAATGAAATATAATAACATCAAAGTTCACAATTATGCTAAAAGACAAACGCCGCTATCAGCTTCCACTTAATAACTGTAAATAGTGTAATATTATTATACAAAGCAACGCCAAACACAACAAAAACAACAACAATGCGGACTCACTGACACTGATTCTCTCGTCTGCGGCGTTGCATTGAAATACCCAGTTGGATGGGAATGCATGCGAGAGTGCATGAAAAGTTAATCGGTTAGCTCACCAAAATGACACCTACAATGATCGCCAACAGAAGAAACTTGTAGTACTAATAGACTCATTGAGATGTATTCTTCTGTGCCATTGTCTGCGGCTGCACTCGACAAACTATGCCAGGAAAGGTGAAGAGTGCGGCAGCTCTCACCTAGTCTACTGTGTCTCTTGTTGACACATATACAAATTATAAAGGCGTGCTCGTTGCGCTACTTCCGCATTAGCTGCTTCAATTGTAGGCGGCTGGCGCGCGACTTTGAAGCGTTTTGCTGGCGTTTTGTGCGCGACTAACGTTTTATATTTCCGCTTGCGCGGCTCGTTGACATTGCAATTGTCTGTAATCAATGTGCAATTAATCTAACAGACCCCGAGACGGGGTCGCACTGCACTAACGGCTATTATTATTTCTATTTTGTTTTTTTTTGCTATTGTACTTTAAGTTTGTTTTATTAATAGTTTTGCAATGCCAATAAATGGCAACGTGGTAAACGGGTGGGTTGGCTATTCACAGCTGTTTAACAAAGTGCCGTTACAAATATGACAGATATATGTGAATCAAGCGAAAAGATATAAAAACAATAAGTCATGGATTGCTTGTTTACGTTTTGTTCTATGTCTAAGGCCAAGGTTGGTAAGACAAAAACAAAAAGCTGGCAACAATTGACATTTAAGGTCAACAGTGCTAATGCCGATGATGTTTACGACGATAATGTTGATGATGATGGTGATGATGATGATGATGATGATGCTGCTGCTGCTGGTAGAGAATGGCGTGACTATATAAAGTATAAAGATCTAACAAGTTCACTGAATGAATCACAATTTTAACATTGCACATCAATGTTTGATATCAAAACGAAATTGGAAATTTTGTTGTATTATTTTTACTTAGCCCAATGCCAAAACTTATTACGTGCTCTATTCGGTTCGGTAACGTTGCCTTTGAGGCTTAAATCCATAACATTTGTTGTTTTTGGCGTATAAAAGATTACTTTTAGCGTAAAGTCCATTTCAGGCAAGAAGAACGGAAACTGATCCAGTCCAGCAACATTACGAAAGTAAAACAAACCCTGCAAAAGCAACATTAAGCCTCATTTGTATATGTGTATATTTAAGGGACACTGTTTCGCCATGTTGCTCTCCTTGATCAGGTTCTGATAGACGAATATGACCAGCTTGTTCTGTATTACGCCATCATAAAGCAGTCTTTTGATTCGCACGTTTTACATTCATCTTGTATTTGACCCACACTTCAGGCACGGGCTCACTTAGCTGGTATTCGGAACTAACTCTGCCATTCTTTTCGATGCGACAACTGAGATTTGTAATAATGGAAGAATTGTTGATGCAATCAATCTGTGCCATTTCAATTGGTAGCGAGGACGCTAAAATAAGCTTGAGTAGAAGTAAAACTAAATTAATACCACAGTTATAAAGAACTTACATAAGCAGCAAACAAAAGCTAAAAATCCAGCAAATGCGACAAGTTTTATTCATTACCTTAAGCAGAGTTCTGTAATTGGCCTAACTTGGGTGATTAGTTAAGCTTCAGTAAACAAATAGATAATCGATCGTTTCAAACCGATCATTTACTTATATCAATTATTAGGGCCACATGTCGTATGCATAATAAATGAATCGAATATTGTCAGTGTGTTTTTTGTAATTGATTTGTGTAGACGATAAAGGGGATCAATATGTTTGTGCCTTGTCCATAATCATGATTTATGCCTATCACACATAGCCTTGCCCCGACTCAGAAAACAAAACCGACAATTCGTATATCACATGCAATTTGTCAATGTGCATTTTTTTGGTATTCGGTTTTGTTTCTGCAAATGCTCAATGCGAATAGATTTTATTGTTGGCAAGTGCAATCGGCATCGACAAATTACCTTCAAAACTTGTTGTTTTCATTTCATTGTTGTTAATGAACTACATTTTGCGTTTGTTTCAGTGGGCGTTATTCTAAAATTTTCACTTGCTCACATTATTATCAGCTCATTTAGTTAAGAACAGAACCTACATAGAATCGAACGCATTCGCATATGTTTGGCAGTATAGGCTACAAGGATACTTGTATTGTCGCTAAAAGCTAATTGAAAGTCAATAATAATGCTATATACATACAAACATATACAATTAATTAAAAATGCACACAATTGCAACCTTGACATTGAAAACGAATGACAGACAACAACAACAACAACAGATGCTATGAAAAAGTTCACGTATGAAAGTTGCCAGCGTTTTGCTGGGGATGAGAAGGTGTGCGGTATGTGGCTAACTTGGCACGCATTGTGAGCGGATTTTCACTGTAGCAACAGCCAGAATATTAGCAGCAGCAGCAGCAGCAAAAGCAACAACGGCAATCTTGTTGCATTGTAAAAAAGTGAGCGGCAATAACAGAATGTTTTGCCTGCCCGTTTGTCAATTTATCAATTGCATAAAATAATAGGCCTAGGCGCATAATTTAATGTCGCGATTTTAGAAGGCCGCACACTGTTCTAAGCAAGCATACATATCTATATATATAGAAATATATATAAATATATGCAGATTAATCACGATGCAGCCAACAACAACAACAACAGTTGGTGGCATGTGTCACGCAGCCGGACAATAAAATTCTAATGCGGTTGCATCTGATAAATCGAAATCGAGACAAATACAATTTCAAAACTTCTTAGGTCCTTGAGCTTTGATTTGATTATATAATTTTATGGTGTTTATAATGTATTTTTATTATTTTGTTTACATTGAACTTGTCCTTAAGATGTGTTATTTTTTGATTGCTTGTTTGTCTGTCAAACATTTCCAGCTATTTCCGTTGCTTTTAAGCAACGATTTTGTTCTCAGACAAGTCGCGTGTGATTGGAATTTCAATAGCTTAATTGCTTCATGCTACAAAACAAATAAACGATTGTTAAAAGCAAAAAAATAAGTTAAATTTAGACATTATTCAAATAATTTCGAATACAGAAACTAAAAGTGTCTAAATACATAAGAATCTTGTTAATGCATACCTAACAAAATGCTTAATTATAAGTAATAAATTTGTGTTTGAGCAAATGCCTAACAAACTTGTTTAAAATCCTCTAAAATATATATCTATCAAATGAGCCACACTTTCCACTTGATGCTTGTTCACAGTTTGTTACGGCTTACGCAATTTGGTAACACTTTTATTTAGAAAAAATCTCCAAAATAATAACTGTCAGTCCATAAATGTTAACTGTTTTAAGTGCTTGAAATGTGCTTTACATTATTGCCATGCCACATTATGGCCATAACATTTCGCGCATACCAAGACCCAACCCACACACTAAACACTATACATAAAACATTGGCGCTGAGTGTTTGGTGCGTTTGCCCCCAGCACGCACCAAGTGTGGCCAGTCTTTGTTGCAGTCGAAGTCGCTCAGTCTATGTGTGTGAGCCATTCACAAAACGTTTGCGGGTCCAAAATGTGATTTTAATTGCACAACAATTTTTCAGTTAGCTTTTGCGAGCCGGGCCCAGTTCTACATAGGCCTAAAGCGTGTTTTATGGGGCTGTTCTCGGCTCGGCCGCTTTGACATATGTAACCCAATTCTGTCGCTAAACGAGAAACACACGCAGACAGAAAGAGAGCAAGAGTGAGAGAAGGTAGAGAGAGAGAGAAAGAGAGAGTGAGAGAGAGTGAGAGAGGCGTTGCACTTGCAATATAATTAAACGGCGAACATTTAATTAAAGGTATGCATTTTAAAATAAATAAAATATGCGCACAGATCACAGACAAAACAATATATGCGTATTTATAGTGTATTTAAAGGTGAAATAAACCCAATTGTGGAGGTCAACTGCAGTCAGCCAACCCCAGGCAACCTGTTCCACACACATCCACAGATCAATCGCCAGCAGCGGCTTCGGCATCGGCATCGGCATCGGCTTCCTGGGCCTGAGTGCGCGCGCTTTCTGATTACAATACAATAAATTGTGTTTGGGGTCTGTCAAGGTCTGCAATGTAAGGCGACGCCAACGATGTTGTCGGAGCTTCATTAATGAAGTGCCGAAACTTGGGCTCGTTTGGTATCTGTCTCTGTCTCGGTCTCGGTCAGAGGCACTTGCAACCGTCAAGCAACCGGTTCAAGTGGATGCCACCTAGCAGCTTAGTAGCACTGCTTAATGCAGGTGGTGATTGCAACTAGTGGCCAGACAAAAGATGTACAGGCCACAAGGTTGCAACGCCCTTGGTATCAACGCTCAACTGAACCTGTTTGTGTATATATCGAACATCAGCAAAAAGCAAAAAGGTTCTGGATTATGCAACAATCATTGCATGTATGTGTTCTCATGACCCAATTTTAAAGCCAGCGAACTGACAGCTTGCAACTTGGCTGTCAATTAATTTAAGCATCATAAATCGCATAATTTAAAAAGCGCCGCTTAATGCTTTTTAGTTATTGGTTATTCTGCTTGGCTTTAAATTGAAGCCATTGCAACTTGGTTAATACAAAGTACTTTTGCCGTGCCACATTAACAACAATAACTGCGCTTCCACGTTTCTCTGCTTTTAACATTGAACTTGAGGTGAACAGCGTCAATTTGTTCGTTACTTTATTATCATTATTATTTGTTTTATATGGAAGGTGTTGTGATTACGTTAGCCAGCTGTTGCTGTGACTTTTTGGGCCTAAACATTACCTCATGGCGTTAAGTGTCACGCAAACTAATGAGCTGTGTGGTGAATCGCATATTACCGAATGCTATAAAGGGAATGAAACGCATATCAAACAGTTAAAGAAATAACTAGAATATTTTAAGTAGTAAGTTGCACATATAAGTTAACAAAGTGTTTGTTAACTTAAGTAATAAAATAACTTTTAAATTCATTTGCGATTTTTGTATGGCACCAACTTTTTACATATCAAACTCGTTTTTCGACTGTTTTTGGTTTGTTTTGTTTTCATGTAACCTGTACAATAAAAATGATTTCATGCGGTTCGATGTCCTTACTGAATTACAAATTCGTTTTGTGAATGTTATACTTTCGAAAAATGCAATAAATAAGTATTTTCTTAATCATCAGCACAATTTCTGTGTATTACAATTAGATAAGTTATTGCTGCTTTTAGGTATTTCCTAAATACTTAAAAATATTTATTAATTTATTTATTAATATATACAGAAAAATGGCTAAACAGCTTCAACTTGGCACCTACCTCATTTCGTTTCGTTTCGTTTTGATTTGATTTGATTCGATTCACTTTGCGTAGGCTCAAGTGAACAATTGTCGAGAAGACAAACATAATTTTGTATGTTTAACGCACAAAGCGTGCAAAATGTCAACAGAAGGACAAACAACAGCAAAAATTAGAGTGTAAAGCAGCAGCAACAACAGCAATAAGTAATAATAATAATAATAATTATAATGCTCAGTCCCCGAAGCTGATCATAAGCAGATCGACAGCGACAGCGACAGCGCCTGGATGACCCTGGGCACACAAAACAACTACAAAAGAGTGTAGGCATAGCAACAATAATCGTATGTGAGTGTGTGTGTGTGTTTGCAAAAAGTAAATAAATGTTCAATAAAAGCAAATAAATGCGTGAACAACAACAAACAGCAAACATGGTCAACAATGCAGAAAATGGCTCGCACTTAAAGTCAAAGTGACTCTTAGACACAATTGTTATTTGTTTTTGCCTTAAGTTGACTAGGCCAGAAACCTGGCCATAAGTAGCTGTGACCTACCCCAACAATCATTTGGCAACTTCCTGGTTAAACAGCTTACTTTGTTTGGCCAAAAATTGCAGATTAATCTATCCATGTACGATTTGATTGACACGCCCTTTTTCCTATAGTTTCGTGTTTTTGGAGGCTGCCGCCGCGACAAGCAATAAGTTGCAAAAAAAATCATAATATATTATTGCTTATGTGCTTTTTTTTCGTGTGTATTAAATAAATCATTTGTTTTGTTTCCTAGCATACTTGAATACTTGAATTTTGTGGCTTTTGCTGCTATCGTTGTTGTTGTATGTCTTTTACCGCAAGGTTATTTTACCATTGTTGGCAGCATATTATAATTTTGTTTCTTTATTTTTTTAAAAATCATAATTTACTTGTTGGCAAATCTAATTGTATGTCTACTCGAAATCAAAAGGGGCGCAAATGTCTGTCGTCAATTGCCAATTAATGGACAACTAGCTGACCTTATCGAGCAACAGCAGTAGTCCATTAAGCATACGCACCATTAGCCCAATTGACTTGAATAAGTTCTGTCTATCTTGCGAATATTACTCGAATATGGGTAATTGGATTGCAAATGTTAGTAGCACCACGAATGTGAGATTGTATAATTGTATCTGTCGGGCAACAAATGATGCAACAACGTTGTCGAACAATGTTTCATAAATGCTTGCCAGCCACTAAAAGGATTAGCACTTGCCAAGTTTGAGGCGCCTTTCAATGCATTTATTCTTGAACTTGCACTTGGCATGCATAACTGCAGCTATGAGCTGACGAACCTACTGTGAGGTAATGCAACAATTTGTTGTATATGGCATGGGACAGCTGTTGCCTTGCAGTGAGTTAACGGCAACTGAAGCTTATCAGTCATTATAAAATTGTGCTTAATAGTCATGTGACATATTATTAGCTTTCGACCTTGTTTCAAAATCGATTTGTAAAAGTCGAAAATGTGAAATGTGCATATTAAAAGAAAATAAATCAAGAAAAATGTTAAGTATAATTATATTTAAAACTGTGCTGCTTATGATTATGTATTATATTTGACGGGTTATTTGATTTATGCAATGCATGTAAACTTATTAACTAAGTGCTTTTTACACACAATTATCACATTTGCGCAAGTTCCTATTCTATTTTTAGTTAACTTCTGATAAAACTTCACCTTGATAAACGGAAGTGCTCAGCCTACTTTGGTTCAGTTGAGACTAGTTGGCAATCTATTAGATGCATACTCCATTAGTGCTTACACATTTCCTAACCCTCAATGATATTGTCATTTTTTGTTTTTAGTTTTTTTGTTTTTTTCGTGTTGGTGCTGCAAGCTTCCTGCTTCCCCATAGATAAATTTTAACATGCTGGACTGTGCATGCTGCATTGCAATTTGTTTGACGGCAAATTGGATGCAACAAGGTCGCCAAATCGACAACAACAACAACAACAACAGCAACAACTAAGTGAAACACTTTCCCAATTTTCGTTTCGTTTCGTGTCGTGTCGTGTCGCCGGCGAACGCTGCGTATGAGCAATGCATTTCACGATCGTTCGCTGCGTTCAATGCAAACGAGCTGCAGAAATAAAAAAAATAAATACAAAGTTTAATTTGCAAAATGAATAAAATCGGAAGCACCTCGCCTCGTATGTGTGTGCATCTGTTTGTGTATGTGTATTTTGCCAGAACAATTTATATGAAATAAAATTCACAAAAAAAAAACAAAAACACAACAACAATTCAGGCTGACAAATGCACTGAGCGAATGTTGCTGCTCTCGTTGTTGCTGCCAACGCAACAAGTTTTGTGTTGTTGCTGCTCTGTTGCTCCGTTGCCAATAAGTTGTCGCCGCTGGCTGCGCAGTCGGCGTCGCTGTCTCTCTGTGTTGCTGTTGTTGTTATCGGCCGTTTCGTGCGTACTTGGACCGCTCAATAACGCTCGACGTTGCTGTTGTTGCTGCTGTTAGCGTCGCTGCCGCCGGCTGCCGTCGGCTGCCGTCGCTATACAATACAACAAAAATACAAAAAATTAAACGAAAGCAGAGGGTATTTAACCGACCTCAAATCAATTTGCAATTTCAGTCTATCTCCGCGTTGCAGCGTTGCATGAACTCGCGTACTAAAAAGTAAAACAGAAAGCACGGATCAAACATTAAACAACAACAACAACAACTACGACTACTTTAAAAACTACAACAAACTCAACTTAGCAAATAGAAAAAAACAAAACACCCTCGATTAGACAAACGGAAATAATTAAATGAAACTCGCACGGGCAACAACTGAACAAACGGATTAACAAAACACAATATAAAAAACCCATATGTAAATTTGAAAATTTTATAACAATTTGTTTATCAACAACATCACAATTATTGCGGTGTCGTTTTTATTTTTTTATAACGACTATCAATTGGTGTCGGTGTCAAGCGCGGCCTAGAAAACAAAACACAGAAAAGCCAAGTCAAACAGTTGGAGAATTCCAAGCACGTTTCAACAAGCCAGGCTGCAGAATTACGCAAAATAAACTTAAGCAAACGGCAAACGGCAGACGGCAAACAGCTGACGTTCAATGAACGCTCAATGCTCACACTGACTGTTAAATGTAAGTGCACAGACAGCAGCTGGCGCTGAACTTGAAAGTGAAAGTGAAATTTGAATCAGACAGTTAACAGCAACAGCAAGAGCAACCGCAACAGCAGCAGCAGCAACAGAAGCAGCAGTAAGCGATAAAAGAAAAAAGAGATAGAGCTAAATATATAGATACAGAGACAAAGATACATAGTTAGATAGCTGCTTTTGCTGGAGTGCCCAGTGCTCAGAGCATCAGCCAAGATGAGTGAACAAGATCAGGCCAATTGTAAGCCAAGCAGCAGCAGCAGCACCACCACCAGCAGCTATGAGGTTAAGGTGGCACAAGGACACACCTTTGTGGTCAGCCCAGTGCGTGCCACGCCCATTCTGACTGCGGTGCCTGTCATGAAACCGCAGACGCCGCCAATGACTCAGCTTGATGAGCAATCGCTGGAGTCGGAGGAGGAGCTGCCCTGCTGCAGTTCGCAGGCTGTGGTGCCAATCTCCTCGTCGCTGCCCTCGAAACTGTTGCGTTTGCATGCCAAGCGCTCGGCCCAGGCACTGCTGCAACAAATGGAATCGCTGGACTCGCAGTTTGGTTCCGGTTCCGAGGATGCACCACCTAGTCCCAGTGCACCGCCAATCTCACCATCGCCACCACTAATGCTGCAGTCCAGCGATGAAAAGCTTGATGTGGGCATGGGTTCGTCCATAGGTGACTCCGAGGAGTCGGAGGAGGATGATGAACTCAAGCCTCTGGCCGTGGATAATCACATTATGCATGAACCTGAGCTAATAGATCTGGCTGATCACGAAACGCCATCAACTGTGCCACTTAGCGAGGCAAATTTGGAGAAGTTTCGCAAGCATCAGATGGACAACATTTATTTGCATCCCAATTTCAATTTGGATGCATCACCACCACCAGCTGTGGCTCCAGCAAATTCTCCAGTAATGGAAACACGTAAAGTACATCGTTCCTTCTTGAGTCTAAAGAAACCAGCAGAGGAGCGAGAAGCGCAGGTGACGGAGCAGGAAAAAATGGAGCCAGCGGAGGAGCTGCCCAATGAAATCGATACGTTGGATGCATCGTTGGTGCCAAGTGATGAGCTTGCAGCTGAGATTGCAGATGCCGTTGAGTTCTACTTTTCGAATGAGAGCATACTGAAGGATGCCTTCCTGCTGAAGCATGTGCGACGCAACAAGGAGGGATTCGTCAGCCTTAAGCTGGTGTCCAGCTTTAAACGTGTTCGTCAGCTCACCCGGGAATGGAAGGTCGTCGGCGATGCAGTGCGTCGCAAGTCATCCAAGATACAGTTGAATGAACAAGGCACCAAGGTGCGTCGCCTGGAGCCGTTGCCCAATTTCGA
This sequence comes from Scaptomyza caliginosa, assembly GCA_035044725.1. Lineage (NCBI taxonomy): Eukaryota > Metazoa > Arthropoda > Insecta > Diptera > Drosophilidae > Scaptomyza > Scaptomyza caliginosa. Next base: position 2,329,124 of record JAWNNR010000317.1, read on the forward strand.
TGAGACAATGCCATCGCGCACCATTGTCGCCTGTGATCTGCCGCTGGATAAGTTGTCCATTGAAAAGGTCTCTGATATGTTCTCCAAGTGCGGTGAGATTGCACTCATACGCATACTCAAACCTGGCATGGCCATACCCGTGGATGTGCGTCAGTTTATGAATAAGTATCCGGAGTTGCAGCAAAAGGAATGCGCTTTAGTTGAGTATCTGGAATCATCTTCGGCACGTGATGCACGTCATCTGGCTGGACCTTTTCAGGTATACGAGATGGTTGCACCCAAGAAGAAGACTGGCAAGAAGGCAGCCGTTATACAGCTGGCAGCTCCAGTTGCTCGCATGGTGGAGAACTATCGCTACTACACAGATGCCAACTGTGAGAGGACTCGTGGCGGCAGCTTCTCCGGCTTGCCCAGCCATGAACCTTTGCATGATCTGCGCTTTAAGCTCAAGCGCAACAACTCGGACTTTCAGCCGAACTACTATCAACAGCAGCAGCAGCAGCAGCTGCCGCAACAGTTGCATCATCATCATCATGGCTATCACAGTGGCTATCAGCACTATCAGCCACGTGGCAGCATATCCATGGAGCAGCAACAGCAGTCGCCAACTGGTGTGGGTTTTTTCAGCTATGCGCCCAGACGTTACAGCAATACATCGACAATCTCGGCCAGTACAGCAGCTGCCTTGGGCGAGCCCTCATCGCCACCTGTCGCTGTCGTCGCCAACAACAGCAACAGCAGCAGTCATCCTAATCCAGCACCCAATCCTGTGCAGCCAGTGAGCAGCTTGCAGCGTCGTCTATCCAACTGTTCCGAACAGAACTACAGTCAGGATGTGCAACCGCTTAGCATGTCTCGCAGGGCAAGCAATTGCTCGGAAACTGGAGCACCACAGCGTCGGGATTCCAATTGCTCCGAGAGCTGTCCTTGCTCTAGGCGCGTCTCTGATTTTGGCCAGTCGGAGGCATATCGCAAGAGCTCAGTTTGCTCCAATGGCAGCTGCCAGGGTACTGGTGAGCGACGCTTCTCCAACGGCTCCTTGCAGTTCGAACGCAGCTTCTCCAATGCCAGCGATGGCAATGGCTTCTATCGTCGTCCTTCCAATGACTTCAATGTGGAGCGTGAGCGCGAGTCGGATCAGCTGGTGGGTGGTGGAGGTGGTGGCTATCAGGTGTGGCCAAGACGCTACTCTAACAACTTCCAGCAGCTTAGCAACAAGCTGGCTGCCTACGATAATGCCCAGTATATTGGTGGACGTCGCATATCCACGGATTCGGGCTACGATCGCCGCTGTTCCTTTGGTTCGGAAGGCTTTGAGGGATCACCACGCTCACGCACTGGTAGCTTTCTTAACAACTATAAACATGGAGGTCCTGGTAGCGACTACGATGGACAACCTCGCTCCCGTACTGGCAGCTTCCTTGACGGAACGCCAAGATCACGTTCCGGTTCGTTTGCCCAGCGCGCTGCTGAAAGTCTGGTAAGGACACCCATTGGCCCGGATGGTAGCAAGGGATTTGGGCAGCGTGCCCGTAAGTTTGGTCAAACCATTTCACCAGTCAACTAGCCATGGATCCAAATGGAAATTGTTAACTAATTTTAGTGGGTAAAAAATTGTTTTTCTTTTATTTAATGTGAATATAATGGCTGTACACTGTGATGTTGTCCACCTGTCCACAAACCACAACCACGACCAGAACCAGCACCAATGCCTTAAGGGCACGCCCATGCCAACGCCCACACTCCTTAGCCCAGCCAGGCATAAGCAATGTGTTAAATGCAACAAGCAAATATCAGAATTAACTATTTTTGTAGCTTATAAGATTAACAAAATTAACTATGATAGTTTTGATGAAGAAAATTTGGCATTTCTCTTGCAATTTGCCCACTGTTTTCCTTATTTATTTCTAATCTTAATAACCAATATCACAACCGACACTGCCAGAAAGTAGCTATAGTGAGTTTCAAAACAACTTTTGATTTCACAAATGTTGTTCTCAGAGAAAAATTTTATTTAAAATCTAAGATAGGCTCAGAAAATATCAAGTTAAATTGGCTTAAAATAAGTTAAAAAATCACAAAACTATAAAAGCAAAATTACATATTTTAAAGAAAGAAAAGAAGTTTATAACAGTAGTGTTAGGAAAACAAGATTACACTTTATACCCCAATAGTTTGGATCATATGAAAATGCCATATAATTCTTGTATAATAAGTAAAAAAAGTTATCATTTGTGCAAAACAAACAGAAACGAATATTGCAAAAATCAAATAACTTACTTAATTAGATTCTCAGGTTTTTAGCTTAATTTAAAGTTAAGCAAAAGAAATGCCACATTTTCTTCCATTACAATAACTAACTGTTATAATTTTTATTAACATTACATTTTGTTTATTATTTTTCTATTTCTTTTATTATTTGTGTCAAGATTAAAGTTTAAGGAAACTTGGTTGTCCTTGCGGGGAAACAGCAAAACGGTTTATTACAGGAGAGAATAAAAATATTTTTCATTTTTAGCTTTTAATTTTCTTTTGTGCAAACATAAATCATTATTTATGTGCTTTACTTAGGTGCCAATTAGATGTGAACTTAACTATTACATATATATATATTTACATAATCATAAACACATATATCAAATTATACTTATTAGCTGTTTAAATGCTAACTTTAAAACCCATTGTAATACATTTTGCAAATATATTTATATATGTATCGATGTATGTGCATATATTATTAAAACAAAAATCTTTTGCTTTTGTTATTTCTACAAAGGCTGAACTTGAAAAAACGCTACAAAAACCTAAGAAACAAAAAAAAAAAACGAAGCAACAGGCACACAAGGCTGTTCCCAACATAAAATCTGCCATCTCATGGTCTATGCGAAAGATTATTGCGCAATTGCCAAATTGAAAGCAAAAGTCAAGCATCGGCACTCAAGAACCGTTCGAGGCGAAGGTAAAACTAGGCCAAAAATACAAAAGATACAGATACAGTTACCAAACTCTATGTGAAAGCATAACACACGGTCTTAAGTTACAAATTTGATTTTGATTATCGATTCGCAAATGCGCATTTATGAGTTTAATAATAATTTGTGAAGTGACACAAACACACACACACAAACACACACTTGAGCCAACATGCCAAACGTTCGGACGCGTGACGCATGCAACTTCAAGTCCAAAAAACTCTGTACAGTCAACCCCCCTTCAGCTACCCGCCCGCTACTCAGACGCTCGTAATTGTTCATAAAGCGGCCGTTAGCATTGTTGGCCAGCTATTGGTGTTTTGCTTGCGGTTGTTGTTGCTGTTGATTTTTTCGTTAAGCTACAGTTGAAGTACTTTTATACTCTGGCACTCGGTATCTTAATCGTTGGCCGTGCGTGTGCGATTTTTTTGTGGTTCCAAGGTATTCGCGTGTTTCAATCGTTGTCTTTTTTCTCTCTTTTTATTATTAAAATATTTTTCAATATGTTTTTTTTTTTGCCAGCTCTTTTTTTTCATTGTGCACGCATTGCGCCGCCCACTCCACAAAAAAAAAAAAAGTCAAAGAGTTGTGGCCGCAAGCAGCGAAAAATTGTAAGAAACAAAATCAACCAAAAATCAAAACTTGTTTTTTTTTCGCGCTGAACTAATTGTCGCACATTTCTCAAGGCGTGGGCAAAGGAGCTGCTGTGTGCTCCAGCTTCATGGGTTACATTTACTTTGAATACATAGGTTATGTGTGTGTGTGTATCTATCTATCTACGGGAAGCTATGCGTGCTCGCTTGCATAACTTTAATGTAGTTTAATCTGCAGCCAGATGCGAGGCCCACATGCAATATTGGTAGCTGCAGCTTGGGGCAGGCACGATTATGAGCTAATAGAAGATCGAAGTTTGGTGATATACATATATATACAGTATATACGAAGAAATACATATAACTTCCGGCTAAAAGTACACTTAACTGTGGCTACTTAATTTAGCATCTTAACGCACTTCATGCTAATTGCCATTTCAAACAGGAACAGCAAAAACTACAACAACAACAATGAAAATGTTCGAAAATGAAAGCAAATGAGCAATCAAACTTGAGAACTGGTTAGAACAGTAACAAAATCAGAGTTCATGCATTCGAATCTTTATTTATAAACATTGTTAATTAAACGATTTAAGGGGACGCACATAAATTTACACGAAAAGTTTGAACTGATATGTCTGTTGGGTTATGTCGATGACATAAATCGTCACTGGCTTCACTGTACATTGAACTCTGTTTAGCTGTTATAGCGACCAAATTAAGTTGTTCAGTTGTTGCCACTTGTGGCAAATACTTGACGTTGGCCTTGGCATGCGTCTCGATATTTGGCACCGTGTGCGTGTTATCCTTGAGGCATCTAAAAATGTTCTCAAAGCGTTTGCCGAAACTCAATGACACTTATCGCTGCTGAGGCAATGCGTCGAACGTGCCGTGTGGCAAGTGCTGCTGTGCAACAACAACCTTGACCGTCATTCAACGCACTCATTCACTCACTCGACACGACCACCATAGGCTTTGAGAAATTGAATTTTGATGACGGCAACTGCTCACGCTGCGTATACGCAATATGTACAATAAATTCACTTCCGGCACTTGACAAAGGTTGCGCCTTGTTCTGTTTTGGCTAATCATGAGCGCGAGGGTTTTTCGTTTATCTTCAAGTTCAATAGGTAAGAACAACAAAAGTTTGTATGTAATATTAAACCTGATTATAAGCAAATGTGCGTAGAAATTTCCGCAAACAACAACATTAAAATGCGCATTCTGTCGGCTTTTTGTATGTTTATATTTGCAGCCACTGTGCGTATGTGGGTACATAATTATTTTAATCTCAATTGCATAAACAATCGTTGCGTTGAACTGACCTCAACACGTTCTCTCTTGGCTACACTGCCAAATGAAAATAAAAATAATTCAAGAATAATCGCACAATCATAAAATAAATAAATTGGGGATTTTCACAATATTGACAGATATAAGGCTTTTTAATATATCAGCATATTGCAGTAATTTTATTTAGCAAGGTGGTTGTATGCTTAAAGTTATATATTAAAGTTCATGGATAATTATAATATATAAAAATAAAAAGAATATAAATGTTGTGTTTTCAAATTGTCTTACTTAATCATCCCTTTATTTATTAATTAATAATATGTAAAACGCAGCTAAATACTTTTACTCATCTTCGTCTTGAAAACCAAAGTACTTTAGCATACACTTAAGCTGTTTTAATTTATAAAATTAGTTTTGTTATTTATTGCCATCTTTACACATACCGCCTAAGAGTAGGCAACACTTTTTAATGCACATAAGGAAAGAAGCCTTTTTTATGAGATATGAGTTAGCTGCATATGGACTTGTTTTATGTGGAGTGTGTAGAAAAGAGAGATAATGTAAAAGGAAAGTGTTCTTTTTAATTGTTAATTCACATATTTCTTGTACGTATTTGGTTAACCCCAAGTTTATGAACAAAGACATTAGCATTTTATGAACAGGCTAAAATAATTATACGATAATTATAGTAACACAGCCGAAATTCTTAAGTAAAAGTATTTTTATGTAAATTTGAAAATGGTTTTGAAAATCGTACACTTTTAAATATCATATTTATTTGCATTGATAAAATATACTTTCCATTGAAATACTTTTTTTTCTTGATGAGTAGAAATAATCAAAAGCCAATTTCCTAATTGGTTTAACTTTAGAATGTAACTTCTGGCAGGATAACATTCCTTTTTTTCAGGCAGTTCAGCTAATGGCAGGATGCGACAGTCGCGACACTCTGACGACAATTTGGAATGTCTATGCCCCAATTGCCCCATCCCTACCACATTGCTAGATAGTGCTCCTGGCCCTGTCTCAGTGGCAGTCACAGTTTGCTAGACAAGTCACCTACACATGCCACAGTAGACATTTTTATTTTGTAGCTGGCGCCTGAAGGCGTTCGCTAATTGCGAATAAACGCCAGGCAATAGGCGCCAACAGCAACAACAACCACAGCAATTAAGGGGAACAGGAAATAGTTAAGACGAGTATGAGGAAACATATTATGGATTAGGGCTGGATTCTGAGGTTTCGCTTTGTAGTTGATAGCATTTGCATTTAGTTGCCACATCATAGCTAAGAATAAAAGCTAATTAAGCATTACTCTGACAACACCTGTAAGTTATGCATGCAAGAGTGAGACAGAACAAGATACTCCCCTGTTGCCTGTTGCCCCACCAAGAGAACAACACTTTTCACAATAAATTGCCACTAAATGTCACTAATAAGTGTCTGCCTTAAAATGAGTGAGCTGCTTGGAGAAAGTGAATGCGTAGTAGAGTAGTAGAGAAAAGTGTGTGCGAGAGAGAGAGAAAGAGGCAGATTGTTGGACTTCTAATTAATTTATGATTTTCTTCACCGCATTAATCTCACTCAAATGCTGGCGGCAACGCTGGAGGATGTGGGGCGCCTCAGTCACGCACGTTCCCAAATGACTTCTCTCGTGTGTTGTAGTTCCCAAAAAGAAAAAACTAAAACGAAAATGAAAAAATGTCATGCAGATGTGCATGCAACACGTAGCTGTTGTTGCTGTTGTTGTGGTCTTAGGGGCAGCTCATGTTTTCTAAGACATTTATCATAATTTCGAAAGACATAAAATTATGTTTTTGATGCTAATGCCGCTTCTGCTGCTGCTGGCTTACAATGGATTATGTGATTTTAGTTCTTTGGGGCAAACGTGTGGCACTGCTCAATTTATGCTACTCAATGCAACAAGTGCAATGCCAACTAGTTGCATGAAAAGTCGTCGTACGCTGTCTGCTTAAGTGGCATTTGCCAAAACACTTTCTTGGAAATTAATTAAAACATATGCTCATCACTTAGTCACATAAATCACGACCCGACCGACAATTATCAGTTTCAATTTGTGCGTAAAACTGTTTGATACCACAAACAAGAGTACACACAAAAAAAAAAAGAAAACAAACAGACACCAGGCCAATTAGCAGCTAGCAGCTAGACCCCCAGACAAAAGCAACCATTACTTTAACCCTTCGTAAGGGCGCAATTTGCCGCCACGTTGAGGGGGAATTTTTTCGGTTGCAGCTCATTAAAATGCCGTCGCAATGCCGCAATTGTAACTGAAAAGAGTCAAAGAAATTAAGCAAAATGTGGCTCGATGCGTACAAATCTTCATCGATGCGTTGAGGTGGCAACACAGCAGCAAGAGCCACATCACTTGCAACAACACTAACAACTCAACTTGCCTCAAAGTGGCAGGGCATAGTTTTACCACCTATTTCTCACTTCCCGCTCTGGGAGTTTGGTGAGTGTCTTGTCAACTGTCGTCCACTGAGTAATTACACTTAATTAATTGCCCAGCGCTGTCAGTTGTGCGCATTGTCTGCTAATTTTTCCAATTGCTACGTGCAACGGTGCAACGGTGCTGCGTGCAACGTGCAACTTGCTTCTTTAATTGCTGCCATCAGCACATGATTATCCCAAAATTGATTGTGCAGCTGGCAGTTTTGATTTAGTTAGTTTGGTTTCCTTTTTCTTTTTATTATGTCTATAAACAGACGCCACATATTGCCACATAAACGCACTTGGGAAATTCGATTCCAGCTTCCAACCACATACCACCCCCTCTTTTTTGTGAGTGTGCCTTTAAAAAAAAAAAACATCGAAATAAAAAACATTGATTTAAACTGCATGTTTTGTAAATATCTAATTTGATAATTGGTTGTAATTTATGAGTTTTGTCTGCATGTACATACATAATGACGCCTTTTATGCGTATTCAGCGCTCGCTTCTCAGAACTCCCAACACACACATTAAATTAATATGCATTTCTTTTTCTCTCTCGTTTTTTCTTATTTTTTTAATTATTATTATTTATATCTGTCAGCTTATAAGGCGTGGATATATGGAGCAGAAGACGTCTTAAGGGACTTTTCATGAATGAAATAAAATGCAGTTGTTGCTTAATGAGGAAACGACCGAATGAGGTAAGTTTTTTCTTTTCCCTTTAACTCTAAGTGAATGCTGCAATTTGAGATCGTAAGTTTATCGTAAACAATGAAAGTATTATGTGTTTTTGGGACTACTAGTCATATAATCTTATATGATATTAGAAAAATCCGATTAAAATATTTGTGTTGTAAGTTTATTTTCAATACTGTATATTATTTTTCTCGTTTTTAGAATATACTTAACCCATCTGAAGCAGACACACTTTCAAGCTAAAACTCTTTCGATTTGTTTTTTCGTCTCGTATTGCATTTGTCCTATTAGTTTGTGACACAAATTAGCGTCAAGGCGAACAACAAACAGCCCAACAAATTAATCATGCTAAAATTTCGTTAAAGAGTTCAATGCACGCCCAGCCTCAAAATCCAAAAGGGATTTTCAGCATTAACGTCACCTTTGACGTAATCGGAAACCCATAATACACAAGCAATGGCGTGGGAGTGTCCCTCTCCCTCATACTATCTCGTTCCTCGGTGCAGATGTTGGTTGGTTCCCGAGGCCTTTGCGATGCCTACTAGACACTGAACACTCGCCAGAAAACTTGACTGCATCATTAGTCGACAAAACATATAAAAAAAAACAAAAGGGACAAAAAACAAACGGAGAGTGATACACGCGACTTCAAACCGAAGTCGAGAGTTTAGTCGAGAGCCGTAGTCGGAGTTGAGCTGTGATTTATGTTGCGTGCGCCTGACAAACACTTGAGAAGTGATGATTTATAATGAAGATGCATACATTGGTATTAATTAAATTTTTTGTGACACCGTTGCGCTCCATTTAGCGTTAAATGCCAGTGGAGGACAGACCACAAAATAAAACATTAAACTCATATGGGTTTCATATTTGGATATGCTCAGCCGCTGATTATTATGCAATGCAATAGGAATTGTAGCTGGTGGCTGGCCAAGTGGGCCGTCTGCAAATTGGTAATTGATTTGGAATGCCAGTGCCAAGATACCAAAAACAAACATACATACATGCATGAATAGTTTGTGCTTGTGGCAGCGGAATTTAAAATATGGCAAGCAATAGTCGAATATTCATTAAGCGCAATTATGAAAATTAAGTTGTCATTTTGATTTGAATGTGGCGGCATGCGGCATGTGGCATGCGGCTCATAAGCAATATGCTCATTAAATTAAATCAAACTGACAGCCAGCCTGGCTAAATAGATGATCCCCAGCCACGTTCTTGCCCATTCCCAGCTGCTTCTCTCCTCTCTTTCTTCCTCGCTCTTTTTGTTCTATCTCTCTCGTTCGCATATCCATAGTTTAGCCAAGCAGCGCCGACTAATTAACGTGCTTTTACATATTTTGCTCAAATTGTGCATGAATAATGAAGACATTATCACATTGCACGCGCACCCTGTATGCCATATATAGTTGGCCAACAGCCAATTGAAAACTATCCTCAACCCAACGGCAATTTCTCATTTCGCTCTCCCTCCCTCTCTTTCGGTCTTTCACTCTGTCAACTATTGCCATCCCTTTCGACTGAATTATGTGTTAATAATTTGGAATTAATGAACGTTTTACATGTTCCTCGAAGTCAAAGCACCATTGCTCAAAAGAAACCGTAGGGAAGCAGCCAAATGTTTATTGCACGAAAAGTGTGGCTGCCAAATGGCTCACAATAAATCGAGAAGGAATGAATATTTAAAACATAAATAGGTTAGAAAATGGTTTAATTACAATGGCGGCAAATAATTTTTAACATGAATGGAATTAAGAACTGTTAGCAACTTGAAAATTTGTTTTTGGTTTTCTTAAATTTGCCCATTCATTTTTTTGGTAGCATTTTCAAGGGACAGAAATTTTAGACTATAAATCAAATAGTTAAATAAATTGTATTTGATTTTGCATGTCTAAATTCAAACACAGCAAAAACTGTTAAACTTAATGCAAATTTAAGATATTTATATGGGTATATTCATCTTTGAACTAAATACTTATTTTTTGTGAACACAAGCTCTCAGTACGCCCCCAAAAATGATAAACAGTCTACATATTATGTGTATGCACGCATTGGCAAATGAATTATGTTGGCAAACTTATTAAATATATACTTAGCAAGCCATCGAAATATTAAATAGCGCTACTTGTAAACAATTAGCAAAAAATTATGACTTTTAATCAAATCGAAAGGCAAAAAAAAACCAAATATATACTCAAAATAAAAAATCCCAGACACATGCAATAACTATGAACACGCCCACGACAAGCAGAGAGGCTGTGACAGTATCACACATGTTTTAAAAATAAACATATGTATGTGCGGTTTTCAAAAAGAGCATGATTTTCAATGATGCTATGCATTCGATTCAGTTCAACACATGTGCATAGATGGCACGAGTGAAAAGAGACAGCGACATATGGTGAGACCACGCCCATTTCAGAGATCTTGGTTCCGTTCGATACGCAGGATCTGCTGCGTTTTCGAATTCAAATCAGTTTTTCGAAACAAGTCGCCGTGCGCTGTTGTGTCTGGTTCCGGATACGGCTAAAACCCAAAAACAAACTCCAATCCCAAGTGATATAAAATGAATACTCAATCTGTGGTGCGTCGCCAACCGCATAGTTTTTCGATCGAACAGATTCTCGCCAAACCCGAACCACTTAATCCCAGTAATTATGTCGATTCGGCAACGAGTTTTCATGTGATCAATGATCATCAAACCCAGTTGAATCATAACGATAGTGGGCGTGGCAGTTGCGATGTGTCGCGTGTTTCCAGTCCGGCAACATCAAGCTGTCTGGATGATAATCTAGAAGATGGCAAAAGTGATATAGAACTTGCGTCGGATGATGGCAGTGGTGCGTATTATATTGATATTAAAGCCAATCGGAAGAATTTGAAGGGTTTTTGTAAAGTATTTTTCCAATGTAAAGGTCATAAATTCCTACCCATAAATAATTAGCGATTCTAATGATCTTAAGAATAGTCTTTTGATACTAGTTTTTTCAACAGTTCTCTAGCACAAGATTAAAATTGAAGGGGTTGAGAAATGCAGTATCTGAGAAGCTTGGTTTTTTAGGAAGTAAGAATATGAGAATGAGGTTCCAGTACCTGTCTCATATATATTTCTCCAATATCTCAGCCGAATGACATCCAAAAAATAATAAGTAAAATATTTAACTTATCATTACATAATTATCTTCTATACAAACTACTAAGACAAATTGAAAGATGCTTTTTAGTTTTTATTTGTCGCTCTTAATTAAAAGCGTTTTTTACCCTATACTTGTATTAAATAATAAAGTTTGTAGATAAATGCAAATTCTAAGATTTCAGTATAGTTTTTGAAATGTAAAATGGAAGTTTCCATTATTTTAACAAGGAATCTCAGTTGAATCTTGTTTTTTTATATAAGTTTTTTTAAATTATGCCTTTATACTTATTACACGTACAAGCTATTTCAACTCCAAAGCATATCAACTTTATTTTTGTAGGCTTTTACGTAAGTTTAATTAGAATGTACTTCACTTATTTAGTTAACTTGAAAATAAAAAGGAAATGATTAATTGTTGTATAGGATTCATAAAAAAGAAAACCAGCATCCACTAATATGCACTGGTTGATTGATCTCGTCTGTCATGTGCACGATCCACAAACAAATACATAATCGAAAATTAGCTTGTGGGGCGTCAGGAAAATGCGCTAATGATGCAAATGTCAAAAAGAAAAGCAAACGACAAACGATTGTTTAACTCATTTTCCGAATGAATGTCACATCAAAATTTATATGACAATTTGTTTGCGGTCAGTTTTGGGGAAATGTGCTGCCAAATGGCCAATTAGATTGACCACATTGAACACAATCAAGACAAACCGAGCCGATGCCAAGTAAAAATAGTGATACCACATACAGGGTGCTTTGAGGCGCTGCAATTGCGACCTATCCATTTGCCAATTAGTAGATTGGCAATTGGCAAATTCGTATTAGCTGCAAATACTTTGGCATTGTCAGCGTCAATAGCAATTAATGTCTGAAACTGAAGCACATACCAATCGGGATTCCTTTGCATTGCAGCGCATGATGATCGCAAGAAGCGTCCACGTACTGCCTTCTCTGCAGCACAGATTAAGGCGCTGGAAACGGAATTCGAGCGTGGCAAATATTTATCGGTGGCCAAACGAACGGCGCTAGCCAAACAGCTACAGTTAACAGAGACACAGGTGAGCAATATAACGGCAGCGAAAGCCTTTCGAGCTCTAATCAAAACACTCCTTGTTTAGATAAAAATCTGGTTCCAGAACAGACGCACCAAGTGGAAACGCAAGTACACTTCGGATGTGGAATCGCTCGCTTCACACTACTACTCTCAGCTGGGCATGGGTGGTCTGGCACGACCCATGGTCGTTGGTGATCGCTTGTGGCTATTCAGTCAAACTCCTGCGGGGCCAACTCCCATTCAATCCATTATGCTAAACGGTAGCGGCACTGCTGCTCCAATGCGTCCATATGGAGCACCGCCCGGCAGCACACCGGGCATGCCACCAATACACGGCTCCAGTGTTATTGAGAGCGCTAGAAATGCGATACTCTCACGTGGTCAACCCCTGAACTTTGCACTGCCTTTCGGCCTGGCCAAGCCACCACAGCCAATGTCACCATCTGGCGCAGGATCCCAGTCACGTTGCAAGCCTTATGCCAGCAGCAATGGTAGCTTTATTGATTATGCACCACCACATGCGCACAGTGAAGCCTATCTGCAGCTGAAATACGCAACTTTGCCACCGGAAACAGAGACGAGCTCCAGCAATGGATTGGCCGAATTGGAGCGTGTTTTTGGTGATGCCAATGCAAATTTTCTGCTGCACAAAGGTCAACCAGCAGCTGTCAGCAATATGAACAGCAGCGGCTCATCCAGTGGCTATGGACACGAAGGACTTGCGCAGGCGCAACGCAGTCGTCGTGCCACACAATCCGAATCCGAGTGCAGCGATATAGACTGTGAGCAGCTGGACGATGAGGAGGTTGGTGATGCTGTGGAGTAGTAGTTACCATGGCAATAATACACACAGTTGGCTAGTCTTTAGTTTATGTTTTAAGTTAATGTTTATATATATAAATTATATATGCCACACACAAAAAATATGTTCATATAAATTACATACTCAAATAGTAGTCATACAGATGTCATGTGTATGCTGTGTTTAACTTTAGGTTAGTTTTTACTATCACTATATATTCCGACATCGGCACACATTTAAAGTGCATTACGAAAGAGAGTGTGTGTGTGAGTGATATCACCGGGGGAGTGGTTGGGGGGTAAGGAAAAGAAAAGTGAGTGTGTGCCTGTCATCCAGCAAATGCCTTAAAAGTTAACTATGGCTATGCTATATGTTACATGTTGTGGGTCGGTTATTGGCTCTGAATACAGCTTACAATTTTAGATGAATTACAATTATATATAAATCATAAAATCACAATGACTTATTTTCATTATGCCCGTTATAGAGCTTTCGAAAGTTCATTCAACTTAACAACTAAACGCTTCGCTGTCTCTTTTTTCCTATCTTTGTACAGTAAATTAACGCGTATTATTAAGCATTCAACAGAAAACATTGCAGCAACAGAGTCACCGATAGATGTGACTATATATACATACACTTTATCTAATACTTTTTAACTTGTTATTTGATTATATTGTTGTCGTTGCTATTGCTTTTAGTTACAAACTTCAATTGGCTTGGGGCGGGATGGGGCTCTGGGCGGCTTGCCTATAACATACAATTGGAGTGGCCTCGTTAAATACATATAGTTGCAGTAACTCACGTCTATATTCTAAATGCAGTACCTTAAATATTCGAACCAAAATGTACAAAAAAGACAGAGATTCAATTGAATAATTAAAACTAAACTACTGCATAATAAACAAATAAATGTAACTTCTAGTCCTAGTTTTTGGTATTGCAAAAGAGTTTAAAACCAAATATTTTGATTCCGTTCCACGTTGCATTGAGCTGAGCTTAGGGTCTAAACAGTTCAGTAACTAGTTTAAACGATGTTAGCTCCATGATAGGTCATAGCCCTTCCAATTAGCACTAGGCGCCAAATGAACACGTCGCTTATTGTAGAAGAACGAAACGATGCCATGGTATGCGGTGCGTGGCACTCCACTCTGTCAATTAGATAAGTAATACGAACAGTATTTGGCATACACAACACGTCGACAGTGTCTTGCTGTTACTCACTTTGAAATCATCCATGAGGCCAAGCATTCGGGTTATGCGCTTGTATTGTTCCCGACTGTTGTATTGCATGCGCACTGGTCCCTCTAATGCAATAAGATTTCGACGCAGCTCCTCATATGTAACCAGGGGAAGCACATAGATTTGCTTCAAAAACGTATTATCATAATTTTCCTATGAAATCAAATTATTATTAAAATGAACCAGGCAACAATTAGCAAGCTCTACCTACTTTTAATAAATAACTGGTATTAATTTTGCTGAACTGCACAAAGTCTTCGCTCAATTTAATGTGTTTCAGATACTTATCGAAGAACAAACCACTAAAAGATTTAAGCCATTAGCTTATTAAATGATCTAAGGAAGTGCTTAATTCTTTGGAACTTACTTGGATACGCCGATTTTGCCAAAAGTGCGCGTTCTTGAGACTTCAGGTCGAATGCAAACACGATCCTTTCGTTGCTCCGGATGTCGTATCCAATCATCCCAGAAGCTAAAACAACATGTATTTAATATTTAATTCTTAAATAAAAAGCAATAACTTCTTACGACTTGGGCCATTTGACGGAGAGCTCACGCCACAGTTCCTTGGTCAGCATCCAGCCAAGGCCAGGAAAGAAGTCGGTCCGATAGAGTAGCTCTGGACTTGCTGTATCCACTACGTTTGCCTTGCCATTATCGTTCCAAGCGGAAACGCACCACAAACTCGAGTCCTGCTTGAGCAGCTTGTGTGTGCCCAGAAAGTACTCGAAGAAATCAGGCGCCACATTCAAATCATCCTCCACAATGACCACAAAATCAAAACCAATCTTAAACGTGGTGTTCAATGCCCAGCCATAGTGGCGTGCAATCTTGTAGTAGCCTTTGAACTTCTTCTCCTTGGGCAACACCACAATATCGCTCTGGTCGGGCTGCTCGATTAGTGTCAATTGGCTGCCAAAAGATTGAATGGCCAGCTTTGTTTGCTCATCGCCACAATCCTGCAAAAGTTAACCAAATGGTTTTTGTAGTTTCAGTTACGTTGAGTTTAGTTCAGCACTCACCTGGGAAACAATGATGGGAAACTGCTCGATGCTGGGACGATATTGCATTAGATTATCCAGACACTTGACAACAGAGACACGATTACAAGCAAATACCAAAATAGGTATGACAGGTTCCCCATTTGCCAGAAATGTTTTAGTTGGTATTTGCGCTGGCGTTGCTTTTGGTGTTTCAAGCATTTTGGTTTCAAGCGCCTCAGGTAGTTCGTTTGAGATTTCGGCTGCCACAATGCTTATAATGGGTGTTGTTGTCATATGCTGTTCCTCCACATATTTTATTTTAAGAAACTCAACTAAGGTGCGTGTCAGTGTTAAGCTTTTTGTGTCCTCCTTTAAGGAATCTTTTAAAATTCGCTTCAATTGGTGTTGCTGTTGCATTGACGTATCCAGATTGCCATTGTTATTACGCAGCAGTATAAAGTAGGTGATGAAAGTCCACATAATAAGGAAGCTTATCACCAGCAATTGCACCTTGCGCGAACGCATTTTGCCGTCCAATATCTGATGTGTTGTATTTGGTGGGTGGGGAAACGGGTTTGCGGCGTTTCAACGTTCAGCGTGTGTGCACGTTATCGTAATAGTAGCTCACACGCACTCACACTTGGATTTTACTCTCTTGCTCTTCAAGATGATTTATTCGTTGTCTCTAGTGTGGCATCTGTTTGACGTGAGCTTGACGTTAAAAGTGTTGTTAATCTCTGTTGGTGCGCCAGGTGCGCTCATGTATTGCGAGCGGTTGTAGTCGGTGGGTGTGGAAGCTTTGTTGTTGTTTTAGTTGCTGTCGCTGTGTTTTTTCTATTTGCTGTGCGCGACAACAACAGCTCTTGCAGCGGCTTGGTTTTGCAAAGTTTTTATTGCTGTCGCACCGCATTAGCATCAGGGAATAAAAGGTGTGGGAGGAACGCTAGCGGTGTTTCTGCTTGGCCGCTACATTTATCAATGGATCGAGCGTTATGCACCAGCGCTTGGGCTAACCGCCTATCTGGCGTTAACGTGGAAAACGCTGCCCCAGCTTGGCAATGTGTTTAAAACGCGTTAACCAAATAAAAACGCACACGTCGCTTGTTCCCTCTAAATGTAAAACTGCGTTTGTTTGTATGATTTACTTGTGGTATTTGCAAAGAGTTTGAAGACAGGTCACACTTTTACAGTCAGCTGTCCGATTTGTGGCGTCTTGCAGCACTGAAACTGCTGTGTTAACTCAAAAAGAGTCTGTTAAGCACACAGTAACATTGGTCCACTGTTTGGCGTTATCTTATTACAACGTAGCTGGTCACACTTACATGCTTTGCTTTGATTTTGCGCGCAATAATCAAAGTTGTGTTTATAACTTGTTTAGTTTTTTAAGGCCAGTTCAATTTGTTTGTTTAATTTTATTAATTCTTTTAGTTTAAGTCATTTTTTAAATTAGCTTAACAGTTAAACTTAGAAGACTAGTAGGTGCTTAAGCATAAGACCAATATATCATGTTATCGAAATGTTTTTTTTAAGAATCACTGTGTTTGTTGTTGTTACTGTTACTGTTGTTGTTTTTGTTGTTTTTGCTAGTCATTAGGGCTGGCATTGTGGCTGAAAACTACTCGCATTAATATTAAATGTAATTACGTTTTATAAATGGCAGTTACATAATTATAAGTATTAGTAGTAGGTATGTATTATATATTTCTTTATCTTTCTTGTTTTTTTGTTTAATTATTGCCATAAACACACTGCACACATACGCAGCTTCAACCTGATTAACATCCTGCCCGCCTTCCGGTTTGAGATTTACAATTCGTTTTTCGACTATTTACATGAAGCGCCAACACAGCGCACAAACTAAACCAGCCCAAAGGCCAATACTCCTAATGACCGGGTTGACTGCACCCGAGCTCAGCTGTCCCAGCTCTCGTTCGTCCACGACAAAGGCGGGCACAGCACTGCTAGCAGGCGTATGCTCCATGCTGCGGCTCAGTTCAGCAAAGTTGCCACGACTGTTGCGCGCCAGACGTTGATTGGCCAGCTTCAGTTCACGCAGCTTCTCCTCCAGCTGCAGCACCTCATCTAAGCGAAAAGTGTAAAAAGATAAGTTAGAATCTCTTTAACAGATTGGGAGCACTTACTCTTATTGACTCCTTCAATGTCATTCACTTGCAGGAACATGGCCAATGAGATCTCATAGACCTTATTGGCGGCGCTAATCTCACGCTTGCGTCTGCCATAGCCCACCTGATTGTTGGAGCACTGTGTGCCAAGGCATTTACCCAGGCAAACGTTGACTGTAGCGCGGAACTGGACATACGAGGAATCGGGAAATTTGAAGGCCTTGAACTTGGCGCTTAGTATATCGCCATCAACGGTGTTAAAATTCTCAAACAGATAGGGATCTACAGTGCAGCTGCAAATGGGGGAAAATGAGGATAAAAGAATAGATTAACAATATTAACTGGTTGGGTTTGTAATAATAGGTCATGACGAATGCACGCACCCCTTAAAGATTAGCGTCTCAGAGGATGTGTGCGTGTCTGTAACATCCAAATAATTGACGCCCAGGCCATAAACCGGCGCCGAATCCTCATCCAAGTTGATTTCCATGGTTAGCGGTGTGCCCTTCAAGCGAAATTACAAGTTCATTAGACCAATTTACAGCCATAAAAAAATGTAGCCCTAAGTGTAACTGAAGCATTAAAAGAAAATTGTAGACTTACCGACTTGACGGTTAAATCTCTGGTAAATTTCTGACCATCCTGGCTAACGCCAATCGACAGACGCGGTTCCGGTGCACGTTTTGTCAACGAGGTGGTTATCTCCAAATCCCTATCAAAAGATATAAACCATTCAATAAAGTTATTTACACCGTTTGCAAACAAATAGAAGAAGTTGTGTTAAAGAAGTCAAGGTTAAGATCAATCAATACCTATACTATAACCGAGTTGTCAATGTTTTTGATTAATTGTAAGTGTATTGAAAGAATAAAAAAAAGTTGCCGCTAGTATAGTAAATTACAACTTTCAAGCTTCTACTCTGCTGGAATAGAGCACTAAACAAATAAACTCTATGAGTCTATTTAAAAACAGACAAAAACAAAAAAAAAAACAAACATTATAATGCGGCATTTATGATTAGGTACATTTGTCCGCTGGTCGTTGGCTCGTTGTCTAGCGACACGCCCAACAATTAAATTGACTGTGGCGGTGGCATCGATTTGACGGCTAATTACCGGCTGGTAATGGGCCAAGTCGAGCATCTGTTTGAATTATGGTCACAAGGCAGAGGGCTGCAACCGAGATCAGAGCAGTAAGCTGTGGGCAGTGTGCATTTAATATGCCATAAAGTTTGCATAGATTGCGCATAAAACAAAATATGCATGGTTTGAGGACGTTGCATTTTGATGGGGCAATTAAAATGCAGCGAAATACTTACTCTGGTTCTTGAAAGCCCGCCGGCAGCACATCGCGTCTAACCAGACCATGACGTTCAGTTGAACCAGACGGTTGCTGCTGTTGTTGCTGTTGCTCCTGGAGTACGAAGCGCGTTTGTTCGCGTTCGGCATTTGTGCCATTCATCATGACATTATAAACCGGACCACTTGTCGTAATACATTTGACGCTGACAATTTCCTTGCTGTTGGCCGATTCAATGATGATTTTATGGTAATACACTTTCTTGCCCTGCAGTGACACATACCAAACACACAGAGAGACAGGGGAACAATTTGCGGTTTATTATGTACTCAAGTTAGAGTTAAGGGTCACCTACCGTTAACTGGTTGACCATTCGTGTCACGCCGCACTCATAAAAATCGCTAAGCGATAGACGAAAGACGGCAAGAGCGCCATTCAATTCGGGCTGACAGCGCACATCCGGATAGCCCTTGAGACCCTCCAAGTAGATCTGCGGACGATCGTTGCTATTCGCCTCCGCCGGCAGGCCAATGTCTACCCTCATCTGATCCTCGGAGCAGTGCACCTTATGTGCGCCTTAAAAGAAAATTGCGAAAAATGGAAATTAAATTGCTGCACCAAGACGATAGTACATAAACTATACATATACACACACATATACTATATATAACTACTTCGTTGATTCGTTTCCACTGAAAGTGGGCTAGCATGTCGTCGTCGACGACGCCGCCGTGTGGTGTAAACGGGCCAAAATAAACCCAAATGCGCAGCCAGGCAACGCCTTCAATGTCCAACATTGGACATTGACGAGGAGCTCAGCTCAGCAGGCAGCACAGCAGACGAGAGTAGAGAGAACTTAAACGCGCTTGGAGCTCAGCGATCGGCGCAGACACTAAACAATTGCCGCATAATTACTATGGAAGTGGAACGCGTTCGTTGCCTAAGTCTTTCGTTTTTTTTTTATTTTTTATTGCCACGCTTAATAAAGCTGCAGGGCTGCTTTTAATACCCAGTAGCTAAAATGTTATAAGGCAGATAGAGCCTGACTAATCATTATGTTTAATACAATGTTGTGTGATTCACTTGAAAAATATATATATTTAAGTCTTTTTATATATCATGTAAGAGAGGCAAGAACATTGCCTTTTATATAAAAAGTTTCTTCAAGATTTTGCTTGTTTCGGCTTTAATTGGTTTATGTTCTTAGATTTTTAACAACTAAAAACTCTAAATCTAAATGTATGCAGGGCATCTAATAGTCAAATCAATTTCAATTTAAGAAATTTCGCCAAGTATGTATATGCAATGTGTGCCCCCGGGCCTGGTTAGCCAGAATAGAGAGAGAGAAAGAGAGAGAGAGAGACAAAGAGCGGGGATAGAACGAAAATGAACGAATAAGAAAAGCAAAAACCTGGCATTAGCCCAGAGAGTCAACTCGGTTAGTTCAAGTCCAACCAAAACTTAAGTCAAAGCCGGTCAGCTTGTCAGCTCGTCAGCAGTTATGTGAGTTGTGTTCAAGACACACTCACACAGTGATTTGGTTTAGTTTGGGTCTGGCGTGTTAGGCATTCGCTTTGGCATAATTCTGATGCTGATGCTGATGATGCTGCAACATAGTTTAACTGCAACAGCAGACCAGTAATCAAAATCGTATTACTCCCCCCGCAACCGAGCATGTGTAGGCAGTGTTTGCAGTGTGAGCAAAATGATCAGCTTAAATGTTCTTGGCCAAAAGGAGAACACTCATTTTGAGACTGATCAGACTGATCAGCACATTGCATTCGCAAGTAATTTGAATAATGTTCTGTAAGTACTTAATCTTGCCACTAATGCACTTGCAACAGATATACAGACCGAAATGATCTGCACATTTCAGTGGAAATGCCGCCAATTAAATGTGGGTTGAACATAAAAAGGAAATTAAATACAAAAGCAGAACAAACAGCAGGCAAGCCAAACAAAAACATAAAATTCTTTAGAAAACTTAGAAGATGAAGTGAAGGCCGTAGGTACTCAAGAAACTATTAGGTATTTTTTTTATAGCCATTTTTATGCGGTATTTAAAGAGGAGATTTCACGTTAATTAATTTCCAATATTTACCGATTTGCTAATAAAACATAGACATTAAAAGTTTAAACTTCAATAAACATTCATTTCAGCAAACGTATTAACTAAGGATTTATTTGATTGCAATCGTGGAGCTGTCGTTAAATTAAAGCAAATGGATTTGTGTAACTCTACAGTGCGAGAGAAAATCAAGAAAATCGCGTTTCTTTCAGACACAAATTCAAGCACTATTAAGCTTGATAATGAGAGAAAAGAAAACAACACTTAAATTTGGTTTTAATTAGCTTGCAAATGGGAGAGAGAGTGATTGAAACTCGACAATGAGAACACGGAACACAAAACAATAATACAAACAAAAAAATCTTGGAATTAGAGATTCCATGGCAATTAAAACAGCAGCAGTCTGCTTGCATTTCCACAAACAACAACTTTTCCACTCTGCCACATTTTCACTTGGCATTGGTGTGCTTGTAATTCAAGCAGCTTTGTCAAGGTGGGCGTAATGCAAGCGGCGCCTAAAACCATTCGCTAAAGTTGGCAAGGGGATAAGAGGGAGCTCAGCTCCATGGCTTAGCAAAGTACTTCCGCGGCATCGTAAGATACCGCAGACGTCTAAGTGCCTGATGACGTTCCAAATTACGCGCAGACACGACAACCGCCCATTGATTTGTAACACAAAATGAAAATGGAAATTGAACTGGAACTGGAACTGCAGCTAGAACTGAAACTGAATTCTCAGAGCCAGACAGCCGTTCCGCCCACGTACAGCCGTGTTGACCACTTAATAAAGCAATGCTGCTGCAACAGCAACAGCAACAACAACAACAACAAGAAAAGATTCACATTGTCGTATTTCTAGCAAAACAATTTTACAACGCAGCAGGAAATGTTGTCTGGCTGTTGCCATCTTCAACTCTCTTTGCTCTGTTCCAATGGACGCTGCTTGTGCTCCTCTTGACAATAATTGAATTGAAACGCGTTCAGCTCCGCCTGCAGCTTACAACATCACTATAGGTAAATCAGATACGTTTTATGATGAAAAGTGAGTTTTTTAACAATCAATAACAATTTTATTACATTTGCCATAAAAACTGCAAAGTTACATAGCCGGTATGTAACCATAAAATGTTTTGTGCAAAACTGTTGTTAACAATGGACTGAACATGGTTCGGGTAGTGTTATAGTGAGTTGTATTATACCACTAATAAATTAATTACTTGTGGTTTTCTAACAATCATTTGCTCTAAACCTTTTAAATATCCAACTTAGTTGTACATACAAATTATTAATAATATTGCTGATATTAAAAGTGATATTTAGCCCATAGTGCGATTTCCGCCAGCATGCTGTCAATGTGTGCTCACCACGCAAGTTTGTCGCCTCAGTCTTTTGATTTTGCACTTGGTGCGCACAACTTTAATTGCCAGCAAAAAAGGCATTTTTATAGAATTTTTACAACTTAATGCCAATAGAGATGGTAAGAGTGCAGGCAGACAACATCAGCTGCTGCTTTTGCCGTTGATTACGATTTATTTGACACAATTTTTATGGCCCCACTTTGGCTCGTGGGAATCGTGGCGAATCGCAAACCTTAAAGTATTTTCGCTTAACGAATGCATGTATTGTACTTTGTACGAGTACAATATATCTGAAAACGACTTAACCCACATCTCGTGTGCGACGAGCACATGACCACAGCTAAAAAGGTTCGTTTGAGTGGTTTTCGAATATGTTTGATTTTTTTGTTGTTTTTTTTTTGTTTTTTTTTTTTGGCGCTTGTTATGTGTAGAACAAGAGCCAATTTGTGGCAGCCACGGCCAGGCAACAGATCATCAAATGCCGCTTGACTCGGGCAGACTTCTTGGAATCGGAATCAAAAGAAAAGAGAAGAAGGTGCCATTAGCATTTAACCTGCAACATGACAAATCAAGAAAACGTGCAGCATGCATGAACATGCTTAACTCTACACACACACACACACACACACACACACTCGAAAAGACAAAGCGAGTGGCTGCAACTGCTGCAAAGCATAAATTTCCATTAACAATAAATTTAAAAGAAATTACATTAAAATGAAAATGACCCGGAGCGAAATTCTCAAGAAAAGCTCCACACAGAGCATTGAGAGTGGGGTAGCGAGGCTTGGCAGTTGAGTGGTGGGTCAGGGTTAGTTGCCAAAACAACAGCAACATCATCATCATCATCTAGCAACAGCAGCAGCAGCAACTAGCAGTAATCATCATCATCTAGAGGTAGACTTATCCAGGCACTCAGCCACTGTCTCACTCACTGCAACTCTGCATGTGCCTCTGTCTTTGACTGTGTCACTGCCTCTAGACTTGACTCTCCTGTCTCTCATGTTGTGTCTCCTTGCTCCCGACTCCTGCGACTCCTGCGACTTTAACTGTGTCTCCTTCCACTTTCCTATCACCATCAACAGCCACGACATTTGGCGCTGCACAGTTTTTCAAACAATTTGGCAACAAATGCGCGCGCACAATCAAATGAAAGCACAAATCAATAAAACCACAACAGCAGTTGTGAGTATGCTCGATGCGAATGATGCTCTATGGTGATCTTAATGGGTAGACGTTGCATGTAGTTAGTTATTACCTTTTATACTTAGAACCTTTGAATAACATTATTCATCTTATCTCTTTATTGCGTTTCTGTTGAATCAACACAGCAGAGCGAAAACTCAAAGTAGCCTATTCCATTTTTTGTACAGGGTATTGGCAAAGTGCCAAATGCTTTACAAGCCACGCCAATAGTCAAAGCCAACAAATTCAAATCATTGCCATGCAAATGGCATCGATTTGCAGTCATCGTCAGCTAAAAAGCCAACGGACAGCAGTCAGCCAAGCAGTCGTGAAAGGTGGCAAGACATCATCCACCATCTCTCAGCACTTACAGACTGCAGCCTCCCACCACAGCACCACAGCACCACAGCACCACTGCACCACACCCCCACCGCACCACGCTATGTTCTGAGCCAAGCCTTGGCGCGTTGTGTGGCGTTGTTTAGGACATTGGACATTGGCGTCGTCGTTGCTGTAGAGTTGTTCTCTGCATTGCAAGTGCAATTGCGATTGGCAATTGGCAATTGGTTGGCCAAGATTATGCAATTGTCTGACTCAGCGTCTGTGCCGTCCAAACCTAGTCACGTTTGCATTTCGGTCGTTTTTTCTGTTGGCTGCCAAAGAAGCTGCAGGTCTTTTTTTCTTCTTGTTTTATTTTTTCGGCCAAAGTGTTAGGCCTAGCGGCAGTTGGTTAAAGAAGAAGAAGAAGAAAAAAACAACAAAATAAAAACTAAATTTTAATGTACAACGAACGGTAAACATGTGCCAGCAGCCGCTCCCTCTCAACCCGGCCTGCGGCCAAAGCTGAGGCTACTCAAAAGTTGAGCACTTGAAACGATTTGTTCAGCAGGCTTTAGCTTTAAACTCCCGAATGGGTCTCACAGTTATGATGTGCGGTTGGAGTTGTTGTTGCGAGTGCAGCTGTTGCTTTGCTGCGTCAGCTGATAGCATTTTGTTATCGCATTTTGCAACAAATTGCCAGCAACAAATTCAAACAAAACAACAACAAGAACAATCTTGACACACACGACGCACGATTATCATCAATCTTAGCCCAGGCACTGTTTACTGGCACTGGCACAGGAAATACTGGTAATTTACTTGCCCCTCCAGTTGCAGAATTGCAGTCGCATTCACATCACATGTTGCAGTTGCAACTAGCTGACTGACTGCTGACTGGTTAGCGAATCTCTCTAGCTCTCTCTCTCTCTCTTTTTCTCTCTCGCTCTTTCGTTCTCAGTGTCTCATTGACGCAGAAAAGACCAATTACACTTAACGGCTGTGCATAAAAAATAAATTAGAAAACGTCGCTTTGGGCAGGGGGTCAGCGCCAATGCGCCTCCCTCCCCCACACTACCCCTGCTCTTTAGTCAATGCCAAGTGGGTGTTGTCCACAGACTGGAGGTCTATGTCTAATGCCTTTAACTTTTTCTTTGTTTTTGTTGCTGCTGCTGCTGCATATGCTAAGCAGTGTCAATGTGTCAATGTTACCGCGTAAATTCATCAAAGTGGGCGAGTCAATAAACAAACTTGTTTAGCTCTGGCCACTGCCACTGCCACAGCGAATTCAACTGAAAGACGACTGCGAAAAAACTGCGAGGTTGGACGCTAGGACAGACTGTCCAGTATAGCGTCAAATTGCAGACGTCGCTTTTTTATGGACCCGACTCGCAATGTGGCCGCAAATGTGATAATTGTTAAGTGCTTAGTTTCCAACAGTTTGCCTCCGGTCTCTTCGCAGTCACAGTTCGCCTCTGGGCCAAGTCAAGCGAAAAAGCATAACCTGACTGCCTACTGTGTTATTATACCAGTTGCAGTTGTTGTAACCGTATTAAACAGACACTTCCGACAGTCGTCATATCCAACAGTGTTAACAGTGGCAAAAGGCAGTTCTACATGTCAGTAACAGCAAAACTAACACTAACAGCATTGCAATAACAGTTAGAGTTACAGTACAAAATTTGTAAATCATAAAAGTCTTGAGGACTGTTATTTAAATGTTAAGTGTGACCAGCACACTTCAATTATATCATATAACTTTGCATATGCCAAGTATGGTTATAAAATATGGTTAAGCATTAAAAACTTTGCTTAATTAATCATTTTGTTTACTAACCAAACAAAACTGCCAATTACTCAATAAAAAGATGCATACATTAAATATGCAAATGCATCTATCCAGCGATCCGTCCATACAACCAAGATGCCTTGGCATTCACAGTGACCGCCAGTTGCATACGAATCAAGTACAAATGAAACAAAATTGATGTCAGTTAATCTTCTCTCTTTTTTGTATCTTCTGCTTTTTGTAGCATTTAACACAGCTTCTCGTTCTTTTTCAGTCTCTTCTTCTCTGGCTGTCATTATGAGCGTCGGGTTTTTTTGTTTGCTAATTGTTTGAAATGACGCAATTGCGGTCTGCCATTTATAGATTTTGCCAACTGATTGCATCAGTCTGAAAGATTTCAGTCATAGCCGGTTCATCTGGCTGGAAAAATGTGTCGCAGCCTGTCGGTCAAATCAATGGCTGTGCATTAAGGCCAAATAGGCGGCAATGAATTGAATTACATTTGCTTCACATAAATCCAAACTCAAACTCAAAAGCCAAAGCCAATGCCTCCAACTACTGGCAAATGACGACGGTCGCTTAAATTAGACGCATGATTAATTGCCCAAGACGATGAGAATGCAGTGTGTGCTCTTGGCCAGATCGTGAAAGGTTCTGTTGTCGCTGTGTCCCGCTCACTCAATAACTCCTCCGTGTGGATCCCGAAGATGAGATGCAAACGTTGCTGTTCATCTTGGAGACGAACGGTAAATGTGCACCGGCCTTAACTTTGTTGTGAACAGTATGCGCAGCTGGCTAATTAAATTTCACAACAGTTTAGACATGAGGGCACATATAAAAACAAAAAAATAAAACAGCTAAGCCAAAAACCAACTGTAAACTAGCAACTGGCAACAGAACAACAGTGGCATGCATGCATATATCTTAAACTTGCTCTTGGTTTTGAACAGAATACAGCTATAAAAGCGTGAAGCTTCTCTAACAGCTGTAAATGTTGGCTGTTTAGCTGATCTCATGTGGCAGCCACATGCAAATGTTGCATGACGTGGCATCAGTTACCAAAGCGTCGAAGATTCAGTTACTCAACACAATTTGCATATGGCTAATAACAACAAGTAAGAGTGTTGATAAACAAGTGTGAATGACGTGCAGATATCCTCGAAAAAATATATGCAAATATTTGGTTTTCTTAAATAAACTTTCTTCAAAAGTCAATAGAACTTCAGACTAGTCTCTCTGTGTTTAAATCTATATTTGTTTTACTCTTTTTTACCTACTCTTACATAAGGTGCATCGACGTGAACTGATTGTCCATCTATGCACCCACAAGTGCTTCTATTGCAGGCAAGTCTATTATTTACTAACTCACACACCAAACACACCCTACACTCACTGCACTTTCTCACTTACTCATCTATTCATTCATTCATTCATGCATTGTGGCAGGCAAACATTCTTTGGGTCGGCGCTACGCGGTGGCATTTGCTAAATTGTCAGTTTCCGCTGTGAGTAAACCAAATTGCTGAGGCACAAATATGCCATGCCATGCCTTGCCAGCTGAGCTAAGCTGAGCTGCAAGCTCCCCACATGCCACTCACACATCAGTATTTGCAATAGAAGTAGAGGCTGCAGCAGCAGCAGCAGCACCTTCAAGTGGGAGCTACAATTTACCGCTAAAAGCCTGAACGAAAGGGAGATGCAGCCAATTTGCTGCATTGTTTGTTGTTGTATTTTCTTTATGCTTATAAAGTAATTTGTGAAAAATGCGTTTACAGTTTTGGTGGGTTGTGTTTGCTTAAGACGCGAGACCTGTAACTGTAACTAAAGCAGCAGCAGTATAATCACTAAATACCTTTTGCTATAATCATAAAAATTAATTTAATTTTTGCTACTAAAGCAGTTAACAGAACTTATTGGCCATTAGATACGCGGCTCTATATTCATATACTAGCCAGATGGCAATCACCTGTGTTCCACAACTGTTTCAATGCCAAGGCAGTCTAATTGGCAGTCAAGATGTTGCATTTAAAAATACTCTTTAACTGAGTTCTACAACTATGTGAATATAAATGAGCATTTAGATAAACAAATATTGTACACCATACAATGAGTAATATTGAAGACTTTGGCAACAACTGAAGTTTATCTTAGCGTATTTCGCAGCAATGCAAAGATTTTAAAACTATTCATAACACCGTTGCATACTGTGTATGTTGTGAGAAAAACATATTAATAAACGCTGTTAGTTAGTTACATATATTTTTATAACAAGCCGTTTCATCAGAATTCTTCACTTCACATTGAGATAGCTGTTGGTATGCGCAAACAAATGGTTTAAACAGTTCAAACCTTTAACTTGATCGCGTATAGGGCATCTTTAAGTTCAAACTTATTAACTAACCACACTCTGTAACGTGTTATTATTGTCCGTTGCTGTTAGTTGTCTTGTTTGCAGCTTTACCATTTTGGTGTGAAAGTGTTGTCTATATCGCGTTGCTTTTACCATATTTGCAATTAAATACATTAACTACCAACAGCTGCCGTTGCTGCTGCTGCTGTTGCTGCTGTTGCTTCTGAGGCTGAGCCAAAGACTTGTCTTGGGATACAAACATGCTGTATAATTGCATTTCTCCTAATGTAATGGCAGGCCGTTGTGTCTTGACTTCTTATGCTTAATTGGCAATAAAATTGTTGCCTGCGGTTAATGCCACACTATCAAATGGAGAAACGCTGCTAAGAGTATCAGCAGTGTGAATCTAAAGACGTAGGCAGACTTAGCCGTTTGCCTGTTGCTTGTGGTTTTCGGCACTTGTCGCTAATCATTTATCAAAAGATATTTTCCATGATGAGCATTCGGGCTGACACATTTCCAAATGGCCACCCCGGGGCGATGACACACAAAAATTTCAATGCTTTCGGCTTATTGGCCGTGTAATGCGATATGGCTGGCTGAAAGGCAGACAGATCAAATAGCTCAAGCTGTTCTCTTGTTCCCTAAGACATTAATCAAACGCCGATTTCTGCTTGAGCGTGGCCAACTGCGGGGTTAGGATTCTTGGGCTTGGGCCTGGGCTGGGGACCTTATTGAACTGTGACCCAATGGCTAATTACGGGCACACAAGTGGGGTGGGGGGGTAAATCAATGGAGATAGAGGGACGTTTAAGTTAGCTTTGGTGATTCGGTGCACATAAATCAGTTATACGATCTTGCGGTTTTTGCGGCTTTCCTAATAAAGTGAAGCGCCGCAAACAAAAGAATGGGCGAAACACAAAGGTGTTCAAAACTACGCATGTACCTTAAAGTGCGAGTGTTGCTTTTGTGGTACATAGACTTATACACTTAAAAAAAAGCATTATTGCGGTATTGAAATGTACTCTAAATAGTTTACAAAAAATATTTGTATTAATATAAATGATTATATTAAAACCTTGACTTCTACACATTAAGCTTTCAAGAATATTTTAAATGCAAATGGTAAAAAATTACTGAAAATAAATAAATAATATTAAAGTAAAAAATAAATATTAATACCATTTATTTTTTTTTTTTTGCAAGTGCATGTGAAAAAATAGGAAATGTATAGAGAGACAAGCCACCGCGTGACCAAGTGACCGTTGCCAGGCATTAAATTTATTGCATACGTGTATGCAACTCCTTTTGTTGCGCGTGTTGCATATGGGTGAATATATATACAAATATATATATGTATATGGGGAAGCTAAGCTCGAGGCAGCAATATTTTATTTTGGTCATTTGCGATTTGCGTTGAATTAGCAGCGCAGCGGCCCAATGACCAAAACGAGCCCGTGGGCGTCCAGTCTGGGAACGAAGCGGGCCAAGCGGTGAGCAGCTGCAGACGCAAATGCCCAAATGTGATCAGAGTCTAGAGTCTAGGCAACTGTAGACGACAGACTGAAAGACTGTAGACTGTAGAGTGTAGAGTGTAGAGTGTGGCCAGCAGGCAGAGGCTTCTTTGGCTTGGCCCACACCTGCAAAAATTGACATTATTATTTGGAGCCGGAGTCTGTTGCGTGAGAGGCGAAGCGAGCTGGTAAGCATTGAGTGCGACAAGAGCATCATGATTTATAATTGTTCAACTGGGTCTCTGGGTCTCTAGCTGGACATTCCATTCCACGCATCTTGATAGTGCGTAGTTTATGGCCCGGGTCAGGCCGGATGGCCATCGCCATCTCATGTACAACAAACTTGTTGAAACAACATTTGTCTCGCGTTTTGTTTGTTGCCAGTTTGTTGTTGTTGCTGTTGTTGCCTCTAATGCCTTGCTGTTCGTTTATCTCTTTGGTCGTTTTGGCTGAAATGCTTCGCTAAGCATCGCGCTTGGCCACGTTAATAACCGTTTTGGACATGCCAGGCACCAGCATTGTTAACAGCATTTCGTTTGGTTTTAATTGCCGTCATCTGGGCGACATTTTAATTGAAATTCTAACACAAATTGCATTTGGACTATAATAACACACTCAAACATGATAAAAAATATTTGAAATTTGTGCATTTTATTGAGCGTTACAATTATGCAGTTAATTGCTATCTACACAAAGCATCAGATAAGTTACAATTCGCATATGCAGTGGAATACCAACTTAATAAATATATATACATACACTATATAAATATTCCAATTCCTTTTCCCGTTTACTCTCCCTTTGCAAATTGCTGTTCGCTGCATTAATACCAATCAAATAATTTGAAACTCAATCATTCGCAATACAATTTTGAGATTTGATTCAGAGAACACTTGTAGATTATAAAACCACAGAGATCGCATTATGCAGCAATTCCCACACATCATAGAATGCAGCTCAACCAATTCAAACCAATTCAAAATGCCAGCAAAATGCAAATCAAACGAAAGCCAAAGCCAAAGCCAAAAAAAAAAAACCAAAACCGAAACAATCCAATTCAGTCTGGGCTTTGTTCGTTTGGGGCGTTTGGAATTGCCCTTGAAGTTGGAAAAAGCGAAACCATTTGGACGGGTAAAATTATTTGCTTCCTGGATCTTGGATCTAGCTAGATTTGCAGATCTGCAACTTGGGCAAGGCAAATTGCAGTTTGCTTGATTTTGACCGCCAGGCAACTGGCCACCGCAGTGGGCTTAACAAATCCACACCCCCTCTACCGCATCTCTCTTTTTCTCTCTCTCTCTCTATCTGTCTAAGATGTTGTTTAATTTTGCCTGGCATTCCAGCCGGGATGGATATGCATCTTTTCAATTACGGACGGGCGCTACTCTTTTTGTGGTTACGGATACGGTTACCCTTGGCCATGGCTATGTAATTTGGCCATCAAACGCATGCATGTTTTGATAAGCAGCCGCCGGCCAGGCATATCAAAAGACTTAAGACACGAACTCGAAATACGTTGTTTCAGTCCATTTAACAGCGCAGCATTTTTCATGCACTTCTTTTTTATGAGAACGCCTGCTCTGGTTTTCCTACTTGTTCTCGATCATTTCTATTTACAGTTTGGCGCACATCGAGTGCAATTCAATAAATTAATTGAAAACATTTTTGTCACTGATTTTTATCGCAGAGTTTTCGTTTCGCGTTCATTAAGCCAGCGGACTCAACAGACTCTCCACTAACTAAGCAAGTCGATTAGAATCCACAGCAAGCCAGGCCATGTATACCCATATAATTATATATATATATATGTCTAGCGACTGCTGATGATGTGCTGAAAGGCAAATAGTTTGAGTTTTATTTTCCTTCTTTTTTCTGTATGTCTGTGTGTTTGTCTTTAATTAAAGAGGCCGCCGTCCGACAAAACCCAAAATAATAGACATAAAAAAATATATGACATTAAGTGTTTATGTTTGTTGTAACACCCTCCTGCTTCTTCCCACCCTTCACCCAGCTACAAACAAACATACACCTTTGCTCTCTCTGTTATTATTATCATTAAAAGCGCTTACAACAATAATGAGCACATTTTGATGGCCGCATCCGTAGGAAAGTTGAAATAGGTAGGACGGACACATTCAAATTATTTTATTACTAACATTTTATGCCGGTCATCTAATAAGAAAGAGTGTTCAAATGATACTCAAAATGCAGTCAAGTCATTTATTACTTATGATATGTGTACTAAAGAATTTCAAGTATTTAATATTTATATAGCTGCACTTATAGGGTATAACAAAGTCGAAGCTTTTGCTTTCATTCCAGTTCTTCTTTGGCCGCTGCCTCCTCTTCACTTCTTCTTTTTTGATGCAGTGTCATTGACTTTGGGCAGTGCGTGCGTGAAAGGCGCCACAAAACATGCGATAACAATAACAAGATTCACATATGGTTCACTTGTAGCCATTTCGCATTTCGTTTTGACTGTTTTTTGGCTGTTGCCACAATTAGAAACTTTTCGCTGCGGCTGCTGTTCAGCATAACTTAAAAATAGAGGCAAACGCCTCTGCCAAACGGTCACTGACTCGACTTTCCAGCGAACAATTGAATGTTCGAGCCATATGAGTTAAATTAATTCTAATGAATTTGAATATTATGCTCTAACATCATGTTTGCATACAATGCCAGTTGATTTGATTTGCAAGTTTCTTGCCTAAGTCTTTTGTTAGCTATAAGTGAATTTTTTTTTCTTTTTTGTATTCCATTTGAATGGCTGGCAATCAATGCAATGTGTTGTATATATATATGTATATATAACCCGCTCAGCGGCAGTGTCAGCGATGCCATCATCAATCTCAACAGAATTTGGCATGCGCTCCATCAATGCCCAACAAAAACAACGCGGAGAACAACTCGGACAACAACTTCTCACACACAGTTGGCTTAATAAACGCGCGTTTGGCTTAAAGGCCACAACGCAAAATTCATGTGTAACGAAAGCAACAAGAACAAGAAAAACAGAAAGAAGCAAACAAACAAACAAACGATCGACCGACAGACCAAGCGACCCAACGAGCAGGAGCGGGAGACCAAACAGACGGTAACCGACAACAGGCAAAAGTAGACAACAAATAAATATGATTAATTTGCCACATGCAGTTAGACATGCAATTTATCATGTGGATAGCAAAATGCAAAAGAGAAGAGAGCCGTCTATGTTTTTATTCTTATTCTTCTGCTTCTATTGCTTTTTGTATTCAGTCGTTCTGTATAGGTAGTAGTATCTTCATCTCCCGTTGCGGGTCAGTGCGTCTAATAGATTAAATAAATTTCGCATAAATTATGCAATTGTGGCGAGCAATATTTTAAGCCAGCTGCCGCCCCAAGCACTTAAGACACTTACGCACCAAACACACACACACACAACACTCTATCTCACTTGCTCTCTCAAGCACTTTCTGCCTTATTAGTTTCCATGGGGCGCTGATCCTGTTTTGGCACCAGAGCGCCGTTATTTGCTTGGCGTCGGCAGCGTTTCAAACGGCTCTACGCACTGTTTGGTAATTAAAAACCCAACGAGCCACTTGGCCAGTTCGACACATTGGGACACCTGGACTGAACGACTTTCGTGGCTAACGGTATGCGGCAGCAGCAACATCAGCAGCGCCAATTCGCTAGCTTTGGTTGCAACGCGCGTAGGTTGCACACAGGATTAGCTTCAGGTTATTTTGCTCGTCTTCTCTTTATTTTTTGCTGTTTTGCTAACAAAATTTACATAATATTTGCTCTAGATTCCACATACATAAACACACATACAACTGGATCACCTGTCGTTATTTCACATGAAAAAAGAGCAAAAACAAGCTAGCCAAGTTTATGGCTCTGGCTTATACTTATCGGACTACAAGCCTCATAAATATGCACATGTTGTCCTTGGTGTCAAGATGAACTGTGTGTTGACACTTTGCCAGCACATTTGAGGGCAACAGAGGAATCGCTAACGAGTTGTAAAAGAACTTAGCATTAACTGGTTCGAGACACTTTTCTTATATATACAACAAACAATAATGCTTTAATCAACATTTGAATAACATCTTCCCACAAATAAGTTGCATTTTAATGGGAGTTATTTTTGTTACAATGAAGTAATTCTAGCTAACCTTCACGCCAAAGTAAACATTATTGCGGTCTAACATTGTAAAGTTGTTGTTGGGAAACGTAAAACTTTTCGTAAGAATTGTATTTTGGTGGTATGGAATCCTATAAACTCTTTTTATTACTAGTAATGAGCATTCGCTGGTTTGATAATAAGACTATAAAATAAAAAAGAAAGATACTAAAATGCAAGCAATTCATCAAAACAACTATTCGTATGGTCATTAGCTACTGACGGATATCTGTTTGCTCAAACAAAGAAAGTAAGTTCCCAACAACTAAAACTTGGCTAACCTTTTTGCAACATACACATGCCAAATTTGTATGCTGTTATGTGATTTTTTGAATTCCACTGAATTTACGAGTGCTTGCAGCAAAGCTAAACCGCTTCTGTTATACATATATATATATATGCAGTTGCTGCCTAATACAATTAGTCTTGTGTAATACGCATGGATTTTGCTTTTGCTTTTTCTTTTGATTTTGCTGGCTCTGGAGGAGTGCCAAACCCGTTAAGTGTTGCGAGTGTTGCGAGTGTTGCACGAGTGTATGTTGTATACAGTTAGAGTTTGGTCTCTTCTGGCCAGGTTCATGATACGCAATTCGCGACACACTCCACACACACACACACACACACACACACACACACGCAAACTATACGCGTCCAATTGAAATGCCTTGGGAGCGCGAATTGATTGTGCGGTGGCCCGGCTCAAGCCGACGAGAGTAGAGTAGTTGTTGTTGGAGTTTAAAGCCTTTTAGGCTTTCATTTTGCCCACATCGCTCCGCCTGCCATGCAGTATGTCAGATTTTCTGTTTCGGCCCGTTGCCAAAATGGTCAGCCTAACGGTACAAACCTGGCCGCAACCACACAACAGCACTTTATTTTTGTACATTTATAATAAATTTATACATTCTGATTGTTGTTGCTCTTACTGGCTAATTAAAGGCGACTCCTGAGTGAGTTGTCCTTGTCGAACAATGGTCTCTCAAAGGCTTTTAGACCTTTGGCGCGATACACATCCAATCCGATTGTAATTCAATAAAAATGCCGGCACAAAACATGCCCAGCCAGGCTGTTGATGACAAATGCCTAAACGCCGAAAGGTGTGGGGGATGGGGAGGTTTTGGGAGGGCAGTCATGGGCAGACAAGCGAACCCTTAAAGCAAGCCGACGCCTTTCGATTTGCTCGTTTCGTTATCGCTGCCTTTTAATCTACCGAATGCCGCACAGACACTGCCAAGCTGCTAAAACAGCAAAAGTTCAGAGCCTCCTCCTTCTAGCCGTTTCATATCCAGCTAACTCACAGCGGGCACTTAGAGAGGAGCAGTGTGGTCAAGAGGGAAGAGCAAGCATTGTTTTTGTTTGGCTCAAAGCCGACCTTAACCCGTTGACATGCATTTGATTGACAGCTTAAAACTTCTTAATACAAAATATTATACTCTTTGTAATGCCACTTTTTTTGATTCATTTCCTTGAAGCCTGCTTTTCCATCGACCAGAAAATACTGCAACAATCTTAAAGAAACAACAGTGCTGTGTGGGTCAAGAAATTGCACAAACAATGGGTTAAGAGTTCAGAGGGGAGGTTGCACACAAGCTGGGGCCACAATCGAAGGCAGTGGAAGACACAAGTTTGCCGCAGTTTCCCGCAGTTTGCCCCAATCGCAGTTCGATTTTATTAGCTAAGCAAAAGGCATTGATTCTTGTTGTTGTTGTTGTTGTTGTTGTTGTTATTGTTCCGGCTGCTGCGCTTGTCTAGACGGGCAATTTTTCACAAACACACACAGAGATAGATGCACACACACACACACAAACATGTGTAGGCATGTGCTGAAGTTGCTCTAAAATTGGCATTTTTCACACACATAAGGCAAAAATGTAAAGCGCAAAACTGCGCAAAAGACCAAGAGTCCAGAGCCATGTCCAAGAGTCGGAGAGACTAAGACAGAGGCAGAAGGCAAAGTCAAGCGGTTTATTTGCCTTGTGTGGCATCAGCTTCATCATCATCCTGTGCTTGCTCCAAACTGGCCTTGAGCTGGAGTTAGGAGTTGGATCTTGTTGTTGTTGTTAGTATTATTGCTGTTCAACTTGAAGCTGGGCAGCCCGTTGGCATAATGTGCACACAGCACTAAGTGAGCGAGAGAGAGAGGGGTGGAGTTGGAGTTAGAGAGAGACATAGAGTGGAAAATGTTTGGCGCGCAATTTCTTTATTATTACGAGCATTTCGTTTGTTGTCCTTTTAGGCAACTCTTTGGCGACTGTCGCTTGTCAAAGCCCACTGATCATTATTGTTCTTTCTTGTTGTTGTTGTTGTTCGTCTTGGTGGTGGTGCTGTGTGGCTAGTTTATGTTGTGCTTGCCACTGCCCATGCTTCCCCCTCCATACAATGTGATTGTCAATGTTTTGTCTTAATGCGAGGAGCTTTACGTTGTTGTTGTTGCTGTTGTTGCTGTTGTTGCTGCAACAGAGCATGTTATTTAAATGCAGACCGTTTGACTGCAAGATTTACAGCGGTGGCTGTTGCATCGATATATTATGCCATAGCAAGTTCGTTGTCTAAGTCATTCGTTTGCTGTTGATTCGTTCTGGCCATAAATTAAATAATGCACAAAACCGACACACAGCGGGAGTTGGGTTATAACAGAGGAGTAGAGGAGTAGGTGGGGTGGCTGGTATTAACTATGCCCAACACAAGGTCGCCGACGCCGTTTAAGTTTTGTTGCCATTTGACGTCGCGTGCGCTGCTTAGCCAGCAATTAAACGAGTTAATCACAGTTCGATGATTTGTCAGTTTCCTTTTGCCTTGCATACAAAAACCAAACCAACAAGGCAACTGGCAAGTGGCAAGTGTGCTGAGCGATGAGGCAATGTGCGCTCAGCTGTGAAGTTACTCAAAGCGAGAAGCTGCTGAAGTCAATGAGATCATCATGCCAAGTTTTGAAAACTTTATGCGAGCAGCAACCAAAACAAAAGAAATCTTTAAGCTTAATAAAATCTTTCGTCTAGCAGATTCTTAGAAGTCCTTGAAAGTTTCATAATAAATCTTATTCAAAAGAATTGTATAAAGTTAAAAATAAACAAGCAATAACTCAATTCTTTTCGATATCAAATTACAATAATCTAGTGGCAAAAATAAAACAAATGCTTATACAGCCAAGAAGCTAAACACAATGCTTAGGCAAAGTTTCATTTGCCTTTTGCTAACTTTTACTTTTAACCAAACACAAAAGTTTCGCTTTAGAAGTTAGCTGTTGTTGTTTTTGTTTCAGCCACGCCCCACGCTGGCAGCCCAGTAATTTAGCTTTCAGCTTTAGCTGCCGCTGTTGCTTTCTGTTGCTGTGTCTGCCACAACTGCTGCCTACCACCCTCCCCCCCCCCCCCCAAGCTATGAAGTTGTACTCTTAAGTCTACTCAAGACTGTCGCTCAGTTCTCGCGAGACTCTCTCGTAAATTAAAGTTGTCTGCGGCAGCGACAGCAGCCATATAAATATATATAATACACATATAAGATAAATATATATAAATATTTTTATTTGTATCTGTTTCTGTTAATGTGTCTGTTGGCTGCATTTTTTCGGTTTTTTAGCCAACTCAATTGGGACCTGTTTCGCCTACACGTCGACTGTGTGTCGCGCTTGTTGTTGTTGTTGTTGTTGTTGTTATTATCGCTTCATTTTTGCGCAATTTTTGCACTTGAGTATTGCCGTTTATAAATAAAGCTGCTTGGCTTTTTTTTTGTTATCGTATATGGCCAGGCAGCAAAACAGGCAGCACTCACTCGCACAAAGGCCAATGTCATGCGCTTATTGGCCGCGTGTTCATTTTTTTTCTTTCTTCATTTTTCTTTAGACTTTTTGTTTTTGTCTTGTACTTACAATAAGTAAAATAAGTGAGTGTTGGCCTGGGCCAAGAGCGCATGATTGCCTTTTAATAATCGCCACAACACGTCTTTATATATATATTATGTATCATATTGAATTAAGTGTGGGCATACATTGTCTCTGTCTCTCTCTTTTTTTTTTAGCTTTAATAATATCTTTTGCTACACTTAGAAGGTTGTTTAAAGAATCTTAGAACTTTTGACAAAAGATAATTATAATCTTAATTAATTATTAGTTTTGATTTCTTAGACAAAAACATTTAAATACACATTCTATTCTTAGGGTATTACAATGTCTCAAATAGCTTTACTTTCTGCTCATATAAAGTTAATTTTTTTCCTAACTTTTTTATTTTTCTGTTCATTTTCAGCGTGTCATGTTGCCCTTCCTGTGTAGGTGTTTTTTTCTCTTCTTCTTCTTCTTCTTGTTGTTGTTTAGTTGCTCTTTTGTTTTTAGCCGCTTTTGTTTGCCACAGCCTTTTGACTGTGTATGGAAACTACTTGGAGCGCTCCGGCTCAAGTTAATGACTAATGTGTGAGGCTTGGGTTTTTGTGTGAATATGCATAAGTTTATGAGCGAGACTTGACTTGTGGGTGGGGTGGCGGTTGTCTTGACTTGTGTCGTGTCTTCTTATAAGGCATTGGCAGGCGGCAGTGAGTGAATCATGGCAGCATGGCCTGAGCCCACACTTGAGAGACTAGCAACTTTATTAGCCGCAAGTTTGTTGTCAGAGTCATTTGTTTTGCTTTGAAATCTATGTTTTTATTATTTGCTGCCCTGACAAACCGTTAATCGTGCGCCGTCTCTTTCACACACACACACACACCCCCGCATATATTGAAGATAAATAAGAGCCATGAAATGTGAGCGCAGTTCAAGCGAAAACGAGGTCAGTTTTGCGGCGAAATAAACATTTTCGTATTTCATTGTGCACAGCAAATGACATCATGTGCTTAAGCTAAAGCTGTGTGTGTGTGTGTGTGTATTGGTGTTGAAGAGAGTCAAAGCTTAATTGCAGCTTGTGTTGTGTTGAAAGCTTTTAGCGTTTGACCATTTCGACAACCAAAAATAATTAGATTTTATTTCACTTACCTTTTGCATGGGCTAATCCACAAAATAGGAATGCTGCCAGGCATAAAGACTGCCATAGTTGTTGTTGTTGTTGTTGTCGTTGTTGTTGTTGTGCTGCAAACATTTTCGCCGCCACTAAAACTTGTCTCTAATTAGTCGAAACAGAAAGACAAACGGCATTTATTATTGATCGTGTATTATTAGATTGCACACTGAATGGAAAAAACAACGGCACATGCTCCACAACATTATTTCGTATTCTTAACAGTCACACACACTCACACACACATACGTACATCGATTTGTATTAAGAAGTAAAACAAAAGCCAAAGTGCTAAAGAGAATGCCAGTCAATGCTGCTGCTGCTGCTGCTGCTGCTGCTGTGGACCAACGGCTAGTGGTAAACGTCGAAAACGTCAAAAACTCAGCAAATCAACGAGCAAATAAAAACAAAAACACTCACACATAAGCACACACACACACACGCAAACAGAGAGAAACTCAAACTGCACACGAACGAAAGCGCCTTACTTGAACGCTTGAACGCTTAAACACACCTCGGCGATAAAAAAACACGTCCAACCCGCACGCTGGTCGCAAGGTAACTGAATACTGCCAGCTCAGTCGAGCATCAGTTGAAGTCGCAGTCGGCGCTTGCGTCTGCGCTGGCGCAACTTAACGTGACGTCTGCTGCTTTTTGTTCTTGTTTTTTTTGTGCGCTTCGTTGAGCCAAAGTGGCCACTGTGCGGGTTTCGCTTTAGATTTTCTTTGTTGCTTTTGGTGGATCACTTACTAGTAGAGAAATAATCTCTTGTTAAGAACTGAACACTAAATGTGAACTTTATTTCATGCACAATTGGAGTTTGTGTCTTCCAGTGCTGCCGAAAAAAAAGCTTCGGCAACCAAAAGCTACACTCAACCAAAGAGCTAGAGCAAGAGCGAGAGAGATAGAGATAGAGAGAGAGCGTGTCGTGCTTTCGCTTAAAGGATTGCGCTCTCTGACTCTGACTCTCACGATCGAGAATGAGATTAAAATCAGCCGGCTGCCAATGACTAAAATGAGCAATTGTGGGAGCGAAAAAGTTGTTGTTGTTTTTGTGCTTTTGTTTTTTTTTTACAAGTAATTACATAAACTTGGCTTTTGTTATAGTTGAGCGCGGCAGCTGCTGACATTGTCGACGTTGTTGTTTGTTTTTGCCGTTTATTATCTATCTGCCAGCTTGTACTTATTGTTGTTGTCAATGGAAACATTTAATTATTGTCGCCATCAGTATATGAAGTTGGTTCTCAAGAGAAGTCGCTTAATCTAACAATGCATCAAATGCTATCAAATTAAAACATTTCAGAGCACACAAACTTTGTGCACCATTCAAGGGTTCACTGTACGAGACAACTACTTCCGCTTTTCGCGGCTTTAAACACAACTTCAAGCAGGCAGAACCGTTCTTTCGTTGGTCATTTGGGTGCTTGGACCGGGCCCAAGACCATAAAGACCATTATGCCATGTTATATGCACTCAATTTCACACTTGTTGGCCGCGCGTGCTCCACACACAAAATGCACTTGCTGGGCCATCTTATCCCGGCTACTAACTTGTTGTTCTTGTTAGTTTTCCAAACCAATGGCCAGTAAAAAGCTTGCGCCTATCATTAGGCAGGACGGTCAAATAAAGTTGCGGGTGGAGGGATGGTAGGTTTGGTTGTGGATAGCAACAAACGGTAAATGACGTGCAAACAAATGCAGTCAACGAAGCGAGCCAGTTAAATTGGGTTATTGAATTAAACCAAGCACCAACAAAGTCAAACCACTGTTAAGTAAAATTAACTGAAATATTATAATAGAATGATTTTCGAAAAACTACCAAATTATTTATCAACCGCAGCCATATTGTTTAAAACAAATTAATTTGTTGCGATTTCTACAAATTTGTTATCACGAAATTTGAACGCGCGCAGTTTTCAGTACTGTAAACTGAAATGTTAATTGCATAGACCGGTTATGTAGACAGACTTTAAAGCAAGTGGTTGGTGTCCCGGCTGAACGCGAGTTTTGCTTACGCATTAAGTTAGCTGCAAAGCGACAAAATAAAATGAGCTACAGATGGCGCTGGCAGAATACGTTGTGATTTAAAATTAGCTGCAATTTGAATAGCTTTTCCTGTGAAAGAACGTATAGTAAAATAAATCTATTGAGGTTAACATTTCATTGCTGCCATAATTTTAAAAATGAACCAACATTTTAACAAAAGAAAAACCATTTTACTGAATTAATAATAAGAAAAACCATTTTACTGAATTAATAAACAAATTTGTAATTTAATTGTTAATATTTGATGTTAGATTTAAATACACTTTGATCAGTGGTATCAAAATACAACAACTTACATGAAAATACATATTATTTACGCTTTTATGTATACATACTCACACATACATGCGCACCCAGAATATCAAACCTAAAACGCAAGTGACAAGAATGGAACCCATAAAGCAAAATCAAAAGGTTCGACGGCATTAAGCTATTGCCCGCTCGCGTTCCTACTAAACAGATATTGCTCTCGCTCAACATATGATTGTCCCACTCGCACTCGTTACTCTTAAAGCTCCGCGTCGATCATAACGGGACTTGTCATTCCACACAAATTGTGCATACACACACATAAACATTTTGAAAAGCAGAAGTTATATTTTTATTTGCAGAATTTTGCAGTTACACCTATAGGCCGGGATATGTGCAATATGGATAGAATAATGTTAAACATATTATCACAAATCACGGCCTAAAAATGCCCACAATTATTAAAGCTTTTGTCACTTTTTTTTGGTTTTTGCGAAATACTATCTAAAACATTTTTGTCGAGGAGTGAGCAAAACACTTCTAGGCCGGGAGATGTGCAATATGATATACATACAAATTTATATACATAAAATTATAAAACATATTGTCACAGCTACCGTCCTGAAAGTGAATTACACGTTTGCTATGCACTTTTCCATAGAATTGTAGATCTCAATTTATCCGGCCGTGAAAAGTGCAATACTTGACGAATAAAAAAAGTATTGACACCACCACAGCCGGACAACTAGAGAAACGAAAAGCACAAGAACGAAAAACATCATTCACAACCAACATCCTTTAAACTTGATGGTATCCTTTGTATATGAAATTATTTGGAGTTTATTATCCTCACAAAAAAAATTAGCTAACTTTTTTAGTAAGCTTGAGACGATGCTATCCGTGCCATAGAAATATTTGTAATGAGAAATCTTGCAAAACGATCAGCCGAATACGGCTGTTTTACAGCTTCTGTTATCCTGCTGTTAAGCCTTGAAGCGGCTGTTAATGATATTTGACTCGTCGATATAATACAACTTTCGATTATTGTGATCAGTTCTTCTAATGTCGGTTGATATTTAAATATATGTAATATAAGCAAAATACGATAGCTAAGTAAGAAACCCAACACAAATACTGTATTTGTTGCTTAAAAATTTAATGAAATTACTATTCTAAAATTGTTCTTGTTATTTCATTGTTTATGATCTTCATGACAAGTTTGCGTCAATTTTGATTCAATTAAAACATGTTTATTTAGCACTAAAATTAAATTATCAATTAAGCTTATGCTCTATCATTAGTTTGGTAAGTTCTGCTAGTTTTGGCGCCATTTCCTTATAATAAGCAGTCTGCTGATGCATCAATGCGTAGGTTTTTACACGCTCGTTCTGAATACGCTGTACGCGTTCCCGATTCTCTTTGCTCTTTGCTAGCGCTATCTGTGGGCATAATTAAGAAACAAAGCATTACTAAATCGGAGATAACTAGAGTTGTGTTATGGTTACGCACTACTAATGCTTTTTCTTGCGTGTGTATCTGCTTTTGAATAAAACGAATGCTCGAATCCATTAATCGCATGCGCACCGGCCTTGTGCGGTCTTCTGGTTGTAACTTATGAACATTCCTACAATATAAAAATTATTTTGGGTTATAGCACGACATATAGAGAACTATTACCACTTACCAATTGGTGCCTTTGTAGGGTTCAAACTTTTCTTTAAGCACCTCAAGGGTAATTAGTTTTTTGCCCACATCGTTGGCAACAAAAAAGTGCTCGCTTATGTTGAGTAAAACTTGGCTCATTCTTGTGCGCACGCGTTCGACTAAGGTATCCTTGCTGAGAATAGTGTTCTCATGCTCTAAAAGGATAGCTGCAAATGGTTCCAAGCAGGCGGGACTACAAATGTTAAGGAATTCATTTTATTGAGCGCCCTTGATAATCAACTCCATACACCTACTCAATGTCTGCGAAAATGTCTATTAGCGCTTTATCATAATCCTCCTTTACTCTGGCCGCAATGGGGGTGTGCCGCTTAAAAGCTTCCTCAATGTTAGGCTCTGATACAGTTTTCTTAGTTGCTTGTGACATTGTTCCACACAATTTTAATAACAATAACAAATTTGACGCGGCTTCGGCTTGGTTGAACAGTGTGACCACAGCACCTTACAGCTGTTTTCTATGGTCGCAATCATAAGCTATCGACATTGCACCCCATCATCTGCAAAAGTTATCGGTATTTTACTTCATCGAACATAGTTTTGTGAATTGTTTGTGATTGTTTATAAAACTTACTTGCATAAAAAGCCGCTAAAATGGGTAAACGACAGCATCAAAAGGATAAAATGTAAGATCCACTGTCGCAGCCTGTGTATTTTACTTAGCATTTTCCTTATTTTCCTAGGTATTTGACATACACCGAGTGGAGCGAATTCTATGGTGGCAAAAAAACGGAATCTTTGGAAAATGAGCATATTAAATTCAAGCGGTTGCCCTTTGGCAATTGCTGTATAACCATGGCTCCATTTGAGATGCCTTACAGTGATCTTAATGGAAACGTTTTTGAGTACGAGGCAATATTGACCTTTCTGAAAAAGTTCAAATTGAATCCCATAACTGGACAGAAACTGGATTCAAAATCCCTAATTAAGCTGAACTTCCACAAAAACGCCAACGATGAATACCACTGTCCAGCATTGTTTAAGCCATTCAGCAAGAACTCGCACATTGTGGCCGTTGGCACAACAGGTAACGTTTACTGCTGGGAGGCAATAGATCAGCTGAACATTAAGACCAAGAACTGGAAAGATTTAATTGATGACACACCTTTTCACCGCAAGGATATAATAACCATACAAGATCCACAACACTTGGAAAAGTATGACATATCGAAATTCTATTACATTCGCAAAAATCTGCGTGTCTTAACCGAGGAAGAACTGCTGGATCGAAAGGATCCCCAGGCACGCATCAAGACAATGAATCTGGAAACAAAAGAGACGTTAGCACAGCTCCAAAAAGATTATCAACCAGCAGAAGAGACTCCATCCGGCTCCAAGCGAACTGCGGACAAATTTAATGCCGCTCACTATTCAACGGGTGCAGTTGCAGCCAGCTTTACATCGACTGCCATGATGCCCGTGTCGCAAATCGAGGCAGCTATTATAGACGATGACTTGGTAAAATATGAGCGGGTCAAGAAGAAGGGCTACGTGAGACTGAACACAAATTTTGGACCGCTCAATCTAGAGCTTTACTGCGAGCAAACG
This sequence comes from Scaptomyza caliginosa, assembly GCA_035044725.1. NCBI lineage: Eukaryota > Metazoa > Arthropoda > Insecta > Diptera > Drosophilidae > Scaptomyza > Scaptomyza caliginosa. The sequence continues at coordinate 2,373,074 of JAWNNR010000317.1, forward strand.
CCTCGAGCCTGCGATAATTTTATAAAACATTGCGCAGATGGCTATTATAATAAAGTGATGTTTCATCGTTCTATAAGGAACTTTATTGTAAGTAAACTACAATCAAATGTAAAAATCAATTATTATATTAACTTTTGTGTTTAGATACAAGGCGGCGATCCTACAGGCACTGGTGCTGGCGGCAAATCGATATGGGGCAAGATGTTTGAAGACGAATTCAAGCCAAACCTATCGCACACAGGACGCGGTATGCTGTCAATGGCCAATTCGGGGCCAAATACAAATGGCTCACAGTTGTATGTAATCAATGAATCAAATGAAACCAATTTTATTAACGTTAGAACTCTTTTGCAGCTTTATTACATATCGATCGTGCAAGCAACTCGATGGCAAGCACACGATCTTTGGCAAATTAGTTGGCGGCCTAGAGACGCTGCAGAAAATGGAAAACATTGAGGTGGACAACAAGGATAGGCCCATAGAGGATATTATCATAGAGAACGCTCAGGTGTTTGTCAATCCGTTTGAAGAAGCTGTCGAGCAACTGGCCAAGGAGCGTGCTGAGGAAGCAGTTAGCAAACAAGTGGAGGCCACAAAGTTAGCTCAGCAAAAACGTTTAAATGAACCACTTAAAGTATATCGTGAGGGTGTGGGCAAGTATCTTAAACCAAGTGCGCCTACAAAACCAGAAACTCAAACAACAGCTGCCAAAAGGAAGAAAAAAGTTTCCAGCGGCTTTGGTAATTTTTCCAACTGGTAGCTTTTATTTTAATAAAAAAACACTTAATAGTACGCACAACTATCTCATTTTTTATTGTCTTCGGAGTTTAAATTTTCACGACTCTGCCAGCTCTGCTTCATCTCTTGCAATTTGTTTTGGCGACGTTTCCGCTCTGTGGATTTTTTTTGATCAAGTATTTTTTGCTGTGCCGCAATTGACTGATCCCCGTTTAGGTGCACATCAAGCTTGTCTAAAAGTATCTTGCGTGCCTCAATGCGATTCTTGGAGGCCAAACGATGTAGATGACACTTTACGGTTATGCCAGAGGGCAGATGTCGCAGGAACACACAGTTGTTGGTTTTGTTCACAGCCTGTCCACCCGGCCCGCTGCCGCGCATAAGAGTTTCCTCAATGTCAGATTCCTGAAGGGTTGGATAGCGTGAATAATCCAAATGAGCGTTGGACGCCAGGCGCCACAGGTTGCTGGAGAGAGAGCCAGCCAAAGATCGCAGTTTCAGCATTACTAGAGTATGCGACCTTTCTTCAGCAAAGTCTCTCCGCGCTACGACGAATTAAATAATTTCATATTGAATGTGATATAATGACCGTTTGAAATACCTTGAAGTTAAACTCAATTTCTGGTGGATTTGTTAGATGGCGATTCTCGCGAAACTCGTGGCGAATTCGACCCAAAAAGTAGTTTTTATCTGTGAGCTTCAAATGACTGCCGTATTTGATGAGATGCTTATAAAGACGAAGAACTTGCTGCCGGCTTGGTTGCAACATTTTATTTTATAAAAACCAACAAGAACTTGTTGTTGTCCGTTTGCACATATGTGTGTAAGTATGTTAGACGACGGTGCTACCAGACTAATTAGAACAGTGTTGCTCTATTAGATTAGGGACTTACAACATGTGTTTTTCATCAGCTGTTGACAGCATATTTAATCAAAGCAAGATAAACACACAAACATATCTATTTGTTTGTTTATTAAGAAGCGATTCAGATAAGAATACTTTTTTATTGTAAACTCTTAAGCCATTAATCGCCAGTTTAACGTACCAATATTAATAAACAAAACAGCTAAAGTAATCAAATTATTTTAGTTTAAACCAATGTCAACTTCTGTTTTCAAGTTCACAATAACAGCGCTTCTTGTGTCGTAAAACTCAACTCATCGTGAACTTGCTACTTATGCCACATTCGCATTATTAATCCAAGCGCTACTATCAATATCTTCATCGATTTGGACATTATGTAAGCAACTCAGGTCATACATTTCTTTCAATTGGTGTGCAATTTCACGATCTACAACTTCACCTCCTTGCGTCATAGCTTCCTGTACGATTTGCTCCGGTGTTTTTTGCAAATTCAACATTTCTGCAATTGTGATTTGAGGCGGATCGACCAGCATCATTAGGAAGGATGACGAAATACTAATCGAGTAGGGTAAAAACCTTATGTACTCCTTCAATAGATTCTGTCGACTGCAATAAAGAAACACACATCAATTTGTAAGTTAACATTTACAAATAATCGTACTTATACGTACTTTAAGAATTCCGGTAATGTTTGTTTTGAGTGCTTTGTATAGCTCTCAAAGAGTGCCGTGGTGTAATCATCAAAAATAATATCAAAATGCTTGTAACGCACATCTGCAAAGACGGAACAGGCAAGGAACACCGAAAGATCAATCATGGGCGATGATACTCTCATTGTCTGATAATCAAACATCATGATTTCCAAGGGATTGCCACTGTTGTCAGTATCGTACTTGTACGCCACATTGTTGCGCAGATAGTCCCCATGGCAGATTGTGGCAAGCGGTTCTCTGGGCGCCACACGCTGACGTCCGTAACCCATATAACTGAATACCAATTGCTGAAATTTCTTAATAAAGTCCTTGTCAACATCTGGATGGTATGTTCTTGCTGCTTTGGCAACGCGCGTTAATCCAGTTTTCGTTACCAAATCCCATTCGGCATTAATAGCATCAGTGGCGTAACGTGATTCCCTAAAGTTGCTCGTTAACTTCAGGAAGCGTTCGTTTTCATTGTGCTTCATGGCATAGCCAAAGCCATGAAATCTGCCCAAATACTTAACTGTCGATATAAGGGTATTTAAGTGTTTGGATGATGTCATTTTACTATGATAGATGACTTACCAGCAATGCGCACATGCTCTAAACTAAGATTGAACCTGTCCTTGGTCACACTCCAGCCATCGGCTCCAAAGTCGCCCAGAATTATCAGTGCAGAATTTGATTTAATTTCACTGTAATAGTACTTGGGTGCAGCGAAATTTCCATTACTATACTTTTCGATCAATGGCAGTATATCGGTATAGAAACCGACTTCATTGTGAAATAAATCATCGAACTGTGCCTCATTATACATTTCAGTCGGTATCTCAGGCGATTTCTAAAGACAATTAAAAACGTAGTTAATATTACAACTGCATCGCTGCTATTAATCTCTATTAAGCATGCTCAATCTATTGTTTAATCAACTATTTATAAAGCATAAATTCATTTTTTATACACACCTTAACAACAAGTTTAACTTCATGCTGTTTGCCGGCATAATCAAACTGAATCGTCGCTCGATAGCATTGCGTCAACATAAAAGCTTCTCCTGGTCCAATTACTGCAATTTTAATATCTCCCACCTTAAATTTCTGAAATTGTTTTTCATTGTAATCTTCCACAAGCCGACCGCTTTTAAGAATCTCTGGTAATATACAAGTGGCCAGCCACTCAATTTCCTTATCAACATTCAGTGGCATTTTTATCAGAGAATAAATTTTCGAGAACCGTTCGGCTTCGCGAATGCAATTCAACTAATCGCTTGACAACTATGCGCTGCTCGTTATAAACAACAAAAGATGATCGTTTATTTATACTGCATATGTATGTATATTTTTTTCGTGCTGATGTTGCAATAGTATTCGTATGTTTGAGTGTATTTCTGCTTAATTTTTGTAAAATTTTATTTTGTTTGGGCTAGTCACAATGTGTATGCGAATTTAAGTTCGTTTGCTCTCTCGCATGCCAGATAAGATATGATAAAGCGTAGTAGAATTTTACTGAGAGCATAAAATTATTAAAAACAATTTTGCTAAGTGCTGTTTTATTTTTTCAAGCATTATCGAATAGAAAATTCCTATCTGTTAAAAATTGCATGGCGCTATCAATCCAATCACTGCTATCAATATCTTCATCAATTTGAACATTGTGCAAACGGCTTAGCTCAAACATTTCCTTGATTTGATGTGCAACTTCACGGTCCACGATATCGCCACCCTTTTTCATGGCTGCCCTTACAATATCCTCTTGCGTTTCCTCCTTGTTAAACATCTCTTCGGGTGATATTGTTGGCGGATCAACGAGAGAATATAGAAAGTAGCCTGTTATGTGCACAGCATATGGCAAAAATCGTACGTACTCTTTTAGTAAATCCTCGCGACTGCAAAGAAAACATTTTAGTTAAATGAATTTCATTATTTTCGATATAGAATATACTTTAAGAAAGCTGGAAGTGGTTGGCGGGCATGTTTCTTATAGCTTTCGAAGAGCGCATTGCAGTAATCATCGAATAGACTCTCAAAATACTTATAGCGCACATCAGCAAAGAGGGAAAGCGCCAGAAAGAGGGAGAGATCAATCATAGGCGAACAAAATCGCATCGTTTGGTAGTCAAACATCATGATGTCCAACGGATTTCCACTGCTGTCCGTATCATACTTATAGGCCAAGTTGTTTCGCAGATAATCTCCATGGCAGAGTGTGGCAAGTGGTTCCCTAGGCGCCACACGCTGGCGTCCATAACCGATGTGACTAAAAGTCACCAGCTGAAACTTTCGAATAAAATTCTTATCAACTTGTGGTTGATATTTGCTAGTTGCTTTCTCTGCTCGCATTAGACTGGCCCTTTGCTTCAAACCCCATTCGAAACTTAATGTTTTCTTGGCAAAACGTGCTTCTCTTAGATTCTTTGTAAGCTGTTCAAAACGCTCTTTCTTAGTGTGCTTCATGGCATATCCAAAGCCATGAAAATTGCCAAGATATTTAACTGAAATAGTAAATTAGTGTCTTTGTTTATAGCTTATACTTAATTGTGGGTTTACCTGCAATCCGTGCATGCTCCAGGCTAAGTCCAACTCTATCCTTGGTCACACTCCAACCATTCTCTCCGAAGTCACCCAAAATTATAAAAGCCGAGTTAGCATTTATCTCGCTGTAGTAATATTTGGGAGCAGTAAATGTTCCTTTGGTCTGCTCTTGGATAACTGGCAATATTTCGGTGTAGAAAGTTACCTCATTGTTGAAGAGATCATCGAATTGCACCGTATCATATAAATCCGGCGATATCTTGGGCGTTTTCTGTGGATGGTTACGTTATCTTAACAACTATTGTTTATGATCGCTATTTAAAGATTGTTTTACTTTTGTGTGCACTCTGTATATATGTTGATAAGATATTTTTAAAATTCTATTACCTTAACAATTAGTTTCCTTTGATGCTGTTCGCCAGCGAATTTAAAATCGATAGTTGCTCTATAGCATAGGGTCAACATGTAGGCTTCATCTGCGCCAATTATATTAATTTGAATGTCTTGTAGCTCAAATGAATCCGCCAGATTATCAGTGTATTTATCAACCAATCTTCCATTGCGCAGGATCTTCGGCAAGATACTGTTCCTAAGCCACGTTATTTCATTTTCTATATTAAAGGACATATTTTTTAGATGAGATTTAGAACGAAACGGTTGGATTGGTATAAAAGTGTCAACTGTCGTCTGTCGAGAGTTTTCTACGGTTATATGCAAAAATATCCGACTGTTTGTTATCTCTATAGATATCGCAGGTGCTTACGTTAATTGTCGCTTTAACCCATTGTCAACGATACTATTTAGGGCAACGTTGCGTTTTGATATTTATCTAAAAACAAAACATATTTTAGTTGTTTTTTAACTGTTTAAAATACTTGATTTCATTTGCGTCAACAATTTAGAATCTCATCTAGAAGGTATTGAAGTGAAAAAGGTTTTAAAAGAAAAAATGTAAATTGAAGAAAATTTTACAACAAGATGGATGTAATTGAAAATGAATGTGAAATGCCAAACAATTTAGACAATAGTAATACGACATATAATAATGCGGACAATACAGAAAAAGCAGACGAAACTGAAATAGAAGAGCCGATTGTTTACGATTATATGAAATACGCCAAGACGAAGAAGGCCAAAGGTCAGCATGTAAAAAAGATACATAAGAGCGTATCTTTCAAGCAGGTCGTGGAGCTGGTAACTTTCACCGAGGACTGGAAAATGCAGATAAGTCAAAGCAATCTGCACTCCGACAATGAGAAGGTATGTGTGAAAAGATACCACGAATCTTAATACATAATTTGATTTTAATTTCAATTTTCTTTTGTTTAGCGCAAATGCACAAGCCTGCAACGCAATTTTTAATGGTACAATTGTTAATTTATGTGTCAAAAAAATGTTCGAAATAAATGTAGTAAGACATTGACACGCCCTCAATCTTTCATTCCAGTAAACATGTTGCACAGCAGCTTGTTCATAATGTTACATATAACATATTCGCCTCGATCGGTGCCATCGAAATCAAGCGTTTTGATGCCCTCCTTCATGGTGCGCAACATTTCGTTCCAGAGCGCATCAGCACACTGATCATGACCCAGGTGATGCATTAGATCTACACACGTGGACACAATGCCATACGGACTGAGTACCTTATAGTTGGTCAGCGATAGCTTCGTTTGCAGCGGCTTGAACACCGCATGGTGATCCCCAATTTCAGTCGATGAAAAGAGATTGGCACCGCCGCAAATGGCGCTACATATGGTGGCCATAAATGTGCCATACAGATCACTGGTCACAAGCACATCAAAGTACTGCGGTTCGGCTATAAGACGCGACACACATCTATCCAACTCCATCGGTTCCAGTTTAATCTCTGGGTAATCTCTCTTCTGAATACTGTGCGCAATTGCTAGCAGAACGCCCTCTGTCTTTGGCCACTCGGATGACTTGTGCACTAGTGTGACCTTCTTGCGCTTCTTGGCCACCACCGTTCGGAATGCATAGCGCAAAAATCGCTCGATATCTCTGCTGGAAATGACACGCAAACCTTCAACGACACCCTCTACGGGGGAGTACTCCAACTCGGCATAATTGCCCATATTGTTTTGGGCAATCAGCTGAATGTTGACATCGGGAAAGCGACAATTAAAGCCAGGAAATGTGCGCAGAGTCGTGAGAAACACATGCAGATCCAGATCGTTGCACATTTTAAGCGATTTCTTTTTATGCACCGCATCGTGTACAATATCCACATGGATAGCAGCTCGATTTCGCAACACCGAATTGAAATACTCCTCGCCCTGATCCACATAGATACGCTGCGTATCCAATGGGACGCGAGAGCTGCTCATTAGCGATTGTACATACTTGGCACCCATTTTACCAATGATGGTTTCACCACATAGCAGAGTTACGTGCGTAATACCGCCATATTGAGTCTTGGGCACCACATTTACACTCTCTGTTCGTAGATCTCCTTTGGCCACAAAGGCATTGACACCGGTTATGTTGGAGAACTCATCTAATTTGGCATCGACATAGTTGCGACGAAATGTTTTAGAATACACTGCACTGAACAGTCGCAGGTTTTTCTGGTGTTTTAGCATGGTTCACAAAAATTTTTTTACAAGAAAAAATAATAATAAAAATGTATAACAATCTTTTGTTCCATAAGCTACTTTGATGTCTTCATAAAAAGTTCACAATAACACTTGTAAACAAAAAGAAAATCAACTTGAACATAATCATTGAAATCTTGGTTTTCATATTAATTAATTCTCCGCTTAATCAAAGACCACATGTTTTTCTTAATCGCTTTAAATTTATTTATTCGGATATTAATGGTAGCATTATTTGATATCCCAACAAACAGTTTTATCGGGACAGGGGCAGCCATCGATGCCAAAGCTGCCAATAACTGTTTCCGTTTGTGTGCCCTTCTCCTGAGGACCTACAAGGGCATAAGCAGCCTTCACATAGTACTGGTCAGGCAGATAATAAATTGGAACCTCTGTGGTGAGTTTTATGTGCTCTTTGAGGAGCATCTGGGTCATTTCGGGTGACATGTGAAGCGCCTCCACCTTGTAGGGCTTTTGTTTGGCTTGACGAATGGCCGGTTTCAGATTGAGGCGATCGTTCGGAATAAATGCATCCAAATTGCGGTCCAGTTCGTCCTGCTGATGTTGTCGTGCAATGCGACAACCTTCACAACGACACTTGCCGCCATGATAGCAATATCGCGCCTTTCCATCCTCATCCACCAGTTGCAGTGGCACACAAACTGGTGGTGGTGTTGATTGTCGCTTTGTCTGTGTGAACCTCGATTTTTGGACGTTCAAATTCATGCTGCGGCTGCAATCTACGAACTGGACCACTTGGACCGAAAATTTGGGATTTTGAGAGACTTAGAAACTACAAAAACAAACTGACTATAATGATTTTGGATAACATACTTAAAAGAATTATTCTTTAAGATGACAGCTGAGGCAAAGTGAACATATTTTATTTTTATATTATAGCTAAATTTAACAATTTAAGCATAAGCTTATATGCCAAAGATGCTGCTCTTGAACATTGTACTAAGAAAAGAAACTTTGGCATATAAGCTTACCATTAAAGTGCTCAATTGCTACACATTGTCTCCGGTCCCCAGCAATAGACATTGTGACGTATATCATTATAAACAAATTTTGGCCTTATCAAGCCACAGTCGGCACACTTTGGAAGCGAACTAGTGGACGAACTGCGTCTCTCTGCTGCAATCATCTCGGTATAGTAACGCTTAAGCTTACGTTTATGAACTTCAATGAAGAACTCTTTCATCTGCTGAGAGTCCTCTGCAGGACATAAGCACTTCTTGCACTTGCACAATTCGCATTTCGTTTGTTTTGGCAGCTTCTCAGACGACTTCTTGCAAGGTTTGGTTTGGCTAATGAAATCAGTTACAACTTTTTGTTTTACGATTTTCCTAGTTTCTCTATCCAAAGATTGAGGCATTATTTTGGCAAACAGATAGCTGAGATCTTCACCGTTTTTCGTATACTTCTGGCAATCCGTTAAGTAATTTTTAACCTCGATCCAATTAAGCGGCATTTTACAGCTGCTAACTGATTTTATTTTGATTTGCAAATTGTGTTTAAATTTCAAATAATCAAATCAAAAATTTAGAATTATATTTTCAAAAGCTAACAACAATCTAACCGAGTGTATTAATTAAATACATATGATATTGTTGTCTATAAAAGTGTGTAAACCTTGATTTTTTCTTCTTTTGTAATGGATAAACGCCATATGCTATTATTCATACAAAGATAAGCGTAAGTATGTGTGCCTTGCCATTATAATAATAATGCCGGGCTATTGTATGAACGAATGTATGTGCAGGCGCCACAAACTTTACTCCAATTTGCACGTACAATTACAATAAATTTATGCGTTATTGCCAGAGGACAACAGTAACGGCTGTAAACAACTACATAAATATGGCAAAAAGAGAATCTAAAACTTGAATCAGAAACTGTAGAATAGGGAATACAATTGCTTTCACAAGGCAGCAGACAGCAATAAAAATCGTTTGCCAGAAGTGTGGCATATTTGCAAACGGTGGCGAGGTAGAGAGGAAAGAGAAACACATAAATTGGGTACATGTGTAAGTCCCAGTCGATACTTTATCATCATGCAAATGGCCTTGCGGCTACTGCTGCTGCTGCTGCTGCTGCTGCTGCTGCTGCTGCTGCTGTTGGTGGCCAATGTTAATACGCACACTTAGCGGCTAAGAAAACAACAAGCCACAAAGAACAAGTTAATCTTTGCTGTGGCCAAATGCTAAATTATGGCTGCATGGGTCGAAAAGCAAATATGCTGTTGGACCACATAATCCCAAAAACAGATACAACAAATTCTACACTTAAAGCATGAAATACATAAGTATTTTGTTATTTATTATTGCTATGCCAAAAATTACATGAAGTTTATCAAGTTAATGTAGAAATGTCACTTAAATTAACTGCCCCCATTCCCCTACTCAACACATTGATGTATTGTAATCCTCTTCAGCGGCTGCAATGGCCCTGGGTCATTGTTCGGCCATTGTTAGTTGATTGCTATTGGTCAGCTTGGCTTTGGCATTGCTGCACATCATCATAAAGGTGAACATTGCTATCTCCATCAAACGGCAGACACAATAGGCCACCAGATCCACCAAGTTCTCGGCGACTCCCAAATACAGACACATTGTACACTTGCTTTCTGGTTTTCCTTATGCAGTTTCTTGCACTTATAATGTTTTTGGGCTTTATTTGTATCGTTCGCTTGGAGTGTTGCTTCAACAATGTAAAGGTTGCGGCCTGTTCACAATAACAACACTTCTGTATTAGCAAAAGTTTTCCAGTCCTGTTGCTGCTGCTGTCAGTCGGGTTCACCCGAAGTGTACTCGTTCTCACATTTCTCTACAAATCATTTTGCCGAGACTGGAACAGGAACAACAAACAGCTTCCCCAAATGATGGTGCATGCGCAACACATAACTTTTTCCTTCTGCCTGCTTACCTTTCTATAACCCGATTTGTTTTGCTTTTGATTGTGAAAAAAACAACAATTTTATAGGGTCCTTGCTATTTATATACCAAACTATTGTCATCAATACATTTTTTTCCATATATTCTCTCTGCAATAACATAAGAAAAACAAACCTCAAGGACAAGAACTTTGATTAAAATTTCTTTCGATTTAATTATACATTGATCCAAATTGAAATACCTTCAAGTCGCATCAGAATCCTGGGACCAGCTGAACAACTGTCGCCTGTTAACAAAGGTAACCCAAACGTACTTTAAAGGACATTTATGGCTACTCCATACTTAACGACAGCCCCCGAGTTAAGCTAGAGACACGACTTGGCTCTGGGCCATATGGTGTTGCTTGTGTTGTGTTGCAGTGTGGCTTAGAGTGCAACATATGGCCAGTAGACGGGAGGCAGCAAGAAATTCAACAGCAAGTTAATTGATGTGCCAGTCCACAGTCCATAGCAGACAGTAGCTCATCCTCGAATGCAACCCCTCTCTTTGTTGCTCTCTACACTGGCCATCTCGCTTGTGTGTGTGTGTGTGTCTCAGTGTGTGCTGTTGAGCGTGAAAGTCACAAATTATAGAAGAAAAAAAACAGATCACATGCAATGATAGCGGCAATTTGGCAAGCTATGACGCGTGCCAGGGCCAAGAGGAGAGAGAGAGAGAGAGAGAGTGTGTGTAGACGAGCGAGACAAAGCGAGCGCAGAATGTATGAATGAGAAGGTCAAAGTTGTAGGCGTGAGCGAGCAACAAACAAGAGAGCGAGAGGCAAGGGAAGATACGGCGCATCTAACCCCTAACCGACCAAGGGCGAATAAGAGAGGGAGAGTGTGAGTGAGTGAGCGTCGACGATCCTTGATATGGTAATGATGAAGATCCTGGGCAAGGGGTCATTTGCGGGCCACACTTACAAACATACTTCAAAGTTGGTCAGCACGGCGGTAAAAATATTTGTACTTGAGTATACTTCAATGGGGTGGCTTTGTGGCTAACTGCAGCGCATAATCATTTCGCTTGGTCGGCTCGTGCCGCTCGTGCGTCAGTTGCAGTTGCAGCGCAACATTCGAGCCGTGCAGAGGCCAGTGCTAGCTAGAGTTACAATGAGCCACTACTTCTCATCGGAAGAGGATAACAGCTCACAGTATCTGGGCAGTCCTAACTACAATCTAACGCTGATGCCACACCATCAGCATCACCAGCAGCAGCAGCAACAACAACAGCAGGCGTACAGTAATGTGGCATATTTATCACCAGATTGGGAGTTCTTAGATGCCACACCAAGCAGTTTGGAGCAACAGCAACATCAGTCATTGGGCAGCTATGAGGCACACACCATACGGACTTCACCCACAGATCAGCCGCAAAAGAAGCGTAAGTTAAGCACACGAAGATTGAGTGCATCATCGGCACCCAGTCAACTTTTGCTGAGTCCTACAGTGCAGAAGAAACGACGTCAGGCGGCAAATGCTCGGGAAAGAAAGCGCATGAATGGATTAAATGAGGCATTCGATCGTTTAAGGGAGGTTGTGCCGGCGCCTTCAATCGATCAGAAGTTGTCCAAGTTCGAGACACTGCAAATGGCTCAATCCTATATATTGGCATTATGTGATCTGCTGGACGACAATGGCGAGGATGTGGATTCAGCTGCCTATACCATCTTTGGCGGTAGTGAAAGCAGCTACGAACTAGGACAAGAGAATGTCTGAATTCTGATATTATATATGTGTTGTTGTTGGTGTCCATTGAATCTAAGATTTAAGATTTGTGATTTTTCTTCGTAACTGTAGAATTATGAATTATGATATATTTTAATAAATGAGTGAAAAAAAAACCTAAGACTAATCTTAACAAAAAGCAAAGGGAGTGGCAAATATTCGATAAGGAATTTTTTGGCGGAAAGATCAAACCATTTTTTCAAAAGACAAAAAATTTAAGCTCATTAGGAACAGCAAAACAAAGATCACCAAAAATCAAGAAGATCTTTCAATATCATTAAAATCAATTAGCTATGGGCGCAACGCATCAATGGGTTTAAAAAAACTAGCTCATAAATTAATTACGAGAAGTTCATTGATAGGAAAACAATAAGTTTTGGCATACCCCTAACGACACCCCCTATTACAGAAAGTAACTTACTGAAATGCCAGAATATTACTCATCCTCACGTCGCACTGAAGCGTAACACCCCCTAAAAATATTTATATTAACAGGGTGCTGTACGAGTCCTTTTATAAGTGAAAAACTTGTAAAAAACGCAGCTGAATGGGTGAGTGTTAAATTTAATGAAACTATGCTATGGAAAGATTAGGTTGGTTTAGGCTCAGTTCGATTTGGCTAATTCCGGTTTGCTTAGCACATACCTTAACGGAAGGACTTGGATTTAATCATTTTAACCCCGCTTTCGTTGACGAGTGCTTAGAGGCAGAGAAGCCCAGAACTGGTGGAAATAATATGATAACGTCTCTTTTGGAATCATTTAAATTCAGATTACGAAATGGGTTACTCGCGTATTGCTTAAAATTTCGTTGACCATTGTTGGACCTGGATATAAATTTGATGGGTCTATTTGGTAAAATCATTCCATCGATTTCTTGTTTCCTTTCATGAGAGAACAATAATTTGTTTTGTGCCCACTGGCACCAATTATCCCGATATGAGAATTGACGACGACTTTCATCACACAGCCTTTCTTCCTGCAGTGGGCGGCCGTCGGGGGCCTGAAATTCTATATAATGCCACCGATCAGATTGCAAGATATCAAAGCATAATGAACTTACTGTTTGTGAAATCATCCTCTAGTTTATTATTTTGTCTTTTGTACAAAGCTCGTGACTTTGATCCCGATGCCGTTGATAAGCGGTTTTTCAAACTATCGGTTTTAGTTGAGACAGGATCTGCCGACTTTTGAAGTCGGGTCTTATTGACCACGGGTGGCTTGCACATGCATACCTTGCCAATTCGCTTAACAATCTTTGAGGACTTGGCCTTTTCAATACAATTCGATTTATTTTCATCTTCAGAGCAGTCGCACATCACAACATTCTTTTGTCGATCGTTAAGTGACATATCAATGTCTGTCTCAACGGCCACTTCGCAACGTTCCAAACTAATTTGTTCATTGCCAGTATTAGCATTCTTTGCCTCCAAATCATCGTCATCTGTGGGACAAGCGCAGTCAACCATTTTCTCACCTTCCTTGTGTAGTTGTTCTATTTTCTCTTTTTTTTCATTACTATCGTACGATCCGTCCACTGCATAATTATCTCGATTAACTTGATTAGATGCTGCGCTGCTCATATGATTATTAGTTTGTTTCTCATGTAGCTGTATCTCCTCTTGAGGTATTTGGCCAGCTGTGTCATTTTGATGTTTTTTAGTTCTAGGATTTGTTTCGCAACCACATGAAACGTGTTCTCCTTCATGTTCTTTAGTATCGTATTGATGTTCTGCAGTTTTGAGATTCAACGGAGTTGCTATTCTTACGTCATCTTTTAGCTGATCCTGTAAGTTATCGGGATATTTTTTGTTAATTTGGGTGCTTACTCTTGAATACTTAGTGGAACACAATGGTTTATAGTAATCCCGACGGATCTCATGGCGTAACCTTGCTGTATAGCTAGGATATTTTTCCACAACGCATTCACATTCGTAATTAAAACAGGTATCAAAACTCTGCTTTCGTTGCGGAATGCAAGGATCATTTCTCAGTTTCCTGTTTTCCCTTCTTTCCTCATCGGAATATTCATCTTCCCTTCTGCGTTCATCGAACTTTTGATAGCATTGTCGTGCTTTATTGCTGTAATTGGTTGACGGGGGCCGATCGTTTCGCGGACAATAGTCCCGACTATTGTCGTACTGGCTATGAGGAAGCCTTTTCGGACGGGGCATTGCTATGTAGATTCTATCATCAGTTAACTGTTGACGATATAGTACCTGCCTTGTATTTTTACCTGAACATCTTACTGGAGGTTCTTCATTTAAGTCTTCACTATCTTCCTCATAACTTCGGCATATCTTTCTTTCCGGCCTATCGCATAAGCCCTCACTATTTCGCCTTCTCCTTCTCTCTAGGCTTTCCATAAACTCTTCGTTAATCATTCGTCGCATTTTACGGTCTCTTTCAGATGGACACATTATTATATTTTCGTCAAGCTCTTCGCTTATTCCACATGCATCATTATTACGAGAGATCTTTTGGGGAGCCCAACGTGAATTATATTCCGGATCGTAAGGGAGAGTCGGTAAGGTTCTAACTGCATCGGCATCTCTGAATTCTGCTCTTGTTGAACTATCTCTCCTCCGCCTGTTATCTGTGTCCTGTATGTAATATCGATCATCGGGCATCTGTCTACCATTTGAGAAATTACGCTTCTGCTGGTTTGGGATTACACATTCGCAATCTGCGTCCTCTAAATATTGTCTGTACTGTCTATCATTTTTATTGTCATATCCTCTTGCTAACACTTCTCGTTCCTGTTGTCTTTCTTTTTGTATCGGATGTTGATATATAGGATTTTCAGGTTTATCCAAATTCCTATCTTCATTTCGGGACCGTCGATCTGGATATTTATAATTTTCAGATTCTGGGGCTACCAAGTGACGCTGCCCGTTTTCATTGACTGGTTCATCGCAAGGGCTAGGAATGTCTGGAAAATTGGACAGCTGGTTTGGGATTACACATTCGCAAACTGCGTCCTCTGAAGATTGTCTGTACTGTCTATTATTTTTATTGTCATATTCTCTTGGTAACTCTTCTCGTTCCTGTTGTCTTTCTTTTTGTATCGGATGTTGATATATAGGATTGTCAGGTTTATCCAAATTCCTATCTTCATTTCGGGACCGTCGATCTGGATATTTATAATTTTCAGAGTCTGGGGCTACCAAGTAACGCTGCCCGTTTTCATTGACTGGTTCAACGCAAGGGCAAGTAATGTCTGGATTACTGGGCTGATTGTATTCATATTCAAACTGCTGCCCTCGTGGATCAACAATTGATTGCCTATCGCCTGCTGTGGCTTGTTTAGTCAGATTTCTATACTTTCCAGTAAGTACCTTTCTCTTGGGCACTTGGCTATAGTTTACCCTGTCTCTGTCGCTCTCAGGATTGTAGCTAGCGCTAGGGCTCAAGGGTGTAGCTTGTCTTGACTGCTGTTGTCTCATCGATTCATTATCCTGCTTACTTGTATTGGGAATCGGATGCCATGCATCGTTGCCAGATGCTGCTCGCAGCCTAAGGTCGTTTGCACCAAGCTGAATGGGCGGTTTGGGTGGTTTCGTTTCTAGAGTTTCATTTAAACTAATCATTGATTCATCCGATTTTGAAGGCAGCGAAAAATCAACTTTTTCGCTTTGGATACTGCTCTCACTGGTGCTCAGCAGATCAATATTCCCAACGAGATAGTTGATTTTATGCGATGCCTATAATTTTAAAAACGGGTTTTTTAATTAAATTTAACAATCACAATGGTTCTTATCACAAACCTCAATCGAATTAACATTGGCACATTGAGTGACTGGTTCTTTTAAAAACTCCAGATTGTCAAAGTAGGAATGCCGTGGTATAAACTTAATTCCCTTTAATTCGCTCTGCTTTCGCTTCTCTTGCTCTTTGGCGAAGTAATAGCGTAGCGATAATACTTGCAACTTCAGTTGGTCAACGGTAAACTTATTGTGAAAGAAACACGAAAGGCGCAGCCAGGCATTCTCTTTTAAGGCCCAATTGTTAAAGCCTGACGATCTAGGATTCCACAGACATTCATTGGTGCGATATAGACGAATAAGCTTTTTTATATCATTAACATCGGTTAAGCGAGTTGGACTGCTTAACATAGCATCGGATGTAGACATTTTTTAGCAGCTTTTACTTTGAAGTCAACCCAACTTTTGCCGAATCTTTACATAAGCATAGTTTCTTTTACACTGTGGTGTTTAGTCTACAAATTTTGTACAGCTTCAAATTAACCTAATGTAAACTGTTTGAAAACTCCAGAATCATAGGAAAATGCTACTAGATATTAACGAACATTTGGCAGATAATTCAAATAATAGTGTTGAACAATTTATAAAACTGATAACGATACTCAACAAAGTACACTCACGCAACGAATAAGTATGTGCCGGCTCACGATAGTTCGATTTATTATTTTAATGACGGCCATAGAACATGGCTTATGTGAACGCCAAGGTACCTACTTAAAAAACTATCATTCTAATAATACATTGCACAGTGTACAGTAATTAAATGCAATTTGTCAACATTCTGCCAAGCTGTGCAATTTAACTATAGCTTATCGAATCACCGCCACAATCTATCGACCATCTATCCAACAAATAATTTTTTATTCAACGTGAAATTGAAGCTAAAAAATAAATTAAGTGGAAAAAATCTTAAGACACAACGCATGCGAGTGCATTTAACGTGCTGTAAATCATTCCGGGCCAATAAAAAAGCCACCGTATATAAAACACGGGCCACTGCAGTAGCAACAGCAATAACAACAACATTTGCATCCATTGATTGTGATTGTGACTGGTGTCTGGTATAACCACAAAAATTTCCTCTGCACATCGAGCCCGAATTTTGCGCGAGAACAAGCACTTTGCTTAAACCGGAGAGCGGTTCGACGGTAAATCGAAGTCACAATCAGTGCTTGGTGGCTTCGTCATCGTCGTTTTTTTATTTGCATTGAATGTTCATTTTTAATTACATGTGTATTCTTTGCTTGCAACGAATTTTAACACTGAGTGTCAAAGTAATATTACCACTAACATAGAAAACTTTAAGGCATCATTTTTATCGCCAAAAAACTGCTGTTGGCATTACAACAACAACAACAACAACAACAACAAAAAAAACAACAAGCAGTGTGGAAATAGTGTGTGGGTGACGGTATTGCATTGAAATGTCTGCTGAACGTGAAATACCCGCTGAGGACAGCATCAAAGTCGTCTGTCGCTTTCGGCCACTTAACGACAGTGAGGAGAGGGCCGGCTCAAAGTTTGTTGTCAAGTTTCCCAACAATGCGGAGGAGAATTGCATATCCATAGCGGTAATTAAACAATATTAATAATAACGATTCACATCCATGCATATGTATGTATATTTCTGCGTGCCGTTGCGGTACTATGGCGGTGACGTCATGCCGAACATTGTCTAACATTAGCGCAGTACATTAGCCTTTCCTTACCGCCACAATTACACAAATACACTCACACTCACGCATACGAAATCGTAGTATGGACAAGTGAAAGAGAGTCAGCAATTATACACACAAACATAATATGCTTTTGTGCAGGTTTATTGTTTTTTTTTTTTTTAACTAATTAGCGCTCGAATTATTGCGCGTGTCTTGTGCAATTCCTCATTTTGTTGGCAAAAAATTTAAAAATTGATACAATTATTGCCCCATTGGAGCAAATAATAACAGCGCACCATTGATTTTCCACACACAGTGGCAACCTAGGCTCTGAGCGTGAGTGTGTGTGTGTATGTGTGTTTGTTAAGCTTAGCCACCCACCAGCGATTTGCCCGGCAACTTGGAATGCTTTTTTATTTGCATAGTTAACTTGCTTAATATGGCAATAAGAAATATGTTTGTATGTATGTAAAATATGCCTGTCTACCAGTTCGCCCAACTTCAGTTTCACCTCTATAACAACATAAGCCTGGGTATGTACTCCATTTGTGTGTTTGTGTGTTTGGCCCCAAAACAAAACATCGCCCTCAAAATGTTGCTTCTTGCCACCAGCTGCTGCCACTCGAATATGAGTCATGCACGCAAGCCCGCAAAAAAAAAAAACTGTAAATAATAATAATAAAGCAGCAACAATAACATGAATATGAATTATTTTTCCAAGAAGAATTTCGATTTTACTGAATATTATTAATGCCCCAAAAGTTCAGCTGTCTTTTCTTTATGTTGGCCGCCATGATAAAGTTAGTTGTTGTTTGTACAATTGTGTATGTATTAAATAACGCATGCATGTATGTGTGTGTGTGTAAATACACTTGGTTTCTACAGCATAATTAGCTTGTCAAGTCACTTTGACTCTTCCTCTAATAATTGGTATCTTAAATTACATAAGTATTATGTTTCATGCTGCAGTTAAGCAATTTGTCATACTTTTATCTTGTCGGTAAAGTTGACAAACAGGTTTCTTATAGCTTTAGAGTCATTAAAACAACTGCTAAAGACTATGTTATTCCCCTTGACCTCCTCTATATAGCGTATCTACCAGTCGACCTTGCACTTCTCCTATCTTTCTTTCCTGAGCTCATACTGCTGTTGCTCTCTTTTGGCTCTTTCTTTGCCACTATTCACTATTCATTAATTTCTAGTTTTACTCATTTGCTGTGCGGCTGCCTCTGCTCATCATATAATTACAATCCGTTTCGCGGCCATGCGTTGAAAATAATTTGAAAGCTGTAAAAATGGGGGGAAATAGAAAGAAGACTCATGTTACAAACATATTCTCTACGCTTGCGTTCAACGAATAAAAACCAACACATTTAATATTATAGGGCAAAGTGTATCTATTCGACAAAGTCTTCAAGCCGAATGCATCGCAGGAGAAGGTTTACAATGAGGCGGCCAAGTCAATTGTTACGGATGTGCTGGCTGGTTACAATGGAACGATATTTGCCTATGGTCAGACATCCTCGGGCAAGACGCACACAATGGAGGGCGTCATTGGAGATTCGGTGAAGCAGGGTATCATTCCGCGTATTGTGAACGATATTTTTAATCACATTTATGCAATGGAAGAGAATCTGGAGTTTCACATAAAGGTTTCGTACTACGAAATCTATATGGACAAGATCAGAGATTTACTGGATGTATCCAAAATTAATTTGAGTGTGCATGAGGACAAGAATCGTGTGCCCTTTGTCAAGGGTGCCACAGAGCGTTTCGTTTCATCGCCTGAGGATGTCTTCGAGGTCATTGAGGAGGGCAAATCCAATCGCCACATTGCGGTAACAAGTGAGTATCTGAAACATTAGATTAGAATTCAGTAACAGCCCCATTCTAGAGCACAATATGCTATAAAATCTCATTGCTTCAATTCAAGACCAATCTCTATGCTATACCTTGCTGTTAGACTAATCGAATATTCAATTAGAAAGTATATTAATCATTTCACCATTCCTTTACAGACATGAACGAGCATTCGTCACGTTCGCACTCGGTGTTCCTTATTAATGTAAAGCAGGAGAATCTGGAGAATCAAAAGAAACTGTCCGGCAAACTGTATCTGGTGGATTTGGCCGGTTCGGAGAAGGTCTCGAAAACAGGTGCTGAGGGCACAGTGCTCGATGAGGCAAAGAACATTAACAAGTCGCTATCGGCGCTGGGTAATGTCATATCGGCGCTGGCGGATGGCAATAAAACGCACATACCGTACCGTGACTCCAAACTGACCCGCATCCTGCAGGAGTCGCTTGGTGGCAATGCACGCACAACGATCGTTATTTGTTGCTCGCCTGCGAGCTTCAACGAATCGGAAACGAAGTCAACGCTGGACTTTGGACGTCGCGCCAAGACAGTGAAGAACGTTGTGTGTGTCAACGAGGAGCTTACCGCCGAGGAGTGGAAGCGTCGCTACGAAAAGGAGAAGGAGAAGAATGGACGTCTCAAGGGCAAGGTGGAGAAGCTGGAACTGGAGTTGGCGCGTTGGCGTGCCGGCGAAACGGTTAAGGCAGAGGAGCAAATCAACATGGAAGATCTCATGGAGGCTAGCACGCCCAATTTGGAAGTGGAAGCGGCAGCGCAGGCTGCTGGTGCTGCAGCCGCAGCGGCTGCTCAGCGTACGGCAATTGCTAATATGTCAGCCTCAGTGGCAGCCGATGAGCGTGCTCGTTTGGCCACGGAGTGTGAGCGCCTGTATCAGCAGCTGGACGATAAGGATGAGGAGATCAACATGCAGAGCCAGTATGCCGAGCAGCTGAAGGAGCAGATCATGGAACAGGAGGAGCTCATTGCGAATGCACGACGCGAGTATGAGGCTTTGCAATCAGAAATGGCACGCATACAGCAGGAGAATGAATCGGCCAAGGAGGAGGTCAAGGAAGTGTTGCAGGCCCTCGAAGAGCTGGCTGTCAACTATGACCAAAAGTCGCAGGAGATTGACAACAAAAACAAAGACCTCGATGCACTTAATGAGGAGTTGCAGCAGAATAAAACTCAATTCAATTCCACCTCAACGGAGCTGCAACAGTTGAAGGACATGTCTGCGCACCAAAGGAAACGAATCACCGAATTACTTATTAACCTGCTGCGTGATCTAGGCGAAGTTGGTCAATCCTTGGCGGCCGGCGATTCCGCAATTGATCTCAAGATGAGTGCACTAGCAGGCACCGATCCCGCCAAGCTGGAGGAAGACTTCACCATGGCCCGTGTCTACATCAGTAAAATTAAAACAGAGGCAAAGAACATTGCGCAACGCTGCGCTAACATGGAGACAACAAATGTGGACTCAAACAAAAAGATCACCGAGTACGAGAAAGATCTGGGCGAATATCGTCTACTTATCTCGCAGCACGAGGCGCGTATGAAGTCATTACAGGAATCAATGCGTGAGGCAGAGAATAAGAAACGCAATCTGGAGGAGCAAAACGATTCGCTGCGCGAAGAGTGCGCCAAATTAAAGGCTGCCGAGCATGTGTCCGCCGTCAATGCCGAGGAGAAGCAACGCGCTGAGGAGTTGCGCTCCATGTTTGACTCTCAAATGGATGAGTTGCGTGAGGCGCACACCAAACAGGTTTCGGAGCTGCGCGACGAGATCACTGCCAAGCAGCATGAAATGAACGAGATGAAGGATGTCCATCAAAAGCTGTTGTTGGCGCATCAACAAATGACCGTCGACTATGAGAAGGTTAAGCAGGAGGAGGCCGATAAATCGAACAAACTGCAAGACATCATTCAAACCAGCGAACGTCGCGAACAGGCGCGCAAGGACCTCAAGGGTCTGGAAGACACTGTCGCCAAGGAGCTACAAACGTTGCACAATCTGCGAAAACTCTTCGTGCAGGATCTGCAGGTAGGCTGGAGATGAAAGATCAAGTTAAAACGAATTATATTTTATTTACAATTTATTATTTTTGCAGCAACGCATTCGCAAGAATGTTGTTAACGAGGAAAGCGAGGAGGATGGCGGCTCGCTGGCGCAAAAGCAAAAAATCTCCTTCCTGGAGAACAATCTCGATCAGCTGACCAAGGTGCACAAGCAGTTGGTGCGCGACAATGCCGACCTGCGGTGTGAGCTACCTAAGCTGGAAAAGCGTTTGCGCACAACCATGGAGCGTGTGAAGGCACTCGAAACGGCGCTCAAGGAGGCCAAGGAGGGTGCGATGCGGGATCGCAAGCGCTATCAGTACGAGGTGGATCGCATCAAGGAGGCGGTGCGGCAGAAACATCTGGGCCGACGTGGACCCCAGGCACAAATTGCCAAGCCCATACGGGCAGGCCAGGGTGCTATTGCAATTCGAGGCGGCGGTGGCAGTGGCGGTGCCGCCGGCGGTGCCACAATGGCTCAGGTCAACGCTGTTAACTCCTAATTAATTGGCCGCCCAGTTTCAGTACCGTTTCAGTTTAGCTCCGCTTTAACCTACTTAACCGTAAAAAATAATTGCCTTCGCTTAAAGTATGTCGTTTTGCAATCATGTGCAGCGCTTTATATATAAATAAAAATATATTTAAATAAATGAGAGAAAAATGGAAAAATATTAACTAAATTTTACAACAAAACCAACAACAACAAAACCCCCACAGATATTTAAGGACACATAACTACGTTTAAGCATATTTATAAACTTTTCAAATATAAACCTAAATAAAAGTCGCAGACAATTTACAAATTCAGTTGTTCAATTTTATCGGTTCAATTTTCTTTTTGATTATAAAGCAGTTTGTGTAATAAAAATGTGCTCCTGCCGTAAAAAAACCCCGCTTTGTCGTATATTGCAGTTAAGTCATGTTTATAAGCGCATGTTGTAGCCCGTGCCGCCCACATTGTGTCGCTCCGACTCGGCTGGCTCCGTTATTTGCCATTCGTACCACACTTTACCTGGATCAATGCAGCGCCAAAACTCAATGGAAATAGTTTCTCCGGCCTTGACAGTTCGTGGTTGCTATAAATGAAAAGTACATTGAATAAGAGGCAATGCTGACATTAAATATAAATCATACCGTTGGAAAGAACATAGGAAACCAGGAGAACATTCCCGGTGTATGCGTCAGGGGATTGATACTAAGGATTATATCCTTGTACAAGACGGTATCGAAGTAGCCACCAATGCCATGCAACACACAATCCATTTGAACTTTAAACGACAGCTTTTTGTGACGGGTATTGTCAATAACCTCTGAGCGATTGGGATGTGTAAACGTAAACAGCGCTTTGGGCTCGTCAATGTGATAAATATTCTTGAGCAGCACAACGTAGCCAGAATGAAATGCAGGCACAGTAGAAGTAAGCTGGTTAACATTATTGTGCAGGACAGCGGACATGATTGGATTAATGTACGAAGTGGATTGACTGGGTATGCTAATACCATCCGGTTTGAGCAGTTTTAAAGCGCCATCGAGACACTCTGGCGATAGCTCATTATCGCCGAAGGAACCAAGTAGCTCAGAGACAAGCACATCAGCCAGTTCAGGTGGTGAGAAATCACGCATGTCCTTGGAGAATATACGTACATCTGAACCAATAAAAGTTTAGGTTAGTAAGATTAAAATATTATAATCAATTGTGTTGTACTACCTTTTTTAGACCATAACGTGTTGACCATGTTGGAGAGTGTGCGTATGGCACTGGGATTTTTCTCAATTATATAGACGCGCACCCTGCGATTAGTAATCTCTGCAGCATTGAGTACAGCACGCGCCAAAGGACCACGTCCACCACCCAAGACCATGACTACCGTCTGCAAATGAGTAACACATAAATTAACTCTTCAGCTTTGGGAAACCGTTATTAATCTTGTTTTACCAGCTTGCGTTTGCTCTCCGCGTCGCTGACACGATCTTGCAACACCTGTTGTATGGCATCCTGATATAGTTTGTATTTAACGGGATCTGTTTCAAAGATTTCGTAGGTGTAGGTGTCTAGGTTATCGAACAGCGGCTGCAATGGAATTTCCAACATGTTTTCATAGCTAAAGGTAGTAAAACATGATAAATATAAGTTCAACACAGAATCAAGGAAAAAGCAGTGCCACCCACCTGTTTAAGCTGTGCATATCATTGTTATCGTTTATAAGCTTTTTCAAATATTCAGCATACTGTGAAATTGCTTTGTCGGTAGGCTTTGTAGAGATTATTATGTTGGCGCGCACGGAAATAAAGTGACCAATAATCACCTGCCACTCTTTGTGCAGTACATAGTAATTGGAACGATTTAGAACAAACAAACTGGATGGAATAATAATCGCCTCAATGGGCTCGCCAAGCCAACGACGCACCGTCTCTCTGTCGGGTCGATCCGAGTCACTGAGTTCCAGTACGACTTTCGTTTTAGCATTGTGCTCAACGGCGAAACGTAAACTGTTCCACCAACTCCAGGGATCGACGCTTTGTGCCTCTTCAATTTCTGTTTCTGATGCGTCTTTGCGATGTTCAAGTGTTGCCAGCTCGGGATTAGTAATGGGCACATGAATAAGCCAACTGGCTAAAGAATAATGATTGAATTATTTCAAATATAAATATTTAGAATTTACACACCTTTCGTTCTCGTCTTTATAATCTCAGCTAAGTTGTCATTTCTTGGCCCCCTAATGCGAACCATAACGTTGCCATTATTCTGTAAATGCTCCGCCCAGGTGATGTCGCGAAGAAGCGTTGCTTTGGAATACTCACGTAGCTTGGCATTGCGCGAATCAACATCAACATCCGACAGTATCAAAATCATCCTTGTGTTCCACTCGTCGGCACTCAATGCGGTAGCCGGATATGTGGGATCCATTTCGTATGGATCCATAGGCAACATATTGGCATTAATGGATGTGGCAACAACATTATAATTATTTGCAAGGGCTTTTCCTAATAGTTTTGATATGCTGTTGATTCCCTCCTGATGCAGGCAAATGTAATAATTCATTGTAAACAAAAAGAGGCGTGCGCCGGCTCAAGTGTGCACCAATCAAAAGAAATAGTAAATTGAAAAGAAATCGATAACTTTGAATTGCAGGCGATGTCTTGCACCGGCTGTGTTTTGATTTGTTTCAGTGTGCACACATCCCAAATATTCATCGGCTAACCGATTGTAATCCGCAGTTGTATCGTGTGTGTGTCAACCATAAAGCAATGGGCATTTTTGCCTTAATAATTTTTATTTATTTGTTGTAGCATGTAATTGTTATTGTCCTACATGGCTAACCGCGATGTATTCTCCAAAATCTTGCCAAATGTCAAGTTGGCAACGCGCTACGATGCAGATGGCCGCGAAATTCAGGTAACTTTATGAAGCCCGCAGATGCAAACAATGTTTTTATTGTTGTGTGTTTTAGGTGGAACGCCGCGAGGATACGGATGCTGCAGCCAAGGAGTTGGACACATTTGATATGCTCGTTGCCGCCGGATACTATCGAGCACGTATCAAGGGTCTTTCTGCCTTTGACAAAGTTGTTGGTGGTATGACCTGGTGCATTGAGTGCTGCGACTATGATGTGGATGTTGATTTGCTTTTCCACGAAAACCTAACAATTGGACAGAAAATGTAAGGCCATGTTAAGCTTATAGTTATTAAAAAGATTTTGTATAATGCAGTTGAAATTGTAGAGCTCTGGTAGAGAAAATTGTTGCTGTTCTGATTGACATGAAATGTCCACACAGCCTAGAGCCACATCAGGTGCAAGGATTGGAGTTTCTGGCCATACATCCTGTTATACAATGGCTAGTTAAGACATCTGTTAGTTGTTCTTCTTCCACGTTTATTTTCCTTGAAATAACAAAGTTTTTATTCATTTGTAGGTTGAAAACCGAGAGGAACGAGGTCAGCGCTTGAAGAGATTCGCTATTGGTCAGTTCCACAATGACTATCAGTATAAAAGTGATAAGGATAATCTCACAAAGATACGCTGTGCCGCTGTGAACATTAAAGCAATACAGGCAAGGATTACTTTTTAAACACTTTAACATATACATATCTAATCTCTTTCATCTCTTGCAGGAGCTGTATAGTCCCAAAAGGCGATTCGCGCGTCAGGATGCTAACAGCGATGATGGTGCATTACGTGTGCGTCTTACACTGCTGGAGTACGGCGATGTTGGAGCAGCGCTTCCAAAAAATGCTGATCAGAAAGCATCAACAAATACGCATCAAATTGAGGTAAACATCAAGTCAAGAGTTTTAAATCTTGATTTATTTAACTTATATACCGCAGTCCGAGCTGGAGAGAAAACTGCAACAACTGGCTGTCACAAAAGATGATGCTCTAGTGCAACCCAAGCGTATCGATCTGGATCCCGTCGCACGAAGTGCACTGCAGCAGCATTATGCAGAGTTTAAGCTGGAAATGGAAACAGATGCACAGGACCTAAAGTCACAGAATCAACAGAAACGCTTAGAGGCGGCAAAGATAGCGTACGAGCACAAAATAAAACGCTACAGCAAAGAAAATAAGCAATTGGAAGATTTGGTCAAGACACAAAAACAAGAAACCGTTCAGCAGGAGCAAAAGTTGCAAGCAGTTAATGCAGAGCTAGAAGCATACACGCAAACAGAAGCGAATGCAGATCCAGCGTAAGTTTATTATAGTTTAATCACATAAAAATTGTCTAACGTCAAGTGGGTTTCAGTCTACTGAAGAAGGTGCGCAGCCTGCTGCAACAGCACGATGAGCTAAAGAAAAGCGAGGCGGAGTTCAAGGAAAGTTGCCGCACAGATCTAGACAACTTGCAGCAACAAATTGAGTAAGTTAATGGCAAAAACTATTCAGTCAATCTTAAATGACAACATATGCTTTCAGCGAACTCGAGTCATTTAACGCACAAGATGCAGAGGCGCAGGCAGCGGCAATAGCTGGCGAACAGCAGCGATTGCAAGAGTTGCGTCTGCATTTGGCTAAACGCAATAGAGGCATTGTGGCCATAGAGCGTAAACTGGACGCCATACCCGATCGCACAGAGTTAGCTCAATACCAACGACGCTTCCACGAGTTGTACAACGATATGAGTGCCAAGCATTTAGAAACTAAGCAATATTATACACTATACAACACGCTTAATGACAAGAAACGTTATCTGGAGAAGGAGCTATCGCTGCTGAACTCCATTTGTGAGGCTTACAACGAAGGCATGCTCAGTCCGCATGGTCGCGAAGACTTCATAAAGCAGTTCGAGACAATTGTCGATGGTGTTAAAAGTGCTCAAGACAAGGTGCGTCACAAATACAATGAGGAGCGCATGCGACGCGACGAGCTAAACGAGGAACTGCTGGGGCTACTTGAATTACAACGCCAGTATGCGGCCGCTATCAAACAACTTACTCGGGAGTGTCAGCGTTGCGAACAGCTCCAACAGCATCTCAAGTCAATT